>CM036879.1:66404048-67681783 GCA_020796165.1 Pantala flavescens | reverse complement strand
AAAAATAACAAAAATAGGATTGAAATCAGTTGAACCTAATGAAATATTGATTTATCGCGCACAAATCGTACTCCACTATAATTCAAACGTAAATATGCATTAATAAATGTTCCGCTATCGCTCATATTCCATAATATACCGAAAAATACTGATTTTTAACAAAGAAACGTAATATCCCTACATTCTGAAGGCGCAATTATGTGAATATGCTGCTAGTATCTGCTACAAAGCGGATGAATCGCATGAAAACTTCCGGTTATATTGTCCCTACAGTAATATCCACGACATAATGTCTACAATGGGTTCAAAATCGGTCGAAAACTGATAATGAACTTGAATAAGCCGAATAAGCACACGTTTTGGGATCTTAGCGTGCTATTCCTCATCAAAAATAACAAAAATAGGCTTCAATTCAGTTAAACCTAATGAAATATTGATTTTTCGCGCACAATTTGTACTCCACTATAATTCAAACGTAAATATGCATAAATAAATGATCCGCTTTCGCTCATTTTCCGTAATATATACCGATAAATACTGATTTTTAACAAAGAAACGTAATATCCCTACATTCTGAACGCGCAATTATGTGAATATGCTGCTAGTTTCTGCTACGAAGCGGATGAATCGCATGATAACTTCCTGTTATAAGTTTCCTACAGTAATATCCAACATAATGTCTAGAATGGGTTCAAAATCGGTCGGAAACTGTAATTGAACTAGAATAAGCCGAGGAAGCACACGTTTTGGGATCTTAGCGTGCTATTCCTCATCAAAAATAACAAAAATAGGCTTGAATTCAGTTGAACCTAATGAAATATTGATTTTTCGCGAACAAATCGTACTCCACTATAATTGAAACGTGAATATGCATAAATAAATGTTCCGCTATCGCTCATATTCCATAATATACCGATAAATACTGATTTTTAACAAAGAAACGTAATATCCCTACATTCTGAATGCGCAATTTTGTGAATATGCTGCTAGCATCTGCCACGAAGCGGATGAATCGCATGAAAACTTCCTGTTATATGGTTCTTACAGTTATATCCACGACATAATATCTAGAATGGGTTCAAAATCGGTCGAAAACTGTAATTGAACTAGAATAAGCCGAAGAAGCACCTGTTTCGGGATCTAAGCGTGCTATTCCTCATCAAAAATAACAAAAATAGGATTGAAATCAGTTGAACCTAATGAAATATTGATTTATCGCGCACAAATCGTACTCCACTATAATTCAAACGTAAATATGCATTAATAAATGTTCCGCTATCGCTCATATTCCATAATATACCGAAAAATACTGATTTTTAACAAAGAAACGTAATATCCCTACATTCTGAAGGCGCAATTATGTGAATATGCTGCTAGTATCTGCTACAAAGCGGATGAATCGCATGAAAACTTCCGGTTATATTGTCCCTACAGTAATATCCACGACATAATGTCTACAATGGGTTCAAAATCGGTCGAAAACTGATAATGAACTTGAATAAGCCGAATAAGCACACGTTTTGGGATCTTAGCGTGCTATTCCTCATCAAAAATAACAAAAATAGGCTTCAATTCAGTTAAACCTAATGAAATATTGATTTTTCGCGCACAATTTGTACTCCACTATAATTCAAACGTAAATATGCATAAATAAATGATCCGCTTTCGCTCATTTTCCGTAATATATACCGATAAATACTGATTTTTAACAAAGAAACGTAATATCCCTACATTCTGAACGCGCAATTATGTGAATATGCTGCTAGTATCTGCTACGAAGCGGATGAATCGCATGATAACTTCCTGTTATAAGTTTCCTACAGTAATATCCAACATAATGTCTAGAATGGGTTCAAAATCGGTCGGAAACTGTAATTGAACTAGAATAAGCCGAGGAAGCACACGTTTTGGGATCTTAGCGTGCTATTCCTCATCAAAAATAACAAAAATAGAATTAAATTCAGTAAAAACCTAATGAAATATTGATTTATCGCGCACAAATCTTACTCCACTATGGTGGAAACGTGAATTTCATAAATAAATGTACTGCCATCGCTCATATTCCGTAATATACCGATAAATACTGATTTCAACAAATAAACGTAATATTCCTTTATTCTTAACGCGCTATTATGTGAATATGCTGCTATTTTCTGCTACGAAGCGGATGAATCGCATGAAAACTTCCTATTATAAGGTTCCTACAGTAATATCCAGGACATTATGTCTAGAATGGGTTCAAAATCGGTCGAAAACTGATATTGAACTAGAATAAGCCGAAGAAGCACACGTTTCGGGATCTTAGCGTGCTATTCCTCTTAAAAAATAACAAAAATAGGCTTGAATTCAGTTAAACCTAATGAAATATTGATTTTTCGCGCACAATTCGTACTCCGCTATAATTCAAACGTAAATATGCATAAATAAATGTTCCGCTTTCGCTCATATTCCGTAATATATACCGATAAATATTGATTTTTAACAAAGAAACGTAATATCCCTACATTCTGAACGCGCAATTATGTGAATATGCTGCTAGTATCTGCTACGATGCGGATGAATCGCATGATAACTTCCTGTTATAAGGTTCCTACAGTAATATCCAGGACATAATGTCTAGAATGGGTTCAAAATCGGTCGAAAACTGTAATTGAACTAGAATAAGCCGAGGTAGCACACGTTTTGGGATCTTAGCGTGCTATTCCTCATCAAAAATAACAAAAATAGAATTAAATTCAGTAAAAACCTAATGTAATATTGATTTATCGCGCACAAATCTTACTCCACTATTGTGGAAACGTGAATTTCATAAATAAATGTACTGCCATCGCTCATATTCCGTAATAAACCGATAAATACTGATTTCAACAAAGAAACGTAATATTCCTTTATTCTTAACGCGCTATTATGTGAATTTGCTGCTATTATCTGCTACGAAGCGGATGAATCGCATGAAAACTTCCTATTATAAGTTTCCTACAGTAATATCCAGGACATTATGTCTAGAATGGGTTCAAAATCGGTCGAAAACTGATATTGAACTAGAATAAGCCGAAGAAGCACACGTTTCGGGATCTAAGCGTGCTATTCCTCATCAAAAATAACAAAAATAGGCTTGAATTCAGTTGAACCTAATGAAATATTGATTTTTCGCGAACAAATCGTACTCCACTATAATTCAAACGTAAATATGCATTAATAAATGTTCCGCTATCGCTCATATTCCATAATATACCGATAAATACTGATTTTTAACAAAGAAACGTAATATCCCTACATTCTGAATGCGCAATTATGTGAATATGCTGCTAGTATCTGTTACGAAGCGGATGAATCGCATGAAAACTTCCGGTTATATTGTCCCTACAGTAATATCCACGACATAATGTCTACAATGGGTTCAAAATCGGTCGAAAACTGATATTGAATTGGAATAACCCGAAGAAGCACACGTTTTGTTATCTGAGCGTGCTATTCCTCATAAAAAATAACAAAAATAGGCTTCAATTCAGTAAAAACCTAAGGTTATATTGATGTATCGCACACAAATCGTACTCCACTATGGTTGAAACTAAATATGCATAGATACATGTTCCGCTATCGCTCATATTCCGTAATATAACGATTAATACTGATTTTCAACAAAGAAACGATATATTCCTACATTCTAAACGCGATAAGACGTAAATATGCGGCTAGTATCTGCTACGAAGCGGATGAATCGCACGCAAACTTCCGGTTATATGGTTCTTACAAATATATCCACGACATAATGACTAGAATGGGTTCAAAATCGGTCGAAAACTTATATTGAACTAGAATAACCCGAAGACGCACACGTTTTGGGATCTAAGCGTGCTATTGCTCATCAAAAATAAAAAAAATACGTTTCAATTCAGTATATACCTAATGAAATATTGATTAATCGCGCACAAATCGTACTCCACTATGGTGAAAACGTGAATATGCATATATAAATGTACTGCTATCACTGATATTCCGTAATTTACCGATAAATACTGATTTTCAACAAAGAAACGTAATATTCCTACATTCTAAACGAGATAAGACGTGAAAATGCGGCAAGAATCTGCTACGAAGCGGATGAATCGCATACAAACTTCCGGTTATATGGTTCCTACAGTAATATCCAGGACGTTATGTCTAGAATGGGTTCAAAATCGGTCGAAAACTGATATTGAACTAGAATAAGCCGAAGAAGCACACATTTCGGGATCTAAGCGTGCTATTCCTCATCAAAAATAACAAAAATAGGCTTCAATTCAGTTGAACCTAATTAAATAACGAATTTTCGCGCACAAATCGTACTCCACTATGGTGGAAACGTGAATTTCATAAATAAATGTACTGCCATCGCTCATATTCCGTAATATACCGATAAATACTGATTTCAACAAAGAAACGTAAAATCCCTACATTCTGAACGCGCAATTATGTGAATATGCTGCTAGTATCTGCTACGAAGCGGATGAATCGCATGAAAACTTCCTGTAATAAGGTTCCTACAGTAATATCCAGGACATTTTGTCTAGAATGGGTTAAAAATCGGTCGAAAACTTATATTGAACTAGAATAAGCCGAGGAAGCACACGTTTTGGGATCTTAGCGTGCTATTCCTCATCAAAAATAACAAAAATAGAATTAAATTCAGTAAAAACCTAATGAAATATTGATTTATCGCGCACAAATCTTACTCCACTATGGTGGAAACGTGAATTTCATAAATAAATGTACTGCCATCGCTCATATTCCGTAATATACCGATAAATACTGATTTCAACAAAGAAACGTAATATTCCTTTATTCTTAACGCGCTATTATGTGAATATGCTGCTATTATCTGCTACGAAGCGGATGAATCGCATGAAAACTTCCTATTATAAGGTTCCTACAGTAATATCCAGGACATTATGTCTAGAATGGGTTCAAAATCGGTCGAAAACTGATATTGAACTAGAATAAGCCGAAGAAGCACACGTTTCGGGATCTAAGCGTGCTATTCCTCATCAAAAATAACAAAAATAGGCTTGAATTCAGTTGAACCTAATGAAATATTGATTTTTCGCGAACAAATCGTACTCCACTATAATTCAAACGTAAATATGCATAAATAAATGTTCCGCTTTCGCTCATATTCCGTAATATATACCGATAAATACTGATTTTTAACAAAGAAACGTAATATCCCTACATTCTGAATGCGCAATTATGTGAATATGCTGCTAGCATCTGCTACGAAGCGGATGAATCGCATGAAAACTTCCTGTTATATGGTTCTTACAGTTATATCCACGACATAATATCTAGAATGGGTTCAAAATCGGTCGAAAACTGTAATTGAACTAGAATAAGCCGAAGAAGCACCTGTTTCGGGATCTAAGCGTGCTATTCCTCATCAAAAATAACAAAAATAGGCTTGAAATCAGTTGAACCTAATGAAATATTGATTTATCGCGCACAAATCTTACTCCACTATGGTGGAAACGTGAATTTCATAAATAAATGTACTGCCATCGCTCATATTCCGTAATATACCGATAAATACTGATTTCAACAAAGAAACGTAATATCCCTACATTCTGAATGCGCAATTATGTGAATATGCTGCTAGTATCTGCTACAAAGCGGATGAATCGCATGAAAACTTCCGGTTATATTGTCCCTACAGTAATATCCACGACATAATGTCTACAATGGGTTCAAAATCGGTCGAAAACTGATATTGAACTTGAAGAAGCCGAATAAGCACACGATTTGGGATCTTAGCGTGCTATTCCTCATCAAAAATAACAAAAATAGGCTTCAATTCAGTTAAACCTAATGAAATATTGATTTTTCGCGCACAATTCGTACTCCACTATAATTCAAACGTAAATATGCATAAATAAATGTTCCGCTTTCGCTCATATTCCGTAATATATACCGATAAATACTGATTTTTAACAAAGAAACGTAATATCCCTACATTCTGAACGCGCAATTATGTGAATATGCTGCTAGTATCTGCTACGAAGCGGATGAATCGCATGATAACTTCCTGTTATAAGGTTCCTACAGTAATATCCAACATAATGTCTAGAATGGGTTCAAAATCGGTCGAAAACTGATATTGAACTAGAATAAGCCGAAGAAGCACACGTTTCGGGATCTTAGCGTGCTATTCCTCATCAAAAATAACAAAAATAGGCTTCAATTCAGTTAAACCTAATGAAATATAGATTTTTCGCGCACAATTCGTACTCCACTATAATTCAAACGTAAATATGCATAAATAAATGTTCCGCTTTCGCTCATATTCCGTAATATATACCGATAAATACTGATTTTTAACAAAGAAACGTAATATCCCTACATTCTGAACGCGCAATTATGTGAATATGCTGCTAGTATCTGCTACGAAGCGGATGAATCGCATGATAACTTCCTGTTATAAGGTTCCTACACTAATATCCAGGACATAATGTCTAGAATGGGTTCAAAATAGGTCGAAAACTGTAATTAAACTAGAATAAGCCGAGGAAGCACACGTTTTGGGATCTTAGCGTGCTATTCCTCATCAAAAATAACAAAAATAGAATTAAATTCAGTAAAAACCTAATGAAATATTGATTTATCGCGCACAAATCTTACTCCACTATGGTGGAAACGTGAATTTCATAAAAAAATGTACTGCCATCGCTCATATTCCGTAATATACCGATAAATACTGATTTCAACAAAGAAACGTAATATTCCTTTATTCTTAACGCGCTATTATGTGAATATGCTGCTATTATCTGCTACGAAGCGGATGAATCGCATGAAAACTTCCTATTATAAGGTTCCTACAGTAATATCCAGGACATTATGTCTAGAATGGGTTCAAAATCGGTCGAAAACTGATATTGAACTAGAATAAGCCGAAGAAGCACACGTTTCGGGATCTTAGCGTGCTATTCCTCTTAAAAAATAACAAAAATAGGCTTGAATTCAGTTAAACCTAATGAAATATTGATTTTTCGCGCACAATTCGTACTCCGCTATAATTCAAACGTAAATATGCATAAATAAATGTTCCGCTTTCGCTCATATTCCGTAATATATACCGATAAATATTGATTTTTAACAAGGAAACGTAATATCCCTACATTCTGAACGCGCAATTATGTGAATATGCTGCTAGTATCTGCTACGAAGCGGATGAATCGCATACAAACTTCCTGTTATAAGGTTCCTACACTAATATCCAGGACATAATGTCTAGAATGGGTTCAAAATCGGTCGAAAACTGTAATTGAACTAGAATAAGCCGAGGAAGCACACGTTTTGGGATCTTAGCGTGCTATTCCTTATCAAAAATAACAAAAATAGAATTAAATTCAGTAAAAAACTAATGAAATATTGATTTATCGCGCACAAATCTTACTCCACTATTGTGGAAACGTGAATTTCATAAATAAATGTACTGCCATCGCTCATATTCCGTAATAAACCGATAAATACTGATTTCAACAAAGAAACCTAATATTCCTTTATTCTTAACGCGCTATTATGTGAATATGCTGCTATTATCTGATACGAAGCGGATAAATCGCATGATAACTTCCTATTATAAGGTTCCTACAGTAATATCCAGGACATTATGTCTAGAATGGGTTCAAAATCGGTCGAAAACTTATATTGAACTAGAATAACCCGAAGAAGCACACGTTTTGGGATCTTAGCGTGCTATTCCTCATCAAAAATAACAAAAATAGGCTTGAAATCAGTTGAACCTAATGAAATATTGATTTATCGCGCACAAATCTTACTCCACTATGGTGGAAACGTGAATTTCATAAATAAATGTACTGCCATCGCTCATATTCCGTAATATACCGATAAATACTGATTTCAACAAAGAAACGTAATATCCCTACATTCTGAATGCGCAATTATGTGAATATGCTGCTAGTATCTGCTACAAAGCGGATGAATCGCATGAAAACTTCCGGTTATATTGTCCCTACAGTAATATCCACGACATAATGTCTACAATGGGTTCAAAATCGGTCGAAAACTGATATTGAACTTGAAGAAGCCGAATAAGCACACGATTTGGGATCTTAGCGTGCTATTCCTCATCAAAAATAACAAAAATAGGCTTCAATTCAGTTAAACCTAATGAAATATTGATTTTTCGCGCACAATTCGTACTCCACTATAATTCAAACGTAAATATGCATAAATAAATGTTCCGCTTTCGCTCATATTCCGTAATATATACCGATAAATACTGATTTTTAACAAAGAAACGTAATATCCCTACATTCTGAACGCGCAATTATGTGAATATGCTGCTAGTATCTGCTACGAAGCGGATGAATCGCATGATAACTTCCTGTTATAAGGTTCCTACAGTAATATCCAACATAATGTCTAGAATGGGTTCAAAATCGGTCGAAAACTGATATTGAACTAGAATAAGCCGAAGAAGCACACGTTTCGGGATCTTAGCGTGCTATTCCTCATCAAAAATAACAAAAATAGGCTTCAATTCAGTTAAACCTAATGAAATATTGATTTTTCGCGCACAATTCGTACTCCACTATAATTCAAACGTAAATATGCATAAATAAATGTTCCGCTTTCGCTCATATTCCGTAATATATACCGATAAATACTGATTTTTAACAAAGAAACGTAATATCCCTACATTCTGAACGCGCAATTATGTGAATATGCTGCTAGTATCTGCTACGAAGCGGATGAATCGCATGATAACTTCCTGTTATAAGGTTCCTACACTAATATCCAGGACATAATGTCTAGAATGGGTTCAAAATAGGTCGAAAACTGTAATTAAACTAGAATAAGCCGAGGAAGCACACGTTTTGGGATCTTAGCGTGCTATTCCTCATCAAAAATAACAAAAATAGAATTAAATTCAGTAAAAACCTAATGAAATATTGATTTATCGCGCACAAATCTTACTCCACTATGGTGGAAACGTGAATTTCATAAAAAAATGTACTGCCATCGCTCATATTCCGTAATATACCGATAAATACTGATTTCAACAAAGAAACGTAATATTCCTTTATTCTTAACGCGCTATTATGTGAATATGCTGCTATTATCTGCTACGAAGCGGATGAATCGCATGAAAACTTCCTATTATAAGGTTCCTACAGTAATATCCAGGACATTATGTCTAGAATGGGTTCAAAATCGGTCGAAAACTGATATTGAACTAGAATAAGCCGAAGAAGCACACGTTTCGGGATCTTAGCGTGCTATTCCTCTTAAAAAATAACAAAAATAGGCTTGAATTCAGTTAAACCTAATGAAATATTGATTTTTCGCGCACAATTCGTACTCCGCTATAATTCAAACGTAAATATGCATAAATAAATGTTCCGCTTTCGCTCATATTCCGTAATATATACCGATAAATATTGATTTTTAACAAGGAAACGTAATATCCCTACATTCTGAACGCGCAATTATGTGAATATGCTGCTAGTATCTGCTACGAAGCGGATGAATCGCATGATAACTTCCTGTTATAAGGTTCCTACACTAATATCCAGGACATAATGTCTAGAATGGGTTCAAAATCGGTCGAAAACTGTAATTGAACTAGAATAAGCCGAGGAAGCACACGTTTTGGGATCTTAGCGTGCTATTCCTTATCAAAAATAACAAAAATAGAATTAAATTCAGTAAAAAACTAATGAAATATTGATTTATCGCGCACAAATCTTACTCCACTATTGTGGAAACGTGAATTTCATAAATAAATGTACTGCCATCGCTCATATTCCGTAATAAACCGATAAATACTGATTTCAACAAAGAAACCTAATATTCCTTTATTCTTAACGCGCTATTATGTGAATATGCTGCTATTATCTGATACGAAGCGGATAAATCGCATGATAACTTCCTATTATAAGGTTCCTACAGTAATATCCAGGACATTATGTCTAGAATGGGTTCAAAATCGGTCGAAAACTTATATTGAACTAGAATAACCCGAAGAAGCACACGTTTTGGGATCTAAGCGTGCTATTGCTCATCAAAAATAACAAAAATACGTTTCAATTCAGTATATACCTAATGAAATATTGATTTATCGCGCACAAATCGTACTCCACTATGGTGAAAACGTGAATATGCATATATAAATGTACTGCTATCACTGATATTCCGTAATATAACGATAAATACTGATTTTCAACAAAGAAACGTAATATTCCTACATTCTAAACGAGATAAGACGTGAAAATGCGGCAAGAATCTGCTACGAAGCGGATGAATCACATACAAACTTCCGGTTATATGGTTCCTACAGTAATATCCACGACATAATGTCTAGAATGGGTTCAAAATCGGTCAAAAACTGATATTGTACTGGTATATCCCGAAGAAGCACACGTTTTGGGATCTAAGCGTGCTATTCCTCTTAAAAAATAACAAAAATAGGCTTGAATTCAGTTAAACCTAATGAAATATTGATTTTTCGCGCACAATTCGTACTCCACTATAATTCAAACGTAAATATGCATAAATAAATGTTCCGCTTTCGCTCATATTCCGTAATATATACCGATAAATACTGATTTTTAACAAAGAAACGTAATATCCCTACATTCTGAACGCGCAATTATGTGAATATGCTGCTAGTATCTGCTACGAAGCGGATGAATCGCATGATAACTTCCTGTTATAAGGTTCCTACAGTAATATCCAACATAATGTCTAGAATGGGTTCAAAATCGGTCGAAAACTGATATTGAACTAGAATAAGCCGAAGAAGCACACGTTTCGGGATCTTAGCGTGCTATTCCTCTTAAAAAATAACAAAAATAGGCTTGAATTCAGTTAAACCTAATGAAATATTGATTTTTCGCGCACAAATCGTACTCCACTATGGTGAAAACGTGAATATGCATATATAAATGTACTGCTATCACTGATATTCCGTAATATAACGATAAATACTGATTTTCAACAAAGAAACGTAATATTCCTACATTCGAAACGCGATAATATGTAAAAATGCGGCAAGAATCTGCTACGAAGCGGACGAATCGCATACAAACTTCCGGTTATATGGTTCCTACAGTAATATCCAGGACATTATGTCTAGAATGGGTTCAAAATCGGTCGAAAACTGGTATTGAACTAGAATAAGCCGAAGAAGCACACGTTTCGGGATCTTAGCGTGCTATTTCTCTTAAAAAATAACAAAAATAGGCTTGAATTCAGTTAAACCTAATGAAATATTGATTTTTCGCGCACAATTCGTACTCCACTATAATTGAAACGTGAATATGCATAAATAAATGTTCCGCTATCGCTCATATTCCGTAATATAACGATTAATACTGACTTTCAACAAAGAAACGATATATTCCTACATTCTAAACGCGATAAGACGTAAATATGCGGCTAGTATCTGCTACGAAGCGGATGAATCGCACGCAAACTTCCGGTTATAAGGTTCTTACAAATATATCCACGACATAATGACTAGAATGGGTTCAAAATCGGTCGAAAACTTATATTGAACTAGAATAACCCGAAGAAGCACACGTTTTGGGAACTTAGCGTGCTATTGCTCATCAAAAATAAAAAAAATACGTTTCAATTCAGTATATACCTAATGAAATATTGATTAATCGCGCACAAATCGTACTCCACTATGGTGAAAACGTGAATATGCATATATAAATGTACTGCTATCACTGATATTCCGTAATTTACCGATAAATACTGATTTTCAACAAAGAAACGTAATATTCCTACATTCTAAACGAGATAAGACGTGAAAATGCGGAAAGAATCTGCTACGAAGCGGATGAATCGCATACAAACTTCCGGTTATATGGTTCCTACAGTAATATCCAGGACGTTATGTCTAGAATGGGTTCAAAATCGGTCGAAAACTGATATTGAACTAGAATAACCCGAAGGAGCACACTTTCTGGGTTCTGAGCGTGCTATTTCTCATAAAAAATAACTAAAGTGCCCTTCAACTCAGTAAAAACCTAACAAAATACTGATTTTTCGCGCACAAATCATACTCCACTATGGTTAAACGTGAATATGCATAAGCTAATGTACCGCTATCGCACATATTCCGTAATATACCGATAAAAACTGATTTTCAACAGAGAAAGGTATTTTTCCTACATTCTTAATGCGATAAGACGTGAAAATGCGGCAAGTATCTACTACGAAGCGGATGAATCGCACGCAAACTTCCGGTTACATGGTTCCCACAGTAACATCCAGGACATTAGGTCTAGAATGGGTTCAAAATCGGTCGAAAACTTATATTGTACTGGAATATCCCAAAGAAGCACACGTTTTGGGATCTTAGCGTGCTATTTCTCATAAAAAATAACAAAAATGCCCTTCAATTCAGTAAAAACCTAATGAAATATGGATTTATCGCGCACAAATCGTACACCACTATGGTTGAAACGTGAATATGCATTGATGAATGTACTGCTATCGCTAATATTCCGTAGTATACCTATAAATACCGATTTTCAACAAAGAAATGTAATATTCCTACATTCTTAACGCGATAAGACGTGAAAATGCGGCAAGTATGTGCTACGAAGCGGATGAATCGCATGAAAACTTCCTGTTATAAGGTTCCTACAGTAATGTCCACGACATTATGTCTAGAACGGGTTCAAAATCGGTCGAAAACTGAGGTTGAACTTGAATTACCCGAAGAAGCACAATTTCTGGGTTCTGAGCGTGCTATTTCTCATAAAAAATAACAAATTTTCCCTTCAACTCAGTAAAAACCTAACAATATACTGATTTATCGCGCACAAATCGTACTCCACTAAGGTTGAAACGTGAATATGCATTGATGAATGTTCCGCTATCGCTCATATTCCGTAATATACCGATAAATACTGATTTTCAACAAAGAAACGTAATATCCCTACATTCTAAACGGGCTATTATGTGAATATGCGGCTAGTTTCTGCTACGAAGTGGATGAATCGCATGCAAACTTCCTGTTATAAGGTTCCTACAGTAATATACAGGACATTATGTCTAGAATGGGTTCAAAATCGGTCGAAAACTGATATTGAACTGGAATAATCCGAAGAATCACACGTTTTGGGATCTTAGCATGCTATTCCTCATCAAAAATAACAAAAATAGGCTTCAATTCAGTAAAAACCTAATGAAATATTGATTTATCGCGCACAAATCGTACTCCACTATGGTGAAAATGTGAAAATGCATATATAAATGTACTGCTATCACTGATATTCCGTAATATACCGATAAATACTGATTTTCAACAAAGAAACGTAATATTCCTACATTCTAAACGAGATAAGACGTGAAAATGCGGCAAGAATCTGCTACGAAGCGGATGAATCACATACAAACTTCCGGTTATATGGTTCCTACAGTAATATCCACGACATAATGTCTAGAATGGGTTCAAAATCGGTCAAAAACTGATATTGTACTGGAATATCCCGAAGAAGCACACGTTTTGGGATCTTAGCGTGCTATTCCTCATCAAAAATAACAAAAATGCCCTTCAATTCAGTAAAAACCTAATAAAATACTGATTTATCGCGCACAAATCGTACTCCACTATGGTGAAAATGTGAAAATGCATAAATAAATGTACCGCTATCACTGATATTCCGTAATATAACAATAAATACTGATTTTCAACAAAGTAACGTAATATTCCTACATTCGAAACGCGATAATATGTAAAAATGCGGCAAGAATCTGCTACGAAGCGGACGAATCGCATACAAACTTCCGGTTATATGGTTCCTACAGTAATATCCACGACATAATGTCTAGAATGGGTTCAAAGTCGGTCGAAAACTGATATTGTACTGGAATATCCCGAAGAAGCACACGTTTTGGGATCTTAGCGTGCTATTTCTCATCAAAAATAACAAAAATAGGCTTCAATTCGGTTGAACCTAATTTAATAACGATTTTTCGCGCACAAATCGTACTCCACTATAATTGAAACGTGAATATGCATAAATAAATGTTCCGCTATCGCTCATATTCCGTAATATACCGATAAATACTGATTTTCAACAAAGAAACGTAATATCCCTACATTCTGAACGCGCAATTATGTGAATATGCTGCTAGTAACTGCTACGAAGCGGATGAATCGCATGAAAACTTCCTGTTATAAGGTTCCTACAGTAATATCCAGGACATTATGTCTAGAAGGGGTTCAAAATCGGTCGAAAACTTATATTGTACTGGAATATCCCAAAGAAGCACACGTTTTGGGATCTTAGCGTGCTATTTCTCATAAAAAATAACAAAAATGCCCTTCAATTCAGTAAAAACCTAATGAAATATGGATCTATCGCGCACAAATCGTACTCCACCATGGTTGAGACGTGAATATACATGGATAATTTTCCGCTATCGCTCATATTCCGTAATATACCGATAAATGTTGGTTTTCAACAAAGAAACGTAATATTCCTACTTTCTAAACGCGATAAGACTTGAAAATGCGGCAAGTATCTGCTACGAAGCGGATGAATCGCATGCAAACTTCCGGTTATATTGTCCCTACAGTAATATCCACGACATAATGTCTACAATGGGTTCAAAATCGGTCGAAAACTGATATTGAACTGGAATAACCCGAAGAAGCACACGTTTTGGGATCTTAGCGTGCTATTCCTCATCAAAAATAACAAAAATAGGCTTCAATTCATTTAAAACCTAACAAAATACTAGTTTATCGCGCACAAATCATACTCCACTATGGTTGAAACGTAAATATGCATAAATAAATGTCCGGCTATTGCTCATATTCCGTAATGTACTGATAAAAACTGATTTTCAACAAAGAAATTTAATTTTCCTACATTCTTAACGCGATATCAATATGTGAAAATGCGGCTAGTATCTGCTACGAAGCGGATGAATCGCTTGCAAAATTCTGGTTATATGGTTCCTACAGTAATATCCACGAAATAATGTCTAGAATGGGTTCAATATCGGTCGAAAACTGATATTGAACTTGAATAACCCGAAGAAGCACACGTTTTGGTATCTGAGCGTGCTATTCCTCATAAAAAATAACAAAAATAGGCTTCAATTTTGTAAAAACGTTATGTAATATTGATTTATCGCACAAAAATCGTACTCCACTATGGTTGAAACGTGAATAAGCATAAATAAATGTTCCGCTATCGCTCATATTCCGTAATATACCGATAAATACTGATTTCAACAAAGAAACGTAATATTCCTTTATTCTTAACGCGCTATTATGTGAATATGCTGCTATTATCTACTACGAAGTGGATGAATCGCATGAAAACTTCCGGTTATATTGTCCCTACAGTAATATCCACGACATAATGTCTAGAATGGGTTCAAAATCGGTCGAAAACTGATATTGAACTAGAATAAGCCGAAGAAGCACACGTTTCGGGATCTAAGCGTGCTATTCCTCATCAAAAATAACAAAAATAGGCTTGAATTAAGTTGAACCTAATGAAATATTGATTTATCCTGCAAAATCGTACTCCACTATAATTGAAACGTGAATATGCATAAATAAATGTTCCGCTATCGCTCATATTCCGTAATATAACAATAAATACTGATTTTCAACAAAGAAACGATATATTCCTACATTCTAAACGCGATTAGACGTAAATATGCGGCAAGTATCTGCTACGAAGCGGATGAATCGCACGCAAACTTCCGGTTATATGGTTCTTCCAAATATATCCACGACATAATGACTAGAATGGGTTCAAAATCGGTGTAAAACTTATATTGAACTAGAACAACCCGAAGAAGCACACGTTTTGGGATCTAAGCGTGCTATTGCTCATCAAAAATAACAAAAATACGTTTCAATTCAGTATATACCTAATGAAATATTGATTTATCGCACAAAAATCGTACTCCACTATGGTGAAAACGTGAATATGCATAAATAAATGTACTGCTATCACTGATATTCCGTAATATACCGATAAATACTGATTTTCAACAAAGAAACGTAATATTTCTACATTCTAAACGAGATAAGACGTGAAAATGCGGCAAGAATCTGCTACGAAGCGGATGAATCGCATACAAACTTCCGGTTATATGGTTCCTACAGTAATATCCAGGACATTATGTCTAGAATGGGTTCAAAATCGGTCGAAAACTGATATTGAACTAGAATAACCCGAAGGAGCACACTTTCTGGGTTCTGAGCGTGCTATTTCTCATAAAAAATAACAAAAGTGCCCTTCAACTCAGTAAAAACCTAACAAAATACTGATTTTTCGCGCACAAATCATACTCCACTATGGTTAAACGTGAATATGCATAAGCTAATGTACCGCTATCGCACATATTCCGTAATATACCGATAAAAACTGATTTTCAACAGAGAAAGGTATTTTTCCTACATTCTTAATGCGATAAGACGTGAAAAAGCGGCAAGTATCTGCTACGAAGCGGATGAATCGCACGCAAACTTCCGGTTACATGGTTCCCACAGTAACATCCAGGACATTAGGTCTTGAATGGGTTCAAAATCGGTCAAAAACTGATATTGTACTGGAATATCCCGAAGAAGCACACGTTTTGGGATCTTAGCGTGCTATTCCTCATCAAAAATAACAAAAATGCCCTTCAATTCAGTAAAAACCTAATAAAATACTGATTTATCGCGCACAAATCGTACTCCACTATGGTGAAAATGTGAAAATGCATAAATAAATGTACCGCTATCACTGATATTCCGTAATATAACAATGAATACTGATTTTTAACAAAGTAACGTAATATTCCTACATTCGAAACGCGATAATATGTAAAAATGCGGCAAGAATCTGCTACGAAGCGGACGAATCGCATACAAACTTCCGGTTATATGGTTCCTACAGTAATATCCACGACATAATGTCTAGAATGGGTTCAAAGTCGGTCGAAAACTGATATTGTACTGGAATATCCCGAAGAAGCACACGTTTTGGGATCTTAGCGTGCTATTCCTCATCAAAAATAACAAAAATAGGCTTCAATTCATTAAAAACCTAACAAAATACTAATTTATCGCGCACAAGTCATACTCCATTATGGTTTGAACGTATATATGCATAAATAAATGTTCCGCTTTCGCTCATATTCCGTAATATATACCGATAAATACTGATTTTTAACAAAGAAACGTAATATCCCTACATTCTGAACGCGCAATTATGTGAATATGCTGCTAGTATCTGCTACGAAGCGGATGAATCGCATGATAACTTCCTGTTATAAGGTTCCTACAGTAATATCCAACATAATGTCTAGAATGGGTTCAAAATCGGTCGAAAACTGATATTGAACTAGAATAAGCCGAAGAAGCACACGTTTCGGGATCTTAGCGTGCTATTCCTCATCAAAAATAACAAAAATAGGCTTCAATTCAGTTAAACCTAATGAAATATTGATTTTTCGCGCACAATTCGTACTCCACTATAATTCAAACGTAAATATGCATAAAAAAATGTTCCGCTTTCGCTCATATTCCGCAATATATACCGATAAATACTGATTTTTAACAAAGAAACGTAATATCCCTACATTCTGAACGCGCAATTATGTGAATATGCTGCTAGTATCTGCTACGAAGCGGATGAATCGCATGATAACTTCCTGTTATAAGGTTCCTACAGTAATATCCAACATAATGTCTAGAATGGGTTCAAAATCGGTCGAAAACTGTAATTGAACTAGAATAAGCCGAGGAAGCACACGTTTTGGGATCTTAGCGTGCTATTCCTCATCAAAAATAACAAAAATAGAATTAAATTCAGTAAAAACCTAATGAAATATTGATTTATCGCGCACATATCTTACTCCACTATGGTGGAATCGTGAATTTCATAAATAAATGTACTGCCATAGCTCATATTCCGTAATATACCGATAAATACTGATTTCAACAAAGAAACGTAATATTCCTTTATTCTTAACGCGCTATTATGTGAATATGCTGCTATTATCTGCTACGAAGCGGATGAATCGCATGAAAACTTCCTCTTATAAGATTCCTACAGTAATATCCAGGACATTATGTCTAGAATGGGTTCAAAATCGGTCGAAAACTGATATTGAACTAGAATAAGCCGAAGAAGCACACGTTTCGGGATCTAAGCGTGCTATTCCTCATCAAAAATAACAAAAATAGGCTTCAATTCAGTTAAACCTAATGAAATATTGATTTTTCGCGCACAATTCGTACTCCACTATAATTCAAACGTAAATATGCATAAATAAATGTTCCGCTTTCGCTCATATTCCGTAATATACCGATAAATACTGATTTCAACAAAGAAACGTAATATCCCTACATTCTGAATGCGCAATTATGTGAATATACTGCTAGTATCTGCTACAAAGCGGATGAATCGCATGAAAACTTCCGGTTATATTGTCCCTACAGTAATATCCAGGACATAATGTCTAGAATGGGTTCAAAATCGGTCGAAAACTGTAATTGAACTAGAATAAGCCGAGGAAGCACACGTTTTGGGATCTTAGCGTGCTATTCCTCATCAAAAATAACAAAAATAGGCTTCAATTCAGTTAAACCTAATGAAATATTGATTTTTCGCGCACAATTCGTACTCCACTATAATTCAAACGTAAATATGCATAAATAAATGTTCCGCTTTCGCTCATATTCCGTAATATATACCGATAAATACTGATTTTTAACAAAGAAACGTAATATCCCTACATTCTGAACGCGCAATTATGTGAATATGCTGCTATTATCTGCTACGAAGCGGATGAATCGCATGATAACTTCCTGTTATAAGGTTCCTACAGTAATATCCAACATAATGTCTAGAATGGGTTCAAAATCGGTCGAAAACTGTAATTGAACTAGAATAAGCCGAGGAAGCACACGTTTTGGGATCTTAGCGTGCTATTCCTCATCAAAAATAACAAAAATAGGCTTCAATTCAGTTAAACCTAATGAAATATTGATTTATCGCGCACAAATCTTACTCCACTATGGTGGAAACGTGAATTTCATAAATAAATGTACTGCCATCGCTCATATTCCGTAATATACCGATAAATACTGATTTCAACAAAGAAACGTAATATTCTTTTATTCTTAACGCGCTATTATGTGAATATGCTGCTATTATCTGCTACGAAGCGGATGAATCGCATGAAAACTTCCTATTATAAGGTTCCTACAGTAATATCCAGGACATTATGTCTAGAATGGGTTCAAAATCGGTCGAAAACTGTAAATGAACTAGAATAAGCCGAGAAAGCACACGTTTAGGGATCTTAGCGTGCTATTCCTCATCAAAAATAACAAAAATAGGCTTGAATTCAGTTGAACCTAATGAAATATTGATTTTTCGCGAACAAATCGTACTCCACTATAATTGAAACGTGAATATGCATAAATAAATGTTCCGCTATCGCTCATATTCCATAATATACCGATAAATACTGATTTTTAACAAAGAAACGTAATATCCCTACATTCTGAATGCGCAATTTTGTGAATATGCTGCTAGCATCTGCCACGAAGCGGATGAATCGCATGAAAACTTCCTGTTATATGGTTCTTACAGTTATATCCACGACATAATATCTAGAATGGGTTCAAAATCGGTCGAAAACTGTAATTGAACTAGAATAAGCCGAAGAAGCACCTGTTTCGGGATCTAAGCGTGCTATTCCTCATCAAAAATAACAAAAATAGGATTGAAATCAGTTGAACCTAATGAAATATTGATTTATCGCGCACAAATCGTACTCCACTATAATTCAAACGTAAATATGCATTAATAAATGTTCCGCTATCGCTCATATTCCATAATATACCGAAAAATACTGATTTTTAACAAAGAAACGTAATATCCCTACATTCTGAAGGCGCAATTATGTGAATATGCTGCTAGTATCTGCTACAAAGCGGATGAATCGCATGAAAACTTCCGGTTATATTGTCCCTACAGTAATATCCACGACATAATGTCTACAATGGGTTCATAATCGGTCGAAAACTGATAATGAACTTGAATAAGCCGAATAAGCACACGTTTTGGGATCTTAGCGTGCTATTCCTCATCAAAAATAACAAAAATAGGCTTCAATTCAGTTAAACCTAATGAAATATTGATTTTTCGCGCACAATTTGTACTCCACTATAATTCAAACGTAAATATGCATAAATAAATGATCCGCTTTCGCTCATTTTCCGTAATATATACCGATAAATACTGATTTTTAACAAAGAAACGTAATATCCCTACATTCTGAACGCGCAATTATGTGAATATGCTGCTAGTATCTGCTACGAAGCGGATGAATCGCATGATTACTTCCTGTTATAAGTTTCCTACAGTAATATCCAACATAATGTCTAGAATGGGTTCAAAATCGGTCGGAAACTGTAATTGAACTAGAATAAGCCGAGGAAGCACACGTTTTGGGATCTTAGCGTGCTATTCCTCATCAAAAATAACAAAAATAGAATTAAATTCAGTAAAAACCTAATGAAATATTGATTTATCGCGCACAAATCTTACTCCACTATGGTGGAAACGTGAATTTCATAAATAAATGTACTGCCATCGCTCATATTCCGTAATATACCGATAAATACTGATTTCAACAAATAAACGTAATATTCCTTTATTCTTAACGCGCTATTATGTGAATATGCTGCTATTTTCTGCTACGAAGTGGATGAATCGCATGAAAACTTCCTATTATAAGGTTCCTACAGTAATATCCAGGACATTATGTCTAGAATGGGTTCAAAATCGGTCGAAAACTGATATTGAACTAGAATAAGCCGAAGAAGCACACGTTTCGGGATCTTAGCGTGCTATTCCTCTTAAAAAATAACAAAAATAGGCTTGAATTCAGTTAAACCTAATGAAATATTGATTTTTCGCGCACAATTCGTACTCCGCTATAATTCAAACGTAAATATGCATAAATAAATGTTCCGCTTTCGCTCATATTCCGTAATATATACCGATAAATATTGATTTTTAACAAAGAAACGTAATATCCCTACATTCTGAACGCGCAATTATGTGAATATGCTGCTAGTATCTGCTACGATGCGGATGAATCGCATGATAACTTCCTGTTATAAGGTTCCTACAGTAATATCCAGGACATAATGTCTAGAATGGGTTCAAAATCGGTCGAAAACTGTAATTGAACTAGAATAAGCCGAGGTAGCACACGTTTTGGGATCTTAGCGTGCTATTCCTCATCAAAAATAACAAAAATAGAATTAAATTCAGTAAAAACCTAATGTAATATTGATTTATCGCGCACAAATCTTACTCCACTATTGTGGAAACGTGAATTTCATAAATAAATGTACTGCCATCGCTCATATTCCGTAATAAACCGATAAATACTGATTTCAACAAAGAAACGTAATATTCCTTTATTCTTAACGCGCTATTATGTGAATTTTCTGCTATTATCTGCTACGAAGCGGATGAATCGCATGAAAACTTCCTATTATAAGTTTCCTACAGTAATATCCAGGACATTATGTCTAGAATGGGTTCAAAATCGGTCGAAAACTGATATTGAACTAGAATAAGCCGAAGAAGCACACGTTTCGGGATCTAAGCGTGCTATTCCTCATCAAAAATAACAAAAATAGGCTTGAATTCAGTTGAACCTAATGAAATATTGATTTTTCGCGAACAAATCGTACTCCACTATAATTCAAACGTAAATATGCATTAATAAATGTTCCGCTATCGCTCATATTCCATAATATACCGATAAATACTGATTTTTAACAAAGAAACGTAATATCCCTACATTCTGAATGCGCAATTATGTGAATATGCTGCTAGTATCTGTTACGAAGCGGATGAATCGCATGAAAACTTCCGGTTATATTGTCCCTACAGTAATATCCACGACATAATGTCTACAATGGGTTCAAAATCGGTCGAAAACTGATATTGAATTGGAATTACCCGAAGAAGCACACGTTTTGTTATCTGAGCGTGCTATTTCTCATAAAAAATAACAAAAATAGGCTTCAATTCAGTAAAAACCTAAGGTTATATTGATGTATCGCACACAAATCGTACTCCACTATGGTTCAAACTAAATATGCATAGATACATGTTCCGCTATCGCTCATATTCCGTAATATAACGATTAATACTGATTTTCAACAAAGAAACGATATATTCCTACATTCTAAACGCGATAAGACGTAAATATGCGGCTAGTATCTGCTACGAAGCGGATGAATCGCACGCAAACTTCCGGTTATATGGTTCTTACAAATATATCCACGACATAATGACTAGAATGGGTTCAAAATCGGTCGAAAACTTATATTGAACTAGAATAACCCGAAGACGCACACGTTTTGGGATCTAAGCGTGCTATTGCTCATCAAAAATAAAAAAAATACGTTTCAATTCAGTATATACCTAATGAAATATTGATTAATCGCGCACAAATCGTACTCCACTATGGTGAAAACGTGAATATGCATATATAAATGTACTGCTATCACTGATATTCCGTAATTTACCGATAAATACTGATTTTCAACAAAGAAACGTAATATTCCTACATTCTAAACGAGATAAGACGTGAAAATGCGGCAAGAATCTGCTACGAAGCGGATGAATCGCATACAAACTTCCGGTTATATGGTTCCTACAGTAATATCCAGGACGTTATGTCTAGAATGGGTTCAAAATCGGTCGAAAACTGATATTGAACTAGAATAAGCCGAAGAAGCACACATTTCGGGATCTAAGCGTGCTATTCCTCATCAAAAATAACAAAAATAGGCTTCAATTCAGTTGAACCTAATTAAATAACGAATTTTCGCGCACAAATCGTACTCCACTATGGTGGAAACGTGAATTTCATAAATAAATGTACTGCCATCGCTCATATTCCGTAATATACCGATAAATACTGATTTCAACAAAGAAACGTAAAATCCCTACATTCTGAACGCGCAATTATGTGAATATGCTGCTAGTATCTGCTACGAAGCGGATGAATCGCATGAAAACTTCCTGTAATAAGGCTCCTACAGTAATATCCAGGACATTTTGTCTAGAATGGGTTAAAAATCGGTCGAAAACTTATATTGAACTAGAATAAGCCGAGGAAGCACACGTTTTGGGATCTTAGCGTGCTATTCCTCATCAAAAATAACAAAAATAGAATTAAATTCAGTAAAAACCTAATGAAATATTGATTTATCGCGCACAAATCTTACTCCACTATGGTGGAAACGTGAATTTCATAAATAAATGTACTGCCATCGCTCATATTCCGTAATATACCGATAAATACTGATTTCAACAAAGAAACGTAATATTCCTTTATTCTTAACGCGCTATTATGTGAATATGCTGCTATTATCTGCTACGAAGCGGATGAATCGCATGAAAACTTCCTATTATAAGGTTCCTACAGTAATATCCAGGACATTATGTCTAGAATGGGTTCAAAATCGGTCGAAAACTGATATTGAACTAGAATAAGCCGAAGAAGCACACGTTTCGGGATCTAAGCGTGCTATTCCTCATCAAAAATAACAAAAATAGGCTTGAATTCAGTTGAACCTAATGAAATATTGATTTTTCGCGAACAAATCGTACTCCACTATAATTCAAACGTAAATATGCATAAATAAATGTTCCGCTTTCGCTCATATTCCGTAATATATACCGATAAATACTGATTTTTAACAAAGAAACGTAATATCCCTACATTCTGAATGCGCAATTATGTGAATATGCTGCTAGCATCTGCTACGAAGCGGATGAATCGCATGAAAACTTCCTGTTATATGGTTCTTACAGTTATATCCACGACATAATATCTAGAATGGGTTCAAAATCGGTCGAAAACTGTAATTGAACTAGAATAAGCCGAAGAAGCACCTGTTTCGGGATCTAAGCGTGCTATTCCTCATCAAAAATAACAAAAATAGGCTTGAAATCAGTTGAACCTAATGAAATATTGATTTATCGCGCACAAATCTTACTCCACTATGGTGGAAACGTGAATTTCATAAATAAATGTACTGCCATCGCTCATATTCCGTAATATACCGATAAATACTGATTTCAACAAAGAAACGTAATATCCCTACATTCTGAATGCGCAATTATGTGAATATGCTGCTAGTATCTGCTACAAAGCGGATGAATCGCATGAAAACTTCCGGTTATATTGTCCCTACAGTAATATCCACGACATAATGTCTACAATGGGTTCAAAATCGGTCGAAAACTGATATTGAACTTGAAGAAGCCGAATAAGCACACGATTTGGGATCTTAGCGTGCTATTCCTCATCAAAAATAACAAAAATAGGCTTCAATTCAGTTAAACCTAATGAAATATTGATTTTTCGCGCACAATTCGTACTCCACTATAATTCAAACGTAAATATGCATAAATAAATGTTCCGCTTTCGCTCATATTCCGTAATATATACCGATAAATACTGATTTTTAACAAAGAAACGTAATATCCCTACATTCTGAACGCGCAATTATGTGAATATGCTGCTAGTATCTGCTACGAAGCGGATGAATCGCATGATAACTTCCTGTTATAAGGTTCCTACAGTAATATCCAACATAATGTCTGGAATGGGTTCAAAATCGGTCGAAAACTGATATTGAACTAGAATAAGCCGAAGAAGCACACGTTTCGGGATCTTAGCGTGCTATTCCTCATCAAAAATAACAAAAATAGGCTTCAATTCAGTTAAACCTAATGAAATATTGATTTTTCGCGCACAATTCGTACTCCACTATAATTCAAACGTAAATATGCATAAATAAATGTTCCGCTTTCGCTCATATTCCGTAATATATACCGATAAATACTGATTTTTAACAAAGAAACGTAATATCCCTACATTCTGAACGCGCAATTATGTGAATATGCTGCTAGTATCTGCTACGAAGCGGATGAATCGCATGATAACTTCCTGTTATAAGGTTCCTACAGTAATATCCAGGACATAATGTCTAGAATGGGTTCAAAATCGGTCGAAAACTGTAATTAAACTAGAATAAGCCGAGGAAGCACACGTTTTGGGATCTTAGCGTGCTATTCCTCATCAAAAATAACAAAAATAGAATTAAATTCAGTAAAAACCTAATGAAATATTGATTTATCGCGCACAAATCTTACTCCACTATGGTGGAAACGTGAATTTCATAAATAAATGTACTGCCATCGCTCATATTCCGTAATATACCGATAAATACTGATTTCAACAAAGAAACGTAATATTCCTTTATTCTTAACGCGCTATTATGTGAATATGCTGCTATTATCTGCTACGAAGCGGATGAATCGCATGAAAACTTCCTATTATAAGGTTCCTACAGTAATATCCAGGACATTATGTCTAGAATGGGTTCAAAATCGGTCGAAAACTGATATTGAACTAGAATAAGCCGAAGAAGCACACGTTTCGGGATCTTAGCGTGCTATTCCTCTTAAAAAATAACAAAAATAGGCTTGAATTCAGTTAAACCTAATGAAATATTGATTTTTCGCGCACAATTCGTACTCCGCTATAATTCAAACGTAAATATGCATAAATAAATGTTCCGCTTTCGCTTATATTCCGTAATATATACCGATAAATATTGATTTTTAACAAGGAAACGTAATATCCCTACATTCTGAACGCGCAATTATGTGAATATGCTGCTAGTATCTGCTACGAAGCGGATGAATCGCATGATAACTTCCTGTTATAAGGTTCCTACACTAATATCCAGGACATAATGTCTAGAATGGGTTCAAAATAGGTCGAAAACTGTAATTAAACTAGAATAAGCCGAGGAAGCACACGTTTTGGGATCTTAGCGTGCTATTCCTCATCAAAAATAACAAAAATAGAATTAAATTCAGTAAAAACCTAATGAAATATTGATTTATCGCGCACAAATCTTACTCCACTATGGTGGAAACGTGAATTTCATAAAAAAATGTACTGCCATCGCTCATATTCCGTAATATACCGATAAATACTGATTTCAACAAAGAAACGTAATATTCCTTTATTCTTAACGCGCTATTATGTGAATATGCTGCTATTATCTGCTACGAAGCGGATGAATCGCATGAAAACTTCCTATTATAAGGTTCCTACAGTAATATCCAGGACATTATGTCTAGAATGGGTTCAAAATCGGTCGAAAACTGATATTGAACTAGAATAAGCCGAAGAAGCACACGTTTCGGGATCTTAGCGTGCTATTCCTCTTAAAAAATAACAAAAATAGGCTTGAATTCAGTTAACCTAATGAAATATTGATTTTTCGCGCACAATTCGTACTCCGCTATAATTCAAACGTAAATATGCATAAATAAATGTTCCGCTTTCGCTCATATTCCGTAATATATACCGATAAATATTGATTTTTAACAAGGAAACGTAATATCCCTACATTCTGAACGCGCAATTATGTGAATATGCTGCTAGTATCTGCTACGAAGCGGATGAATCGCATGATAACTTCCTGTTATAAGGTTCCTACACTAATATCCAGGACATAATGTCTAGAATGGGTTCAAAATCGGTCGAAAACTGTAATTGAACTAGAATAAGCCGAGGAAGCACACGTTTTGGGATCTTAGCGTGCTATTCCTTATCAAAAATAACAAAAATAGAATTAAATTCAGTAAAAAACTAATGAAATATTGATTTATCGCGCACAAATCTTACTCCACTATTGTGGAAACGTGAATTTCATAAATAAATGTACTGCCATCGCTCATATTCCGTAATAAACCGATAAATACTGATTTCAACAAAGAAACCTAATATTCCTTTATTCTTAACGCGCTATTATGTGAATATGCTGCTATTATCTGCTACGAAGCGGATAAATCGCATGATAACTTCCTATTATAAGGTTCCTACAGTAATATCCAGGACATTATGTCTAGAATGGGTTCAAAATCGGTCGAAAACTTATATTGAACTAGAATAACCCGAAGAAGCACACGTTTTGGGATCTAAGCGTGCTATTGCTCATCAAAAATAAAAAAAATACGTTTCAATTCAGTATATACCTAATGAAATATTGATTAATCGCGCACAAATCGTACTCCACTATGGTGAAAACGTGAATATGCATATATAAATGTACTGCTATCACTGATATTCCGTAATTTACCGATAAATACTGATTTTCAACAAAGAAACGTAATATTCCTACATTCTAAACGAGATAAGACGTGAAAATGCGGCAAGAATCTGCTACGAAGCGGATGAATCGCATACAAACTTCCGGTTATATGGTTCCTACAGTAATATCCAGGACGTTATGTCTAGAATGGGTTCAAAATCGGTCGAAAACTGATATTGAACTAGAATAAGCCGAAGAAGCACACATTTCGGGATCTAAGCGTGCTATTCCTCATCAAAAATAACAAAAATAGGCTTCAATTCAGTTGACCCTAATTAAATAACGAATTTTCGCGCACAAATCGTACTCCACTATAATTGAAACGTGAATATGCATAAATAAATGTTCCGCTATCGCTCATATTCCGTAATATACCGATAAATACTGATTTTCAACAAAGAAACGTAAAATCCCTACATTCTGAACGAGCAATTATGTGAATATGCTGCTAGTATCTGCTACGAAGCGGATGAATCGCATGAAAACTTCCTGTAATAAGGTTCCTACAGTAATATCCAGGACATTATGTCTAGAATGGGTTAAAAATCGGTCGAAAACTTATATTGAACTAGAATAACCCGAAGAAGCACACGTTTCGGGATTTAAGCGTGCTATTCCACATCAAAAATAACAAAAATAGGCTTCAATTCAGTAAATACCTAATGAAATATTGATTTATCGCGCAGAAATCGTACTCCACTATGGTGAAAACGTGAATATGCATAAATAAATGTTCCGTTATCGCTCATATTCCGCAATATACCGATAAATACTGATTTTCAACAAAGAAACGTAATATCCCTACATTCTGAACGCGCAATTATGTGAATATGCTGCTAGTATCTGCTACGAAGCGGATGAATCGCATGAAAACTTCCTGTAATAAGGTTCCTACAGTAATATCCAGGACATTATGTCTAGAATGGGTTCAAAATCGGTCGAAAACTTATATTGAACTAGAATAAGCCGAAAAAGCACACGTTTTGGGATCTTAGCGTGCTATTTCTCATCAAATATAACAAAAATGCCCTTCAATTCAGTAAAAACCTAATAAAATACTGATTTATCATGCACAAATCGTACTCCACCATGGTTGAGACGTGAATATACATGGATAAATGTTCCGCTATCGCTCCTATTCCGTAATATACCGATAAATGCTGGTTTTCAACAAAGAAACGTAATATCCCTAAACTCTTAACACGATAATACGTTAGAAAACGGCTAGTATCTGCTACGAAGCGGATGAATCGCATGAAAACTTCCGGTTATATGGTTCTTACAGTTATATCCACTACATAATATCTAGAATGGGTTCAAAATCGGTCGAAAACTTATATTAAACTAGAATAAGCCGAGGAAGCACACGTTTTGGGGTCTTAGCGTGCTATTCCTCATCAAAAATAACAAAAATAGGCTTAAATTCAGTAAAAACCTAATGAAATATTGATTTATCGCGCACAAATCTTACTCCACTATGGTAGAAACGTGAATTTCATAAATAAATGTACTGCCATCGCTCATATTCCGTAATATACCGATGAATACTGATTTCAACAAAGAAACGTAATATTCCTTTATTCTTAACGCGCTATTATGTGAATATGCTGCTATTATCTGCTACGAAGCGGATGAATCGCATGAAAAATTCCTGTTATAAGGTTCCTACAGTAATATCCAGGACATTATGTCTAGAATGGGTTCAAAATCGGTCGAAAACTGATATTGAACTAGAATAAGCCGAAGAAGCACACGTTTCGGGATCTAAGCGTGCTATTCCTCATCAAAAATAACAAAAATAGGCTTGAATTCAGTTGAACCTAATGAAATATTGATTTTTCGCGAACAAATCGTACTCCACTATAATTGAAACGTGAATATGCATAAATAAATGTTCCGCTATCGCTCATATTCCATAATATACCGATAAATACTGATTTTTAACAAAGAAACGTAATATCCCTACATTCTGAATGCGCAATTATGTGAATATGCTGCTAGCATCTGCTACGAAGCGGATGAATCGCATGAAAACTTCCTGTTATATGGTTCTTACAGTTATATCCACGACATAATATCTAGAATGGGTTCAAAATCGGTTGAAAACTGTAATTGAACTAGAATAAGCCGAAGAAGCACCTGTTTCGGGATCTAAGCGTGCTATTCCTCATCAAAAATAACAAAAATAGGATTGAAATCAGTTGAACCAAATGAAATATTGATTTTTCGCGAACAAATCGTACTCCACTATAATTCAAACGTAAATATGCATTAATAAATGTTCCGCTATCGCTCATATTCCATAATATACCGAAAAATACTGATTTTTAACAAAGAAACGTAATATCCCTACAATCTGAAGGCGCAATTATGTGAATATGCTGCTATTATCTGCTACGAAGCGGATGAATCGCATGAAAACTTCCTATTATAAGGTTCCTACAGTAATATCCAGGACATTATGTCTAGAATGGGTTCAAAATCGGTCGAAAACTGGTATTGAACTAGAATAAGCCGAAGAAGCACACGTTTCGGGATCTTAGCGTGCTATTCCTCTTAAAAAATAACAAAAATAGGCTTGAATTCAGTTAAACCTAATGAAATATTGATTTTTCGCGCACAATTCGTACTCCACTATAATTGAAACGTGAATATGCATAAATAAATGTTCCGCTATCGCTCATATTCCGTAATATAACGATTAATACTGATTTTCAACAAAGAAACGATATATTCCTACATTCTAAACGCGATAAGACGTAAATTTGCGGCTAGTATCTGCTACGAAGCGGATGAATCGCACGCAAACTTCCGGTTATATGGTTCTTACAAATATATCCACGACATAATGACTAGAATGGGTTCAAAATCGGTCGAAAACTTATATTGAACTAGAATAACCCGAAGACGCACACGTTTTGGGAACTAAGCGTGCTATTGCTCATCAAAAATAAAAAAAATACGTTTCAATTCAGTATATACCTAATGAAATATTGATTAATCGCGCACAAATCGTACTCCACTATGGTGAAAACGTGAATATGCATATATAAATGTACTGCTATCACTGATATTCCGTAATTTACCGATAAATACTGATTTTCAACAAAGAAACGTAATATTCCTACATTCTAAACGAGATAAGACGTGAAATAGCGGCAAGAATCTGCTACGAAGCGGATGAATCGCATACAAACTTCCGGTTATATGGTTCCTACAGTAATATCCAGGACGTTATGTCTAGAATGGGTTCAAAATCGGTCGAAAACTGATATTGAACTAGAATAAGCCGAAGAAGCACACATTTCGGGATCTAAGCGTGCTATTCCTCATCAAAAATAACAAAAATAGGCTTCAATTCAGTTGAACCTAATTAAATAACGAATTTTCGCGCACAAATCGTACTCCACTATAATTGAAACGTGAATATGCATAAATAAATGTTCCGCTATCGCTCATATTCCGTAATATACCGATGAATACTCATTTCAACAAAGAAACGTAATATTCCTTTATTCTTAACGCGCTATTATGTGAATATGCTGCTAGCATCTGCTACGAAGCGGATGAATCGCATGAAAACTTCCTGTTATATGGTTCTTACAGTTATATCCACGACATAATATCTAGAATGGGTTCAAAATCGGTCGAAAACTGTAATTGAACTAGAATAAGCCGAAGAAGCACCTGTTTCGGGATCTAAGCGTGCTATTCCTCATCAAAAATAACAAAAATAGGATTGAAATCAGTTGAACCTAATGAAATATTGATTTTTCGCGAACAAATCGTACTCCACTATAATTCAAACGTAAATATGCATTAATAAATGTTCCGCTATCGCTCATATTCCATAATATACCGAAAAATACTGATTTTTTACAAAGAAACGTAATATCCCTACATTCTGAAGGCGCAATTATGTGAATATGCTGCTATTATCTGCTACGAAGCGGATGAATCGCATGAAAACTTCCTTTATAAGGTTCCTACAGTAATATCCAGGACATTATGTCTAGAATGGGTTCAAAATCGGTCAAAAACTGGTATTGAACTAGAATAAGCCGAAGAAGCACACGTTTCGGGATCTTAGCGTGCTATTCCTCTTAAAAAATAACAAAAATAGGCTTGAATTCAGTTAAACCTAATGAAATATTGATTTTTCGCGCACAATTCGTACTCCACTATAATTGAAACGTGAATATGCATAAATAAATGTTCCGCTATCGCTCATATTCCGTAATATAACGATTAATACTGATTTTCAACAAAGAAACGATATATTCCTACATTCTAAACGCGATAAGACGTAAATATGCGGCTAGTATCTGCTACGAAGCGGATGAATCGCACGCAAACTTCCGGTTATATGGTTCTTACAAATATATCCACGACATAATGACTAGAATGGGTTCAAAATCGGTCGAAAACTTATATTGAACTAGAATAACCCGAAGAAGCACACGTTTTGGGAACTAAGCGTGCTATTGCTCATCAAAAATAAAAAAAATACGTTTCAATTCAGTATATACCTAATGAAATATTGATTAATCGCGCACAAATCGTACTCCACTATGGTGAAAACGTGAATATGCATATATAAATGTACTGCTATCACTGATATTCCGTAATTTACCGATAAATACTGATTTTCAACAAAGAAACGTAATATTCCTACATTCTAAACGAGATAAGACGTGAAAATGCGGCAAGAATCTGCTACGAAGCGGATGAATCGCATACAAACTTCCGGTTATATGGTTCCTACAGTAATATCCAGGACGTTATGTCTAGAATGGGTTCAAAATCGGTCGAAAACTGATATTGAACTAGAATAAGCCGAAGAAGCACACATTTCGGGATCTAAGCGTGCTATTCCTCATCAAAAATAACAAAAATAGGCTTCAATTCAGTTGAACCTAATTAAATAACGAATTTTCGCGCACAAATCGTACTCCACTATAATTGAAACGTGAATATGCATAAATAAATGTTCCGCTATCGCTCATATTCCGTAATATACCGATAAATACTGATTTTCAACAAAGAAACGTAAAATCCCTACATTCTGAACGCGCAATTATGTGAATATGCTGCTAGTATCTGCTACGAAGCGGATGAATCGCATGAAAACTTCCTGTAATAAGGTTCCTACAGTAATATCCAGGACATTATGTCTAGAATGGGTTAAAAATCGGTCGAAAACTTATATTGAACTAGAATAACCCGAAGAAGCACACGTTTCGGGATTTAAGCGCGCTATTCCACATCAAAAATAACAAAAATAGGCTTCAATTCAGTAAATACCTAATGAAATATTGATTTATCGCGCAGAAATCGTACTCCACTATGGTGAAAACGTGAATATGCATAAATTAATGTTCCGTTATCGCTCATATTCCGCAATATACCGATAAATACTGATTTTCAACAAAGAAACGTAATATCCCTACATTCTGAACGCGCAATTATGTGAATATGCTGCTAGTATCTGCTACGAAGCGGATGAATCGCATGAAAACTTCCTGTAATAAGGTTCCTACAGTAATATCCAGGACATTATGTCTAGAATGGGTTCAAAATCGGTCGAAAACTTATATTGAACTAGAATAAGCCGAAAAAGCACACGTTTTGGGATCTTAGCGTGCTATTTCTCATCAAATATAACAAAAATGCCCTTCAATTCAGTAAAAACCTAACAAAATACTAATTTATCGCGCACAAATCATACTCCACTATGGTTGAAACGTAAATATGCATAAATAAATGTCCGGCTATCGCTCATATTCCGTAATGTACTGATAGAAACTGATTTTCAACAAAGAAATTTAATTTTCCTACATTCTTAACGCGATATCAATATGTGAAAATGCGGCTAGTATCTGCTACGAAGCGGATGAATCGCTTGCAAAATTCTGGTTATATGGTTCCTACAGTAATATCCACGAAATAATGTCTAGAATGGGTTGAATATCGGTCGAAAACTGATATTGAACTTGAATAACCCGAAGAAGCACACGTTTTGGTATCTGAGCGTGCTATTCCTCATAAAAAATAACAAAAATAGGCTTCAATTCAGTAAAACCTAATGTAATATTGATTTATCGCACACAAATCGTACTCCACTATGGTTGAAACTAAATATGCATAGATAAATGTTCCGCTATCGCTCATATTCCGTAATATACCGATAAATACTGATTTTCAACAAGGAAACGTAATATTCCTCCATTCTTAACGCGATATTATGTGAAAATTCGGCTAGTATCTGCTACGAAGCGGGTGAATCGCATGCAAACTTCCGGTTATATGGTTCCTACAGTAATATCTACGACATAATGTCTAGAATGGGTTCAAAATCGGTCGAAAACTGATATTGAACTAGAATATCCCGAAGTAGCACATGTTTTGGTATCTGAGCGTGCTAATCCTCATAAAAAATAACAAAAATACGCTTCAATTCAGTAAAAATCTAATGAAATATTGATTTATCGCGCACAAATCGTGCAGATGTTAAACGCAATTGGCCTTGCATGCTGTAGCAATTAAAATTGTTACGCATTGAAAACCTGCGTAGTTGCAAATCCTTTCCAATCCGAGAAGTGCGCGTTGGAAAAATCGCCAGCTCTCTCACAGATGAATATTTGAAGAGAACGTCACTAATTGCAAAAGTTGCTAATCATCAATGACAAGCATCAATTTTTTAAAGTGAACAGGTTCGCATTGCATCTAGCAAACTGGCTGAGGATAGGGAAAATTTTTGATCGTAAATTATGCAGATAATTTAGAATTAAAACGTGAGGTCTAAAACCGATGGAAACCGGCCATCATACACTAAAGTTTGTGTAGATCTTTTGATTTTTAATTAGTTTTTCTTAAATACCATGCTAGAGGCTGAAATCAATTTTCTTTTGATTATTTATTGGCCGTCTTTAGAATTATTTACTGTGTATAAAACGAGAATGTATGAACTAGCACGGTCTCTCTAAAAGAATTGAAAAAGTTACTTTTAATTTGGGAAACTATGTTCTCTCCTGTCCTTAGCTTTAGATTTACCGTATTTTATCCAAAAATCATTTATCTGGTGCGCAACCATCTTTTGCAACGGGCGGTGCAAATTGTGCACCGGTTATATAAATATCAGCTTTTGATTCACGGCCATTGAAAACTAGATGGAGGGAATGCGTTCCCTAATCTAAAGGTTTATGTACGATTGAAAATTCGATTCAAGGTTCAGAATCAATTGAAATTTTAATTTCTCTGTCTTCCATCGTCTTTTTCATCATAATTTCTTTCTATAGGGGAAGTTTTAATTTTACTCCTGTGAGAAACAACTTACAAGTATACAAGATTTTCTCATCCAAACGCGAAGCATTCATGCCCGGTATTCGCAAATTTACAACTTGTAAAAACGTACTAAAGTAGATTATCAGATCAGGAATGATAAAATTAGCACAATAATTGAATTAAACTTAGAAATCATGAGTGGCAAATTCCAAAGACTCCTTTTTTGAACTGAAGCAACTCGTCAAAATAACAGGGAGGGTTCAAGAAACACACAAATCATCTTTCAAAAAAGTTCAATTTATTCAAGGAGGAAAACAAGGGGGTAAAACCTCCTTGGTTCATTGCATCAAATAAGCTATAAACAGCTACAAAATATATAAATGTTTACAATGAAATCCAGTTTCTGGAGGAGATTTACATCCAGCGAATACAAAACTCAATCAATACATGCAAAAACCCAATATAAACTCTGATCAAAATAACTGTGATGAAATGAGAAGCTTAATTTGCTTGAAATGCACAGTTTGGAATGGAACCCATACTCTCAGCACACACAATTCTACCACCACCAGTTAGTTAGTAACTACCAAAATTCTACTACTAATAATTCGGAACCGCAAAAATAAACATGCACACAGGAGTATACTCCGCATTCACAAGCACTCGTAACACACTCACACACACACACAAAAGCATGGGCGCCATTCCAGTTCTGTACATCAGTTGCAATGATAGAAAGTTAAACTACCAAACAAGGCCTTGTTATTAAAATTATTGACAACCCAATCCATAAAAATGAATGCTTTTACAAATTCAATGCATGATCAAAACAATGGACAAACTGATTTGATGTAAATAACATGTAACATACACATGGAACACTAGCTTAACAATTTTAGATGCCGTTTCATGGTTACACACAGCGTGAGCGTAATCATAAACTTGGACTTCAGACAACCTGATTTCATATAAATACCATGTAACAAACAATTGCAACACTATGTATCAGAAGCGTAGACACCAAAAATAAAAATATCACATGAGCCGCAGGAAATGCTCCCGGGATTCCCACCGCCTGAGGTTGATCCTAGACTTGGACTTTTTGGCTCCTCTCATCTCCCAAGGATGTAACAACAGACCCTTTCATGATACCTGAAAAGATTACCATGTTAAAAGGGATTCGAATTCTTATAATTCAAGCATAGAACTATGAAACTGATACCTACCATTAAATACACCTTTGAAAAAAATTGCAACATGATTTTGAAACAACAACACAGAAAGCGAAATGTACCATCAAAAGCAACAAAAATATCACATGAACCGTAGGAACTGCTCCCGGGTTTCCCACCGCCTGAGGGTGATCCTAGACTTGGACTACTTGGCTCCTCTCATCTCCCAAGGATGTAACAACAGACCCTATCATGATACCTGAAAAGATTACTATGTTAAAAGGGATTCGAATTCTTATAATTCATGCAGAGAACTATGAAACTTATACCTACCATTAAATACGCCTCTGAAAAAAATTGCAACATGGTTACGAAACAACAAGACAGAAAGCGAAATGTACCATCAAAAGCAACAAAAATATCACATGAACCGTAGGAACTGCTCCCGGGTTTCCCACCGCCTGAGGGTGATCCTAGACTTGGACTTCTTGGCTCCTCTCATCTCCCAAGGATGTAACAACAGACCCTATCGTGATACCTGAAAAGAATACTATGTTAAAAAGGATTCAAAATCTTATAATACGTGCAGAGAACTATGAAACTGGTACCTACCATTAAAAACACCTCTGAAAAAAATCGCAACATGATTACGAAACATCCGACAGTAAAGGAAATATACTAACAAGAAAACAACAATATTTCATGAGTACCTGAAAGAAAGATCATTATGTGCCTGTAAAAAAATATCATTAGTATATCATTGCATAGCAACAAAAAAGTGAAGCGCGCGCGCGACATCACACACACATACATGCATAGGAAAACACATACTACTGATTGCCTCTTACACAAACAATTCCAAAAACAACACCAACGACATACTCAGAAAACAAGACCAAGACGAAGAACAACACCGACAATAACGAGCCCCAGAACAAGAGTGACCGCGCGCAGTCAATCCCTATCATAACATAATACTACTCATCATATAATGCCTACACATAACATTATACCTAATCATCATAAAGAACCTTATCAAAGTATACCAAGTCATCATAAAATAAAACATTCACTAAAGAAAATAGATATCGTTCACTTATGATAAATCACCTACATAAAATAACGTTAGCAAAGGGAGCAAACGAGCATAAAAGAAAGTACATATCCTAACATAAATTCGCTTACAGCATAGTGTACAAAAAAGACTGTTTCCCACCACTGCGGTATTACTCGAACCGCTAATCTCTGAATCCAATCCGATTCCCGATGGCAGTGGATCTCTTGTACCACCAGTTATCTGTGCTAGATAACAATCCATGCGTCCTCCTCGCCAGATGACTCGTACACTTCAGTCTGGATTCAATATCCACCGACGTGATGGTCACTCTGAACCTCCCCCGATGAAATCTCCGCACGAACTGAACTGCTTTCCTCCTATTGTTGATTTTCGGCGGCAAATCCTGCGTTCTCATTGGTGGAAACCTAATCTTTTCCCTCCAAAATACAACTACGCATACAATGAAACGGTTAAATTGTAAAATATTTTATCGAAAACCTATTACCTAGCCAATCCTTAAATAATTTTTCCTGATTCTATTTTCTTCACGTAAATTATAATTCCTCATCTTCTCGTCTTTACGGTCGTCGAATGAGAAAAATAAACCTTGATTTGATTTCTAATAATTAACTAATCGATATCAGTTAATGAAAATAATTATAATGATGCATTGGAAATTAACATATTCTACCACGCATTTATCGTATTTCATCACGTATTCAAGAACCATTTACACGAAAGTGCATTTCTGTTTCGCCATTACCGATAAGGGGTCATGGGGTGCGATGGACATGATTTTGGAGGGAAACGTTTAGAGAGGATGCCTTCTGATAATTTCCTTTGCCTTTAAAATTATGTTCTGCCACCTGTTCCTCTCCAAGTCTCAAGCAATCGGTATTTTATTCTTTTGCGCCCACGACGTAGATACCAAAGCGTCCAGGGAATGGATAATGTAGATAAAATAAAAATAGATACGTAATGCTAACAATTACCTACCTCCAAATAGAAGTTCCTCTCACCGAGTCCTTTGTCGCACGGTATATCTCGTTAGAGGCAACGAGCTACTTCGTCCGTCCAAAAACAGCCGAAATCCAAGCACTGAGAAAGATATGAGCTTACGACACACTCATTTACTCTTCGTAGGACCGAACAAATTCGCATTATTAATACGCAATTCACGTGAAACCTCCTCAACGGTAAGTCAGTCACTGAAGACATGGCGAACAATCGTGCTTAGGATCGAGACGATTAGTCCGGCGTACATATCGATATACTGAAACGAAGACGAGGTTGACGCGGGAAATTCATTTGAGTTTAATGTAAGATATTGGAAATGGAATATCTATAGAGGTCGTTGGATCTAGATTAAAGCGATCATATTTTTACATAAACGTCCGTTGCAATTTTTTCTTTTGTTGATTACATATTCATATTAAGGACGTTCTCTGCATTTGTTGTACATATTATATAGCGATACATATTCTATCCTAATTATAATGCCTTATTCTTATATAGCCTTATTCTATCCTTATTATTATGAAACTGCACAGCTATGTAAAGATATTGAGTATTTTTGAACAGTAGAAATTTTGTAACGGTTGGGTGTCCACCGTTATTCTTTACAAGATAAATCACCTCAAGCAGTATGTGCTGCACTTGGAAAATCTTGAATATTAGATTTCTTGGTAGCTGATTGAAGCGGTGTATAATGTATAAGTGAGTTTGAAATACAAATGCTTCATCCCTGAACAGCAGAATATAATTCTCAGCTTCAAATTATATCCCTCCATCTAAAGATCTCAATCAATGATTGGTTACACAATAACTGATTGTCATAATTTCCTTGCTTCAATGTTATCATATAATTTATGCATATCAAAGTAATGCTGCATCAACATATTTCTACAGGCTTCTCTTTATGTGTACCTAGAGAAAAGTATCCCTAAAACATCACCCAGGTTGACCAATTCTGGATCTCCTCATATTTTAATCGATTTCAGTGATTTAACACAGAGATTCATATTATTCATTAATCAAAAAGCTTCCTCTTATGGATGCCATCATCCATTATTTCCAGTGATATTTCTCTCAGCTCATTTATGAAAATTCATTTCTTTCTACAACTGATACAATCATCAAGCATCACTATAGTCGTCCATTGGTGGAGATCAACATATTTTTAATTTTTTCCATATTTTAATGCAATGAAGAAGCAATTGGTAATGATTGGGTAAATTGAAATATGAATGCGTAAAATTTAGAATAGTGTTGTACCAAAGGACACACTCATTGAGATTAACCTTGCATTTCTCTATGATTATTTTCTTTTGAGACTCTTTTTCATATCCTTTGGTTACAATCTCACACTCAGAAAGAATTACTATGCTTTTTGATGCAAAATTTTAAATCTTCCAGAGCTTAATGAGAAAGAAATGAATTATTCATTATCTTATAGATAACTGCTCTTGAACAGCATTTGTCATCCCATTTTTAAATTCTATGAATAAAACATACCAATCCCTACTTACTCCTGACTACTCAGATACTCTATAAAAGATTCATTGCATATGAAGTTTCATAAGAAATATTTTTATTCATTTTCTATTTTATGAATTTTTTTCTGTATATCTCTTAAGTCTCTGAACTATTTCATTTCAATCTGCTTCTTCATACTTAGTGTGTGGAAAGTATGAAATCCTCACACATTCCTTATTATGATCATACCTTCTGCTTCATTTACTTCTGTACTGACAGGAGGACACACTACTCAATCATAAAGGTTTAACAAATTAATAACCCATAACACCTAATTTTGATGGAACGCGGTTTATGATTGTTAATAAGAGGCCTCCAAATCTTTATTATCAAATGTAATTTTTTGTATATTTTGGTACAACATATTACGGATGTATATTCCTCTTCAAATATGCATGCATAAAGGCAGAATATTCCTTTTTGATTTGGAATTAGCAATTGAGATATTCTTTTATGATTCACATTTAATTCAAGGCAATCCTTTGATGCAACTTGAGGGATTCTGTTTAATTAAAAGCTAAACTAAATTGTAATTTTAGTTTATCTTCCCTTATTAACATGTATTGCTTTAATTTGTCCTCCAACTGGTCACCCTTGTTTTTACATGGACATGAATTGAATTTATTATTTGATAAATAATTACTATAGTGATCGAATGTACGGTTTCATATCGGTGAAGGAGCTCCAAAATACTGATTTTTGCAAATCAAAATGAGTAACAAGAAAGTGCCATGAGCATTCAGCATTATTATCATCAGATTCCATTCCACCTGCAGTTAGGTCTTCCTTTGCTGCTAAAATGTTTTAAATCTATAACCTATTAAGCTAAGTATAATTATTCTTATTGAATTCAAATACATCGGAACACAATCTTTGCAATTCAACTTTGGGTGGTAAAAAATCATTTGTAATTCTTGCATTTGTAAGTATTGCATAGTTACTCATTTCTATTTTGGCCATCAACATTGCAAACTACTCTAAGGAAGATAGTTTATCTTAAGAGTCACTTCTTAAAAGTTACTTATTATCTCGATTAGAAAAAACCATGGATGGTCTAATTACTATTACTGTCACTCAATTCTCTTAATCCATGCATATATATTTGCACTTCACCTACTCATCACGGGTAGCACGATCCACTTTTCTACAAATATTTCACAACTTCAACCATGTAGACTAACACTGACAACTCTTATAAATCCAAAATCATTCTCACTCTTGGTATATGCTATTTCTTGAATTACCGATTCGTTTTCAAGACCATTTGAATAATAAAACTGTGGTATTCCACGTTAAACCCAATGTAATAGTCACTTACCTTTCCTTTAGTTTTGACCTTTGGTGGAATAATTTTCAGCTTCCTTTCCTGAGGTACCTCCAGGAACATAGCATTGGAATGTTAAATTTCTGAGAAGCTTGCATGAAAAAAACTAGATGATAAGAAAATGCTTTATTTATTATCAGAGTCTAGTTCATTGCATCTATAATAATTCTTTATTACCTGTCAGTCTATATTGCATGTCGTTATGTTCAAACATCATTCACCTTTTATAAAAGGAGATATCATGGATGAATGGTAGGATATCTCTTCTAATTCTGTTCACAAGTGTCAAAATAAATATATGGAGGCAGGTCATCAAGTAGATATCTGTAAAAGACAAACTGTAAAGAAATTCTTGAATATGCCAAACCTTCACATTGTTATATCCGAGTGTAGTGACAATCAAAGAAATGCTGCAATGAGAGGGATTCAATTCCTAAATAGGAAGATGTATAATATGTCTCAGGTGCTTGCTTGGAGGACCTTAGTCCTGAAATAAATAAAAGCTTTTACGATCCATATCAATGCACCATTTCCATTTCAAATTATTTTTCCTTTAAGACTAACTTGCAGTGTTCTTGATCCAAAGTAATGTCTTCATGCTGAACCTAAATCCCAGTAAATCAGTGCAAAAAAATGTTGCCCATTCTTCTCATCTATATCTTGTAGTCCCAAGCACATCTGCAACCAAGCATTGAAATCTATCACTAAGATATTATTATATGTTTATATGCTTCAAGACAATAACTGTACACACATATTCCTCTCTGTCATACCAAGATGAGCAATATAAGAGTTCCTTTACACAAATGTTACATAAGTAAATATTAGATGAAATACAATCTAAAAACAAAAACATTGACTTAAGAAAATAGAATGAAAAGAAGATGAGATAGGATCAGCTTCAATTATTAAGATATTTTCCATGAACTTAGGTGATCATAGAAAAGAATGTTCTTAACCCATTTATGCCTAGAGTTCCGTTTTTGGAACGGCAGTTACGTGAAGTTATTTTATATCCTATCGCTTACAAGAAATCTGGGAAGTGGGTGAAAACTTCCTGCCTTCTTTGTAAGGGTATGTATAGCATAACCGAATTCACGGAATTAGTCACAGAGCGAACACAGAGCTAGGTGGACGTTGTAAAACCTAGCTTTATTTTTTTGAGTAGATTTTTCAAGACTCACTCGATAAACTTTAATTATAACTTAAGTGATTTACCGTCTATAGATTTTATTTATTTTTCTATTACTACTTGAATACTCACTGTTTCATGTCATAATAAGAACATACAGAAAATGTTATTCATATACAAGTTAGAGGATAGAAAAGTTGATTGTTCCATTTTTGGTACACTAGGCACAACCACTACTGTGACTTCGCCGTATACTTTTTTATTTACATATATGGCCTTTATCTTTGTTTTTTAATTTTCACCACTTTTAAGTCTCAAGTTGCATAAAACATTAACCCTACAAAAATAGCTGACCTGTTGTAGACAAATTATGACATAAAAGCAAATGCAATTATCATAGGACCTCCTGAAAATGCAACAACTCCAGTTTCTGATGAGGACTCTGTTGATAAAGAAGGAGAAACAATAAATAATCTGCCTGATTCTTTGCGTGCCCCTGCGTACCTTGTTCAAGAAAATTTTGATCCAGAAGAGAGATGCATGCTATTTGTACCAAACAAAACAGACTTCAGCTTTAACGAGTCTATGATTCCTTACTTTGGTCGTCATGAACGCAAACAGTTTATTTGGGGAAAACCTTTTCGGTTTGGGTACAAGTTTTGATGTGGTGCCACATGCCTAGGTTATATTTGTTGGTTTCAACCATATCAAGGTAAAACCCAAACACTAATTATGAGGAATATGGTGTCGGTGCATCCGTTGTCCTACAATTTACTGATGCACTCATGAAGGAGCACCCTGGACATTGCACTTTTTGATACACTCAGTTCAAATGGTCATCAAGCAACCCGCACAGTGAGAAAAAATCGAATCGACAAAATCCTTTTGGAATCAGAAGATGCCCTAAAAAATAAAGAAAGGGTTGCGTTTGATTACAGAATTGAAGGCACAGTCAATATGGATGCTGAATGATAACAGTGTTGTCAAAGTTACATCATCTGGGGCTGGTGTCAATCCGCTGTGCCTTGTCAATCGCTATTCACAAAAACATAAAAAGAAGATCCAAGTGCAGCAACCAATTAGCCCTACAAAATGCTTGGCAGCTGCATAAAACTTACGATCCACAGCCAATGGATCTTTTTGAGTTTCTTTGCTGTGTGGCATGCCATTATCTGAAGACCCATGGTAATTCGGCCCAAACTGGGAAGACCTTCTTAGAAACGCAATAAGGACTCCCGTTATGATGACCAGAATCATGTAATCACAAAACAATCAAAGCAAACCAAAATATTGTAGAATGCCGCAAATATACCACTTTTTGCTGTAAGAAATGCAATGTTGCCCTTCAAATAAAGTGCTCTAAGGACCATCATACCGAAGACTACATTCTACGTATTAGGTAGCGCTTTTGCCTAGTGTTCCATTTTTGGAACACCATGTAACTCTGTAACCAGATAACTTTAACTAAATTTTCTTTCAAACTCTTTTTTTTATTCTTTTAAACCAATTTATATGAATATCAGATAATAATTAAAAAGTTTTTACCTTCAGCATAAATGGGTTAATCTCTTTTATTTTTCTTTCTAATGTATATAGAATGTATCAATTTTCTCTTTATCGAGATTATATTTGCTTTATATATTATTCCTTTAATAATTATTTGATTTCCTTCTTCTAGCAGATACTAATCATACTCCTTTTGATTTTGCTGAAGGTGAGTCTGAGCTTGTGCCAGGATTTAACGTTGAGTATAGAAGAGGTGGGTTTGCGTTAATTTTTGTAGCAGAATATTCAAGAATTTTATTTGTGGTAAAGTTCTTAGGAGTTGATTTTTACTCACCGATTTTTATTTTAAAGTTAGTATTAGTATCATTTATATTTATTTTAGTTCGTGGAAATCTGCCTTGTTATCGTTATGATAAATTAATATATATTTGGCTTGAAAAAGATTCCTTCCTGTCTCATTAAATTACTTAATTTTTTTCTCTGGAGTAAAGATTATAATCCTTTCATTTTTAATTCAATGTACAAATTTTAGTGAAACTAATAAGGGTATTACTCCTTTTATTGTACTTTCAAAATACTTGAGGTTTATGATCATTTGTATCTAAACGTAAGAACCTTCTTTCTACTCCGCTAAGTTTAGAATTTATTGTTCTTAGACTTTTGTTTAATATTTTTTGTATTACTTTTTTAGGAATTTTAGTTTCTATAATTCGGACACAGGGCAATGATTATTTTAGTTCATTTAGACTTCTACAATGTTAAAGTTTGTTTTATATCTTATTTTAATGATCCCATTATGTTTTACCTCTGGATTTTGATTAGTAGTCCCCTTAATTTTTTTGCTTCTTTTATTTTTTTATTGGAAGGTTATATAGTTTTTTCTTATTGCAATATAAGATTTTATTTTGGTTATGATGTGTTAAGTTATGGTTTAATTTTTTAATATTTTGAATTTGCTGTTTAATGTTACTAGCTAGATCTTCAATTTATTCTCATAAAAAACTTTACCCAGTTTTTTGTATGTACAATAATAATAATAATATTACTATTATTATTACTTTTATAACAGCTAATTTATTTATATTATATTTATTTTTTGAAATATCATTAATTCCTATATTTCTTTTAGTTTTACGGAGAGGTTATCAACCTGAAAGTGTACAGGCAGGTATTAACTTATTATTTTATACTTTATTTGCATCTTTACCTTTATTAGTTTCAATTTGTAATTTATATAAAAATTTGGGTGGACTGAATTTATATGTTTTTGATTATCTTCACATTTGCAACCTCAGCTTTTATTCTTATATCTCGTTACCATTTGCCTTTTTAGTGAAAATGCCTATATTTTTATTTCACTTGTTATTACCAAAGGCTCATGTTGAACCTCCTTTTTCTGGATCTATAACTTTAGCGGGGTAGTTAGGAGGGTATTGTCTTTTGCGTGTTTTTAGATTAATTACATCTGCAGGAGTGAAGTTTAATTTAATGTGAATAGGTATTTGTTTAGTAGGAGGAGTGATTGTCAGATTAATTTGTTTATGTCAAGTTGATCTGAAGTCATTAATTGCTTATTCGTCTATTGTTCATATAGGGATTGTATTAGCTAGATTAATAACAATAACTTGTTGAGGTTTAGGTAGTACTTATGTTTTAATAATTGCTCATGGTTTATGTTCATCAAGTTCATTTTGTCTTGCTAATAATTCTTATGAACGATTAGGAAGTCTAAGATTATTTATTAATAAGGGATTCATTAATCTAATAACTAGAATATGTTTATGGTGATTTCTTTCTAGTTCATGTAACGTGGCTGCTCCACCTAGAATTAATTTGTTAGGGGAAATTAGTTTACTTAATAGAATTCTAAGTTGAAGTTGAGTAACTATAATTGCAATTATTTTTTCATCATTTTTTATAGCTGCTTATACTTTATATTTATATAGATATACCCAGCATGGAAAGACTTTTTCTACTTCGTATAGTTCAAATTTCGGATACTATCGTGTATATTTACCTTTATTATTACACTGATTTCCTTTAAATTACATCACTTTAAAAAGAGATTTATTTTTCGACAGATTTTAATCAAAATAGTTTAATTTAAAATTTTGATTTGTGGTGTCAATAATGCAATATTGTTTGCTTAAGATCATTAATTGACGCTTAAATATTTGTTTTATTAGATCTTTAATATTATAAGTGTTATCTTTAACTAATCTTACATTAGGTATTTAATTTTGTGTAAATAATTTGACTGTATTTTTTGAATGGGGTGTTCTTCCTTTAAATTCCATAAATATTGTAATAACTATACTATTTGACTGAATATCTTTAGTGTTTATACGTTTTGTTTTATTTATTTCTAGTATAGCAAATTTTTATAGAAATAATAATATGGAAGGAGATCCTTATATCTCTCAGTTTATTTTATTTGTATTAATAATTGAATTTTCAATAACATTATTTATTATTAGACCAAATATAATTTCAATCCTATTAGTTTGGGATGGTCTTGGTTTAATTTCTTATCTCTTAGCAATCTACTATAAAAATTTTAAGTCTTATAGAGCTGGAATATTAACTGTTTTATCTAATCCCCTCGGTGATGTAGCCTTTTATTAGGTATTGCCTGAATATTAAATTATGGTAGATGAAATTATGCTTTTTATTTAAATTATATATTTATTGATTTTGAAGGGATTATAATTTCTTTATTAACGGTTTTTGCTGCTATAACTAATAGTGCTCAAATTCCTTTTTCTTCTTGATTACGAACTGCAATGGCGGCTCCAACACCAGTATCTTCATTGGTTCATTCTTCTACTTTAGTTACGGCTGGGGTTTATTTAATAACCCAATTTAATGTTCTGGTTATAAATAGTGGGTAAGGTAAGTATTTATTATTAATTGGAGGCATAACCATATTTATATCTGGAAAAGGGGCAAATTATGAATTTGATTTGAAAAAAATTATTGCTCTTTCTGCATTAAGTCAACTTGGATTAATAATAAGAATTTTGGCTATGGGTTATACATAATTGGCATTTTTTCACCTATTAACTCATGCATCATTTAAGGCTCTTCTTTTTATATGTGCTGGAATAATTATTCACAACCTGGGAGATTGTCAGGATATCCATTTTATGGGAGGTTTAACTTGTTTTTTTTCCTTTAACTTCAGATGATGATCAGGTCGAAACTGATTGCAATTTTTGCTTCTGATTTAAGATACGTTGAATAAATCACCACTTTTTGAATGTAAATCAAATGTTATAACTAACAATTATCCTAATTTCATCATTCAAGTACACCCTGGTTTCATTTGTGGTATAGTCCTACTAATAGAATTACAATAAACGTTGGTGATACAACTCTTCGTGATACGATTCTATTTTCTCTTTCGATTATGGGAAGAAAAATCACAATTTCTACAACAAAAATTAGAGGTTACTGCAATAAGAAAAAATGATGAGAGAATGGAATTCGGGATTTATTAAATGGGTCAAACCCACATTCAAATGATGATGCTTTTTCTCGATCGACAATACTCTTTTTTGATATGAATGATGAAATTAATATGATTACTGTTGTTACAATTACTAAAATTATTCTTACAATTATTATTAAATTATTTATTTATCCTGAATTTCTCGAGACTTTTTGATTGGAAGTCAAATACCGTATTTCCCGGCCTTTACTTTTATAATATATAAACATCTACCTCATCAGTAAATTAAAATATTTAAGAAAAGTCAAACTACATCAACAAAGTGTCGATATCATGCTGTTGCTTCAAACCCAAAATGATGAGAAGAAGAGAAGTGATTGATAGAATGTCGTACTTCAACATTTTATAAATCACTTGTCAGGCCACAGGCTGATAAAAATAGACTTCCAATAATAACATGGATACCATGGAATCCTGTTGCCATAAAAAATGTAGATCCATAAACGGAATCAGCAATTGTAAATGGAGCTTCAATATATTCATAATGTTGGAGAATTGTGAAATAAATTCCTAATAAGACTGTAAAAAAAAAACCCTTTATCCCTTGACTTTGATTTCCCTCCATACTACTGTGGTGAGCTCATGTAACAGTTACTAAATATGGCAACATTTTTTTGCACTGATTTACTGGGATTGAGGTTCAGCATGAAGACATTACTTTGGATCAAGAACATTGCAAGTTAGTCTTAAAGGAAAAATAATTTGAAATGGAAATGGTGCATTGATATGGATCGTAAAAGCTTTTATTTATTTCAGGACTAAGGTCCTCCAAGCAAGCACCTGAGACATATTATAGATCTTCCTATTTAGGAATTGAATCCCTCTCATTGCAGCATTTCTTTGATTGTCACTACACTCGGATATAACAATGTGAAGGTTTGGCATATTCAAGAATTTCTTTACAGTTTGTCTTTTACAGATATCTACTTGATGACCTGCCTCCATATATTTATTTTGACACTTGTGAACAGAATTAGAAGAGATATCCTACCATTCATCCATGATATCTCCTTTTATAAAAGGTGAATGATGTTTGAACATAACGACATGCAATATAGACTGACAGGTAATAAAGAATTATTATAGATGCAATGAACTAGACTCTGATAATAAATAAAGCATTTTCTTATCATCTAGTTTTTTTCATGCAAGCTTCTCAGAAATTTAACATTCCAATGCTATGTTCCTGGAGGTACCTCAGGAAAGGAAGCTGAAAATTATTCCACCAAAGGTCAAAACTAAAGGAAAGGTAAGTGACTATTACATTGGGTTTAACGTGGAATACCACAGTTTTATTATTCAAATGGTCTTGAAAACGAATCGGTAATTCGAGAAATAGCATATACCAAGAGTGAGAATGATTTTGGATTTATAAGAGTTGTCAGTGTTAGTCTACATAATTGAAGTGGTGAAATATTTGTAGAAAAGTGGATCGTGCTACCCGTGATGAGTAGGTGAAGTGCAAATATATATGCATGGATTAAGAGAATTAAGTGACAGTAATAGTAATTAGACCATCCATGGTTTTTTCTAATCGAGATAATAAGTAACTTTTAAGAAGTGACTCTTAAGATAAACTATCTTCCTTAGAGTAGTTTGCAATGTTGATGGCCAAAATAGAAATGAGTAACTATGCAATACTTACAAATGCAAGAATTACAAATGATTTTTTACCACCCAAAGTTGAATTGCAAAGATTGTGTTCCGATGTATTTGAATTCAATAAGAATAATTATACTTAGCTTAATAGGTTATAGATTTAAAACATTTTAGCAGCAAAGGAAGACCTAACTGCAGGTGGAATGGAATCTGATGATAATAATGCTGAATGCTCATGGCACTTTCTTGTTACTCATTTTGATTAGCAAAAATCAGTATTTTGGAGCTCCTTCACCAATATGAAACCGTACATTCGATCACTATAGTAATTATTTATCAAATAATAGATTCAATTCATGTCCATGTAAAAACAAGGGTGACCAGTTGGAGGACAAATTAAAGCAATACATGTTAATAAGGGAAGATAAACTAAAATTACAATTTAGTTTAGCTTTTAATTAAACAGAATCCCTCAAGTTGCATCAAAGGATTGCCTTGAATTAAATGTGAATCATAAAAGAATATCTCAATTGCTAATTCCAAATCAAAAAGGAATATTCTGCCTTTATGCATGCATATTTGAAGAGGAATATACATCCGTAATATGTTGTACCAAAATATACAAAAAATTACATTTGATAATAAAGATTTGGAGGCCTCTTATTAACAATCATAAACCGCGTTCCATCAAAATTAGGTGTTATGGGTTATTAATTTGTTAAACCTTTATGATTGAGTAGTGTGTCCTCCTGTCAGTACAGAAGTAAATGAAGCAGAAGGTATGATCATAATAAGGAATGTGTGAGGATTTCATACTTTCCACACACTAAGTATGAAGAAGCAGATTGAAATGAAATAGTTCAGAGACTTAAGAGATATACAGAAAAAAATTCATAAAATAGAAAATGAATAAAAATATTTCTTATGAAACTTCATATGCAATGAATCTTTTATAGAGTATCTGAGTAGTCAGGAGTAAGTAGGGATTGGTATGTTTTATTCATGGAATTTAAAAATGGGATGACAAATGCTGTTCAAGAGCAGTTATCTATAAGATAATGAATAATTCATTTCTTTCTCATTAAGCTCTGGAAGATTTAAAATTTTGCATCAAAAAGCATAGTAATTCTTTCTGAGTGTGAGATTGTAACCAAAGGATATGAAAAAGAGTCTCAAAAGAAAATAATCATAGAGAAATGCAAGGTTAATCTCAATGAGTGTGTCCTTTGGTACAACACTATTCTAAATTTTACCCATTAATATTTCAATTTACCCAATCATTACCAATTGCTTCTTCAGTGCATTAAAATATGGAAAAAATTAAAAATATGTTGATCTCCACCAATGGACGACTATAGTGATGCTTGATGATTGTATCAGTTGTAGAAAGAAATGAATTTTCATAAATGAGCTGAGAGAAATATCACTGGAAATAATGGATGATGGCATCCATAAGAGGAAGCTTTTTGATTAATGAATAATATGAATCTCTGTGTTAAATCACTGAAATCGATTAAAATATGAGGAGATCCAGAATTGGTCAACCTGGGTGATGTTTTAGGGATACTTTTCTCTAGGTACACATAAAGAGAAGCCTGTAGAAATATGTTGATGCAGCATTACTTTGATATGCATAAATTATATGATAACATTGAAGCAAGGAAATTATGACAATCAGTTATTGTGTAACCAATCATTGATTGAGATCTTTAGATGGAGGGATATAATTTGAAGCTGAGAATTATATTCTGCTGTTCAGGGATGAAGCATTTGTATTTCAAACTCACTTATACATTATACACCGCTTCAATCAGCTACCAAAAAATCTATTATTCAAGATTTTCCAAGTGCAGCACATACTGCTTGAGGTGATTTATCTTGTAAAGAATAACGGTGGACACCCAACCGTTACAAAATTTCTACTGTTCAAAAATACTCAATATCTTTACATAGCTGTGCAGTTTCATAATAATAAGGATAGAATAAGGCTATATAAGAATAAGGCATTATAATTAGGATAGAATATGTATCGCTATATAATATGTACAACAAAGGCAGAGAACGTCCTTAATATGAATATGTAATCAACAAAAGAAAAAATTGCAACGGACGTTTATGTAAAAATATGATCGCTTTAATCTAGATCCAACGACCTCTATAGATATTCCATTTCCAATTTCTTACATTAAACTCAAATGAATTTCCCGCGTCAACCTCGTCTTCGTTTCAGTATATCGATATGTACGCCGGACTAATCGTCTCGATCCTAAGCACGATTGCTCGCCATGTCTTCAGTGACTGACTTACCGTTGAGGAGGTTTCACGTGAATTGCGTATTAATAATGCGAATTTGTTCGGTCCTACGAAGAGTAAATGAGTGTGTCGTAAGCTCATATCTTTCTCAGTGCTTGGATTTCGGCTGTTTTTGGACGGACGAAGTAGCTCGTTGCCTCTAACGAGATATAACGTGCGACAAAGGACTCGGTGAGAGGAACTTCTATTTGGAGGTAGGTAATTGTTAGCATTACGTATCTATTTTTATTTTATCTACATTATCCATTCCCTGGACGCTTTGGTATCTACGTCGTGGGCGCAAAAGAATAAAATACCGATTGCTTGAGACTCGGTGAGGAACAGGTGGCAGAACATAATTTTAAAGGCAAAGGAAATTATCAGAAGGCATCCTCTCTAAACGTTTCCCTCCAAAATCATGTCCATCGCACCCCATGACCCCTTATCGGTAATGGCGAAACAGAAATGCACTTTCGTGTAAATGGTTCTTGAATACGTGATGAAATACGATAAATGCGTGGTAGAATATGTTAATTTCCAATGCATCATTATAATTATTTTCATTAATTGATATCGATTAGTTAATTATTAGAAATCAAATCAAGGTTTATTTTTCTCATTCGACGACCGGAAAGACGAGAAGATGAGGAATTATAATTTACGTGAAGAAAATAGAATCAGGAAAAATTATTTAAGGACTGGCTAGGTTATAGGTTTTCGATAAAATATTTTACAATTTAACCGTTTCATTGTATGCGTAGTTGTATTTTGGAGGGAAAAAATTAGGTTTCCACCAATGAGAACGCAGGATTTGCCGCCGAAAATCAACAATAGGAGGAAAGCAGTTCAGTTCGTGCGGAGATTTCATCGGGGGAGGTTCAGAGTGACCATCACGTCGGTGGATATTGAATCCAGACTGAAGTGTACGAGTCATCTGGCGAGGAGGACGCATGGATTGTTATCTAGCACAGATAACTGGTGGTACAAGAGATCCACTGCCATCGGGAATCGGACTGGATTCAGAGATTAGCGGTTCGAGTAATACCGCGGTGGTGGGAAACAGTCTTTTTTATACACTATGCTGTAAGCGAATTTATGTTAGGATTTGTACTTTCTTTTATGCTCGTTTGCTCCCTTTGCTAACGTTATTTTATGTAGGTGATTTATCATAAGTGAACGATATCTATTTTCTTTAGTGAATGTTTTATTTTATGATGACTTGGTATACTATGATAAGGTTCTTTATGATGATTAGGTATTTTGTTATGTGTAGGCATTATATGATGAGTAGTATTATGTTATGATAGGGATTGACTGCGCGCGGTCACTCTTGTTCTGGGGCTCGTTATTGTCGGTGTTGTTCTTCGTCTTGGTCTTGTTTTCTGAGTATGTCGTTGGTGTTGATTTTGGAATAGTTTGTGTATAAGGCTATCAGTAGTATGTGTTTTCCTATGCATGTATGTGTGTGTGATGTCGCGCGCGCGCTTCACTTTTTTGTTGCTATACAATGATATACTAATGATATTTTTTTACAGGCACATAATGATGTTTCTTTCAGCTACTCATGAAGTATTGTTGTTTTCTTGTTAGTATATTTCCTTTACTGTCGGATGTTTCGTAATCATGTTGCAATTTTTTTCAGAGGTGTTTTTAATGGTAGGTACCAGTTTCATAGTTCTCTGCACTCTATTATAAGATTTTGAATCCTTTTTAACATAGTATTCTTTTCAGGTATCACGATAGGGTCTGTTGTTACATCCTTGGGAGATGAGAGGAGCCAAAAAGTCCAAGTCTAGGATCACCCTCAGGCGGTGGGAAACCCGGGAGTAGTTCCTGCGGTTCATGTGATATTTTTATTTTTGGTGTCTACGCTTCTGATACGTAGTGTTGCATGTGTATGTTACATGGTATTTATATGAAATCAGTTTGTCTGAAGTCCAAGTTTATGATTACGCTCACGCTGTGTGTAACAATGAAACGGCATCTAAGCTTGTTAAGCGTAGTGTTGCATGTGTATGTTACATGTTATTTACATCAAATCATTTTTTCTATTGTTTTGATGATGCATTTAATTTGTAAAAGCATTCATTTTTATGGATTGGGTTGTCAATAATTTTAATAACAAGGCCTTGTTTGGTAGTTTAACTTTCTATCATTGCAACTGATGTACAGAACTGGAATGGCGCCCATGCTTTTGTGTGTGTGTGTGAGTGTGTTACGAGTGCTTGTGAGTGCGGAGTATACTCCTGTGTGCATGTTTATTTTTGCGGTTCCGAATTATTAGTAGTAGAATTTTGGTAGTTACTAACTAACTGGTGGTGGTAGAATTGTGTGTGCTGAGAGTATGGGTTCCATTCCAAACTGTGCATTTCAAGCAAATTAAGCTTCTCATTTCATCACAGTTATTTTGATCAGAGTTTATATTGGGTTTTTACATGTATTGATTGAGTTTTGTATTCGCTGGATGTAAATCTCCTCCAGAAACTGGATTTCATTGTAAACATTTATATATTTTGTAGCTGTTTATAGCTTATTTGATGCAATAAACCAAGGAGGTTTTACCCCCTTGTTTTCTTCCTTGAATAAATTGAATTTTTTTGAAAGATGATTTGTGTGTTTCTTGTACCCTCCCTGTTATTTTGACGAGTTGCTTCAGTTCAGAAAAGGAGTCTTTGGAATTTGCAACTCATGATTTCTAAGTTTAATTCAATTATTGTGCTAATTTTATCATTCCTGATCTGATAATTTACTTTAGTACGTTTCTACAAGCTGTAAATTTGCGAATACCGGGCATGAATGCCTCGCGTTTGGATGAGAAATTCTTGTACACTTGTAAGTTGTTTCTCACAGGAGTAAAATTAAAACTTCCCCTATAGAAAGAAATTATGATGAAAAAGACGATGGAAGACAGAGAAATGAAAATTTCAATTGATTCTGAACCTTGAATCGAATTTTCAATCGTACACGAACCTTTAGATTAGGGAACGCATTCCCTCTATCTAGTTTTCAATGGCCGTGAATCAAAAGCTGATATTTATTTAACCGGTGCACAATTTGCACCACCCGTAGCAAAAGATGGTTGCGCACCAGATAAATGATTTTTGGATAAAATACGGTAAATCTAAAGCTAAGGACAGGAGAGAACATAGTTTCCCAAATTAAAAGTAACTTTTTCAATTCTTTTGGAGAGAGCGTGCTAGTTCATACATTCGCGTTTTATACACAGTAAATAATTCTAAAGACGGCCAATAAATAATCAAAAGAAAATTGATTTCAGCCTCTAGCATGGTATTTAAGAAAAACTAATTAAAAATCAAAAGATCTGCACAACCTTTGGTGTATGATGGCCGGTTTCCACCGGTTTTAGACCTCACGTTTTAAATCCAAATCATCTTTATAATTTACGATCAAAAATTTTCCCTATCCTCAGCCAGTTTGCTAGATGCAATGCGAACCTGTTCACTTTAAAAAATTGATGCTTGTCATTGATGATTAGCAACTTTTGCAATTAGTGACGTTATCTTCGAATATTCATCTGTGAGAGAGCTGGCGATCTTTCGCGATCGCTCACATCACGGATTGGAAAGGGTTTGCAAAATGCGCAGGTTTATAATGCGTAACATTTTTAATGGTTACAGCATGCAAGGCCAATTGCGTTTAACATCTGCATGCACCCAGGTCCAATTTGGTCGAAAACTGATATTTAACTAGAATAACCCGAAGGAAGCGCACGTTATTAGTTCTAAGCGTGATTTTTCTCATTTAAATTGACAAAAATGCGCTCCATTTTGGTAAAAACCTGCAACAATATAGATTTTCCGCGCATAAATCGTCCTTCCTTCTCCTCGAAACGTAAATATGCAGAAATCAATGTAATGTATGAGCAATTCTGTCGATTCCTGCCCTTATACTGATATGTCGTAGTGAATTTGCCTAATGAGTTTGAAGTAATGAATCATTATTTTGGTTCGTTAAAACAAAATTGATGCTTGTTATGCTTTAATTTTTATGCATACTCGCCTTCACATCCGTAGGATGAGCCATTATTTTACGAGATATCAGTAATTCAGTAGAAATTTTGCAATCTACTGTACTTATGGTCCAAAAATACCCGAATACTAACTTTGAAAATTTCTAGTTGGTACATCTCAAACTTACGATTTGGCAAACCTAAGAAAACCAAGATGACAAACCTAAGGTAAACGATTTTGCCGACCCTAACATAGATCACTTTTCAACTTTATCGATTTTCCTTGTCAACGCTTGTATATTCTGAAATTCACCCATTTCTGGATTCAGAACGTGATAAAAGAGATTCGATAAGAAGAATGCGCTAGAATTTCGTAAGAATCAGCAATGATTCAAGCAAATATAACGTTTTGTTGTTCCGAACGTAATATTCACGACTCAATATACAGAATGGGCTCCAAATTTGGTCAAAAACTGATACTTTACTAGAATAACCCAAAAGAAGCGCACGTTTTTAGTTCTTAGCGTGCTATTTCTCATATAAATTAACAAAAATGCGCTCCGTTTCAGTAAAAACCTCCTAAAATATACATTTATCGCGCACAAGTCGTACTCCTTCTGCTCGAAACGTGAATATGCAGAAATCAATGTAATGTATGAGCAATTCGCCAATAATATTTGTATATATACAAAATATTTACGTACTTATATATATATATATATATATATATATATATATATATATATATATATATATATATATATATATATATATATATATATATATATATATATATATATATATATGTATATATATATATATATATTTATATATATATATTTTTATAAATCGTACTAAAGAGTCGTAGTTTATATGCGATCGATCAAAAAGTCCGGTATTTATAGCTATTCGAGTGGCCTTCGCATAAAAAAAACCCAAAGAAAAGAAAGGTCTAGCAAACAGATTTGGTATATCAGTAGATACATCCGTTGAAGTTCCATAGACTTTTCAGATAACTGTATCTTTCCTCCCCTTTCCATTCCGTTACCATCCAACGCGGAAACGTTTAAAACGTTTTAAAACGTTTAAAACGTTTTTTTTTAAACGTTAGCTTTAACGCTTTGTTGAGGCGAGCACTAGGATAGAGCCACGATTTTGGAAGTGATATCGGGAAATATGATTTAGGTGCTCGAATCATTTAGCAAGTAACACGGTTAAAGCATGGGTCTTGGAAGGAAAATTTAGCGCGTAATTTTCGCGACGGTGAGCAAAGGATGCGAAAGCCTGGTGGGCTTAAAATGTCGGGAGAATGTTTTTTTGGGTCCGTCATCGCCAGTATTGCGGATATTCTTTTTCGCTTTTTGCCCCTCTAAAAGACAGGGTTCCTGCGTGCGAACTATTTCGCAAGTTTTATCACCGGAATATCGTATCAAAGCGAAATCGGGCCACTCCTATTTTTTTAATATATACCAACGACCGCAGAGTAGGAATTAATAAGGGGCTTAGAATAATTGCGGGCGATACAGTGTTCTACATGGAAATATATGGCTGTGAGGATAGATTAGTTCTTAGAAATGATTTAGATAAAGTCATGACAGGGTGCGGATAATGGGGAATGAGATTAATATATGTTAACGAGTGCTTAGTCGTCGACCTCTTTGAACGGAAAACTGTTAATGAACATATACCATCCGCGGAGAAAAATTTTAATAGTAGAATCTGTGCAATCTTAATCTATACGTAAAACTTGTGGAAATCTATACAGAATCTCGGTTCCGCTGAGAGGGTAGTCGGTAAGAACGTTGAGAAAGTTCGCGAGCGATCTTACTTCGTGAAAGTCACAGCGCGCCTTGAAAATGCCTGGTGAAATGTTAAATCATTTGAATTTTCATTCCGATTTGAATGGTTCTTCTTACGCCTGCTACGGGAGGTAGTTTCAGCGAACGATTACCCGGTGGTAAGGAGAGGCGAATAGGAAAACAACGCATTGGACGCATGCAGCTCCTCCGTGGGGAAAGTCTGCGGTGGATTTAATTCGGCCTCTTTGCAATACTTCTCTCTTCCATAGAGACAGTGGTAATTTTCGTCGAAACTTTGTGGACGTTAGGTTTTCGTGATACGACGTACTTCGTCTTCTTCTTTTTTTATTAGGTCATTGCCATTTTATATCATCCCTTTTCCAAGGAACGAGATATCTCCTTGACAAATACCTAAGCGCACGCCGCAACTCGATCCAACTTTAGTCCTCGAAATAGCGAATCGTAGCACAGTTATAAACGCATAGATCTCTTCGCAGAAATGAGGAGCGCTAGAAATAGATCGTCATTTTCCGTCATATGGAGAATATTCGAAATCCGACAGTGGGCCAAGTTATCGTTTCGCTGTCGCCTCAGTAGGCGGCTATCACCAGCGAGCAGAGTTCGTACTTGTGATTTGTGAATCGAGTTTCCCCATGCTTTCGTTACGCCGTTTTCTATCCATGGAAATAGCTATCAAATCTCCAAGTTTCTCCCCGTATGAAGTGATTGTGACAACGTTGTTGCGTTCTGTGGTTGGCGTTGCACATAAGAGATTGATTAGATTTACTGCAGCTTCGTAGAGGATGGCTATGTGACACCTCATCCCAGTGCAGGCGATGCAGCACGGCTTTTGGTGAGGATGCAAGGTTCAGTCGAAAAGCCAAGTAAGGTAAGAAAGTTTCCGAAGAAGTTACTTCGAACAGAGAGCTCAAGCGTAGCTTCATAGTTTTAATGAGGATGATTATATACTCCAAAGAGTGCATTAAATTAGAAAAAGGGGAAAATGAATGACTGGTGAAAGGGAGGATGTTGACACGGAGAGGTCGCAGTGGAAAGTGAATAACGCGCCACGGTATTTGGAGACGCGATTGTCACCGGCGGGAATCTAAAATTCGAGAAAGAATTTTGAAAATGATCGTGAGGTGAGTCGTGACGGATTATAATTTAATGAAGTTTAGTATGTATTATGATTTTTACCAACTACGTGAGTCTTACTGTGCAAAAATACTGAATTCATAAGTTTCTTCATCGTAATCCTTTGGATTTCAAGAAAACCGCAATTGCTCGGTGTCCACGTAAAAGGAGAGAGATTTTTTGGTGAAATTAGATCGGAAATCAGGTAAAGAAATATTTGGCATAAAATTTAACAATACAGCTTCTACACTGATGGCGGTGGCATTTCTCTCAGCCAATCGGAAGCGAGATAAATGTTTAGCGGTAGTTCAAAATTTGTAAATTTTTTTTCCACAATTTAATTGATGACTGATAAATTCTCAGCATTTTGGAACGTACCGAAGCTTTGATTTGTCAAGTTTTACTATCGCCTGATTCTATATTCCTATTTATTACAACGTACAGCTTTGCCACCAACAGTTTATATGTTTTACAAGCATGCACTGCATGCAAAAACTTTCCCTGATACGAGGTTTTAATTTTTAATTATTTCAAAAGTACGACAGGTGAATAAATAGCCGTACATCGTTAAAAGAAATCAATTATACAGCCTTAAAACCGTTCGTGCAGTAGGTGTGGGCCTGGGTTCTTGATAATGTCTTCCTTTATAATGAACTCATTATCTTTCAATTCCAGGATGTCTTCACGGAATGGATTGCCAAGCCTATTCTTAGATGATGGAGGAAATTGCTTACACCTTTAAACATCTGAGTAGAGTACCTTCTCAAGGTACGATTTAGACCTGGTCATATTTTTCTTTCGTTGCTACTAAACTGAAACTATTATTCGATGAAAAATGAGCCTTTTCATGCAATGGGCGATTTCTTACTTGTGAAAGAAGACCATATTCCTTTTTGTTGCAAATCAAACTGAAGAACATCAAGATGGGTCCATGAGCCTTAGCATCATCTGTTTTCATTCCATCTGCAGTTAGGTCATTCCTTGTTGATAAACTGTTCTATTTTTCCTCTCTCTCTACTGTTGCCTCTTCGCGCTGCACATGACTAAGAGGTAGATTATGAGCAAATTCAAATCTTTTCAGCCCTTTTTATCTTCTATACTGGACGATTTTGTGTATCTTTGGACCTCCAATCTCCTTCGTGAATGCCCGACCATATCCTTGCTTCTTATTTCCAGAGTTTTCAACTGCCAATATGTAACCAAGTCTTGAGTGTTTCCTCGGAAATATTTTCTGTGCACCGTGGCAATGTTCTTCAGAATTCCGTCATGCTTCCTAGCGTCCAGGGGCTGATTTTAAATAAGACTTGCTTACTTCCTCATTCACTCACTTCTTCATCCTTTCCTTTGCTTCTAGCATTCGTTCGAGGAGCAAGAAGTGGCATCTTCTTTTGACTATTTCAATGGATTCGACCAAATATTTCTAGGATCTTGCAACGTGTGATATACTACATGGAAGACACTCCAATAAAGTGACTTGCAGAATCTTTACTCCTCGATTTGTTTCATATTCAGCTCTGTGTTCTTTCCTTCATTATTGAGAATTTCCATTTTTAACGATTCCTTTTATAGTGTACTTTCTAGCCGCCTTCTTTCAGTAGGTGCAAGTACGATTCCATATTTTTCAATTTTACATCCCAGTAAGATCCAAGGATAACCACTCTTGGGATTTACCTTACCAAAAGATAAAGTTGTTCCCGCATTCTGCATTCTTGCTTCTCAAAGGGATACGTTGCCGTTGAATGCTACAGACATTATCTTCCTTCTTCGGGCACCAAGCAAACTTTTCTCAAAGATATTGCATTCATCCATTAGTTTCAAATATTAGTTTTCGACAAAAATAATCGTTTTTGACAAAAATAATCGTTTCTGACAAAAATATTTGTTTCAGACAAAAATATTAGTTTTGGACAAGAATCATCGTTTCTGACAAAAATATTAGTTCTGGATAAAAGTAATCGTTTCTGACAAGATAAATGTCTTGGTCAAGAATAAGCGTTTCTGAAAAAATATTAGTTTCTGACAAAAATAATCGTTTCTGATAAAAATAATCGTTTCTGACAATAATAATCGTTTCTGACAAAAATAATCGTATCTGACAAAAATAATCGTTTCTGAAAAAAATATAAGTTTTGGACAAGAATCATCATTCTGGACAAGAATAAGCGTTTCTGACAAAATATTAGTTTCAGACAAAAATAATCGTATCTGACAAAAATAATCGTTCCTGACAAAAATATTAGTTCTGGATCAAAAAAATCGTTTCTGACAAAAATAATAGTTTCTGACAAAAATATTAGTTCTGGATAAAAGTAATTGTTTCTGACAAAATAAATGTTATGGACATGAATAAGCGTTTCTGACAAAATATTAGTTTCTGACAAAAATTATCGTTTCTGAAAAAAAAATTATCGTTTCTGACAAAAATATTAGTTTCAGACAAAAATTATCGTTTCTGACAAAAATAAGAGATCGGGACAAAAATAATCGTTTCTGTCAAAAATATTAGTTTTGGACAAAATTAATCCTTTCTGACATAAATATTAGTTCTGGATAAATATAATGGTTTTTCACAAAAATATTAGTTTTCCACAAAAATATTAGTTTTCGACAAAAATAATCGTTCATGACAAAAATATTAGTTCTGGATCAAAATAATCGTTTCTGACAAATATATTAGTTTTGGACAAAAATAATAGTTTCTGACAAAAATATTAGTTCTGGATAAAAGTAATTGTTTCTGACAAAATAAATGTTTTGGACATGAATAAGCGTTTCTGACAAAATATTAGTTTCTGAAAAAAATTATCGTCTCTGACAAAAATAATCGTTTCTGACAATGATAATCGTTTCTGACAAAAATAATCGTTTCTGACAAAAATATTTGTTTCAGACAAAAATATTAGTTCTGGATCAAAATAATCGTTTTTGACAAAAATATTAGTTTTGGACAAGAATCATCGTTTTGGACAAGAATAAGCGTTTCTGACAAAATATTAGTTTCTGACAGAAAAATTAGTTTTCGACAAAAATAATCGTTTCTGACAAAAATATTTGTTTCTGACAAAAATATTCGTTCTGTATCAAAATAATCGTTTCTGACAAAAATATTAGTTTTGGAAAAAAATAATCGTTTCTGAAAAAATATTAGTATTCGAAAAAATAATCCGGAATATCGTATAAAAGCGAAATCGGAAAAAATATTAGTTTTGGACAATAATAATCGTTTCTGATAAAAATAATTGCTTCTGACAAAAATAATCGATTCTGACAAAAATAATCGTTTTTGACAAAAATAATCGTCACTGACAAAAATAAGAGTTCTGGACAAAAACTATCGTTTCTGACAAAAATAAGAGATCGGGACAAAAATAATTCTATCTGTCAAAAATAAGAGTTTTGGACAAAAATAATCCTTTCTGAGAAAAATATAACTTCTAGACAAAAATAATTGTTTCTGACAAAAATATTAGTTTTGGACAAAATTAATCGTTTCAGACAAAAATATTCGTTTCTGACAATAATAATCGTTTCTTTCAAAAATATTAGTTCCGGAAAAAAATATTATTGCAGGAGAAAAATATTAGTTTTGGACAAAAATAATCGTTTCTGTCAAAAATATAAGTTTTGGACAAAATTAATCGTTTCAGACAAAAATATTCGTTTCTGACAATAATAATCGTTTCTTTCAAAAATATTAGTTCCGGAAAAAAATATTATTGCAGGAGAAAAATATTAGTTTTGGAAAAAAATAATTGTGTTTGACAAAAATAATCGTTACTGACAAAAATAATCAATTCTTACAAAAATATTAGTGCTGGAGAAAAAGATTAGTTTTGGACAATAATAATCGTTTCTGATAAAAATAATTGCTTCTGACAAAAATAATCGATTCTGACAAAAATATAAGTTATCAACAAAAATAATCGTTCTTGACAAAAATAATCGTTTCTGACCAAAATATTTGTTTCAGACAAAAATATTAGTTCTGGATCAAAATAATCATTACAGACAAAAATATTAGTTTTGGACAAGAATCACTGTTTTGGACAAGAATAAGCGTTTCTGACAAAAAAATTAGCTCTGGATCTAAATAATCGTTCCTGACAAAAATATTAGTTTTGGACAAAAATAATAGTTTCTGAAAAAAATATTAGTTCTGGATAAAAGTAATCGTTTCTGACAAAATAAATGTTTTGGATAAGAATAAGCGTTTCTGACTAAATAATAGTTTCCGACAAAAATAATCGTTTCTGACAAAAATAATCGTTTCTGAAAAAAATAAAGTTTCTAGACAAAAATGATCGTTTCTGAGAAAAATAATCAATTCTTACAAAAATATTAGTGCTGGAGAAAAATATTAGTTTTGGACAAAAATATTCGTTTCTGACAATGATAATCGTTTCTAACAAAAATAATCGTTACTGACAAAAAATAAGTTTTGGACAAAAATAATCGTTTCTAACAAAAAAAGCAGTTCTGGACAAAAATGATCAATTCTGAGAAAAATAATCAATTCTGACAAAAATATTAGTTTCTGACAAAAAAATTAGTTTTCGACAAAAATAAATCGTTTCTGACAAAAATATTAGTTCTGGATCAAAATAATCGTTTCTGACAAAAATATAAGTTTTGGACAAAAATAACAGTTTCTGAAAAAAAATAAGTTCTGGATAAAAGTAATCGTTTCTGACAAAATAAATGTTTTGGACAAGAATAAGCGTTTCTGACTAAATATTATTTTCCGACAAAAATAAACGTTTCTGACAAAAATAATCATTTCTGACAAAAATATAAGTTTTGGACAAGAATCATCGTTCTGGACAAGAATAAGCATTTCTGACAAAAATAATCGTTTCTGACAAAAATAATCGTCACTGACAAAAATAAGAGTTCTGGACAAAAATTATCGCTTTAGAACAAAAATAAGTGATTTTGACAAAGAAAATCGTTTCTGACAAAAATAATCGTCACTGACAAAAATAAGAGTTCTGGACAAAAATTATCGTTTTACAACAAAAATAATTGATTTTGACAAAAAAAATCGTTTCTGACATAAATAATCGTCACTGACAAAAATCAGAGTTCTGGACAAAAATAATCGTTTCTGTCAAGAATATAAGTTCTGGACAAAAATAATCCTTTCTGACAAAAATATTAGTTTTTGACCAAAATATTAGTACTGGACAAAAATATTTGTTTTGGACAAAAGTATTCGTGTCTGAGAAAAAAAATCGCTTCTGACAAAAAAAATCGTTTTTGACAAAAATATCCGTTTCTGATAAAAATATTAGTTTTGGAAAAAAATAATCGTTTATGACAAAAAAAATAGTTTTGGACAAAAATAATCGGTTCTGATAAAAATAATTACTTCTCACAAAAATAATCGTTTCTGTCAAAAATAATCGTTTCTGCCAAAAATATAAAATCTGGTTTTTATTAATATTAAATATTAGTTTTGGACAAGAATCATCGTTTTGGACAAGCATAAGTGTTTCTGAGAAAATATTAGTTTCAGACAAAAATAATCGTTTCTGACAAAAAAAATCGTTCCTGACAAAAAAAATCGTTTCTGACAAAAATATTAGTTTTTAACAAAAAGAATCGTTTCTGACAAAAATATTAGTCCTGGACAAAAATAGCGGTTCTGACAAAAATAATCGTTTTGGACAAAACTAATCGTATCTGTCAAATATAAAAGTTTTGGAAAAAAATAATCGTTTATGACAAAAATAATAGTTTTGGAAGAAAATAATGGTTTCTGAAAAAAATATTAGTTTTGGACAAAAATAATCCGGAATATCGTATAAAAGCGAAATCGGAAAAAATATTAATTTTGGAAAAAAAATAATCGTTTCTGATAAAAATAATCGCATCTGACAAAAATAATCGTTTCTGTCAAAAATAATCGTTTCTGACAAAAATAAGAGATGTGGACAAAGATAATCGTTTCCGTCAAAAATATTAGTTCTGAAGAAAAATAACGGTTTCTGACAAAAATATTAGTTTTAGATGAAAAAAATAATTGTTTTGGACAAGAATATGCGTTCCTGACAAAATATTAGTTTCAGACAAAAATTATCTTTTCTGACAAAAATAATCGTTTCTGACAAAAATATTAGTTTTGGACAAAATTAATCGTTTCAGACAAAAATATTCGTTTCTGACCAAAATAATCGTTTCTTACAAAAATATTAGTTCCGGACAAAAATATTAGTCATGGACGAAAATATTGGTTATGGACTAAAATATATGTTTTGAACAAAAATAATGATTTCTGACAAAAATATTTCTTTTGGACAAAAATAATCGTTTCTGACAAAAATAATACTTTTTGAAAAAAATAATCGTTTCTGACAAAAATATAAGTATTAGAAAAAAATGATCGTTCTGACAAAAATAATACTTTTGGACAAAAATAATCGTTTCTGACAAAAAAATTAGTTCTGCACAAAAATAATCGTTTCGGCCAAAAAAATCAGTTTTGGACAAAAATAATCGTTTCTGACAAAAATATTAGTATTAGAAAAAATTGATCGTTCTGACAAAAATAGCGGTTCTGGACAAAAATAATCGTTTCTGACAAAAAAATTAGTTCTGCACAAAGATAATCGTTTCTGCCAAAAAAATCAGTTTTGGACAAAAATAGTCGTTTCTAAAAAAAATAGCGGTCCTGCCCAAAATTAATCGTTTCTGACAAAAATATAAGTTTTGCACAAATGTAATCTTTTCTGACTTAAATATTAAATCAGAAAAAAAATAATCCTTTACGACAAAGATATTAGTTTTGAAAAAAAATAATTGTTTCTGACAAATATAATCGTTTCTGAAAAAAATAATCGTGTCTGACGAAAATATAAGTTTAGGACAAAAATATTTGTTTTTGACAAAAATATTAGTTTTTGACAAAAAGAATCGTTTCTGACAAGAATATTAGTCCTGGAAAAAATAGCGGTTCTGAACAAAAATAATCTCTTCATACAAAAATAAGAGTTCTGGACAAAAATAATCGTTGCTGACGAAAATATTCGTTTTGGGCAAAACTTATCGTATCTGTCAGAAATAAAAGTTTTGGAAAAAAATAATCGTTTATGACAAAAATAATAGTTTTGGAAAAAAATAATGGTTTCTGAAAAAAATATTAGTTTTCGACAAAAATAATCCGGAATATCGTATAAAAGCGAAATCGGAAAAAATATTAATTTTCGACAAAAATAATCGTTTCTGATAAAAATATTCGTTTCCGACAAAAATTAACTATTCTGACAAATATATAAGTTTAGGACAAAAATAATGGTTTCTGACAAAAATATTAGTTTTCGACAAAAATAATCGTTTCTGACAAAAATATTTGTTTCAGACAAAAATATAAGTCCTGTGCAAAAATAGCGGTTTAGGACAAAAATAATCGTTTCTGATAAAAATATTAGTTTTGGACCAAAATATTAGAACTGGACCAAAAGATTCGTTTTGGACAAGAATAAGCGATTTTGACAAAATATTATTTTCAGACAAAAATAATCGTTTCAAGCAAAAATATTAGTTTTTGACAAAAAGAATCGTTTATGACAAAAATATTAGTCCTGGAAAAAAATAGCGGTTCTGGACAAAAATAATCTTTCCTAACAAAAATAATCGTTTCTGTAAAAAATAATCTTTTCTTACAAAAATAAGAGTTCTGGACAAAAATGATCGTTTTTTACAAAAATATTAGTTTTGGACAAAATTAATCGTTTCTGACAAAAATATTCGTTTCTGACCAAAATAATCGTTTCTTACAAAAATATTAGTTCCGGACAAAAATATTAGTCATGGACGAAAATATTGGTTATGGACTAAAATATATGTTTTGAACAAAAATAATGATTTCTGACAAAAATATTTCTTTTGGACAAAAATAATCGTTTCTGACAAAAATAATACTTTTTGAAAAAAATAATCGTTTCTGACAAAAATATAAGTATTAGAAAAAAATGATCGTTCTGACAAAAATAATACTTTTGGACAAAAATAATCGTTTCTGACAAAAAAATTAGTTCTGCACAAAAATAATCGTTTCGGCCAAAAAAATCAGTTTTGGACAAAAATAATCGTTTCTGACAAAAATATTAGTATTAGAAAAAATTGATCGTTCTGACAAAAATAGCGGTTCTGGACAAAAATAATCGTTTCTGACAAAAAAATTAGTTCTGCACAAAGATAATCGTTTCTGCCAAAAAAATCAGTTTTGGACAAAAATAGTCGTTTCTAAAAAAAATAGCGGTCCTGCCCAAAATTAATCGTTTCTGACAAAAATATAAGTTTTGCACAAATGTAATCTTTTCTGACTTAAATATTAAATCAGAAAAAAAATAATCCTTTACGACAAAGATATTAGTTTTGAAAAAAAATAATTGTTTCTGACAAATATAATCGTTTCTGAAAAAAATAATCGTGTCTGACGAAAATATAAGTTTAGGACAAAAATATTTGTTTTTGACAAAAATATTAGTTTTTGACAAAAAGAATCGTTTCTGACAAGAATATTAGTCCTGGAAAAAATAGCGGTTCTGAACAAAAATAATCTCTTCATACAAAAATAAGAGTTCTGGACAAAAATAATCGTTGCTGACGAAAATATTCGTTTTGGGCAAAACTTATCGTATCTGTCAGAAATAAAAGTTTTGGAAAAAAATAATCGTTTATGACAAAAATAATAGTTTTGGAAAAAAATAATGGTTTCTGAAAAAAATATTAGTTTTCGACAAAAATAATCCGGAATATCGTATAAAAGCGAAATCGGAAAAAATATTAATTTTCGACAAAAATAATCGTTTCTGATAAAAATATTCGTTTCCGACAAAAATTAACTATTCTGACAAATATATAAGTTTAGGACAAAAATAATGGTTTCTGACAAAAATATTAGTTTTCGACAAAAATAATCGTTTCTGACAAAAATATTTGTTTCAGACAAAAATATAAGTCCTGTGCAAAAATAGCGGTTTAGGACAAAAATAATCGTTTCTGATAAAAATATTAGTTTTGGACCAAAATATTAGAACTGGACCAAAAGATTCGTTTTGGACAAGAATAAGCGATTTTGACAAAATATTATTTTCAGACAAAAATAATCGTTTCAAGCAAAAATATTAGTTTTTGACAAAAAGAATCGTTTATGACAAAAATATTAGTCCTGGAAAAAAATAGCGGTTCTGGACAAAAATAATCTTTCCTAACAAAAATAATCGTTTCTGTCAAAAATAATCTTTTCTTACAAAAATAAGAGTTCTGGACAAAAATGATCGTTTTTTACAAAAATATTAGTTTTGGACAAAATAATCGTTTCTGACAAAAATATTAGTTTTTGACAAAATAATTGTTTCCAACAAAAACAAAAGTTCTGGAAAAAAAATTGTTTCTGACAAAAATAACCTTTTTTGACAAAAATATTAGTTTTTGACAAAAATAATCTCTTCTGACAAAAATAATCGTTTCTGTCAAAAATAATCGTTTCAGACAAATATATATGTTGTGGACAAATATAATGGTTTCTAACAAAGATATTTGTTTTGGACAAAAATAATCGTTTCTGACAAAAATTATCGTTTCTGAAAAAAAAAATCATTTCTGACTAAAATATTTGTTTTGGACCAAAATATTCGTTTTGGACAAAAATAATTGTTTTTGACAAAAATAATCGTTTCTGACAAAAATAATCGTTTCTTACAAAAATAATCGTTTCTGACAAAAATAATCGCTTCTGACAAAAATATTTGTTTTGGACAAAAATAATCGTTTCAGACAAAATTTATTTTTCTGAAAAAAAAAATCGTTTCTGACAAAAATATTAGTTTTGGACCAAAATATTAGTACTGGACCGAAATATTCGTTTCGGACAAAAATAATCGTTTCTGACAAAAATAATCCTTTCTGACAAAAATATTAGTTCTGAAGAAAAATAACGTTTTCTGACAAAAATATTAGTTTTAGATGAAAAAAATAATTGTTTTGGACAAGAATATGCGTTCCTGACAAAATATTAGTTTCAGACAAAAATTATCTTTTCTGACAAAAATAATCGTTTCTGACAAAAATATTAGTTTTGGACAAAATTAATCGTTTCAGACAAAAATATTCGTTTCTGATAAAAATAATCGTTTCTGACAATAATAATCGTTTCTGACAAAAATAATCGTATCTGACAAAAATAATCGTTTCTGAAAAAAATATAAGTTTTGGACAAGAATCATCGTTCTGGACAAGAATAAGCGTTTCTGACTAAATATTAGTTTCAGACAAAAATAATCGTATCTGAGAAAAATAATCGTTCCTGACAAAAATATTAGTTCTGGATCAAAAAAATCGTTTCTGACAAAAATAATAGTTTCTGACAAAAATATTAGTTCTGGATAAAAGTAATTGTTTCTGACAAAATAAATGTTATGGACATGAATAAGCGTTTCTGACAAAATATTAGTTTCTGACAAAAATTATCGTTTCTGAAAAAAAAATTATCGTTTCTGACAAAAATATAAGTTTTTGACAAGAATCATCGTTCTGGACAAGAATAAGCGTTTCTGACAAAATATTAGTTTCAGACAAAAATTATCGTTTCTGACAAAAATAATCGTTTCTGACAAAATATTAGTTTCAGACAAAAATTATCGTTTCTGACAAAAATAATCGTTTCTGTCAAAAATATTAGTTTTGGACAAAATTAATCCTCTCTGACATAAATATTAGTTCTGGATAAATATAATGGTTTTTCACAAAAATATTAGTTTTCCACAAAAATATTAGTTTTCGACAAAAATAATCGTTCATGACAAAAATATTAGTTCTGGATCAAAATAATCGTTTCTGACAAATATATTAGTTTTGGACAAAAATAATAGTTTCTGACAAAAATATTAGTTCTGGATAAAAGTAATTGTTTCTGACAAAATAAATGTTTTGGACATGAATAAGCGTTTCTGACAAAATATTAGTTTCTGAAAAAAATTATCGTCTCTGACAAAAATAATCGTTTCTGACAATGATAATCGTTTCTGACAAAAATAATCGTTTCTGACAAAAATATTTGTTTCAGACAAAAATATTAGTTCTGGATCAAAATAATCGTTTTTGACAAAAATATTAGTTTTGGACAAGAATCATCGTTTTGGACAAGAATAAGCGTTTCTGACAAAATATTAGTTTCTGACAGAAAAATTAGTTTTCGACAAAAATAATCGTTTCTGACAAAAATATTTGTTTCTGACAAAAATATTCGTTCTGTATCAAAATAATCGTTTCTGACAAAAATATTAGTTTTGGAAAAAAATAATCGTTTCTGAAAAAATATTAGTATTCGAAAAAATAATCCGGAATATCGTATAAAAGCGAAATCGGAAAAAATATTAGTTTTGGACAATAATAATCGTTTCTGATAAAAATAATTGCTTCTGACAAAAATAATCGATTCTGACAAAAATAATCGTTTTTGACAAAAATAATCGTCACTGACAAAAATAAGAGTTCTGGACAAAAACTATCGTTTCTGACAAAAATAAGAGATCGGGACAAAAATAATTCTATCTGTCAAAAATAAGAGTTTTGGACAAAAATAATCCTTTCTGAGAAAAATATAACTTCTAGACAAAAATAATTGTTTCTGACAAAAATATTAGTTTTGGACAAAATTAATCGTTTCAGACAAAAATATTCGTTTCTGACAATAATAATCGTTTCTTTCAAAAATATTAGTTCCGGAAAAAAATATTATTGCAGGAGAAAAATATTAGTTTTGGACAAAAATAATCGTTTCTGTCAAAAATATAAGTTTTGGACAAAATTAATCGTTTCAGACAAAAATATTCGTTTCTGACAATAATAATCGTTTCTTTCAAAAATATTAGTTCCGGAAAAAAATATTATTGCAGGAGAAAAATATTAGTTTTGGAAAAAAATAATTGTATTTGACAAAAATAATCGTTACTGACAAAAATAATCAATTCTTACAAAAATATTAGTGCTGGAGAAAAAGATTAGTTTTGGACAATAATAATCGTTTCTGATAAAAATAATTGCTTCTGACAAAAATAATCGATTCTGACAAAAATATTAGTTATCAACAAAAATAATCGTTCTTGACAAAAATAATCGTTTCTGACCAAAATATTTGTTTCAGACAAAAATATTAGTTCTTGATCAAAATAATCATTACAGACAAAAATATTAGTTTTGGACAAGAATCACTGTTTTGGACAAGAATAAGCGTTGCTGACAAAAAAATTAGCTCTGGATCTAAATAATCGTTCCTGACAAAAATATTAGTTTTGGACAAAAATAATAGTTTCTGAAAAAAATATTAGTTCTGGATAAAAGTAATCGTTTCTGACAAAATAAATGTTTTGGATAAGAATAAGCGTTTCTGACTAAATAATAGTTTCCGACAAAAATAATCGTTTCTGACAAAAATAATCGTTTCTGAAAAAAATAAAGTTTCTAGACAAAAATGATCGTTTCTGAGAAAAATAATCAATTCTTACAAAAATATTAGTGCTGGAGAAAAATATTAGTTTTGGACAAAAATATTCGTTTCTGACAATGATAATCGTTTCCAACAAAAATAATCGTTACTGACAAAAAATAAGTTTTGGACAAAAATAATCGTTTCTAACAAAAAAAGCAGTTCTGGACAAAAATGATCAATTCTGAGAAAAATAATCAATTCTGACAAAAATATTAGTTTCTGACAAAAAAATTAGTTTTCGACAAAAATAAATCGTTTCTGACAAAAATATTAGTTCTGGATCAAAATAATCGTTTCTGACAAAAATATAAGTTTTGGACAAAAATAACAGTTTCTGAAAAAAAATAAGTTCTGGATAAAAGTAATCGTTTCTGACAAAATAAATGTTTTGGACAAGAATAAGCGTTTCTGACTAAATATTATTTTCCGACAAAAATAAACGTTTCTGACAAAAATAATCATTTCTGACAAAAATATAAGTTTTGGACAAGAATCATCGTTCTGGACAAGAATAAGCATTTCTGACAAAAATAATCGTTTCTGACAAAAATAATCGTCACTGACAAAAATAAGAGTTCTGGACAAAAATTATCGCTTTAGAACAAAAATAAGTGATTTTGACAAAGAAAATCGTTTCTGACAAAAATAATCGTCACTGACAAAAATAAGAGTTCTGGACAAAAATTATCGTTTTACAACAAAAATAATTGATTTTGACAAAAAAAATCGTTTCTGACATAAATAATCGTCACTGACAAAAATCAGAGTTCTGGACAAAAATAATCGTTTCTGTCAAGAATATAAGTTCTGGACAAAAATAATCCTTTCTGACAAAAATATTAGTTTTTGACCAAAATATTAGTACTGGACAAAAATATTTGTTTTGGACAAAAGTATTCGTGTCTGAGAAAAAAAATCGCTTCTGACAAAAAAAATCGTTTTTGACAAAAATATCCGTTTCTGATAAAAATATTAGTTTTGGAAAAAAATAATCGTTTATGACAAAAAAAATAGTTTTGGACAAAAATAATCGGTTCTGATAAAAATAATTACTTCTCACAAAAATAATCGTTTCTGTCAAAAATAATCGTTTCTGCCAAAAATATAAAATCTGGTTTTTATTAATATTAAATATTAGTTTTGGACAAAAATCATCGTTTTGGACAAGCATAAGTGTTTCTGACAAAATATTAGTTTCAGACAAAAATAATCGTTTCTGACAAAAAAAATCGTTCCTGACAAAAAAAATCGTTTCTGACAAAAATATTAGTTTTTAACAAAAAGAATCGTTTCTGACAAAAATATTAGTCCTGGACAAAAATAGCGGTTCTGACAAAAATAATCGTTTTGGACAAAACTAATCGTATCTGTCAAATATAAAAGTTTTGGAAAAAAATAATGGTTTCTGAAAAAAATATTAGTTTTGGACAAAAATAATCCGGAATATCGTATAAAAGCGAAATCGGAAAAAATATTAATTTTGGAAAAAAAATAATCGTTTCTGATAAAAATAATCGCATCTGACAAAAATAATCGTTTCTGTCAAAAATAATCGTTTCTGACAAAAATAAGAGATGTGGACAAAGATAATCGTTTCCGTCAAAAATATTAGTTCTGAAGAAAAATAACGGTTTCTGACAAAAATATTAGTTTTAGATGAAAAAAATAATTGTTTTGGACAAGAATATGCGTTCCTGACAAAATATTAGTTTCAGACAAAAATTATCTTTTCTGACAAAAATAATCGTTTCTGACAAAAATATTAGTTTTGGACAAAATTAATCGTTTCAGACAAAAATATTCGTTTCTGACCAAAATAATCGTTTCTTACAAAAATATTAGTTCCGGACAAAAATATTAGTCATGGACGAAAATATTGGTTATGGACTAAAATATATGTTTTGAACAAAAATAATGATTTCTGACAAAAATATTTCTTTTGGACAAAAATAATCGTTTCTGACAAAAATAATACTTTTTGAAAAAAATAATCGTTTCTGACAAAAATATAAGTATTAGAAAAAAATGATCGTTCTGACAAAAATAATACTTTTGGACAAAAATAATCGTTTCTGACAAAAAAATTAGTTCTGCACAAAAATAATCGTTTCGGCCAAAAAAATCAGTTTTGGACAAAAATAATCGTTTCTGACAAAAATATTAGTATTAGAAAAAATTGATCGTTCTGACAAAAATAGCGGTTCTGGACAAAAATAATCGTTTCTGACAAAAAAATTAGTTCTGCACAAAGATAATCGTTTCTGCCAAAAAAATCAGTTTTGGACAAAAATAGTCGTTTCTAAAAAAAATAGCGGTCCTGCCCAAAATTAATCGTTTCTGACAAAAATATAAGTTTTGCACAAATGTAATCTTTTCTGACTTAAATATTAAATCAGAAAAAAAATAATCCTTTACGACAAAGATATTAGTTTTGAAAAAAAATAATTGTTTCTGACAAATATAATCGTTTCTGAAAAAAATAATCGTGTCTGACGAAAATATAAGTTTAGGACAAAAATATTTGTTTTTGACAAAAATATTAGTTTTTGACAAAAAGAATCGTTTCTGACAAGAATATTAGTCCTGGAAAAAATAGCGGTTCTGAACAAAAATAATCTTTTCATACAAAAATAAGAGTTCTGGACAAAAATAATCGTTGCTGACGAAAATATTCGTTTTGGGCAAAACTTATCGTATCTGTCAGAAATAAAAGTTTTGGAAAAAAATAATCGTTTATGACAAAAATAATAGTTTTGGAAAAAAATAATGGTTTCTGAAAAAAATATTAGTTTTCGACAAAAATAATCCGGAATATCGTATAAAAGCGAAATCGGAAAAAATATTAATTTTCGACAAAAATAATCGTTTCTGATAAAAATATTCGCTTCCGACAAAAATTAACTATTCTGACAAATATATAAGTTTAGGACAAAAATAATGGTTTCTGACAAAAATATTAGTTTTCGACAAAAATAATCGTTTCTGACAAAAATATTTGTTTCAGACAAAAATATAAGTCCTGTGCAAAAATAGCGGTTTAGGACAAAAATAATCGTTTCTGATAAAAATATTAGTTTTGGACCAAAATATTAGAACTGGACCAAAAGATTCGTTTTGGACAAGAATAAGCGATTTTGACAAAATATTATTTTCAGACAAAAATAATCGTTTCAAGCAAAAATATTAGTTTTTGACAAAAAGAATCGTTTATGACAAAAATATTAGTCCTGGAAAAAAATAGCGGTTCTGGACAAAAATAATCTTTCCTAACAAAAATAATCGTTTCTGTCAAAAATAATCTTTTCTTACAAAAATAAGAGTTCTGGACAAAAATGATCGTTTTTTACAAAAATATTAGTTTTGGACAAAATAATCGTTTCTGACAAAAATATTAGTTTTTGACAAAATAATAGTTTCCAACAAAAACAAAAGTTCTGGAAAAAAAATTGTTTCTGACAAAAATAACCTTTTTTGACAAAAATATTAGTTTTTGACAAAAATAATCTCTTCTGACAAAAATAATCGTTTCAGACAAATATATATGTTGTGGACAAATATAATGGTTTCTAACAAAGATATTTGTTTTGGACAAAAATAATCGTTTCGGACAAAAATTATCGTTTCTGAAAAAAAAAATCATTTCTGACTAAAATATTTGTTTTGGACCAAAATATTCGTTTTGGACAAAAATAATTGTTTTTGACAAAAATAATCGTTTCTGACAAAAATAATCGTTTCTTACAAAAATAATCGTTTCTGACAAAAATAATCGCTTCTGACAAAAATATTAGTTTTGGACCAAAATATTAGTACTGGACCGATATATTCGTTTCGGACAAAAATAATCGTTTCTGACAAAAATAATCCTTTCTGACAAAAATATTAGTTCTGAAGAAAAATAACGTTTTCTGACAAAAATATTAGTTTTAGATGAAAAAAATAATTGTTTTGGACAAGAATATGCGTTCCTGACAAAATATTAGTTTCAGACAAAAATTATCTTTTCTGACAAAAATAATCGTTTCTGACAAAAATATTAGTTTTGGACAAAATTAATCGTTTCAGACAAAAATATTCGTTTCTGACCAAAATAATCGTTTCTTACAAAAATATTAGTTCCGGACAAAAATATTAGTCATGGACGAAAATATTGGTTATGGACAAAAATATATGTTTTGGACAAAAATAATGATTTCTGACAAAAATATTTCTTTTGGACAAAAATAATCGTTTCTGACAAAAATAATACTTTTTGAAAAAAATAATCGTTTCTGACAAAAATATAAGTATTAGAAAAAAATGATCGTTCTGACAAAAATAATACTTTTGGACGAAAATAATCGTTTCTGACAAAAAAAATTAGTTCTGCACAAAAATAATCGTTTCGGCCAAAAAAATCAGTTTTGGACAAAAATAATCGTTTCTGACAAAAATATTAGTATTAGAAAAAAATTGATCGTTCTGACAAAAATAGCGGTTCTGGACAAAAATAATCGTTTCTGACAAAAAAATTAGTTCTGCACAAAGACAATCGTTTCTGCCAAAAAAATCAGTTTTGGACAAAAATAGTCGTTTCTAAAAAAAATAGCGGTCCTGCACAAAATTAATCGTTTCTGACAAAAATATAAGTTTTGCACAAATGTAATCTTTTCTGACTTAAATATTAAATCAGAAAAAAAATAATCCTTTACGACAAAGATATTAGTTTTGAAAAAAAATAATTGTTTCTGACAAATATAATCGTTTCTGAAAAAAATAATCCTGTCTGACGAAAATATAAGTTTAGGACAAAAATATTTGTTTTTGACAAAAATATTAGTTTTTGACAAAAAGAATCGTTTCTGACAAGAATATTAGTCCTGGAAAAAATAGCGGTTCTGGACAAAAATAATCTTTTCATACAAAAATAAGAGTTCTGGACAAAAATAATCGTTTCTGACGAAAATGTTCGTTTTGGGCAAAACTTATCGTATCTGTCAGAAATAAAAGTTTTGGAAAAAAATAATCGTTTATGACAAAAATAATAGTTTTGGAAAAAAATAATGGTTTCTGAAAAAAATATTAGTTTTCGACAAAAATAATCCGGAATATCGTATAAAAGCGAAATCGAAAAAATATTAATTTTCGACAAAAATAATCGTTTCTGATAAAAATATTCGTTTCCGACAAAAATAAACTATTCTGACAAATATATAAGTTTAGGACAAAAATAATGGTTTCTGACAAAAATATTAGTTTTCGACAAAAATAATCGTTTCTGACAAAAATATTTGTTTCAGACAAAAATATTAGTCCTGTGCAAAAATAGCGGTTTAGGACAAAAATAATCGTTTCTGATAAAAAGAATCGTTTCTGACAAAAATAATCGTGTCTGACAAAACTATAAGTTTAGGAAAAAAATATTTGTTTCTGACAAAAATATTAGTTTTGGACCGAAATATTAGAACTGGACCAAAAGATTCGTTTTGGACAAGAATAAGCGATTTTGACAAAATATTATTTTCAGACAAAAATAATCGTTTCAAGCAAAAATATTAGTTTTTGACAAAAAGAATCGTTTATGACAAAAATATTAGTCCTGGAAAAAAATAGCGGTTCTGGACAAAAATAATCTTTTCTAACAAAAAGAATCGTTTCTGTCAAAAATAATCTTTTCTTACAAAAATAAGAGTTCTGGACAAAAATGATCGTTTTTTACAAAAATATTAGTTTTGGACAAAATAATCGTTTCTGACAAAAATATTAGTTTTTGACAAAATAATTGTTTCCAACAAAAACAAAAGTTCTGGAAAAAAAATTGTTTCTGACAAAAATAACCTTTTTTGACAAAAATATTAGTTTTTGACAAAAATAATCTCTTCTGACAAAAATAATCGTTTCTGTCAAAAATAATCGTTTCAGACAAATATATATGTTGTGGACAAATATAATGGTTTCTAACAAAGATATTTGTTTTGGACAAAAATAATCGTTTCTGACAAAAATTATCGTTTCTGAAAAAAAAATCATTTCTGACTAAAATATTTGTTTTGGACCAAAATATTCGTTTTGGACAAAAATAATTGTTTTTGACAAAAATAATCGTTTCTGACAAAAAAAATCGTTTCTTACAAAAATAATCGTTTCTGACAAAAATAATCGCTTCTGACAAAAATATTTGTTTTGGACAAAAATAATCGTTTCTGACAAAATTTATTTTTCTGAAAAAAAAAAAATCGTTTCTGACAAAAATATTAGTTTTGGACCAAAATATTAGTACTGGACCGAAATATTCGTTTCCGACAAAAATAATCGTTTCTGACAAAAATAATCCTTTCTGACAAAAATATTAGTTCTGAAGAAAAATAACGGTTTCTGACAAAAATATTAGTTTTAGATGAAAAAAATAATTGTTTTGGACAAGAATATGCGTTCCTGACAAAATATTAGTTTCAGACAAAAATTATCTTTTCTGACAAAAATAATCGTTTCTGACAAAAATATTAGTTTTGGACAAAATTAATCGTTTCAGACAAAAATATTCGTTTCTGACCAAAATAATCGTTTCTTACAAAAATATTAGTTCCGGACAAAAATATTAGTCATGGACGAAAATATTGGTTATGGACAAAAATATATGTTTTGGACAAAAATAATGATTTCTGACAAAAATACTTCTTTTGGACAAAAATAATCGTTTCTGACAAAAATAATACTTTTTGAAAAAAATAATCGTTTCTGACAAAAATATAAGTATTAGAAAAAAATGATCGTTCTGACAAAAATAATACTTTTGGACAAAAATAATCGTTTCTGAAAAAAAAAATCGTTTCTGACAAAAATATTAGTTTTGGACCAAAATATTAGTACTGGACCGAAATATTCGTTTCGGACAAAAATAATCGTTCCTGACAAAAATAATCGTTTCTGACAAAAATAATCGTATCTGATAAAAATATTAAATTTGAAAAAAAAATAATTGTTTCTGACAAATATAATCGTTTCTGAGAAAAATATTAGTCCTGTACCAAAATAGCGGTTCTGGACAAAAATAATCTTTTCTGATAAATATAATCGTTTCTGACAAAAATAATCGTTTCTTACAAAAATAAGAGTTCTGGGCAAAAATAATCGTCTCTAACAAAAATAATCGTTTTCGACAAAACAAATCGTATCTGACAAAAATATTAGTTTTGGACAAAAATAATCTTTTATGAAAAAAATAATAGTTTTGGACAAAAATAATCGTTTCTAATAAAAATAATCGTTTCTGTCAAAAATAATGGTTTCTGAAAAAAAATTAGTTTTCGACAAAAAAAGTAATCCGGAATTTCGTATAAAAGCGAAATCGGAAAAAAATATTTATTTTGGACAAAAATAATCTTTTCCCATAAAAATAATTGCTTCTGACAAAAATAATCGTTTCTGTCAAAAATAATCGTTTGTGTCAAAAATAATTGTTTGTGCCAAAAATAACCGTTTCTGACATAAACAAGAGTTCTGGACAAAAATAATCGTTTCTGACAAAAATAAGAGATCTGGACAAAAATTATCTTCTCTGACAAAAATAATTATTTCTGACAAAAATATTAGTTTTGGACAAAATTAATCGTTTCAGAAAAAAATATTGGTTTCTGTCGAAATAATCGTTTCTTACAAACATATTAGTCCGGGACAAAAATATTAGTCATGTACAAAAATATTAGTTATGGACAAAAATATATGATTTGGACAAAAATAATGGTTTCTGACAAAAATATTTGTTTTGGACAAAAAAAAATCGTTTCTGACAAAAATTATCATTCTGAAAAGAATAATCGTTTCTGACAAAAATAATCGTTTCTGACAAACATTATCGATTCTGACAATAATAATCGTTTCTGACAAAAATATTAGTATAAGAAAAAAATGATCGTTTCTGACCAAAAGAATTAGTTCTGGACAAAAATAATCGTTTCTGCCAAAAAAATCATTTTTGAACAAAAATAATCGTATCTGTCAAAAATAAGAGATCGGGACAAAAATAATTGTTTCCCTCAAAAATGTGAGTTTTGGACAAAAATAATCCTTTCAGACAAAAATATTAGTTTTGGACAAATATAATCGTTTCTTTCAGAAATATAAGTTTTGGACAAAATTAATCGTTTCAGACAAAAATATTCGTTTCTGACAATAATAATCGTTTCTTTCAAAAATATTAGTTTTTGACAAAAATGATTGTTTTTGACAAAAATATTCGTTACTGACAAAAATAATCGTTTCTGACAAAAATAATTGTTTCTGACAAAAAAAATCCTGTCTGACAAAAAACATCATATCTGACAAAAACATATGTTTGGACAAAAATAGTGGTTTCTGACAAAAGTATCAGTCCAGGACGAAAATAGCGGTTCTGGCCAAAAATAGTCATTTCTGACAAAAATATTAGTTTTGGACAAAATTAATCGTTTCAGACAAAAATAATCGTTTCTGTCAAAAATAATCGTTTGTGTCAAAAATAATTCATTGTGTCAAAAATAATCGTTTCTAACATAAACAAGAGTTTTGGACAAAAATAATCGTTTCTGACAAAAATAAGAGTTCTGGACAAAAATTATCTTTTCTGACAAAAATAGTCATTTTTGACAAAAATATTAGTTTTGGACATAATTAATCGTTTCTGACAAAAATATTAGTCCAGGACGAAAATAGCGGTTCTGGACAAAAATAATCTTTTCTGACAAAAATATTAGTTTTGGACAAAAAAAATCGTTTCTGAGAAAAATATTAGTTTTCGACAAAAATAATCGTTTCTGACAAAAATAATCTTTTCTGTCAAAAATATTAGTTTTGGACAAAATAATCGTTTCTGAGAAAAATATTAGTTTTCGACAAAAATAATCGTTTCTGACAAAAATAATCGTTTCTGTCAAAAATAATCGTTTGTGTCAAAAATAATTCTTTGTGTCAAAAATAATCGTTTCTGACATAAACAAGAGTTCTAGACAAAAAAAATCGTTTCTGACAAAAATAAGAGTTCTGGACAAAAATTATCTTTTCTGACAAAAATAGTCATTTTTGACAAAAATATTAGTTTTTGACAAAAAGAATCGTTTCTGACAAAAATATAAGTCCAGGACGAAAATAGCGGTTCTGGGCAAAAATAATCTTTTCTGATAAAAATAATCGTTTCTGGCAAAAATAAGCGTTTCTGACAAAATATTAGTTTCAGACAAAAATAATCGTTTTTTACAAAAATATTAGTTTTGGACAAAATAATCGTTTCTGACAAAAATATTAGTTTTTGACAAAATAATTGTTTCCTACAAAAATAAAAGTTCTGGAAAAATAAATTGTTTCTGACAAAAATAATCGTTTCTGACAAAAATATTAGTTTTTGACAAAAATATTAGTTTTTGACAAAAAGAATCGTTCCTGACAAGAATATTAGTCCTGGAAAAAAATAGCAGTTCAGGACAAAAATAATCTTTTCTGACAAAAATAATCGTTTCTGTCAAAAATAAGCCTTTCTTACAAAAAAAGAGTTCTTGACAAAAATAATCGTTTCAGACAAATATATATGTTGTGGACAAAAATAATGGTTCCTAACAAAGATATTTGTTTTGGACAAAAATAATCGTTTCTGACAAAAATAATCGTTTCTTACAAAAATAATCGTTTCTGACAAAAATAATCGTTTCTGACAAAAATAATCGCTTCTGACAAAAATATATGCTTTGGTCGAAGATAATGGTTTCTAACAAAAATATTTGTCTTGGTCAAAAATAATCGTTTCAGACAAAAATTATCTTTTCTGACAACTATAATCGCTTCTGATAAATATATAAGTTTTAGACAAAAATAATCGTTTCTGTCAAAAATAAAGGTTCCGGACAAAAATAATCTTTTCTGATAAAAATAAACGTTTCTGACAAAAATAATCGTATCTGACAAAAATATATGTTCTGAAAAAAGATAATGGTTTCTGACAAAAATATTTTTAGGACAAAAATAATCGTTTCCGACAAAAATAATCCTGTCTGACAAAAATATTTGTTTTGGACAAAAAGAATCGTTTCTGACAAAAATATTAGTCCTGGACAAAAATAGCGGTTCTGGACAAAAATAATCGTTTCTTAGAAAAATAAGAGTTCTGGGCAAAAATATTCGTCTCTGGCAAAAATAATAGTTTTGGAAGAAAATAATGGTTTCTGAAAAAAATATTTGTTTTGGACAAAAATAATATGGAATATCGTATAAAAGCGAATTCGGAAAAATATTAGTTTTGGACAAAAATAATCGTTTCTGATAAAAATAATCGCTTCTGACAAAAATAATGGTTTCTGACAAAAATATTAGTTTTGTAAAAAAATAATCCGGAATATCGTATAAAAGCGAAATCGGAAAAAAATATTAATTTTAGACAAAAATAATCGTTTCTCATAAAAATAATTTCTTCTGACAATATAATCGTTTCTGACATAAACAAGAGTTCTGGACAAAAATAATCGTTTCTGACAAAAGTAAGAGATCTGGACAAAAATTATCTTTTCTGTCAAAAATAGTCATTTCTGACAAAAATATTAGTTTTGGACATAATTAATCGTTTCTGACATAAATATTAGTTTTGGACAAAATAATCGTTTCTGAGAAAAATATTAGTTTTCGACAAAAATAATCGTTTCTGACAAAAATAATTGTTTCTGACAAAAAAAATCCTGTCTGACAAAAATATTTGTTTTGGACAAAAAGAATCGTTTCTGACTAAAATATTAGTCCTGGACAAAAATAGCGGTTCTGGACAAAAATAATCTTTTCTGACAAAAATAATCGTTTCTGTCAAAAATAATCTTTTCTTACAAAAATAAGAGTTCTGGGCAAAAATATTCGTCTCTGACAAAAATAATAGTTTTGGAAGAAAATAATGGTTTCTGAAAAAAATATTAGTTTTCGACACAAATAATTTGGAATATCGTATAAAAGCGAAATCGGAAAAAAATATTTATTTTAGACAAAAATAATCGTTTCTCATAAAAATAATTTCTTCTGACAAAAATAATCGTTTCTGTCAAAAATAATCGTTTGTGTCAAAAATAATTCTTTGTGTCAAAAATAATCGTTTCTGACATAAACAAGAGTTCTGGACAAAAATAATCGTTTCTGACAAAAATAATCAATTCTGACAAAAATATATGTTTTGGTCGAAGATAATGGTTTCTAACAAAAATATTTGTCTTGGTCAAAAATAATCGTTTCTGACAAAAATTATTTTTCTGAAAAAAAAAATCGTTTCTGACAAAAATATTAGTTTTGGACCACAATAGTAGTACTGGACCGAAATCTTCGTTTCGGACAAAAATAATCGTTTCTGACAAAAATAATCGTTTCTGACAAAAAAAATCGTATCTCATAAAAATATTAAATTTGAAAAAAAATAATTGTTTCTGACAAATATAATCGTTTCTGAGAAAAATATTAGTCCTCTACCAAAATAGCGGTTCTGGACAAAAATAATCTTTTCTGATAAAAATAATCGTTTCTGACAAAAATAATCGTTTCATACAAAACTAAGAGTTCTGGGCAAAAATAATCGTCTCTGACAAAAATAATCGTTTTGGACAAAACAAATCGTATCTGACAAAAATATTAGTTTTGGACAAAAATAATCTTTTATGAAATAAATAATAGTTTTGGACAAAAATAATCGTTTCTAATAAAAATAATCGTTTCTGTCAAAAAAAATCGTTTCTGTCAAAAATAATGGTTTCTTAAAAAAAATTAGTTTTCGACAAAAAAAGTAATCCGGAATTTCGTATAAAAGCGAAATCGGAAAAAAATATTTATTTTGGACAAAAATAATCTTTTCTCATAAAAATAATTGCTTCTGACAAAAATAATCGTTTCTGTCAAAAATAATCGTTTGTGTCAAAAATAATTGTTTGTGCCAAAAATAACCGTTTCTGACATAAACAAGAGTTCTGGACAAAAATTATCTTTTCTGACAAAAATAGTCATTTCTGACAAAAATATTAGTTTTGGACAAAATTAATTGTTTCAGACAAAGATATTCGTTTCTGACAAAAATATTAGTTTTCGACAAAAATAATCGTTTCTGACAAAAATATTTGTTTCAGACAAAAATATTAGTTCTGGATCAAAATTATCGTTTCAGACATAAAATATTAGTTTTGGACAAGAATCATCGGTTTGGATAAGAATAAGCGTTTCTGGCAAAAATATTAGTTTTTGACAAAAAGAATCGTTTCTGACCAAAATATTACTCCAGGACGAAAATAGCGGTTCTGGACAAAAATAATCTTTTCTGACAAAAATATTAGTTTTGTACAAAATAATCGTTTCTGAGAAAAACATTAGTTTTCGACAAAAATAATCGTTTCTGACAAAAATATTAGTTTAAGATGAAAATTATCTTTTCTGACAAAAATAATCGTTTCTGACAAAAATATTAGTTTTGGACGAAATTAATCGTTTCAGAGAGAAATATTGGTTTCTGACGAAATAATCGTTTCTTACAAACATATTAGTCCCGGACAAAAATATTAGTCATGGACAAAAATATATGTTTTGGACAAAAATAATGGTTTCTGACAAAAATAAAGGTTCCGGACAAAAATAACCTTTTCTGATAAAAATAATCGTTTCTGACAAAAATAATCCTGTCTGACAAAAATATTAGTCCTGGACAAAAATAGCGGTTCTGGACAAAAATAATCTTTTCTGAAAAAATAATTGTTTCTGTCAAAAATAATCTTTTCTTACAAAACTAAGAGTTCTGGGAAAAAAATATTCGTCTCTGACAAAAATAATAGTATTGGAAGAAAATAATGGTTTCTGAAAAAAATATTAGTTTTGGACACAAATAATTTGGAATATCGTATAGGGCGAATTCGGAAAAAAATATTTATTTTAGACAAAAATAATCGTTTCTCATAAAAATAATTTCTTCTGACAAAAATAATCGTTTCTGTCAAAAATAATCGTTTGTGTCAAAAATAATTCTTTGTGTCAAAAATAATCGTTTCTGACATAAACAAGAGTTCTGGACAAAAATAATCGTTTCTGACAAAAATAAGAGATCTGGACAAAAATTATCTTTTCTGACAAAAATAGTCATTTCTGACAAAAATATTAGTTTTGGACATAATTAATCGTTTCTGACAAAAATATTAGTCCAGGTCGAAAATAGTGGTTCTGGACAAAAATAATCTTTTCTGACAAAAATATTAGTTTTGGACAAAATAATCGTTTCTGAGAAAAAAATTAGTTTTCGACAAAAATAATCGTTTCTGACAAAAATAATCGTTTCTGACAAAAATAATCGTGTCTTAAAAAATATTAGTTTTGGACAAATATAATCGTTTCTGACAAAGATAAATGTTTATGACAAAAATAATCGTGTCTGACAAAAATATTAGTTTCGGACAAAAAAAGTGGTTTCCTACCAAAATATTAGTTTTGGACAAGAATAATCGTTTGCGACAGAAATAATCGTTTCTGACAAAAAAATAAGTTCCCGACAAAAATAATAGTCCTGGACAAGAATATTAGTTATGGACAAAAGTATTAGTTTCGGACAAGAAAAGTGGTTTCTCACCAAAATATTAGTTTTGGACAAGAATAAGCGTTTCTGACAATATATTAGTTTCTGACAAAAATTATCGTTTCTGACAAAAATAATCGTTTCGGAAAAAATTATTAGTTTCGGACAAAAATAGTCGTTTCTGACAAAAATATTATTTCTGGATAAAAATAATCGTTACTGACAAAAATATTAGATGATGGAATAGGCAATTCGGCAGGCGGCGATGAGCACTGTAAGGGAGTCTCCACATCTGCTGAGATACCGTGTCTCCCCTCTCGGATAACTATTTTATTACCTATCGTTTTTCAGGCACCGAACGAACAACGAGGTACATGTCTCCCTTGCTCGTAAAACATTCTCTTATTCTCAGGTGTATTCTTTCTGTAGGTACATCTAGCAAGGAAACAAGGCCGGGAGGACGGACGAGGAGAGTTCTTTTCTACATTTGGGCAGGAGATTAGAAGCAACTTATAGAACGACCAACATAGTGAACATCTATTTTATGTGATGCTAGAGAATGTGAATTGAACGTATCGCTTGCCCTGTAACTGAGGGTTGAAATGCAATAAAGTTTCTATTTTAAATGGTTGAAAACTGGGTTTTACTCCTCTCCCTTCAAGAAATATTAGTAAGAAAAAACGTTTAAATTAAATGCATACCCTTAGGTTTGACCGCTCTCCGAGTAAAGTTAAAGCACTCGTTAGGGTATTATTACCTCGAGGGCTTTCGTGAGAGCTCGACAAATTTCCATCGATTGCTTTCCTTTAAACTACCTATCATCAATAAGATTTTTAAAATTCATCTGAGTCATGAGGATGCCCCGCAATGGTGCAAAAGATTTGGATAGGAACGCTCTCATATTTTAACTCATGCGTTACCAACGTGATGAACATTTTCGGCGATAAGTCTTGTACTAATCACAGAAACCTGTTCCACCATCGGGCTTAAATTGCTTCCACATTACGAATCTCAAAGATTTGGAATAGAAGAACTTGCTCTACATTTATTTGTCACCGACACCTCTAAAGCTAAACGAGGATAGGAGAAAATAGAACGACGGTCGTCGTCTTTTTGCCCCGAAATTGCTAACCGGAATCCGACAGAGGGCCAAGTATTCGTTCAGTTGCTCGGTCCGTCTCGCGAGTAAACATCGTGCTCGTATCTAGCGAATGGAGAAGCTTTCTCGTAGTGTACGTTCAATTCTCATCTCTCCCGCGGCCAGTGGAATCTTGAAGATTGCCCCTGGAGAAAGCGACAGTGATGTTGCGTTTAGTGGTCATTGGAGAACATATAGGATATAATCGATGTGGCAGATTTGCACGGGACTGCATTGTGACATCGTCGAGTGAGTGAGGCGAGAAGCTTCGAGCGAGGTTCACGGAGAATTTTAAAGGTGAGACCCATCGGAGTATTTTCCTCGTCTCTTTGCCTGCGTTGACAAGAATGTGCATCGCAATTTAACCTCCTGATTGCTTCGAAACGCGGAGTTTGGAGTGCCCTCGGCTGGGGGATATCTTGATCACCGTAAATAAGACCAGATGTAAACAACAGCGAACGAATGCTTCATTGTCTCAGCTGTATCGTTCACATGGACTCGTATATTATCGCCTGGACGCGAACTTTATTAAGATTCCGAAGCCGATTCTACAGTCAAAGCGCTTCCTCGTAGCATCATAGTTTACGTGAGGATGATTTCGTCTTCAATCGTGTTGATTTCATTCGAGGAAAGGGAAAATAAGGGACTGGGTGTGGGAACGAAGTGAACGCGGCGAAGCCGCCATGGAAAGTGCAAAATGCATGGCGGCATTTCGAGGCGCCATTGTTACCGGTGGGAATCTAAAATTGAAAGAAGATTTTTCGAAATTAACTTGCGGTCCGTCGTAAACGATAAAATTTTCATGAAGACTAGTATTTATTATGATTTTTTTCCTACTACGTGAGTCTTACCGCACAGAAAGACCATTTTCATAATGCATCGAAAGCTTGTTCTTCGGAATTGAGGAAAACCGCCATTACTCGCCATCGACGTAAAAGAAGAAAGAAATTTTGAGGTCATTCGATCGGTAATTGGATCAACAATTATTTGCCATGAAATTCATTAATACAGCGTCTGCACTGACAGCGGTGGTATTTCTCTCAGCCAATCAGAATCAAGAAAAATGTTTACCGGGAACTCAAATTAGAGGAAATCTTCAAATGATAAATTATAATTTGATTAATCGTTAAATGCGTTGCTGCTGCTACTTTCTGAAGCTGATACACTATCAGAATTGATCGCGAAAGACTTTTTACAAGTATTCATCGAGTAAAAGAGCCCTACCATGCATAGTACCAAAAACAGAAATACTGTGGGGCTATAGACTTCTCTACTTCATAATGTAATTTTCACTATTTCTTGGCTTTTGAAGGGTAAGTGACGAGGATTGGCTGCTATAATTAATTACAAGTCAATACGGTAGCTTCCATAGCGAGCAGAAGTAGAGGAAGATTCCTTGTTTTGAATAATTGCTTGATTTTCAATGACATCTTTCTATTTCAATTCCAGGATGCTTCTCCACCGACAAATTCCTACTGCTGAGATGAATAATTCACTGCACCCAAGGGACTGCAAAGAGTAGTCATCGCCTTACTTCGAAGTGGAGGTTTTATTACACACATTTCAATATGTTAATGGATTACTTATCAAGGTATGAGGTTGTTGAAACTATGATGTCCGTTCAACTATTCTTTCAAAAGGAGTTAAAACCTGACGATGACTTAACTATGCTACAAGATGAAAATTATATGAATGCATGGGGTGAAAAGCAAAGTTAATTTACTGTCTTGATCAAATTAGATGTAATCATAAAATGTTTAATTAAAACTTGATAAATCGTTAATTATGTTACTGCTGCTTCTTTCTGAAGCTTATACACTGTAAGATTTGATCGCGAATGACTTTTTTCAAGTATTCCTTAAGATGAACAGCTCTTCCATGCATACTACCACGAACAGAAGTAATTACTTTTGGTGCTACTTATTTCCTTACTTCATTATGTACTTTTCTTAAGCCGGATAATTGTGCAGAGTAGGAGACGAGGAAAACTGCTAGAAATAATTAAAATCATTACGGTAGCTTCCATAGCCATGAGAATTAGAGGTAAATTCTTTGTTTCGGATAATTGCTTGATTTTCAAGGACATCTTTATATTTCAATTTCAGGATGCTTCTCCACCGACAAATTCCTGCAACTTTGATTAATAATTCACTGCACCCATAGGACTGCCTAGAGTGCTCATCACTTAACTTCGAAGTGGAGGTTTGATATTGCACATGTCAAGATGTTAGTGGATTATTTTTCAAGGTAAGAGTTTTTTGAAACGTTGGTTATGTAAATAATTCCTTTCATCGGATGTGACAATGTGAATGATTCTACACGATGGAACTGAAATGAATCTATAAATTGAACGACAAAGGTAATCGATTTACAATTCAAGAATTAGTGTCTTTATGGGTTATGTTAAAGAGTATTAATCAGATCAATAATGAAAAACGCAGTTCGGCAAACAGAAACTTGCTGTTATGATCCCGGATGTTAATTACACATTTGGGTAGGTAACATTTATAAGGTAGGAGGATTTTGAAGAATTAGTTTCTGATTACATTTCCTTTTGATAGATGTCACACCAATGAGACCAATGATGTGATTTCCAATTGATGAATTTAAGATCCTGAGTGATAAATTGAATCAGTTTTAGTACTTGGGTGATGGGAAAGGAAACTTTGCAAGCAGGGAGTATCGTTTTCATGCAAGGATACTGATTGCACGTTTGAGCAAGTAAGATGACTTCCCTTCACGATAAGAGGTATTTGAAACAATGATTTTTGTTCACCTTTTCCTTCATAAGTGGTCAACTCACTTTACATTTCTGCAAGATGAAAGTTATACGAATCTATAAGGTTGAAAGAGAATTAATATAATAATTTCCCTTGGATTGATGGGTGTGCGTAAGGGATAGTTTTCATTTCATTCGATGATGGAATGGGCAATTCGGCAGGCGGCGATGAGCACTGTAAGCGAGTCTCCACATCTGCTGAGATACCGTGTCTCCCCTCTCGGATAACTATTTTATTACCTATCGTTTTTCAGGCACCGAACGAACAACGAGGTACATGTCTCCCTTGCTCCTAAAACATTCTCTTATTCTCAGGTGTATTCTTTCTGTAGGTACATCTAGCAAGGAAACAAGTTCGGAAGGACTGACGAGGAGAGTTCTTTTCTACATTTGGGCAGGAGATTAGAAGCAACTTATAGAACGACCAATATAGTGAACATCTATTTTATGTGATGCAAGAGGATGTGAATTGAACGTATCGCTTGCCATGTAACTGATGGTTAAATTGCAATAAAGTTTCTATTTTAAATGGTTGAAAACTGGGTTTTACTCCTCTCCCTTCCAGAAATATTAGTAAGAAAAAACGTTTAAAGTTAAATGCATACCCTTAGGTTTGACCGCTCTCCGAGTAAAGTTAAAGCACTCGTTAGGGTATTATTACCTCGAGGGCTTCCGTGAGAGCTCGACAAATTTCCATCGATTGCTTTCCTTTAAACTACCTATCATCAATAAGATTTTTAAAATTCATCTGAGTCATGAGGATGCCCCGCAATGGTGCAAAAGATTTGGATAGGAACGCTCTCATATTTTAACTCATGCGTTACCAACGTGATGAACATTTTCGGCGATAAGTCTTGTACTAATCACAGAAACCTGTTCCACCATCGGGCTTAAAATTGCTTCCACATTACGAATCTAAAGATTTGGAATAGAAGAACTTGCTCTACATTTATTTGTCACCGACACCTCTAAAGCTAAACGAGGATAGGAGAAAATAGAACGACGGTCGTCGTCTTTTTGCCCCGAAATTGCTAACCGGAATCCGACAGAGGGCCAAGTATTCGTTCAGTTGCTCGGTCCGTCTCGCGAGTAAACATCGTGCTCGTATCTAGCGAATGGAGAAGCTTTCTCGTAGTGTACGTTCAATTCTCATCTCTCCCGCGGCCAGTGGAATCTTGAAGATTGCCCCTGGAGAAAGCGACAGTGATGTTGCGTTTAGTGGTCATTGGAGAACATATAGGATATAATCGATGTGGCAGATTTGCACGGGACTGCATTGTGACATCGTCGAGTGAGTGAGGCGAGAAGCTTCGAGCGAGGTTCACGGAGAATTTTAAAGGTGAGACCCATCGGAATATTTTCCTCGTCTCTTTGCCTGCGTTGACAAGAATGTGCATCGCAATTTAACCTCCTGATTGCTTCGAAACGCAGAGTTTGGAGTGCCCTCGGCTGGGGGATATCTTGATCACCGTAAATAAGACCAGATGTAAACAACAGCGAACGAATGCTTCATTGTCTCAGCTGTATCGTTCACATGGACTCGTATATTATCGCCTGGACGCGAACTTTATTAAGATTCCGAAGCCGATTCTACAGTCAAAGCGCTTCCTCGTAGCATCATAGTTTACGTGAGGATGATTTCGTCTTCAATCGTGTTGATTTCATTCGAGGAAAGGGAAAATAAGGGACTGGGTATGGGAACGAAGTGAACGCGGCGAAGCCGCCATGGAAAGTGCAAAATGCATGGCGGCATTTCGAGGCGCCATTGTTACCGGTGGGAATCTAAAATTGAAAGAAGATTTTTCGAAATTAACTTGCGGTCCGTCGTAAACGATAAAATTTTCATGAAGACTAGTATTTATTATGATTTTTTTCCTACTACGTGAGTCTTACCGCACAGAAAGACCATTTTCATAAGGCATCGAAAGCTTGTTCTTCGGAATTGAGGAAAACCGCCATTACTCGCCGTCGACGTAAAAGAAGAAAGAAATTTTGAGGTCATTCGATCGGTAATTGGATCAACAATTATTTGCCATGAAATTCATTAATACAGCGTCTGCACTGACAGCGGTGGTATTTCTCTCAGCCAATCAGAATCAAGAAAAATGTTTACCGGGAACTCAAATTAGAGGAAATCTTCAAATGATAAATTATAATTTGATTAATCGTTAAATGCGTTGCTGCTGCTACTTTCTGAAGCTGATACACTATCAGAATTGATCGCGAAAGACTTTTTACAAGTATTCATCGAGTAAAAGAGCCCTACCATGCATAGTACCAAAAACAGAAATACTGTGGGGCTATAGACTTCTCTACTTCATAATGTAATTTGCACTATTTCTTGGCTTTTGAAGGGTAAGAGACGAGGATTGGCTGCTATAATTAATTACAAGTCAATACGGTAGCTTCCATAGCGAGCAGAAGTAGAGGAATATTCTTTGTTTTGAATAATTGCTTGATTTTCAATGACATCTTTCTATTTCAATTCCAGGATGCTTCTCCACCGACAAATTCCTACTGCTGAGATGAATAATTCACTGCACCCAAGGGACTGCAAAGAGTAGTCATCGCCTTACTTCGAAGTGGAGGTTTTATTACACACATTTCAATATGTTAATGGATTACTTATCAAGGTATGAGGTTGTTGAAACTATGATGTCCGTTCAACTATTCTTTCAAAAGGAGTTAAAACCTGACGATGACTTAACTATGCTACAAGATGAAAATTATATGAATGCATGGGGTGAAAAGCAAAGTTAATTTACTGTCTTGATCAAATTAGATGTAATCATAAAATGTTTAATTAAAACTTGATAAATCGTTAATTATGTTACTGCTGCTTCTTTCTGAAGCTTATACACTGTAAGATTTGATCGCGAATGACTTTTTTCAAGTATTCCTTAAGATGAACAGCTCTTCCATGCATACTACCACGAACAGAAGTAATTACTTTTGGTGCTACTTATTTCCTTACTTCATTATGTACTTTTCTTAAGCCGGATAATTGTGCAGAGTAGGAGACGAGGAAAACTGCTAGAAATAATTAAAATCATTACGGTAGCTTCCATAGCGATGAGAATTAGAGGTAAATTCTTTGTTTCGGATAATTGCTTGATTTTCAATGACATCTTTATATTTCAATTTCAGGATGCTTCTCCACCGACAAATTCCTGCAACTTAGATTAATAATTCACTGCACCCATAGGACTGCCTAGAGTGCTCATCACTTAACTTCGAAGTGGAGGTTTGATATTGCACATTTCAAGATGTTAGTGGATTATTTTTCAAGGTAAGAGTTTTTTGAAACGTTGGTTATGTAAATAATTCCTTTCATCGGATGTGACAATGTGAATGATTCTGCACGATGGAAATGAAATGAATCTATAAATTGAACGACAAAGGTGATCGATTTACAATTCAAGAATTAGTGTCTTTATGTGTTATGTTAAAGAGTATTAATCAGTTCAATAATGAGAAACGCAGTTCGGCAAACAGAAACTTGCTGTTATGATCCTGGATGTTAATTACACATTTGGGTAGGTAACATTTACAAGGTAGGAGGATTTTGAAGCATTAGTTTCTGATTACATTTCCTTTAGATAGATGTCACACCAATGAGACCAATGATGTGATTTCCAATTGATGAATTTAAGATCCTGAGTGATAAATTGAATCAGTTTTAGTACTTGGGTGATGGGAAAGGAAACTTTGCAAGCAGGGAGTATCGTTTTCATGCAAGGATACTGATTGCACGTTTGAGCAAGTAAGATGATTTCCCTTCACGATAAGAGGTATTTGAAACAATGATTTTTGTTCAACTTTTCTTTCATAAGTGGTCAACTCACTTTACATTTCTGCAAGATGAAAGTTATACGAATCTATAAGGTTGAAAGAGAATTAATATAACAATTTCCCTTGGATTGATGGGTGTGCGTAAGGGATAGTTTTCATTTCATTCGATGATGGAATGGGCAATTCGGCAGGCGGCGATGAGCACTGTAAGCGAGTCTCCACATCTGCTGAGATACCGTGTCTCCCCTCTCGGATAACTATTTTATTACCTATCGTTTTTCAGGCACCGAACGAACAACGAGGTACATGTCTCCCTTGCTCCTAAAACATTCTCTTATTCTCAGGTGTATTCTTTCTGTAGGTACATCTAGCAAGGAAACAAGGCCGGGAGGACGGACGAGGAGAGTTCTTTTCTACATTTGGGCAGGAGATTAGAAGCAACTTATAGAACGACCAACATAGTGAACATCTATTTTATGTGATGCAAGAGGATGTGAATTGAACGTATCGCTTGCCATGTAACTGATGGTTGAATTGCAATAAAGTTTCTATTTTAAATGGTTGAAAACTGGGTTTTACTCCTCTCCCTTCAAGAAATATTAGTAAGAAAAAACGTTTAAAGTTAAATGCATACCCTTAGGTTTGACCGCTCTCCGAGTAAAGTTAAAGCACTCGTTAGGGTATTATTACCTCGAGGGCTTCCGTGAGAGCTCGACAAATTTCCATCGATTGCTTTCCTTTAAACTACCTATCATCAATAAGATTTTTAAAATTCATCTGAGTCATGAGGATGCCCCGCAATGGTGCAAAAGATTTGGATAGGAACGCTCTCATATTTTAACTCATGCGTTACCAACGTGATGAACATTTTCGGCGATAAGTCTTGTACTAATCACAGAAACCTGTTCCACCATCGGGCTTAAAATTGCTTCCACATTACGAATCTCAAAGATTTGGAATAGAAGTACTTGCTCTACATTTATTTGTCACCGACACCTCTAAAGCTAAACGAGGATAGGAGAAAATAGAACGACGGTCGTCGTCTTTTTGCCCCGAAATTGCTAACCGGAATCCGACAGAGGGCCAAGTATTCGTTCAGTTGCTCGGTCCGTCTCGCGAGTAAACATCGTGCTCGTATCTAGCGAATGGAGAAGCTTTCTCGTAGTGTACGTTCAATTCTCATCTCTCCCGCGGCCAGTGGAATCTTGAAGATTGCCCCTGGAGAAAGCGACAGTGATGTTGCGTTTAGTGGTCATTGGAGAACATATAGGATATAATCGATGTGGCAGATTTGCACGGGACTGCATTGTGACATCGTCGAGTGAGTGAGGCGAGAAGCTTCGAGCGAGGTTCACGGAGAATTTTAAAGGTGAGACCCATCGGAATATTTTCCTCGTCTCTTTGCCTGCGTTGACAAGAATGTGCATCGCAATTTAACCTCCTGATTGATTCGAAACGCGGAGTTTGGAGTGCCCTCGGCTGGGGGATATCTTGATCACCGTAAATAAGACCAGATGTAAACAACAGCGAACGAATGCTTCATTGTCTCAGCTGTATCGTTCACATGGACTCGTATATTATCGCCTGGACGCGAACTTTATTAAGATTCCGAAGCCGATTCTACAGTCAAAGCGCTTCCTCGTAGCATCATAGTTTACGTGAGGATGATTTCGTCTTCAATCGTGTTGATTTCATTCGAGGAAAGGGAAAATAAGGGACTGGGTATGGGAACGAAGTGAACGCGGCGAAGCCGCCATGGAAAGTGCAAAATGCATGGCGGCATTTCGAGGCGCCATTGTTACCGGTGGGAATCTAAAATTGAAAGAAGATTTTTCGAAATTAACTTGCGGTCCGTCGTAAACGATAAAATTTTCATGAAGACTAGTATTTATTATGATTTTTTTCCTACTACGTGAGTCTTACCGCACAGAAAGACCATTTTCATAAGGCATCGAAAGCTTGTTCTTCGGAATTGAGGAAAACCGCCATTACTCGCCGTCGACGTAAAAGAAGAAAGAAATTTTGAGGTCATTCGATCGGTAATTGGATCAACAATTATTTGCCATGAAATTCATTAATACAGCGTCTGCACTGACAGCGGTGGTATTTCTCTCAGCCAATCAGAATCAAGAAAAATGTTTACCGGGAACTCAAATTAGAGGAAATCTTCAAATGATAAATTATAATTTGATTAATCGTTAAATGCGTTGCTGCTGCTACTTTCTGAAGCTGATACACTATCAGAATTGATCGCGAAAGACTTTTTACAAGTATTCATCGAGTAAAAGAGCCCTACCATGCATAGTACCAAAAACAGAAATACTGTGGGGCTATAGACTTCTCTACTTCATAATGTAATTTGCACTATTTCTTGGCTTTTGAAGGGTAAGAGACGAGGATTGGCTGCTATAATTAATTACAAGTCAATACGGTAGCTTCCATAGCGAGCAGAAGTAGAGAAGATTCTTTGTTTTGAATAATTGCTTGATTTTCAATGACATCTTTCTATTTCAATTCCAGGATGCTTCTCCACCGACAAATTCCTACTGCTGAGATGAATAATTCACTGCACCCAAGGGACTGCAAAGAGTAGTCATCGCTTTACTTCGAAGTGGAGGTTTTATTACACACATTTCAATATGTTAATGGATTACTTATCAAGGTATGAGGTTGTTGAAACTATGATGTCCGTTCAACTATTCTTTCAAAAGGAGTTAAAACCTGACGATGACTTAACTATACTACAAGATGAAAATTATATGAATGCATAGGGTGAAAAGCAAAGTTAATTTACTGTCTTGATCAAATTAGATGTAATCATAAAATGTTTCATTAAAACTTGATAAATCGTTAATTATGTTACTGCTGCTTCTTTCTGAAGCTTATACACTGTAAGATTTGATCGCGAATGACTTTTTTCAAGTATTCCTTAAGATGAACAGCTCTTCCATGCATACTACCACGAACAGAAGTAATTACTTTTGGTGCTACTTATTTCCTTACTTCATTATGTACTTTTCTTAAGCCGGATAATTGTGCAGAGTAGGAGACGAGGAAAACTGCTAGAAATAATTTAAATCATTACGGTAGCTTCCATAGCGATGAGAATTAGAGGTAAATTCTTTGTTTCGGATAATTGCTTGATTTTCAATGACATCTTTATATTTCAATTTCAGGATGCTTCTCCACCGACAAATTCCTGCAACTTTGATTAACAATTCACTGCACCCATAGGACTGCCTAGAGTGCTCATCACTTAACTTCGAAGTGGAGGTTTGATATTGCACATTTCAAGATGTTAGTGGATTATTTTTCAAGGTAAGAGTTTTTTGAAACTTTGGTTATGTAAATAATTCCTTTCATCGGATGTGACGATGTGAATGATTCTGCACGATGGAAATGAAATGAATCTATAAATTGAACGACAAAGGTGATCGATTTACAATTCAAGAATTAGTGTCTTTATGTGTTATGTTAAAGAGTATTAATCAGTTCAATAATGAGAAACGCAGTTCGGCAAACAGAAACTTGCTCTTATGATCCTGGATGTTAATTACACATTTGGGTAGGTAACATTTACAAGGTAGGAGGATTTTGAAGCATTAGTTTCTGATTACATTTCCTTTAGATAGATGTCACACCAATGAGACCAATGATGTGATTTCCAATTGATGAATTTAAGATCCTGAGTGATAAATTGAATCAGTTTTAGTACTTGGGTGATGGGAAAGGAAACTTTGCAAGCAGGGAGTATCGTTTTCATGCAAGGATACTGATTGCACGTTTGAGCAAGTAAGATGATTTCCCTTCACGATAAGAGGTATTTGAAACAATGATTTTTGTTCAACTTTTCTTTCATAAGTGGTCAACTCACTTTACATTTCTGCAAGATGAAAGTTATACGAATCTATAAGGTTGAAAGAGAATTAATATAACAATTTCCCTTGGATTGATGGGTGTGCGTAAGGGATAGTTTTCATTTCATTCGATGATGGAATGGGCAATTCGGCAGGCGGCGATGAGCACTGTAAGCGAGTCTCCACATCTGCTGAGATACCGTGTCTCCCCTCTCGGATAACTATTTTATTACCTATCGTTTTTCAGGCACCGAACGAACAACGAGGTACATGTCTCCCTTGCTCCTAAAACATTCTCTTATTCTCAGGTGTATTCTTTCTGTAGGTACATCTAGCAAGGAAACAAGGCCGGGAGGACGGACGAGGAGAGTTCTTTTCTACATTTGGGCAGGAGATTAGAAGCAACTTATAGAACGACCAACATAGTGAACATCTATTTTATGTGATGCAAGAGGATGTGAATTGAACGTATCGCTTGCCATGTAACTGATGGTTGAATTGCAATAAAGTTTCTATTTTAAATGGTTGAAAACTGGGTTTTACTCCTCTCCCTTCCAGAAATATTAGTAAGAAAAAACGTTTAAAGTTAAATGCATACCCTTAGGTTTGACCGCTCTCCGAGTAAAGTTAAAGCACTCGTGAGGGTATTATTACCTCGAGGGCTTCCGTGAGAGCTCGACAAATTTCCATCGATTGCTTTCCTTTAAACTACCTATCATCAATAAGATTTTTAAAATTCATCTGAGTCATGAGGATGCCCCGCAATGGTGCAAAAGATTTGGATAGGAACGCTCTCATATTGTAACTCATGCGTTACCAACGTGATGAACATTTTCGGCGATAAGTCTTGTACTAATCACAGAAACCTGTTCCACCATCGGGCTTAAAATTGCTTCCACATTACGAATCTCAAAGATTTGGAATAGAAGAACTTTCTCTACATTTATTTGTCACCGACACCTCTAAAGCTAAACGAGGATAGGAGAAAATAGAACGACGGTCGTCGTCTTTTTGCCCCGAAATTGCTAACCGGAATCCGACAGAGGGCCAAGTATTCGTTCAGTTGCTCGGTCCGTCTCGCGAGTAAACATCGTGCTCGTATCTAGCGAATGGAGAAGCTTTCTCGTAGTGTACGTTCAATTCTCATCTCTCCCGCGGCCAGTGGAATCTTGAAGATTGCCCCTGGAGAAAGCGACAGTGATGTTGCGTTTAGTGGTCATTGGAGAACATATAGGATATAATCGATGTGGCAGATTTGCACGGGACTGCATTGTGACATCGTCGAGTGAGTGAGGCGAGAAGCTTCGAGCGAGGTTCACGGAGAATTTTAAAGGTGAGACCCATCGGAATATTTTCCTCGTCTCTTTGCCTGCGTTGACAAGAATGTGCATCGCAATTTAACCTCCTGATTGCTTCGAAACGCGGAGTTTGGAGTGCCCTCGGCTGGGGGATATCTTGATCACCGTAAATAAGACCAGATGTAAACAACAGCGAACGAATGCTTCATTGTCTCAGCTGTATCGTTCACATGGACTCGTATATTATCGCCTGGACGCGAACTTTATTAAGATTCCGAAGCCGATTCTACAGTCAAAGCGCTTCCTCGTAGCATCATAGTTTACGTGAGGATGATTTCGTCTTCAATCGTGTTGATTTCATTCGAGGAAAGGGAAAATAAGGGACTGGGTATGGGAACGAAGTGAACGCGGCGAAGCCGCCATGGAAAGTGCAAAATGCATGGCGGCATTTCGAGGCGCCATTGTTACCGGTGGGAATCTAAAATTGAAAGAAGATTTTTCGAAATTAACTTGCGGTCCGTCGTAAACGATAAAATTTTCATGAAGACTAGTATTTATTATGATTTTTTTCCTACTACGTGAGTCTTACCGCACAGAAAGACCATTTTCATAAGGCATCGAAAGCTTGTTCTTCGGAATTGAGGAAAACCGCCATTACTCGCCGTCGACGTAAAAGAAGAAAGAAATTTTGAGGTCATTCGATCGGTAATTGGATCAACAATTATTTGCCATGAAATTCATTAATACAGCGTCTGCACTGACAGCGGTGGTATTTCTCTCAGCCAATCAGAATCAAGAAAAATGTTTACCGGGAACTCAAATTAGAGGAAATCTTCAAATGATAAATTATAATTTGATTAATCGTTAAATGCGTTGCTGCTGCTACTTTCTGAAGCTGATACACTATCAGAATTGATCGCGAAAGACTTTTTACAAGTATTCATCGAGTAAAAGAGCCCTACCATGCATAGTACCAAAAACAGAAATACTGTGGGGCTATAGACTTCTCTACTTCATAATGTAATTTGCACTATTTCTTGGCTTTTGAAGGGTAAGAGACGAGGATTGGCTGCTATAATTAATTACAAGTCAATACGGTAGCTTCCATAGCGAGCAGAAGTAGAGGAAGATTCTTTGTTTTGAATAATTGCTTGATTTTCAATGACATCTTTCGATTTCAATTCCAGGATGCTTCTCCACCGACAAATTCCTACTGCTGAGATGAATAATTCACTGCACCCAAGGGACTGCAAAGAGTAGTCATCGCCTTACTTCGAAGTGGAGGTTTTATTACACACATTTCAATATGTTAATGGATTACTTATCAAGGTATGAGGTTGTTGAAACTATGATGTCCGTTCAACTATTCTTTCAAAAGGAGTTAAAACCTGACGATGACTTAACTATACTACAAGATGAAAATTATATGAATGCATAGGGTGAAAAGCAAAGTTAATTTACTGTCTTGATAAAATTAGATGTAATCATAAAATGATTAATTATAACTTGATAAATCGTTAATTATGTTACTGCTGCTTCTTTCTGAAGCATATACACTGTAAGATTTGATCGCGAATGACTTTTTTCAAGTATTCCTTAAGATGAACAGCTCTTCCCTGCATACTACCACGAACAGAAGTAATTACTTTTGGTGCTACTTATTTCCTTACTTCATTATGTACTTTTCTTAAGCCGGATAATTGTGCAGAGTAGGAGACGAGGAAAACTGCTAGAAATAATTAAAATCATTACGGTAGCTTCCATAGCGATGAGAATTAGAGGTAAATTCTTTGTTTCGGATAATTGCTTGATTTTCAAGGACATCTTTATATTTCAATTTCAGGATGCTTCTCCACCGACAAATTCCTGCAACTTTGATTAATAATTCACTGCACCCATAGGACTGCCTAGAGTGCTCATCACTTAACTTCGAAGTGGAGGTTTGATATTGCACATTTCAAGATGTTAGTGGATTATTTTTCAAGGTAAGAGTTTTTTGAAACGTTGGTTATGTAAATAATTCCTTTCATCGGATGTGACGATGTGAATGATTCTGCACGACGGAAATGAAATGAATCTATAAATTGAACGACAAAGGTGATCGATTTACAACTCAAGAATTAGTGTCTTTATGGGTTATGTTAAAGAGTATTAATCAGTTCAATAATGAGAAACGCAGTTCGGCAAACAGAAACTTGCTGTTATGATCCCGGATGTTAATTACACATTTGGGTAGGTAACATTTACAAGGTAGGAGGATTTTGAAGCATTAGTTTCTGATTACATTTCCTTTTGATAGATGTCACACCAATGAGACCAATGATGTGATTTCCAATTGATGAATTTAAGATCCTGAGTGATAAATTGAATCAGTTTTAGTACTTGGGTGATGGGAAAGGAAACTTTGCAAGCAGGGAGTATCGTTTTCATGCAAGGATACTGATTGCACGTTTGAGCAAGTAAGATGATTTCCCTTCACGATAAGAGGTATTTGAAACAATGATTTTTGTTCAACTTTTCTTTCATAAGTGGTCAACTCACTTTACATTTCTGCAAGATGAAAGTTATACGAATCTATAAGGTTGAAAGAGAATTAGTATAATAATTTCCCTTGGATTGATGGGTGTGCGTAAGGGATAGTTTTCATTTCATTCGATGTTGGAATGGGCAATTCGGCAGGCGGCGATGAGCACTGTAAGCGAGTCTCCACATCTGCTGAGATACCGTGTCTCCCCTCTCGGATAACTATTTTATTACCTATCGTTTTTCAGGCACCGAACGAACAACGAGGTACATGTCTCCCTTGCTCCTAAAACATTCTCTTATTCTCAGGTGTATTCTTTCTGTAGGTACATCTAGCAAGGAAACAAGGCCGGGAGGACGGACGAGGAGAGTTCTTTTCTACATTTGGGCAGGAGATTAGAAGCAACTTATAGAACGACCAACATAGTGAACATCTATTTTATGTGATGCAAGAGGATGTGAATTGAACGTATCGCTTGCCATGTAACTGATGGTTGAATTGCAATAAAGTTTCTATTTTAAATGGTTGAAAACTGGGTTTTACTCCTCTCCCTTCCAGAAATATTAGTAAGAAAAAACGTTTAAAGTTAAATGCATACCCTTAGGTTTGACCGCTCTCCGAGTAAAGTTAAAGCACTCGTTAGGGTATTATTACCTCGAGGGCTTCCGTGAGAGCTCGACAAATTTCCATCGATTGCTTTCCTTTAAACTACCTATCATCAATAAGATTTTTAAAATTCATCTGAGTCATGAGGATGCCCCGCAATGGTGCAAAAGATTTGGATAGGAACGCTCTCATATTTTAACTCATGCGTTACCAACGTGATGAACATTTTCGGCGATAAGTCTTGTACTAATCACAGAAACCTGTTCCACCATCGGGCTTAAAATTGCTTCCACATTACGAATCTCAAAGATTTGGAATAGAAGAACTTGCTCTACATTTATTTGTCACCGACACCTCTAAAGCTAAACGAGGATAGGAGAAAATAGAACGACGGTCGTCGTCTTTTTGCCCCGAAATTGCTAACCGGAATCCGACAGAGGGCCAAGTATTCGTTCAGTTGCTCGGTCCGTCTCGCGAGTAAACATCGTGCTCGTATCTAGCGAATGGAGAAGCTTTCTCGTAGTGTACGTTCAATTCTCATCTCTCCCGCGGCCAGTGGAATCTTGAAGATTGCCCCTGGAGAAAGCGACAGTGATGTTGCGTTTAGTGGTCATTGGAGAACATATAGGATATAATCGATGTGGCAGATTTGCACGGGACTGCATTGTGACATCGTCGAGTGAGTGAGGCGAGAAGCTTCGAGCGAGGTTCACGGAGAATTTTAAAGGTGAGACCCATCGGAATATTTTCCTCGTCTCTTTGCCTGCGTTGACAAGAATGTGCATCGCAATTTAACCTCCTGATTGCTTCGAAACGCGGAGTTTGGAGTGCCCTCGGCTGGGGGATATCTTGATCACCGTAAATAAGACCAGATGTAAACAACAGCGAACGAATGCTTCATTGTCTCAGCTGTATCGTTCACATGGACTCGTATATTATCGCCTGGACGCGAACTTTATTAAGATTCCGAAGCCGTTTCTACAGTCAAAGCGCTTCCTCGTAGCATCATAGTTTACGTGAGGATGATTTCGTCTTCAATCGTGTTGATTTCATTCGAGGAAAGGGAAAATAAGGGACTGGGTATGGGAACGAAGTGAACGCGGCGAAGCCGCCATGGAAGTGCAAAATGCATGGCGGCATTTCGAGGCGCCATTGTTACCGTTGGGAATCTAAAATTGAAAGAAGATTTTTCGAAATTAACTTGCGGTCCGTCGTAAACGATAAAATTTTCATGAAGACTAGTATTTATTATGATTTTTTTCCTACTACGTGAGTCTTACCGCACAGAAAGACCATTTTCATAAGGCATCGAAAGCTTGTTCTTCGGAATTGAGGAAAACCGCCATTACTCGCCGTCGACGTAAAAGAAGAAAGAAATTTTGAGGTCATTCGATCGGTAATTGGATCAACAATTATTTGCCATGAAATTCATTAATACAGCGTCTGCACTGACAGCGGTGGTATTTCTCTCAGCCAATCAGAATCAAGAAAAATGTTTACCGGGAACTCAAATTAGAGGAAATCTTCATATGATAAATTATAATTTGATTAATCGTTAAATGCGTTGCTGCTGCTACTTTCTGAAGCTGATACACTATCAGAATTGATCGCGAAAGACTTTTTACAAGTATTCATCGAGTAAAAGAGCCCTACCATGCATAGTACCAAAAACAGAAATACTGTGGGGCTATAGACTTCTCTACTTCATAATGTAATTTGCACTATTTCTTGGCTTTTGAAGGGTAAGAGACGAGGATTGGCTGCTATAATTAATTACAAGTCAATACGGTAGCTTCCATAGCGAGCAGAAGTAGAGAAGATTCTTTGTTTTGAATAATTGCTTGATTTTCAATGACATCTTTCTATTTCAATTCCAGGATGCTTCTCCACCGACAAATTCCTACTGCTGAGATGAATAATTCACTGCACCCAAGGGACTGCAAAGAGTAGTCATCGCTTTACTTCGAAGTGGAGGTTTTATTACACACATTTCAATATGTTAATGGATTACTTATCAAGGTATGAGGTTGTTGAAACTATGATGTCCGTTCAACTATTCTTTCAAAAGGAGTTAAAACCTGACGATGACTTAACTATACTACAAGATGAAAATTATATGAATGCATAGGGTGAAAAGCAAAGTTAATTTACTGTCTTGATCAAATTAGATGTAATCATAAAATGTTTAATTAAAACTTGATAAATCGTTAATTATGTTACTGCTGCTTCTTTCTGAAGCTTATACACTGTAAGATTTGATCGCGAATGACTTTTTTCAAGTATTCCTTAAGATGAACAGCTCTTCCATGCATACTACCACGAACAGAAGTAATTACTTTTGGTGCTACTTATTTCCTTACTTCATTATGTACTTTTCTTAAGCCGGATAATTGTGCAGAGTAGGAGACGAGGAAAACTGCTAGAAATAATTAAAATCATTACGGTAGCTTCCATAGCGATGAGAATTAGAGGTAAATTCTTTGTTTCGGATAATTGCTTGATTTTCAATGACATCTTTATATTTCAATTTCAGGATGCTTCTCCACCGACAAATTCCTGCAACTTTGATTAACAATTCACTGCACCCATAGGACTGCCTAGAGTGCTCATCACTTAACTTCGAAGTGGAGGTTTGATATTGCACATTTCAAGATGTTAGTGGATTATTTTTCAAGGTAAGAGTTTTTTGAAACTTTGGTTATGTAAATAATTCCTTTCATCGGATGTGACGATGTGAATGATTCTGCACGATGGAAATGAAATGAATCTATAAATTGAACGACAAAGGTGATCGATTTACAATTCAAGAATTAGGGTCTTTATGGGTTATGTTAAAGAGTATTAATCAGTTCAATAATGAAAAACGCAGTTCGGCAAACAGAAACTTACTGTTATGATCCCGGATGTTAATTACACATTTGGGTAGGTAACATTTACAAGGTAGGAGGATTTTGAAGCATTAGTTTCTGATTACATTTCCTTTTGATAGATGTCACACCAATGAGACCAATGATGTGATTTCCAATTGATGAATTTAAGATCCTGAGTGATAAATTGAATCAGTTTTAGTACTTGGGTGATGGGAAAGGAAACTTTGCAAGCAGGGAGTATCGTTTTCATGCAAGGATACTGATTGCACGTTTGAGCAAGTAAGATGATTTCCCTTCACGATAAGAGGTATTTGAAACAATGATTTTTGTTCAACTTTTCTTTCATAAGTGGTCAACTCACTTTACATTTTTGAAAGATGAAAGTTATACGAATCTATAAGGTTGAAAGAGAATTAATATAATAATTTCCCTTGGATTGATGGGTGTGCGTAAGGGATAGTTTTCATTTCATTCGATGATGGAATGGGCAATTCGGCAGGCGGCGATGAGCACTGTAAGCGAGTCTCCACATCTGCTGAGATACCGTGTCTCCCCTCTCGGATAACTATTTTATTACCTATCGTTTTTCAGGCACCGAACGAACAACGAGGTACATGTCTCCCTTGCTCCTAAAACATTCTCTTATTCTCAGGTGTATTCTTTCTGTAGGTACATCTAGCAAGGAAACAAGGCCGGGAGGACGGACGAGAAGAGTTCTTTTCTACATTTGGGCAGGAGATTAGAAGCAATTTATAGAACGACCAACATAGTGAACATCTATTTTATGTGATGCAAGAGGATGTGAATTGAACGTATCGCTTGCCATGTAACTGATGGTTGAAATGCAATAAAGTTTCTATTTTAAATGGTTGAAAACTGGGTTTTACTCCTCTCCTTTCAAGAAATATTAGTAAGAAAAAACGTTTAAAGTTAAATGCATACCCTTAGGTTTGACCGCTCTCCGAGTAAAGTTAAAGCACTCGTTAGGGTATTATTACCTCGAGGGCTTTCGTGAGAGCTCAAAAATTTCCATCGATTGCTTTCCTTTAAACTACCTATCATAAATAAGATTTTTAAAATTCATCTGAGTCATGAGGATGCCCCGCAATGGTGCAAAAGATTTGGATAGGAACGCTCTCATATTTTAACTCATGCGTTACCAACGTGATGAACATTTTCGGCGATAAGTCTTGTACTAATCACAGAAACCTGTTCCACCATCGGGCTTAAAATTGCTTCCACATTACGAATCTCAAAGATTTGGAATAGAAGAACTTGCTCTACATTTATTTGTCACCGACACCTCTAAAGCTAAACGAGGATAGGAGAAAATAGAACGACGGTCGTCGTCTTTTTGCCCCGAAATTGCTAACCGGAATCCGACAGAGGGCCAAGTATTCGTTCAGTTGCTCGGTCCGTCTCGCGAGTAAACATCGTGCTCGTATCTAGCGAATGGAGAAGCTTTCTCGTAGTGTACGTTCAATTCTCATCTCTCCCGCGGCCAGTGGAATCTTGAAGATTGCCCCTGGAGAAAGCGACAGTGATGTTGCGTTTAGTGGTCATTGGAGAACATATAGGATATAATCGATGTGGCAGATTTGCACGGGACTGCATTGTGACATCGTCGAGTGAGTGAGGCGAGAAGCTTCGAGCGAGGTTCACGGAGAATTTTAAAGGTGAGACCCATCGGAATATTTTCCTCGTCTCTTTGCCTGCGTTGACAAGAATGTGCATCGCAATTTAACCTCCTGATTGCTTCGAAACGCGGAGTTTGGAGTGCCCTCGGCTGGGGGATATCTTGATCACCGTAAATAAGACCAGATGTAAACAACAGCGAACGAATGCTTCATTGTCTCAGCTGTATCGTTCACATGGACTCGTATATTATCGCCTGGACGCGAACTTTATTAAGATTCCGAAGCCGTTTCTACAGTCAAAGCGCTTCCTCGTAGCATCATAGTTTACGTGAGGATGATTTCGTCTTCAATCGTGTTGATTTCATTCGAGGAAAGGGAAAATAAGGGACTGGGTATGGGAACGAAGTGAACGCGGCGAAGCCGCCATGGAAGTGCAAAATGCATGGCGGCATTTCGAGGCGCCATTGTTACCGAAGGGAATCTAAAATTGAAAGAAGATTTTTCGAAATTAACTTGCGGTCCGTCGTAAACGATAAAATTTTCATGAAGACTAGTATTTATTATGATTTTTTTCCTACTACGTGAGTCTTACCGCACAGAAAGACCATTTTCATAATGCATCGAAAGCTTGTTCTTCGGAATTGAGGAAAACCGCCATTACTCGCCGTCGACGTAAAAGAAGAAAGAAATTTTGAGGTCATTCGATCGGTAATTGGATCAACAATTATTTGCCATGAAATTCATTAATACAGCGTCTGCACTGACAGCGGTGGTATTTCTCTCAGCCAATCAGAATCAAGAAAAATGTTTACCGGGAACTCAAATTAGAGGAAATCTTCAAATGATAAATTATAATTTGATTAATCGTTAAATGCGTTGCTGCTGCTACTTTCTGAAGCTGATACACTATCAGAATTGATCGCGAAAGACTTTTTACAAGTATTCATCGAGTAAAAGAGCCCTACCATGCATAGTACCAAAAACAGAAATACTGTGGGGCTATAGACTTCTCTACTTCATAATGTAATTTGCACTATTTCTTGGCTTTTGAAGGGTAAGAGACGAGGATTGGCTGCTATAATTAATTACAAGTCAAAACGGTAGCTTCCATAGCGAGCAGAAGTAGAGGAAGATTCTTTGTTTTGAATAATTGCTTGATTTTCAATGACATCTTTCTATTTCAATTCCAGGATGCTTCTCCACCGACAAATTCCTACTGCTGAGATGAATAATTCACTGCACCCAAGGGACTGCAAAGAGTAGTCATCGCCTTACTTCGAAGTGGAGGTTTTATTACACACATTTCAATATGTTAATGGATTACTTATCAAGGTATGAGGTTGTTGAAACTATGATGTCCGTTCAACTATTCTTTCAAAAGGAGTTAAAACCTGACGATGACTTAACTATACTACAAGATGAAAATTATATGAATGCATAGGGTGAAAAGCAAAGTTAATTTACTGTCTTGATCAAATTAGATGTAATCATAAAATGTTTCATTAAAACTTGATAAATCGTTAATTATGTTACTGCTGCTTCTTTCTGAAGCTTATACACTGTAAGATTTGATCGCGAATGACTTTTTTCAAGTATTCCTTAAGATGAACAGCTCTTCCATGCATACTACCACGAACAGAAGTAATTACTTTTGGTGCTACTTATTTCCTTACTTCATTATGTACTTTTCTTAAGCCGGATAATTGTGCAGAGTAGGAGACGAGGAAAACTGCTAGAAATAATTTAAATCATTACGGTAGCTTCCATAGCGATGAGAATTAGAGGTAAATTCTTTGTTTCGGATAATTGCTTGATTTTCAATGACATCTTTATATTTCAATTTCAGGATGCTTCTCCACCGACAAATTCCTGCAACTTTGATTAATAATTCACTGCACCCATAGGACTGCCTAGAGTGCTCATCACTTAACTTCGAAGTGGAGGTTTGATATTGCACATTTCAAGATGTTAGTGGATTATTTTTCAAGGTAAGAGTTTTTTGAAACTTTGGTTATGTAAATAATTCCTTTCATCGGATGTGACGATGTGAATGATTCTGCACGATGGAAATGAAATGAATCTATAAATTGAACGACAAAGGTGATCGATTTACAACTCAAGAATTAGTGTCTTTATGGGTTATGTTAAAGAGTATTGATCAGTTCAATAATGAGAAACGCAGTTCGGCAAACAGAAACTTGCTGTTATGATCCCGGATGTTAATTACACATTTGGGTAGGTAACATTTACAAGGTAGGAGGATTTTGAAGCATTAGTTTCTGATTACATTTCCTTTTGATAGATGTCACACCAATGAGACCAATGATGTGATTTCCAATTGATGAATTTAAGATCCTGAGTGATAAATTGAATCAGTTTTATTACTTGGGTGATGGGAAAGGAAACTTTGCAAGCAGGGAGTATCGTTTTCATGCAAGGATACTGATTGCACGTTTGAGCAAGTAAGATGATTTCCCTTCACGATAAGAGGTATTTGAAACAATGATTTTTGTTCAACTTTTCTTTCATAAGTGGTCAACTCACTTTACATTTCTGCAAGATGAAAGTTATACGAATCTATAAGGTTGAAAGAGAATTAATAGAACAATTTCCCTTGGATTGATGGGTGTGCGTAAGGGATAGTTTTCATTTCATTCGATGATGGAATGGGCAATTCGGCAGGCGGCGATGAGCACTGTAAGCGAGTCTCCACATCTGCTGAGATACCGTGTCTCCCCTCTCGGATAACTATTTTATTACCTATCGTTTTTCAGGCACCGAACGAACAACGAGGTACATGTCTCCCTTGCTCCTAAAACATTCTCTTATTCTCAGGTGTATTCTTTCTGTAGGTACATCTAGCAAGGAAACAAGGCCGGGAGGACGGACGAGGAGAGTTCTTTTCTACATTTGGGCAGGAGATTAGAAGCAACTTATAGAACGACCAACATAGTGAACATCTATTTTATGTGATGCAAGAGGATGTGAATTGAACGTATCGCTTGCCATGTAACTGATGGTTGAAATGCAATAAAGTTTCTATTTTAAATGGTTGAAAACTGGGTTTTACTCCTCTCCTTTCAAGAAATATTAGTAAGAAAAAACGTTTAAAGTTAAATGCATACCCTTAGGTTTGACCGCTCTCCGAGTAAAGTTAAAGCACTCGTTAGGGTATTATTACCTCGAGGGCTTTCGTGAGAGCTCAAAAATTTCCATCGATTGCTTTCCTTTAAACTACCTATCATAAATAAGATTTTTAAAATTCATCTGAGTCATGAGGATGCCCCGCAATGGTGCAAAAGATTTGGATAGGAACGCTCTCATATTGTAACTCATGCGTTACCAACGTGATGAACATTTTCGGCGATAAGTCTTGTACTAATCACAGAAACCTGTTCCACCATCGGGCTTAAAATTGCTTCCACATTACGAATCTCAAAGATTTGGAATAGAAGAACTTGCTCTACATTTATTTGTCACCGACACCTCTAAAGCTAAACGAGGATAGGAGAAAATAGAACGACGGTCGTCGTCTTTTTGCCCCGAAATTGCTAACCGGAATCCGACAGAGGGCCAAGTATTCGTTCAGTTGCTCGGTCCGTCTCGCGAGTAAACATCGTGCTCGTATCTAGCGAATGGAGAAGCTTTCTCGTAGTGTACGTTCAATTCTCATCTCTCCCGCGGCCAGTGGAATCTTGAAGATTGCCCCTGGAGAAAGCGACAGTGATGTTGCGTTTAGTGGTCATTGGAGAACATATAGGATATAATCGATGTGGCAGATTTGCACGGGACTGCATTGTGACATCGTCGAGTGAGTGAGGCGAGAAGCTTCGAGCGAGGTTCACGGAGAATTTTAAAGGTGAGACCCATCGGAGTATTTTCCTCGTCTCTTTGCCTGCGTTGACAAGAATGTGCATCGCAATTTAACCTCCTGATTGCTTCGAAACGCGGAGTTTGGAGTGCCCTCGGCTGGGGGATATCTTGATCACCGTAAATAAGACCAGATGTAAACAACAGCGAACGAATGCTTCATTGTCTCAGCTGTATCGTTCACATGGACTCGTATATTATCGCCTGGACGCGAACTTTATTAAGATTCCAAAGCCGATTCTACAGTCAAAGCGCTTCCTCGTAGCATCATAGTTTACGTGAGGATGATTTCGTCTTCAATCGTGTTGATTTCATTCGAGGAAAGGGAAAATAAGGGACTGGGTATGGGAACGAAGTGAACGCGGCGAAGCCGCCATGGAAAGTGCAAAATGCATGGCGGCATTTCGAGGCGCCATTGTTACCGGTGGGAATCTAAAATTGAAAGAAGATTTTTCGAAATTAACTTGCGGTCCGTCGTAAACGATAAAATTTTCATGAAGACTAGTATTTATTATGATTTTTTTCCTACTACGTGAGTCTTACCGCACAGAAAGACCATTTTCATAATGCATCGAAAGCTTGTTCTTCGGAATTGAGGAAAACCGCCATTACTCGCCGTCGACGTAAAAGAAGAAAGAAATTTTGAGGTCATTCGATCGGTAATTGGATCAACAATTATTTGCCATGAAATTCATTAATACAGCGTCTGCACTGACAGCGGTGGTATTTCTCTCAGCCAATCAGAATCAAGAAAAATGTTTACCGGGAACTCAAATTAGAGGAAATCTTCAAATGATAAATTATAATTTGATTAATCGTTAAATGCGTTGCTGCTGCTACTTTCTGAAGCTGATACACTATCAGAATTGATCGCGAAAGACTTTTTACAAGTATTCATCGAGTAAAAGAGCCCTACCATGCATAGTACCAAAAACAGAAATACTGTGGGGCTATAGACTTCTCTACTTCATAATGTAATTTGCACTATTTCTTGGCTTTTGAAGGGTAAGAGACGAGGATTGGCTGCTATAATTAATTACAAGTCAAAACGGTAGCTTCCATAGCGAGCAGAAGTAGAGGAAGATTCTTTGTTTTGAATAATTGCTTGATTTTCAATGACATCTTTCTATTTCAATTCCAGGATGCTTCTCCACCGACAAATTCCTACTGCTGAGATGAATAATTCACTGCACCCAAGGGACTGCAAAGAGTTGTCATCGCCTTACTTCGAAGTGGAGGTTTTATTACACACATTTCAATATGTTAATGGATTACTTATCAAGGTATGAGGTTGTTGAAACTATGATGTCCGTTCAACTATTCTTTCAAAAGGAGTTAAAACCTGACGATGACTTAACTATACTACAAGATGAAAATTATATGAATGCATAGGGTGAAAAGCAAAGTTAATTTACTGTCTTGATCAAATTAGATGTAATCATAAAATGTTTCATTAAAACTTGATAAATCGTTAATTATGTTACTGCTGCTTCTTTCTGAAGCTTATACACTGTAAGATTTGATCGCGAATGACTTTTTTCAAGTATTCCTTAAGATGAACAGCTCTTCCATGCATACTACCACGAACAGAAGTAATTACTTTTGGTGCTACTTATTTCCTTACTTCATTATGTACTTTTCTTAAGCCGGATAATTGTGCAGAGTAGGAGACGAGGAAAACTGCTAGAAATAATTTAAATCATTACGGTAGCTTCCATAGCGATGAGAATTAGAGGTAAATTCTTTGTTTCGGATAATTGCTTGATTTTCAATGACATCTTTATATTTCAATTTCAGGATGCTTCTCCACCGACAAATTCCTGCAACTTTGATTAACAATTCACTGCACCCATAGGACTGCCTAGAGTGCTCATCACTTAACTTCGAAGTGGAGGTTTGATATTGCACATTTCAAGATGTTAGTGGATTATTTTTCAAGGTAAGAGTTTTTTGAAACTTTGGTTATGTAAATAATTCCTTTCATCGGATGTGACGATGTGAATGATTCTGCACGATGGAAATGAAATGAATCTATAAATTGAACGACAAAGGTGATCGATTTACAACTCAAGAATTAGTGACTTTATGGGTTATGTTAAAGAGTATTAATCAGTTCAATAATGAAAAACGCAGTTCGGCAAACAGAAACTTGCTGTTATGATCCCGGATGTTAATTACACATTTGGGTAGGTAACATTTACAAGGTAGGAGGATTTTGAAGCATTAGTTTCTGATTACATTTCCTTTTGATAGATGTCACACCAATGAGACCAATGATGTGATTTCCAATTGATGATTTTGAGATCCTGAGTGATAAATTGAATCAGTTTTAGTACTTGGGTGATGGGAAAGGAAACTTTGCAAGCAGGGAGTATCGTTTTCATGCAAGGATACTGATTGCACGTTTGAGCAAGTAAGATGAGTTCCCTTCACGATAAGAGGTATTTGAAACAATGATTTTTGTTCAACTTTTCTTTCATAAGTGGTCAACTCACTTTACATTTCTGCAAGATGAAAGTTATACGAATCTATAAGGTTGAAAGAGAATTAATAGAACAATTTCCCTTGGATTGATGGGTGTGCGTAAGGGATAGTTTTCATTTCATTCGATGATGGAATGGGCAATTCGGCAGGCGGCGATGAGCACTGTAAGCGAGTCTCCACATCTGCTGAGATACCGTGTCTCCCCTCTCGGATAACTATTTTATTACCTATCGTTTTTCAGGCACCGAACGAACAACGAGGTACATGTCTCCCTTGCTCCTAAAACATTCTCTTATTCTCAGGTGTATTCTTTCTGTAGGTACATCTAGCAAGGAAACAAGGCCGGGAGGACGGACGAGGAGAGTTCTTTTCTACATTTGGGCAGGAGATTAGAAGCAACTTATAGAACGACCTACATAGTGAACATCTATTTTATGTGATGCAAGAGGATGTGAATTGAACGTATCGCTTGCCATGTAACTGATGTTTGAAATGCAATAAAGTTTCTATTTTAAATGGTTGAAAACTGGGTTTTACTCCTCTCCCTTCAAGAAATATTAGTAAGAAAAAACGTTTAAAGTTAAATGCATACCCTTAGGTTTGACCGCTCTCCGAGTAAAGTTAAAGCACTCGTTAGGGTATTATTACCTCGAGGGCTTTCGTGAGAGCTCGACAAATTTCCATCGATTGCTTTCCTTTAAACTACCTATCATAAATAAGATTTTTAAAATTCATCTGAGTCATGAGGATGCCCCGCAATGGTGCAAAAGATTTGGATAGGAACGCTCTCATATTTTAACTCATGCGTTACCAACGTGATGAACATTTTCGGCGATAAGTCTTGTACTAATCACAGAAACCTGTTCCACCATCGGGCTTAAAATTGCTTCCACATTACGAATCTCAAAGATTTGGAATAGAAGAACTTGCTCTACATTTATTTGTCACCGACACCTCTAAAGCTAAACGAGGATAGGAGAAAATAGAACGACGGTCGTCGTCTTTTTGCCCCGAAATTGCTAACCGGAATCCGACAGAGGGCCAAGTATTCGTTCAGTTGCTCGGTCCGTCTCGCGAGTAAACATCGTGCTCGTATCTAGCGAATGGAGAAGCTTTCTCGTAGTGTACGTTCAATTCTCATCTCTCCCGCGGCCAGTGGAATCTTGAAGATTGCCCCTGGAGAAAGCGACAGTGATGTTGCGTTTAGTGGTCATTGGAGAACATATAGGATATAATCGATGTGGCAGATTTGCACGGGACTGCATTGTGACATCGTCGAGTGAGTGAGGCGAGAAGCTTCGAGCGAGGTTCACGGAGAATTTTAAAGGTGAGACCCATCGGAATATTTTCCTCGTCTCTTTGCCTGCGTTGACAAGAATGTGCATCGCAATTTAACCTCCTGATTGCTTCGAAACGCGGAGTTTGGAGTGCCCTCGGCTGGGGGATATCTTGATCACCGTAAATAAGACCAGATGTAAACAACAGCGAACGAATGCTTCATTGTCTCAGCTGTATCGTTCACATGGACTCGTATATTATCGCCTGGACGCGAACTTTATTAAGATTCCGAAGCCGTTTCTACAGTCAAAGCGCTTCCTCGTAGCATCATAGTTTACGTGAGGATGATTTCGTCTTCAATCGTGTTGATTTCATTCGAGGAAAGGGAAAATAAGGGACTGGGTATGGGAACGAAGTGAACGCGGCGAAGCCGCCATGGAAGTGCAAAATGCATGGCGGCATTTCGAGGCGCCATTGTTACCGAAGGGAATCTAAAATTGAAAGAAGATTTTTCGTAATTAACTTGCGGTCCGTCGTAAACGATAAAATTTTCATGAAGACTAGTATTTATTATGATTTTTTTCCTACTACGTGAGTCTTACCGCACAGAAAGACCATTTTCATAATGCATCGAAAGCTTGTTCTTCGGAATTGAGGAAAACCGCCATTACTCGCCGTCGACGTAAAAGAAGAAAGAAATTTTGAGGTCATTCGATCGGTAATTGGATCAACAATTATTTGCCATGAAATTCATTAATACAGCGTCTGCACTGACAGCGGTGGTATTTCTCTCAGCCAATCAGAATCAAGAAAAATGTTTACCGGGAACTCAAATTAGAGGAAATCTTCAAATGATAAATTATAATTTGATTAATCGTTAAATGCGTTGCTGCTGCTACTTTCTGAAGCTGATACACTATCAGAATTGATCGCGAAAGACTTTTTACAAGTATTCATCGAGTAAAAGAGCCCTACCATGCATAGTACCAAAAACAGAAATACTGTGGGGCTATAGACTTCTCTACTTCATAATGTAATTTGCACTATTTCTTGGCTTTTGAAGGGTAAGAGACGAGGATTGGCTGCTATAATTAATAACAAGTCAATACGGTAGCTTTCATAGCGAGCAGAAGTAGAGGAAGATTCTTTGTTTTGAATAATTGCTTGATTTTCAATGACATCTTTCTATTTCAATTCCAGGATGCTTCTCCACCGACAAATTCCTACTGCTGAGATGAATAATTCACTGCACCCAAGGGACTGCAAAGAGTTGTCATCGCCTTACTTCGAAGTGGAGGTTTTATTACACACATTTCAATATGTTAATGGATTACTTATCAAGGTATGAGGTTGTTGAAACTATGATGTCCGTTCAACTATTCTTTCAAAAGGAGTTAAAACCTGACGATGACTTAACTATGCTACAAGATGAAAATTATATGAATGCATAGGGTGAAAAGCAAAGTTAATTTACTGTCTTGATCAAATTAGATGTAATCATAAAATGTTTCATTAAAACTTGATAAATCGTTAATTATGTTACTGCTGCTTCTTTCTGAAGCTTATACACTGTAAGATTTGATCGCGAATGACTTTTTTCAAGTATTCCTTAAGATGAACAGCTCTTCCATGCATACTACCACGAACAGAAGTAATTACTTTTGGTGCTACTTATTTCCTTACTTCATTATGTACTTTTCTTAAGCCGGATAATTGTGCAGAGTAGGAGACGAGGAAAACTGCTAGAAATAATTTAAATCATTACGGTAGCTTCCATAGCGATGAGAATTAGAGGTAAATTCTTTGTTTCGGATAATTGCTTGATTTTCAATGACATCTTTATATTTCAATTTCAGGATGCTTCTCCACCGACAAATTCCTGCAACTTTGATTAACAATTCACTGCACCCATAGGACTGCCTAGAGTGCTCATCACTTAACTTCGAAGTGGAGGTTTGATATTGCACATTTCAAGATGTTAGTGGATTATTTTTCAAGGTAAGAGTTTTTTGAAACTTTGGTTATGTAAATAATTCCTTTCATCGGATGTGACGATGTGAATGATTCTGCACGATGGAAATGAAATGAATCTATAAATTGAACGACAAAGGTGATCGATTTACAACTCAAGAATTAGTGACTTTATGGGTTATGTTAAAGAGTATTAATCAGTTCAATAATGAAAAACGCAGTTCGGCAAACAGAAACTTGCTGTTATGATCCCGGATGTTAATTACACATTTGGGTAGGTAACATTTACAAGGTAGGAGGATTTTGAAGCATTAGTTTCTGATTACATTTCCTTTTGATAGATGTCACACCAATGAGACCAATGATGTGATTTCCAATTGATGATTTTGAGATCCTGAGTGATAAATTGAATCAGTTTTAGTACTTGGGTGATGGGAAAGGAAACTTTGCAAGCAGGGAGTATCGTTTTCATGCAAGGATACTGATTGCACGTTTGAGCAAGTAAGATGATTTCCCTTCACGATAAGAGGTATTTGAAACAATGATTTTTGTTCAACTTTTCTTTCATAAGTGGTCAACTCACTTTACATTTCTGCAAGATGAAAGTTATACGAATCTATAAGGTTGAAAGAGAATTAATAGAACAATTTCCCTTGGATTGATGGGTGTGCGTAAGGGATAGTTTTCATTTCATTCGATGATGGAATGGGCAATTCGGCAGGCGGCGATGAGCACTGTAAGCGAGTCTCCACATCTGCTGAGATACCGTGTCTCCCCTCTCGGATAACTATTTTATTACCTATCGTTTTTCAGGCACCGAACGAACAACGAGGTACATGTCTCCCTTGCTCCTAAAACATTCTCTTATTCTCAGGTGTATTCTTTCTGTAGGTACATCTAGCAAGGAAACAAGGCCGGGAGGACGGACGAGGAGAGTTCTTTTCTACATTTGGGCAGGAGATTAGAAGCAACTTATAGAACGACCTACATAGTGAACATCTATTTTATGTGATGCAAGAGGATGTGAATTGAACGTATCGCTTGCCATGTAACTGATGTTTGAAATGCAATAAAGTTTCTATTTTAAATGGTTGAAAACTGGGTTTTACTCCTCTCCCTTCAAGAAATATTAGTAAGAAAAAACGTTTAAAGTTAAATGCATACCCTTAGGTTTGACCGCTCTCCGAGTAAAGTTAAAGCACTCGTTAGGGTATTATTACCTCGAGGGCTTTCGTGAGAGCTCGACAAATTTCCATCGATTGCTTTCCTTTAAACTACCTATCATAAATAAGATTTTTAAAATTCATCTGAGTCATGAGGATGCCCCGCAATGGTGCAAAAGATTTGGATAGGAACGCTCTCATATTTTAACTCATGCGTTACCAACGTGATGAACATTTTCGGCGATAAGTCTTGTACTAATCACAGAAACCTGTTCCACCATCGGGCTTAAAATTGCTTCCACATTACGAATCTCAAAGATTTGGAATAGAAGAACTTGCTCTACATTTATTTGTCACCGACACCTCTAAAGCTAAACGAGGATAGGAGAAAATAGAACGACGGTCGTCGTCTTTTTGCCCCGAAATTGCTAACCGGAATCCGACAGAGGGCCAAGTATTCGTTCAGTTGCTCGGTCCGTCTCGCGAGTAAACATCGTGCTCGTATCTAGCGAATGGAGAAGCTTTCTCGTAGTGTACGTTCAATTCTCATCTCTCCCGCGGCCAGTGGAATCTTGAAGATTGCCCCTGGAGAAAGCGACAGTGATGTTGCGTTTAGTGGTCATTGGAGAACATATAGGATATAATCGATGTGGCAGATTTGCACGGGACTGCATTGTGACATCGTCGAGTGAGTGAGGCGAGAAGCTTCGAGCGAGGTTCACGGAGAATTTTAAAGGTGAGACCCATCGGAGTATTTTCCTCGTCTCTTTGCCTGCGTTGACAAGAATGTGCATCGCAATTTAACCTCCTGATTGCTTCGAAACGCGGAGTTTGGAGTGCCCTCGGCTGGGGGATATCTTGATCACCGTAAATAAGACCAGATGTAAACAACAGCGAACGAATGCTTCATTGTCTCAGCTGTATCGTTCACATGGACTCGTATATTATCGCCTGGACGCGAACTTTATTAAGATTCCAAAGCCGATTCTACAGTCAAAGCGCTTCCTCGTAGCATCATAGTTTACGTGAGGATGATTTCGTCTTCAATCGTGTTGATTTCATTCGAGGAAAGGGAAAATAAGGGACTGGGTATGGGAACGAAGTGAACGCGGCGAAGCCGCCATGGAAAGTGCAAAATGCATGGCGGCATTTCGAGGCGCCATTGTTACCGGTGGGATTCTAAAATTGAAAGAAGATTTTTCGAAATTAACTTGCGGTCCGTCGTAAACGATAAAATTTTCATGAAGACTAGTATTTATTATGATTTTTTTCCTACTACGTGAGTCTTACCGCACAGAAAGACCATTTTCATAATGCATCGAAAGCTTGTTCTTCGGAATTGAGGAAAACCGCCATTACTCGCCGTCGACGTAAAAGAAGAAAGAAATTTTGAGGTCATTCGATCGGTAATTGGATCAACAATTATTTGCCATGAAATTCATTAATACAGCGTCTGCACTGACAGCGGTGGTATTTCTCTCAGCCAATCAGAATCAAGAAAAATGTTTACCGGGAACTCAAATTAGAGGAAATCTTCAAATGATAAATTATAATTTGATTAATCGTTAAATGCGTTGCTGCTGCTACTTTCTGAAGCTGATACACTATCAGAATTGATCGCGAAAGACTTTTTACAAGTATTCATCGAGTAAAAGAGCCCTACCATGCATAGTACCAAAAACAGAAATACTGTGGGGCTATAGACTTCTCTACTTCATAATGTAATTTGCACTATTTCTTGGCTTTTGAAGGGTAAGAGACGAGGATTGGCTGCTATAATTAATTACAAGTCAATACGGTAGCTTCCATAGCGAGCAGAAGTAGAGGAAGATTCTTTGTTTTGAATAATTGCTTGATTTTCAATGACATCTTTCGATTTCAATTCCAGGATGCTTCTCCACCGACAAATTCCTACTGCTGAGATGAATAATTCACTGCACCCAAGGGACTGCAAAGAGTAGTCATCGCCTTACTTCGAAGTGGAGGTTTTATTACACACATTTCAATATGTTAATGGATTACTTATCAAGGTATGAGGTTGTTGAAACTATGATGTCCGTTCAACTATTCTTTCAAAAGGAGTTAAAACCTGACGATGACTTAACTATACTACAAGATGAAAATTATATGAATGCATAGGGTGAAAAGCAAAGTTAATTTACTGTCTTGATCAAATTAGATGTAATCATAAAATGTTTCATTAAAACTTGATAAATCGTTAATTATGTTACTGCTGCTTCTTTCTGAAGCTTATACACTGTAAGATTTGATCGCGAATGACTTTTTTCAAGTATTCCTTAAGATGAACAGCTCTTCCATGCATACTACCACGAACAGAAGTAATTACTTTTGGTGCTACTTATTTCCTTACTTCATTATGTACTTTTCTTAAGCCGGATAATTGTGCAGAGTAGGAGACGAGGAAAACTGCTAGAAATAATTTAAATCATTACGGTAGCTTCCATAGCGATGAGAATTAGAGGTAAATTCTTTGTTTCGGATAATTGCTTGATTTTCAATGACATCTTTATATTTCAATTTCAGGATGCTTCTCCACCGACAAATTCCTGCAACTTTGATTAACAATTCACTGCACCCATAGGACTGCCTAGAGTGCTCATCACTTAACTTCGAAGTGGAGGTTTGATATTGCACATTTCAAGATGTTAGTGGATTATTTTTCAAGGTAAGAGTTTTTTGAAACTTTGGTTATGTAAATAATTCCTTTCATCGGATGTGACGATGTGAATGATTCTGCACGATGGAAATGAAATGAATCTATAAATTGAACGACAAAGGTGATCGATTTACAACTCAAGAATTAGTGACTTTATGGGTTATGTTAAAGAGTATTAATCAGTTCAATAATGAAAAACGCAGTTCGGCAAACAGAAACTTGCTGTTATGATCCCGGATGTTAATTACACATTTGGGTAGGTAACATTTACAAGGTAGGAGGATTTTGAAGCATTAGTTTCTGATTACATTTCCTTTTGATAGATGTCACACCAATGAGACCAATGATGTGATTTCCAATTGATGATTTTGAGATCCTGAGTGATAAATTGAATCAGTTTTAGTACTTGGGTGATGGGAAAGGAAACTTTGCAAGCAGGGAGTATCGTTTTCATGCAAGGATACTGATTGCACGTTTGAGCAAGTAAGATGATTTCCCTTCACGATAAGAGGTATTTGAAACAATGATTTTTGTTCAACTTTTCTTTCATAAGTGGTCAACTCACTTTACATTTCTGCAAGATGAAAGTTATACGAATCTATAAGGTTGAAAGAGAATTAATAGAACAATTTCCCTTGGATTGATGGGTGTGCGTAAGGGATAGTTTTCATTTCATTCGATGATGGAATGGGCAATTCGGCAGGCGGCGATGAGCACTGTAAGCGAGTCTCCACATCTGCTGAGATACCGTGTCTCCCCTCTCGGATAACTATTTTATTACCTATCGTTTTTCAGGCACCGAACGAACAACGAGGTACATGTCTCCCTTGCTCCTAAAACATTCTCTTATTCTCAGGTGTATTCTTTCTGTAGGTACATCTAGCAAGGAAACAAGGCCGGGAGGACGGACGAGGAGAGTTCTTTTCTACATTTGGGCAGGAGATTAGAAGCAACTTATAGAACGACCTACATAGTGAACATCTATTTTATGTGATGCAAGAGGATGTGAATTGAACGTATCGCTTGCCATGTAACTGATGGTTGAAATGCAATAAAGTTTCTATTTTAAATGGTTGAAAACTGGGTTTTACTCCTCTCCCTTCAAGAAATATTAGTAAGAAAAAACGTTTAAAGTTAAATGCATACCCTTAGGTTTGACCGCTCTCCGAGTAAAGTTAAAGCACTCGTTAGGGTATTATTACCTCGAGGGCTTTCGTGAGAGCTCGACAAATTTCCATCGATTGCTTTCCTTTAAACTACCTATCATCAATAAGATTTTAAAAATTCATCTTAGTCTTGAGGATGCCCCGCAATGGTGCGAAAGATTTGGATAGGAACGCTCTCATATTGTAACTCATGCGTTACAAACGTGATGAACATTTTCGGCGATAAGTCTTGTACTAATCACAGAAACCTGTTCCACCATCGGGCTTAAAATTGCTTCCACATTACGAATCTCAAAGATTTGGAATAGAAGAACTTGCTCTACATTTATTTGTCACCGACGCCTCTAAAGCTAAACGAGGATAGGAGAAAATAGAACGACGGTCGTCGTCTTTTTGCCCCGAAATTGCTAACCGGAATCCGACAGAGGGCCAAGTATTCGTTCAGTTGCTCGGTCCGTCTCGCGAGTAAACATCGTGCTCGTATCTAGCGAATGGAGAAGCTTTCTCGTAGTGTACGTTCAATTCTCATCTCTCCCGCGGCCAGTGGAATCTTGAAGATTGCCCCTGGAGAAAGCGACAGTGATGTTGCGTTTAGTGGTCATTGGAGAACATATAGGATATAATCGATGTGGCAGATTTGCACGGGACTGCATTGTGACATCGTCGAGTGAGTGAGGCGAGAAGCTTCGAGCGAGGTTCACGGAGAATTTTAAAGGTGAGACCCATCGGAGTATTTTCCTCGTCTCTTTGCCTGCGTTGACAAGAATGTGCATCGCAATTTAACCTCCTGATTGCTTCGAAACGCGGAGTTTGGAGTGCCCTCGGCTGGGGGATATATTGATCACCGTAAATGAGACCAGATGTAAACAACAGCGAACGAATGCTTCATTGTCTCAGCTGTATCGTTCACATGGACTCGTATATTATCGCCTGGACGCGAACTTTATTAAGATTCCGAAGCCGATTCTACAGTCAAAGCGCTTCCTCGTAGCATCATAGTTTACGTGAGGATGATTTCGTCTTCAATCGTGTTGATTTCATTCGAGGAAAGGGAAAATAAGGGACTGGGTATGGGAACGAAGTGAACGCGGCGAAGCCGCCATGGAAAGTGCAAAATGCATGGCGGCATTTCGAGGCGCCATTGTTACCGGTGGGATTCTAAAATTGAAAGAAGATTTTTCGAAATTAACTTGCGGTCCGTCGTAAACGATAAAATTTTCATGAAGACTAGTATTTATTATGATTTTTTTCCTACTACGTGAGTCTTACCGCACAGAAAGACCATTTTCATAATGCATCGAAAGCTTGTTCTTCGGAATTGAGGAAAACCGCCATTACTCGCCGTCGACGTAAAAGAAGAAAGAAATTTTGAGGTCATTCGATCGGTAATTGGATCAACAATTATTTGCCATGAAATTCATTAATACAGCGTCTGCACTGACAGCGGTGGTATTTCTCTCAGCCAATCAGAATCAAGAAAAATGTTTACCGGGAACTCAAATTAGAGGAAATCTTCAAATGATAAATTATAATTTGATTAATCGTTAAATGCGTTGCTGCTGCTACTTTCTGAAGCTGATACACTATCAGAATTGATCGCGAAAGACTTTTTACAAGTATTCATCGAGTAAAAGAGCCCTACCATGCATAGTACCAAAAACAGAAATACTGTGGGGCTATAGACTTCTCTACTTCATAATGTAATTTGCACTATTTCTTGGCTTTTGAAGGGTAAGAGACGAGGATTGGCTGCTATAATTAATTACAAGTCAAAACGGTAGCTTCCATAGCGAGCAGAAGTAGAGGAAGATTCTTTGTTTTGAATAATTGCTTGATTTTCAATGACATCTTTCTATTTCAATTCCAGGATGCTTCTCCACCGACAAATTCCTACTGCTGAGATGAATAATTCACTGCACCCAAGGGACTGCAAAGAGTAGTCATCGCCTTACTTCGAAGTGGAGGTTTTATTACACACATTTCAATATGTTAATGGATTACTTATCAAGGTATGAGGTTGTTGAAACTATGATGTCCGTTCAACTATTCTTTCAAAAGGAGTTAAAACCTGACGATGACTTAACTATGCTACAAGATGAAAATTATATGAATGCATAGGGTGAAAAGCAAAGTTAATTTACTGTCTTGATCAAATTAGATGTAATCATAAAATGTTTCATTAAAACTTGATAAATCGTTAATTATGTTACTGCTGCTTCTTTCTGAAGCTTATACACTGTAAGATTTGATCGCGAATGACTTTTTTCAAGTATTCCTTAAGATGAACAGCTCTTCCATGCATACTACCACGAACAGAAGTAATTACTTTTGGTGCTACTTATTTCCTTACTTCATTATGTACTTTTCTTAAGCCGGATAATTGTGCAGAGTAGGAGACGAGGAAAACTGCTAGAAATAATTTAAATCATTACGGTAGCTTCCATAGCGATGAGAATTAGAGGTAAATTCTTTGTTTCGGATAATTGCTTGATTTTCAATGACATCTTTATATTTCAATTTCAGGATGCTTCTCCACCGACAAATTCCTGCAACTTTGATTAACAATTCACTGCACCCATAGGACTGCCTAGAGTGCTCATCACTTAACTTCGAAGTGGAGGTTTGATATTGCACATTTCAAGATGTTAGTGGATTATTTTTCAAGGTAAGAGTTTTTTGAAACTTTGGTTATGTAAATAATTCCTTTCATCGGATGTGACGATGTGAATGATTCTGCACGATGGAAATGAAATGAATCTATAAATTGAACGACAAAGGTGATCGATTTACAACTCAAGAATTAGTGACTTTATGGGTTATGTTAAAGAGTATTAATCAGTTCAATAATGAAAAACGCAGTTCGGCAAACAGAAACTTGCTGTTATGATCCCGGATGTTAATTACACATTTGGGTAGGTAACATTTACAAGGTAGGAGGATTTTGAAGCATTAGTTTCTGATTACATTTCCTTTTGATAGATGTCACACCAATGAGACCAATGATGTGATTTCCAATTGATGATTTTGAGATCCTGAGTGATAAATTGAATCAGTTTTAGTACTTGGGTGATGGGAAAGGAAACTTTGCAAGCAGGGAGTATCGTTTTCATGCAAGGATACTGATTGCACGTTTGAGCAAGTAAGATGATTTCCCTTCACGATAAGAGGTATTTGAAACAATGATTTTTGTTCAACTTTTCTTTCATAAGTGGTCAACTCACTTTACATTTCTGCAAGATGAAAGTTATACGAATCTATAAGGTTGAAAGAGAATTAATAGAACAATTTCCCTTGGATTGATGGGTGTGCGTAAGGGATAGTTTTCATTTCATTCGATGATGGAATGGGCAATTCGGCAGGCGGCGATGAGCACTGTAAGCGAGTCTCCACATCTGCTGAGATACCGTGTCTCCCCTCTCGGATAACTATTTTATTACCTATCGTTTTTCAGGCACCGAACGAACAACGAGGTACATGTCTCCCTTGCTCCTAAAACATTCTCTTATTCTCAGGTGTATTCTTTCTGTAGGTACATCTAGCAAGGAAACAAGGCCGGGAGGACGGACGAGGAGAGTTCTTTTCTACATTTGGGCAGGAGATTAGAAGCAACTTATAGAACGACCTACATAGTGAACATCTATTTTATGTGATGCAAGAGGATGTGAATTGAACGTATCGCTTGCCATGTAACTGATGTTTGAAATGCAATAAAGTTTCTATTTTAAATGGTTGAAAACTGGGTTTTACTCCTCTCCCTTCAAGAAATATTAGTAAGAAAAAACGTTTAAAGTTAAATGCATACCCTTAGGTTTGACCGCTCTCCGAGTAAAGTTAAAGCACTCGTTAGGGTATTATTACCTCGAGGGCTTTCGTGAGAGCTCGACAAATTTCCATCGATTGCTTTCCTTTAAACTACCTATCATAAATAAGATTTTTAAAATTCATCTGAGTCATGAGGATGCCCCGCAATGGTGCAAAAGATTTGGATAGGAACGCTCTCATATTTTAACTCATGCGTTACCAACGTGATGAACATTTTCGGCGATAAGTCTTGTACTAATCACAGAAACCTGTTCCACCATCGGGCTTAAAATTGCTTCCACATTACGAATCTCAAAGATTTGGAATAGAAGAACTTGCTCTACATTTATTTGTCACCGACACCTCTAAAGCTAAACGAGGATAGGAGAAAATAGAACGACGGTCGTCGTCTTTTTGCCCCGAAATTGCTAACCGGAATCCGACAGAGGGCCAAGTATTCGTTCAGTTGCTCGGTCCGTCTCGCGAGTAAACATCGTGCTCGTATCTAGCGAATGGAGAAGCTTTCTCGTAGTGTACGTTCAATTCTCATCTCTCCCGCGGCCAGTGGAATCTTGAAGATTGCCCCTGGAGAAAGCGACAGTGATGTTGCGTTTAGTGGTCATTGGAGAACATATAGGATATAATCGATGTGGCAGATTTGCACGGGACTGCATTGTGACATCGTCGAGTGAGTGAGGCGAGAAGCTTCGAGCGAGGTTCACGGAGAATTTTAAAGGTGAGACCCATCGGAGTATTTTCCTCGTCTCTTTGCCTGCGTTGACAAGAATGTGCATCGCAATTTAACCTCCTGATTGCTTCGAAACGCGGAGTTTGGAGTGCCCTCGGCTGGGGGATATCTTGATCACCGTAAATAAGACCAGATGTAAACAACAGCGAACGAATGCTTCATTGTCTCAGCTGTATCGTTCACATGGACTCGTATATTATCGCCTGGACGCGAACTTTATTAAGATTCCAAAGCCGATTCTACAGTCAAAGCGCTTCCTCGTAGCATCATAGTTTACGTGAGGATGATTTCGTCTTCAATCGTGTTGATTTCATTCGAGGAAAGGGAAAATAAGGGACTGGGTATGGGAACGAAGTGAACGCGGCGAAGCCGCCATGGAAAGTGCAAAATGCATGGCGGCATTTCGAGGCGCCATTGTTACCGGTGGGATTCTAAAATTGAAAGAAGATTTTTCGAAATTAACTTGCGGTCCGTCGTAAACGATAAAATTTTCATGAAGACTAGTATTTATTATGATTTTTTTCCTACTACGTGAGTCTTACCGCACAGAAAGACCATTTTCATAATGCATCGAAAGCTTGTTCTTCGGAATTGAGGAAAACCGCCATTACTCGCCGTCGACGTAAAAGAAGAAAGAAATTTTGAGGTCATTCGATCGGTAATTGGATCAACAATTATTTGCCATGAAATTCATTAATACAGCGTCTGCACTGACAGCGGTGGTATTTCTCTCAGCCAATCAGAATCAAGAAAAATGTTTACCGGGAACTCAAATTAGAGGAAATCTTCAAATGATAAATTATAATTTGATTAATCGTTAAATGCGTTGCTGCTGCTACTTTCTGAAGCTGATACACTATCAGAATTGATCGCGAAAGACTTTTTACAAGTATTCATCGAGTAAAAGAGCCCTACCATGCATAGTACCAAAAACAGAAATACTGTGGGGCTATAGACTTCTCTACTTCATAATGTAATTTGCACTATTTCTTGGCTTTTGAAGGGTAAGAGACGAGGATTGGCTGCTATAATTAATTACAAGTCAATACGGTAGCTTCCATAGCGAGCAGAAGTAGAGGAAGATTCTTTGTTTTGAATAATTGCTTGATTTTCAATGACATCTTTCGATTTCAATTCCAGGATGCTTCTCCACCGACAAATTCCTACTGCTGAGATGAATAATTCACTGCACCCAAGGGACTGCAAAGAGTAGTCATCGCCTTACTTCGAAGTGGAGGTTTTATTACACACATTTCAATATGTTAATGGATTACTTATCAAGGTATGAGGTTGTTGAAACTATGATGTCCGTTCAACTATTCTTTCAAAAGGAGTTAAAACCTGACGATGACTTAACTATACTACAAGATGAAAATTATATGAATGCATAGGGTGAAAAGCAAAGTTAATTTACTGTCTTGATCAAATTAGATGTAATCATAAAATGTTTCATTAAAACTTGATAAATCGTTAATTATGTTACTGCTGCTTCTTTCTGAAGCTTATACACTGTAAGATTTGATCGCGAATGACTTTTTTCAAGTATTCCTTAAGATGAACAGCTCTTCCATGCATACTACCACGAACAGAAGTAATTACTTTTGGTGCTACTTATTTCCTTACTTCATTATGTACTTTTCTTAAGCCGGATAATTGTGCAGAGTAGGAGACGAGGAAAACTGCTAGAAATAATTTAAATCATTACGGTAGCTTCCATAGCGATGAGAATTAGAGGTAAATTCTTTGTTTCGGATAATTGCTTGATTTTCAATGACATCTTTATATTTCAATTTCAGGATGCTTCTCCACCGACAAATTCCTGCAACTTTGATTAACAATTCACTGCACCCATAGGACTGCCTAGAGTGCTCATCACTTAACTTCGAAGTGGAGGTTTGATATTGCACATTTCAAGATGTTAGTGGATTATTTTTCAAGGTAAGAGTTTTTTGAAACTTTGGTTATGTAAATAATTCCTTTCATCGGATGTGACGATGTGAATGATTCTGCACGATGGAAATGAAATGAATCTATAAATTGAACGACAAAGGTGATCGATTTACAACTCAAGAATTAGTGACTTTATGGGTTATGTTAAAGAGTATTAATCAGTTCAATAATGAAAAACGCAGTTCGGCAAACAGAAACTTGCTGTTATGATCCCGGATGTTAATTACACATTTGGGTAGGTAACATTTACAAGGTAGGAGGATTTTGAAGCATTAGTTTCTGATTACATTTCCTTTTGATAGATGTCACACCAATGAGACCAATGATGTGATTTCCAATTGATGATTTTGAGATCCTGAGTGATAAATTGAATCAGTTTTAGTACTTGGGTGATGGGAAAGGAAACTTTGCAAGCAGGGAGTATCGTTTTCATGCAAGGATACTGATTGCACGTTTGAGCAAGTAAGATGATTTCCCTTCACGATAAGAGGTATTTGAAACAATGATTTTTGTTCAACTTTTCTTTCATAAGTGGTCAACTCACTTTACATTTCTGCAAGATGAAAGTTATACGAATCTATAAGGTTGAAAGAGAATTAATAGAACAATTTCCCTTGGATTGATGGGTGTGCGTAAGGGATAGTTTTCATTTCATTCGATGATGGAATGGGCAATTCGGCAGGCGGCGATGAGCACTGTAAGCGAGTCTCCACATCTGCTGAGATACCGTGTCTCCCCTCTCGGATAACTATTTTATTACCTATCGTTTTTCAGGCACCGAACGAACAACGAGGTACATGTCTCCCTTGCTCCTAAAACATTCTCTTATTCTCAGGTGTATTCTTTCTGTAGGTACATCTAGCAAGGAAACAAGGCCGGGAGGACGGACGAGGAGAGTTCTTTTCTACATTTGGGCAGGAGATTAGAAGCAACTTATAGAACGACCTACATAGTGAACATCTATTTTATGTGATGCAAGAGGATGTGAATTGAACGTATCGCTTGCCATGTAACTGATGGTTGAAATGCAATAAAGTTTCTATTTTAAATGGTTGAAAACTGGGTTTTACTCCTCTCCCTTCAAGAAATATTAGTAAGAAAAAACGTTTAAAGTTAAATGCATACCCTTAGGTTTGACCGCTCTCCGAGTAAAGTTAAAGCACTCGTTAGGGTATTATTACCTCGAGGGCTTTCGTGAGAGCTCGACAAATTTCCATCGATTGCTTTCCTTTAAACTACCTATCATCAATAAGATTTTAAAAATTCATCTTAGTCTTGAGGATGCCCCGCAATGGTGCGAAAGATTTGGATAGGAACGCTCTCATATTGTAACTCATGCGTTACAAACGTGATGAACATTTTCGGCGATAAGTCTTGTACTAATCACAGAAACCTGTTCCACCATCGGGCTTAAAATTGCTTCCACATTACGAATCTCAAAGATTTGGAATAGAAGAACTTGCTCTACATTTATTTGTCACCGACGCCTCTAAAGCTAAACGAGGATAGGAGAAAATAGAACGACGGTCGTCGTCTTTTTGCCCCGAAATTGCTAACCGGAATCCGACAGAGGGCCAAGTATTCGTTCAGTTGCTCGGTCCGTCTCGCGAGTAAACATCGTGCTCGTATCTAGCGAATGGAGAAGCTTTCTCGTAGTGTACGTTCAATTCTCATCTCTCCCGCGGCCAGTGGAATCTTGAAGATTGCCCCTGGAGAAAGCGACAGTGATGTTGCGTTTAGTGGTCATTGGAGAACATATAGGATATAATCGATGTGGCAGATTTGCACGGGACTGCATTGTGACATCGTCGAGTGAGTGAGGCGAGAAGCTTCGAGCGAGGTTCACGGAGAATTTTAAAGGTGAGACCCATCGGAGTATTTTCCTCGTCTCTTTGCCTGCGTTGACAAGAATGTGCATCGCAATTTAACCTCCTGATTGCTTCGAAACGCGGAGTTTGGAGTGCCCTCGGCTGGGGGATATATTGATCACCGTAAATGAGACCAGATGTAAACAACAGCGAACGAATGCTTCATTGTCTCAGCTGTATCGTTCACATGGACTCGTATATTATCGCCTGGACGCGAACTTTATTAAGATTCCGAAGCCGATTCTACAGTCAAAGCGCTTCCTCGTAGCATCATAGTTTACGTGAGGATGATTTCGTCTTCAATCGTGTTGATTTCATTCGAGGAAAGGGAAAATAAGGGACTGGGTATGGGAACGAAGTGAACGCGGCGAAGCCGCCATGGAAAGTGCAAAATGCATGGCGGCATTTCGAGGCGCCATTGTTACCGGTGGGATTCTAAAATTGAAAGAAGATTTTTCGAAATTAACTTGCGGTCCGTCGTAAACGATAAAATTTTCATGAAGACTAGTATTTATTATGATTTTTTTCCTACTACGTGAGTCTTACCGCACAGAAAGACCATTTTCATAATGCATCGAAAGCTTGTTCTTCGGAATTGAGGAAAACCGCCATTACTCGCCGTCGACGTAAAAGAAGAAAGAAATTTTGAGGTCATTCGATCGGTAATTGGATCAACAATTATTTGCCATGAAATTCATTAATACAGCGTCTGCACTGACAGCGGTGGTATTTCTCTCAGCCAATCAGAATCAAGAAAAATGTTTACCGGGAACTCAAATTAGAGGAAATCTTCAAATGATAAATTATAATTTGATTAATCGTTAAATGCGTTGCTGCTGCTACTTTCTGAAGCTGATACACTATCAGAATTGATCGCGAAAGACTTTTTACAAGTATTCATCGAGTAAAAGAGCCCTACCATGCATAGTACCAAAAACAGAAATACTGTGGGGCTATAGACTTCTCTACTTCATAATGTAATTTGCACTATTTCTTGGCTTTTGAAGGGTAAGAGACGAGGATTGGCTGCTATAATTAATTACAAGTCAAAACGGTAGCTTCCATAGCGAGCAGAAGTAGAGGAAGATTCTTTGTTTTGAATAATTGCTTGATTTTCAATGACATCTTTCTATTTCAATTCCAGGATGCTTCTCCACCGACAAATTCCTACTGCTGAGATGAATAATTCACTGCACCCAAGGGACTGCAAAGAGTAGTCATCGCCTTACTTCGAAGTGGAGGTTTTATTACACACATTTCAATATGTTAATGGATTACTTATCAAGGTATGAGGTTGTTGAAACTATGATGTCCGTTCAACTATTCTTTCAAAAGGAGTTAAAACCTGACGATGACTTAACTATACTACAAGATGAAAATTATATGAATGCATAGGGTGAAAAGCAAAGTTAATTTACTGTCTTGATCAAATTAGATGTAATCATAAAATGTTTCATTAAAACTTGATAAATCGTTAATTATGTTACTGCTGCTTCTTTCTGAAGCTTATACACTGTAAGATTTGATCGCGAAAGACTTTTTTCAAGTATTCCTTAAGATGAACAGCTCTTCCATGCATACTACCACGAACAGAAGTAATTACTTTTGGTGCTACTTATTTCCTTACTTCATTATGTACTTTTCTTAAGCCGGATAATTGTGCAGAGTAGGAGACGAGGAAAACTGCTAGAAATAATTTAAATCATTACGGTAGCTTCCATAGCGATGAGAATTAGAGGTAAATTCTTTGTTTCGGATAATTGCTTGATTTTCAATGACATCTTTATATTTCAATTTCAGGATGCTTCTCCACCGACAAATTCCTGCAACTTTGATCAATAATTCACTGCACCCATAGGACTGCCTAGAGTGCTCATCACTTAACTTCGAAGTGGAGGTTTGATATTGCACATTTCAAGATGTTAGTGGATTATTTTTCAAGGTAAGAGTTTTTTGAAACGTTGGTTATGTAAATAATTCCTTTCATCGGATGTGACAATGTGAATGATTCTGCACGATGGAAATGAAATGAATCTATAAATTGAACGACAAAGGTGATCGATTTACAACTCAAGAATTAGTGTCTTTATGGGTTATGTTAAAGAGTATTAATCAGTTCAATAATGAAAAACGCAGTTCGGCAAACAGAAACTTGCTGTTATGATCCCGGATGTTAATTACACATTTGGGTAGGTAACATTTACAAGGTAGGAGGATTTTGAAGCATTAGTTTCTGATTACATTTCCTTTTGATAGATGTCACACCAATGAGACCAATGATGTGATTTCCAATTGATGATTTTGAGATCCTGAGTGATAAATTGAATCAGTTTTAGTACTTGGGTGATGGGAAAGGAAACTTTGCAAGCAGGGAGTATCGTTTTCATGCAAGGATACTGATTGCACGTTTGAGCAAGTAAGATGATTTCCCTTCACGATAAGAGGTATTTGAAACAATGATTTTTGTTCAACTTTTCTTTCATAAGTGGTCAACTCACTTTACATTTCTGCAAGATGAAAGTTATACGAATCTATAAGGTTGAAAGAGAATTAATAGAACAATTTCCCTTGGATTGATGGGTGTGCGTAAGGGATAGTTTTCATTTCATTCGATGATGGAATGGGCAATTCGGCAGGCGGCGATGAGCACTGTAAGCGAGTCTCCACATCTGCTGAGATACCGTGTCTCCCCTCTCGGATAACTATTTTATTACCTATCGTTTTTCAGGCACCGAACGAACAACGAGGTACATGTCTCCCTTGCTCCTAAAACATTCTCTTATTCTCAGGTGTATTCTTTCTGTAGGTACATCTAGCAAGGAAACGAGGCCGGGAGGACGGACGAGGAGAGTTCTTTTCTACATTTGGGCAGGAGATTAGAAGCAACTTATAGAACGACCAACATAGTGAACATCTATTTTATGTGATGCAAGAGGATGTGAATTGAACGTATCGCTTGCCATGTAACTGATGGTTGAAATGCAATAAAGTTTCTATTTTAAATGGTTGAAAACTGGGTTTTACTCCTCTCCCTTCAAGAAATATTAGAAAGAAAAAACGTTTAAAGTTAAATGCATACCCTTAGGTTTGACCGCTCTCCGAGTAAAGTTAAAGCACTCGTTAGGGTATTATTACCTCGAGGGCTTTCGTGAGAGCTCGACAAATTTCCATCGATTGCTTTCCTTTAAACTACCTATCATCAATAAGATTTTAAAAATTCATCTTAGTCTTGAGGATGCCCCGCAATGGTGCGAAAGATTTGGATAGGAACGCTCTCATATTGTAACTCATGCGTTACAAACGTGATGAACATTTTCGGCGATAAGTCTTGTACTAATCACAGAAACCTGTTCCACCATCGGGCTTAAAATTGCTTCCACATTACGAATCTCAAAGATTTGGAATAGAAGAACTTGCTCTACATTTATTTGTCACCGACGCCTCTAAAGCTAAACGAGGATAGGAGAAAATAGAACGACGGTCGTCGACTTTTTGCCCCGAAATTGCTAACCGGAATCCGACAGAGGGCCAAGTATTCGTTCAGTTGCTCGGTCCGTCTCGCGAGTAAACATCGTGCTCGTATCTAGCGAATGGAGAAGCTTTCTCGTAGTGTACGTTCAATTCTCATCTCTCCCGCGGCCAGTGGAATCTTGAAGATTGCCCCTGGAGAAAGCGACAGTGATGTTGCGTTTAGTGGTCATTGGAGAACATATAGGATATAATCGATGTGGCAGATTTGCACGGGACTACATTGTGACATCGTCGAGTGAGTGAGGCGAGAAGCTTCGAGCGAGGTTCACGGAGAATTTTAAAGGTGAGACCCATCGGAATATTTTCCTCGTCTCTTTGCCTGCGTTGACAAGAATGTGCATCGCAATTTAACCTCCTGATTGCTTCGAAACGCGGAGTTTGGAGTGCCCTCGGCTGGGGGATATCTTGATCACCGTAAATAAGACCAGATGTAAACAACAGCGAACGAATGCTTCATTGTCTCAGCTGTATCGTTCACATGGACTCGTACATTATCGCCTGGACGCGAACTTTATTAAGATTCCGAAGACGTTTCTATAGTCAAAGCGCTTCCTCGTAGCATCATAGTTTACGTGAGGATGATTTCGTCTTCAATCGTGTTGATTTCATTCGAGGAAAGGGAAAATAAGGGACTGGGTATGGGAACGAAGTGAACGCGGCGAAGCCGCCATGGAAAGTGCAAAATGCATGGCGGCATTTCGAGGCGCCATTGTTACCGGTGGGAATCTAAAATTGAAAGAAGATTTTTCGAAATTAACTTGCGGTCCGTCGTAAACGATAAAATTTTCATGAAGACTAGTATTTATTATGATTTTTTTCCTACTACGTGAGTCTTACCGCACAGAAAGACCATTTTCATAATGCATCGAAAGCTTGTTCTTCGGAATTGAGGAAAACCGCCGTTACTCGCCGTCGACGTAAAAGAAGAAAGAAATTTTGAGGTCATTCGATCGGTAATTGGATCAACAATTATTTGCCATGAAATTCATTAATACAGCGTCTGCACTGACAGCGGTGGTATTTCTCTCAGCCAATCAGAATCAAGAAAAATGTTTACCGGGAACTCAAATTAGAGGAAATCTTCAAATGATAAATTATAATTTGATTAATCGTTAAATGCGTTGCTGCTGCTACTTTCTGAAGCTGATACACTATCAGAATTGATCGCGAAAGACTTTTTACAAGTATTCATCGAGTAAAAGAGCCCTACCATGCATAGTACCAAAAACAGAAATACTGTGGGGCTATAGACTTCTCTACTTCATAATGTAATTTGCACTATTTCTTGGCTTTTGAAGGGTAAGAGACGAGGATTGGCTGCTATAATTAATAACAAGTCAATACGGTAGCTTTCATAGCGAGCAGAAGTAGAGGAAGATTCTTTGTTTTGAATAATTGCTTGATTTTCAATGACATCTTTCTATTTCAATTCCAGGATGCTTCTCCACCGACAAATTCCTACTGCTGAGATGAATAATTCACTGCACCCAAGGGACTGCAAAGAGTAGTCATCGCCTTACTTCGAAGTGGAGGTTTTATTACACACATTTCAATATGTTAATGGATTACTTATCAAGGTATGAGGTTGTTGAAACTATGATGTCCGTTCAACTATTCTTTCAAGAGGAGTTAACCTGACGATGACTTAACTATGCTACAAGATGAAAATTATATGAATGCATGGGGTGAAAAGCAAAGTTAATTTACTGTCTTGATCAAACTAGATGTAATCATAAAATGTTTCATTAAAACTTGATAAATCGTTAATTATGTTACTGCTGCTTCTTTCTGAAGCTTATACACTGTAAGATTTGATCGCGAAAGACTTTTTTCAAGTATTCCTTAAGATGAACAGCTCTTCCATGCATACTACCACGAACAGAAGTAATTACTTTTGGTGCTACTTATTTCCTTACTTCATTATGTACTTTTCTTAAGCCGGATAATTGTGCAGAGTAGGAGACGAGGAAAACTGCTAGAAATAATTAAAATCATTACGGTAGCTTCCATAGCGATGAGAATTAGAGGTAAATTCTTTGTTTCGGATAATTGCTTGATTTTCAATGACATCTTTATATTTCAATTTCAGGATGCTTCTCCACCGACAAATTCCTGCAACTTAGATTAATAATTCACTGCACCCATAGGACTGCCTAGAGTGCTCATCACTTAACTTCGAAGTGGAGGTTTGATATTGCACATTTCAAGATGTTAGTGGATTATTTTTCAAGGTAAGAGTTTTTTGAAACGTTGGTTATGTAAATAATTCCTTTCATCGGATGTGACAATGTGAATGATTCTGCACGATGGAACTGAAATGAATCTATAAATTGAACGACAAAGGTGATCGATTTACAATTCAAGAATTAGTGTCTTTATGGGTTATGTTAAAGAGTATTAATCAGTTCAATAATGAGAAACGCAGTTCGGCAAACAGAAACTTGCTGTTATGATCCCGGATGTTAATTACACATTTGGGTAGGTGACATTTCCAAGGTAGGAGGTTTTTGAAGCATTAGTTTCTGATAACATTTCCTTTTGATAGATGTCACACCAATGAGACCAATGATGTGATTTCCAATTGATGAATTTAAGATCCTGAGTGATAAATTGAATCAGTTTTAGTACTTGGGTGATGGGAAAGGAAACTTTGCAAGCAGGGAGTATCGTTTTCATGCAAGGATACTGATTGCACGTTTGAGCAAGTAAGATGATTTCCCTTCACGATAAGAGGTATTTGAAACAATGATTTTTGTTCAACTTTTCCTTTATAAGTGGTCAACTCACTTTACATTTCTGCAAGATGAAAGTTATACGAATCTATAAGGTTGAAAGAGAATTAATAGAACAATTTCCCTTGGATTGATGGGTGTGCGTAAGGGATAGTTTTCATTTCATTCGATGATGGAATGGGCAATTCGGCAGGCGGCGATGAGCACTGTAAGCGAGTCTCCACATCTGCTGAGATACCGTGTCTCCCCTCTCGGATAACTATTTTATTACCTATCGTTTTTCAGGCACCGAACGAACAACGAGGTACATGTCTCCCTTGCTCCTAAAACATTCTCTTATTCTCAGGTGTATTCTTTCTGTAGGTACATCTAGCAAGGAAACAAGGCCGGGAGGACGGACGAGGAGAGTTCTTTTCTACATTTGGGCAGGAGATTAGAAGCAACTTATAGAACGACCAACATAGTGAACATCTATTTTATGTGATGCAAGAGGATGTGAATTGAACGTATCGCTTGCCATGTAACTGATGGTTGAAATGCAATAAAGTTTCTATTTTAAATGGTTGAAAACTGGGTTTTACTCCTCTCCCTTCAAGAAATATTAGTAAGAAAAAACGTTTAAAGTTAAATGCATACCCTTAGGTTTGACCGCTCTCCGAGTAAAGTTAAAGCACTCGTTAGGGTATTATTACCTCGAGGGCTTTCGTGAGAGCTCGACAAATTTCCATCGATTGCTTTCCTTTAAACTACCTATCATCAATAAGATTTTAAAAATTCATCTTAGTCTTGAGGATGCCCCGCAATGGTGCGAAAGATTTGGATAGGAACGCTCTCATATTGTAACTCATGCGTTACAAACGTGATGAACATTTTCGGCGATAAGTCTTGTACTAATCACAGAAACCTGTTCCACCATCGGGCTTAAAATTGCTTCCACATTACGAATCTCAAAGATTTGGAATAGAAGAACTTGCTCTACATTTATTTGTCACCGACGCCTCTAAAGCTAAACGAGGATAGGAGAAAATAGAACGACGGTCGTCGTCTTTTTGCCCCGAAATTGCTAACCGGAATCCGACAGAGGGCCAAGTATTCGTTCAGTTGCTCGGTCCGTCTCGCGAGTAAACATCGTGCTCGTATCTAGCGAATGGAGAAGCTTTCTCGTAGTGTACGTTCAATTCTCATCTCTCCCGCGGCCAGTGGAATCTTGAAGATTGCCCCTGGAGAAAGCGACAGTGATGTTGCGTTTAGTGGTCATTGGAGAACATATAGGATATAATCGATGTGGCAGATTTGCACGGGACTGCATTGTGACATCGTCGAGTGAGTGAGGCGAGAAGCTTCGAGCGAGGTTCACGGAGAATTTTAAAGGTGAGACCCATCGGAGTATTTTCCTCGTCTCTTTGCCTGCGTTGACAAGAATGTGCATCGCAATTTAACCTCCTGATTGCTTCGAAACGCGGAGTTTGGAGTGCCCTCGGCTGGGGGATATCTTGATCACCGTAAATGAGACCAGATGTAAACAACAGCGAACGAATGCTTCATTGTCTCAGCTGTATCGTTCACATGGACTCGTATATTATCGCCTGGACGCGAACTTTATTAAGATTCCGAAGCCGATTCTACAGTCAAAGCGCTTCCTCGTAGCATCATAGTTTACGTGAGGATGATTTCGTCTTCAATCGTGTTGATTTCATTCGAGGAAAGGGAAAATAAGGGACTGGGTATGGGAACGAAGTGAACGCGGCGAAGCCGCCATGGAAAGTGCAAAATGCATGGCGGCATTTCGAGGCGCCATTGTTACCGGTGGGATTCTAAAATTGAAAGAAGATTTTTCGAAATTAACTTGCGGTCCGTCGTAAACGATAAAATTTTCATGAAGACTAGTATTTATTATGATTTTTTTCCTACTACGTGAGTCTTACCGCACAGAAAGACCATTTTCATAATGCATCGAAAGCTTGTTCTTCGGAATTGAGGAAAACCGCCATTACTCGCCGTCGACGTAAAAGAAGAAAGAAATTTTGAGGTCATTCGATCGGTAATTGGATCAACAATTATTTGCCATGAAATTCATTAATACAGCGTCTGCACTGACAGCGGTGGTATTTCTCTCAGCCAATCAGAATCAAGAAAAATGTTTACCGGGAACTCAAATTAGAGGAAATCTTCAAATGATAAATTATAATTTGATTAATCGTTAAATGCGTTGCTGCTGCTACTTTCTGAAGCTGATACACTATCAGAATTGATCGCGAAAGACTTTTTACAAGTATTCATCGAGTAAAAGAGCCCTACCATGCATAGTACCAAAAACAGAAATACTGTGGGGCTATAGACTTCTCTACTTCATAATGTAATTTGCACTATTTCTTGGCTTTTGAAGGGTAAGAGACGAGGATTGGCTGCTATAATTAATAACAAGTCAATACGGTAGCTTTCATAGCGAGCAGAAGTAGAGGAAGATTCTTTGTTTTGAATAATTGCTTGATTTTCAATGACATCTTTCTATTTCAATTCCAGGATGCTTCTCCACCGACAAATTCCTACTGCTGAGATGAATAATTCACTGCACCCAAGGGACTGCAAAGAGTTGTCATCGCCTTACTTCGAAGTGGAGGTTTTATTACACACATTTCAATATGTTAATGGATTACTTATCAAGGTATGAGGTTGTTGAAACTATGATGTCCGTTCAACTATTCTTTCAAAAGGAGTTAAAACCTGACGATGACTTAACTATGCTACAAGATGAAAATTATATGAATGCATAGGGTGAAAAGCAAAGTTAATTTACTGTCTTGATCAAATTAGATGTAATCATAAAATGTTTCATTAAAACTTGATAAATCGTTAATTATGTTACTGCTGCTTCTTTCTGAAGCTTATACACTGTAAGATTTGATCGCGAATGACTTTTTTCAAGTATTCCTTAAGATGAACAGCTCTTCCATGCATACTACCACGAACAGAAGTAATTACTTTTGGTGCTACTTATTTCCTTACTTCATTATGTACTTTTCTTAAGCCGGATAATTGTGCAGAGTAGGAGACGAGGAAAACTGCTAGAAATAATTTAAATCATTACGGTAGCTTCCATAGCGATGAGAATTAGAGGTAAATTCTTTGTTTCGGATAATTGCTTGATTTTCAATGACATCTTTATATTTCAATTTCAGGATGCTTCTCCACCGACAAATTCCTGCAACTTTGATTAACAATTCACTGCACCCATAGGACTGCCTAGAGTGCTCATCACTTAACTTCGAAGTGGAGGTTTGATATTGCACATTTCAAGATGTTAGTGGATTATTTTTCAAGGTAAGAGTTTTTTGAAACTTTGGTTATGTAAATAATTCCTTTCATCGGATGTGACGATGTGAATGATTCTGCACGATGGAAATGAAATGAATCTATAAATTGAACGACAAAGGTGATCGATTTACAATTCAAGAATTAGTGTCTTTATGTGTTATGTTAAAGAGTATTAATCAGTTCAATAATGAGAAACGCAGTTCGGCAAACAGAAACTTGCTCTTATGATCCTGGATGTTAATTACACATTTGGGTAGGTAACATTTACAAGGTAGGAGGATTTTGAAGCATTAGTTTCTGATTACATTTCCTTTAGATAGATGTCACACCAATGAGACCAATGATGTGATTTCCAATTGATGAATTTAAGATCCTGAGTGATAAATTGAATCAGTTTTAGTACTTGGGTGATGGGAAAGGAAACTTTGCAAGCAGGGAGTATCGTTTTCATGCAAGGATACTGATTGCACGTTTGAGCAAGTAAGATGATTTCCCTTCACGATAAGAGGTATTTGAAACAATGATTTTTGTTCAACTTTTCTTTCATAAGTGGTCAACTCACTTTACATTTCTGCAAGATGAAAGTTATACGAATCTATAAGGTTGAAAGAGAATTAATATAACAATTTCCCTTGGATTGATGGGTGTGCGTAAGGGATAGTTTTCATTTCATTCGATGATGGAATGGGCAATTCGGCAGGCGGCGATGAGCACTGTAAGCGAGTCTCCACATCTGCTGAGATACCGTGTCTCCCCTCTCGGATAACTATTTTATTACCTATCGTTTTTCAGGCACCGAACGAACAACGAGGTACATGTCTCCCTTGCTCCTAAAACATTCTCTTATTCTCAGGTGTATTCTTTCTGTAGGTACATCTAGCAAGGAAACAAGGCCGGGAGGACGGACGAGGAGAGTTCTTTTCTACATTTGGGCAGGAGATTAGAAGCAACTTATAGAACGACCTACATAGTGAACATCTATTTTATGTGATGCAAGAGGATGTATATTGAACGTATCGCTTGCCATGTAACTGATGTTTGAAATGCAATAAAGTTTCTATTTTAAATGGTTGAAAACTGGGTTTTACTCCTCTCCCTTCAAGAAATATTAGTAAGAAAAAACGTTTAAAGTTAAATGCATACCCTTAGGTTTGACCGCTCTCCGAGTAAAGTTAAAGCACTCGTTAGGGTATTATTACCTCGAGGGCTTTCGTGAGAGCTCGACAAATTTCCATCGATTGCTTTCCTTTAAACTACCTATCATCAATAAGATTTTAAAAATTCATCTTAGTCTTGAGGATGCCCCGCAATGGTGCAAAAGATTTGGATAGGAACGCTCTCATATTGTAACTCATGCGTTACCAACGTGATGAACATTTTCGGCGATAAGTCTTGTACTAATCACAGAAACCTGTTCCACCATCGGGCTTAAAATTGCTTCCACATTACGAATCTCAAAGATTTGGAATAGAAGAACTTGCTCTACATTTATTTGTCACCGACGCCTCTAAAGCTAAACGAGGATAGGAGAAAATAGAACGACGGTCGTCGTCTTTTTGCCCCGAAATTGCTAACCGGAATCCGACAGAGGGCCAAGTATTCGTTCAGTTGCTCGGTCCGTCTCGCGAGTAAACATCGTGCTCGTATCTAGCGAATGGAGAAGCTTTCTCGTAGTGTACGTTCAATTCTCATCTCTCCCGCGGCCAGTGGAATCTTGAAGATTGCCCCTGGAGAAAGCGACAGTGATGTTGCGTTTAGTGGTCATTGGAGAACATATAGGATATAATCGATGTGGCAGATTTGCACGGGACTACATTGTGACATCGTCGAGTGAGTGAGGCGAGAAGCTTCGAGCGAGGTTCACGGAGAATTTTAAAGGTGAGACCCATCGGAATATTTTCCTCGTCTCTTTGCCTGCGTTGACAAGAATGTGCATCGCAATTTAACCTCCTGATTGCTTCGAAACGCGGAGTTTGGAGTGCCCTCGGCTGGGGGATATCTTGATCACCGTAAATAAGACCAGATGTAAACAACAGCGAACGAATGCTTCATTGTCTCAGCTGTATCGTTCACATGGACTCGTACATTATCGCCTGGACGCGAACTTTATTAAGATTCCGAAGACGTTTCTATAGTCAAAGCGCTTCCTCGTAGCATCATAGTTTACGTGAGGATGATTTCGTCTTCAATCGTGTTGATTTCATTCGAGGAAAGGGAAAATAAGGGACTGGGTATGGGAACGAAGTGAACGCGGCGAAGCCGCCATGGAAAGTGCAAAATGCATGGCGGCATTTCGAGGCGCCATTGTTACCGGTGGGAATCTAAAATTGAAAGAAGATTTTTCGAAATTAACTTGCGGTCCGTCGTAAACGATAAAATTTTCATGAAGACTAGTATTTATTATGATTTTTTTCCTACTACGTGAGTCTTACCGCACAGAAAGACCATTTTCATAATGCATCGAAAGCTTGTTCTTCGGAATTGAGGAAAACCGCCGTTACTCGCCGTCGACGTAAAAGAAGAAAGAAATTTTGAGGTCATTCGATCGGTAATTGGATCAACAATTATTTGCCATGAAATTCATTAATACAGCGTCTGCACTGACAGTGGTGGTATTTCTCTCAGCCAATCAGAATCAAGAAAAATGTTTACCGGGAACTCAAATTAGAGTAAATCTTCAAATGATAAATTATAATTTGATTAATCGTTAAATGCGTTGCTGCTGCTACTTTCTGAAGCTGATACACTATCAGAATTGATCGCGAAAGACTTTTTACAAGTATTCATCGAGTAAAAGAGCCCTACCATGCATATTACCAAAAACAGAAATACTGTGGGGCTATAGACTTCTCTACTTCATAATGTAATTTGCACTATTTCTTGGCTTTTGAAGGGTAAGAGACGAGGATTGGCTGCTATAATTAATAACAAGTCAATACGGTAGCTTTCATAGCGAGCAGAAGTAGAGGAAGATTCTTTGTTTTGAATAATTGCTTGATTTTCAATGACATCTTTCTATTTCAATTCCAGGATGCTTCTCCACCGACAAATTCCTACTGCTGAGATGAATAATTCACTGCACCCAAGGGACTGCAAAGAGTAGTCATCGCCTTACTTCGAAGTGGAGGTTTTATTACACACATTTCAATATGTTAATGGATTACTTATCAAGGTATGAGGTTGTTGAAACTATGATGTCCGTTCAACTATTCTTTCAAGAGGAGTTAACCTGACGATGACTTAACTATGCTACAAGATGAAAATTATATGAATGCATGGGGTGAAAAGCAAAGTTAATTTACTGTGTTGATCAAACTAGATGTAATCATAAAATGTTTCATTAAAACTTGATAAATCGTTAATTATGTTACTGCTGCTTCTTTCTGAAGCTTATACACTGTAAGATTTGATCGCGAAAGACTTTTTTCAAGTATTCCTTAAGATGAACAGCTCTTCCATGCATACTACCACGAACAGAAGTAATTACTTTTGGTGCTACTTATTTCCTTACTTCATTATGTACTTTTCTTAAGCCGGATAATTGTGCAGAGTAGGAGACGAGGAAAACTGCTAGAAATAATTAAAATCATTACGGTAGCTTCCATAGCGATGAGAATTAGAGGTAAATTCTTTGTTTCGGATAATTGCTTGATTTTCAATGACATCTTTATATTTCAATTTCAGGATGCTTCTCCACCGACAAATTCCTGCAACTTAGATTAATAATTCACTGCACCCATAGGACTGCCTAGAGTGCTCATCACTTAACTTCGAAGTGGAGGTTTGATATTGCACATTTCAAGATGTTAGTGGATTATTTTTCAAGGTAAGAGTTTTTTGAAACGTTGGTTATGTAAATAATTCCTTTCATCGGATGTGACAATGTGAATGATTCTGCACGATGGAACTGAAATGAATCTATAAATTGAACGACAAAGGTGATCGATTTACAATTCAAGAATTAGTGTCTTTATGGGTTATGTTAAAGAGTATTAATCAGTTCAATAATGAGAAACGCAGTTCGGCAAACAGAAACTTGCTGTTATGATCCCGGATGTTAATTACACATTTGGGTAGGTGACATTTCCAAGGTAGGAGGTTTTTGAAGCATTAGTTTCTGATAACATTTCCTTTTGATAGATGTCACACCAATGAGACCAATGATGTGATTTCCAATTGATGAATTTAAGATCCTGAGTGATAAATTGAATCAGTTTTAGTACTTGGGTGATGGGAAAGGAAACTTTGCAAGCAGGGAGTATCGTTTTCATGCAAGGATACTGATTGCACGTTTGAGCAAGTAAGATGATTTCCCTTCACGATAAGAGGTATTTGAAACAATGATTTTTGTTCAACTTTTCCTTTATAAGTGGTCAACTCACTTTACATTTCTGCAAGATGAAAGTTATACGAATCTATAAGGTTGAAAGAGAATTAATAGAACAATTTCCCTTGGATTGATGGGTGTGCGTAAGGGATAGTTTTCATTTCATTCGATGATGGAATGGGCAATTCGGCAGGCGGCGATGAGCACTGTAAGCGAGTCTCCACATCTGCTGAGATACCGTGTCTCCCCTCTCGGATAACTATTTTATTACCTATCGTTTTTCAGGCACCGAACGAACAACGAGGTACATGTCTCCCTTGCTCCTAAAACATTCTCTTATTCTCAGGTGTATTCTTTCTGTAGGTACATCTAGCAAGGAAACAAGGCCGGGAGGACGGACGAGGAGAGTTCTTTTCTACATTTGGGCAGGAGATTAGAAGCAACTTATAGAACGACCAACATAGTGAACATCTATTTTATGTGATGCAAGAGGATGTGAATTGAACGTATCGCTTGCCATGTAACTGATGGTTGAAATGCAATAAAGTTTCTATTTTAAATGGTTGAAAACTGGGTTTTACTCCTCTCCCTTCAAGAAATATTAGTAAGAAAAAACGTTTAAAGTTAAATGCATACCCTTAGGTTTGACCGCTCTCCGAGTAAAGTTAAAGCACTCGTTAGGGTATTATTACCTCGAGGGCTTTCGTGAGAGCTCGACGAATTTCCATCGATTGCTTTCCTTTAAACTACCTATCATCAATAACATTTTAAAAATTCATCTTAGTCTTGAGGATGCCCCGCAATGGTGCAAAAGATTTGGATAGGAACGCTCTCATAGTTTAACTCATGCGTTACCAACGTGATGAACATTTTCGGCGATAAGTCTTGTACTAATCACAGAAACCTGTTCCACCATCGGGCTTAAAATTGCTTCCACATTACGAATCTGAAAGATTTGGAATAGAAGAACTTGCTCTACATTTATTTGTCACCGACACCTCTAAAGCTAAACGAGGATAGGAGAAAATAGAACGACGGTCGTCGTCTTTTTGCCCCGAAATTGCTAACCGGAATCCGACAGAGGGCCAAGTATTCGTTCAGTTGCTCGGTCCGTCTCGCGAGTAAACATCGTGCTCGTATCTAGCGAATGGAGAAGCTTTCTCGTAGTGTACGTTCAATTCTCATCTCTCCCGCGGCCAGTGGAATCTTGAAGATTGCCCCTGGAGAAAGCGACAGTGATGTTGCGTTTAGTGGTCATTGGAGAACATATAGGATATAATCGATGTGGCAGATTTGCACGGGACTGCATTGTGACATCGTCGAGTGAGTGAGGCGAGAAGCTTCGAGCGAGGTTCACGGAGAATTTTAAAGGTGAGACCCATCGGAATATTTTCCTCGTCTCTTTGCCTGCGTTGACAAGAATGTGCATCGCAATTTAACCTCCTGATTGCTTCGAAACGCGGAGTTTGGAGTGCCCTCGGCTGGGGGATATCTTGATCACCGTAAATAAGACCAGATGTAAACAACAGCGAACGAATGCTTCATTGTCTCAGCTGTATCGTTCACATGGACTCGTATATTATCGCCTGGACGCGAACTTTATTAAGATTCCGAAGCCGATTCTACAGTCAAAGCGCTTCCTCGTAGCATCATAGTTTACGTGAGGATTATTTCGTCTTCAATCGTGTTGATTTCATTCGAGGAAAGGGAAAATAAGGGACTGGGTATGGGAACGAAGTGAACGCGGCGAAGCCGCCATGGAAAGTGCAAAATGCATGGCGGCATTTCGAGGCGCCTTTGTTACCGGTGGGAATCTAAAATTGAAAGAAGATTTTTCGAAATTAACTTGCGGTCCGTCGTAAACGATAAAATTTTCATGAAGACTAGTATTTATTATGATTTTTTTCCTACTACGTGAGTCTTACCGCACAGATAGACCATTTTCATAATGCATCGAAAGCTTGTTCTTCGGAATTGAGGAAAACCGCCATTACTCGCCGTCGACGTAAAAGAAGAAAGAAATTTTGAGCTCATTCGATCGGTAATTGGATCAACAATTATTTGCCATGAAATTCATTAATACAGCGTCTGCACTGACAGCGGTGGTATTTCTCTCAGCCAATCAGAATCAAGAAAAATGTTTACCGGGAACTCAAATTAGAGTAAATCTTCAAATGATAAATTATAATTTGATTAATCGTTAAATGCGTTGCTGCTGCTACTTTCTGAAGCTAATACACTATCAGAATTGATCGCGAAAGACTTTTTACAAGTATTCATCGAGTAAAAGAGCCCTACCATGCATAGTACCAAAAACAGAAATACTGTGGGGCTATAGACTTCTCTACTTCATAATGTAATTTGCACTATTTCTTGGCTTTTGAAGGGTAAGAGACGAGGATTGGCTGCTATAATTAATTACAAGTCAATACGGTAGCTTTCATAGCGAGCAGAAGTAGAGGAAGATTCTTTGTTTTGAATAATTCCTTGATTTTCAATGACATCATTCTATTTTAATTCCAGGATGCTTCTCCACCGACGAATTCCTACTGCTGAGATGAATAATTCACTGCACCCAAGGGACTGCAAAGAGTAGTCATCGCCTTACTCCGAAGTGGAGGTTTTATTACACACATTTCAATATGTTAATGGATTACTTATCAAGGTATGAGGTTGTTGAAACTATGATGTCCGTTCAACTATTCTTTCAAAAGGAGTTAACCTGACGATGACTTAACTATGCTACAAGATGAAAATTATATGAATGCATGGGGTGAAAAGCAAAGTTAATTTACTGTCTTGATCAAACTAGATGTAATCATAAAATGTTTCATTAAAACTTGATAAATCGTTAATTATGTTACTGCTGCTTCTTTCTGAAGCTTATACACTGTAAGATTTGATCGCGAAAGACTTTTTTCAAGTATTCCTTAAGATGAACAGCTCTTCCATGCATACTACCACGAACAGAAGTAATTACTTTTGGTGCTACTTATTTCCTTACTTCATTATGTACTTTTCTTAAGCCTTTTCTACATTTGGGCAGGAGATTAGAAGCAACTTATAGAACGACCAACATAGTGAACATCTATTTTATGTGATGCAAGAGGATGTGAATTGAACGTATCGCTTGCCATGTAACTGATGGTTGAAATGCAATAAAGTTTCTATTTTAAATGGTTGAAAACTGGGTTTTACTCCTCTCCCTTCAAGAAATATTAGTAAGAAAAAACGTTTAAAGTAAAATGCATTCCCTTAGGTTTGACCGCTCTCCGAGTAAAGTTAAAGCACTCGTTAGGGTATTATTACCTCGAGGGCTTTCGTGAGAGCTCGACAAATTTCCATCGATTGCTTTCCTTTAAACTACCCATCATCAATAAGATTTTTAAAATTCATCTGAGTCATGAGGATGCCCCGCAATGGTGCAAAAGATTTGGATAGGAACGCTCTCATATTTTAACTCATGCGTTACCAACGTGATGAACATTTTCGGCGATAAGTCTTGTACTAATCACAGAAACCTGTTCCACCATCGGGCTTAAAATTGCTTCCACATTACGAATCTCAAAGATTTGGAATAGAAGAACTTGCTCTACATTTATTTGTCACCGACACCTCTAAAGCTAAACGAGGATAGGAGAAAATAGAACGACGGTCGTCGTCTTTTTGCCCCGAAATTGCTAACCGGAATCCGACAGAGGGCCAAGTATTCGTTCAGTTGCTCGGTCCGTCTCGCGAGTAAACATCGTGCTCGTATCTAGCGAATGGAGAAGCTTTCTCGTAGTGTACGTTCAATTCTCATCTCTCCCGCGGCCAGTGGAATCTTGAAGATTGCCCCTGGAGAAAGCGACAGTGATGTTGCGTTTAGTGGTCATTGGAGAACATATAGGATATAATCGATGTGGCAGATTTGCACGGGACTGCATTGTGACATCGTCGAGTGAGTGAGGCGAGAAGCTTCGAGCGAGGTTCACGGAGAATTTTAAAGGTGAGACCCATCGGAATATTTTCCTCGTCTCTTTGCCTGCGTTGACAAGAATGTGCATCGCAATTTAACCTCCTGATTGCTTCGAAACGCGGAGTTTGGAGTGCCCTCGGCTGGGGGATATCTTGATCACCGTAAATGAGACCAGATGTAAACAACAGCGAACGAATGCTTCATTGTCTCAGCTGTATCGTTCACATGGACTCGTATATTATCGCCTGGACGCGAACTTTATTAAGATTCCGAAGCCGATTCTACAGTCAAAGCGCTTCCTCGTAGCATCATAGTTTACGTGAGGATGATTTCGTCTTCAATCGTGTTGATTTCATTCGAGGAAAGGGAAAATAAGGGACTGGGTATGGGAACGAAGTGAACGCGGCGAAGCCGCCATGGAAAGTGCAAAATGCATGGCGGCATTTCGAGGCGCCATTGTTACCGGTGGGAATCTAAAATTGAAAGAAGATTTTTCGAAATTAACTTGCGGTCCGTCGTAAACGATAAAATTTTCATGAAGACTAGTATTTATTATGATTTTTTTCCTACTACGTGAGTCTTACCGCACAGAAAGACCATTTTCATAATGAATCGAAAGCTTGTTCTTCGGAATTGAGGAAAACCGCCATTACTCGCCGTCGACGTAAAAGAAGAAAGAAATTTTGAGGTCATTCGATCGGTAATTGGATCAACAATTATTTGCCATGAAATTCATTAATACAGCGTCTGCACTGACAGCGGTGGTATTTCTCTCAGCCAATCAGAATCAAGAAAAATGTTTACCGGGAACTCAAATTAGAGGAAATCTTCAAATGATAAATTATAATTTGATTAATCGTTAAATGCGTTGCTGCTGCTACTTTCTGAAGCTAATACACTATCAGAATTGATCGCGAAAGACTTTTTACAAGTATTCATCGAGTAAAAGAGACCTACCATGCATAGTACCAAAAACAGAAATACTGTGGGGCTATAGACTTCTCTACTTCATAATGTAATTTGCACTATTTCTTGGCTTTTGAAGGGTAAGAGACGAGGATTGGCTGCTATAATTAATTACAAGTCAATACGGTAGTTTTCATAGCGGGCAGAAGTAGAGGAAGATTCTTTGTTTTGAATAATTGCTTGATTTTCAATGACATCTTTCTATTTCAATTCCAGGATGCTTCTCCACCGACAAATTCCTACTGCTGAGATGAATAATTCACTGCACCCAAGGGACTGCAAAGAGTAGTCATCGCCTTACTCCGAAGTGGAGGTTTTATTACACACATTTCAATATGTTAATGGATTACTTATCAAGGTATGAGGTTGTTGAAACTATGATGTCCGTTCAACTATTCTTTCAAAAGGAGTTAACCTGACGATGACTTAACTATGCTACAAGATGAAAATTATATGAATGCATGGGGTGAAAAGCAAAGTTAATTTACTGTCTTGATCAAACTAGATGTAATCATAAAATGTTTCATTAAAACTTGATAAATCGTTAATTATGTTACTGCTGCTTCTTTCTGAAGCTTATACACTGTAAGATTTGATCGCGAAAGACTTTTTTCAAGTATTCCTTAAGATGAACAGCTCTTCCATGCATACTACCACGAACAGAAGTAATTACTTTTGGTGCTACTTATTTCCTTACTTCATTATGTACTTTTCTTAAGCCGGATAATTGTGCAGAGTAGGAGACGAGGAAAACTGCTAGAAATAATTAAAATCATTACGGTAGCTTCCATAGCGATGAGAATTAGAGGTAAATTCTTTGTTTCGGATAATTGCTTGATTTTCAATGACATCTTTATATTTCAATTTCAGGATGCTTCTCCACCGACAAATTCCTGCAACTTAGATTAATAATTCACTGCACCCATAGGACTGCCTAGAGTGCTCATCACTTAACTTCGAAGTGGAGGTTTGATATTGCACTTTTCAAGATGTTAGTGGATTATTTTTCAAGGTAAGAGTTTTTTGAAACGTTGGTTATGTAAATAATTCCTTTCATCGGATGTGACAATGTGAATGATTCTGCACGATGGAAATGAAATGAATCTATGAATTGAACGACAAAGGTGATCGATTTACAATTCAAGAATTAGTGTCTTTATGGGTTATGTTAAAGAGTATTAATCAGTTCAATAATGAAAAACGCAGTTCGGCAAACAGAAACTTGCTGTTATGATCCCGGATGTTAATTACACATTTGGGTAGGTAACATTTACAAGGTAGGAGGATTTTGAAGCATTAGTTTCTGATTACATTTCCTTTTGATAGATGTCACACCAATGAGACCAATGATGTGATTTCCAATTGAAAAATTTAAGATCCTGAGTGATAAATTGAATCAGTTTTAGTACTTGGGTGATGGGAAAGGAAACTTTGCAAGCAGGGAGTATCGTTTTCATGCAAGGATACTGATTGCACGTTTGAGCAAGTAAGATGATTTCCCTTCACGATAAGAGGTATTTGAAACAATGATTTTTGTTCAACTTTTCTTTCATAAGTGGTCAACTCACTTTACATTTCTGCAAGATGAAAGTTATACGAATCTATAAGGTTGAAAGAGAATTAGTATAATAATTTCCCTTGGATTGATGGGTGTGCGTAAGGGATAGTTTTCATTTCATTCGATGATGGAATGGGCAATTCGGCAGGCGGCGATGAGCACTGTAAGCGAGTCTCCACATCTGCTGAGATACCGTGTCTCCCCTCTCGGATAACTATTTTATTACCTATCGTTTTTCAGGCACCGAACGAACAACGAGGTACATGTCTCCCTTGCTCCTAAAACATTCTCTTATTCTCAGGTGTATTCTTTCTGTAGGTACATCTAGCAAGGAAACAAGGCCGGGAGGACGGACGAGGAGAGTTCTTTTCTACATTTGGGCAGGAGATTAGAAGCAACTTATAGAACGACCAATATAGTGAACATCTATTTTATGTGATGCAAGAGGATGTGAATTGAACGTATCGCTTGCCATGTAACTGATGGTTGAAATGCAATAAAGTTTCTATTTTAAATGGTTGAAAACTGGGTTTTACTCCTCTCCCTTCAAGAAATATTAGTAAGAAAAAACGTTTAAAGTTAAATGCATACCCTTAGGTTTGACCGCTCTCCGAGTAAAGTTAAAGCACTCGTTAGGGTATTATTACCTCGAGGGCTTTCGTGAGAGCTCGACAAATTTCCATCGATTGCTTTCCTTTAAACTACCTATCATCAATAAGATTTTTAAAATTCATCTGAGTCATGAGGATGCCCCGCAATGGTGCAAAAGATTTGAATAGGAACGCTCTCATATTGTAACTCATGCGTTACCAACGTGATGAACATTTTCGGCGATAAGTCTTGTACTAATCACAGAAACCTGTTCCACCATCGGGCTTAAAATTGCTTCCACATTACGAATCTCAAAGATTTGGAATAGAAGAACTTGCTCTACATTTATTTGTCACCGACACCTCTAAAGCTAAACGAGGATAGGAGAAAATAGAACGACGGTCGTCGTCTTTTTGCCCCGAAATTGCTAACCGGAATCCGACAGAGGGCCAAGTATTCGTTCAGTTGCTCGGTCCGTCTCGCGAGTAAACATCGTGCTCGTATCTAGCGAATGGAGAAGCTTTCTCGTAGTGTACGTTCAATTCTCATCTCTCCCGCGGCCAGTGGAATCTTGAAGATTGCCCCTGGAGAAAGCGACAGTGATGTTGCGTTTAGTGGTCATTGGAGAACATATAGGATATAATCGATGTGGCAGATTTGCACGGGACTGCATTGTGACATCGTCGAGTGAGTGAGGCGAGAAGCTTCGAGCGAGGTTCACGGAGAATTTTAAAGGTGAGACCCATCGGAATATTTTCCTCGTCTCTTTGCCTGCGTTGACAAGAATGTGCATCGCAATTTAACCTCCTGATTGCTTCGAAACGCGGAGTTTGGAGTGCCCTCGGCTGGGGGATATCTTGATCACCGTAAATGAGACCAGATGTAAACAACAGCGAACGAATGCTTCATTGTCTCAGCTGTATCGTTCACATGGACTCGTATATTATCGCCTGGACGCGAACTTTATTAAGATTCCGAAGCCGATTCTACAGTCAAAGCGCTTCCTCGTAGCATCATAGTTTACGTGAGGATTATTTCGTCTTCAATCGTGTTGATTTCATTCGAGGAAAGGGAAAATAAGGGACTGGGTATGGGAACGAAGTGAACGCGGCGAAGCCGCCATGGAAAGTGCAAAATGCATGGCGGCATTTCGAGGCGCCTTTGTTACCGGTGGGAATCTAAAATTGAAAGAAGATTTTTCGAAATTAACTTGCGGTCCGTCGTAAACGATAAAATTTTCATGAAGACTAGTATTTATTATGATTTTTTTCCTACTACGTGAGTCTTACCGCACAGATAGACCATTTTCATAATGCATCGAAAGCTTGTTCTTCGGAATTGAGGAAAACCGCCATTACTCGCCGTCGACGTAAAAGAAGAAAGAAATTTTGAGGTCATTCGATCGGTAATTGGATCAACAATTATTTGCCATGAAATTCATTAATACAGCGTCTGCACTGACAGCGGTGGTATTTCTCTCAGCCAATCAGAATCAAGAAAAATGTTTACCGGGAACTCAAATTAGAGGAAATCTTCAAATGATAAATTATAATTTGATTAATCGTTAAATGCGTTGCTGCTGCTACTTTCTGAAGCTAATACACTATCAGAATTGATCGCGAAAGACTTTTTACAAGTATTCATCGAGTAAAAGAGACCTACCATGCATAGTACCAAAAACAGAAATACTGTGGGGCTATAGACTTCTCTACTTCATAATGTAATTTGCACTATTTCTTGGCTTTTGAAGGGTAAGAGACGAGGATTGGCTGCTATAATTAATTACAAGTCAATACGGTAGCTTTCATAGCGGGCAGAAGTAGAGGAAGATTCTTTGTTTTGAATAATTGCTTGATTTTCAATGACATCTTTCTATTTCAATTCCAGGATGCTTCTCCACCGACAAATTCCTACTGCTGAGATGAATAATTCACTGCACCCAAGGGACTGCAAAGAGTAGTCATCGCCTTACTTCGAAGTGGAGGTTTTATTACACACATTTCAATATGTTAATGGATTACTTATCAAGGTATGAGGTTGTTGAAACTATGATGTCCGTTCAACTATTCTTTCAAAAGGAGTTAACCTGACGATGACTTAACTATGCTACAAGATGAAAATTATATGAATGCATGGGGTGAAAAGCAAAGTTAATTTACTGTCTTGATCAAACTAGATGTAATCATAAAATGTTTCATTAAAACTTGATAAATCGTTAATTATGTTACTGCTGCTTCTTTCTGAAGCTTATACACTGTATGATTTGATCGCGAAAGACTTTTTTCAAGTATTCCTTAAGATGAACAGCTCTTCCATGCATACTACCACGAACAGAAGTAATTACTTTTGGTGCTACTTATTTCCTTACTTCATTATGTACTTTTCTTAAGCCGGATAATTGTGCAGAGTAGGAGACGAGGAAAACTGCTAGAAATAATTAAAATCATTACGGTAGCTTCCATAGCCATGAGAATTAGAGGTAAATTCTTTGTTTCGGATAATTGCTTGATTTTCAATGACATCTTTATATTTCAATTTCAGGATGCTTCTCCACCGACAAATTCCTGCAACTTAGATTAATAATTCACTGCACCCATAGGACTGCCTAGAGTGCTCATCACTTAACTTCGAAGTGGAGGTTTGATATTGCACTTTTCAAGATGTTTGTGGATTATTTTTCAAGGTAAGAGTTTTTTGAAACGTTGGTTATGTAAATAATTCCTTTCATCGGATGTGACAATGTGAATGATTCTGCACGATGGAAATGAAATGAATCTATAAATTGAACGACAAAGGTGATCGATTTACAATTCAAGAATTAGTGTCTTTATGGGTTATGTTAAAGAGTATTAATCAGTTCAATAATGAAAAACGCAGTTCGGCAAACAGAAACTTGCTGTTATGATCCCGGATGTTAATTACACATTTGGGTAGGTAACATTTACAAGGTAGGAGGATTTTGAAGCATTAGTTTCTGATTACATTTCCTTTTGATAGATGTCACACCAATGAGACCAATGATGTGATTTCCAATTGATGAATTTAAGATCCTGAGTGATAAATTGAATCAGTTTTAGTACTTGGGTGATGGGAAAGGAAACTTTGCAAGCAGGGAGTATCGTTTTCATGCAAGGATACTGATTGCACGTTTGAGCAAGTAAGATGATTTCCCTTCACGATAAGAGGTATTTGAAACAATGATTTTTGTTCAACTTTTCTTTCATAAGTGGTCAACTCACTTTACATTTTTGCAAGATGAAAGTTATACGAATCTATAAGGTTGAAAGAGAATTAATATAATAATTTCCCTTGGATTGATGGGTGTGCGTAAGGGATAGTTTTCATTTCATTCGATGATGGAATGGGCAATTCGGCAGGCGGCGATGAGCACTGTAAGCGAGTCTCCACATCTGCTGTGATACCGTGTCTCCCCTCTCGGATAACTATTTTATTACCTATCGTTTTTCAGGCACCGAACGAACAACGAGGTACATGTCTCCCTTGCTCCTAAAACATTCTCTTATTCTCAGGTGTATTCTTTCTGTAGGTACATCTAGCAAGGAAACAAGGCCGGGAGGACGGACGAGGAGAGTTCTTTTCTACATTTGGGCAGGAGATTAGAAGCAACTTATAGAACGACCAACATAGTGAACATCTATTTTATGTGATGCAAGAGGATGTGAATTGAACGTATCGCTTGCCATGTAACTGATGGTTGAAATGCAATAAAGTTTCTATTTTAAATGGTTGAAAACTGGGTTTTACTCCTCTCCCTTCAAGAAATATTAGTAAGAAAAAACGTTTAAAGTTAAATGCATACCCTTAGGTTTGACCGCTCTCCGAGTAAAGTTAAAGCACTCGTTAGGGTATTATTACCTCGAGGGCTTTCGTGAGAGCTCGACAAATTTCCATCGATTGCTTTCCTTTAAACTACCTATCATCAATAAGATTTTTAAAATTCATCTGAGTCATGATGATGCCCCGCAATGGTGCAAAAGATTTGGATAGGAACGCTCTCATATTTTAACTCATGCGTTACCAACGTGATGAACATTTTCGGCGATAAGTCTTGTACTAATCACAGAAACCTGTTCCACCATCGGGCTTAAAATTGCTTCCACATTACGAATCTCAAAGATTTGGAATAGAAGAACTTGCTCTACATTTATTTGTCACCGACACCTCTAAAGCTAAACGAGGATAGGAGAAAATAGAACGACGGTCGTCGTCTTTTTGCCCCGAAATTGCTAACCGGAATCCGACAGAGGGCCAAGTATTCGTTCAGTTGCTCGGTCCGTCTCGCGAGTAAACATCGTGCTCGTATCTAGCGAATGGAGAAGCTTTCTCGTAGTGTACGTTCAATTCTCATCTCTCCCGCGGCCAGTGGAATCTTGAAGATTGCCCCTGGAGAAAGCGACAGTGATGTTGCGTTTAGTGGTCATTGGAGAACATATAGGATATAATCGATGTGGCAGATTTGCACGGGACTGCATTGTGACATCGTCGAGTGAGTGAGGCGAGAAGCTTCGAGCGAGGTTCACGGAGAATTTTAAAGGTGAGACCCATCGGAATATTTTCCTCGTCTCTTTGCCTGCGTTGACAAGAATGTGCATCGCAATTTAACCTCCTGATTGCTTCGAAACGCGGAGTTTGGAGTGCCCTCGGCTGGGGGATATCTTGATCACCGTAAATGAGACCAGATGTAAACAACAGCGAACGAATGCTTCATTGTCTCAGCTGTATCGTTCACATGGACTCGTATATTATCGCCTGGACGCGAACTTTATTAAGATTCCGAAGCCGATTCTACAGTCAAAGCGCTTCCTCGTAGCATCATAGTTTACGTGAGGATAATTTCGTCTTCAATCGTGTTGATTTCATTCGAGGAAAGGGAAAATAAGGGACTGGGTATGGGAACGAAGTGAACGCGGCGAAGCCGCCATGGAAAGTGCAAAATGCATGGCGGCATTTCGAGGCGCCTTTGTTACCGGTGGGAATCTAAAATTGAAAGAAGATTTTTCGAAATTAACTTGCGGTCCGTCGTAAACGATAAAATTTTCATGAAGACTAGTATTTATTATGATTTTTTTCCTACTACGTGAGTCTTACCGCACAGATAGACCATTTTCATAATGCATCGAAAGCTTGTTCTTCGGAATTGAGGAAAACCGCCATTACTCGCCGTCGACGTAAAAGAAGAAAGAAATTTTGAGGTCATTCGATCGGTAATTGGATCAACAATTATTTGCCATGAAATTCATTAATACAGCGTCTGCACTGACAGCGGTGGTATTTCTCTCAGCCAATCAGAATCAAGAAAAATGTTTACCGGGAACTCAAATTAGAGGAAATCTTCAAATGATAAATTATAATTTGATTAATCGTTAAATGCGTTGCTGCTGCTACTTTCTGAAGCTAATACACTATCAGAATTGATCGCGAAAGACTTTTTACAAGTATTCATCGAGTAAAAGAGCCCTACCATGCATAGTACCAAAAACAGAAATACTGTGCGGCTATAGACTTCTCTACTTCATAATGTAATTTGCACTATTTCTTGGCTTTTGAAGGGTAAGAGACGAGGATTGGCTGCTATAATTAATTACAAGTCAATACGGTAGCTTTCATAGCGAGCAGAAGTAGAGGAAGATTCTTTGTTTTGAATAATTGCTTGATTTTCAATGACATCTTTCTATTTCAATTCCAGGATGCTTCTCCACCGACAAATTCCTACTGCTGAGATGAATAATTCACTGCACCCAAGGGACTGCAAAGAGTAGTCATCGCCTTACTTCGAAGTGGAGGTTTTATTACACACATTTCAATATGTTAATGGATTACTTATCAAGGTATGAGGTTGTTGAAACTATGATGTCCGTTCAACTATTCTTTCAAAAGGAGTTAACCTGACGATGACTTAACTATGCTACAAGATGAAAATTATATGAATGTATGGGGTGAAAAGCAAAGTTAATTTACTGTCTTGATCAAACTAGATATAATCATAAAATGTTTCATTAAAACTTGATAAATCGTTAATTATGTTACTGCTGCTTCTTTCTGAAGCTTATACACTGTAAGATTTGATCGCGAAAGACTTTTTTCAAGTATTCCTTAAGATGAACAGCTCTTCCATGCATACTACCACGAACAGAAGTAATTACTTTTGGTGCTCCTTATTTCCTTACTTCATTATGTACTTTTCTTAAGCCTTTTCTACATTTGGGCAGGAGATTAGAAGCAACTTATAGAACGACCAACATAGTGAACATCTATTTTATGTGATGCAAGAGGATGTGAATTGAACGTATCGCTTGCCATGTAACTGATGGTTGAAATGCAATAAAGTTTCTATTTTAAATGGTTGAAAACTGGGTTTTACTCCTCTCCCTTCAAGAAATATTAGTAAGAAAAAACGTTTAAAGTTAAATGCATACCCTTAGGTTTGACCGCTCTCCGAGTAAAGTTAAAGCACTCGTTAGGGTATTATTACCTCGAGGGCTTTCGTGAGAGCTCGACAAATTTCCATCGATTGCTTTCCTTTAAACTACCTATCATCAATAAGATTTTTAAAATTCATCTGAGTCATGAGGATGCCCCGCAATGGTGCAAAAGATTTGGATAGGAACGCTCTCATATTTTAACTCATGCGTTACCAACGTGATGAACATTTTCGGCGATAAGTCTTGTACTAATCACAGAAACCTGTTCCACCATCGGGCTTAAAATTGCTTCCACATTACGAATCTCAAAGATTTGGAATAGAAGAACTTGCTCTACATTTATTTGTCACCGACACCTCTAAAGCTAAACGAGGATAGGAGAAAATAGAACGACGGTCGTCGTCTTTTTGCCCCGAAATTGCTAACCGGAATCCGACAGAGGGCCAAGTATTCGTTCAGTTGCTCGGTCCGTCTCGCGAGTAAACATCGTGCTCGTATCTAGCGAATGGAGAAGCTTTCTCGTAGTGTACGTTCAATTCTCATCTCTCCCGCGGCCAGTGGAATCTTGAAGATTGCCCCTGGAGAAAGCGACAGTGATGTTGCGTTTGGTGGTCGTTGGAGAACATATAGGATATAATCGATGTGGCAGATTTGCACGGGACTGCATTGTGACATCGTCGAGTGAGTGAGGCGAGAAGCTTCGAGCGAGGTTCACGGAGAATTTTAAAGGTGAGACCCATCGGAATATTTTCCTCGTCTCTTTGCCTGCGTTGACAAGAATGTGCATCGCAATTTAACCTCCTGATTGCTTCGAAACGCGGAGTTTGGAGTGCCCTCGGCTGGGGGATATCTTGATCACCGTAAATGAGACCAGATGTAAACAACAGCGAACGAATGCTTCATTGTCTCAGCTGTATCGTTCACATGGACTCGTATATTATCGCCTGGACGCGAACTTTATTAAGATTCCGAAGCCGATTCTACAGTCAAAGCGCTTCCTCGTAGCATCATAGTTTACGTGAGGATAATTTCGTCTTCAATCGTGTTGATTTCATTCGAGGAAAGGGAAAATAAGGGACTGGGTATGGGAACGAAGTGAACGCGGCGAAGCCGCCATGGAAAGTGCAAAATGCATGGCGGCATTTCGAGGCGCCTTTGTTACCGGTGGGAATCTAAAATTGAAAGAAGATTTTTCGAAATTAACTTGCGGTCCGTCGTAAACGATAAAATTTTCATGAAGACTAGTATTTATTATGATTTTTTTCCTACTACGTGAGTCTTACCGCACAGATAGACCATTTTCATAATGCATCGAAAGCTTGTTCTTCGGAATTGAGGAAAACCGCCATTACTCGCCGTCGACGTAAAAGAAGAAAGAAATTTTGAGGTCATTCGATCGGTAATTGGATCAACAATTATTTGCCATGAAATTCATTAATACAGCGTCTGCACTGACAGCGGTGGTATTTCTCTCAGCCAATCAGAATCAAGAAAAATGTTTACCGGGAACTCAAATTAGAGGAAATCTTCAAATGATAAATTATAATTTGATTAATCGTTAAATGCGTTGCTGCTGCTACTTTCTGAAGCTAATACACTATCAGAATTGATCGCGAAAGACTTTTTACAAGTATTCATCGAGTAAAAGAGACCTACCATGCATAGTACCAAAAACAGAAATACTGTGGGGCTATAGACTTCTCTACTTCATAATGTAATTTGCACTATTTCTTGGCTTTTGAAGGGTAAGAGACGAGGATTGGCTGCTATAATTAATTACAAGTCATTACGGTAGCTTTCATAGCGGGCAGAAGTAGAGGAAGATTCTTTGTTTTGAATAATTGCTTGATTTTCAATGACATCTTTCTATTTCAATTCCAGGATGCTTCTCCACCGACAAATTCCTACTGCTGAGATGAATAATTCACTGCACCCAAGGGACTGCAAAGAGTAGTCATCGCCTTACTCCGAAGTGGAGGTTTTATTACACACATTTCAATATGTTAATGGATTACTTATCAAGGTATGAGGTTGTTGAAACTATGATGTCCGTTCAACTATTCTTTCAAAAGGAGTTAACCTGACGATGACTTAACTATGCTACAAGATGAAAATTATATGAATGCATGGGGTGAAAAGCAAAGTTAATTTACTGTCTTGATCAAACTAGATGTAATCATAAAATGTTTCATTAAAACTTGATAAATCGTTAATTATGTTACTGCTGCTTCTTTCTGAAGCTTATACACTGTAAGATTTGATCGCGAAAGACTTTTTTCAAGTATTCCTTAAGATGAACAGCTCTTCCATGCATACTACCACGAACAGAAGTAATTACTTTTGGTGCTACTTATTTCCTTACTTCATTATGTACTTTTCTTAAGCCGGATAATTGTGCAGAGTAGGAGACGAGGAAAACTGCTAGAAATAATTAAAATCATTACGGTAGCTTCCATAGCGATGAGAATTAGAGGTAAATTCTTTGTTTCGGATAATTGCTTGATTTTCAATGACATCTTTATATTTCAATTTCAGGATGCTTCTCCACCGACAAATTCCTGCAACTTAGATTAATAATTCACTGCACCCATAGGACTGCCTAGAGTGCTCATCACTTAACTTCGAAGTGGAGGTTTGATATTGCACTTTTCAAGATGTTAGTGGATTATTTTTCAAGGTAAGAGTTCTTTGAAACGTTGGTTATGTAAATAATTCCTTTCATCGGATGTGACAATGTGAATGATTCTGCACGATGGAAATGAAATGAATCTATGAATTGAACGACAAAGGTGATCGATTTACAATTCAAGAATTAGTGTCTTTATGGGTTATGTTAAAGAGTATTAATCAGTTCAATAATGAAAAACGCAGTTCGGCAAACAGAAACTTGCTGTTATGATCCCGGATGTTAATTACACATTTGGGTAGGTAACATTTACAAGGTAGGAGGATTTTGAAGCATTAGTTTCTGATTACATTTCCTTTTGATAGATGTCACACCAATGAGACCAATGATGTGATTTCCAATTGATGAATTTAAGATCCTGAGTGATAAATTGAATCAGTTTTAGTACTTGGGTGATGGGAAAGGAAACTTTGCAAGCAGGGAGTATCGTTTTCATGCAAGGATACTGATTGCACGTTTGAGCAATTAAGATGATTTCCCTTCACGATAAGAGGTATTTGAAACAATGATTTTTGTTCAACTTTTCTTTCATAAGTGGTCAACTCACTTTACATTTTTGAAAGATGAAAGTTATACGAATCTATAAGGTTGAAAGAGAATTAATATAATAATTTCCCTTGGATTGATGGGTGTGCGTAAGGGATAGTTTTCATTTCATTCGATGATGGAATGGGCAATTCGGCAGGCGGCGATGAGCACTGTAAGCGAGTCTCCACATCTGCTGAGATACCGTGTCTCCCCTCTCGGATAACTATTTTATTACCTATCGTTTTTCAGGCACCGAACGAACAACGAGGTACATGTCTCCCTTGCTCCTAAAACATTCTCTTATTCTCAGGTGTATTCTTTCTGTAGGTACATCTAGCAAGGAAACAAGGCCGGGAGGACGGACGAGGAGAGTTCTTTTCTACATTTGGGCAGGAGATTAGAAGCAACTTATAGAACGACCAACATAGTGAACATCTATTTTATGTGATGCAAGAGGATGTGAATTGAACGTATCGCTTGCCATGTAACTGATGGTTGAAATGCAATAAAGTTTCTATTTTAAATGGTTGAAAACTGGGTTTTACTCCTCTCCCTTCAAGAAATATTAGTAAGAAAAAACGTTTAAAGTTAAATGCATACCCTTAGGTTTGACCGCTCTCCGAGTAAAGTTAAAGCACTCGTTAGGGTATTATTACCTCGAGGGCTTTCGTGAGAGCTCGACAAATTTCCATCGATTGCTTTCCTTTAAACTACCTATCATCAATAAGATTTTTAAAATTCATCTGAGTCATGAGGATGCCCCGCAATGGTGCAAAAGATTTGGATAGGAACGCTCTCATATTTTAACTCATGCGTTACCAACGTGATGAACATTTTCGGCGATAAGTCTTGTACTAATCACAGAAACCTGTTCCACCATCGGGCTTAAAATTGCTTCCACATTACGAATCTCAAAGATTTGGAATAGAAGAACTTGCTCTACATTTATTTGTCACCGACACCTCTAAAGCTAAACGAGGATAGGAGAAAATAGAACGACGGTCGTCGTCTTTTTGCCCCGAAATTGCTAACCGGAATCCGACAGAGGGCCAAGTATTCGTTCAGTTGCTCGGTCCGTCTCGCGAGTAAACATCGTGCTCGTATCTAGCGAATGGAGAAGCTTTCTCGTAGTGTACGTTCAATTCTCATCTCTCCCGCGGCCAGTGGAATCTTGAAGATTGCCCCTGGAGAAAGCGACAGTGATGTTGCGTTTAGTGGTCATTGGAGAACATATAGGATATAATCGATGTGGCAGATTTGCACGGGACTGCATTGTGACATCGTCGAGTGAGTGAGGCGAGAAGCTTCGAGCGAGGTTCACGGAGAATTTTAAAGGTGAGACCCATCGGAATATTTTCCTCGTCTCTTTGCCTGCGTTGACAAGAATGTGCATCGCAATTTAACCTCCTGATTGCTTCGAAACGCGGAGTTTGGAGTGCCCTCGGCTGGGGGATATCTTGATCACCGTAAATGAGACCAGATGTAAACAACAGCGAACGAATGCTTCATTGTCTCAGCTGTATCGTTCACATGGACTCGTATATTATCGCCTGGACGCGAACTTTATTAAGATTCCGAAGCCGATTCTACAGTCAAAGCGCTTCCTCGTAGCATCATAGTTTACGTGAGGATAATTTCGTCTTCAATCGTGTTGATTTCATTCGAGGAAAGGGAAAATAAGGGACTGGGTATGGGAACGAAGTGAACGCGGCGAAGCCGCCATGGAAAGTGCAAAATGCATGGCGGCATTTCGAGGCGCCTTTGTTACCGGTGGGAATCTAAAATTGAAAGAAGATTTTTCGAAATTAACTTGCGGTCCGTCGTAAACGATAAAATTTTCATGAAGACTAGTATTTATTATGATTTTTTTCCTACTACGTGAGTCTTACCGCACAGATAGACCATTTTCATAATGCATCGAAAGCTTGTTCTTCGGAATTGAGGAAAACCGCCATTACTCGCCGTCGACGTAAAAGAAGAAAGAAATTTTGAGGTCATTCGATCGGTAATTGGATCAACAATTATTTGCCATGAAATTCATTAATACAGCGTCTGCACTGACAGCGGTGGTATTTCTCTCAGCCAATCAGAATCAAGAAAAATGTTTACCGGGAACTCAAATTAGAGGAAATCTTCAAATGATAAATTATAATTTGATTAATCGTTAAATGCGTTGCTGCTGCTACTTTCTGAAGCTAATACACTATCAGAATTGATCGCGAAAGACTTTTTACAAGTATTCATCGAGTAAAAGAGCCCTACCATGCATAGTACCAAAAACAGAAATACTGTGGGGCTATAGACTTCTCTACTTCATAATGTAATTTGCACTATTTCTTGGCTTTTGAAGGGTAAGAGACGAGGATTGGCTGCTATAATTAATTACAAGTCAATACGGTAGCTTTCATAGCGAGCAGAAGTAGAGGAAGATTCTTTGTTTTGAATAATTGCTTGATTTTCAATGACATCTTTCTATTTCAATTCCAGGATGCATCTCCACCGACAAATTCCTACTGCTGAGATGAATAATTCACTGCACCCAAGGGACTGCAAAGAGTAGTCATCGCCTTACTTCGAAGTGGAGGTTTTATTACACACATTTCAATATGTTAATGGATTACTTATCAAGGTATGAGGTTGTTGAAACTATGATGTCCGTTCAACTATTCTTTCAAAAGGAGTTAACCTGACGATGACTTAACTATGCTACAAGATGAAAATTATATGAATGCATGGGGTGAAAAGCAAAGTTAATTTACTGTCTTGATCAAACTAGATGTAATCATAAAATGTTTCATTAAAACTTGATAAATCGTTAATTATGTTACTGCTGCTTCTTTCTGAAGCTTATACACTGTAAGATTTGATCGCGAAAGACTTTTTTCAAGTATTCCTTAAGATGAACAGCTCTTCCATGCATACTACCACGAACAGAAGTAATTACTTTTGGTGCTCCTTATTTCCTTACTTCATTATGTACTTTTCTTAAGCCTTTTCTACATTTGGGCAGGAGATTAGAAGCAACTTATAGAACGACCAACATAGTGAACATCTATTTTATGTGATGCAAGAGGATGTGAATTGAACGTATCGCTTGCCATGTAACTGATGGTTGAAATGCAATAAAGTTTCTATTTTAAATGGTTGAAAACTGGGTTTTACTCCTCTCCCTTCAAGAAATATTAGTAAGAAAAAACGTTTAAAGTTAAATGCATACCCTTAGGTTTGACCGCTCTCCGAGTAAAGTTAAAGCACTCGTTAGGGTATTATTACCTCGAGGGCTTTCGTGAGAGCTCGACAAATTTCCATCGATTGCTTTCCTTTAAACTACCTATCATCAATAAGATTTTTAAAATTCATCTAAGTCTTGAGTAGGCCCCGCAATGGTGCAAAAGATTTGGATAGGACCGCTCTCATATTTTAACTCATGCGTTACCAACGTGATGAACATTTTCGGCGATAAGTCTTGTACTAATCACAGAAACCTGTTCCACCATCGGGCTTAAAATTGCTTCCACATTACGAATCTCAAAGATTTGGAATAGAAGAACTTGCTCTACATTTATTTGTCACCGACACCTCTAAAGCTAAACGAGGATAGGAGAAAATAGAACGACGGTCGTCGTCTTTTTGCCCCGAAATTGCTAACCGGAATCCGACAGAGGGCCAAGTATTCGTTCAGTTGCTCGGTCCGTCTCGCGAGTAAACATCGTGCTCGTATCTAGCGAATGGAGAAGCTTTCTCGTAGTGTACGTTCAATTCTCATCTCTCCCGCGGCCAGTGGAATCTTGAAGATTGCCCCTGGAGAAAGCGACAGTGATGTTGCGTTTAGTGGTCATTGGAGAACATATAGGATATAATCGATGTGGCAGATTTGCACGGGACTGCATTGTGACATCGTCGAGTGAGTGAGGCGAGAAGCTTCGAGCGAGGTTCACGGAGAATTTTAAAGGTGAGACCCATCGGAATATTTTCCTCGTCTCTTTGCCTGCGTTGACAAGAATGTGCATCGCAATTTAACCTCCTGATTGCTTCGAAACGCGGAGTTTGGAGTGCCCTCGGCTGGGGGATATCTTGATCACCGTAAATGAGACCAGATGTAAACAACAGCGAACGAATGCTTCATTGTCTCAGCTGTATCGTTCACATGGACTCGTATATTATCGCCTGGACGCGAACTTTATTAAGATTCCGAAGCCGATTCTACAGTCAAAGCGCTTCCTCGTAGCATCATAGTTTACGTGAGGATAATTTCGTCTTCAATCGTGTTGATTTCATTCGAGGAAAGGGAAAATAAGGGACTGGGTATGGGAACGAAGTGAACGCGGCGAAGCCGCCATGGAAAGTGCAAAATGCATGGCGGCATTTCGAGGCGCCTTTGTTACCGGTGGGAATCTAAAATTGAAAGAAGATTTTTCGAAATTAACTTGCGGTCCGTCGTAAACGATAAAATTTTCATGAAGACTAGTATTTATTATGATTTTTTTCCTACTACGTGAGTCTTACCGCACAGATAGACCATTTTCATAATGCATCGAAAGCTTGTTCTTCGGAATTGAGGAAAACCGCCATTACTCGCCGTCGACGTAAAAGAAGAAAGAAATTTTGAGGTCATTCGATCGGTAATTGGATCAACAATTATTTGCCATGAAATTCATTAATACAGCGTCTGCACTGACAGCGGTGGTATTTCTCTCAGCCAATCAGAATCAAGAAAAATGTTTACCGGGAACTCAAATTAGAGGAAATCTTCAAATGATAAATTATAATTTGATTAATCGTTAAATGCGTTGCTGCTGCTACTTTCTGAAGCTAATACACTATCAGAATTGATCGCGAAAGACTTTTTACAAGTATTCATCGAGTAAAAGAGCCCTACCATGCATAGTACCAAAAACAGAAATACTGTGGGGCTATAGACTTCTCTACTTCATAATGTAATTTGCACTATTTCTTGGCTTTTGAAGGGTAAGAGACGAGGATTGGCTGCTATAATTAATTACAAGTCATTACGGTAGCTTTCATAGCGGGCAGAAGTAGAGGAAGATTCTTTGTTTTGAATAATTGCTTGATTTTCAATGACATCTTTCTATTTCAATTCCAGGATGCATCTCCACCGACAAATTCCTACTGCTGAGATGAATAATTCACTGCACCCAAGGGACTGCAAAGAGTAGTTACTTCGAAGTGGAGGTTTTATTACACACATTTCAATATGTTAATGGATTACTTATCAAGGTATGAGGTTGTTGAAACTATGATGTCCGTTCAACTATTCTTTCAAAAGGAGTTAACCTGACGATGACTTAACTATGCTACAAGATGAAAATTATATGAATGCATGGGGTGAAAAGCAAAGTTAATTTACTGTCTTGATCAAACTAGATGTAATCATAAAATGTTTCATTAAAACTTGATAAATCGTTAATTATGTTACTGATGCTTCTTTCTGAAGCTTATACACTGTAAGATTTGATCGCGAAAGACTTTTTTCAAGTATTCCTTAAGATGAACAGCTCTTCCATGCATACTACCACGAACAGAAGTAATTACTTTTGGTGCTCCTTATTTCCTTACTTCATTATGTACTTTTCTTAAGCCTTTTCTACATTTGGGCAGGAGATTAGAAGCAACTTATAGAACGACCAACATAGTGAACATCTATTTTATGTGATGCAAGAGGATGTGAATTGAACGTATCGCTTGCCATGTAACTGATGGTTGAAATGCAATAAAGTTTCTATTTTAAATGGTTGAAAACTGGGTTTTACTCCTCTCCCTTCAAGAAATATTAGTAAGAAAAAACGTTTAAAGTTAAATGCATACCCTTAGGTTTGACCGCTCTCCGAGTAAAGTTAAAGCACTCGTTAGGGTATTATTACCTCGAGGGCTTTCGTGAGAGCTCGACGAATTTCCATCGATTGCTTTCCTTTAAACTACCTATCATCAATAACATTTTAAAAATTCATCTTAGTCTTGAGGATGCCCCGCAATGGTGCAAAAGATTTGGATAGGACCGCTCTCATATTTTAACTCATGCGTTACCAACGTGATGAACATTTTCGGCGATAAGTCTTGTACTAATCACAGAAACCTGTTCCACCATCGGGCTTAAAATTGCTTCCACATTACGAATCTCAAAGATTTGGAATAGAAGAACTTGCTCTACATTTATTTGTCACCGACACCTCTAAAGCTAAACGAGGATAGGAGAAAATAGAACGACGGTCGTCGTCTTTTTGCCCCGAAATTGCTAACCGGAATCCGACAGAGGGCCAAGTATTCGTTCAGTTGCTCGGTCCGTCTCGCGAGTAAACATCGTGCTCGTATCTAGCGAATGGAGAAGCTTTCTCGTAGTGTACGTTCAATTCTCATCTCTCCCGCGGCCAGTGGAATCTTGAAGATTGCCCCTGGAGAAAGCGACAGTGATGTTGCGTTTGGTGGTCGTTGGAGAACATATAGGATATAATCGATGTGGCAGATTTGCACGGGACTGCATTGTGACATCGTCGAGTGAGTGAGGCGAGAAGCTTCGAGCGAGGTTCACGGAGAATTTTAAAGGTGAGACCCATCGGAATATTTTCCTCGTCTCTTTGCCTGCGTTGACAAGAATGTGCATCGCAATTTAACCTCCTGATTGCTTCGAAACGCGGAGTTTGGAGTGCCCTCGGCTGGGGGATATCTTGATCACCGTAAATGAGACCAGATGTAAACAACAGCGAACGAATGCTTCATTGTCTCAGCTGTATCGTTCACATGGACTCGTATATTATCGCCTGGACGCGAACTTTATTAAGATTCCGAAGCCGATTCTACAGTCAAAGCGCTTCCTCGTAGCATCATAGTTTACGTGAGGATAATTTCGTCTTCAATCGTGTTGATTTCATTCGAGGAAAGGGAAAATAAGGGACTGGGTATGGGAACGAAGTGAACGCGGCGAAGCCGCCATGGAAAGTGCAAAATGCATGGCGGCATTTCGAGGCGCCTTTGTTACCGGTGGGAATCTAAAATTGAAAGAAGATTTTTCGAAATTAACTTGCGGTCCGTCGTAAACGATAAAATTTTCATGAAGACTAGTATTTATTATGATTTTTTTCCTACTACGTGAGTCTTACCGCACAGATAGACCATTTTCATAATGCATCGAAAGCTTGTTCTTCGGAATTGAGGAAAACCGCCATTACTCGCCGTCGACGTAAAAGAAGAAAGAAATTTTGAGGTCATTCGATCGGTAATTGGATCAACAATTATTTGCCATGAAATTCATTAATACAGCGTCTGCACTGACAGCGGTGGTATTTCTCTCAGCCAATCAGAATCAAGAAAAATGTTTACCGGGAACTCAAATTAGAGGAAATCTTCAAATGATAAATTATAATTTGATTAATCGTTAAATGCGTTGCTGCTGCTACTTTCTGAAGCTAATACACTATCAGAATTGATCGCGAAAGACTTTTTACAAGTATTCATCGAGTAAAAGAGCCCTACCATGCATAGTACCAAAAACAGAAATACTGTGGGGCTATAGACTTCTCTACTTCATAATGTAATTTGCACTATTTCTTGGCTTTTGAAGGGTAAGAGACGAGGATTGGCTGCTATAATTAATTACAAGTCAATACGGTAGCTTTCATAGCGAGCAGAAGTAGAGGAAGATTCTTTGTTTTGAATAATTGCTTGATTTTCAATGACATCTTTCTATTTCAATTCCAGGATGCTTCTCCACCGACAAATTCCTACTGCTGAGATGAATAATTCACTGCACCCAAGGGACTGCAAAGAGTAGTCATCGCCTTACTCCGAAGTGGAGGTTTTATTACACACATTTCAATATGTTAATGGAGAACTTATCAAGGTATGAGGTTGTTGAAACTATGATGTCCGTTCAACTATTCTTTCAAAAGGAGTTAACCTGACGATGACTTAACTATGCTACAAGATGAAAATTATATGAATGCATGGGGTGAAAAGCAAAGTTAATTTACTGTCTTGATCAAACTAGATGTAATCATAAAATGTTTCATTAAAACTTGATAAATCGTTAATTATGTTACTGCTGCTTCTTTCTGAAGCTTATACACTGTAAGATTTGATCGCGAAAGACTTTTTTCAAGTATTCCTTAAGATGAACAGCTCTTCCATGCATACTACCACGAACAGAAGTAATTACTTTTGGTGCTACTTATTTCCTTACTTCATTATGTACTTTTCTTAAGCCGGATAATTGTGCAGAGTAGGAGACGAGGAAAACTGCTAGAAATAATTAAAAGTCATTACGGTAGCTTTCATACCGATGAGAATTAGAGGTTAATTCTTTGTTTCGGATGATTCCTTGATTTTCAATGACATCTTTCTATTTCAATTTCAGGATGCTTCTCCACCGACAGATTCCAGCAGCTTAGATTAATAATTCACTGCTACCAATGGACTGCATAGAGTGCTCATCACTTAACTTCGAAGTGGAGGTTTGATATTGCACTTTTCAAGATGTTAGTGGATTATTTTTCAAGGTAAGAGTTTTTTGAAACGTTGGTTATGTAAATAATTCCTTTCATCGGATGTGACAATGTGAATGATTCTGCACGATGGAACTGAAATGAATCTATAAATTGAACGACAAAGGTGATCGATTTACAATTCAAGAATTAGTGTCTTTATGGGTTATGTTAAAGAGTATTGATCAGTTCAATAATGAGAAACGCAGTTCGGCAAACTGAAACTTGCTGTTATGATCCCGGATGTTAATTACACATTTGGGTAGGTAACATTTACAAGGTAGGAGGATTTTGAAGCATTAGTTTCTGATTACATTTCCTTTTGATAGATGTCACACCAATGAGACCAATGATGTGATTTCCAATTGATGATTTTGAGATCCTGAGTGATAAATTGAATCAGTTTTAGTACTTGGGTGATGGGAAAGGAAACTTTGCAAGCAGGGAGTATCGTTTTCATGCAAGGATACTGATTGCACGTTTGAGCAAGTAAGATGATTTCCCTTCACGATAAGAGGTATTTGAAACAATGATTTTTGTTCAACTTTTCTTTCATAAGTGGTCAACTCACTTTACATTTCTGCAAGATGAAAGTTATACGAATCTATAAGGTTGAAAGAGAATTAGTATAATAATTTCCCTTGGATTGATGGGTGTGCGTAAGGTATAGTTTTCATTTCATTCGATGATGGAATGGGCAATTCGGCAGGCGGCGATGAGCACTGTAAGCGAGTCTCCACATCTGCTGAGATACCGTGTCTCCCCTCTCGGATAACTATTTTATTACCTATCGTTTTTCAGGCACCGAACGAACAACGAGGTACATGTCTCCCTTGCTCCTAAAACATTCTCTTATTCTCAGGTGTATTCTTTCTGTAGGTACATCTAGCAAGGAAACAAGGCCGGGAGGACGGACGAGGAGAGTTCTTTTCTACATTTGGGCAGGAGATTAGAAGCAACTTATAGAACGACCAACATAGTGAACATCTATTTTATGTGATGCAAGAGGATGTGAATTGAACGTATCGCTTGCCATGTAACTGATGGTTGAAATGCAATAAAGTTTCTATTTTAAATGGTTGAAAACTGGGTTTTACTCCTCTCCCTTCAAGAAATATTAGTAAGAAAAAACGTTTAAAGTTAAATGCATACCCTTAGGTTTGACCGCTCTCCGAGTAAAGTTAAAGCACTCGTTAGGGTATTATTACCTCGAGGGCTTTCGTGAGAGCTCGACGAATTTCCATCGATTGCTTTCCTTTAAACTACCTATCATCAATAACATTTTAAAAATTCATCTTAGTCTTGAGGATGCCCCGCAATGGTGCAAAAGATTTGGATAGGAACGCTCTCATAGTTTAACTCATGCGTTACCAACGTGATGAACATTTTCGGCGATAAGTCTTGTACTAATCACAGAAACCTGTTCCACCATCGGGCTTAAAATTGCTTCCACATTACGAATCTTAAAGATTTGGAATAGAAGAACTTGCTCTACATTTATTTGTCACCGACACCTCTAAAGCTAAACGAGGATAGGAGAAAATAGAACGACGGTCGTCGTCTTTTTGCCCCGAAATTGCTAACCGGAATCCGACAGAGGGCCAAGTACTCGTTCAGTTGCTCGGTCCGTCTCGCGAGTAAACATCGTGCTCGTATCTAGCGAATGGAGAAGCTTTCTCGTAGTGTACGTTCAATTCTCATCTCTCCCGCGGCCAGTGGAATCTTGAAGATTGCCCCTGGAGAAAGCCACAGTGATGTTGCGTTTAGTGGTCATTGGAGAACATATAGGATATAATCGATGTGGCAGATTTGCACGGGACTGCATTGTGACATCGTCGAGTGAGTGAGGCGAGAAGCTTCGAGCGAGGTTCACGGAGAATTTTAAAGGTGAGACCCATCGGAATATTTTCCTCGTCTCTTTGCCTGCGTTGACAAGAATGTGCATCGCAATTTAACCTCCTGATTGCTTCGAAACGCGGAGTTTGGAGTGCCCTCGGCTGGGGGATATCTTGATCACCGTAAATAAGACCAGCTGTAAACAACAGCGAACGAATGCTTCATTGTCTCAGCTGTATCGTTCACATGGACTCGTACATTATCGCCTGGACGCGAACTTTATTAAGATTCCGAAGCCGTTTCTATAGCCAAAGCGCTTCCTCGTAGCATCATAGTTTACGTGAGGATGATTTCGTCTTCAATCGTGTTGATTTCATTCGAGGAAAGGGAAAATAAGGGACTGGGTATGGGAACGAAGTGAACGCGGCGAAGCCGCCATGGAAAGTGCAAAATGCATGGCGGCATTTCGAGGCGCCATTGTTACCGGTGGGAATCTAAAATTGAAAGAAGATTTTTCGAAATTAACTTGCGGTCCGTCGTAAGCGATAAAATTTTCATGAAGACTAGTATTTATTATGATTTTTTTCCTACTACGTGAGTCTTACCGCACAGATAGACCATTTTCATAATGCATCGAAAGCTTGTTCTTCGGAATTGAAGAAAACCGCCATTACTCGCCGTCGACGTAAAAGAAGAAAGAAATTTTGAGGTCATTCGATCGGTAATTGGATCAACAATTATTTGCCATGAAATTCATTAATACAGCGTCTGCACTGACAGCGGTGGTATTTCTCTCAGCCAATCAGAATCAAGAAAAATGTTTACCGGGAACTCAAATTAGAGGAAATCTTCAAATGATAAATTATAATTTGATTAATCGTTAAATGCGTTGCTGCTGCTACTTTCTGAAGCTAATACACTATCAGAATTGATCGCGAAAGACTTTTTTCAAGTATTCATCGAGTGAAAGAGCTCTACCACGAATAGCACCAAAAACAGAAACACTGTGGGGCTATAGACTTCTCTACTTCATAATGTAATTTGCACTATTTCTTGGCTTTCGAAGGGTAAGAGACGAGGATCGGCTGCTATAATTAATTACAAGTCCTTACGGTAGCTTTCATAGCGATCAGAAGTAGAGGAAGATTCTTTGTTTTGAATGATTGCTTGATTTTCGATGGCATCCTTCTATTTCAATTCCAGGATGCTTCTCCGCCGACAAATTCCTACTGCTGAGATGAATAATTCACTGCATCCAAGGGACTGCAAAGAGTAGTCATCGCCTTACTTCGAAGTGGAGGTTTTATTATACACATTTCTATATGTTAATGGATTACTTTTCAAGGTATGAGGTTGTTGAAACTATGATGTTCGTTCAACTATTCTCTCATAAGGAGTTAACCTGACGATGACTTAACTATAGTACAAGATGAAAATTATATGATTGCATAGGGTGAAAAGCAAAGTTAATTTACTGTCTTGATCAAATTAGATGTAATCATATAATGTTTCACTAACACTTGATAAATCTTAAATTATGTTACTGCTCATTTTTCTGAAGCTTATACACTATAAGATTTGATCGCGAAAGACTTTTCTCAAGTATTCCTTAAGATGAAAGGCTCTTCCATGCATACTACCACGAACAGAAGTAATTACTATCGGTGCTACTTATTTCCCTAGTTCATTATGTACTTTGCACAATTATCTGGCTAAAGGAGAGTAGGAGACGAGGAAAACTGCTAGAAATAATTAAAAGTCATTACGGTAGCTTTCATACCGATGAGAATTAGAGGTTAATTCTTTGTTTCGGATGATTCCTTGATTTTCAATGACATCTTTCTATTTCAATTTCAGGATGCTTCTCCACCGACAGATTCCTGCAGCTTAGATTAATAATTCACTGCTACCAATGGACTGCATAGAGTGCTCATCACTTTACTTCGAAGTGGAGGTTTGATATTGCACTTTTCAAGATGTTAGTGGATTATTTTTCAAGGTAAGAGTTTTTTGAAACGTTGGTTATGTAAATAATTCCTTTCATCGGATGTGACAATGTGAATGATTCTGCACGATGGAACTGAAATGAATCTATAAATTGAACGACAAAGGTGATCGATTTACAATTCAAGAATTAGTGTCTTTATGGGTTATGTTAAAGAGTATTGATCAGTTCAATAATGAGAAACGCAGTTCGGCAAACAGAAACTTGCTGTTATGATCCCGGATGTTAATTACACATTTGGGTAGGTAACATTTACAAGGTAGGAGGATTTTGAAGCATTAGTTTCTGATTACATTTCCTTTTGATAGATGTCACACCAATGAGACCAATGATGTGATTTCCAATTGATGAATTTAAGATCCTGAGTGATAAATTGAATCAGTTTTAGTACTTGGGTGATGGGAAAGGAAACTTTGCAAGCAGGGAGTATCGTTTTCATGCAAGGATACTGATTGCACGTTTGAGCAAGTAAGATGATTTCCCTTCACGATAAGAGGTATTTGAAACAATGATTTTTGTTCAACTTTTCTTTCATAAGTGGTCAACTCACTTTACATTTCTGCAAGATGAAAGTTATACGAATCTATAAGGTTGAAAGAGAATTAGTATAATAATTTCCCTTGGATTGATGGGTGTGCGTAAGGGATAGTTTTCATTTCATTCGATGATGGAATGGGCAATTCGGCAGGCGGCGATGAGCACTGTAAGCGAGTCTCCACATCTGCTGAGATACCCTGTCTCCCCTCTCGGATAACTATTTTATTACCTATCGTTTTTCAGGCACCGAACGAACAACGAGGTACATGTCTCCCTTGCTCCTAAAACATTCTCTTATTCTCAGGTGTATTCTTTCTGTAGGTACATCTAGCAAGGAAACAAGGCCGGGAGGACGGACGAGGAGAGTTCTTTTCTACATTTGGGCAGGAGATTAGAAGCAACTTATAGAACGACCAACATAGTGAACATCTATTTTATGTGATGCAAGAGGATGTGAATTGAACGTATCGCTTGCCATGTAACTGATGGTTGAAATGCAATAAAGTTTCTATTTTAAATGGTTGAAAACTGGGTTTTACTCCTCTCCCTTCAAGAAATATTAGTAAGAAAAAACGTTTAAAGTTAAATGCATACCCTTAGGTTTGACCGCTCTCCGAGTAAAGTTAAAGCACTCGTTAGGGTATTATTACCTCGAGGGCTTTCGTGAGAGCTCGACAAATTTCCATCGATTGCTTTCCTTTAAACTACCTATCATCAATAAGATTTTTAAAATTCATCTGAGTCATGAGGATGCCCCGCAATGGTGCAAAAGATTTGGATAGGAACGCTCTCATATTTTAACTCATGCGTTACCAACGTGATGAACATTTTCGGCGATAAGTCTTGTACTAATCACAGAAACCTGTTCCACCATCAGGCTTAAAATTGCTTCCACATTACGAATCTCAAAGATTTGGAATAGAAGAACTTGCTCTACATTTATTTGTCACCGACACCTCTAAAGCTAAACGAGGATAGGAGAAAATAGAACGACGGTCGTCGTCTTTTTGCCCCGAAATTGCTAACCGGAATCCGACAGAGGGCTAAGTATTCGTTCAGTTGCTCGGTCCGTCTCGCGTGTAAACATCGTGCTCGTATCTAGCGAATGGAGAAGCTTTCTCGTAGTGTACGTTCAATTCTCATCTCTCCCGCGGCCAGTGGAATCTTGAAGATTGCCCCTGGAGAAAGCGACAGTGATGTTGCGTTTAGTGGTCATTGGAGAACATATAGGATATAATCGATGTGGCATATTTGCACGGGACTGCATTGTGACATCGTCGAGTGAGTGAGGCGAGAAGCTTCGAGCGAGGTTCACGGAGAATTTTAAAGGTGAGACCCATCGGAATATTTTCCTCGTCTCTTTGCCTGCGTTGACAAGAATGTGCATCGCAATTTAACCTCCTGATTGCTTCGAAACGCGGAGTTTGGAGTGCCCTCGGCTGGGGGATATCTTGCTCACCGTAAATAAGACCAGATGTAAACAACAGCGAACGAATGCTTCATTGTCTCAGCTGTATCGTTCACATGGACTCGTATATTATCGCCTGGACGCGAACTTTATTAAGATTCCGAAGCCGATTCTACAGTCAAAGCGCTTCCTCGTAGCATCATAGTTTACGTGAGGATAATTTCGTCTTCAATCGTGTTGATTTCATTCGAGGAAAGGGAAAATAAGGGACTGGGTATGGGAACGAAGTGAACGCGGCGAAGCCGCCATGGAAAGTGCAAAATGCATGGCGGCATTTCGAGGCGCCATTGTTACCGGTGGGAATCTAAAATTGAAAGAAGATTTTTCGAAATTAACTTGCGGTCCGTCGTAAACGATAAAATTTTCATGAAGACTAGTATTTATTATGATTTTTTTCCTACTACGTGAGTCTTACCGCACAGATAGACCATTTTCATAATGCATCGAAAGCTTGTTCTTCGGAATTGAGGAAAACCGCCATTACTCGCCGTCGACGTAAAAGAAGAAAGAAATTTTGAGGTCATTCGATCGGTAATTGGATCAACAATTATTTGCCATGAAATTCATTAATACAGCGTCTGCACTGACAGCGGTGGTATTTCTCTCAGCCAATCAGAATCAAGAAAAATGTTTACCGGGAACTCAAATTAGAGGAAATCTTCAAATGATAAATTATAATTTGATTAATCGTTAAATGCGTTGCTGCTGCTACTTTCTGAAGCTAATACACTATCAGAATTGATCGCGAAAGACTTTTTACAAGTATTCATCGAGTAAAAGAGCCCTACCATGCATAGTACCAAAAACAGAAATACTGTGGGGCTATAGACTTCTCTACTTCATAATGTAATTTGCACTATTTCTTGGCTTTTGAAGGGTAAGAGACGAGGATTGGCTGCTATAATTAATTACAAGTCAATACGGTAGCTTTCATAGCGAGCAGAAGTAGAGGAAGATTCTTTGTTTTGAATAATTGCTTGATTTTCAATGACATCTTTCTATTTCAATTCCAGGATGCTTCTCCACCGACAAATTCCTACTGCTGAGATGAATAATTCACTGCACCCAAGGGACTGCAAAGAGTAGTCATCGCCTTACTTCGAAGTGGAGGTTTTATTACACACATTTCAATATGTTAATGGATTACTTATCAAGGTATGAGGTTGTTGAAACTATGATGTCCGTTCAACTATTCTTTCAAAAGGAGTTAAAACCTGACGATGACTTAACTATGCTACAAGATGAAAATTATATGAATGCATGGGGTGAAAAGCAAAGTTAATTTACTGTCTTGATCAAACTAGATGTAATCATAAAATGTTTCATTAAAACATGATAAATCGTTAATTATGTTACTGCTGCTTCTTTCTGAAGCTTATACACTGTAAGATTTGATCGCGAAAGACTTTTTTCAAGTATTCCTTAAGATGAACAGCTCTTCCATGCATACTACCACGAACAGAAGTAATTACTTTTGGTGCTACTTATTTCCTTACTTCATTAGGTACTTTTCTTAAGCCGGATAATTGTGCAGAGTAGGAGACGAGGAAAACTGCTAGAAATAATTAAAATCATTACGGTAGCTTCCATAGCGATGAGAATTAGAGGTAAATTCTTTGTTTCGGATAATTGCTTGATTTTCAATGACATCTTTATATTTCAATTTCAGGATGCTTCTCCACCGACAGATTCCTGCAGCTTAGATTAATAATTCACTGCTACCAATGGACTGCATAGAGTGCTCATCACTTTACTTCGAAGTGGAGGTTTGATATTGCACTTTTCAAGATGTTAGTGGATTATTTTTCAAGGTAAGAGTTTTTTGAAACGTTGGTTATGTAAATAATTCCTTTCATCGGATGTGACAATGTGAATGATTCTGCACGATGGAACTGAAATGAATCTATAAATTGAACGACAAAGGTGATCGATTTACAATTCAAGAATTAGTGTCTTTATGGGTTATGTTAAAGAGTATTGATCAGTTCAATAATGAGAAACGCAGTTCGGCAAACAGAAACTTGCTGTTATGATCCCGGATGTTAATTACACATTTGGGTAGGTAACATTTACAAGGTAGGAGGATTTTGAAGCATTAGTTTCTGATTACATTTCCTTTTGATAGATGTCACACCAATGAGACCAATGATGTGATTTCCAATTGATGAATTTAAGATCCTGAGTGATAAATTGAATCAGTTTTAGTACTTGGGTGATGGGAAAGGAAACTTTGCAAGCAGGGAGTATCGTTTTCATGCAAGGATACTGATTGCACGTTTGAGCAAGTAAGATGATTTCCCTTCACGATAAGAGGTATTTGAAACAATGATTTTTGTTCAACTTTTCTTTCATAAGTGGTCAACTCACTTTACATTTCTGCAAGATGAAAGTTATACGAATCTATAAGGTTGAAAGAGAATTAGTATAATAATTTCCCTTGGATTGATGGGTGTGCGTAAGGGATAGTTTTCATTTCATTCGATGATGGAATGGGCAATTCGGCAGGCGGCGATGAGCACTGTAAGCGAGTCTCCACATCTGCTGAGATACCGTGTCTCCCCTCTCGGATAACTATTTTATTACCTATCGTTTTTCAGGCACCGAACGAACAACGAGGTACATGTCTCCCTTGCTCCTAAAACATTCTCTTATACTCAGGTGTATTCTTTCTGTAGGTACATCTAGCAAGGAAACAAGGCCGGGAGGACGGACGAGGAGAGTTCTTTTCTACATTTGGGCAGGAGATTAGAAGCAACTTATAGAACGACCAACATAGTGAACATCTATTTTATGTGATGCAAGAGGATGTGAATTGAACGTATCGCTTGCCATGTAACTGATGGTTGAAATGCAATAAAGTTTCTATTTTAAATGGTTGAAAACTGGGTTTTACTCCTCTCCCTTCAAGAAATATTAGTAAGAAAAAACGTTTAAAGTTAAATGCATACCCTTAGGTTTGACCGCTCTCCGAGTAAAGTTAAAGCACTCGTTAGGGTATTATTACCTCGAGGGCTTTCGTGAGAGCTCGACGAATTTCCATCGATTGCTTTCCTTTAAACTACCTATCATCAATAACATTTTAAAAATTCATCTTAGTCTTGAGGATGCCCCGCAATGGTGCAAAAGATTTGGATAGGAACGCTCTCATAGTTTAACTCATGCGTTACCAACGTGATGAACATTTTCGGCGATAAGTCTTGTACTAATCACAGAAACCTGTTCCACCATCGGGCTTAAAATTGCTTCCACATTACGAATCTTAAAGATTTGGAATAGAAGAACTTGCTCTACATTTATTTGTCACCGACACCTCTAAAGCTAAACGAGGATAGGAGAAAATAGAACGACGGTCGTCGTCTTTTTGCCCCGAAATTGCTAACCGGAATCCGACAGAGGGCCAAGTACTCGTTCAGTTGCTCGGTCCGTCTCGCGAGTAAACATCGTGCTCGTATCTAGCGAATGGAGAAGCTTTCTCGTAGTGTACGTTCAATTCTCATCTCTCCCGCGGCCAGTGGAATCTTGAAGATTGCCCCTGGAGAAAGCCACAGTGATGTTGCGTTTAGTGGTCATTGGAGAACATATAGGATATAATCGATGTGGCAGATTTGCACGGGACTGCATTGTGACATCGTCGAGTGAGTGAGGCGAGAAGCTTCGAGCGAGGTTCACGGAGAATTTTAAAGGTGAGACCCATCGGAATATTTTCCTCGTCTCTTTGCCTGCGTTGACAAGAATGTGCATCGCAATTTAACCTCCTGATTGCTTCGAAACGCGGAGTTTGGAGTGCCCTCGGCTGGGGGATATCTTGATCACCGTAAATAAGACCAGCTGTAAACAACAGCGAACGAATGCTTCATTGTCTCAGCTGTATCGTTCACATGGACTCGTACATTATCGCCTGGACGCGAACTTTATTAAGATTCCGAAGCCGTTTCTATAGCCAAAGCGCTTCCTCGTAGCATCATAGTTTACGTGAGGATGATTTCGTCTTCAATCGTGTTGATTTCATTCGAGGAAAGGGAAAATAAGGGACTGGGTATGGGAACGAAGTGAACGCGGCGAAGCCGCCATGGAAAGTGCAAAATGCATGGCGGCATTTCGAGGCGCCATTGTTACCGGTGGGAATCTAAAATTGAAAGAAGATTTTTCGAAATTAACTTGCGGTCCGTCGTAAGCGATAAAATTTTCATGAAGACTAGTATTTATTATGATTTTTTTCCTACTACGTGAGTCTTACCGCACAGATAGACCATTTTCATAATGCATCGAAAGCTTGTTCTTCGGAATTGAAGAAAACCGCCATTACTCGCCGTCGACGTAAAAGAAGAAAGAAATTTTGAGGTCATTCGATCGGTAATTGGATCAACAATTATTTGCCATGAAATTCATTAATACAGCGTCTGCACTGACAGCGGTGGTATTTCTCTCAGCCAATCAGAATCAAGAAAAATGTTTACCGGGAACTCAAATTAGAGGAAATCTTCAAATGATAAATTATAATTTGATTAATCGTTAAATGCGTTGCTGCTGCTACTTTCTGAAGCTAATACACTATCAGAATTGATCGCGAAAGACTTTTTTCAAGTATTCATCGAGTGAAAGAGCTCTACCACGAATAGCACCAAAAACAGAAACACTGTGGGGCTATAGACTTCTCTACTTCATAATGTAATTTGCACTATTTCTTGGCTTTCGAAGGGTAAGAGACGAGGATCGGCTGCTATAATTAATTACAAGTCCTTACGGTAGCTTTCATAGCGATCAGAAGTAGAGGAAGATTCTTTGTTTTGAATGATTGCTTGATTTTCGATGGCATCCTTCTATTTCAATTCCAGGATGCTTCTCCGCCGACAAATTCCTACTGCTGAGATGAATAATTCACTGCATCCAAGGGACTGCAAAGAGTAGTCATCGCCTTACTTCGAAGTGGAGGTTTTATTATACACATTTCTATATGTTAATGGATTACTTTTCAAGGTATGAGGTTGTTGACACTATGATGTTCGTTCAACTATTCTCTCATAAGGAGTTAACCTGACGATGACTTAACTATTGTACAAGATGAAAATTATATGATTGCATAGGGTGAAAAGCAAAGTTAATTTACTGTCTTGATCAAATTAGATGTAATCATATAATGTTTCACTAACACTTGATAAATCTTAAATTATGTTACTGCTCATTTTTCTGAAGCTTATACACTATAAGATTTGATCGCGAAAGACTTTTCTCAAGTATTCCTTAAGATGAAAGGCTCTTCCATGCATACTACCACGAACAGAAGTAATTACTATCGGTGCTACTTATTTCCCTAGTTCATTATGTACTTTGCACAATTATCTGGCTAAAGGAGAGTAGGAGACGAGGAAAACTGCTAGAAATAATTAAAAGTCATTACGGTAGCTTTCATACCGATGAGAATTAGAGGTTAATTCTTTGCTTTGGATGATTCCTTGATTTTCAATGACATCTTTCTATTTCAATTTCAGGATGCTTCTCCACCGACAGATTCCTGCAGCTTAGATTAATAATTCACTGCTACCAATGGACTGCATAGAGTGCTCATCACATTATTTCGAAGTGGAGGTTTGATATTGCACATTTCAATATATTAGTGGATTATTTTTCAAGGTAAGAGTTTTTTGAAACGTTGGTAATGTAAATAATTCCTTTCATCGGATGTGACGATGTGAATGATTCTGCACCATGGAAATTAAATGAATCTACAAATTGAACGACAAAGGTGATCGATTTACAATTCGAGAATTAGTGTCTTTGTGGGTTATATTAAAGAGTATTAATCAGTTCAATAATGAAAAACGCAATTCGGCAAACAGAAACTTGCTGTTATGATTCCTGGATGTTAATTACACATTTGGGTAGGTAACATTTACAAGGTAGGAGGATTTTGAAGCATTAGTTTCTGATAACATTTCCTTTTGATAGATGTCACACCAATGAGACCAATGATGTGATTTCCAATTGATGAATTTAAGATCCTGAGTGATAAATTGAATCAGTTATAGTACTTGGGTGATGGGAAAGGAAACTTTGCAAGCAGGGAGTATCGTTTTCATGCAAGGATACTGATTGCACGTTTGAGCAAGTAAGATGATTTCCCTTCACGATAAGAGGTATTTGAAACAATGATTTTTGTTCAACTTTTCTTTCATAAGTGGTCAACTCACTTTACATTTTTGCAAGATGAAAGTTATACGAATCTATAAGGTTGAAAGAGAATTAATATAATAATTTCCCTTGGATTGATGGGTGTGCGTAAGGGATAGTTTTCATTTCATTCGATGATGGAATGGGCAATTCGGCAGGCGGCGATGAGCACTGTAAGCGAGTCTCCACATCTGCTGAGATACCGTGTCTCCCCTCTCGGATAACTATTTTATTACCTATCGTTTTTCAGGCACCGAACGAACAACGAGGTACATGTCTCCCTTGCTCCTAAAACATTCTCTTATTCTCAGGTGTATTCTTTCTGTAGGTACATCTAGCAAGGAAACAAGGCCGGGAGGACGGACGAGGAGAGTTCTTTTCTACATTTGGGCAGGAGATTAGAAGCAACTTATAGAACGACCAACATAGTGAACATCTATTTTATGTGATGCAAGAGGATGTGAATTGAACGTATCGCTTGCCATGTAACTGATGGTTGAAATGCAATAAAGTTTCTATTTTAAATGGTTGAAAACTGGGTTTTACTCCACTCCCTTCAAGAAATATTAGTAAGAAAAAACGTTTAAAGTTAAATGCATACCCTTAGGTTTGACGGCTCTCCGAGTAAAGTTAAAGCACTCGTTAGGGTTTTAATACCTCGAGGGCTTTCGTGAGAGCTCGACAAATTTCCATCGATTGCTTTCCTTTAAACTACCTATCATCAATAAGATTAAAAAATTCATCTGAGTCATGAGGATGCCCCGCAATGGTGCAAAAGATTTGGATAGGAACGCTCTCATATTGTAACTCATGCGTTACCAACGTGATGAACATTTTCGGCGATAAGTCTTGTACTATTCAAAGAAACCTGTTCCACCATCGGGCTTAAAATTGCTTCCACATTACGAATCTTAAAGATTTGCAATAGAAGAACATTTATTTTTCGCCGACACCTCTAAAGCTAAACGAGGAAAGGAGAAAATAGAACGACGGTCGTCGTCTTTTGGCCCCGAAATTGCTAACCGGAATCCGACAGAGGGCCAAGTATTCGTTCAGTTGCTCGGTCCGTCTCGCGAGTAAACATCGTGCTCGTGTCTTGCGAATGGAGAAGCTTTTTCGTAGTGTACGTTCAATTCTCATCTCTCCCGCGGCCAGTGGAATCTTGAAGATTGCCCCTGGAGAAAGCGACAGTGATTTTGCGTTTGGTGGTCGTTGGAGAACATATAGGATATAATCGATGTGGCAGATTTGCACGGGACTGCATTGTGACATCGTCGAGTGGGTGAGGCGAGAAGCTTCGAGCGAGGTTCACGGAGAATTTTAAAGGTGAGACCCATCGGAATATTTTCCTCGTCTCTTTGCCTGCGTTGACAAGAATGTGCATCGCAATTTAACCTCCTGATTGCTTCGAAACGCGGAGTTTGGAGTGCCCTCGGCTGGGGGATATCTTGATCACCGTAAATAAGACCAGATGTAAACAACAGCGAACGAATGCTTCATTGTCTCAGATGTATCGTTCACATTGACTCGTACATTATCGCCTGGACGCGAACTTTATTAAGATTCCGAAGCCGTTTCTATAGTCAAAGCGCTTCCTCGTACCATCATAGTTTACGTGAGGATGATTTCGTCTTCAAACGTCTGTGTACGTCTATTATCTATGTACGATATTAAGGGCGCTACGATTTTTCAAAATTTGGAAATATTTCACCTCCTGGTATCGAACCCATGACTGTTTGGACGTAAGCAATAGCATTTTTCCGTAGACATACATAATATCAATAACTGTATGAAATCTTATCAGTCTAGCTTAATGGAAAGTATTTTTAAAAATTATTTGAAAAACGGCCCATGCATTCTAAATGGGGAAAATCGAGATTACGGGACGCTCTGGAATCGAACCCGTGACACGTAGGCAACTATTGATTTTTTTCGAAGTATATTATATACGTACCTATAAGTGTAAAAAATGTGAATGCTCTATGTATCATATTATGGGAGCTACGATTTTTCATTTCATTTTCAAAATTTGAAAATATTTCACCTCCTGGCATCGAACCCATGACCGCTTGCGCGTAAAAAACAGCATTTTTGCGTAGATATATATAATTGCAATAGCCATATGAAATTTCATTGTTGTATCTCAATGAAAAGTATTTTTTTTAATTGTTTGAAAAACGGCCCCATGCATCCTTACGGGGGAAAGTCGATATTTGGGGCCTCCTAGAATCGAACCCATAATAGGTAGAGTGGATTTCCCAATTTTTCCTGAGTGAAATTTAGTGGGCCATCACGTAAAAAAATCGGCGGCTCCGTGGCCGAAGCGGTTTGGGCCTGACATTAATATCCTATATATATGAATATATATATATATGTTATATATATCCCCCCGAAGCGTCTATATGTATAGATACGAGTAAAGGTGTGCTTGCTGACAGCAAGCAATCGGAGAATATATCTTTTAATAAAACGTAACATTTTACGAAAGATGATTCGGATAAGTCATGCTAAGTAAAGGAAATTTTTGCAGTGGATAATGCACTGATATCGATTTCCCATGCATTTCTTACAGCAGCTTTATTCCCGCCCCGGCGTCGAACCAAGGCCGTCTTACGAAAATCACTGTCATTTATCGCTTATGTATGATTACCTTTATAAACACTCTGAATTTCAAAAGGAAATTCATTCAGGAAGTAACTTAAAATGAGTCTTTAATTCCCTTTGCTTATCTTACGAAGTTATTGTTAACGCCCCCTAGAATCGAACCAACGACCATTAACGACGTAATCACGGTCGCTTTTAAGTGAGAATGGTCCCCTATATGGCTGTGTGAAATTTTGACCCTCTTCGCGGTCGGGATGGGTCATCGAAAGCTTTCGGAAATATGGTCAATGCATTCCTTATGACAAAAATCGAGATTACGGGAAGCTCTGGAATCGAACCCGTGACACGTAGGCAACTGTTGATTTTTTCCAAAGTACATTATGTCCGCATCTATACGTTTAAAAAGTTTCTATGATCTATATATCATATTAAGAGAGCTACGATTTTTCGAAATTTGAAAATATTTCACCTCCTGGCATCGAACCCATGATCGGTTGCGCGTAAAAAGTAGCATTTTTCCGTGGATATATATAGTAGCAGTAGCTACATGAAATCTTATCCTTCTAGGTTAATGGGAAGTATGTTTAATATCATTTGAAAAATGGCCCAATGCATTCTTAATGGGGAAAATCGTTTTTTGGGTCCTCCTAGAATCGAACCCATGATAGTTAGAGTGGGTTTCCCAATTTTTCCTAAGTGAGATTTATGACACTTCCCAACCGCGCAGAGGTTCAAAAATTTAACACAGCCATTAAGGGGACCATTCTCATATAAAAGCTATCCGAAGACTATCGTAAAAGGTAGTTGGTTCGATGCTAGGGGGCGTTAAATAATTCTCCATGTAAAATACATAGGGAATTTAGGGCTCATTTTAAGGTAGTTCCTGAATGAATTTCCTTTTGCAATTCAGGGTGTTTATAATGTCCACCATACTCAAGCGAAAGATTACAGTAATTTTAGCAGGATGACCTTGGTTCGACGTCGGGGCGGGATTTTAGCTGCCGAAAGAAATGCATCGGAAATCGAATTCAGTGCATTGTCAGCTGCTTTAATGTCCTTTACTTTATGTTCAGCAACGTTTGAGCAGAGTAATCTTTCGAAAAATATTATTATTCACTAAAGATAAACTATTGCATTGCTTGCTGTACGAGTAAAGGTGTGCTTGCTTACAGCAAGCAATGTAATATCTTATAATGAAAAAAAAGATTTAATGGAAAGCCAACTTTCGTCTTCATTAATATATTCTACGAAATTATCATAGAGCATGTATTCTTTGACATGTTCTTCCCATGCTTTTCTTAAGGCAGCATTGTTACCGCCAGGCGTCGAACCAAGGATTTTCTGCGAAAAACGCTGTCATCTTTCGCCTTAATATGGTTATCTCTAAAAACACTCCAAATTTCAAATGGAAATACATTAAGGAAGTACCTGAAAATAAGTCCTGAATTCCCTATGCATTTCTTATGAATTAATAGTTAGCGCCCCCTAGAATCGAACCAACGACCATTTACGATACTATTACGGTCGGTTTTATGTGAGAATGGTCCCATTTATGTCTCTGTGAAATTTTGAAGCTCAGAGCGGATGGGAAGTGTCATAAAAAGCTTTCGGAAATATGGCCAATGCATTCCTTGTGACAAAAATCGAGATTACGGGTCGCTCTGGAATCGAACCCATAGCACGTACGCAAATGCTGATTTTTTTCAGAGTACAATCTGTTTGTATCTAATTGTTTTGATCGTATATATCTATACATATAGACGCTTCGGGGGGATATATATATATAACATATATATATATATATATATCTATTATATATAGACGCTTCGGGGGGATATATATATATATATATAGGATATATATATATAGGATATTAATGTCAGGCCCAAACCGCTTTGGCCACGGAGCCGCCGATTTTTTTCCGTAATGGCCCACTAAATCTCACTCAGGAAAAATTGGGAAACCGACCCTACCTATCATGGGTTCGATTCTAGGAGGCTCCAAAAATCGACTTTCCCAATTAAGAATGCATTGGGCCGTTTTTCAAATGATTTTAAAAATACTTCCCATTACGCTAGAAAAATGAGATTTCATACAGCTATTGCTATTATTGGTATCTATGAAAGAATGCTATTGTTTACGTACAAACGGTCATGGGTTCGATGCCAGGAGGTGAAAAAGTTTCAAATTTCGAAATATCGTAGCTCTCTTAATATCATACAAAGATCATTCAAATTTTTTACACTTATAGGTAAGTATATTATATACCTCGAAAAAAATCAATACTTGCCTACGTGTCACGGGTTCGATTCCAGAGCGTCCCGTAATCTCGATTTTCCCCGTTAAGAATGCATGGTGCCGTTTTTCAAATAATTTTAAAAATACTTCCCATTAAGTTAAAAGAATAAGATTTCATGTAGCTATTGCTAATATATATTTCTACGGAAACATGCAGTATTTTACGTACAATCAGTCCTGGGTTCGATGCCAGGACGTGAAATATTTTCTGATTTTGAAAAATTGTAGCTCCCTTAATATCGTACAAAGATCATTCAAACCTTCTACAAATATAGATACATACAAAATGTAATTGGAAAAAAATCAGCACTTGCCTATATATCACGGGTTCGATTCCAGAGCGACCCGTAATCTCGATTTTTCCCGTTTAAAATACATTGGCCATATTTCCGAAAGCTTTTTACAACACTTCCCAACCGCACAGAGGTTCAAAATTTCACACTGCCATAAAAGGGCCCATTCTCAAATAAGTGCGACCGTAAGAATGTCGTAAGAGGACGTTGGTTCGATTCTAGGAAGTTTTTACTCTATGTCCATAAGAAATGCATAGGGAAATAATACCGCATTTTGAAGTACTTTCTGAATGAATTTCCTTTTGAAAATTGCAGTGTTTATAGAGACAACGATAATAAAGGAAATTCTTTTAATCATTTCCCGCAGGATGTCTTTGGTTCGACACTGGATCAGGAATTTTTCTGCCGCAAGGAACGCATGGGATATCGAATTCAATGCAATATACGCCGGGATAATGTCATAGATTTTATGTTTAGTATTCACTTATACTAAAAATCTTTCAAAAACCATACGTGTTATTAAAAGATATATTTTCCGATTGCTTGCTGTCAGCAAGCGCACCTTTACTCGTATATATATAAATATAGACGCTTCGGGGGGATATCTATTATATATAGACGCTTCGGGGGGATATATATAACATATATATATATAGGATATTAATGTCAGGCCCAAACCGCTCGGGCCACGGAGCCGCCGATTTTTTTACGTGATGGCCCACTAAATCTCACTCAGGAAAAATTGAGAAATCCACTCTCCGTATCATGGGTTCGATTCTAAGAGGTCCCAAAAATCGACTTTCCCCCGTAAGAATGCATGGGGCCGTTTTTCAAATAATTTTTAAAAATACTTCCCATTACGCTAGAAAAATGAGATTTCATACAGCTATTGCTATTATTGGTATCTATGGAAAAATGCTATTTTTACGTACAACCGGTCATGGGTTCGATGCCAGGAGGTAAAATACTTTCAAATTTCGAAAAATCGTAGCTCTCTTAATATGATACATAGATCATTCAAACTTTCTACACCTATAGATACTTACATAATGTACTTCGGAAAAAATCAACAGTTACGTATGAGTCACGAGTTCGATTCCAGAGCGTCCCATAAATTCGATTTTTCCCGTTTAAAATACATTGACCATTTTTCCGAAAGCTTTTTATGACACTTCCCAACCGCGCAGAGGTTCAAAATTTCACACAGCCATAAAAGGGACCATTCTCAGTTAAAAGCGACCAAAATTATGTCGTAAATGGTCGTTGGTTCGATTCTAGGGGGCGTTAACTATACCTTCGTAAGAAATGCATAGGGAATTAAGGACTCATTTTAAGGTACTTCCTTAATGAATTTTCTTTTAAAATTCGGAATGTTTATATAGTCAATCGTACTGAAGCCAATAATGACAGTGATTTTCGTTGGATGGCCTTGGTTCGACGCCAGGGCGGTAATAATGCTGCGGTAAAAAATGCATTGGAAATCGAAATCAAAGCAATACTCGCTGCGAAAATGACCTTTATTTTATGTTTAGATTGGCCTTTCAGAATAATGTTTCGAAAAATGTTACATTTTATTAAAAGATATATTATTAGATTGCTTGCTGTCAGCAAGCGCACCTTTACTCGTATATATATATCTATATAACATATATATATATATATAGGATATTAATGTCAGGCCCAAACCGCTGGGGCCACCGGCTCGGCGATTTTTTTACGTAATGGCCCACTAAATCTCACTTAGAAAAAATTCGGAAATCCACTCTACCTATCATGGGTTCGATTCTAGGAGGCCCCAAAAATCGACTTTCCCCCGTAAGAATGCATGGGGCCGTTTTTTAAACAATTTAAAAAAATATTTTCCATTGAGATAGAACAATGAAATTTCATATGGCTATTGCAATTATATATATCTACGCAAAAATGCTATTGCTTACGCGCAACCGGTCATGGGTTCGATGCCAGGAGGTGAAAAAGTTTCAAATTTCGAAAAATCGTAGCTCTCTTATTATGATACATAGATCATTCAAATTTTTTACATTTATAGGTAAGTATATAATATACCTCGAAAAAAATCAATAGTTGCCTAAGTGTCACGGGTTCGATTCCAGAGCGTCCCGTAATCTCGATTTTCCCCGTTAGGAATGCATGGGGCCGTTTTTCAAATAATTTTTAAAATACTTCCCATTAAGTTAAAAGAATAAGATTTCATGCAGCTATTGCTAATATATATGTCTACGGAAAAATGTAGTATTTTACGTACAATCGGTCCTGGGTTCGATGACAGGAGGTGAAATATTTTCAGATTTTGAAAAATCGTAGCTCCCTTAATATCGTACATAGATCATTCAAACCTTCTACAAATATAGATACATACAAAATGTAATTAGAAAAAAATCAGCATTTGCCTATGTATCACGGGTTCGATTCCAGAGCGACCCGTAATCTCGATTTTTCCCGTTTAAAATACATAGGCCATATTTCCGAATGCTTTTTATAACACTTCCCAACTCCGCAGAGGTTCAAAACTTCACACAGCCGTTAAAGGGACCAGTCTCCTTTAAAAGCTATCCTAAGATAGTCGTAAAAGGTCGTTGGTTCGATGCTAGGGGGCGTTAACTATATCTCCATTTGAAATGCATAGGGAATTTAGGGCTCATTTTAAGGTACTTCCTTAATGTATTTCCATTTGAAATTTGGCATGTTTATAAAGATTGTCATACATAAGCGAAAGATGACAGTGATTTTAGCAGGATGACCTTGGTTCGACGCCGGGGCGGGATTTTAGCTGCCGAAAGAAATGCATCGGAAATCGTATTCAGTGCATTTTCAGCTGCGTTAATGCCCTTCACTTAATGTTTAGCAACGTTTGAGCAGAGTAATCTTTCGAAAATTTTATTATTCACTAAAGATAAATTATTGCATTGCTTGCTGTAAGCAAGCGCACCTTTACTCGTATATATATATATATATATATATAGGATATTAATGTCAGGCACAAACCGCTGGGGCCAAGGAGCCGCCGATTTTTTTACGTAATGGCCAACTAAATCTCACTCAGGAAAAATTGGGAAATCTACTCTACCTATCATGGGTTCGATTCTAGGAGGTCCCCAAAATCGACTTTCCCCATTTAGAATGCATTGGGCCGTTTTTCAAATGATTTTAAAAATACTTCCCCTTGAGAGAGAACAATCCACACTTGCCTACATGTCACGGGTTCGATTCCAGAGCGTCCCGTAATCTCGATTTTCCCCGTTAAGAATGCATGGGGCCGATTTTCAAATAATTTTAAAAATACTTCCCAAAAATTAAAAAGAATAAGATTTCATGCAGCTATTGCTAATACATATGTCTAAGGAAAAATGTAGTATTTTACGTACAATCGGTCATGGGTTCGATGCCAGGAGGTAAAATATTTTCAAATTTTGAAAAATCCTAGCTCTCTTAATATGATATATAGATCATTCAAACTTTTTATACGTATAGATACTTACATATTGTACTTCGAAAAAAATCAGCACTTGACTATGTATCACGGGTTCGATTCCAGAGCGACCCGTAATCTCGATTTTTCCCGTTTAAAATACATTGGCCATATTTCTGAAAGCTTTTTATGACACTTCCCAAGCGCGCAGAGGTTCAAAATTTCACACAGCCATATAAGGGACCATTCTCACATTAATGAAACCGTAATAGTATCGTAAATGGTCGTTGGTTCGATGCTAGGAGGCGTTAACTATATCTCCATTTGAAATGCATAGGGTATTTAGGACACATTTTGTTGTACTTCCTGAATGAATTTCCTTTTGATATTCGAAATATTTATAAAGTCAATCATACTCAAGCCAATAATGACAGTATTATTCGTTGGATAACCTTGGTTCGACGCCAGGGCGGTAATAATGCTGCAGTAAGATATGCATTGGAAATCGAAATCAATGCAATGCTCGCTGCGAAAATGTCATTTACGTTATGTTTAGAATGGCCTTTCAGAATATATTTCGAAATACCTTCATTTTATTAAAAAATATACTATTACATTGCTTGCTGTAAGCAAGCGCACCTTTAACCGTATGTTATATATATCCCCCCGAAGCGTCTATATGTATAGATATATATATACGAGTAAAGGTGCGCTTGCTTACAGCAAGCAAAGTAATAATATATCTTTTAATAAAGTGTAAAATTTTTCGGTATATTATTCTAAAATATCATTCTAAACGTAAAGTAAATGGGCGTTTTCGCAGCGAGCAATGCATTGATTTAAATTTCCCAAGCATTTCGTACTGCAGCAATATTACCGCCCTGGCATCGAACCAAGGACTCCAACGCAACACGCTGTCATTATTGGCTTGAGTATGATTGACTTTCAAAATATTTTGAATATCAAAAGGAAATTCATTCAGGAGGTACCTCAAAATGTCTTCTAAATTCCCTATGCATTTCAAATGGAGATATAGTTAACGCCCCCTAGCATCGAACCAACGACCATTTACGACAATCTTTGGGATGCCTTAATGCGGGAATGGTCCCTTTTTGCCTGAGTGAAATATTGAACCTCTGCGCGGTTGGGAAGTGTTATAAAAAGCTTTTGCAAATATTGCCAATGCATTCCTTATGACAAAAATCGAGATTACGGGACGCTCTGGAATCGAACCCGTGGCACATAGGCAAATGCTGATTTTTTTCCAAGTACATTTTGTAAGTATCTATAGGTGTAAAAAGTTTGAATGATCTACTTATGATATTAAGGGAGCTACGATTTTTCAAAATTTGAAACTTTTTCACCTCCTGGCATCGAACCCAAGACCGATTGTACGTAAAATACTACATTTTTCCGTAGACATATATATATATGCAATAGCTACATGAGATCTTATTCTTTTAACTTAATGGGAAATATTTTTAAAATGATTTGAAAAACGGCCCCATGCATTCTTAACGGGGAAAATAGAGATTACGGGACGCTCTGGAATCGAACCCGTGACACGTAGGCACGTATTGATTTTATTCGAGGTATATAATATACTTACCTATAAGTGTAAAAAATTTGAATGATCTATGTATCATATTAAGAGAGATACGATTTTTCAAATTTTGAGAATATTTCACCTCCTGGCATCGAACCCATGACCAGTTGAGAGTGTTATATTGCATTATGCCGGAGATATTTATATTAGTAATAGCTGCACGAAATCTTATTCTTCTAGCTTAATGGGAAGTATTTTAAAAATTATTTGAAAAACGGCCCCATGCATTCTTAACGGGGAAAATCGAGATTACGGGACGCTCTGGAATCGAACCCGTGACACATAGGCAACTGTTGATTTTTTCCAAAGTGCATTTTATACGTATCTATACGTGTAAAAAGTTTTAATAATCTATATTTTATATTTATAGAGCTACGATTTTTCAAAATCCGAAAGTATTTCACCTCCTGGCATCGAACCCATGACCGATTAGACGTAAGCAATAGCATTTTTCCGTAGATATATATAGTAGCAATAGCTACATGAAATCTTATCCTTCTAGGTTAATGGAAAGTATTTTTAAAATCATTTGAAAAACGGCCCAATGCATTCTTAATGGGGAAAATCGATTTTTGGGGCCTTCTAGAATCGAACCCATGTTATGTAGGGTCGGTTTCCCAATTTTTCCTAGGTGAGATTTAGTTGGCCATTACGGAAAAAAATCGGCGACTCTGTGGCCAAAGCGGTTTGGGCCTGACATTAATATCCTATATATATATATGTTATATATATCCCCCCGAAGCGTCTATATATAATAGATAACATATATATAGGATATTAATGTCAGGCCCAAACCGCTTTTGCCACGGAGCCGCCGATTTTTTTACGTAATGGCCCACTAAATCTCACTCAGGAAAAATTCAGAAATCCACCCTACCTGTCATTGGTTCGATTCTAGATGGCCCCAAAAATCGATTTTCCCCATTAAGAATGCATTGGGCCGTTTTTCAAATAATTTTAAAAAATACTTTCCATTATGCTAGAATAATGAAATTTCATGGAGCTATTGTTATTATTGGTATCTATGGAAAAATGCTATTGTTTACGTACAACCGGTCATGGGTTCAATGCCAGGAGGTGAAAAAGTTTGAAATTTCGAAAAATCGTAGCTCTCTTAATATGATATAAAGATCATTCAAACTTTCTACACGTAAAGATACGTATATAGTGTACATCGAAAAAAATCAACAGTTGCCTATGTGTCACGGGTTCGATTCCAGAGCGTCCCGTAAACTCGATTTTTGTCATAAGGAATGTATTGGCCATGTTTGCGAAAGCTTTTTATGACACTCCCCAACCACGCAGAGGTTCAAAATTTCACTCAATCATAAAAGGGACCATTTTCAAATAAACGCATCCCTAAGATTGTCGTAAATGGTCGTTGGTTCGATGCTAGGGGGCGTTAACTATATTTCCATTTGAAATGCATAGGGAATTTAGGACACATTTTGAGGTACTTCCTGAATGAATTTCCTTTTGAAATTTGGAATATTTATAAAGTCAATCATACTCGAGCCAATTATGACAGTATAATTCGTTGGATGGCCTTGGTTGGACGCCAGGGCGGTAATAATGCTGCGGGAAGAAATGCATGGGAAATCAAAATTAATGCAATGCTCGCTCCGAAAATGTCATTTACGTTATGTGTAGAATATATTTCGAAAAATCTTACATTTTCTATATATCTATTTTATTTTCTATATATCTATATCAATTTTCTATATATATCTTATCTTATTAGAGTCCGCGTGTTGATTCGGAGGCACTATGACTCAGCAACGACCAAACGGACACTTTCGGGAAGGACAAGTAGGGATGGTGGTAGAGTGGGACCCCTGGAACACGTCCAAAATGGGAGCAACACAGCTTTTCAGGGGGACAGGGCTCGGTTGAGTTCAGGCGTGACGTCAATTAGCAGGAACCCAAGTCCGCGTTCCCGTTTCCCAGAAGTCACTATCGCTACGAGGTGATCGCCAAAATCCTAATTTACGGCTTAGGGCGTTATAGGGCACTCTCTCATCGTGAACATAATGACCGTGTCTCATAGGCCTTCGCGACTTATGTGCGTGTGAATGAACCGCGGCTGATTTAAAGGGCTGCATTAAAAAATTAGGAAGTTCATCTGGAAGAGAAAAAAAAAGATTTCATCGCAGATTTGTGACGTAAAAGATTTGGGAATATTGAATTAGTCACGATTCCTAATTTGTTAAGCTGACTCATTACTCTTACGAGCTACCTTCGCCGTTTGATTACGTATACTTTTGTGGTATCCACTGCGGAATAATTTGGATATGATTCGAGATCCGATCCTGAAAACAAAAGTTGGACTCGGAGGTCATCAACCGCATCAACGGTCCCCGTACTAAACCTCACAACATCCGACAAATCTTTTCAAACAATTACTTAGGTACGAGATGGAGTTTTGTGCCGACAATAGCAAAATGGGCAATTAGAATGTGTTCTGATATTACCCGTATCGACAGTTTGTTCCAATCGATCATGTCGATCCCTATCATATGAATAAAAAAACTAGAATGGATAAAATGAGGTTTACTCACCGAGAGACGGTTGTTCTCAGGATTCAAAGACACCAAGATGCACTGGAATAAGAAATCATTATCTTTTAGCTGGGAAAATTAAATAGAATGTATACGAAGGCTACTTAGAATGTATGCATTATTAAACCCTTTGTGCAAGATTCAACGACTTACAGTGAAAACTTTTATTACCCAGAACTCTAAACGAGATAAGACCTTAATACATGCATTCTATTAAAGGTTCGTTTAAGAGAAGGTAAAATTGTTTTTTGGTACCACTTCCCCGAAAAGTTAACATTTAGTTCCTGGATGTCTTCTGCTTAGATCCATAAACAGTTTGGTAAACAATGAACTCTTTATGAATTGTATACAAGGTGAAACAAAATTTATTACGGCAATAAAACCTTAGACCTTGCTCGTGTGTAGATAGATATAAAAAGATTATAAATTGCGAAATATAGAGAGAAATGATCCTAATCCAAAGCGATAATGTCGAATGATTTTGAAACCTGAAATTGTCGATTTTTTTGTAAATTACACATTAATTATCTTCCTTTCCTCATTAAATCTATTTTTTCGATAAAAATGCATATTTCATACTCCTAACGAAAACCTGGAAAACGTGCGAACGGGCATCCATTTAGATGAAAATGATTAGTTATTTCAGACAACTATTCATTTTCCGAAACTCTCCTCTGCAAATTCGAGGCAGAAGGAATAGGAAAATAAAAACAGTTTTTACTTTGGCAGGGATTCAAATATAAACAAGATAATAACTCATCTTGTCTTCCATCATCTCCTAGTACACCTGACTCCATGAATTACCTCAGAGATTAGCCCGTGAGCTGGGGGTTAGTCACTCCTGAAGTACTGGCGGAACTGCACCCAACAACAATTGGGGTGAGTAAGGAGACTAAAAATGGGAGAATGTGATCATGGGAAGTGCTCGGAGATAATTGGTCCAAAATCAAAGCTCTGAGAGGAGGGGTCCAAAATCATGATAGTAGAGTGAAACGATATCAGTGTAAGTTAATTTCGGTTCATAACCGCCAACCAAGGCGAATCCTTTTACCATAAATGGAATCCATTAGGAAATGTCTTGCAAACATTAAGATTCCCAATAAAAGTGTATAAATCTCTAACCAAGGGCATTCTTATAAATATAAGACTTGAAAATAAACTCCGTTAAAGATCGATAATTTTTTATTCGACATTCAACATCAAAAACACACTAAATAAGGGACGTTTTAATTCTTCTCGTAGCATTGGATTAAATGAACCTAAAGGATGTATAGTTGGGGCAATAAACAAGTCACTTAAAGGACATACTCATTTCCAAGATATACAATTTTTGGTCTCATTAAAATTTTCCTTCACAGAAATTTCAATCACTTCCGTTCACAAATATTTTAATTTTTTAGAAATAAAAGATAACATTTATCATACACTTATAAACCTCCACTGTGGTAGAATTGAATTTCTTGTTTAATCATAATAAAGGGATTAAATATTAGGTGAAAAATCTTAGACTTAATGATGCGGTTAATGAGATATCAATCTTTCTCCCTATTTTTATTAGTTCACTTTTTACCCTTCTCCAACCTTGATAGTATTCCTGAGGCTATTTAAACACTAGTCTTATCTGTTACCAATCAAAACACTTGTAAATTGATTTATGATAAATAAAATTGCATCATGAGCTTACTTTCATTACGCTGATACTGAAGCAGAAATATTCCTCTTAGGTAAATCAAAATGGCGATTGAACAAAGTTATTCACGACATTTGTTAGATAATAATATAAATTAATAAATGTTTCATAGCTTATGTTATATGTTTTCAGCTAAAATACAAAAAAATTAACGAGATAAATTTCCCGGTACCAAACAGCATTCATTTTATCTACAGTTAGTTGAATATAATATATTATTATTGTTATTATTGTTGAATATAATATATTATTATATAATATATTATTATATTATATTATTATTGAATATAATAGTTAGTTGAATTAAATTTCAATTAATTTTATTGAACTCAAATTCATTTTTCTATAATAATATAAGGAGGATATTTCATTTATGATATACTATATTTATTAGTATATCATATGTATATATATTTATGCTGAAATACGTATTTATAAGTATATCAGAAATGTAATATTCTCATCTCGTGGATCATTCTTTATATGTCTGGGATTAGAATGATTTCGGATGAAATACTTTAGAAAACGCACGGTGCACAAGAACCTTTCCTTGGCACCCTTAGCTCAGATTAAAGACAAAACGTTTTTGGGACAAAGGAGTAGTAAATATAAAAGAATCAGATGAGGAGCGGGTGGGAAAGAGACAGGCCGACCTAAATCTCGATTCAACTGAAGTGGATATAATTAGAATCTCTTAGAGAGAGAGCTTGTTCCAGTGAAGAGTGATGAGGGATAGGTATTATACTATAAGACGATCGAAGTAACGAAGTTCTACGAACGGAGTAGGAATCAAGAGTAGATAAAGCGGTCCCATTTCCAGTGTGGATTTTCCGCTCATTTAGATTTAGTCTACCAAGAAAGTGTTTACCGACCCACTTGCGAATCTACAGAAAGGGAAAGTTACTAAAAATAAGTTCATGGTTATGATCTTTATCTGTCTCTATTCATTAGTCCATTTCTAAGAAACTTAGCAATTAATGGAGAACAAATGATAAAGGATGACCTTACAAAGTATGGCACTATTTTTATGATTCACATAATTGCGTTAAATTGGATGAATTTAAAGATTTTAATAATAAACTTTCTCCCTTATGAAACTCGCACTCTATTGAATACCGCTTTAGTGACGAAAGGATGGATTCAATTATTTTTATCCGAGAAATACTTTGCACTAAAATTTATCTCCTCTGGATATTAACCTTTATGATGATAAACCTAATTTTCATGTTATCTTTCAATTTTTAGAAGCACCTTTTGATAGAGCGGTCAAAAAATTTCAATGTATATATTTTGAAACATTTTCAATTGAAATTGGAGAATGAGAAGGCTAGATAAATCATTAGGGGATTTTATTTTATGAAAAAAATAATCGTAAAACATATCCGTTATTGGATGGAACAGGTGAGTAACGCCTTGAATCTTAAAAGAATTAATCCTACAGTGGACTTAAAATATTATATAAGTAAATGAATAGCTTTAACAGCAACCAATGAAATAGACCGAAATATTGTTATAATTATTAAAAAATTATTTCGAAAATTTTCTACTATACGAATACGTATCAATATGTAATGAAAAACCTTCAAAAAAATTTCCAAAGAAATTACAAAGATTTTCATTCAACTATTGCTTTTCATGAGGTCGATTCTTCCAATATTGATTTCACGAGTATGTATCAAATTTGCGCTTTATAAATATTCGTTCTCCTTAGAATGGTTTAACTTTCTCTAGCATTTGGTGTAAGTTGATTGTAACATGGGTTAAGTCATGTCAGTGTCCCATCTCTCTCCTTTGATCGCCAAAATATAGTGTGGGATAGTTTCGATGTAAAGATTGTGAAACGCCCTCCGTAGCACATTCAAACATTACGGAGTTTTGTTTTTTATGCTAAGCGATTCAGATTTTTAAAATATTCTTTTCTAAAGATATAAATAAACTCATTCAGATAGTATTTTTCCTCGCCTTTATTCGCTCAAAATACACGGGATCCTCTCTTGTATAAGAGAGAGCATGTTATCCTAAAGGATAGCTTAATCCTTTCTCGAGTACATTAACAATGTTCTAATTGATACGTCGTCGCAAGTACGATGTAAAGGTAGATTTAAAATAAAATTCAATTCTTTAGAGCTAAAATATTTCAATAAATTGAAGCTTTTTGTGTCCCCTATTTGTCATTGCTTTTATGGAATTCAAAAAATCAGTTATTCCACTAAAGTTTAAACGAAGAAACGGTACAAAACATAAATACCGATACTTCCTATTTTGAGTTACTCAGAAAAGAGTTGTTCTTCCCTAAAACGAATCTCCAACACTACTGAGAAAAATTGACAGCAGTTTCTGCGTATTTTCTATTTAAGATGATAAGAAACCCTTCGAAGCATTACTTCCGTAACCCGAATTTCAGAAACGAACTTATGAACACAAATTCTTTCGCTAATGTAAATGCGGTTTACCGCATCAGTAAAAATAAACGCTATGCTTTGGGATGTCTGCTGAGGCCTGGAAAAACATAAACACCACGGAAATAATTTTGGCCACCTAATTACGAAATTTAGCTCTAAAATTAAACTCCCAACGTAACGTGCGACCGAACAAATATAACTCTAGAAGTAAAGGTTCTAGAAGATTCGAAGAGTTGCTATTTGTTATGAATGCTTCGAATTTTTTATCGTATTAGAGAAACACCGATTTTTGTTGAAAATTGATTTACTAAAATGATTGATTCATAGTAAGAATGTTACATTTTCAAAAACAATCTCCTTGAATTCCAAACACTTGAATTTATTCTGTTCCAGAAAAATTTCGTATCAAATACATTTTTTGGTTTGGTATAGATTGAAATGTTCTAGTAGTTAAGTCAGTGTTTTAGAAGATACTTCGAATTAAAAATGCGTAATCAAATGTATTCACATATGACGTTACCATTATCGTGTACAAATAGCATATAAGGAAGAATTATTTTAAATTTAATATCCTGCAATGACTGAACAAATATATCAAAGATAGTATCAAGACCACGTATACAGTTCCTATGAAGGACTAATAAGGTAGATATACTCGTAAACACGTGAAAACTTAAAACCTAACGACACTTGGCTTTTGAATGTACGAAGTGAATTCCGAAATGCCCAAATCTATTTCCTCGCTCCATCGCGCTATTTTCCAAGGTCTCTTCTAATGCACTTCGTCCACGCCTTCGTCCACCTTACTTGTATAACAGAGACGTCGTTTCGGATGATTGCTCCATTAAATCAAAGTTAAATAAACAGAGCATTCAAGTGAGTCAGCCGAATACGTCATTGAAGTATTTGAATGCTAATCATGATGAAAGGTACGCTGAATTTTTATTATTCTTAAAAAGTATCTAATTTAAGTACAATACACCTCATAGTATTCACCCTCAATCCTTTGCATATCTGCTAGTGCTTTTAATATCCCTCAAACGCTTCTAGAGCAGGATTTATGGCATCTTTCCGTCTCCTATTCTTTTTCGATATCCTCAATGTTCCCAAAATGTCCTCCTTTCAAGGTGTATCATGCGGTTTCAAAAGAGAGGGGAAGCACCAAAGACCGTGCGAATGCGATGGTTGAGTCATAGAAGTGCAAATTCTTAGGTCGTAGTGAAATGGTTATGCCTCAGGTTGTCAGTTAAGGTCATTCAAGGGAAACGGTGTAGATTTGGAGGTAAAATTTCTTTTGACACGGCGGCATGGTTATGAGACCTGACGGTCTACTACGACAATGAGATCGGAAAACAAAATTTGCTGAACCTTCATATTCATTCGAATTTATTTTGCTTTTTCAGTCCCGTTCCACAGTGGGTTATGATTTAAGAGAGTAATTGATTTAGCGCTCCGATTGCTAATCATTGTCACTTTTTGCTCGAGACTAATAGACCCGTAAGCGTAATTCGGATTGATCCGGACCCGCCCTCAGATATAAAATTCAAAAACTAAATTTCTATTCAAGATATAGACTCAAAATAACCTGTAAATGAAAATAATAACATTTATTTCAATTTCTCTCGCGACAAGTTTTTCGTAACGTAAGAAAAAAAAAATTTTAAGGCGATTTATAAATTTGACTGTACGATCCAATTTTTCGGAGGTTGCGTTCCACTTAAATTATTTTTTACTAAACTATAATGACTGAAAATTAATATAGTTTGACTTTTATGCATTCATAAGGTTTAAGAGTAATCTAAGAAAAAACTAGTACTTTACGTTAGATAGGATGAGAGAAATGGCAGTTTTAGTATTGTTCACGGCTGGTAAGGCGTCCAATTTTTTCATTCCTCTATAAAATTTATTTCTACTGCTAAAAGGGTAAGAAATCTTCGTCAATATGTAGAACCATTCTTCCTTGTCCAAAGTTCACCAAAAAATTGGAAAAAAATCCACCAAACTTAGTTAAAAATATTAATTTTATCCGTAGAAGTAACTCGGAAATAATTAACTGACGCCTTTGGAGAGTCTAGGTTGCTCCCTTATGGGAATTTACGTGCATTTATTTCCCCATAAGCCTCCCGTACTGCCAGCTTTTGTGGAACGGACTATAGCTGTCATCGGGAATAAGTTTAGCTTAAATACACTGATATAAGAACAGTCACTGGTAACACTTTTCGAGGAAGAGATTTCGAGATATCTCTCATTGCAAGCCGAAGGAATGTACATCGCGTAATTGGTCGAAATACTTTGGTTTTTATTGTCGCATATGAGTGCATTCTGAATAATTGAAGACTCTTAATTACCATGAATATATTTCTCAGTAAAACCAATTTTCGTGAAAACTCGCTCCGGAGAGTTAAATTTCTATGATCCAAATGTATTAATCCTCAATATTGGAAGCAATTAACCTACGTAATTTGGTTATTTGTTGCACATAAAAAGTATTTGCTCTTTGCATTTGGTATGTGGCCTTGCATTATTAAAGAGTGGCCTTTCTCCCATTTAAATCTTAATTTCATTTAATAACGCTCAAACGATTCATTAATTTCTCACATAGAAGATAAAACTTACATTTGGAGTTAATTTTAATTTTGCTCCTTTTGTATCCTTTCCTTTGATTTAAAGCTTTAGTAATGGTAGTGATTAAAATTCGAAGTACGTCTAGAAATGAGAAAAATGTGAGACTCGTTAATCGTAAATTTAACTTGAGTTCCTTTACCAAAAGAGATACAAATTGTTCGCGATACACAGAGATAACGAAAGATAATTCTATTTTGTAATGTTTCTTGGCTGTGATGTTGTAATTCTCTTTTTTGTGATCGAGAATTACGTAATATTCAAATAATCTCCATGATTTTTGTTACAATAAATGTAACCAAAAAGTGATAATATTGTAATAGATATCATCTACCTGAATCAAAATATTTCTCATTTAATTTGTCCCCCAACAAATCGAGCTTTCTCTATTTATATCCGTTTTCTTGATAAAAAACGAAATAAAAATATGTCCCTAAAGTAAGGCTCACTGTTTTAATTGCAACTTTCATTCACTGTTTCCAATTTATATATTTTATAAATTAAGCTATTTTAATACTTTATTTAATTATCTTTTCTAAATGTTCAAAGAATTTAAATATTCATCAAAGCAAAAGATATTAGTCCCTGCTTAAGATTACTGCAATTTATTACTTCTATTGTTTTAAATTTTCTTTGAAAATAAAGCACATACAAAACTATCTCACAAAACATCTTATTGATGGAAAATAACTTATGTACAATTTTCATAAATTTATGCAATAGAACAGTGTTTTTCACCTATAACCTGTATTTGGGTCCACTCAATGGATTTTTCTATGCGCGATTGCAAGATCTGCTCGCCCTATTGAAAGCTCCTCAGCAGAGCTCAGTACGTAGGCCATTGGAATGCTGATTTTGGAGAGGAGTGAATCACCACTTTGAAATTGATACACAGATGTAACAGCCTTCGTTTCTGATCGTTGATGGTGAACATGAATAAATTTTAAGAGAGCAAAAAGTTTGAATTCACGCTTTTAAAGGCGGTGACCATCCGAAGCTCTTTAATATAGACATGTATTTGATTCCTTAATATTTTTCAAGTCTTCTTATGACGTATTTTAATGGGAGAGTAATAGTTCGAAAACTTCACCGTCTTTTCTACCACAAGTATTAATTCACTAAAGCAAGTTTATATTTTTATTATTAAAAACTATATGGACAAGCATAAGTAAGAATGGCCAATTTATTAAACAATCATAACGGCCAGTTTATAAATCAACAGATTATTTAATAATATTTTTAATTGTCTAAATATGAAAGACGTGATTTAAATTCATTGATATTAAAACTAATCTTTACATTTATGCAATTGATAGCAGAGACATTTCGGGTGCTAATAAAATAAATGAGAGCGGTTGTGGGAAAAAGTTCTCAAGTTGTTCGTATAAAAACCACGGGATAACGCCCACACGAGGAGGAAAAAATACGGAAACTGTGGTTATAATGGTACTCTTATTCTGAAATGATATTCAATATAATTATATCTTCCAAACCTAATGTAAGACTAAAAGAGTTAAAATGAAAAGGTGTAATAGGAGTAAAATCTGTAATATCAATGTAAAAATCCACCAAACTAAGTTGAAAATCTTAATTTCATCCATTGCGAAGGCAAATTTTGTGGATATCGCGGATATTCCGGAAAAATGACCCGGCGTACGAGGCTATTCGATTTCTCCATAAGCCCACACTGCCTAGAAAAGTGGAACAGACTATAAATACGTTCCGCAAATAACGAACGAAAGGCGGCAGAAGGTCAATGATTAATAATAATCTCCTGAATGAAGACCAAGAGTATATAATGGCGTTTTTTATAAAGACGACAGTTTTATAATACAAGAAACTAAATTATTTAAAGGAACGTTTGTAGACTGTTGGAGTGCGTCTATATTCAAACATAACATATCTCTCGAAATAAATTAGAAAAAAAAACATTTAGAGAAGACATATCAAGCAGTAGTTATCCAAGACTATTATTCTTAAGCAATTTAAGCAATTATACGTATTTCAAAATTGCTCTCGTTCATTAATCGGGCTTAATATCCACTAATTAACGCCCAAAGTTATTGAGTTAAGTATACTTTTTCTTTGATCATGATAAATTTCTATATTAACATGATGGTAAATATAATAAATAAAAGCCAATTTAGTGTTAAGAATCAGCGCTCATCTTCTGCGGTCCGTAGTGATAACAGCGAGATGGATTTCACAGTTTGGTGTCCGGAAGGATTAAGTGCTCTATCTCGGGACCAAATCTTTACACTTGCGGTGAGATGAACCCCCAAATGGGACGTTAAAGCGAGAGGCTTCGAAGATGCATTTCGCTCAACAGAGTGGTATCGACACCTCTCTTTACCTCTCACTTCAGTCGAATCTAAATGCTGTTTTGCTCCCATTCCTTCTCAAGTTGAGATTGATGGAAACAGATTTAAGATCCAATGAATGAATGTTAGAGAAATCAAGCATGATTTAAGGGATCTTCACTTGAAAAGCGATTTACGCTTTGGTTTGACGAAAGAATTGTTGATGCAAACGCTTGAGTACCCGTGAAGCGTAGGGAAACAATGGTAAAGATCCAATGAGAGCAAACCTTTATGTTAGAATGAGGGCCTAATTCAAAAGGGGATGGGGCTATTCTGAACTGAAGAAAGGGGGGCTTCTTCGGGTCACAATCATTGCTTAGATATCACAGTTACCTAAAGATAGTTCCTTAACAGAAGAAACAACTGAAGTTTTTTTCCATCCTTAAGAGCTGCAAATTGAGAAAGCTTTCGAGCGTTTTTATAAGCAAAATTTGGAACAATATTCCTTTTAGGTTATATAAATATTATAAAATACCATATCTATTATACAAATTCTCAAATTCGTTTGGTATAGAAAAGCTTCGGTAACTACGTGCGGTGTAACTGTTATACGTCAATATTTTAACGCGACATAATTAAAATTTTCACAAACTATTGTCTCAACAGTTTTCTCCAGATATTCTTACTCAGAATTTGACTAAGGTATAAACTATATATGAATAATGAAATTTAAAGTTGCCCTCGATAAAAATAACAATATTTGATAAGAAATTTTCTTAGAACTATTTTAATACATTTCCAACGAAAACTTCTATTTTTTAACATATCACACATCAATTAGTTCGTTATGTTTCATAAAACATATAGTTTTTTACATATTTATTTTTAAAAGCAACGGGCATCACTAAAACTTCAACTTAATTGCATATTCGACTTGCAAATACTTCTAGCACTGGTTGTAAATAGCTAAGAATGAAAAACAACATTCAGAAGTTGATATTTTATATTTACAGCTATAATGAAAGTTATTATAATTGCTCATAATAATCGATTTTGCTCAGTACATCAAGTGAAGGAGATTGGACGTTTATTTAATAATTTTATTAAACTTCCAAATTAAGCCTTTATTATTAACATGCATTCATGATAAATAATGGACATATAGAAAATAATCAAAATTTGATAAAATAGTACTATTTCTGATTTTTTGAATGCTAATTACGAAGAATATATTCTAACGTAATTCATTAAATACGGCAAATAACGTATATTTTACTTTTATTAATTCCGAACACAAAAATCCTCATCGAAGATTAAAACCTATTAAAATTTTTAAGAAAAACTTTAGGACTCTTTTTTCTATAGTTGTGGAAGATTCTCCGACTGATTTTCCACGTATATTAATGCAAATATGCGACAGAAAACCTCGTGAATACCAATTTCAAAAGCTATCATTTATTAACAAGGGATTGGATAAAATGATTCGCTGGAACCACACCCACCGTAAGTCGAATATTAGACAGCGGATGGCACTTTTTCCCGCAGAGTGAATGATAAATGGTCGTTATTGGGATGATGAGCCAGGACTGTTGCAACGGGGGCGTAATGCGTCATCAGATGATGAATTAAGAAAGGCTTAAAAATATGTATTGGAATGGAATAATAGTGTTATTAACTCTCATAGCTTCCTATTTTCTGATAGGATTTACCTTGATTATTTTCTAAATTACTAAACTATAACATTTTGGTATTATTAGTTCTATCACATGTTCCTTACACTCATAATAACTATTCATTTTTATGTCTCTTAAATTCTTTAGTCACATAATGGACTTCCGAAAGATATCTAAGATATATATTAATTAGCTTCATGCTTTTCAATCGACTTAATTAAGACTTTAAAATTAGGACAATTTATGATAAAGAGCAGGTATTGAATGGATATTAAAATTGCTAAGCGTTAAAAAAGATATTAAAGCAGTTAATTATTATCGATAACCACTTATAGTTATATGATTGTCAGTTTTATTGCTTGATAGTAAATTTAGATTCTATGAAAAGAAGTTGCCGTCCATGATACACTTATACATTCTATTTCATCATTGTAAACTTCAACTAAAATAAAGACAAATATAGCAGTGAATTCAAGCTGAAGACGACGACATAAATAATGAATTAGATTGAAAGTCTATAGGGGTACTTAAGCGATACTCTTTTATTATTTTATTTCAGTTTGATTAACTGATAAATTTTGTAAGAGATTGCTACTCATCATACATTTTTGCATTGCTATCTCAATAGAATTTAGTCTGGAAACTGTTCCAAATTTTCTCTATCTTAAATGATAACATGCAAACACAAACAAAAGTTTCTTTTATAAGTCACCGCCTTACTTTTTTCACAGTTCCTTTAACTGTATTATCTGTGAGAAAATTATTAAATACCATTACATTAATCATTCCAAAGTATTACGACCATTTCACGATTGCCTCATATGAACCTCGTAAAGCGAGGGCGAAGGCCGAAGAGTAATTTATTTCATTCATTCCAGATTAGCGGCTAATTTAACTCCGCAACTCACTGAATAATTCATCTTTCGACCCAGTTAACCATTGCGGAAAATTTTCCTTTTCCATTTTCCCGGCAAAAATCCCCTCTTCGCATCTCGGATATCACAGGAGGGAGGGTTATTTGGTCGGGTGTGAATCTCTGCTTATTTTAGGCCACCAGTGTGTCTTGGGAGAGGGAGGAGGGGAAAGGGGTCGCAATCTCGTCGGTCTTCCGTCGGTGGCGCCACATGCGAGTCTCTCCCGAAATACAGAGAGCGCAGCGGCTTGTGCACGCGAACCAAGAGGTGGGGACAAAGGTGGGGTTGGAGTCAGTTAATAGTTCACCTCCGATGAACCACCATCAGTCCGCTTCCCCTATGAGGTTTTTCCCTCTGAGTCCTACCGCGTGAGAGATCCGAGAGCTAAAGATTATGACATCGCTGCCTCACTGTCTTTGGAACCTCACCGTCTTGGACACCTCTGATGTATTACACCCCACTAATTAACTTCGTGCTCCAAGTGTCGCCTACGTTTGTTTTTCCTCCATCCGTTTTCCGGGCAGTTATTCCTTTGAGCTAGTGAGTGTTTTCAATCATCCGGACCCAAGAGGATTTCCTACAGTGGTGGAACTATAAAAATATTGTTTACCGAACGATTCCGTACGGTGGAAACTGTACTGCTTCCATCCGCCGCTCCTAAACCTTTTTCTAACCCTCACCTCCGACCCTTGAAGTTACCCGCACGCGATACCGATAACCGTGAGCAATTACCTTTCTGAAATTACGAGTCCCTTTGACACTATTCCTTCCCCATGAACCGCTCTGGTTGGAGAAACGTGCTACTGGTGACCGAGAGGATTTTGCAGCGCTGGAATCGCCTTCTGGTGCAGCTCTGAGGACGACGGCGTGCTTAAGCGGCCATGGGAATCCCAGCGGAAGCCATCCGATTGCAGGGTGAGGATCTTAAGAGACCCAGATTAAAATATAGTCATAAGTTTGGTGTGATATACGAGGGCATCCAACACCCACGTTCTGAGTGATCAGTTCCAGCGGATGTCGCCTAAGCTGTTGCCTGTTTCCGTAACCAATCGATCACTATTTTATGGTGCACTACGGCGACTAGTTATGATTTTTAAATTGGTTGACGCTGTGCCAATCTTGCTCGTTTCCATATAGAATGACTATTAAACGTTTATGGGTGGCCAAACCAGGATGTCCTTTTTTATATGTTTGTATATATTTAGAACGATAGTGTATGCATGATTTTATAATTAAGGTTCTGATAAACCGCTTTGAATTTCATTTCGCTCTCACAATCTTATTCATTAGGTTTAATTGGATGTTTAAAGATCATAGGCTGTATGACTGTGCCTCAAAGAAGCATAAAAATAATTATTCAAGGACTTATTTCGAAATTAGATATTCCTTGCTTAATTTGCTGGAGATAGCGTGATGCTGTCCCTTGACTCAACCGGCTTCATTTATCCGTGACTATAAGACGCAATCTTTAAAAGAATAGTGAAAATTTGACGTTCACACTTCATGAAGTTTTCCAAGATAAATCCTCTAGAATGCTGAGAAGAAAAAAACGGTGCTCTATGTAAGATGCGGCAACAACTAGCAATAATTTGAATTCAATCTTTCTTCGAATCCGATCCTAGATATCTTCCTTATAATGGAAATGCACCTCTTTGCTCCATTTTTAGTTAATATTTGAATAAATATATTTTTTCTCCAATACATGTAACGTTTAACTTGAGTATTCTCCTATAATTAATTAATTATAGGAGATAATAACAATATGAATTAATTGTTTTAAAATTCTACTTGATACTTAATTATGTATTGTGGGATACTAGTTTCATGGCGATAAGGCCAAAATAAATTGTCGTAATATTTTATGTCGTCTTATAAAACTAAGAAGGAAGAATTAAATTTTAAGAAAATAAGTTTACCTCACGCCGAATAACGGAAAATCATCACCAAATCAATCCACAATTTGATATGATGTAAAGTCTTCATCAATATACAAGATTCGTTGGGTTTGAATAATATGAATTCGTTTCGCACTATAATATATTTAGCTTACTTTACGCCAAGGAAGTAACGAATTATAAGAGGCTGTTCCAATATGATCTGTTCCAATATTTTATCTTAAGCATTTCTAAGTTTGTAATTAGGGTCACAAAAAATAATATGAGATATACGATGAAGATAAAAGAGAAACCAATACTTGACAGTTACCGTCACATCATAACTTCCTAGAGTTTAACTCATTCCTACTTTCACCAGGATAAAAATAATTCAATTTTATGTAATTATCCTAATCCCAATTTAGCGTATGTTTATATTGACGATGTACTTAAAATTAGTTTTAGCATACAAAATAAAATTTACAAAATAAAATCACAAGAATTCATCACTGAATCATTCCGATTGCAGTCTCCAGAGCAACTGTGGTAGCAATCCACGAAAGAGGCCAAAACCCGTACTATTCGCGCATTTATTTGAAGAAAAAGCGAAAGCGATCATAAAACGGATCTTGATCTTTAGTTTATACGCGTGAGTGCACATAAACCCGAGATTAAGATGCGCACATGGGCAAATGTGCTCGTAAAGCGATGACTATCGTGGGGAAAATAACATTCCGGAATCTGTTACGAAAACCCTTAGTTAAGCGGAGGTGGAAGGGTCTCGGAATATTCTCCTAAACGGCGAAGGTGGCGAAGAACCAAATCGAGGCATTAAGGAAAGCGACTTATGATTGAGAAAACACGTGGAGTTGATTGCATATCATTTCGAACATATAGACGAGTAATCTATTGAGGCAATCAATTTCTATTTCGAGAAAACCGGCACCATAACGTATAAAAAATAGAAACGGAAGCTGAAAATAACTGCCGGTTAACACAAAACTCGGTGATATTTATCATGTAGATAATTCACAGAATGTTATAGAGCTCAAAATTTCTGCAAGATTTCTGGAAGCTAATTTTCATTTTATTCATTTCAATAAATATCGTTTTTTGCTATCATGAATAAGTCACTGTTTTCGAGACTACATAAGCAAGATGCGCATTTATAAATATTAATTAATTATGAAAATGATAAATTCTGAAATATTAATTCTTTCTGGAAGCTGTTCTGGAAGTGTTTCTACAGACCACTAATTGCGATAACCAGAAAAAATTAATATATTTTCTATTTTATCTGACCTCATCGAAACATTTCAGAAATAATCACCGACTTTCATAGTAAATTAGCTTGAGTATTTAATCATCATTAACTATCATTAACATAATGGTGTAATAACTAAAAAAAACCTTGTGTAAACTCAATGATATTAAAACTTATTAGATATGCTGTACGAAAACATTAAAAATGCTATTTATTAACGAGGAAGGTCATACAATACATTAAATTAGTAATTTACTTCTTCCGACCATTCATAAATAATATTAATATCAGCGTCTCAACTAAACTTACGAAGAAAGAAATATACTCTCCTAATGAATCCCTAAAAACTACTTGCATGGATGAGAGTTCTTTATAAATTTCTCTACTATAAATTATCTGGATATAGATTTAATGATGAATTCATTAATAATTAATTTTTAATTATCACTTATAAATGTGCTTAATACATAAATACTACCGGAGTTGCAAGTAGATGATAAATACCATTCATACTTAAATATTATCATATGGATAAAACAAAAGTTATTTTCTAAAGAGAATATACTTTAAAATGTAAAGATTACTTAGAATTCAAATTTTAGTGCTTATCTACAACGATCTAATTCAAACTGTTCTACAATTATTAATGAAAGTAAACTCATTTAATAGCTCACACATAAATATATATATGAATACGCATTTCAGCGAAATTAAATGAATAATGATGTTTTAATATATTCGCCGATCGGATCGTGCAACCATACCCATTACTCACGAATATTAACCCCACATCTCACGCGTTCGTGCACTTTATTACTCCCTCTTTTCTTAATTACTTCCTGCGGTCGATATACCACAAAATTAAGTCCCCAATTACAACGTTAACTATTTAAACCGGCGATAGAGATAACGGTATTTGTCAAACCATGGTGTGCGAAATCCTCCTGCAGCTAACGTTTGGCAATCTCCCACCATTGAATAAAAGAGAAAACATCACTGAGATGATGCCTCTCTCTACTTCCCTGCTATACCGAACCGCACTGTAGCGGAACCTCAGAGTATTATTTTTCCGGATGATGAAACAAGTTTCCTCAAAAATATCCCCCTTAGATAAATATAAATACACACGTCTACAATTCTGTATCTCCTATGACTTCTCGGAGTTTTATCGCCGATTTTCCCTCCGACGGAAAAATAAAAGAGCATCAACGGCGTATTGTTATTCCTCGGGCCGCCCACGTCCCTGGCGGCTTCGACCAAAAGACTCGGACTTCCCGGACATGTGCGCACCACTCTCCAGTGTCGAAGCTCTAAAAACAGATGCTGCTCCCAAGATCCTCCGGTTTGTCTGCTGATGCATTCACCATGATCCTCAATAGGAGACGGTGAAGTAGGATAATCGCTTAGGCTTCTCTAACCCACGGGATACCGAATAAAAAATAAACGGATCCACACCGAAAACAATCCTCGGCTGACGAAGGGCGGAACAGCCCGGGGAGAGAGAGTCCGTATGGCCTGAATGCATATAAAACGTGTGATATGCGTGTATTTTTAAGGCGCCTGCTACATATCCTGGCTTTTAATGAGCTTCCGCGACCTTGGCTTAATCGGAACTATTTCATATAAAAAACTATGAGTTTATAGGGGGAAAGATCTGAGGAGGAACTGATGGATAGTGTGGAAGATGTATACAAACTAGTGCGTAATTTGATAGCTCTCCAGTGCGGGTTCAAAAGCTTTAAAGGGAATTAAAAGGAATAGAAAATTAGCGATACTAATAAATATTATCATCTGGAAATTTTCCAACCAATTTTATATTAACTAGAGTTAGGATGTTCGTCTGCATAGATCGAATTCTTTTATTAGGATGGTTCCGTTTGAAACTATAGTAACAGCTATCCATCAACTTTTTATTTGATAATAGGACTTGAAATTAATCGCTAACGGAAAATTTAATATTTTCAAAGAATACGGATTTAATTTTTAATAGACTTGTATCATGAAATTAACTAATTGAGAAAATTTTAACGAATCTCGAATAGTTTTATAAGTAAATGACAAGAGGAGATAGATAATAGGTAAACTTACTTAAATGTAATTTACTTACTAACTTAAAATAGGTAAATACTCTGAAGGATAGACCCAATTAATTCTAAATCCTTACACATATAGATATTTATTCGATAATTTCGATTAGCTAAAATCAATTTGTAGATTAATCTAATACACTGAATTCTTCCTAAAAAATGATAGATCTCGGGTTCTAAAATTTTCTGTGAAAAAAATAGAAAAACTGAAAGGCTGATAATAAGTTACGGTTAAATATTAAAACATAAGTTTTATTTTGCTTTCAGCTACTAGTCATAGCTCTAATCATCTTTATATTATCTCGCATATTATTCTCAACTCGTTGCAAACAATAGTAATCCATGTCCAATTATATTCCTGTTATATTTATATCTCCAAATTTAAAACTTATATAGAGAATATGATATTAGGAAATATTATTCAATACAATTATATAACTGCAATTATGGTAAACGACGCAACAATTAATTTAATAATGTGAAAAATATTGCGGGCGATATTTGAGAAATAATGAAAACACTTTGACGAAACTACGCTCAAAGTTTGGAACCTTTTAAACGTGTAAGCATCCGATATAATCAACATTGAAAATTTCAACATAAGGGATTTTATTGTTAGAATTATACCATCATCACATCACCAAGGACAGTTACAAAATTATAGCTCTCATTAGTGATCAGTATCCAACACTGTTAAGGTTCGCATCCAGTTTCTCCCTTAGCGCATAAAATTTCCCGATCAATGGTCTTATTGACTATTCACTAGCACTGCTGCTATTTATGGAAACAAACGAAGAGGTCAACCGAAGATATCTCGATTATCAGTGCGTGTTGGAGAGGCCAGGTGATTCCATCTGCTTCTACACTGACTCCTGGCACGCTGCCTTCCTCATACGGCTAATCCACGAAAAAGCCACAGCTTCGTTGTTTTATGCGGAAGCAGTTCATGCGAGTACTCTAAAAGGGGATGAAGGGAAAGTGTGTGAAGAATGAACGAGTAAAAGAATACTGATAGTGCTCTGATGGGTTCTTCTATTCATCCTTGTAATAAGTGAGAAGCTAATAATGTCCGTAAGAAGTTACGAATGTACATAGAAGTTTACAAACAAGCCATCGGAAGGGAAGTTCAGGGCAATGGATAACCGTAATCATTACATTTTATCATCTATGTACCATGTGTAGTACTGAGCAATGGAAGCAATGAAGTCTGAATTGAATGCAATCTAATTTGATAGAGATAAATTATTTTACAAACACCTTTAGTTACAATTTGATAAGGAAAGTTGGATTATGGGATGGAAATGATGACTGTTACGTACTTATACGTATACACTAGCGCAGGGGTCGGCAACCAGTGGCTCGCGAGCCACATGCGGCTCTTTGGATATGAAACTGCGGCTCTTTAGCTCCACACGCAAATATTACTTATTAAAAAAAACAATGAAACGATTTTCAATCGACTAACGAGGATTGGGCACCATTTCTCTCTCAGCCCATTGTACTCGATTTAAATTTTACAGGGGGTCAAAGTTGACCAAATTTCGGGAAAAACGGCTGTTTTCGATTTTTCGCAGAAATCTTCAAATTTATACCAACGCTGAACCAAAATGAATAAAAGGATCGGATAAAAAACTATTTCATCTTATAATCATGTTCTTTATGCTTTACAGTACTCAATTTAAATGATCACACTCGAGAATTTGCCTACTCTACAGTACAAAATGGCGGACCCCTATTTTGGATGTGATTTTTGCATAAAGCGAGGAAAATAGTTGTGAGGGACATCGATGTACACGGAGTTACTTATACCACAGTACTTGTGGAAGCTTCCTGCAATAGGATCTGAAATAAAATACTGCGCTTTTTTGTGCCTTCGAAAAATAAAACGATTTTTCTAAAGCAACGGCAAAATCCGCGCGGCGGACGGCCGCCCTCCGTGCCTATCGAAGTTTCCAGATGATACACGTACGTATTATCTGGAGTATCTACGTACAGTTATAAAAAAAATTAAAGATGAATTTGCTGACAGATTTCAGCAATTTAAAACCAACAAAACCACTATAGCATTCATAGTAAATCCTCTAAACACAAATAGTGACGAAATCCACATTGAGCCATTTGGAGTTGATACTTGATCTTTAGAAACACAATTCATCGATTTAAAAAGTAAACCTTTGTAGAGTGGAAAATTTACAGAGTTGAAAAGCAAGTTGGAAGAGTTGGAGGTCCAGAAATATAACACGTAAACACAACAAAAATGGACAGCTTCAAAAGAATTGCCCGAGTTGAGGCACTTATATTCGACGCATGGAATAGTCTTCCAGATTGCTACAGTGAGGTGAAGAAGTTGGCATTTGGAGTACTGACAATCTTCGGATCGACATATTCGTGCGAGCAAGCGTTCTCTTGTATGAATATAATTAAAAGTAAAGTAAGAAGCCAACTAACAAATGAAAATTTGGAGTCGAGTATGAAACTCAAAACAACAAGTAAACCAAATTTATCCGAACGTTCTAAAACTATGCAAAGCCAACGCTCCCATTGAATTTGTTTGTTTTTATTTTTAAGTAGAAGTTACATTGTTTAATAAAGTTCAATTTTTTTTAATGTATGTTATTGTTTGTTTTTATTTTCACATCGATAGGACATGTGCTTGCAGAGCAGCACTTTGCCAATTTCAAAAAAGTTAAAATATGGGTTAATTAATGGTTTAACTCACAGGAGTTACAATTCTTTTAGAAACTTATCCATAAATTTCTTCAGAGATGGCCAAGATGTATAGAATTGAATAGTCAATACTTTGATTAAATAATTTTTAAGTAAATACTTGAAATAACGTGTTTTATTTTGCAAAAATCCGGTAAAGACTTTTACACACACCTGATATATTACCTAATTTGTTATAAAAAACACTACTTATTTAAGAATAAATAGATATTTTTCTTATGAATAAATAGATTCGTTTTTTATAAAAAATATGTATGCGAGTGCTATTTATCGTACGCAGCCCGAGATAATTAGAAATTCACGATACTTTTTGAACAAATCTCGTATTGTTGGCAAGGAAAATTTTTGTGGCTCTTTAAAAAATTTGATACATTGTAAATTGTAATTTTTGGCTCTTCCGACTCAAAAGGTTGCCGACCCCTGCACTAGCGTATCAGTGACAGGAACCTTGGATTCTAAAATTGAAAACCCTAATCAATTTGGACATGCAACATATAATTCTGATATTTGTACTAATAATAAATAATTTTGGAGAGTTTTGAACGAATATCATACGACTCTATAAAATTACTAATAGGAAGAGCTTAATTTTCTACTTACTCTTTTCCCGGATGATTGCAAGAAGTAGATGGGCATTAGCAACCGATCTGAAATATAGAAAGAAAACAAAATATAGAGAACAGTTTTTCTTTCTTCTTTCGTTAATGCCAAGTATACTTTTACTAAAAATAATTATTTAATTAATAAACTAATTATGTATGTAAACACACACAAAATATTTACTATGCTTCACATGGTGGTTTTCTGGGGCAACAACTAAAAAGTAACTTTTAGTTGATTACATTTAATTTCTGTGAACCTCAGTATGATTTTCGCTTTTCAATGTTTCTTGTCGTCAATGAACGTTTGTGCAGTTGATAAATGTTTTCTAGACAATGAAACATACCATCCATTTAATTTCTATTCACCATGTTTAGAAAAAGACAATATTCGATCAAATACTTTATTGCAATAATATTTTACTCAAAATATCTCGTTCGAAAGCTGCAGAATTTTAGCGGAGCCCAGAATGCATAACGATATAAAAACGGACGGAATACCCGATTCAGCCTTCTATCGACGATACTATTTACTTGGCCGCCTGCCATCCGTTTATCAATTCCTGAAGGATTCACCAACATCTTAGTCTTAAAACAAGACTAACCCTAATACAAAACGTCACCTATTTACAGTGGCACGCGCTCGTCTTAAATCCGCGTGAATATGCTAACTGCTAAGGCATCGCCTGCAGCCTCGTACATTGCTTGGAGTGAGAGAACGCACGTGGAAGGCACAAAAAATACCATTTGAAGGATCAGGTTTGTGAAGAATTCTCGGCTCTCATCCAAGGATTTAAAATGAGTAGAAATGGACTCAGACGACCTTTTTGACCTCGAAGGTTCAGCGTCCAGTTGGTCACCAATGGAAAGAAAGGCATTTCAACAACTATCCTTCGAGCAGATTTTACAACCCATTCGGAGAACATGCACATAATTTTCTCCTCAGAAGATAGTCTATCGTTCAAGGAGATATGGAATTCGGATCGAGATAAAAGTAACCTTAACTCTCGCGCAAATGTATGAGAGTTTGTGGCAATAAAATTTATGAATTTCTCTCCACGAGATAGGATTTTAAGAGCACACGCCTTAACCTGTTACTCATAATATGATACGAAAATTACCTTTATTATTTTATGAGGCCACAAATATTGACTCTATATAAGGCTACGTTTTAAATGAAATATTAAAAGCCAACATGTACATGACTTTTTATCAACCTACACATTTTTCATTAATTATACTTATATAGTATCGAGAAACATAGGAAAGCATTACAGTCAGCTATTTAATTAAAATTTTAAAATATTAAGTGTGGATTCCATATAATACGTGAATAAATTTATATCTTAAAGGTAAACCAAATTACATGCTCAAGTAAAGAATGTACGCAGCCATAAATTCATAACATTAAAAAAATAGTAAATCTTAAGTAAATTGAGTGTAGTGTCCTATGTTTCAGATTCAAAGGAATGATTTAAATTTATAGAAAATGAATAAAAGTAATTCTTTCAGTCCCATGCTAGAACGACAATACATTAACTGAGAAAGAAAGAGGAAACGAAACTTTGTAACTTCCACAAGAATTGAAGTGTCATAACTGTAATATCATTTAAGGTGCAATTCCGTAAACGCTTGATCACATTAATTTTGAGAATGAAACAATTATTCAGTTATGATTTTTTAGGATGAACATGGTTAGAGATTAATTTGTTACTTTGAAATACTAAATAGTTGTCCTAAACCCAAAGGTAATAAATTATGAACATTTCCCAAAATATTTTCATTTGCATTTTGAAAATAATTCATTTTCTACACTTTGAGTTAATGAATATAAAAATTCAGGTAGAAGCTTTGATGACATCTATCGCAAAAATTATCTATTCTCTTCAGACCCTATATATAATATATATAACCATATGATATTAGTATCCTATGATTCAAGCGAAACAAAGCTTCTATGCTTCGATCCGCACAATTTATTTTCAGAAATAAAGATAAATTATCTCTCACTAACAAGAATACCAATCTTCCTTCGTGATTCTTGCATTAAAAATTACAAACTTCTCCACCCCATAAAAATGTACATGTAGGAGTAAATGAAAACAAGATAACATACTACTAACACGAATTTTAGAATATATCATAGACTTCTAAACTTCACCCATAAATTCCATTACCGTCAGCAGATCATTCATTTCAGTTACTCATCGGTTTAAAAGTATATTTATCGTTGAAGTATTTTAATTTAATTGACATTCAAGTTTAAGAATAGATGTTTTTCTTGAGCTAGGTATTCAAGACTTTTTCAAAGCTCGACAATGCCATTGCTTTAGAATGTTTTTTTTCACTTTGAAAACACCACTTGAACACAAAGTGAATTGAATGCACAATTAAAATAATGGATAACACTTATGAACTCCAATAAATATTTGCTCTTGACACGTTACATCCTGTAATACTTTTTCGTTCATAAAGGTCATACTATTCACGCTAGAATACATCTCATTCCCTAAAGCACGATCTTGTACTAGAACCTATTGGCGAGGAACATTTCTCATTGGATTCACGTTTCCAAATAAGGAAAGAAATCTTGAAATAGAAGTCGCTTCGCTTCCATACGTCAATTTGTAGAGCACTCGCCTAATTAGATAAACGAGCGAATTTCTCACAGCTTAAACCGTGAGAATACTGAAGTAGAGAATTCTAAAGTAAAATTGTGTCATTACAATATAATTCAAACCGCTATTCTCCTAATATGACCAATATCAAAATCTTTACCGATCCAAAGGGAGGTCATCAATTGACAAGAACATTTCGTAATAACATTATAGGTAAGAATAGGAAGTTAACAACGTTATATTACGAGGTTTAAAGTTCTTGATTCTATATGAAACGTTTATCCAAATTAATTTTAGACACTCAAATTCATATTAAGAGAGCGTAACGGAGTAAATGCCGTAATTTTATCGCATGACTTTTAGTGACATCGATATTTATGATAGCTTTTATATAGAAACAATAGACGTTCAAAAACAGCATCTTTAAGGCATATACTTTTAACGCATCCTACCGATTCTCGTTGGAGTCTAAAGCAAAATGTATTTCACCGAACGCTACCAACGGAGACATCTATGCTGCGGTTCATAAACCTCATCCGATAAGAAACGAACCTTTAATTCGGATATAGCGCGGCAAATTCATCAAAAGTTTCCCTTTGAAAGCATCCATTTTTAATTTAGCACTCGATCCATCTTACTCACACCCGAGTAAAACTACTTTCGACCCCTGCATCTCCGCACCTCATCTTTCCATCCCACAGCTTCCCCCGCAGGCACACAAGTAAGCTCTCAGCGCAGAATCCTGATGAGAAATTTTTGGTTGTTACGAACGAAGAATTGATCCCTTGCCTCTGTTTAGCAAATATTTAGCGAAAGGCGTATCTTAAGACTGCAATTCAGTCGAAATTGGTTTGAACTCGAAAAATTTTAGTGCAAGACCTGCCAAACGCATACTGCAGAAAAGAGTAAATTTATACGATATAATTTTAAATGTTTCTAAATCTTTCAATAAACAGATGTTGTCAGGTTAAGAAAATTTACTCTTCTAGTAATAAATCCTTCTCGATTGAAATTAATTATCAGTTGAGTTATTGGAAATCGACTCAGTTTTACGCTGATAATTCTTTTGTGAATATAGTATTAAAAAAGTTTAAGTTTTTTTTCTAAATGATACATTTTTCTGAATTAAATTTCCTCTACAAACATACATTAAACATTTATTCTACAAACCGATATACTTTACTTGAATTTGATATTTTCTGGGCAAGGAACGGAAGCCGTCAGATCATTAGTTAAAACTTTCGATTATATATCGCATTAAAATCTCTAAATAAATGTCGATATTTACTTTCATCTTATTAAGAATCATAATAATGATTAATCACTCCTTTAAGGGAAATCTTTTATGAAATTTTGATGGACTTCATTTAAGGTATAAGAAAATTCTACCATCGTTAAAAACTCGAGTATCTCCCTTAAATGCAATTAATGTGATAAGTATAAGACTTTTATGATCAAATTCATGTTATAATTCCAGTAGATAATAGACTGAAATTGAGTTTACTGCGTTATTATCGAAATATAATCTCCGGGATTAACGTTTATTTTTCCTTTTTCCAAATTACTGGAATGAGTTGAAACGAATTGCTCTTGGCACAGTGTCTGGATGCACGATGAGAGAATAGGCAATTTCCGTGAAAAGATATGAAACTAAGGAAGATATTAAAATATTCATGTTTTAAAATACGACACTTTTCAGCTATTAACTTCAAGAACCGTAAGAGCAACGCCTAGTATATATAGTATATGTACTTAAAAGTTACGTAAAACATTAAAAATATTTATAACAGGAAATAATAGTTGAGTCTGAAAAAAATATGTAGACTTTAAAGTTCCTTTAATACTTAGAAGAGGATATATTTTATGGATGGATCGGAAATATTTATAATTTATTTTCTAGCATGTCTTTATAGAAGAAAACAAAAATTTACCTAAATATTGAATTCAATCGACGACAAAGAACGACATAATTTGTTTTTTTGCGAAGGCTTAAGTTCTGCAGCTATGATTAAAACAAAAAAAACCCTCCCTCGCCGCAATTCTATTTTCAATAATAGAGAAAATTTCATTGAAACTATACTAATTATCTAGTGATTATATCAATTAGAGCTAAGTACTCTTCAACGAAACATTGTTCCGAAAATCGCGGATGACGTAATCCCACAAAATATTTGTGTCACCCGTATAAATACAAAATACAACTTGAGCGGACTGAATTTAGCTAAAGCCCACCGAATTAATTACAGCACATGGTCATCGCGGTCACTGAGCTTTTCCCAAGAGCAATGAGACCAACCGTCGATAAAATTACAATTCAAATATCGCGGCAGACAACAATGGGGAAGAAAACCGACGAGTTTCACGCAACAATAACAGTCCAATTACGCTCACAAAGGCGATTTACCATATTCGGAGGGATATCGGGGCAAACACCGTTTCTGGAGGATTTCCTCCCTGAATTACCTACCAGATGAAACGGAGGGCTTTGTCAGTTTGACTAATGCCCTCTAACTAGTTATAATTTATTTATTTATTTATTTATTTATTTATATCAGAACTACAAATAGGCACCAGGCCAGGTGGTAGCTCTACATTTAAGGGGAACTTAGTAATACTGCCTGGCATTCGCCCTAGTCGAGAGGGAAACCCCCCAAAACCTCCCGAAGGCAGTATTAAATATAAGAACCAAAAAAGTGACTTTAAAGATCAATTGCTCGTAAATTTAACACTTAATAATTCTTTATCTATTAGCTTAATGTTCTATTATAAATATATTGAGCTATTTTTTCTTCTTTTTTATCGGATTACGAAAATCTTCAGTATCATGCAAAAGAATACTCGTACATGGAAAGATTTCAACGACAGCTACAGGATAAACAATCGAATGTGGAGGAAAATGGAGCTGTAGCAAAAGTAAAAAGAGTGAACAATCCACCACATGTCGAATGAAAATGATACTGGAAAAAAGACGGAGGAATTTGTATCATACAATGCCTGAAGCACAAAATATATTTAGGCGATTTTTTCGAAAATAAACCAAAAAAAGAGACTTTCAAGTAGTAGCTCCGACGTACCGTGACAATTGGTCAAGGAAATAGAGTCATTTGGGCAAAATCGCGATCAATTCGCACACGTGATTGGCTGAGGAAAAGCCAAACGTATAGATGGTAAATTGGAGCACAAACACATGTTACGGAAACACTCCACCAAATGCTCCAATCAGACGGATAATGAGACAGTCGAAGAGCGCAAATAGCTGCTGCACCGCCTTGAGCACCGGAAGTCGAAACATACACCAATTTTCATTCTCCGCTTTCACTTTCACCGTTTAATGCATTAAGTTTTCTGCTCCATTAGTTTTGCAAAGATGCGTAAAATGGAACGGAACTAAGAGTTCCGGAGTTAGCCTCCCTTTCTTTCACAAGAAAAGATAGCATTTGCATCCTTGTATAAATATTTAGTTCCACAAGCGAATGAATAATGTTCTCCTATCTTCGTGATGAAATGATAAGCATAGCAGTTTTGCTGGCCTATTATCCTGGATTTAATTCCCGATCATTTGGCATTTTCCTATCAAAAAATGGATCTTTGCGTTTTAACTCATTAAGTACTTCAATCTAACTTTTCTGTGTGTTAATATAATTAAAGAAATATAAAATTGAATAAATTATTAAATTGAATTATGTTTGGCAATGCGAGTTCACCCATTATAACCCCTAGTCTAAGGATTTCAAATAATTCTAACACCCCCTTAAATTAACCTAATACATTAGGTATAAATTCAAAACAGAGGCACAAAACAGATCAGAAAGAAATTTGGAGGTCAAGAGATAGAATACGGACTAATAGGAGAGTATAAATATGAGTTTGCATATAATGGTAATGTTCAGAAAACGGTTACTCTACCGCAATTGCCACAATACTTTGAATATGTAAAAACCGTGGCTTCATTTAATGCTCTTTTATTAATGAAAATAAACTGTAATTTTCTTAGATACTGAGGAAATGTTCGTCCCGTTCAGTGATAAATCCAAAATGGCGTTAGAGGGCGTTAAATTAACGTGGAAGATTAAAGGTTATTATTAATATTATAATTTATTTCTGCATCTAATTAGATTCAGAAATAAATTATAGATAAAAACTACGATATCACTAAAGCATCGTTTACTATTTGCTATTTACATTCATTATTATAAAGATTTGCGATGCAAGCAAAACAATAAGCTCATCGATGTACGATATTTGCTTCATGAAACACGTTCTGGAGCTCAAAAAACGTGAAATCTTTTAAACAAATTGTACTTCTATGAAGAACTCTTATTTATCGTACTTCACAGCACTCTTGTAACACAGAACGACATGAATTTTCGCATTCCATTATATTTAATGATGTAAATCATCTCCTACATGATTGAAGCGATCATATGGAATAACTATAAACCGGCTGCTACTCCTTGACCACAATGCAGCCAATTTAAAGTAATTTATGAAGAACGGATATTAATAAATTATTCTGTTTCCAAATAAGGAGAAAAACATGCCCCACTTCAGTCGACGAGAGATGTATCGCTCAGAGCGAATTACTTTGACAATCTATAACTCACAGCCAACAACTTTCTTCACTTCATAGAAAGCAACAGGAAATGGTAAAGAAAAATAATCAAAACCAGAAATCGCTACTGATTTGTGAGGACATGAAAAACCTTGTTCGTCTCAATGATTCTTTTTTTTGCTTCATACGTTCATCAGAAACTTGTTAAAAATAAAACGAGTGACAGAGAAATATTTTAAGTATTAAATATTTTTAACTTTACTGGGACAGCCTTAATCATATACACACAGGATTTCATACAATGCAATGCCCTAAATTTAATAACAACAATTTTCCAATATTTTATCGAGACTATCATTAACAACTAATAATTCTAACAATAAAACTGCCAATAGAATAAAGATTAGAGCGGGTAACAATACGGTTCATTTTCTAAATACAAATTCTCTGAGGAATAATAATGGTAAATATATTAACATTAAATAAATAATTTAATATAATAATTTAAGTATTGAATATTACAAATTTTCAGTTCTGAACGCCTCTTATGTCTTCACTTTTCAATTTCATCTATGAATCGTAAGAAACAGAACAAATATGGAATAAGAAATCCTTCTCATTTAAAACTACATAACTCCATTTGGCGTACGAGTGTTTGAGTATTTGTCCTACATATCAATCATCAAAAGAATAGAATCTATCGATCAAGCAACTTCTACCGACGTGTTATAGTGGTTATGAATACTCTTAAATATTTTTCCTATCACTTCTACTTATCTCTGATGGGATAAAAAACCAATTAAATAAAATCGGGAAAAGTTACTGCCTGAAAACGAATCACGTGATGCAGGCTTTCACATACCTGATGAGTTGTTAGGTGCGAATATGACAAGCTTCCTTTCATTTTCATTAATATTTTCAATGTATCCATAGCGACTTATCGGCACAGGTATATAATAAACACACGCATAAGAAGTTAACTTTAATTAAAGCAGACGAAATTCAAGAAAGGTCTACTTAAATTTTTGGTTTCCAAACTACAAAGTCACTGCATTGATACTTAAAAAGTAGATACAGTATATGTTTTCAAAATATATAATACAAATTAGTTTGGATGTTAACCTACCGGGGAAGACTACTTTCAGCTACTAACTCACTCTATAGTCGGTATAAATCAATGGATTACTTCAAATATTCCTCAGAGTACTCATAATAAAAGAAAATTATCTTTCAATCGATAGTCAAAGACATGATGACAATGGTATGACCGGTAGTGGCAGGAATGACCTGTAATAATGGATTGGGTTAAAATATGACTTATGATAATCGAATTATGAAACGATCGATTTAATTGGGAATATAATAAATAGTTAAAAATGACGATAGCCCGATTTAGCGATGATACTCTCACCTTTAACTTCTCCACCCATATTAAGGATAATAAGACTTTCAATGGAAAGAAGCGATATCATAAATATTTTGCGATACTTAGAAAAATTTCCAAAAGATCCAAAAAAAAGCCGCCAAATAAGTCTAAAAAGACAGGCTTGAACCAGGTTTTCCAATTTAGTCTATCCAAATCTAAACTATCCCCGTTCCTTTCGTGTATCTTCAAAATGCATTTTGATTAAAAGATTTTATGATTACTGAAAATGTTAAAAAATACCTAAGGACCAACCGTGAACGTTCACCTTTGGAAAAGTGATTCCAATACCAAATCAAAATAGTAAATCATGTTCACGAAATAATCTCTCAAACCGTAAGTAAAATTGTACAAATATATTCAAAGTTAAAAAGACCTGAAACACATCTTTATACAGCCATTTTAACATCTTTAATGTCTACATTCATCGGAAGAAGTGCAAGCCATGAATTTCTCCTCTCTCTCAAGAAATCTTCGATCCTTCTTATCAATCCATTTCTCGAAACGCCAATCGTTCGGATTTTCAATTCGCTTCAATTTCTCCGAGTCATTCGAAAAAAAGGCATTGATTTTCATCTTTGAATTCCGTTTCCTTGCGATTGTGACTCCAATGGATGTGCGAGTACATGCATTGAACCTTAATTGAACCCGATTATCGAAAGAAATATATTTCTTCAAGGTAACATCGTCAAATTTTCCGATCCCTTTTCACTGAAGAGAGAAAATCTCCTCGGAAGTAGGGCGCGATAAAAAAAAATAATCCCCATCATTTAACCTCCACTGACATGCGGTTAATGCGTCTATATGAGGATGAGATAACGAATGCCCCGTGACAAGTGTCGTAGGAAACAGACGGTGAGGAACACAGACCCGTGGCGTCCAGAAATTTGTAAGGAAAAAGGAAAGATTTAGCGGTGGGTGACAAAATCGGCACATTAAGTGAAGTGCTGAACTTTCTCGACTCCAACCGAACCTATATGTTCCCGAAGTTATATTATCCGACGGTTATAAGCGCACTCCATCTTCGGCTTCTATCGTCTTTCAGACTGTCCCCAAGTTTAATGGAAGTTCGAATTCACGGTCAGAGGAAAGAGCGTCTTCCCTGAATTTTGATCTCGTATCAACTTTCCTCTTTCAGTTGCATTGTGTCGAATTACGAATCGTGCCTCGTAAATCTGAAATGAAAGATAGAGACGTGCCCCGAGTGCACCTGCCGGTTAGAGACTTAGGGTGACATCTAACACTCGACTAACATCCGTCGAACCGCATGGTACAATCATCATTCCGTGAATGTACTAAAAATAAAATTGTCACAAAAATTGTCGTTCCATAAATAATTACGTACATATTTTAATTCCCATTCATTTTTCCGATACGTAATCAAACGTACTTCTTACTCAATTTTACAATCAATATTTCCGAATTAAACTTGGAGTATTTTGAATCGACAAATTCATCGGACACTACTTATCATTTTATACACTCTACGAGCATATAACTATCTAATAGCAAGAGATATTCATCATAGTCACTACTATTTACCGCAACTTATGCCCACTGAGAAAAGGTTATCAAAGAATATAATGGAGACTTCGTATTCATGCACACACGTGTGAAGACTCGTATAGAACACAAAGTTCCCTTCTTCCATTTCCCGTTTTTGTGAGAACGCTGGCGTAAAATATTCTCACGAAATTTTTGACGGAATTTACTCCTGTTTAACACACTCGTTAAGTACGCGAATCTGACCAATTCATTTTTACCTATCCTAAGACTTTGGCGAAGCACGTGCCGAGGTAGGGGTTGTTAGGAGAGGAATAGACGAATGGTTGCGCTGACAGCACTGGAGGAGGCTGCCATGGGGGGTGTGATGGGGTGAAGTGAATGTCCATGATATTCTAAAGGGTCCGTGCAGTTCAATCGACAGTGTAATTGTACTAAATTAGAGCCTATTAACAATTGAAGAGATTATATCCTTTTTAATTTGCGTTAAAATTCATTTTAAAGAAATACGCTCGAAACACTTGCATATTTGAATATTATAAGAGAATTAGATTTTATGGACAAACATTCCATTAATTATAAAGCGTAATGCTTTCAGTAAGAAACTGAAATATTAATCGGATTAACATACATTTATAGGTACTTATTAAAGGGCTATTAAAATATGAACATCCTACATTTCTGAGTGAGCCAGATTATGTGCTTGTCGTGAAAGCATTTTCTAATTACTTGATATACGTATATATTTGTGATGCAATGGGGATCAATCGCTGCAGTAATGAGTATTTATTACGTAACACGGCTTTAATTTTTCCTTATTCTAATTCTACGTTTTATGATGAAACCAATGATTAAGTTAAACGCTCCATTATCAGTAATACTCCACCCTATTTTAATGCTTCCATGAGTAAGGGAATATATTTACTTCCCTCCCACGCTCTTGTTAGGATCATCTCCAAATAGGATAGACCTAAATAATGAACATCCTCCCTTCGGATATTGAGGACGAAATGATGATTAACGATTAACGCAATTCAGATAAAATAGAAAAATGCAACGATTTCTGATAAAAATAAGTGGATATTTAAATTGAATGCTTCATTTAAAGTCGATTTGAAAGGATGCGTAACAAAAATGTCCCTTTCTCAATCTATGAGAATTCATCCTTATTGAGTTATTAAAATACTGAATTTACTCTTCCACAAAAATAGCAGTATCAGAAGATCTCTATCAGAAAATATGGCTTTCCGAGTTATCATTTACAGCCGCTTTACTTGCACTTTTAAATCTTTGTCCAAAGTATAATACTGGTTTTCTACCATCACTTAAGATCAATCATAACAAAAAAACTTACTTACACTGTTCCAAAGGTGTTCTTAAGATACTAATTTGAAGCCGCATCAGAGATCCTGTAAATTATACATACTTAGATACAAAATAGAACATCATGCTAACTTACTGGAGTTGTCAACGAAATATATTAATTTTTCCGGGTATGTAGATCAACTACATCTACATCTACATATTTACCCTGCGAGCCGCCTTTCGGCGTTTGGCAGGGGGTGCAAACACCATGACTCTATTTCACTATGCGATTATTTTCGCGAATAGTCCGCGGAAAAAATGAATTTTTAAAACGCTCCGTTTGCGCATCTATTTCTCTGATCTTTCTCGCATTATCCGGTCGGCCTATATAACAAGGTGGACGCATTATACTTTCCACGTCTTCTATAAAGGAGCTCTCCCTGAATTTATCTAATAATTTAATTCTTTGGCTCGACCTTCTCTCTTCTAGTAATTCCCACCCGGCGTCCTTTAGCATTTGCGTTAAGCTCGCTGTTTTATCACATGAATTTTTTACAAAGCGTATCGCCTTACGCTGGACCTTTTCTAATTCCCGAATGCAGTCTTTATTTGCAGGGTCCCATATGCTGCACGCGTACTCGAGGTGAGGCCTAACTAACGTGAAGTGACATCGCTCGCGAACTTTTTCATCGCTCCTACCGACTATTCTTTTGACGAAACCGAGTTTTCTTAGTGCTCGACCACATATGTTACGGATGTGGGCACTCCAATTTAAGTTATTCGTCAGCGTAACTCCCAGATATTTTACAGATTCCCCTATTGCTATATTTTTCCCTTGAATGCTATATAGAAAAAACAAAATATGGACTACTAAATACATGGTAAATAAATCACATAAAATGTTTAATTTTATATTAACACAAAATTCTATAAAATAAAAATATCTTCAAATTATTCGCAGATAGAATATTATAACCAATTTAGATTTCGATACTTCAATGTTCAAAACGTAGATGTGATTTTGCTGAAAAACAGACTTCGTGAGAGAGACAAATGCATTCTGATTTTAAAACTTATTTCATGAAGTATTCTCGAATTTATTTTCCAGAGATTTGGAACAATCCCGGACAATCTCAAAATTTAATTCCGTTCGAAAACCTCTTGGCGCTTGATCCATTATGCATTCTGGTCGACTAATTGAGAGGCGATGGTGCATCGGAAGATGTGCTGAGATAAGTTTACTCCTTGGTCCATTCTGTGGAGAGCGTGAAATGAATAATGGAAATCCAGCATCCTATTTGGATGAGTTACTGCGTCCGAAATATCTAGTTAAGAGTTTGAAACTCTCTTAAATTGGCCGAGAGTAGCACACCAGAGAGTAAAATAATGAATTCACTAACACTAACTAGATCCTTGCTATCAAATACCCTTCTTCAAGAGTGAGATTAAGTTGTGCATCCAATTCGAAATGCGTGATAGAGGATTAAATGATCAGAAGACCAATTGATGTTACCGTGAATTATAACCGCAGTTTTTTTTAATTCTAGATGATTAAAATTAACAGCATTACAGTTAGTTATCAATACATGATCAGAACGGCGGAATTATTAGATGGTAACATCCTCCCGTTATTCTACATTTCTGTTCTATAAAAATCCTCAAATATCTCCAATAAGGAAATTAGTACAATATTAGAGAAAAAAGAGACATTTTACAAGAGATTATTATGAGCAATTAAAAAAATTATTTTTATTCCTAGTCAAAATATTGCTGAAGAAATTACGTTAATGTTGGTTCTTTTACATGGCTTCTCTAACTTGATGAAATTGGATGAAATGTAATAAAAATTTAAATTAAATTAGATACATACTATTGAAATACAGATAAAAAACAAAGTTTATTATCCTTTCGGAAAAGATATTTTTCTTTTGAAACAATTATTTAAAATTGAAAAGTCATTATTAGTAGAATAAAGACAATATCGATATTGAATAAAAACTCATATCTAAAATAATAAACAAGTCATCATACAATAAACTTATATCAAGGCTTTGATAAATAGTCGATATCCATTCATAAGTAATTACCTAGAACCTATTGCCGGGGTAACAGAAAAGTCAAGATTCGAAAAACAGACCTGCTTTCGAATAGCGCTTTACTGTAGGTTAGGGATTAAATAAGACTTGACTAGGCATCAAGTTAGCTTTATCTATAAGGAAAAATGATTCCAATCTGAAATATTTAAAACAACGATCAGGTGTTTTCTCAAGAATGGAATAAAAACTAAAATTCAAAAAAATTATTGGCAGTTTACAGCATTTAATTGATAGTCATGAATAGTAAGGATTTTTCTACGGCCTATTAATTTCGAATGAAATTAAATAATTTCCAAAATAAACAACTACTCTAAACAACAATCATTTTAAGACTCATTAATAGGATGAACGAGCGGTATACAGCTCTATCACGTAACGTATAGTACACGAAAAGTACTTGCCTTATTAGTAGCATCCCAAATTTGACTTCTGGAACAGAAAAAGTAAAAACCGCATTTTTTCTTTCTGAAAAAATCTTTCAGACAAAAATTTATCATGAAAATTGTATTCTGATAAGTTCCATTCCGTGCAAGGGCAGGAAATGAAATGAAAGGGATGAAAGGAAAAGTGAAAAACCTCCGTCGAATTGCAGGGAACGCACTTTTATTGGCGCTACGAATGGCGTCGTTCAAACGTAAACAAATCCGCACCGCGACTTACTTCCCTTCGGATGCAAGCATATGTTCCGGGGAGCGTTACAAGTGGTAAGAGGGTTAATTTCCCTTTTCAAACTTTGGCGAGATTCGTTGGCACTTTGAACCCGCAAAATAGTTCCACTGAACTATCACTTTCTCCTTACCTACATTAAGTCGAATGCAATTTAGTGCTCCTCTGATGCAGGAAGATGCAGCGAAATGGGCGAATTATCGACCCCTAAAAGTGACGGGGTGGCATTGGATTCCGAATCGACGGCGCTCCTAAAATGTATGCTCTCCGATCGTAAAGTAAGACGAAGACACCACGCGCGAAAAAAAACCCTATATTTTCTTAACTCCAAAAGTAATAGAACAAAAATTTTTGGAAGCAGCAATTTTCGCTCTCATTCACTATCGAATGCGTTTTGTACGTCTGCGGGGCACTGTTGGCATTTAACTCGCGCGCCGGGCCGAAGGGGTTAATCACGCAACCGCTGCCGCGGTGTCTCAAAAACAATTTTCACCAAAATTCCTGAAATGAAAGTATATCGAAAAAAAAATGGCAAAAAATTTCGGATAATTACTCACCCTCTCCGCGTTTTATCCGCATTAATGAAGGAACGCAACCGAACACAACACGCACTGACACTCAACAGCCTCCATGCCATTTTCTAATAGAATTACTGCAGATCGGGACGCGAAAGTGTTCGTCCGCATTGTAACATAACGCGTTCGGGAGAATAACATCCCATTTTTTGAAAAACAATCGTAATTTCGCATTAAAAATCATCCCACCGTACGACGAAAATTATTTATTACTTTTTCCATCGCTCTCATATTCAATCACTGCTTCAATCGAGAGTTATCACCTTAAATGTCACGGCGCAGCGATACCATCGTAAAAAGCAGTTTCTTCCGAGCGAAGAATGTGACGTCAGTTCCCTTTCATCATGGCTGACGTTAGGCAACGTAAACACAGTGGCATAGAAGTAATACGTCCTGATTCGGGTAAGTGGAGTTGTCATCCTTATTTAAACCTAATGTTCATTATTTAGTCGCATACTTATTTTTCCTGAGTTATTATTACTATTATCTTATACCCTCGCTGAGTTCGCTACTGGTTGTTGTTGAACGTTCGTTATGCACACTCACGTTGGTCCGTTTGAACATTGTTACTTGTATCTACGGTTCAAGATCTTCCTTTATTGTAACAATCGATCGTAAACCTCATTATTTCCACATGCATTTTGTTTCATATGAGTCTTCAATACAGGTTTTCATGTCGTAAGTCTTTGCACGTATTATGAGTAACCATTTGAATAGTTTTTGGAACAGCTGATGCCTTATTTATCAGTATTGAACCGATTATTTGTTATTTCATGCGCAGTGTAACCTAATTTTATATCTACATGAACTTTTTCTGATGGTTCTATGATAAGATAGGCGTTAAGAGTTATGCAACGTTTGGTATGAGGTCGAATTCCATCCGATTGTTCTCTTTTTGCATAAATTACATCACATATACGAATCGATGTCTTACGACCATTTTAATTTGTTGGTTTTAATGTATATCGATGTCTATCGTTCTATGCTGTGAAAGATATGCTTCAAGAGAGCTACGCTGCGGTCGTACTTTCATTCGTTCTTCAACCTGAGTTCATACTCAACGGCCATGTGAACCCGTTTTCTTACCCATTGTAAGTCACTTACACGATCACGTATGAACGGATTTAAGGCAGTCTTTTCGAGCCACGGAAGGTCCTTGTGTGACTGCATAATTTTTTTTATTTTACTGATATTCACAGCAGCTGTTTCTTTAGATGTACTTATTTACTTTTACTTTTTGATGTCCAACGGAGAGCGTATCTATAAGTTTTTTAAGTGCTTTTATCGACTTACCTATATAAAGACCATGTTTGTCTTTAAAATTTGCGATGAGAAGCAACGTTCTTTAAGATTCGTCTCCGTTTTGGATTGACATTTAAATTAGAAATAACTTTCGAAGATGCCATAACTAATTTCACTTTGGAAGACAATCTTTTTCGTGTTTTATGTCTACACTTTTGGCCTTCTATAACATGCCCTCTTGACATATACTTCATTTCTTAAATACTTATATATACATTATAGCCAGTCTCACTTTGAAAGCCAATATATATTTAAAATTCAATGATATTTACTATCTTAAAAGCCTGTCAATAATTAAGTGAACTATATTGTAATTACCACAGTACTAAAATATTGCAACTCAATATGGAATAAGAAGTAAGTTGTTTTCTTCGTAGCCTTCAGTATTATACCCCATATTCTTTGTTGTATTTTTCATGGATCATGTCAAACTATGGTTACCATTATTTTCTCTACTAAATGTATTATACAATTATAGTTGAGTTTTCTCTCTTAATTTCGTTTTCTGTGATGTGATTTCTTCTAAAATTTTCTTATTTCTCTTTGAAATATATTGAGTATGGTTCATAAATAGCATCTTGCATAAATTGTTCATGAAAATTAAAAATAATTTTGCAAATCATCTGATTTTAGTGATTGAATTTTATGCATTTATTAAAATGGATTGTTATAATCTTTTTCATATGAATTGATCCATCTTGAAATATTCTGAGCATTATTGTACTGAGTGATAAAATTAATTTGTGTCGGTTTAACTTCTTTTTTCTTAATGAGTACAATTACAATGTTATTCAGTAGACATTCAAGGTTGCTAAAATCAAAGCAAACTGGAAGGTTATTTATAACAAATATTTTTGATAAATAATTAGTACAATGTAGATTTTTCAAGCAAAGCTTACTTTTTGACATGGACTTGAGAATTGCTTCTTCTCCTCATTATTTAAATGTATGGTCTTTTTTTATTTATTACAGTTTTATATCTAGAATGTAGTTATAAGCATGTGCTCATTGCACTTTGAAGGAAAGTTTTTTCTTTTTAAGTATGAGAATTTTCAATGTGGTATTTATTTCTAGCTTTATTTTCTCAATTTCAATATTAATCATTCAAATTCTCAATAATAGTTTGAGCCCTTCATATTTGCATCTTTATATATCTCAGTGATTAATTAACATAATCCTTCATGATCTATGAATTCATATCTGATTTTAAGAATGTCCTAGTACAACTTAAAGGAGCCTCAGCCATCTCAATCTCACTTCAGTTTTATCATCATGATCTCTTGTAATGGATTGAGCATTTATCTTCTGTCAAATTTATCCAATTTTTGAGTGATAAATTATATTTTGAATTCTATGTTTTTGGGGGAAATTTAAGAAATTATTTATTTTTCTTTATTTAATTATCTTGATACAGATTTATTATTTTGATGGCATTATAATTTCCATAAATATTGCCTTTTCAATCACTGTTATATCTTGTAAAATCATTCTTAATCTTCTCATCCACTCCTCAGTTTTATGTTGCATTATAAAATTGTCCTCAGTGACTGAAAGAAACCCATTAGGGAGATAATATTAATATTCTAGATTTTCTTCATGTCTGTTTATATATATCTATTATATATAGACGCTTCGGGGGGATATATATATATATAGGGGATATATATATATAGGATATTAATGTCAGGCCCAAACCGCTTTGGCCAAGGAGCCGCCGATTTTTTTCCGTAATGGCCAACTAAATCTCACTTAGGAAAAATTGGGAAACCGACCCTACCTATCATGGGTTCGATTCTAGGAGGCCCCCAAAATCGACTTTCCCCATTTAGAATGCATTGGGCCGTTTTTCAAATGATTTTAAAAATACTTCCCATTAACCTAGAAAGATAAAATTTCATGTAGCTATTGCTACTATATATATCTACAGAAAAAAGCTATCGCTTACGTGTAACTGGTCATGGGTTCGATGCCAGGATGTTAAAAAGTTTCAAAATTCGAAAAATCGTAGCTCTCTTAATATGATATATAGATCATTGAAACTTTTTACACGTATAGATACGTATAAAATTTACTTTGCAAAAAATCAACAGTTTCCTATGTGTCACGGGTTCGATTCCAGAGCGTCCCGTAATCTTGATTTTCCCAATTAAGAATGCATGGTGCCGTTTTTCAAATAATTTTAAAACGCTTCCCATTACGCTAGAAGGTTAAGATTTCATGCTGCTATTGCTATTATATATTTCTAGGGAAAAATGCTTTATCTTGCGCACCATTAGTCATGGGTTCGATGCCAGGAGGTGAAATATTTTCAAATTTTGAAAAATCGTAGCGCCTTTTATATCGTTCATTGATCATTCAAACCTTCTACAAATATAGATACATACAAAATGTAATTCGGAAATTATCAGCACTTGCCTATGTATCACGGGTTCGATTCCAGAGCGACCCGTAATCTCGATTTTTGTCATAAGTAATGCGTTGGCCATATTCCCGAAAGCTTTTTATGACAGGTCCCAACCGCGCAGAGGTTCAGAATTTCACAAAGCCATAAAAATGACCATTCCCACATAAAGGCATCCCTAAGATTGTCGTAAAAGGTCGTTGGTTCGATGCTAGGGGGCGTTAACTATATCTCCATATGAAATACATAATAGTGATATTTATATTAGCCATAAAAGTGATCATTCTCACTTAAAGCGACCGTTATTGTGACGTAAATGGTCGTTGGTTCGATTCTAGGTGGCGTTAACAATAATTTCGTAAGAAATGCATTGGGAATTAAGGACTCATTTTAAGGTACTTCCTGAATGAATTTCCTTTTGAAATTCGGGGTTTTTAAAAAGTCAACCATACTCAAGCGAAAAGTTACAGTGATTTTAGCAGGATGACCTTGCTGTCAGCAAGCACACCTTTACTCGTATATATATATAAACAGACATGAAGAAAATCTAGAATATTAATATTATCTTAAATATATATATATATATATATATATATATATATATATATATATATTTATATCATAATTTTCTATATTTTATGGTGACTAATATCTGAATAGATCACTGATTTCACTTACTTGTCTTGTATTATTTTTGTTTTCTTTCTTTGCCTGGTTATTTAATGGATGATATTTAGTAATAGAGAATAAGGTTCATTGAAGATAATACAATCATGAAGTAAGTAGAATCTTCTTTGAGTTGATTGAATAGATCTTAAATTACCTTCTTCGCTCTAAGCACTTTCATATGTCATAAGGTTTTTGGGCAAAGAACATGTGATCTCCAGTAAGACCAAAGTAGAGAATTAGTTTTCGTTTTCAAACCGCTCGTCAAGTTTTGTTATTGCAAATTAGTGCCAAGCTCTAGATATGGTTCATATTTTAATCTCTAGAGTGATTTAAAATTAATTTAGTTTAATAGTCTTTTAAAATTACCTTTTCCATTAACTTTCATTATGATATTTACAAAATTGGGGCATTTCCTTCCCAGGACCTGTAGAACCATTATTTCCGCGTCGGTGTCCATGCTCCAACCTAGGAGCTTTGAGATTTTATTATGGTTTGCATAATTTATAAAGACCCTCAGGTTTCTGGTTCAGGAAGCACGAAAGCACGAGGCATATTTTAATAAAATATTTAATTTGAATCACGATAACGGAAGATTCCTAACCCCCATGACCTCGAGTCGGATGCCAAAATATATCTCTTGACATCCATCATTGAAAGCAACTGTATGAATACATCGCATACTTAACCATCCAGCAAAACAGGTTCGCATTAAGTGGATCTAAATCATAAAATTATCGAAGAAAAATCCGGTCGAATTCTACGCACAATGCTCTCAAAATCAGAATGGGAATCCTTAAAAGATAGGAGATCGGAAGTATATAGGGTTTACTAAAAAATTTAAGGAAAGAAGCTTAATGAAAGATTAAGTAGATATGGCCCCTGTTACCTTAAATGATGTGGTAACAAAGTTTAATAAAAAATAGATACTAAGAGGTATCTTTTCCCGAATTCATTATTTTTGAGTACTATACGCTATCATTACATTTGAGAAAAGCCCATATGCCCTATGTTTTCAACTTATGCCAAACGCCGAAGGATGGCTTGCAGGTATTCATGTACACGTTGAAAATTACTAGAGATAAAGTAGAACTACAGGAAGATCTGTCTACAGAGCAACTTCTTTAGAAAAAAGTAAAGAATATACATGTTTCAGTGAAACACATGGAAAGGTTTATTCTTAGACTTTTAATGTCTAATGATTTTATGGAGCATGATACTAGTTAAAAATGCAACATCATCTACCCGTAAACTATATCACTTCTTCAGTTCTGTTTCTAATAAAATATAATAAAAATTTAGTGACAACTGTCCTGATATAATGACAGAGTTATTTAAATTCAAAGAAATAAAAACTGAAAGATGTTACAAATCAATTTTCTTGACAAATATTTAATCATAAACTTTTAGTATCTGTAAAAATGATGGAAGCAAAATTGGAGTAAGAAAAAAGGCAAAACAGATGTGCATCATTAACTTTAGGACGGAATATCTATTATAGATATGAGCAACGCCTATCTCAAGCATTATTATCTACATACAATAATTGAGGTATATAGAAACAGAAAGCTCATCGACTTATCGCTGAATAGATCTGAAATTAATATTTTAACAGCAATACCTTGCCATAAAATGTTAAAAAGAAACACATTAATTTTTCTTGGAAAAGGATAACACGTTTTAATTTAACTTTTGTGTGTAACAACCAACATTTAATTAGCATATTATTCTATAGGTTGGGAGATTTCCCGACCTATCCAGAGGGAATGAACGCACTAGGTAATAAGGTGGAAGACTCCCATTCCCACCTCTGCCTGACAGGAATCACCACCCTTCATGACATGCTGGAATTGAATTCCATGACGAATTGGCCCATTCTTCTGGAGAAAGATAATGGCTTCAGGAATTCCTTGATGAAAAGACACTCCACCTAGATAAGTTATTCGTACTCTTCTTAGGATTCCATTTCTGGCCCTGTGTCCTTCCAAATTTTCAAGAACACTGTATTGTCTATAAGGTCAAATGAAGATTATAGGGCTTTGAATCGTACCAAATTCGATATTCTCTTGAAATGTTTTCTCCATTATCTCTCGGCCTATCATCTGATTTTCAGTTATCAAATCCTCTAAATGCTGTTCTTCAAAGTGGAAAAGTCTATCCAAAGTATCCATTCGATCAAGTTCTTTCATGATCATCGATCAACCTCTTAGTCTATTAAATTCTCTAAAAAATAAACCCAGCGTGTATTAAATATTAGTTTATTCAAGTAATTCGTTGAAAATTGTGCCTAAGCTTTGATATAGCAAGTTGCATAGAATTTAGGATTTTATCAAGAAGTCGCGTCACTGTCAAACTTTAGTTTTTGGAAGTATTACTCTCTCAGTGTGACCAATAATGCCTCATTTATGTAAATAAATCATCTTTTCTTAATGTAATTGTTCTCTCAGAAGGTTTATGGTGTTTGTAATGCATCCATTCTCAATCATTATTCATTTATGAATATTGGCTACTGACAAACTTTGTTTTTAAACACTATCAATTAACCGTATTACAGAATTTATGATACATTAAACATTTTGCTTTGTTCTTCGACTTGTTTCTTGGACAAATATTTCATTTATGAGGTTAAGTTTTGGAAATAGTAAGGCTTCTGTTCACGGTGGGTTGGAATTAAGAAATTTTTCATTTTCTTGCAGGTACTGAAGAGACGGCTAGCATTATTAAATCTTCAGGAGGAAGATCTTTCTCATACAAATGCTATATATCCAACAAGGAAGGCCATCTATCGAATGGCGAAGAAAATAAAAGAAGTAGTTGGAACGGTATGGAATTAAGTTCAAGTATAATTAAAGTGAAATGAAAGAGTAATCGCATTCTTTTCATTCTATTGATGCAACACTGATGAGTGTTTTTGTAGTTAATTTAAATCATGGTTAATATCCTTTCCTAAACTATTAGGACTGATTTCAAGAAAAATAATCTATTTCCTTTTCAGTATTGTTTATTTTTAGATATAGATATGTAAAAAAAATCTTCCCTTCGCTTTCCAATAAGATCTTTAGATTGCTGAGGAATGCTCTTATTTGGTAGTAACTATTACTGAACATGAGTGAAAAAAATTAGGATTGGATTCTATATCTTTCAAGAAAGCTGTGAATACTGTCTTTCTTACCAGAAACTGATTTTATATTTCATACTCACATGTATCTATGACATGCAATTTGTTTAAAAGCATTTTATACTAAGCTGTTAATTTTGAAGAATTTTGAGTGATGATGCACATTAAATACTATAACCTAATTTATGAAATGAATCATATTTGCCTAAAAACAGTAATAGTTAAACTAAAGTTGTATACAAATATGGTAAATTAAATTATTACTTTTTTCTAAATTTCTTCTTCAACTAACATGGGCAATGAAGATTACTATAGTCTGTTCTATATAGTATTATCTTATGGGGAAATCGAGAAGCCTCTTACGCAGGGTCATTTTTCCAGAATATCCGCAATATCCACAAAATTTGCCTTTGCTACGGATAAAATTGAGATTTTCAACTTAGTTTGGTGGATTTTTTTCCAATTTTTTGGTGAAATTTGGATAAAGAAGGATGGTTCAATATAATGACAAAGTTTTTTAAACATTTCAACAAAAGAAAAAAATTTTATGCGGAATGAAAAAAAAATGGTCAGATAGGATGAGAGAAATGGCAGTTTTAGTAATGTTCACGAATGGTAAGGCAACCATTTTTTTTCATTCCGCTATAAAATTTTTTTCTTTTGTTGAAATGTTGAAAAAACTTCATGAATAATAGATAATACTTCTTTTGAATTGAAAGTTAAAATTACTATTTACTATCAGGCTTAAAACACTTCCTGAAAAAAGAAAAAATATTGTAATTTACCAATATTCAACCAATATAACACCAATATTTTATTTTATTACTGGTTTTGCTAAGGGTTTAGCATCATGCATTAGATTCATGGTCTAAGTATCGGTGAAATTCACCATGTGTCTTCCCTTTCCCGTGAGTGATGTGGTCTTCCATGAAGTAACAGAGAAACATCTTGATTTTATTTAGATATATTACTTGAAAATTTTATTTTCTAATCCCATCTTATGATCATGCTCATAAATTATTTTTCAATTCTAATTTTTCAGGTGAGAATATTGATTAATAATGCAGGTATTGTGTTGGAAAAAAATCTTCTAGAAACACCAGACATAATGATACAGAAAACCTTTGATGTTAATGTAGTTGCACATTTTAGGGTAAGTAAATCTGGTAGATTTAATGACAAAAGTTTTCAATTTTGGCTCTCTTTCTCTTCCAATTCTGAATGGCCATGAATAAAATTTGTGACAAGGTTTATTTTCTTCCTTTTGACAGCAAAAGCCTTTTTGCCAGATATGGTGAATGATAACCATATTTTAAACATACTAACAATAGCTTCATTGGCTAGGCTTATTGGAGTTCATCAGCTGGCTGATTTTTGTGCCTCAAAGTTTGCTATTGTTGGCTTCGATGAAGCCATGCGCTTTGAACTTGAAGTGAGTTCATTTCATACTTTAATTTCTCTTAAATTTAGCTTTTCTATCTGTATATAAGAATTTCATAGACTATTATATGGCATACTAAATTGAGATATTATAACTCATTTTTATGACACTCCAATTCATTATGAAAAATAGCTAAAATATTCAATTTACTTATTCTCACTTTGTTTTACTTCAGGTTAGTGGCATTAATGGTGGCACTTCTGTCGTAACAATAAAAACAACTTTGTTAATTTACACTGAAAAGTTCCAAAAGAAAAGAAAAATCCACAAATTTTCTGTGGAAATTTACAAAGTTGTTTTTATTACTATGGCATTCCATGAAGTCACGCCTTCTCACATTTACTACTGTTGTATGTTCGTATAACATTAATACAGGCATGTTTGTGGGAGTTAAGTCCAGGTAGAGAGATAATTTGTAGGAAAAGTCAATCAACACATAGAATAGAGTGAAGATAATTGACTTTTCCTACAAATTATCTCTTGAATACATCCTCCATTAAAGAGCAAGTTTTAAAAAGAAATTATTTACTTTATGGAAATCATTATTAATTACAGCTATTCCTATGAATAAATATTATGAGAATGAATATTAATAGAAGATATTTTCTATTAAATATTTGTCCTCTATCGAATTCAGAGTACTCACTATTTGAGAAATTATCTTCACTATTCAAAGTGTTTTATTTTCCGAATTCAGATTTATTATCTAAGATATTAGAGGAATAAATCAATTATTTTGAGGAATAGTAAAATAATAATTATGTTAAAATTTGTATCTAATGATATTTGCTAATAAAAGGGGGTAGTGAAGGTAAGTGAAATATTATAATTTGCTGTATTAGTGCTTTCTGCATACTGTGGTAGTAATTTTTATGATCTGGCACAACTGCTCTCTAGGGCCACGTGGGTCAGTCATGTCTGAATTTTAAGGTAGCAAGAAATCCAAAAATAGAAAAAATGACCAACTTGACAGAATTCAGTGATAATCATAATTATGTGTGATATCCACAGTAAGTAACTTCATAAAAAGGAATCTAATATGTAGAGTATAATGTTTATAAATTTGTCCTGATAGCTTTAGATTATAGATTTCATAACCTTAATTTTTCTCTATTTTTATATTCTTGCAATTTGAGCAACTCTTTAAATTGATCACCCTATTAAATATGCCATTGCTAATTCATAATGACGCTTTACCAAGAAAACAATTTTTTAAAATCAAACTCCTCAAATAAAAAAGATGAAATTCACAAAATCTAGATGTATAAAAAACATGTTAGCCCTATTTTAATAGAACCATTTTCATTGAGTTTCTCTACTACTACAGAAGGTATGCAATAAACTATAAACCTGTAGAATTTTCTTATCACTTATTTGGTCTTGGATTTCTATTTCTTCTGGGTGTAGGATGATCCAAAGCAGAATAATCTAAGAATAAATCCATTGTCTTTCCTCCCCTTTCATTTTTGATTGGGATGTGATAAAATCGCAGAAAGATATTTTGGTTTGTTTACAGATTTTCAGTGTTTTACTCAATTTCTATTCCTTTATTTCCTTGCTCTGGGACTACTTTTTCTATAGCATTCTACCACTTCAAGCAATGCGGTATGCTGCAACAACTCTTACTTAAGTCACCAGCTCAATGTCTACTTTCCAAGGAAGGAATGGCACAAAGAATGGGCAGTAGGAGAGTAGCATAACAATGGTTGGCTGATATGGGTATTAGAGGTAAATAATGGACTTTTCAATCTTTTAATATCTTTCATTTCATATGGTTCAGTAAATCCTTTCCTTTATTATATTTTCCATTCTCCTTATTTTTCTATCTTGTATTTCACTAGGAGCATTTTAAAACTATCCTTTAAAACTCTGATATTTATCTACCCTTTTGAAAAATAAAATTATTTTTCTTATGCTTCTTGTCAAACCAATCCCTTGAAAACATTTAATACACCAGACTCAAAACTGTTTCAATTTTCCCTATTTTAAATAATCTTCAAGTTGATCAAAGTATTAGACATTTTGAAAGCAGTGAAATACATTACTTTTAAGCTTCTTATTTCTGTTACCCATTGTCATGAGTAATAGATTCAACTTTTAGTCAGTATTTTAAAACTATTACAAATTCATTATTGTTGATTAAGTTCTTGCTCTTTTATGAACAAAAGGTTCAAAGGTTGGCTCTTATTAAACACTATTTTTCTTATAATAGAGAAATTTATCGATCAACTTGTAACTTTAGTCACACAAACAGAATTTTAAGTTTATAAATTTGTTAAATGAATTGTTTTATTTCTTTCTAGCTCGATGGGATCTATTTCCCTTTTCTATCTTTTTATTTCATTTAAGCAATCTAATCTACAATAATAGGAATATTCTCATTCCTTGCTTAGTTTTGGAAATCATTGAAACTAAATGAATAATTTTTCATTATATTGAATATCTTGGTATGATTTGATATATTTTGAACCTGATTGTGGTTTAAAAGTGATTTAAAACTTGATGGAAATATAAATCATTTACTTCTTTAACATTATTTTCCCCTCAAAAGGAATTTTAATGAATATAAATGTGAAAATAGATAATATCGATTGCATCATCATGTCATTGAAAGTCTTTCAAATGAAAATGTTATTAGATAAGCTCTATTGATTTTGAAGTAGATCATAATTTGAACAGGAAAATAATGAAAAAGTATATAGTTTCTTCATTATTTATTTATGGATTTTCACAACATCTTGGTTACCTCCATTGATTAACCAGAAAGACCATTACACTCTATAAGTACTATGGATCAAATGGGTTACACTATTATTATCAGTTTCCTTAATTTGATCTATGTGTGAGCTCTAGGGTAGTATTTCAAGCATAATGAAGAAGACTGAAGGTAATCCTTACTTTTATTAATTTAGAATTCTTCTTTGGCAATTTATTTCAAAAAGCCCTTCCCAGCTCTCTTCAAAAGGAACCTGGAAAGGAGCTGTAATACTACCAACTACACTCTAATAAAATTCCACTGTTAGTGACAGATTGACAGTGATATTAATATTACATTGAATGAAATTAGTTAGTTCCAGATACTTAACCCATACATGAAATCGAATTTATAGAGTACATTTTTGATAATACTTTTATAAAAGCCAATTTCTTTACCCAAAAAAAGTTACAAGGTGCTATTTGAAGGACAGTCAGCATCCTTAATACTTTAAACACATGTATATGTGCATTATATACATAGAAAAGAGAATGAAACTTAATTGAATAGTTTTCAAACTTTATATTAAATAACAATTGTGATTCAATATATATTCATAATGATTATACCTCAGGAACTAATGAAGTTTTAGAGGTATTACTTTTTGGTAGTAATTTTGAATTGATACATGATGGTATTAATTTGAATCTTTTCTAAATACCTCCAAATAAGTATTGTTTTTGCATTTATATTTTAGAAATATTCCAAGCATCTAAATGAAAACTGGCTATTTCTCTTTCCAAGTAATGGTGTATGAATGACTTTTATTACTTATATTGAATTTAAACAATTTGGAATACAAGCATTAGCATTTTACTGTTTAATTATTTTGGTGGTTGGCCTAGATTTCCTCTGTTTTACAATAATATCCTAGAAAGAAGTTATACGAATAGTTATTTGAATCTCATCAATGAAGGACCTGCAAAAATTTATTATGGTTTAAAATAAATTTAGATTAATATATTTATGACTCCTGCATCAGAGTATGTATTAATAACATTATTTACTTTATAGCATATTCCAATGGAATTGCTCAAACCTGTTTCTGCGCATCCTCATCTCACAAACTATGCAGGAATTTGGTGATATTCACGAACCAAACGTAAAAACAGAAGGAACAGTAAGTGGGATGCAAGGTAAAGCTGAGATTATAAAGAGCAGCCCTGGGGCAGAGGGACTTGGTCAGTTTTTCAGGGTAAGATGTCCATGTCCAAGCCGTGATAATTGATTTCATCTAGTTGCAAATTATTTTCTTTTCTATCATTTACATGTGCCCTTCTAACTTTAACCCTCTTACTGCCAGCGGGCCGATATATCGGCCCTCGCTGGTAGTGCGAAAACTGCCAGCGGGCCGATATATCGGCCCTACTTATTTGACACTATTTATTTCGTGATTTTGACCATTTCAACGGCTGTCGTCTCATTTAATACACATGTGCTGTATCTTTACTGCTTACTTTATCTAACTTATATGGTTTCACCTTACCTTGCGAAATATTTTGATATATTACAGTGATCTTTCCGCGTTAATTCGTCCGGATATTTTCATTACTTCGGGCCAGCGTCATCCTGCACAATATTATCTTTCGTGTTTGTCGCAAGTCGTGCTGAATTGTTTTCTTGTGGCTCTAAGTATTTGTTTTAGAGTGTCAGTTTCCAGCTAGATAAGTAAATATTCTTTTTTGGCCCGCTTATTTTTATATAAGCAAAACCGAGATATGCAACCCGGATCTTCAGAGACATACCCCAAAAAACTTATAAAATTGCCAAATGAAAAAGAAAAGAACTGTTGTATGTGTATTGAAAGAGGAAAAAAGGAATAAAATAAAGAAAAAGATGCAGAACTGTGTGTGGAAAATGCAAAAAAGGACTTCTTGGTGAATGCTTCCATAAGCATAATTGCGCTAGCTGATGGGACCGTGAGTGTAGAGTAAGATAAAATATTTTATATCTCTGGCAAAAATAGTTTTATCACAATTAAACTTTACCACGGATGAGAAAACTAAATAATATCTAAAACTGTTATAATTTTATTCCTCGCATATAATATTTTATACATCACAAAGTGAAAAAAACGGAGAATTTTGGGTTTTTACATATATTATAATTACTTTGTTATTATTTTTCTTTATGAAAATTTGAGTAAACCCCCAAAATCCATCTATAATTCTAAACTATAAATATATCTTTAGCATTGGGAAAAAATCTAGATGAATTAAATAAAGTTTAGTAGCTGAAATAATTTAGAATCCGAAATCCTGCATATTCCGGAAAATAGCCCTGGCAGTCTTCGCACATCCCACCCGAAATGGGCTGGCAGTAAAAGGGTTAAGCAATAAAAATTGTAAAGTAATAAATAAATCTTGTAAAACTGAAATAAATATCTATTACTTTATGAATATATTTTCAATTTTACTTATATTTCTGTTTTTTGAGTAAAAATCATTATATGTCTTATGAAGGCAACATGATGGTTTTATTTTTTGAAAAACTTTCTATAGAATAAGATCATTTTTGTAAAGACAATCACAGTGAATTATTTGGAAGAACTAGTCTGAATTATTTCTCGGGGTGCGGATGATTGTGAGCATCCTTTGGTAATGTATGTCCATGCAATGGCTAAAAAAAGTCTTTTGCCCAGATCGCCTTCAAAGAGGTGGACATAGTTGTTTTTGTCTTAAGTGATATGTATTCAATTTACTGGTCTACATGAGTAAAAAATGTCTGCGTTACTTAATATAGTAAAAAATAAAAGTTTTACAGCAATTGTCCACACACACACGGCCGCCAAAGTACTTGCCCACGGCCGCATAGGATTGTACGGCCGCAGGTTGCGCACCCCTGCCATAGCCTTTATGAGAATTTTAACCGTCTGCAAAATGTATGCGACAAATCCGTACTATAGTCGTCTATATAAAGGTTTTTACTAATCATTTTAATTTATAAGATATTGAAAATGGCTTACGAAATTTTGGAAACTTAAAAGCATCAATTATCCTCAATTAGGAGCCACGATTGAAGAATTTCTCTCGGAATTCGAGCATAAACGGAAAAATCTTCTCTGTTGAAATGTCTACTTTCTGCCGATTAACACTTACCGTATTTGACGGCATATATGACGCGCTGTCATATAAGACGCACCCTCATTAAGTAGACCACACACGAGGAAAAAACGTTTTATCAGTGCGTGCAACAACGCTGTACCACAATAACATTATGACTTACTAATGCAACCTTTCCATACATTTTAGCTTAATTTATCTCTCCTAGTTTACACTGAATGCTATGGCTTAATCTCTACTTTCCTTTAGTCATATTTCCAGAAGTATGTTTTAAACAAATGGTTTTAAGCACCGACACCAACACATATAAGACGCCGGTAAAATTTTTGGGAGCTAATTTAGGAAAAAAAGTGCGTCTTATATGCCGTCAAATACGGTAATTAATGTTCATTCAAATAATGACAAAACTTATACAAACAAACGAATAATTCAGATAATAATTTATTATAATTGATATAAACTAGGAATAATAAGCGGCTTATTACACTTACCTGGGGTACACCAGGAGTTACCTAAGCTACCTGTAACAATTGTCCGTCAAATCTAGTTGTTTGTGCATGAAAATATACATTTACATAAATACCCCGCAAACTGCCTTATGGCGTATGGCAGGGGGTGTCAATACACCAATATAACTATTTATCTATCCTATTTATTCTTCTAACACTATCCGGGAAAAAAGACCGATGATAACTTTCCGTACGCGCGATAATCTCACGTAATTCCTTTGATGTTTGATCCCGAAAATTACGATCGCTAATTATGGGAATTATGATGTCGCGTATCTCGTTGTATAAATCACCGTTTCTAAATTTTTCAAAAGGTTTAATCTATATTCAATTGGTCTATCCTCAAGAGATGTCCAGCCGAGGGTTTTAATCATCTCTGATACACTGCTATCGAACCCGTAGTCTCCCTTAACGAAACGAGCCGCTCTACGCTGTACGCGCTCTAGTTCCAAGGTTAAACCCTTCTCGTGCGGACTCCACACCGCGCAGCAGTACTCCAGCAGAGGACGAACTAGTGAAAAGTAAGCCACCTCTTTGACTTTCGATTGACTGCCTCTAAGGATGCAGTTACATAGCCGCGTCTTCCGATCAGCTAATCCTACTACGCTTTGAATGTGCGTTTTGAACGATAAATCACTACTGAAAACGACACCTAGGTATTTGTAGTGGTTCACGAAATCTAATTTAACGCCGCCAATCTGATAGGGAGATATTTTTAACGAATTTGTAGGGGAACGCGTCATGGTCATTGCTACGCATTCCTCTACGTTCAACCCGAGCTGCCAGTCTTCAAACCATTTGGAGATAATATCCAGGTCACGCTGTAGTATCGATTGATCTTCCGTGGTTTGTATTTCTCTGTATATTAGAGTGTCGTCCGCAAAGAGCCTGATTTTACTCTTTACATTGTCTACGATATCATTAATATAAATTAGGAACAATGCCGGCCCAATAACACTGCCCTTGGGAACCCCTGATGTAACGTTTACTTCGTCGGAAATAACACCATCCAAGACAACGCGTTGGCATCTACTTGTTAGGAATGATTCAATCCACCGAATGATATGACTGTCAATCCCATACGATTAGAGTTTCTGCAGTAATTTTTTGTGTGGAACTGTATCGAATGCTTTTTTGAAATCCAAGAATATTGCATCGGTCCTAAACCCGTCATCGTCGGCCTGCAAAATGTCATGGTTAAGGAGGGCTAACTGACTCTCACAGGAACGGCCTTTACGGAAGCCGTGTTGACTTTGAGTAATCGCTGCATTTGCACTGAGGAAACGCATTAAATAACTGCAGATAATATGCTCGAGAACTTTACAAAATATCGAAGTTAATGATATAGGTCTGAAATCGTCCGGTTTAGTTTTACGTCCTTTCTTAGGCACTGGAGTAATGAGCGCTTTCTTCCATGATGCCGGAACTATACATTCATCTAACGATTTATTAAAAAACGCGAGAAGGAGGGGAGCTAGCTCATTTGCGAGTGTAGATATTACATATACAGGAACGCCTTCCGGACCAGGGGATTTCTTACTGTCGACCTGCGATAATAGGTTTCTAATTCCTAAATCTTTAACGCGACTGTCATCTAATGTGAAACATTTTTTAAAGTGCCTATTTAGAATGTTCGCCTTATCACGGGTATCTGTTACTGTGCCTCCATCATCGTCAATGAGGTGGGAAATGGTTGACTGTTTGCCTCTGGCCTCGCGAACGTATGACCAGAATTCCTTAGGATTTCTCTCCAATGATTCGCGCAATGTTACGGATCTGTACGCTTCGAATTCGCGGCGGGCTTCGTTCTTGGCTTTAGTTTTTGTTTCTAAATACATACGCCGATGATTTTTGTATTCGTCACTATTCGTTTGGAATGCCTTCATGCGCGAATGTAACATCCTCTGTTTTCTTTGGAGAGAACGTAGTTTCGGTTTTACCCATCGCGGTTCCTTTCGATCTCGTACTATTTTGGTCGGAACAAATTTCTAAGTACCTTCACGGAGGATACGGAGAAACTCACAATCAGACCAGCTGTCGTATACGGAGTAAATTTCACTATTCTCTGGTCAACATATCAATGAAAATTATCTTCTGAGTGTTAAATGAAATAAAAATATTACGTGGAGACCACTTTAGAATAACATTTTTTCCGAAAATACTAAAGATCGCAAGAAAGGATGTTTAATAGATATTGAAGAGCAATAATTACATTTGGAAAAATGAAAGGGAAGAATTGCAAGTGTAGGTGTTTGGAGAAGTAATGTATTAGGAATGGTTTGGGAGGAAGTCACACAGCGAGACGATGGGCAAGAGAGGGGAACCAAGTGCAGCGAACTGTGGTGATGAAGATGGAATGCACACGGATATTGTTTTTAAAGAGGATCTTTCTAAACTATAGTTCCGAAATCGGTACATTCACATTCGATTATTCGCTCACATATTGAGGACGAATTCTGAAAATAAATTATAATTTAAAAGTTTCCTTTAAAGATTATATTTACACAAGTGAGATACGCAATGTTTATGGAAGTTGAAGAGGAATCGAACGCTGTTTAAAATGATTGCATCCTCGGATTATCAAATCTCGATCAGACTATTTCAACCCCGTAATTTTTTGAACCATTTAACTATTTTTATAGCCTCACCAGTTTCCGCTTCCTTAATATTAATTTTTTTTTATCAAAAATTCAATTACTGTTATTGCAATTTTCTACAGTTATTAGGAGCAAGACAAAGAAATGGTGTATTTTGTTTTGTTCCACACCCACTCATTTAGTGGTAAAACGGATCTTACATAGCATAGAGATTGGAGTACGAATTATTGGTAAGTAGTACTTCGTACTTTTCATGGTAAGAAATATATGATAGTAATCAATCCTAAACCAAGTTTTGGAAAGGAACTCTTAAATCAATATTTTTAGTCTTGTAAATGCTCGCTTCGAGGCGGGATTCGCTCAGGGAACAAAAAGGGAACAGAAATAAAACGAAGTCCTTGCTTCCAACACCGAACTTTTATTCGGCACTACTGCCCTCCTCGCGTTCCTCTTACCAACTGCCCACTGCCCTCCAAAATCCCCCAAAAGAGAGAGAAGGGCATACATCACATTAAGATTGTTTATAGGCCAGAGACGCTGCAGATGAAGAAGTTAGAAGGATAGGGATGGGGTAAGGGTGAAGTGGTGAGTAAATGAGAAAGTGTGAGAAGAGGAGGGTCATCGCCTCTGACAGGGGTCCTAGGGAAATATGAGCGCCCTTGAATACTTACACAACGCTATAAATAGTTAATATGTTCTTAGCTCTGAATTATTGAGGATTTTCAGAAGACGACGTCGCTTATGGAAACGATCTCCAGGATACCATAAGAGAAATATGTATATAATAATATGCCTGAAGATGGCATATTAGTCGAAACCGGTTGTGTAATGAAAATATCCTGTGGAAAATAAGGACGACTCATTTTTCCTATTTAGAATGTCGTTCCACGAAGTGCGCCCATCCACTATATAATTTTACTTTAAGAGAATTTTAGTCGTCTGCAAAATGTATGCGACAAATCCGTACTATAGTCGTGTACGTAAAGGTTTTTGGTAATCATTCAATCAGCATGAAAAAAGACATTTCACTATTCTCTGGTCAATATATATTTTTTAAATGATCTTCTGAGTGTTAAATAAAATGTGGAGACCAATATAGAATAACATTTTTCAGAAAATACATATCGCATAACCGAGAGCGGGTCCGGATCAATCCGAATTGCGCTTACGGGTCTATTAGTATCGAGCAAAACGTAACAATTATCGGAGCGCTAAATCAATTACTCCCTCGGTTATAAAATTCAAAAACTAAAGTTCTATTCAAGATATCGACTCAGAATTACCTGTAAATGAAAATAACAACATTTATCTCAATTTCTCTCGCGACAAGTTTTTCGTAACGTAAGAAACAAAAAATTTTTAGGCGATGTATAAATTTGACTGCACGATCCAATTTTTCGGAGGTTGCGTTCCACTTAAATTATTTTTCACTAAATTATAATCACTCAAAATTTAATATAAGTTGACTTTTTTGTATTCATAAGGTATAAAAAGTAATCTAAGAAATAACTAGCACTTAATGTTAGATAGGATGAGAGAAATGGCAGTTTTAGTAATGTTCACGAATGGTTAGGCGACCATTTTTTTCATTCCGCTATAAAATTTATTTCTTTTGTTTAAATGTTGAAAAAACTTCGTCAATATATAGAACCATCCTTCCTTATCCAAATTTCACCAAAAAAATTGGAAAAATCCCCCCAAACTAAGTTGAAAATCTTAATTTCATCCGTAGCGAAGGCAAATTTTGTGGATATCGCGGATATTCCGGAAAAATGACCCGGCGTACGAGGCTATTCGTTTTCTCCATAAGCCCATTCTGCCTAGTAAAGTGAAACAGACTATAGTTGTCAGAGCATTCGATGAGTAAACATTGCTAATTCAATGTTCAGTTTCAATTATCTTGCGTCACATTGCTATAAAACTTCGGTAAAAAACTTTAAATCAGTCAAGTAGATTTAAACTGATGAAAGATTTAAATTGATAAAAATTTTATAACAGTATATATTATCGGCCTTCAATCGATCGATTGTGGGTGTATTGTACATAAACTGAATCAACGAAATAGTTGAATTAAAAGTTTATCATATTGTCATAGTAAATTATTTTATATTATCATAGTAAAGGTTGATGGTTTACAGAGTCTGTAATTTAACATTATTTTCTTATGAAATCCTCCCATCGATATGAATTGCACTTACACATTAACTGACTGGGTCTTCATAACGCAGAGAATGCAAATGACGGGAAATGTATCCCGCCCGTTGGATGCCTCAAGCTGTGCAGTGGCCGTTGGTAATCGCCTTTAGGCTTCCGCAGTCCGTGTAGAGTATTCATACGCCGCCCAAAAGTAAGTCCTTCTCTTTGCGAATTTTTAAATACTCCTCAGGTTACATTTTGGTCACCTGTGGGAGAGGGGCCTCCCATGGTTTGGTTTGTTGTTTGCTTCCTCGTATACTTGAAGCCCATCGGGAAGCTTATGACGGTCGCGTTGCCTCTAGCGAAGATTAGTGGCCTCGTTTGTACCCCCTCCATCCCATTGCAGCACGCAGCGAGTTAAGAATATGGGAGTAGTCAAGAATTAGTCAAAAACAGCTGAAGGTCGGAAATTGTAAACAGATCACGCCGTATAATGTAAATACTCCGCAAACCGCCTTACCGCCTGGCGTATGGCAGGGGATGTCAATACACCGATCACTCTAACTATTTATATATCCTATTTATCCTTCTTGGAAGGATAAATAGGATATATAAATTCTTCTTCTTCTATGCGGGAAAAAAGAACGATGATAACTTTTCGTACGCGCAATAATCTCACGGAATTCCTTTGACGTTTGGTTCCGAAAATTACGATCGTTAATTACGGGAATTAACGGGATCTTCACTCGCTATAAAATTCTCCCGATGAATTTCTGCGACATTCTCTTGTCACTATTAGAAATATACGAGCTCCAGTCGAAAGGAAATTCGTTCTATATTTATCTTGGAGCTCTATTGGAATTTCATGCGTGGGAAGAATTTCATCTGAGGTGAATCCCTTCATTGTACTTACACTGTTATCTCTTGGCTTCATTAACACGCGACTTGTATTGCTTGTCTAATTTCTATCGGAGTTGGTTAACCTTGAGATCATGAGGACATGGTCAAACTTGAAATAATCCCGTGAACCTGGAAAAAGTAGCTAAAAAATGACTCAATTATGTTCATTCTCATTACTTTGAATTTCACTTTTCAATTATCACAGAATATATATCAATTCCTTTGATGGAATGGAGTACATTTTCGACCACTATTTTCTTAAATTTGAATGGATAATTCTTTTAAGGTTTATAAATTGTCGAATATAAACCATTAATGTGTCGTAGCCAATTCTCAAAGCATTATTTCCGGTCTTAGATGTCAACACTTAAATAGGTTCAAGAAATTCTGTTGAATGGGTCGAATTCTTAAGATGAAAGATAACTAAAATCTTTTATATGTTGATAGGGAATTTATTCTTAAATTCAACGTTCTTATTCTTTATTTTTGGATGAAATTTATTCTAGCCGTATTTCCTATTTTTCGGAATAGTTTTCATTCAATTTACTGTAATGTGTTTAAAAGTATTCCATTTAACGAACGTTTAAAATAAATAATCTTATGACTCGGCTGTTGAAAAATTATGAGAAACAACCATTTAATTTTCCGTTTATCACATCATAGCAAATGCATACTTTCTTAGTGGGTGGTCATATGATAAAGAAAGGGTTATGTATTTTGTGATAATGGGTGATATTGAGAGTGTGCTCTTGTTGTAAATATTTCTGGAGTATTATTCCCTCTTTGTTTTAAGGTATTGCTGTTTATAAAATCTAGTACACACACTTGAATCACAATCGTTAGAAACATGTAGTCTATCCACACGATGAAACGCAGTAAAGAATATTTGATTTTCTCATCACCGAATTTGATTCATAGTCGTGAATTCGTTGCGATGAGTGAAACGTTTAGAGATGGCTGTCGTAAGATAGTGGAAGTACTTTCCCTATGGAAAGAGGTTTGAATGGAGAGACCACTTCATTTATTAGTTCGTGGTTATCTTGGGCTTGCTTAGATTCGATAAGAGTCTTTAGGAGTGTGAAATCCAAAGTTACGCAAAGGATTGCTTTAGTGAGTTTAGCCAAGTCTGGCGAATTATAATCACAGTAAAAGGCATGAGAGGTAGATTTTGACTCTTTTTATGCCATTGTTAGCCTTTTATCTCGTCGTTTCTCTCTCCATTTATTTGATCCCATACTAAATGTATTATAAAAAAGAAGTTATTTCGTTTCTGATAGCGCATTATCACGGGCTTATTGACGAAGGATAGGATTAATCTAACGGTCGTGCGCTTTCATTTGGCTTTTTATTTCATTTTGCGCATCAAATAGTAAAGTCTTAGTGTTCGCCTGCTCTCATACCGCAGTATTTTGATTATCGCTGATATTATAATTTATTCTCGGACACGAACTGGCATTCTTGCTAGCAAACGACACATCACCTCGTGATGAAGTCTAATAGTTTAGTGCTTGTTTGAGCAGAGAGTTTTTTCGATCTTGTGATGAGTCGATGCCGTGTGATACGGTTAGGTCTCAAGCCGACAATTTATATATTTCATCCTCAAGTTCGGGGAATATTATTTAACCTTTGACGTACGAACGGTCCCTTTTGGAACCACCAAAAGTAGTCGCGAATGGCCGAGCGGTCCCTTTTGGGACCACTAGAACACGCTTCGTTTCTCGTCTGCTTATTATCACTTTCTTAGCTCGGATTTGGCTGATTTTTTTTCTTAGGCTCTTGGAGTGGTCCTCGCTTTAAGCTCATAGCAAAGTGTCTTACTTGATACAAGGTTTACATCCGTAATCGCTTTCGAAACTAGGCTCTTCTCATCACGGCGCTACCTACGCAAACAGTTTAGATATTCTCTTACACTTCATCCTACTTATTTTTGGTGGTTGTAAACACTCTGTGGTATCTCTTTAATCTTCTGTACAAGCAAGTAATCAATCCTTTTCCATATCTCAAAAAAATAAGGCAAAAATGAAAATCTCTCAATGCTTTCCATTCCTTAGTTCTCTGCTCGGATTCTTACTGTGCATATTCCATAAAAAATATTTGTATTTCAAATAAAAAAGCAGTCAGTGGCACAGTGGAGTTTTCATGCAGATACTTTTTGTTTTATTACGCTATCTTACATAGTTTTCTAGTTATTTAGCTTTAACTAAAGAGCTGCAGAGTTTCCGTAATTTCGGCATTTAAATGCCCGGCCGTTCAGAGATACTTCTGACAAGGGGACCTTTAGGACTGCGGCACGGGATATTGGATGAGACCGGTATGGAAGTGTAGCTTAGATATTACTAATAACAACCTGAAAATACTAGGGGCCAACGCTCCCTCGTTTCCTTGTACAGTGGTACCTCGAGTTACGAGCAGCCCGAGATACGAGTTTTTTGAGATACGAGCTGGAGCTCAGGTCATATTTTTGTTCGAGATACGAGCCCAAATTCGAGACACGAGCGCAAATTCGTGTTTCTGGAGCGTCCAGCTAGTTGGTGCGTTGGGTCGAGCATCATCCAAGAAAATCCCTCACTCACTCGCACGTGTTACCCGCTTGAATCGAAGTGTATCTTGTGCGCTGTAATCATTTTTGCGTGATTACTGAACTTTTTTACAGTTCAGAAAGTGCAGCCAAGAAGGCAGAAACAAGTAATAATTAAAGTTACGTTAATGTTAAGGTTAGCCTAAGTTTAAAGTTAAGAGCATTGTTTTAAGTATTTTCTTTTATTTGTAATAAATAAAGTGTTGTTTTAGTTTAAAGTTACGAAAATAGTTTTAAGTTTTAAAAAAGCGCCGTTTACGTATGTGTTTAGATTGCCTACACTCCTTCCCACCTCCTCGCCGTTCAACTTCGTTAGCCGAACTTGTCCGTCACCAAAGTTAGACTATTATTCTAAATAACTCTTTTATTTCTTTGTTTCATAACTTTGTTACGTATTTCTTAACTATACATGTTTATTTGTTAATTAAAAACATATCTTTATTCATAATTTACAATGTTTTGGGGATTTTTCATAGATCCGGAACGGATTAAAGGCATTTACATTACTTTCAATGGGGAAAAATGATTCGAGATACGAGCAATTTGACATACGAGCAAGGTTATAGAACGAATTAAACTCGTATCTCGAGGTATCACTGTAATTAATGTTTAAAAATCGTCAATTCTAACTGTTTTGAATATAACCCCCGCGGCAACGTCATATCTATAAGCAAATGGTGGAGTGGTGCAAGCGTGCTGGATTGCTGATGAAATTATTCGTGGTTCGAACCCGGTTTATACTTTTCATTTTTTTTTCTTTAATCACTTTCTTTTTTTGGCAAACATTTAATCAATCAATGCTGTCTTATTATTTTATTTTTCATAGCACATATAATTTAAACATATTTAAAATAGAGAAAATTTTTAGTACTTTATACTTACTTTATTACTTACTCTCTTTTTCTCCCAACATAGATAATTGTGCATATTGATATCGAAATATTAATAGATGCTCAACTTCTGATGAGAAAGGGTTCATAAGTTTCTCTCATTAATTATGCATAATATGTTTTATCTCTAATTTTCTACGAGACCAGTCCAATGATTTTTTAATTATATAGATATATACATATATGCATATGTATATGTATATGCATGTTACCAGTTGTGTTGAATGTTTCCTGTTCACTAGCTGTTTTCAATTAATAATTTAATCCTCTTCTTGGTTTTGATGAATTGTCTTTCAGTAATTCTTTAGAAATACCATTTATAATGTGAGGCCTGCTATATTTCAGTACTTGTTCTCCATCCAAGGAAATCTTGCCACTGTCTACAAATTGAGACAGTTAGCCCTTTCGAGACGAATGCCGGGAAAACCCGGCGGAAATTTTCCAGGCTCAGAATACGAATGACGGATATTTCCGTCGGCAGTACATATCGTGCAAGGGTGCTGATGCAAAGGATTATGGTTTATAGTCTAACCTTTTCGACCTTTTTCTAGGGAGTTTCAGACCTTTTTCCTTAATGGAAACCTTGCCTCGGGGGTAATTAAGCCCTTTTCCCAGCATGGTGCCGCTGCAAATTAATTTTTATTGCAATAGTTTTGCTAAATATTTAAATTAAGAAATAATTGTTTATATTGCCTTGGAAAAGAAAACCTTGTAATTTGACGACTTTTTACAATTTTTAAACGAAATTTTATCGCAAATAATAAGGTAGTTAATGAGTAACTCAATTTCATCATTATCATTTAGGTTTCACGCTATATAGCTTAAAATTGGCGTTAGAATTTCGTTTAAAATTACTACATAGTCAACGAAATGCAAAATTTTAATATTCATTGCAATATTTGCAAGTAGTCCTACAAAAGCTATACGAAAATACTACTGTATTAATAATGGTCAGTCTTCAAAGCAATGCTTTAAAAGAGAAAGTGGATTACCCGGGGACAGTGTTCATAATTGCCGTTGCTGAGGATAGGCTATGGCACTCCGCTGGGAAAAGGGTACGCTCTATACCTGGCAAATTCAGAGTACCGAAAACGCTCCGTATCACAGGGAAGATTTTCAGAAAATGTCTCCGTCTCGAAAGGGTTAGGGATGTATTGAGCCATAACTTGACATTTGTCATACAAAAAAATCTGCCAATATTTTTTGTGTTTCTCAGTAAAATTAACCCATTTATGATGCTATTCAAATTCAGGTTCAGGGAAAACGTAGGGCATCGCTCACTAGCACATCTAGAGCATGAAATGGATGATCCTGATGATTATCATCCTAGAGGCAGCATTCCAATGAAATCAAGTAGCTCTACTGTAATGTCCTGGGATGGAAATCCAGAATATGTGCCTAAGGGACGTGCTTATTATGAGGTATTTGTTTCTTCAAGTATTTTTTAAAATAAATTGTTGAAAATTTTCCCTACATCTATGAATGAGTTTGAGTGTTCAAATAAACTAATATGAGTATTATCTTAAGATGCGGAAAAATAGAACACAGATATCATAAAAGTTTAATTATTATTGATTTTACAGAAAGAATGTAGCAAATAGTGATGGTAGGAATTGAATGATCAATGAAGGCACAATGAAATATAACGCCTTATATAGATATTCTATCCTTTAGAAGATTTCTTTTTAAATTATTACTCAACAATATTTTTTCTATTGTCAATTGTGTTCAGCAAGGTACATTCCTCATAAGAAAGGAAAAATCTTTGAAAGTAGTTGGTTACACTCTTAATTAACTTCTTTAATTTTGCTTGTGTGAAATGTGAACCAAGAATAGAGTTTTTATTTTGGAAAACTGGTATCTAGAATTTGGTTGTCTCTGTAGAGCCTTCCTTTAGTTTTTTTGAATTGTGCATAACTAATCTTTTATTTTAATATCTTGAAAATTATTCTTTAAGCATGATAATCGTGATGAATGGGTACGAGTAACCAGTAGCCAGAGAGGAAAAAGAGGGTACTATATCAGAGGGAGCAATAGAGGAAGATATTTTAGAGGAGGGCACATACCCAGAGGAAGGGGTATAGGTCAGTACATGGGGCATATCCTTAGAGGCTATTCAAGAGGAGGAGGAAATATCACTAGTATCAGAAGACAGAGTGCAAGTACCTCTTCAACAGGTGGAGGACATATCACATGTAAGTTAAATTTGCTGGGTGATATCATTATATTATGATCATTGATGCACCATGTTGTACTCAAATGCTACTATATTTTTAGTGCATCTCTTGTCTTGATTATAATTTCTCCTCTATATTAATATTCAAGGATCCTCTACCTTTGTCTTACTTTTCTGCAGGAATTAATTTGTAGAGAAATGGATTGTAGGTAATTCAAAGAAGCAATATTTAATCATTTTGCAAATTCTTAGTCACTATTCTGAAAGTAAAAAAAACTTAGCTTGTTTGGTTCTACATATCAAATTAAAGGAAGTTCTTAGTAAGTTGAAATAATTTTAATTAAATTTATAAATCACAAATACAAATTCTTCTGTTGAATTTAGTATCCAACTAATTCTGGTCTTTTTTTGCATTTTTATGATCTATTTTGATTTTCCAATAATCTTTTAGGCCTTTCAAATTTTCAGTTGGTTTTATATTAATTTTTTATAAGTACATTTCCTATGTATTTGTATTATTGGTAAATACAATCCACCAAATCTCATGATTTAGTATCTTGCTCAAGACAAGGATCTCAAAAATCTGTTCTAAGTACCCATTGGTTGATTTTACCAATACTTTTAATGTTCAGAAAAATATTTAGTGGTCGTAATTTTTCATTTAACAATCTTCACTGCATGTGATTTACTACACTGCATGCATTGTGCATTTAGCAAAATATAAATGAGGAGTGTACAACATACAGATTAGACCCAAAGTGCTGATGATACATTATTCAGCAATATTTTCATATCTTTTTATTAAAATAGTACTGCCTCTTAATTCCTTTATTTTTCTGTTTCCCTCGCATATTGGTTATCACATCTAGATACTCCTCATTATTAGTCTTCATGGCAGCATTTATTTATTGTTCAAGAGTTCTATTCTGTGTTGCAGTAACGCTGAACCACTGAAAGTAGGTAACTTGGTTTTGTTGTTTTAAAATCTGTGCTAGCATTGAGAATTATAAAGGTGTTGCTGTTCATAAAGGGTTGAGATTAGAAGAGAACTTAATCATTACATGGGAAAATAAATTATGGCAATGATAGTGAACTAGTCATCTCAATATTTTAGTGAATAAAGTAAACCTAATTGTTTTTATATATATATATATATATATATATATATTTATTTATTTATTTATTTGAAAAACGGCCCGATGCATCCTTATGGGGGAAAGTCGATTTTTGGGGCCTCCTAGAAACGAACCCATAATAGGTAGAGTGGATTTTCAAATTTTTCCTGAGTGAGATTTAGTGGACCATTACGCAAAAAAATCGGCGGCTCCGTGGCCGTAGCGGTTTGGGCCTGATATATATATATATATACACACATATATGTATATGTGTGTGTATATATATACATATATACACATACACATACAAATTTGATAAAAATCCACAGGTTTCTATGTGTTGTAGGTTCAATTCCAGAAATCCCTATTTTTCTTGTAAGAATACATGGGCTACTTTTTTGAAGTTTTTTGTTAGGTGCTTTCCAATTGTGTTGAAGATTTTAATTTCACACATACATATATAGGCTGCATCTTAATATTTATCTGCCGTAATAATTTTGTGAATGGTCATTGGTTTGTTACCAGGCTAGACTGAATTCATTTGGCAGATGGACAGCTGTTACTTTGCAAGGCAATAGCAATTATAATTATATTTTTATGATAAAAGATCTTACTGCAGGAGTTTGATTCTAGGGGCATTTAATGTACTTGTCTAAGTAAAATTGAGTCAAGCAGTGAAAGCTTTTTAAATGAAGTTATCTTTATATATTTTGTAAAATTTCAGATCCTATCAATTCTGTACATTTGTACCGAGTCTTCATTTTTAATCTGTTATATATATATATATATATATAAAATCTGTGCTCGGCACACTATATTCCAGATGTTCGATATTGAATGGTGTTTACATGAGCCGCACCGACCTGGAGTCCTTGGCGAAACAGCGTGGTCTACCCTATTAAGAGGGATAGCGAGAACACTGCGGTACCCTAGGATTCCACGCACCGGTGTTATGCTTGATGAGCATTACCATGCATCTAGCATGGATATCGGACGCATGTCTGGACGTTTTTTGTGATGGTTGTTCCCCGTGAATATCAGATTCCAAGTACACGCAGTGAAAAATGCTGCATTATGAAGTACGTCGGTGATCGAACTTCATACGAAATACAAATGTGTAAATATTTACATCTTAGTACCTTAGAGGTAGTTCTCAAAACCAGAATATAGGGATGTGAATTTTGTAAGTAATAGAATAATTTTTATCCTTCATTGACTCTCCAATCATGCTTACATGTTTGTTAAGTGTTCCAGCCTTTGTAGTATATAATGCATGGGAGTAAGTTAGCTCCTATTTCAATTCCTCTTTTATATGATATCTTGATAAGGACACCTGTATACTTTCTCTCGAGCTGAGAGGGAAGAAAGCAGATGGCACTGGATTTTATTTTTCCACCATTAAACTTTACATGGATCAGCCATTTCAGTTAGAAACAGTGTGTTTTAGTAAACTTTGATGAGGGTGTAATTTGTCTCCTTTTGTCACTCTAAGGTTGATATAAAGGGGAAGCAAGCAGGCATCTGTGCAGCTGTGGTTAACTCTCCTCCTGTCATTAGTCAAGGTATCCAATATAAGAGGAAATGAAAAAGGAGTAGCTCATTCTCTCATACCATGTACAGTAAAGGTTATAAGGTTAGCCATGGAGATCTAATAAAGGAAAAGGAATTCGAAATACAGTTGTTAATAATAAATGATAGTATGTAAAATTAATTCAAAATACAGATAATCTTCAAGAATTGTGATAAGGAAATAAACTTGAAATAAAACAATTTTTAAAAGTTTACAAACTCATTTTAATTTTTTCAAGTCATTGGTCATAACTATAATTTTCTCTCTCCTTCCATCCCAGATACACAAATTGAAAAGAAAAGTTCCCTCACTGGGAACTTGTCTCCAGCCTCTGTAACACAAAGTGCACTGATAATTTAGCTTTAGTACCTTAAGAACTTTAGAGTAGTGCTTGGAGTTGAAAGGAATAAGACAAGTTGCAAAGGGGGAAGTCCAGGCCAACATACCCTCCAATAGAAATTTATTATCTCTTATTTTATTATTATAATTTTACATGTTGCAATTGGACAACTGTCTGGTGGCAACAAGATACAACAAATAATTCACAGGAGCAATCACACAATGAATACAACAAACAATACATGTAACAAATTAAAACTAATTCACATACGTATGCATGTGAATTTCCAGCCAATACACTTGTTGCACTTTATACATATATTCAGTCACTATGTTTTTTAGCTTTGCCTTGAAAGTTTGCACATGAGGGGGGCATGGCTCAAAGATATTTGCAGACAATGCGTTCCATTGCTCAATACTCCAATTACAGAAAGAATATTTTCCTAAATTAGTATGAAGTTAAATAGTGCAAGTGTTGATTCTCCTTCACCACTTGTTTGTGCTTGGCTGGGATAGTGATAGTGAATGTTTTTTAGGATTTCTGAGTTTACAATATATTACATGTTTCAGCTCTAATGAATATAGATTTTTGTACAATATCCTCTTTTCAACTTCTATCTTCAATGAAGTGTAAAGAGGACTTACATTTATTGATAATACATTTTCCAAACAAAAACTCAAAAAATAACCTTTGCTAAAAATTAAATACCCAGTATGAAATTTTGAACGTTTAAATTTCCAGATAACTGGTTGATAATTTTCAATTGAAACTTGAATTTGAATCCATAATGATCAATATGCATTTAAATTCATGAAAGCAATGGTTTCATTTTTATTCATCCGTTAGTAATAAAAAACATAGATTTTGTGTAAATATTTACAACTACTTTTAAAAAATTCAAATTAATTCGTTTTCAAATATTACTTTTCAAGTTAATGATTCCTTAACTTTGAATTTAATTTCTTAATAACATAATATTTTCTACATGTTCTTCAAAAACTTTTCATTAATTCTTCAAATTAAAATCTGAATTTATTTACAACATACACGCATATATATATAAGTTCATATGTAATATAAGTATATAAGAAGTTCATATCAGCTATAAAATCTCAATCCAAAATCTTTTATGAGATTGCAATATAATTCTTTCTTTGTATAAAATAAACTATTTTCAATGACTGTAATTTAAATATATTTGATGATTAAGGTTTCACATTCTAATGAAAGTTAATATATCACAATTTTTATCCACACATCTTTTATATTAATAATAATTCTAACTTTTATAATAAAAATAAATAAATGCAATCATTTTCATTATTTTTTAATTTGTTGCACCATCAGAAAATTCAATCCAAATAAAATTTCAAATAGTGAACAACTTATAGTAAATATTATTTCATAATACCTAATTTTATCACAGACTATATTCACTACCATCTGTTCCTGGTATGTATTCCTAACCACGGTTGCAGAAGCGGGAGAGAATGGGACCACAACACATCGGGCAGCGGTCTAGCTTTGCAAAGAATGAGGCACAGACACAAGTGTGCCAACAGGGAAGTAATGCCTTATAAAGTGTTGGCACACAACACATAGCCGCTCCACCACAGCATGTACCACAGAGGTTGAACTAGACCATTAGTGGAGATTCAGCAGGGGATATTTGCTTTGCTTCTCATTCATTTGCCATTGCTGTTGCCTTGTCTTCATAGGTGAGGGGATTTCCTGTTGCCAAGTATATTTGCTGGAACAATGAGATTTATATCATATATATTAGTGAATAGATAGAATTTCCTACAAATTGGCAAACCTTCTTTCCAGTCGTCATAAAGTTGCTTTCCATGTCCCCAGTATCCTGAAGAAAGCCATTGGCCTTAAGAGGAGCCTGAGAATGCCAGGCTCTCTCAGCTGGATGTACATACTTCAGAGCTACAATTATCCATATGGTATAAGGGCCAGTCAATCAAAAGTATTGTATATATACATCAATAGTAAAGCCAGAGGAAAAAAAGTCTGTATCAGGAGGAACAGATTCAATTTTCTTATAACCACACCCTTACGCAACAGCCCTTCCCTTTCCTCCTAAATAAAACTATACTTTCTATTCATAGTGTGCCTGATGATATTGATTCATCCCCAAACAAGTCATCTGAATATTTTATGTGGTATTATCAGAAGATATTGAATGCTTAATAACTTATTGCTATATAAGATGAAAAATCATTGAAAGGAAAGAAAAACCTTGGAAGGCAAAAATTAAGAAATTGATTATGCAGAATAAATTGTATTTAAGAATGAAACACAGTCACTGGAAAATCTCTATCTTGCAAATGTTTCTTTATAAAAAAATTTAAAAGGTAAAAACAACAAAAACAGACCTCTACTATTCTGAAATCAGTATTGGAAGGTGTAACTTCTTAGATATCTATTGCAGAATTATATACTTGGTAACTTCCATACACAATTATATGCAGAATTTACAAATTGTATCATTCCACTCTACCATTAGACCTAAAATTATATAGGCAAATTTATGTAGTACTGAAAAAGTACAAAATTTATTATTTTAAAGCATACAGCAGAGATGGAATATATTGTTATTCAGTCAAGCTAAATGATTTTTCCCTTGAAAATTTTCATTGTTATTTGCTGCCAAGTGATCATAAGTATGATTAGGGTAATAAATGATTAAGGCAGCATAAAAGACAATAATTTATTGCAATTAAGTAGCTTTCATTTTATACAGAAACATATGAATCCAATATTCAGTACAATTGATATACTTACAATTTGTGAAATAAATTCTCAACTTAATACAAAGTCTGAATAGTATACCTAAAAAAATGATGGTATATGAAGTGAGTTAAATTTCTAGAAAATGGAGCTATTTTAAAATCTTTCAAATTTAATTAGTAAATATCTGTACTTTTTGGCAGCTTGCACATTGTTCACTTTATCGTTTCGTTCATTGGTGTTTGTATCCAAAGCACTATTTTCCCAAGACTTTAAAATTTACTCCGTCAGGATAACGGGCTTAGAGGGATATCCTTCTATTAATCGGATCATTCAGAGCTGAGACAAAAGAAGCCATTCAAACCATTTATTTCAGTTGTTCTCCTATCATGTTCCCAGCATTGTCTTCTATCTGCCCAGTATTCAGAGGATGAGGCAGCAGTGTGAGCGAGGCCGACCATCAGCTGACCATTACTTTCTCGAGGGATGGCAGTGGATATCTCCTCCTTCTTCCTCAAAATCTTCTTTCGTTCTGATTGCCAAAGTACATAAGACGAAAGGCAGTCTGCATGCATCTCTGGAAACAGAACATAGACCATTAGATGTAAGGATGAGAAAGTTTAACTGAGTTAAGTATTCTTTCATATTAAACCTTTTGTAGAACTTAATAATGGAGCGCTCTTCGTACAATTGTGTCTAATTATTTTTTACTTTTATTCTTCGTTTAAAGCCACATCTTAGTTGTAAATTTAAACATCACAATTTAAATTAAGCATAATGATTTAGAAGAATCAATGAATGTGAAAAAGTACTAAGAGAGATCTCATTCAAATAAATATTAAAGCAAGTGATATCTACCTTTTTTGCGATAAATGGAGTTGGAATTAAGTATGAAGTTTGGTTTAAAAGAGTAATATTATGATTTAGAAGAAACTTTTTAGAGAATAATGAAGAGAATGGAAATGAGCAGAAAAAGAAATTCATGATTTTTTTATATGGAAGGACAAAATTATGCATTTTAGAAGAATTACTTGAAAGAACTAATCAAATTTATTTTATTTATTTGTTCATAAGAAAACAAGTAGGCACCTGCCCAGATGGTAGTCATTACGAAGTGGAGAAAGGAAATACATTTCATTGGGTATTCACCCAAGTGGGAAGCCCCCAAAAACCTCCCATAAGCGAGCGTAACAAAATTAATAATGGAAATCAATGGAAAAATTGGAGCTATGTACTCTAAAATAATCTTGGGGTTGAATATAATGATATCATACCTTTATCGGAATTTTTGTAAATCCGTAAAAAATAACTATTATGTAATACTTTAAATTCGGTTATATATGATAAGTATAGGTAAATATTGATGTAAACAGAGGATAATCGATTATTGATTTAGAGGAAAAAAGATGGATTTTATTTGTCGATACCGAACTCCACCACCAGGCACCTGCGTATAAGTTGATCCCAAATAATTGAATTTGTCGAGATTAATCAACTAAAAATAAGGTAAGTAATAATGGTTGAATTTAAAGTATACCTAAATTTGAAAAAAATGCAAAAAGTTCTGTGACAAGAAAAGAATTAATTCAGTAAGTTGAATGGTTATACGAAATGAAAGATTATAATTGTGCTAAATTCATTGCTACATCGCATAAAATATGGTTTCTAAACTGGTTTTGCTTCGCTATTATACTAGGTAAATATTAAAAATACTAAATGCACTCTAAATAGCTCTTGAACTTAAAATCTGTCGTGCATGCATTAAAAAATGCAGCCAAGGAATATTTCAATGCTTTCCATTTTGCCAGAAAATGTAAATATATAATCAGTAGGAAATTGAAACAAATTATGATTGATGCATCCATATGATATTATGACGAATGGACAGTGTTTTCTTAATCCACGCTTAATTCTTTATGGTAGTATTAATTTAGCCATCGCACAGTGGGCTAGAATCGAAAAAAGCTGGCCAAAAATACAAAATGCGTTTTTTTGAGTGCGGACTTTGAAATTTCGCATGGTAAATCTCAAATAAATTCTGCATCGACTGTTAAAGTCGTTTGACTTAGTTCCCGCGCAATTAAGTTTTACAAGGGGTCAAAGTTGACCAAATTTCGGGAAAAACGGCCGTTTTCGATTTTTCGCAGAAATCTTCAATTTCAAACCAACGCTGAACCAAAACGAATAGAAGGTTCGGATAAAAAACTATTTCATGTGATAAACATATTCTTTATGTTTAATAGTGCTCAATTTGGATGGTCATACTTGAAAATTTGCCTACTTTACAGTACAAAATGGCGGACCCTTATTTTGGATGTGATTTTTGCATAAAGCGAGGAAAATAGTTGTGAGGGACATCGATGTACACGGAGTTACTTATACCACAGTACTCGTGAAAGCTTCCTGCAACAGGATCTGAAATAAAATCCTGCGCCTTTTTGCGCCATTGGAAAATAATTCGACTTTTGTACAACGATGCAACGACGAAATCCGCGCGGCGGAGCTCCGTCCTCCGTGGCGATCTAAGTTTCCAGGTGATACACATACCGTTTTATGAGTTTCAAAAAAACTATTTCATCTTATAATCCTGTTCCTTATGCTTCATAATACTCAATGTAAATGATCAGACTCGAGAAAATTTCCAACTCTACAGGATAAATTGGCTGACCCTTATTTTGGATGTGATTTTTGCATAAAGCGAGGAAAATAGTTGTGAGGGACATCGATGTACACGGAGTTACTTATACCACAGTACTCGTGAAAGCTTCCTGCAACAGGATCTGAAATAAAATCCTGCGCCTTTTTGCGCCATTGGAAAATAATTCGACTTTTGTACAACGATGCAACGACGAAATCTGCGCGGCGGAGCTCCGTCCTCCGTGGCGATCTAAGTTTCCAGATGGTATACGAAGCAAAACGGTTTTTAATATCGCTTTATAGGATAAACAATATACATTTTACACTATTAAAACTATATTTAACAGTTAGGATAATTTTGTTAGGTATAAATTACCCAATTTCATGTTGATAAATATCTCTTTTTTTGTTACATCTAAGGACGCAAATTTTATACCTTACATGTGTAGTATCGTTCTAAATGATGTATACTTCGCATTTATTACGGATAATATTCTACAGTATGCATAAAAATGCATTTAATGATATAATTTTTGTCTAACCCTCTGCCTAAATTAAATTTACCGCCCGAAGAATCGGACATTCTCCCTGTGCCACTTCCTATTCATTATGCTGCTTTACTTCTTTGCTCAAAAATATCGATATTGTTATTGTTGTGTTGTATAAATGTCATTGGATCAGATTTTAGGCATAATTTCCATATGAAGTACTGATTTAAATACTCAGTCTACGTATTTCTTTTGGTCCCATGTATTTTAAATGGGAGAATCATGCGCGCTGATGCAACCTTGGTATATAAGAATGAAATCAGAAAGATTTGGGTTTAAAACTTTGCAGTATAAGGGAAAAAGATGTGTATACAACTTAGCACTAAGTAAACATGTCAAAAAACTATTACTTGGTAAATTAGAAACATTATTCTTTACAAAAAATGCTGAGAATTGGTTGGGATTTTCTCCGAACCGAGGAATTTGGATCCATTATTAAAAATATCTCATCTTTCTTGGTATCAATATTTGCCTCAATTTATTCACTTTCTACTAATGTTGTTAACTTTTAAGTTTTATTTAATGGAGAGAAATTATGGGAAGTTATCTAAGGAAAAACCATGAGTTTTCGGCAAAATGAGTTGAAAAATGTAGTCGCCTGCTACTTTTCGTTCTATTTACGTAAGAAAAAACTTCCTGCGAGAAAGCTTCTCAGAAAACCCTGAATTAATTTATCCTTCAATTTTCAACACTCTATGTTCAACGGTATTGTCGATAACGAATTTTTATTACGACTGTAACGCGGACCTGCGCGCGCGGGAAATCGGGCGGCAGGCGATCATTTTTTTTACAATACTAACCTGGATTCATGGAAGTACTAGGTAGATTATGGAACACTTTATTTGGAAAATTGACTTTCTCATTCACCCAACTAGAATTACACTTGACGAATCTTCCGTTTATATATATATCGTATCTCCTTCGGCATTGGATTAAGAAAGTACAGACGGTTGTAACAAATGAGAGAGACTCAAAATCGCTAAATAATAAATATCTATAACCCCTCATCAATATTTTTGCGTTGAAAATAATAAATAATATCCATTAACGTCACTTACTTGAAATTTCTTCTTCAAATTTTCTGCCCAGTTAACAGAAATATTGCAAATAACACTCGAGGAGCTAGGAATATATAGAACAGTGAACACTACTATAAGAGCACCGAAACACCACTAACCTTCTCCATATACAAGACGTAACTGAAAGTCTTAGAATATTTCGAAATGGAAAATGCTAAAACGATACGAAGGGTAACCGTTTATCCTTAGGAAGAGCAGCTGAGTATCATAAAGCTATCCTTCCAGACTGTCTTAAGCAAAGGTTTACTCGAGGCGCGCGAAGGATCAGACGAAAAATGCCAGATGTGTGATTTCTTTTCCTTGCAATTGAGGGTTAAAGAGAAAGTTCAGTTTGACACACAGTATAACAACATCAGAAAATGTTAAACTCAAAACGGCACGTGTATCATCTGGAAACTTAGATCGCCACGGAGGACGGAGCTCCGCCGCGCGGATTTCGTCGTTGCATCGTTGTACAAAAGTCGAATTATTTTCCAATGGCGCAAAAAGGCGCAGGATTTTATTTCAGATCCTGTTGCAGGAAGCTTTCACGAGTACTGTGGTATAAGTAACTCCGTGTACATCGATGTCCCTCACAACTATTTTCCTCGCTTTATGCAAAAATCACATCCAAAATAAGGGTCCGCCATTTTGTACTGTAAAGTAGGCAAATTTTCAAGTATGATCATCCAAATTGAGTACTATTAAGCATAAAGAATATATTTATAACATGAAATAGTTTTTTGTCCGATCCTTTTATTCGTTTTGGTTCAGCGTTGGTTTGAAATTGAAGATTTCTGCGAAAAATCGAAAACGGCCGTTTTTCCCGAAATTTGGTCAACTTTGACCCCTTGTAAAACTTAATTGCGCGGGAACTAAGTCAAATGACTTTAACAGTCGATGCAGAATTTATTTGAGATTTACCATGCGAAATTTCAAAGTCCGCACTCGAAAAAACGCATTTTGTATTTTTGGCCAGCTTTTTTCGATTCTAGCCCACTGTGCGACGTTTCGACAGCTATCACTGCTGCCATTTTCATCCTTGAAAATGGCAGCAGTGATAGCTGTCGAAACGTCGGAGAAATCCATTATCCTGACCCGGTTGTTAACCCAAGAAGAATTCCTGAGCAGCAGATAGGTGTTTGCGTGCAGCTCTAGTTAGTCTAAAAAGAGAGAGGAAAGCTGTTTCAGTGCCTCTGCGATGCAAGCAATTAGTGCGGAATTTGCTATCTTTTTTTTTACCGGCACTACACGATCAGACCGTGTAGGCGGGAATTTAGAGCATTCGTAGAAATTAAAAGCGATTTTGTGGGTGTGCGCGTGGATCGGATTTTTTTTTCGTGTTTCGACTTACTTTGTCGGATGTTAGCGCGTTGCTTTATTTATTTTTCGGAATGGGAACGGAGGCGTATGGTTCAATGGATGGCCGGTTGGTGGCGCGCGCGTTCGCCCAACGATTTCCTGCCCAATTGAGTGGATAAGAGATCCGCTAAAGTGGTTCGTTGTAATTGTTGGCTTTTTATCACGGGAGGATCTCCAGAGAGCAGAAAGGCAATGGTTTTTTTATTAAAAGCTGTCTTTTTTATCCCTGGTTAGATATCAACGAAAATAGCCCATAAAATTTTCATTTTCTATTATAGTGATAATGGGATCAACGCGTCTTTTTCATCGTGCATTGTATTTTCGATATATATCTATGAAGTGCTCTGTTAAATACACAATAAAACAGTTGCATCCGATTCTATCAATACAAGTCATCTTATCACATAAAAGATATTATCTGATGCGTTTAATTAAGCTTTAGATGAGAAGAGAAAAAATTAACGATTTATAGGCAGGTAGAGCATACAAATATTAAGGTACATCTCTGTAAGGGAAGTTTTGATATTACTTAGAATTATCACAATATTATATTTTTCTTAGCCTAAAGTTGGTAGTAATGACGGTAGTGCGCTAAGGAAAGATTCCGCTGTAAATAAAATTAAGTGGAAATGAACTCAAGTTTTAATCATCCTTACTATAATTAATATATGTACCAATTTTTATGAAATACATTCATATACTCCATTCCACATTCTTCTTTCCTAATTAACTAATTATTGAGAATTACTTATATAGTAATATGTAACATATGACTTATTTATACATGTTTAATCCATGAAAAAATTCATGGACTGTCAGTTGTAGTTAAATGCAAAATTAAAATAATTGGAGGAATAAAAATAGTAAACGAAAGTCTGTGTAAGGTGTAGTGTATTGATCTAAGTGTAAAACCCCAGCAAAAGTGGACCACAGTGCTAAAATAAGCCTGTTTATGTGGTGACATTACACTACGCAACATGAATATTCCACGGCTTTGAAAACTTATACGCTACGTGTCTTTGCATAGAGAAAGCAACTTTTTTGCTACGACTCCAAAAAAGACTTCGGTAAAATAATTCCGCGGCGATTGTTGGCAAAATGATAACGCATGAGTGATAGTCCTTCTCTGCCATTATTTCAAAATGCAATTAAAAGTAACAAAAATGGTGGTATGCGAGGAATATGTTTCACGACAACAAATGTAACGAATTCTTTAGTTTTATTTATATTTATTTATTCCAATTTTGAGACGATAAATTACAAAACTGTTCGGTAATTTCAATGATGAAGTTAAAACTAATTCGTTGAGAAAGCTCTAAATATTTTTAAAGCATTATTTCAAGGCCATTTTCACCCACTGGTGGAAAAGTGAATATTCATTCTGAGTTTTAACACATGTACGATCATTTTTAGAAATAAAGCGTCAATATTTTAAAATTAATGTAACATTTAGCGATCCTTTAACACCAATTTGGCAATAAAACCTTAGCTAAACATCTTTTAAGTATAACTGATTTCCGATTACTTTAGAAAATGGCAGCCAGTTTCTATCTTCCTTTTCCAGTTAATTTTTCCTCCTCCGTAAAATTACGATTGAGGAGTTTTTATTTATTTACTCAAAATTAAATTTTTGCAACTTCTTTCAACCCTATTTTTTATTTTCAAACTAATTATTAATAACAGTTTTCAACGATTTGCCAAATTGCCGTGCATCACCTCTCAAATATCCCTTTTACTTTAGGTACAGGTACTTTGAATAACTGTTCAGGAGAGGATGTCAATTCGGAATCGATATCACAGAGCAGTTCGTTTTCCAGATGTGGATACATAATTAATCACAAGTGAACAAACAGCTATAAGTGAGAAAGAGTACCTTAGCTGTAAGACTGAAATCCATTCTTACTTTTGATGTAAATTATGGTGCAGTTCTAATAAACTTTATATTTAAATAAATTGTATTTCGTGTTTTATTACTCACTAATCAAGGAGCAATTTGAAGAAAATATCCTTAAACTTTAAGAGCATTCATCTGATCTATCTCATCTGAGAGAGTAGATAGGAAGTACAATAGCCGATGACTAAATACTTAATTGATTGAATGCAGCAACTGATATCAGAGAAGATTGAGAGGAGAAATGCAAGTAGTCATTGTATCCACGAAATTATATATAATTAGTATCACTTAATCAATTGGAATTAAAGAAAGAATAGTTCCGTCAACGCCTCCAAAAGATGACTGAGTAGCTTAAACAGATCACTTCCCAAATCACCTTCGTACAAAACTATTATTAAGGAAAATATGCAAAAGTATTGCACAGAATGAAGTTATGTTTTGAAATTGTTGAATTACCTTGTTCTTCCGTAATAAATGTATTAATTTATATCTTTCACTGAAACTCTCTGTTTCTTCTTTGATATTATAATTTAACTTTTATGGCGATTAGAAAACTCCCATGATAGAAATTTATTGCCACGTAAGAATTATCTGTAAACCCATTTTTTTTAGAGGAAGTCACATTGAACACTCGGTCTTCACACTCCACTTGATTAAATAATTTGAGCGGTTAATTCGCTTAATATAATTTGAAGTCCTCGCTTTGTTCGAACGCCTTTTGAATTTCAATTGAGGAAGGAGGATTACAAATTCTTTTTGAAAATGTAGAGAACATTGATGTACCATGGATGGTGATAAAATTAGTATCAAGTATGACGATTCCATTGATTGTACAGGACTACTCAAGTACTTAAGAAAATCTACTTACTTGCGTACCAGGTTTATATTCGGTCCTCCCTTTTCGATATCATCAGTATATCTCTGTAAATTCTTGAACTGAATATTCCGGGCGGGTGAATGGAAAACTCAATTTTCTCCTTTACTATTCCGTACTGAACTCGGGTAGGTAAGTTTCCGTTTACTTTTTCGAATAATGCCAGAGTGATTAACATTGAGTAGAGAAAAAGATCATCGTGATATTCGCAGTTTTGTCGATTACTATCAATTCCCAACAGCCAAAGCACTGCACATGCCAAGTGAAGGTTATTTGATTAAAAGACGTTATATTTCAGTGAATGGGTTCGCAATGAGAGATAAGCGATAAGAATTTGTATTCTACGCCAATATAACTAACCTGCTAGCAGCTTTTCGTTGTTTGGCGAGGGGTGCATGCACCAAAAATTCTTTATCTGGAATAATTAGCCAATTGATAATATCTATGATTCAGCATTGAGCTATTGATCGGATGTTTCGAAGTCTTTGCATAATTCCGGAGAATTTGACTCGCGATGTATCATTTTGTTCGTTGTCTACAATAGCAGAACCCATTCTCCGGGAAGTGATTCACGTGGAAACAAAGCGGCAGTTTTGGATACGCATCATATTTGCTCTCTAGAGTCGCAATTTAAGCAGCGAGCTCCAGGGAGAAGATTTGGAAATGGATTCGAAACAGTTTTTCCCTCAAATGAACCGCAACCTTTCTTCTTGTTTACCTCCATTTGACTGTCAAATGGGACATCCAGCCATATGCATAGAGCAAAGATAACCGATTCATACGCCTCGTTGGATGAATTCCATGGAGCGAAGATGACTCTTTGTCTTCATGGGAAATGCCAGTATACTGAATGGAATTTCAGACACTTGTATGGTGTCGAAGGCACCTGGCAGAAATGCGGTCAGAGGTTAAACATGATAGTTTCCATTAGAAAGTCAGCCACATCGCATATTGAGATTCCCCATTTAAAGCCCATTTTTATTCGCTTCTGTTTAATCCTTCTCTTTAGGGAATTTCTATTCACCTGCGATTCTCTCGCGAAAACAACAGCTTTTCTCTATTAACGAAGGTTTTTATCTCTTAACATTGGATCTTCTTTTGTTATTTGCATGAAACGGATAGTTTATATTTGAGCAACTCGAAACTTTCATGAATCCGGTGACGTATCAGAGATATCCAAAAACTTTCAAAAAAAATAATTAGAAAGGTCCTTATCCTTAAGGACTTATATTTCCTTATCAAAAAAATTAGAGTGAATGATATAATTACGATACATTCCAATGGAATGAAATTCACAGATTTACACGTCATAAAAATACATTGTATTTGCATTTGCAAAATGTTTGTAATGTGCTTCAAATAATGGAATAAATTGCTTTCAAGATCGGCTAACCCAATTCCCTCATTCACAAAATTTTAAGAAGCTCAGAAATCTGGCCATCAATGGAATATAATATCCCTTTATCGAATAGAGTATAATATACCTTTATAATATCGAAGTTGCTCCCAAAATGGTTTGATCTTCGACACCTTTCTCTCTCAATGCATCGCCAACCAGTTTCCCAAAAATAAGTATAGACCTTCGCTTAAGACTGCAATGAACCGAATGTTCTGCTACCCCTTCCACTCCCCGTCCGTTACGACCACCCGCTGTCTCTTTATCTCCATACCCACCTTCCTCCCACCACCAATACCCCTCTTCCTCTTGTTTATTGCTATTAGGTGATCCACACCAGAAGATTAATCGCTGACACTGGTCGTGTTTATAACAAACTAGTGAAAAAAGCTTTTCTTTATAATATTTCAGAGTTATCGGAGAATTAACGTGTACAAGAAGTAAATACATTTACATTTACATAAATACCCCGCAAACCGCCTTATGGCGTATGGCAGGGGGTGTCAATACACCAATATAACTATTTATCTATCCTATTAATTCTTCTAACACTATCCGGGAAAAAAGACCGATGATAACTTTCCGTACGCGCGATAATCTCACGCAATTCCTTTGATGTTTGATTCCGAAAATTACGATCGCTAATTACGGGAATTATGATGTCGCGTATCTCGTTGTATAAATCACCGTTTCTAAATTTTTCAAAAAGTTTTAATCAATATTCAATTCGTTTATCCTCAAGAGATGTCCAGCCGAGGGTTTTAATCATCTCTGATACACTGCTATCGAACCCGTAGTCTCCCTTAACGAAACGAGCCGCTCTACGCTGTACTCGCTCTAGTTCTAAGGTTAAACCCTAGAACTAGAAAATAGATCTAGTACACGCATTAGGGGTATGATACTCATTTCGTTTTATAATTTTCATAATGGCTACGTACTAGATTTATAAATGTTAAAATCAAGGATTTATTTTTAATCTTATGCCAATTTTGGTTATGAATTCAAGCGCAAGGATTTAATTTATATGTAGAGAACTGGGCTCAACTACGAGTATTCCTATACTGTTATCGAAAAGCTATATATACATAATATTTCAATGCAAGTCTTTGGTCAAATGGAAATTGAAAAATAATTTACAAACACTTTAGATCAATAGGTCAGTTCTAGAAACAGTTTTGCCATCCTACTGTTATATAAACCGTACAAACTTTACGATATCTCTGATAAAAGTTTAACCAGATATGTTCTTTTTCGGCTGCATTGATTTCTAATAGCTTTTATTGAAATCAATATAGAAACAAAAAGCACTTCCGAGACTTATTGATTATAGGACATCAAGTAAAATTATGCTTGATGACATGAATAGGGAACTTTTATGCAGAAATATACTTTGGAAAGAAGTGGCTAAATTCAGAATATTTAACAATAATAGAAATTCAAAAAGTATAGTAAAGCTGTAATCATAATGACGAAACGTGAATGGACGAAATTGTTAAAAAATAAAGGAATATTTTGAATTCACTGACATATTTTTTAGTGATTCCTGAGTAATATATTGGGGCGATATTGGGCGACAAAATAAGTATATTCGCGCAACAGAGACGTAACTCTTCTTTCCTTAAATTAAGATCATTTTATTTTCATGATAAATCGCCTAAATCAGTGAATTTCATTGTGTAAAAGTTTCATTGTTTATGCCCGCGATGCGTTTTATGAGACAAAATAGTTGCTTTGGCGATTTGTGAAAACGCACATTTAAGAATGATGCAAAGATCGGCTCGATTTATACATTTGCTGATGTTTCATTGACGTCATTCTGATTATTTGAACTAATTTTGTTTTTCAAAATGTTTAACAACAAATCATATACTTACTTTAATCTCCAAATACCTCGTTGCTATTGTTCGTATTCACTTTGAAGTCACTGTTAAAGCACTCGAAGTTCTGATGCGAAAAATTCTCTTTTTCAATGTAAACCAAATATTAGTGATGGTATTGTGTTCCCTCCAAACACCTGCTGTTGCTTCTCATAATTATGTGGACTCTTCCATTCATTGGAAATAGCGGGGTTCGTGACAATTCCACGCATGATTGTCAACCAATCAAATCAAACTTCAGCGGATAATCTCATCATCGGATTATTCCTTTTTTAATCTGATATACAATCGCAAAAATCCTTCCATTACGTTTTTCATTAAAGCTTCCTTCCTTTTTCCATTTCGATCCACAATTTGTCTTTATTCTCCCCAATCGAGTACTTCATCAACCTCAACGCAGCATCCCATCTGATCTCACCGTTCTCTGAGTTTTAATGAAGCCATGGGATTTTAAGCATCATAAGCTCATGTGATTATTGATTACGAATCGATTAAAGACAGCCTTATCTTTTCAGCATTCCATCGATATCTCTTTGCTGACGCTTTAAGGGAATATTTGGAAACAAATAGTATTCGGGTTGATGAATAATTCAATCGAAGCTACAGTAAATGATTTTGTAATCACTTCTTTCTATTCTGCTTCTTCAGTTGAATCATAGTAAAGGAATCAGTTACATTGTAAATCCACCGAATAGGATGCAGAGAAATCTATATACTATTGCGCTCTTATCTTATCACATTATGAATCAAATCTTAGTGTTTCCTTTAATTAAAATCTAATGCATTCTTACTAGAGAACCAATGCTGATTCTTTTCTTTTCAAATCTTAATCTCGCTCCGCTTTATTATAATTAAGATATTATTTTGTTTCTAAGTCTATTTTTAATCACTGGGAGATAATTTTAAATGGAATTACTTTACTTAAACGGTAATCCGTATTTTCTAATCTATTTTGTCTCATCGTAGAGTCACATTTTCTGTCTACCGTAGTCCATTCCATATTTCTCGAAGCGTATTTGCCCTATGAATGTATTCATCGCCAAACTTCATCACACACTCGTATGCCCGAAGCGTTTGATAGAATTCGTGTCCTAAAGTTTTCACTTTTCTCAGAAAGAATTAATGGCGTAGTATTTTCAGCTCAACCGTAGTCTTATTCTCACTCAAATGAACTAAATTTTATTGCTCCAATCTTATTTGATTACTAATAAATGCTTACTTAAATATCTATTTATTTGGTTTAATTAATATAACTGGCATTCGATGTCTAAATTTTAATAAATATAAAATATTTTGCTTGGAAACCTATTAGAATTATTTATAAGATATAGATACGAATAAGTAAATCGTATTATTAGTTCATTTTTAAAAATTTTTTAACCGTAAAAATAAATGTTATCATACATGTTTTTTTTGAAGGGTTGTGATGTGAATTTTGTTTTTAATTGATTTATAAGACTTTATTCTGAATCCCGTCTTAAAAATCAATATTTTCTTGAACGACAAATCACAAAGGAAATACAGTTTCCACGACAACTTTTGAAGACTTGTATTTCTGTTTGGCAAAATGATTCAGCGTATTCTTACAATGTCAAGGCAATTGAACTTCCCAAAAATTAAATTCGACATCTTACGTATTGGTATTGACAGTTTTCTTTGAAAATATCAACAACCGTCTCATATATTTTAAAATAAAATACATCATTATATTCGAAAAAGGTATGAAAATTACACTGCAGTCTTTACAAAATAATTGGCAACGTCATCAAAAGTTTATAATCGTAAAAATATTAAGATTATATTCTATCCTTCAGTTTGCTCTGAACTCCTGAACCGGAAAACTCTAATATTCGCGGGTTTATCGAGATAGAATTATACAAAACTTTTTTTCCATCACAAAATACTAATCCGCTGTTAATTGGAAACCATAGAAGCAAAATGGAATAAAAAGAGCTCAGATGAGGTGAAAAATGAGAGAATTGACTTAAATTAGAGGACGTGTAAAGAAGGAAATATAAAAAGGCTCTGCTCATGAATTAATGGGAGTTGAGGAACAAGAATGATATACACAAGGATCAGAAATTTTATATTTAATGAATATAATAATAAATAAGGATATCGAATATGTAACTCGATCAAAATTTGTTTGGAATTTAATGTTTATCATAATTTAGAGCTGACTAATCATTAGAGTAATTGAAGTAATCACAAGTTTCTTTATCACTATCATCAGAAGAATTGAATGCAAACGATACACATTTTCACTTTATGTTAAAAACCTATTTTAATTGCTTTAAAATCATTTTTCATTTACTCATTATCTCCTCATTCCCCATGGAAGTACCGAATTTCAGCGCAATGCTCAAAGAAGTACAATTTTACAATAGTTGCTGTACAATTTTTTAAATCTAAAATCTCCTTTAAATATTGGAATGGAAATATCCTCACTAAAAAAATATATATTCGCAATTTATTACCCAAGGAAGAATTACATATATAATTTAAAATAGTTCGTATAAATGTACACGTTCTTCTCGTATGTGCTTGGCATCAGCATGATTATCTTATTCTTACTCTCTTCATCCAAATCTGAAAAGCTCGTCTTTTAAACACTTTTCGTTGAACTAGATTTTAGTTTTAAACAACTTTTATTTTGAATACTTTTGGCATTTACAAGAAAAGAATTGATAATTAATGCTATCAAAAGATTCCAAGTTATTCATGGGAAGAAATTCGATAGAAATTTGTGCGAATTAATGGTTTACCTTGTAAAACGATTACTCGCCCGCTTAGGGTTTCCGCAGTAGACGGACATCCATCATCCCAATTATAGCCTCTCTTCTGCTCTTTTCGCAATTTACAATTCTCGCTTCAAGTCTTTTTACTATCGTAGGTTTGAATAATTGCTTTGAAATGATTTTGAGATGTCTGAAACTCATAACTTTTAGAAAATATCGAAACAAGAGAAAACAGTAACTTTAGTGATATTCATCTCTTAAAAAAAAGAAACTGAGATTCGAAATATTGGGAATTAGTCATCTACGATTCTCCTTATAAGGATATATATATATATAAGGAAACACTAACCGATTTCAATTTAACGTGAAGGAGGCGGCTGTGTTTATATAAATCACAGTTTTAAGAAATGTATTTGAAATAGCTGCAAATTAAACAATAAGCTGCAATTGATACAATAATGAATATTCGAATATTTAATTAATTAAAACTCTTATATAAGAATATTTAATATTATTGAATAGGAATTAATTTACGTAATTATTAATGAATTAATATATTTAAATATCTTATGTTAACTCCCTGAATTAGGTTACGAATTAATATCCGATCCTAAGATTATCGTAAATTCTCACTTTATTCGATGCAGTTTTATTATCTCTTCCATTGTTTCTCTTCTTTAACTGCGCATTATGAAATTTTGATTCTACGCGATATATCATCAGAGGATAGCTTTATGAGCAACTGAATATCATGGATTGAATAATGAACGCTGAAGCTTCGTAATAATCTCAGTGTTTATAATACCTTTGTTTACCTTAGTACAATCATCCTGATTCGAATGTAAGGCGATAACAATTTGCGAGGCATATCTAGGCACAAGCGTATGGAGCCGTATATAAATTACCATACATAATCAAGGTTTAATCCTCACAAAAAGGCACGTTGGCTTCCGAAAGCTGCCCATTCTGAATCCGGATGGATTTTTCCGAAGCATTTGCGATAAGCGAAGCCGTCATATGTGTGGATACGCTTACACGAAGGCTGAGTGAACCCTGCTGAGTTACACATACGCTCTCATAAATGAAATTGCTCATTAGTAGTTTGCGTCGGTTAAGGGAATTGCTGAGTACTTAAAGACATTCCGACAATAACTTGGTAAATTTTGAATAGCATGATCTGAAAGTAAATCTCGGAGATAAGTATTCTATTTTACATCAAATTAATATTTTTACGAACGGAAACAACAGCACAGGGTAATGAAGTACTGACTCCTGGGAATTGAGAGTTTCTTGTTGTTAGAATGTTACTTCATAAGTTATATTCACTAATAATTTCAAAAACCTTTCAATGAATATCAGGGTTATTTATTTAAATTTAAATAAACATTGAAAATTGAAACGGTCAACTCATGTATGAAAACACTTATCATTTACACTCCCTTTGCATCGCGAAGTTCCAGGGAACGATTTGTACTTTAAAATAAGAAATAGAGAAAGAACTTTGGCTTTTAATAATCTACTGAAGATTTAAAGTAATTTGCAACGAGTTTTGACAACGATTTTTTGAATAATTTATATAAGCTACGTCTATTAAAATTTATCAGCTGTATTTTTCTATTTATTTGTCCACAAGTATTCGAAAGGGAATTAAATAAAATTATAATAAATTATAATAAAGAGAACCTTAAAATGTGAATCGGATAATTCTAAAGCACAATGTTTTAATTAACTAGAGAAATATTTAAGATATTTTGAGTTTAAAAGTTCTATCTCAGAATTATTTATACCCATCTCTTCTTGATATTTTCTTCAGGTAATATTAAAAGTTCTTTAAAAAGACTTAGGAAGTTGTGTGTAAAAGAATAATACGCATGGTTATAGCGTACTCTAAGATACAATGAATAAAATCACAAAATAATAAGTGGATAAAAGGCACTGATGGCAGTGTTCTGTTAGTTTCGGTCTTATTCAGAACTGTCCTTTATAGCGTTTGTTGACCCTGTGGCAAGTAGCTTAACGGCAATCAATTAAACCGCCCGAATTTGCTCGTTTTCTCAGAAATGATTATTGCCGATTAAATTGCCTAATGAATTTTCAGAACACTTAGAAGTAAACGTAAAAATAGCTAGGATTTCAACTACATCTTTCTTATGAATTTGCCTACAGTTGCATTTGATGGGAAATCGATATTGTCAACGAGAAGGTAAAATTAAACCTAACATCTATAACTATAATACTTTCGCATATTCAATAAATGATTCTATTTTTCAGACCTAAGCAATTATTTATGCGTTCTTCCACTAAAAAAAGAACTTAAATAGTTTTTTTTCGAAAAGATTTTTCCCACTGAACAAGTGATCCAAATTAATAGTTTAAGCAATTTTTAGCATTAAATCTTAAAGGGCTCAATTTTTTAGCAAATTGATCTATGGATATATTGGAGACGAATCCCAGACCTCTCGTAGTATGTCATGATTTTTCTTTACAGAAATGTTCACCACCACTAGAGTTTTTATTTGTTCGTCATCTTATTTTTCGTATGATTTACTCAGAATTCTGTTTCTTAATAATACTGGGTTATGTGCCCGTAAATTTAATAGATTCACTAAAAAGGATTCTATAATTTTTAATATTCGATTCACATTAGTTCTATGTATGAACATTACACGTCCTTTCTTCGCTGTTGAAAATGAAGATGTGGAAATAATCTGTGAGCATATAAAGAAGCGAGCGTTTCAAAGCGAAAATACTGTTCACGGAACAAATATAAAAGGATAGTTTTTCAAATGACACACTTTATAGGGTACAAATAATATAGAAGTACTATTAAGCCCGTGCTTATCAATGTCTTTTTAATTTTTTTAATACAAATTCGAAAGGGATACTAAGGAATTTAGTGATCGTGTGAATGTAGAATTAATCTTCGTGTCTTTAAAATAATGAGGCATTCTAAAGAAGAGAAGAAGATATAGCCTTACAGTCATAGGATATGGAAAATCTAAGTTAGGATAGTGCATTGCGATGCGCAATTTGGAAAATATAGAGATTCTTAACTGTCCTTCATATCGTTGATAATCAGGAAATGATTCTAGTTAATTCCGTCCATCTCTTTGAGCAGAATTATGGATGCAAAGCATTCGAAATATATTCTACCTTACTCGGATGCATTCAATATCATCTTCTTGATATCTAAGAGTTGCAGTCTAAAAAAGATGCTAACTCAAGCATTTTCCTCATAGCACTGTAATAGCGCAATCATATTTTTCTCCTTATCTCTAGCAGAACTTGGATTCAGTCGATCGTACCCTTTCCGAATTCGATACTGGGAGTATGATATTCTTACCTCCAGTAGTTAAGATAATATTCTCATGAAGGTTTTTCAGATAACAGAGAGACAGCTGATGTGGATAATTTTTCATTCTATCCCTACTATATAGTGCTGATCCTGTTATGATTATAATCATTCAAGTTTTTATTCTTGCTTAAAAATTATCGTTTTATTGAACGAAAGTTTTTCTAATAAAAAATTGTGTTGGATAAAGATGGGAGATTTAGGCCTCAATATATACCAGAAAAAGGCCGATTGTAATTGTTTTAAGTTCCAGATGATCTGTAAACTGAACCGTGGAATATTTTCTCAAATATTTTAATTCAGAGATGGTTCGATATTACGGCCTGTGATAAGCTGTCGGGAAACTGCATCTGCCGTGGACCCCTCAAGACCCTGTCTCTGGCAGACGCATCTGCGATGGACTTGTAGAAAGCTGTATCTCGTGGGAGATGTCGGGCGCTAGTGGGAAAATCCCCGCTTTAACTTGGGGCTTCTCTAAATGCTTTTCGGGCGCCTCTGGTGGAGAACAGGGATAATAACAATCGCAGTGGAAAGAGAAGTTGGCCACTGATAACTGTCGATCATAGAGCTGAAACAAATGGTCGGAGCGAATTTTATTGCAATTGAAGGTAATGAGGTTTTAGGAATGAATTTGAAGAATACAATTCGTAATATAATTTATTTTTGATGAACTTTTCATGATACCTTATTGGTGATTTGTTTAAAGGGATAGAATATTGCTAGAACGTTAAACTAAAACAGAAACTTTATGAATTGGAGTTTATAATCTTTTAAAAGATGATTAAGGAAATTTTCCTTGGTTTTCTCCTTTATTTTAAGTGAAATTTAGTTCCACGAAGTAAGGCTTGAAACGACTGATGATAAAGATAAACAGTGAACTTAATATGGATGATGGAATATCGTTGAATACCCATTATTATGATTATCTTAATTATTATAGTTGGTACCCAAATGCGAAAGGTATCATATTGTATTACGGTATGTTACTAAATACACTATGGTGAAGCAACCAACAACATAGTCTCCGTTAAGACAATAATGAAATGCATATTCTCTGATATATTTAATAATAAACTAATAATGCAATCTAGTGAATTTTACAATATATGTCTCTCACCAAAATGCGGCAAATTATTCATCTTTAGTTATTATCGCAACTTATTTGGATGAATTACCCTAATTCTCCTATTACATATATTCTCATCCCTGAAATCTGAAGAAATGATCAAATATATTTACTAATTGGTTTCTTTGGAAAGTCCCTAAATTTGAGGGAACTATTTTTATTACATAAGTAAAATTTGTGTAGAAATTGCAATATAAATACCATTTCATTTTCTGAAATGTTAATAGCAATTATTTTAATATTGAATCATAGAAAGCTCCCTATTTTTGTCCTATTTTAATCCAAATCAATATAAAAAGTACCTTTGAGAACCCTGATGAACTTTCACTGCATCTCCTTTCCTCCGATTTATTATCTTAACAACTTCTTTGTCTCCATTTACGCAATTCTCTTTACTTTTCTTCTCCTTTCATTTGATTGCTAGTCTCGAATTTATAAGAATCACATTCCCATATCGCTTGTAAAATTTTTCTTATTATATCATTGTTAAAATATGATGTTATGCCTCTATTAGTTATTACATCCCACTGATTGTGCGACATATATTTTTGTAACTGTACTTTTATAATTGTAATTAAGGGTATTTCTCATAATTAGTGCAAAAATTTGGATTTTAGTATATGATTTTGATAAAACGATTTCCGTATTTGTTACTCACATTAAAGTAGCATTACATACTTCTCACGTGATTCGATTCCTTAATTACATTATTAAATGTAGGAAAAAATTCGGAGACATCCGAGAGAGGAAAATTTCCTGTAATCTTCACTTAAAAGTGAAATTATGAATCGACGAATGACAAATACGAAATGACAGTACGTCGCGGCAAACTTTCGCTGTTTCTATTCTTAATCTATTATTTATAGTACGATCCTTACGAGAATGGAATAATTCAAAAGCATTAGTATGTGGCCGTTATCTTAGATTTTTAAAAATATATACTACGCAATTTCATTGATTGTTTCAATTATTATTCCTATAAAATATCCTTCGCAATTTCTGATCGCTTGATACTCGCTTAAAATGATTACGAGCGATTTTCTTCCCACGAAGTCCGAGTATTTAGGCTCAAGAGCTATTTGAGACGATATTACAAGGTTATGGTATCTTTTAAGGGTTTATTTTCTCTTTTCGTATCTATACTTGACCCTCTTAATGCGTGGTAGAATGATTCTTATCTCAGAACTGTCTACTTTTCATTTATCACCATCTTTACCAATTTGGAGGGTCTTCAGATTAAATCTTGTTTTGAAGCAAATCCGATATTCGGTTAATGAAAAAAAAACTTTCACTAAATAGAATTACTAATAGAGGAGTAACTCAGTACAAATTATTCCAAAATATGTGTTTGATGAGATATTATTTTTTACGCATGAAAAATTTGCAACCGATTTAATCAATAGGTTTATATTTCTATTCTTTTTCAGCCGGAACCGGAAACCGGCGATTCCACTTCATTTTCTCCTTCGAAGGACAACGTTCCAACGATATTTACTCCTATTTCCTTTGGTTACATTGGCCACTGACGAGATAATTATATTACAGAAATATTATAATAATATATATAATATATTTTTTAAGAAAATTTTCCCAAAATTATTCCGAATCAGCTGAAGACATAATCCAAAACAGAGTTCGTTCGTAGAGTTTGAATTACCAAAAAATAATCGATCGATAATTCATATTCTGGTTGCTCTTCTCGATCTGCATTAGAGATACTAATCAAATTAACAAGGTGACAATTTCCGATAAAACTGACAAAAAGAATTATTTCCTTTTAATTAATATCGATAAATACGTAGTAATTATCCTCTCCTTTTATTTCTGTGAGCGTTTTAACTTACATCAAATCATCTACTTCTGCCGATAGAACGAAGAGGAAAGCTGTCTGAAACTATATATTCACACTTCCAAAGTGATTCATTGTTTGGTGTCCATGGAAATGAGCGTGAGATATTTTACAGATGACAATCTGATTCTTATCTCTTTTCATGATTTATCGTAACTAAGAAAAAAGCGAAGTAAATACTTCGATCTCAGGTCAATCGACGTAAATAAGCTTTTGATCTCAATAAATCACATGGACAAAAGAAAAAAGCCGGTAAATATTCATTTCATTTAATGTTCCCAGATTTGGCAAAAGAGAGTGAATCCGTAATAATTTATATCCTCATCTTTTAAGGCTATTTCTTGGTTTTCTTCGCCTCCTCTCGTGGAGAGACGCTATCCCTCCTTACCTTTGGAAAACAGTCCCACACCTTTTCAAACCCAACATTGGATTGGATTCAAAAACAACATTGGATAAACGTCCCTTGGTGAGTTTAGAAACGACACTCCCCCACATATCCTTACACAGTCGCACTCTATTTCCATGAAATATATCAAAGGAGAGGAATTCAGATTTATCTGAAGCTAGGATTCCCTTTCGACGTCTGTTCCTTCAAAGGTAAGTAAACTTTCAAAAAGAAGAGAAAGTAACGCAAAAAGAATTAATTTAAAGATAAAACAATCAAGAGGTTACAACGATAAACATTTCGTAAATATACTCAAATAATTGGAGTTAAAATAGTTTCGTAGGATAAGCTTTCTATTACTGCATTGTATTAGAGCACGATAATAAACGAAACTGTTCAAAATAATTTTTTTAAAAATCGTGATAGGCTTAAGTAACAAGAAATACATATGACTAAAGTATGCTAACAGATATTTGAATTGTGAAAGTCATAGTAATATGAACACAGAGTAAATTGAACGATGGGAACCATACTATTTTGGGATGGGACTTTAAATGGATTTCCTTTCGACATTTTTCTGAAAAAATCCATTTGAGGTAAAGCTGAAATGAGAGTTCTAATCCCAACCGTCCAAGAAGCTCTCTATATTTATAATAAATTCTGAATTCCAGTCAATAATCAATTACTTATTATGAAATGTTTATTTGGAATGCTTAAGGATACTGCATTCAATTGCTTACAATACATATCGGTGCGCGTAATCATTTTTTAAGTCGGAGTTCGGTCGACTATAGTATGTTCAGAGATCAAGAATGATTGTAATTTCGTGCAAAAAAATCTATCTTAATAATGCCATAATAGACTTTGATTCGATTTAATAAAAATTTTGCGCCAAAAGTTAAACTGCAAATCTTTCCGAAGCGAAGATGAAAAAGCTTCTGTGAGAGTGGTCAGGAGAGAAGAATGGTAGAAAGAAAGAACATCCGGTCCTTTCAAACGTATAATTCGGATAAAAAAGAGCATCTTGAGAGGATTTGATTCCCTAGTGCATACAACTATCCATCCATTTTAGTGTTTAATATTCAGAACCCTTCCTTATTCTGTCTCTTTAAGAGAAAGCACATCTACGCCATCGATTAATGTTTCACATCGCTTTATTGAATTCAATATTTTATCGTCATTCGAGGAATGTCGTTTCTATAGGTGCTTTGTCGTGTTTATACTAATTTCTGGAGACGTTAGGAAAATAAAATTTTAGGAGTTCTCTTGAACATGCTTCCAATTACTTATTTGCTGTACTATTACAGTCTAATGTACTTAAAACAAAGGTTGTTTTGAAGATCGAGAATCGTATTAAGGAATTATTTCATCATTGGTTCCCGAATTAAATTGATAGACGAACTCATTGGAAAGGCAACTGAGATCGCACTTCCTTTATTACGAGCATCAGCGCCTTTTCTATTGATTTCGAAGATGAGCTTCATTCGTCTCCTTGAATGCAGCTCATTTGCTTTGAAGCAGTTTCATTTTAGTTTCCCGATGCTTTCTTCGAACCAACAATTGAAAAATAATTTCTTTGAAAACGTTATTTTTAAAAATTTCTCCATTGGAATTTTCATATTTAAATCCTTATGAAATTTAATTTGCGATCTACTTATAATTTTAGTATGATTCTCCACAAAGTCACGCCTATTAATATTGATTTTACTAATAATTCTAACAATAAGATAGCGAAATTAATATTAAATAAGATTGAATTATTATTTCCAAATGAAATTTTCTACTAGAAGCGCAATACAAAATCCTAATAGAATATTCATTTCGCTTCCGCAAATATTAATTTACTTGCAAAATCGTTCTTCATAGTTTCTCGGGTCTCAAGGAATTCTCTCAAAAGATTCACCATTCCATTTTAAATGAATTATGGACCTCATTAACTTACCTAAGGAACACTGCCTTAATTTTCTGAACAATTTATGTTTCTCATTTCCGATTTTTAATGGCCTTTTCAGAATACATTCCCTTAATAACGCAGTATGATTTTCAGTTTGAGATAATAAAATAAATAATTTTTCACCTGATTCAAACTCCCGATGATCTAATGGAATTCCATCCCTTATTTTAAACAATCAATCTTATCATAGAAACAAGAGTGCACAGAACACAGAAAGTTATAAAAGTATGGAAGAAGCGTATGTAAACTGAAACTTGTATCTCTTGAGTTTAATTGAGAGGTAAGCAATTTTATTTTGAATTTTTGACACAATTTTAAGAGTTATTCTTTTTGAGATTAATCGAGTATCAGAATTTAGGCAAATAATTTATTTTTTGCAATCTAAGGACAAATTCACACAAATCCATAATAATTACAGAGGAATCTACATGTTCAATAGGTTTGAACATATGCAGCTCAATGAAAAGTGTTTGAATTTGAATATTTTACGATTAATTCTCAATTATTAATTTTAGAGACCAATTATTGTAAGTATATCTTCGGTCAAATAGAGGGTTATTTGAAATTCACTTCAAACTAAGCATATAATTTATAAGCACAATTCATCTTTGTCATTCTGGTTCTTAAAAATCTTGTCTTTGACACGTTTCGTTAGGTCTCCGCGATTTTAAACATTCGGGCGACTATATGATGCTATTCGTAGACATATTGATATTATCAATTGAGTATGGAAAAATCTGTTCCTCTTTCATATATTTCTCAAGAATTATCTCTGAAAGATAGTGAGCGCAAATGCGTTTGGGAGATATTTTTGGAAAGCGGACTTAATGCGGGGATTCGCCGACTGCATTAGATAATGGGCAGTTAGTTTACTCTTTTTGTCACGAGTTGTTTGCGTCCCCGTGTCCATACCTGTGCCTCGTTCTTGCCTTCCTCTTGTTTACGGCAGTCTTCAGAAGGAATTATCTAGGAGTGCGAAAAGACTTTTTGATGGAGAAATGGATGAATTGGCGCATGACAGTGACTATTTGAACGGGATGGGGTTATCCATAACGATGTTCGTATCCTTCCATCACATTTTACGTTCCACGCTCACGAAAACGGTTGCGGTATATTTCAATATTAAATGTCCAAGTTCAAGGGCATTTATTAAGGGTAAATTACGATTTCCGTCTCGTATTTCATTTGAATGAGCTATTGCAACTGTAACTGTGCTGATTCCAGCAGATTAAAGTTTTAAAACGGCACTTTTAAAGGAGTAGTCAATCTAGCGTCAAAAGGCTTTCTCCGAAGACAATAGTCGCTTTTGATTCCCACAATGTCAGATAGACTCTGAGGGTTTCGTAGAATCGTGTTACGAGTTATCTCTCGAGTTACGAAGAATATTGCACCGAAAGATATTCTGTCGGTGCGGATTCTGAATTAATTAATTGTCTAACTAAAAATATCTGAGCAATATATGCTTGTTTCTATGGAGTTCCAATGTTACGCCTCCTTCAGAAAGATCTGAATATCTTTAAGAGTGAGAACAATAACATCTAACCTGAGATGCACCTTGGGATCATAAAAATAGAATTGTGTGATTTTTCATAAACATTTCTAAACGCTGACGACATAATAACGTTTACATACGTTTATCGATTTTTATTTTCTTTAACTCATTAACAATCTCTTTTTAATTTGATTTGTTTAAACATTCAACTCGAAGGACGTTTAACTCCGAAATTTATTGTTTCCTCATTTATAGCTATTCTCATTCATGTTTTTATCCGCTGACAGAATTATGCGGAAGATTAAATAAATATATTTCAAACCCACATATGATACTGCGATAAATAAATATTTAGTTGGATATAGAATTCAATCAAACTCAAATTTTAGAGCTTTGGAAAAAGATTCCATTTTAATCCGTGCTGTATTTATTTATTGTTGCTAGAGCCACAAATAGGCGCCAGGCCAGCTCTCTTTTGAGGGGAACAAATGCAATACTCTGCATGGAATTTACCCTAGTCGAGAGGGAAACCCCACAAACCTCCCGAAGGTAGTAGGTCAGATAAAATATATAGAATAAATTGCATTCATTCATTCAAAAACAAAACAAAAAAATAAATATAAAAGAAACTAAAAAACATAATAAGCCCATATTTACAACTAATATTACATTACTTATTTAACTTATATTTAAATTTTCTTTTTTTCTCTGGCATTGGAATGGGAACTTCTGGTAATGCATTCCATTCCCTTATCCCTCTATTTACATAAAAAAATTGTGCTTATGCTTCAAAAATTCAACTCATTAAATTATTTTTACCAGTCCGTGAAAAGCTTTCGGATTTACCATTTAATTATAAAACGACCTTTTAACTAATAAAAAATTACATGTATTTATGCCAAAGGGTTGATTCAATTTAACCAGAGAATTATAACAACGGAATACTTATATTAACAATTGTCTCACAGATGGTTTTCATCAAATCACAAAATCGTAAATCATAAATCTCAAATCCGAATTTTGAGTAAAAGAAAAAATATCCTCTCATATTTGCTTGAGAAGGAACTAACCCCATTCCTCCGTCATCTTATATAAAACCATACTTAAAATTTCTGTTAAAATGCTTCTATTAAATGGAACCATCAGAGCTTACACACAATTGTTTAATAGCATCCCGTGAAATATAAATTGGCATTCGAAGCAATAGCGAATCACGGAAGAGTACTGCGAATAAACGAATCGGATTCATTGGCGTTATTTCTCTTCACCTGCAATCGCTCTCGTATTCATCAGTCAGTCGAACGAGGATAAAAAATGAACGTCCAAAAATAAATGATCTCTTTCATGAAATATGAATCAAAGAGTTGGACGTATAATGAGCACGTCAAAGGAAGTCACTGAGCCTATTAACGCACGTGTATTTACGTTTCAACCGAATTGGAGCGAAAAAATGATGCGATCGTTCGAATCAAAGAAGCGGATATTTTGAACTTATCCATCAATTATAAAATTGAGAGTCAATCAGTATTTTTTTGCTTTCTAAATGATCGGGTTGTGTAAAAGTCTAGAATAGCGTATTTTAGTTTATTCTTATTTATTAATTTGTAACAACTTTCCTAACAAAGATTGGTAATCGATAATTATCTCCTTTAAATAACTTGTTAGCTCTCGAAAAAACCTTCCAAATTACAGTTTTCATCTGTTCTAAGCAAATAAATATTTCTTTGTCTAGAAAAAAATTTCTGATTTTTTTTTCGTGATTATTGAATTTCAACGATACCAAACTCTGTAATCGGTAATCGTTTATTATTGAAAAATAAGTAGGAAGAATCTAGCAGATACAAATACATTATAGATATTCATTTATGAAATTTATTCAAAATATAATATCACTTAAAAATTTTAATCGGGGGAAATCAAATTATTAATTTGTTTCACGAATGAAATAGACTGATGCTATCTTGAAAACCTATTTACTCTACACAAATACGGACTCTGTTAAAGAGTATTTCATCCTTTTATCATATTACTAACCCCAGTGCGGATGGTTGCTATGGCTCGTACAGTCTCTCGGATAGTCAACAGTCCATATATTCGTGTAATAACGTACGCTTGGCTAAATTTTACGTCCTTAAGAGAAATTTACATGTGGATATAAAGGCTTTACTATTTCATATTAATACATATAATCTCCGAATACCGATGGAAAGAATTAATATAATATTTACTTAAAGATATCTAAAGTTAAAGTTTAAACTTTGTGAAAAGTTGTACGCTTTCTCGTGTAATATTCAAACAACCTATCTTATCATTCCCTCATATCATAGATATCTGATGGAATTATGATTGTACAATCAATTCGCAGAATAAATTCACTGAGCGAATCCGTTATGTAACTCCACATGATTTAGAAAAATATCTAATACTCTCGCAAACACGGACAACATTTTATTAATAATGGTATAGAGTGATTTATAGCATTTAAAAAGAGATATTTATCAATTAAAACTTGATTATTTACCAAATTTCTATAATATGATCGTAAATAAACATTTATTACGTTTTTTAATGGCGTAAATTCTTTAACGTGGAGTAATGTCTTTCAAGATGGAGATATTTACAAGTTAAATGGAGAGTGAATATGGGAAACCGCAGAAGTAGAGCAAATGCATATAAGGCGTTAAGAAATGTCTCCATTTGCGGATTTCCTTCATAAATTCGCCCCTCCAAAGGTGTCTCTCTTCCGTCTCCAATATATTAAACACACTTAATTTCCTGCTGTTTCCTTGAGGACGAACCTTATCTATGAAAGACTTTTTCACGCGCCGTTTCCTTACCATTCCTACCTTCATATAATACTTCCTAAACAACGCCATCACCATAAATAATACGTATTGCTAAACATATGCATCGTTTCTATATTTATGCTCAACGTTCTACTTTATGTGTGGTGGGATATAGCATAGGAAGCTCTAGGTCTCAAAAACCTCACTTACTTACGTTGTGTTTACATGCACAAATAAACTGCGAAATTTCAGCTTCGAGAACAAATATTCATACATAATTATATTATCAGAGCTTACCTTTGTTTTTTCTTATTGTATACAATCTGAGAATCTTCTATCAAGCTTTCCGATAAGTCAGTAGCATCGAAGTTTCAAAAATGAGGTTCTTAGAGACCATCTCTTCAATTTTACGCAAATTTAACCTTAGTACTTCATAAATAATTGTTAAGAGAGATATGATTTATTTATGCTTCGATCTACAGTTATCCATTAGCTTCGATAATTATATATGCATTTTGAAAGCATAAATCGATTGGCTTTCATGTTAATAATGTCTTCGAAAAAAATAATACGAAGACCATGAAATTGAAATGCACTCTCGCTAATGGATGGTCAAATATCAAAGGAAACATACTATTCCTTTCATATTGATTCGATTCCTTTTGATTTGATATGCACGTTTGAAGAAAATTTTTTGCGAGTGCTGTTTTAAACAGTTCTGAAACTATCCGATCGTGTGGATATATCGTGGAATAGAGTGAATAACGTTCACTTTGTGACAACATCTTCTGACTTCCATTTACTAAGTATGAAGTTTAGAATTGCATTCTTTCACAGCACCAGAAATTAATATTATTTGGATGAAAAGTATAGCTGCATACTATTCTGACTTTCATCTTCGATTTGTCTTCATTATCTTCCAAATATCACTCTTTATTTCCCTAAGAATGAATGCCTTATCTTTATTCCATCCGCTTAATCCCTGGTATCATCTCCTTTTCTGATATCAAATTCTATTTCCGTATCTTCTTTTTGTTTGTACCTTTTTTCTACTCATCGTATTTGCGCCCTTACTCGAGTTTTATTTGCTCTAAGCATGTCTTGTTTCTTATCTTCTTTGTAAGTCTTTTTGGTGGAAATCTGCGACGTGAATTGTAACTCTTCTTTAACCAATGTATATCACATGTTCTCGTAAAGTGGACATTGTATTCTTGATCTGTTTTAACTATTTTGTTCAGAGATGTCCAGAATCGATCGGTAATTCGAGAATGTGAAATGTGTGTGAGGTTTACTTGGAATATCACTGTTTACATATGCAACGAATGGCATATTTTAGCTATATTCGGTACTTCTAAAGAAAATCTCGAGAAATGTGAACTTGAGGGAAATCAGAGGTGCTGTAGAGTTAAAAAAGAGGTGTGAAGTGAATGCAAATGAGTTGATGGCAGAATCTTTCAAACTTTTGAAGAGGGCCAATTTATACGTTGATTGTCGCTTGTTTCACATTCCTTATCTTCGCAAAACTAAAAATGCGGAATCAGGGAATTCAAGTGAGTTTAGAAACTATTCTATATTTCGAGGAAAGTTACTACCGATGACAGAATGTTTCCATTTCTTTACGCGATTACTTCATCGAATTCCTGATGAATAAACGCTAGTAAATATTATTAAAGTTCTTCCTTGAGTTATTATTTTGACAATTGATCGCTCATTGTTTCTCACACACATATTCTCTATTTAAAGAATATATTTTAAAAACAAAATTCTAAATGCTATATAAAACATAAGTTTTGAAATTTACCTTAGTTAAATGTTCACTGGCTGTACTTCGAGATGCCTACATTGTGAGGAAAATTGTGAAATATGATTTAACTTTCATCCGTGTTTGACAATGATTAACATTTAATCTTTTCGATTTAAACTAAATATAATCTACGAGGATATTCTGAACCTTTGGCAAATAATTAGGTGCATATTTCACACAGGTTTTTAAATCCATAGTTATACATTTGAAGTAATTTGGGACTCATGCTTCCAATATTTATTTAATGAACGTTTGAATTGAATGATTATATATATATATATATGAATTGAGTGACACTCTCTAAAATTTAGGTAAATTATGTCAGAAACTTTATCCTTCTCTGTAATGTATCGTTCCATTTAATATATTTCAGAAATTGTCATGGATTGTTTGTATTAAAGCGGAAGAGAAATTGTAAGCATTGGAATTCTCACGCGTTGAGGGCCCAAAGTGACTCTTATGAGGGAGCACCTGAACACCACTTAATAACGAATAAGCTTTGATTAAACAGAAAGGAAAAGTCCCGTTTCCCCGAAGGGAGAGAAGTTGGTGGAAATGTTTTCCCTTGAGATTCAAAAGAATGCAGTAACATAAAATTTATAATATTCTGAGATCAACTCTCGCTAAACTTCCTTTTGAGAGATAAATTCCGCAAAGAGCAGAAAGAAAAGTGAGTGCATAATAAATAGAGGAAGCTCTGAGGAAATAGTGACATGGAAGAGTTTTTAACTTAAAATTTACTCTAAAGATTTCCGAATTTAAAGAAGTTCAACTTTCGTGATGATCAAAGTTAAGAAAGTTGTCGAAATTCATCCAAATCAAAGTCCAAATATTTCTGCGACTAAAGTGGAGAATATACCATCACGACAAATACTTCTTGTCAAACTTTCGCATAAGTTACACTGAAACTATCTTACATAATAGATTTTAAATTAAAATTTCATTATCTATTTCAAAAAGGAATTGAAGAATTGTATTTAAAAATTATTTGTAGATTTCAATGTGATTACATTTCTCGGATTCTTTAGATAAAAACGGTAAATATAGATAAATATTTTTTGAATTTCAATTTTATCAAAATTCCATCTCTATTGTTCTCTCTCTTATTAAATTAAGAATTAAACTAAGAATAATTGTCTACCCAAATGTATTTATTTAGTTACCAATCGCGTTACTTACCCAACCCTTTTTCTACTGCTCAAAATGATTAATTGAATAACCTATTTCTTATTCTAAATACTGTCATATTTTCTCGATGTATATCGATTAAATTAGTTATTTTTAAAAGAACAATAACGATATTAAAATGACACAAATGAATTATGACTTTGTATAGGGAATGAAAAGGTTTTACATTCAGTCAGATCGATTCTTGCACATTGAACTTCTCTAACACCTGTTTTTCTTTCGTCACTGATCATGAAACGCGATTAAAGGCCCATTTTACATTAACATAAAAACCCCGCAAACCGCCTTATGGCGTATGGCAGGGGGTGTCAAAACACCAATCTAACTATTTATCTATCCTATTAATTCTTCTAACACTATCCGGGAAAAAAGACCGATGATAACTTTCCGTACGCGCGATAATCTCACGTAATTCCTTTGATGTTTGATTCCGAAAATTACGATCGCTAATTACGGGAATTATGATGTCGCTTATCTCGTTGTATAAATCACCGTTCCTAAATTTTTCAAAAAGTTTTAATCTATATTCAATTCGTCTATCCTCAAGAGATGTCCAGCCGAGGGTTTTAATCATCTCTGATACACTGCTATCGAACCCGTAGTCTCCCTTAACGAAACGAGCCGCTCTACGCTGTACGCGCTCTAGTTCTAAGGTTAAACCCTAGAACTAGAAAATAGATCTAGTACACGCATTAGGGGTATGATACTCATTTCGTGGGAGCTAGCTCCCATCCTTCTCGCGTTTTTTAATAAATCGTTAGATGAATGTATAGTTCCGGCATCATGGAAGAAAGCGCTCATTACTCCAGTGTCTAAGAAAGGACGTAAAACTAAACCGGACGATTTCAGACCTATATCATTAACTTCGATATTTTGTAAAGTTCTCGAGCATATTATCTGCAGTTATTTAATGCGTTTCCTCAGTGCAAATGTAGGGATTACTCAAAGTCAACACGGCTTCCGTAAAGGCCGTTCCTGTGAGAGTCAGTTAGCCCTCCTTAACCATGACATTTTGCAGGCCGCCGACAAAGGGTTTAGGACCGATGCTGTATTCTTGGATTTTAAAAAAGCATTCGATACAGTTCCACACAAAAAGTTACTGCAGAAACTCGAATCGTATGGGATTGACAGTCATATCATTCGGTGGATTGAGTCATTCCTAACAAGTAGATGCCAACGCGTTGTCTTGGATGGTGTTATTTCCGACGAAGTAAACGTTACATCAGGGGTTCCCCAGGGCAGTGTTATTGGGCCGGCATTGTTCCTGATTTATATTAATGATATCGTAGACAATGTAAAGAGTAACATCAGGCTCTTTGCGGACGACACTCTAATATACAGAAAAATACAAACCGCGGAAGATCATTCGATACTACAGCGTGACCTGGATATATATTGGAGAAACAAAAAAGGAAGCTCCGAAGACGAATTTTTCTTTTGAGGGAAGAACCGTGGAAGAGTGGCTACATTAAGATTTCTGCTATTTCCTGTTCGAAAGATTATATCGAACATTTTGATCAGGTATCATTTGAGAACAAGTGCTAGAGAAAACGTAAAACAAAGGTAAACATTGAAATAAAATTATGAAAAACTGAAATAAATAAGTTCAATCATCACTTAGAGGAATGTATTAAATATTATCATAAATGAAAATATTCGTAAACTTCAAAATCTACTATGCGACCGTTTTCGTTAACCTATTGATATCCTCAGGTTACAAGTAAGGGCATATGAGGGGGGCGAAGCAGTACACAAAGAAGCACTTGCTCAGTGGGGTGCTTTCGTGCGACAATTGCCCTGCAATCTTCTTGGCCCAGAACCGGAAGGGTCATAAGAACAATGATATCGGAGCACAAGTGGTTTCCACGCACCGCGGGAGTCCAAACTCGGCCTTCGCCGACCACCACCAGAGCCGCATCTTCCAGCCTCAACTCCTTAGATGAAAAAGGGACGACACTCTTGAAATGAGATAGCCTGCAAAAACAAAAGTTGCTTTCCAATGAATATGCTTCCAATGCTTCTACTACTTTCACAGCGAAATAATTGTCGCAAAAGTAACGAAATATTTCATTTAAGATGGTTTCAGATAAACAATATATGAGCTTTATTTATATTAATTGTTCATTCGCTTCAAATTTTCGGTAGGAAACTCTCACGACTTTCAGGCTTTTAGTTTTCATTCGCAGCAGATAAATTAACAAATCAATAGAAGATTTACTAATTCATATTTCGGGATTGATAGTGCATATGATATGCTACCCAAATAAACGCTTAATCTCTAGCCAAAATTATATTAAAGGTTGAAGAAAAAATCTTGGATATTTAATTATCTGATTATAAATAAGAAATTTATAAATAAAAAAATAGTTTTTATATTCTAGCTCATTATAGATATCTGTGGGCATCCATTTAATAAACAGGCGGTGAATAGTTCACGTATAAATATTTATCTTTATTTACATTTAGTGCACTTTAGAATTGTTGTAAGCAGATTAACAGTCTGATATATATTTACAAATGAAATTAAAATCAATTTAGCATTCATCTCAAATGAATATCGGATTGTATACAATGTTTATTTAATTGAATGTATGATACCGAGCGAAAAATAGGAGATATATGATATAACTTCATACAATCCTAGTTCGATCTGATGTTAAAAACATTCAAAGGAAAATGAATTGAAAATAACTACAATCATAATCAGAATCAAAATAATTTATTTGTTTGTTCAGCATAGCTCACTCTTTTTGTTATAATAGTATAAATATAATCTCTACAATTAAATATTTTCTTATATGGATTAATCTCTTATTAATTATAAAAAATGGAAACAACTAATACAGACATTTTAAGTTAAAGTAAATACGAGGGCAGTTTGATAATTCAGTGACTTTTTGAATAAAAAAAATTTTTCGGCAAATAAACATTTTATTTTTCTATATAATCACCTTTTAGCTCGATACATTCAGTCCAGCTCTTTATTTATTATATTTTACACGAATATTTGGACATGAGAAAACTCTCCGCAAGATGGGTGCCGCGATTGCTCACACTCGACCATAAGCGCAATCGTGTGACGACTTCAAAAGAGTGTTTAGCGATGTTAAAAATTTTTTTTATTAAAAAAGTCACTGAATTATCAAACTGCTCTCGTAGAAAATGAAGAAAATTTAGTGGAATATATTCATTAACAGTAAGAGAAAGTTCTGTTTGGCTGAAATAAACCAAGAATCGATTGCTAAACTCTTCAGAACAGCCATGAAAGGTTGTATTCTGATATTTACGATGGATGTAAAATTCAATCGAATAGTAAAAGCGGCGTTCGGTATTTATTTTACGGGTACTTTACAGCTCGCTTTAGCCTTTCCAAAAAACTATCCCGAGTTGAGATCACACTCTATGAAAGCATTTCCCCAGCATGAATACAGCTTCAACAAATCGTAAGGCAATTACCAAGAGAGAAGCAGTAGTCTTTAAGCACGAAAAACTGAAAAGAATTCTCTATTAATTCAATGCTTACAATATATATAAAATATAATAATTTTATCGCCATAGAAACAAGCATCCCTTTAGGATTAAAATGGGTGCATTAAAATGGTCGAATCATAGGCTCAAATCAGAGCACTCATTTCTCATTGAATGTGATGAGATTGGCTCTGGTAATTTTAAGAGAAGAGTTTTAAAATGAGAAATTTCAAGAAAAAAGGGGAGATGAGTATGAAATGAAGGAAGAGAAGTTCCAATTGAAGAACACTAATCGATTCGGAGGCTGATCGTAGGAGGATATTTATTGAAAGGGTTACACAAATATTGCTTCCAAACTTTTTGTTAGGAAACGCTCAAACTAAACTCACTCGAGGGAGTTCTGCGCAGATTGGGAAAGTGAATTTCGAGATACTTTGAGTTCTTCTTAAGTACTTTAGAATAGACTATAAGCGAATCTAAAATTTAGCAGTGTTTTGTGACGCATGTGAACACTATACTGCTCTAGCCTACTTTCTAGTTTCAATATTTGCGCTCGAAGAAATGTGTCTTCTTGTTACATTACTGCCTTCATCATTAAGGAGTTGCTATTCCAACCTTGTTATATTGATTCATTTCAAACTAAAAGGGGAAGATGTAGATTTATGACTTCTATCTGAAAGTCTTTTTGAAAATAATACATCTTAAGCAATTACGCATTTTAGGATCCGATATTGTATTTTGATAAGCGATTTTTGATAATGTAAAGGATTATTTTAAGATCTTTGAAGATAAGTCAAACTAATATAATCTATGATCATTTGTGTAAGTGTGGATTAATCTATGAATGTATGGATTTGAAAGAGTTGTAAGGGATTTGAAAGACTTAAGGGGAACAATTATCTCTTCAACGAACGACATTAAAAAGGAAGACTTGTTTTAATTGAGAAACTTCCCAAGAGTATCCTCAAAATCTAAACGAAACGAGTTTTTTTAGAAATGACTAACATTTGTGGCTATATGAAGGACATGATGAGATCATTCTCAACAATCGGTAGGTTTCCATCTTGTAAGGCCTAAGAACTACTACAAAGTTCCCAATGAGATGTGATGGAATGCGAGCACAAGAAATGTACGCGTTTATAGGTCTGAAAGAACGAGTAAATATATGGCTTTTAGTTTATTCACTCCCATTCAAGTATCAAATAACTATATTTTACGCGTTTATCTCAATCACCTATACGTTCCAAAATGAAGGAAGTTCATCGTAGCATTGAGATTTTGACAACAACTTTTTATGGAACGAGAGTTCTGCTTAAGCCCTGATTATCGTATCGTACTATTATTTATCGTTATAATATCGTAATTTCTTTCGTATTACGTATTCGTATAGCAAATGCTGTATCTTATCTGTTGTAGAAACTCCACACACATTAAGTCGATTACCAGATACCCTCAGTGAGAGAAATGAACGTTAAAAGGAAGTATAATGATATAAAATGATTCATTAAAATAAATCTTCGATTTCACCACCCATATATTTTATATCTAAATATTATTTTTCTTCTAGTTTTACTACTCAACAATGTTTTACATAAACTCCTATAAAGTGTTTCAGTTTAAATCAAAAAATCAAATTCATCGTAAAAATCATCATATGAGACGAAGAAAACGTCAAAGTTTTACACTGAGTTCCACTAAAACCCAATATGACTCCACCATTTCATTTTTATCTCATAAAATATGACGGGAATATAAAATGATTGGAATGTTTCGTAGACTGATGGAGTCCAAGGGTTTACTTGGGAATCCTCACTGAATTTATCGAAGGATCTCTTTTATGGAGAGTGCGTGCCAATGCTTCTTACTTCCCCGAGAAAGCTAAAAAATATCAATCAAATGAAAATAAATGCTTCGAAATGGTAACGCAAGATGTTCAATCGACAATCTCTGGTGAAGTTCATCAATCGATGTCAAATAAAATAACGGTTTTTATTATTCGCTCGTTTTACACTTTGGTTGTTAACTGTATAAGACATTTAACGATTACAGAATAAACATTTTGTAAAGAAACTTTCACCAATAAATTGTATTGTGGACTCTTATATATCAAATTAAATAGAAATAATTAATACATTCACTTTGCCTTTGAATAAATTCGCTTTTTGTTAAAAGTTCACAGCGATTCTAATAGAAAAATAAGAATTTGTTGAAAGAGCATTGAAGAGATTTTCCTTTAATTAAAAGGAAGGTGCAGATAAGGGATAAAGAATTCAATAATATGGAATACTTATGTTAGAAAACAAACAAATCAATTAAATTCCGTGAAGTCCATTGCCTCCTCAAGAAAACTTCTTTCTGTATTACATACTGTATTCTTTACGTATCATTCCTACTTTTGTCTTCGGAATTAAATTGACAAATTCATGCAAAATCATCAGAAGTAGTAATTATTATGATACAAATTATGAAAATCCGTCGGTATAAATTTTTTTGTTATGGATTAAATGTAAGATAAGATTTCATAGTTCTATTTCACCCACGATAAAGACGAATACTATTATTATTATAAAACCATACTCCAATGATTTGAAATAATATTCGCACATTAAATATCTGAGAATTGTAAATGTTGAAATGTAAGTCGTCAAGAATATAATTGCATTTTTCATCTTCATTCTAGGTTACTCAAAATTAAAATTTTCGCGTTTCGAAATCCTACGTAGCGTTTGACAAGAGAAATGAAATTGAAAAGGGAGGAATGAATTGATCATGCTTACAGAGAAAATGGATCACAAATCAATTACAAAGCCTGTATGATGCTCAATGGTCAATTTCTATTTCTAACAGAATCGTTTGTCTATAAAAAATACACCCATACCATAGTTCATGTATTTGTATCGTCATACTGATAATGGCAAGGGTTATTTGTAGATACTCATTTCAATAAGGGCATTTGCACATCACCCCTCAATATCTATTCCTTTAGCAATTTATATGCACATCTGCATAAATGATAGGAGAAGCCCATCCATTCGTAGGGATGTGAAACACTTTGATAAATTCAGAAAGCGTCTTGATATGGACGTTATGGGTCAAGAGAAATAGATAAAAGGAAATATTGAACCATCAGATTCCTATTACATTGCTTTGACGTTCGCTGCGCCGAGAACTTTTTTTATACTTCCGCAAATCGCTTTCAAAAATATCCGCGTATTTCTGCTCTTTAGAAAGAGTTACGTAGATGTGTAAGACTTCGGTCGCAAAATAAGCAAAGCCGCCGTTTTATACATTTAGTACAATATATGCGATGAATATATCTGTTGATTATTGGGTATTTATCAATTACTTACTTTCTGAATTCCTTAACAAATTACAAATTATCACTTTATTATGCATATATTCCGTACGTAATCTTCCTTTTTTGCCATCATAAATATCATAATTTCCAAAAAATGCTTACCATGCTCCTAAATAATACAGGTATTCCTTGTCAATATTTAAAAAAAATCTTGCTAAATTAGCAATGAAAAATTATAATTATTTGCAGCAATATCCTTTGCTATCATTCATTTACTTAAAATTAGATCTTTGAATTTCAAACGCTCTCCTGTAATTCAATTTCAAACGATTGCCTTACGATTTGTTGAAGCTGTATTCATGCTGGGGAAATGCTTTCATAGAGTGTGATCTCAACTCGGGATAGTTTTTTGGAAAGGCTAAAGCGAGCTGTAAAGTACCCGTAAAATAAATACCGAACGCCGCTTTTACTATTCGATTGAATTTTACATCCATCGTAAATATCAGAATACAACCTTTCATGGCTGTCCTGAAGAGTTTAGCAATCGATTCTTGGTTTATTTCAGCCAAACAGAACTTTCTCTTACTGTTAATGAATATATTCCACTAAATTTTCTTCATTTTCTACGAGAGCAGTTTGATAATTCAGTGACTTTTTCGTAACGAAGATAACTTTTTCATTCCTGATCTGATAATCGACTTCAATCGTTTTAAGACGATTTATAAGATAAGTAATTTAATCGAATGAAGACGTGCACGATAAAAAGTGATTACGCAGACATAATCCCGAAGTTTTATGAGCAGTGACTTTAAATACCGATTCTCAATCCTTTTCCTAAAAATATTGTTTAAACTACGATTTAATTTTAAAGCGATTGAAGATTTAATTTACATACTGCGTATTGAAACGATCGATAAAAGAATCAGCATTGAGAAATGCATGCGAAGAGAGCAACAGCACTTTAAGAACGTTTTTGGGCCGTGAAACACAAGTAATCAATCAGTTCTGGCGTTCAAATTTCGTTCCTTCGGGACATACGCAATAAATCCTTGTCCTTGTATGGAAAAAGATACTCTGCCTCAAATTTGTACTGATAACGGCTTCAATTTCCCCAAAGAAAAATGAAATGCTTCATATTATTCGAAAACGTTTGTAATTACGCGTATAAAACGACCGCGCATGCACTCGCTCATCATCCCTTCTTAATATCGACGTAAAGTTTATTTATACAAAACGAATTACTGCTCGGAACATGAAATTATTTGCCCAGCGGACCATATTTAAACCTTGTCAGTCACTGCATGCTTACGATCTCGTTAACTTACCTCAAATCTTCGTAGCCAACATTCGGCAGCTCAATTATCAAAATTCGCTTCAGCGATGTGTTTGGGACGTTGGTCACCACAGAAGGCATTCATGGACGGAAATTATCGCTCTCACTTCGGGAAGGTGATTTAAGGCACACCGCTGCTCTCCGAGGAAGCAACTCTTGGCTTCGAACTTGTCGCCAAGGTTTTCAAACGGGGCCCTTTGTTTACGTTCGCGACTTTCACTACATCCTTCGACGGGCAGTGTTCCTCCCTGCAAAAACAATGAATCATGCTTTTCAGTCGGAATTCGACGTACGTGTTCATTCTCGCTCAATAAGGGAGAATTGGCGATACGATAGTAGGGGGAAAAAAGGCTTTGGCTATATTAGAAGGAACTTTGAGAGTAAAGGAATCACAGAATAATGGAAAAGAATACTTGATGGAAGGCCGTTGATAAAATTAGGTTGAAAATACGGTTATATTTGAACGACAATAAAAAGAATATTCAGGAAATATTAGGACGTATGCTAACGTTTCATTGCTCTTTCTTGGCTTTAGTGCGATTGAAGAGCTGATTAGACAGGCATTTAATCGGAAATAAAATTCTTATCGCAAATGCAATGGCTGAATCAATAATAGAACTAACGAAAACTGAGTTGAGATGTTTACCAAATCACGCCAAAGCGGATCGAGGGCTGAAGCAAAGTTTCTTCATCATCGTTACGAAAGAAGATTAACATGTGAAATATATATGGTCCACTCTCTTAAATAAAAGCTTTATCCCTCCACACAAGTAGTTCAAGTCTCTTGATCAACCCCATTATATACGAATCTATTCTCGAATGAAATACTGGTTCCCTACGTCCTATCTATTAGTTACGCATACCATAGATATATTTAGTTTGCTATTGAACCCGTACTAAATCATTAATATTTTTTGCGTAACCGTCTTCTAGGCCTTCCCAATTTTGTTTTATCCGACCGGAGTTTTTCGTTCCCTTGGAGAAACTATATGGATCACGGTATTTTTAATTATTAATTGAAGGCATATTTGTATTCGTTTCTGTCCTCGCCTAATCTAAGAAAGGCTTTGCTGCCTTTCAAATCTAAGAGTCAGTGGACCAATTATTAAGGATAGTGCTTTGCTTACCTGCCAGGCAACAGAATCCTAGATTCAAGCCACAGTCATGTCCATAATTTTTTATTTCTTTCATATATTCAATAACAACTAAACTGAAAGGAAAGCTACGAGTCCTTCCCTATATCTTCCTAACTGCATAATTTTGCTTATCCTTGGACCTTCACTTGGTTTTCACTTTTCCGTTCCACATCATCACACCAAAATTTGTGATAAATTGATTGTGCTATCAAAATTTGGTATTGGATCTTTTATTTATTAAAGCGATGCTGATGATGTTGAAATTTTGAATCCTATCATGTACATTCCCAATTCAGTGTTTGGCAAAAGGATAATGCTACAGCGCTCTTTCAATATGACGGTGAAGCAAGTAATTCTTACAGTGCCCTAATTCTGAATTACCTCTTTCACTCATTTCAGCTTACTTCCGACAACTGTTGGGGAGAGGATTTCTATTAAGGAACTATAGCACAGGACAGTTTTCAAGATGGGGATGATTTATTCCTCACACATGGACGAACAGCAACAACTGGTACAGAAATATGGAAAGGTGTTACTTATGATGTAATTATGTTACATTCTTAATAAACTTTTTCTAAGAATACATTTGCTTTATTATTACATTAGTAATTCTTCTTTCATAATAATGAAGAATCGGTTCAAAGTTCTCTTGCACGTCGGTAGGAGGCTAAGTTATTGCTAAACATAATGAGATGCTTTGAATTTTGATTTGAGAATATCACTCTTACAAAAATATAACCACTACAATAATGCAAGCGAGTGTACTCTTCCAGATTGGTGGCTCGTTTTCCAATTGCAAATATACTGGTCCTACTCAAAATTTAGTCTTAGTTCTCACACAGAAGTCAACAAGATATGATAAGCCAGAAGTTCCATTCAGTTTTAATTTAATTTAAAAACAATTCCCGATGTTGCATTAAAAGATTAACTTACATTATGTGTGATGTGTGAAAATACATTCCGATTGCATATTCCAAATCAAACAGTCACATTCTCTGTTAATGCTCACTTCTGAATAGTTAGGGATATCTTAATTATGCTTTTCAGATAGATACACAACAATTGTATTTAATAATCAGGAAATGGGAGCCACTAGCTAGTAATTACAAAACTAGAGTCAGGAATTATGGCTGATGGAGGTTGATTCATTTAACCTAGGAAGTCTGTATGCAACAGTCATGTCTATAATTTTCTATTTCTTATATGTATTCATTTACAACTAAACTGAAAGGAATGCTAGAAACCAACAAAATATGATAAATCAAAAGTTCTGTTTGGTTTCAATTTAACTTAAAAACAATTCCTGATGTTGCATGAAAAGATTACCATATTTTTCGGAGCATAAGACGCACCTGGTTTTTAGAGGAGAAAAATAGGACAAAAAATATTCTGAACCAAATTGTGAAATAAAATATTTAATAATGTATAACAGATTAAGTTTTGAACCATATAAACTGAACAGCAGTCAACAGTGGCATTAAGAACCATTATCACACATAAAGACAAAGGTTTGAGTACTCTAGTCCAGGGGTCTCCAAACTTTCCAGCCTTAGGGCCATATTGATTACTCCAGCAAGTTCTGAGAGCCAAAACCATATTATACCAATTACATAAATCTCATTAGTATTTAATATGTCATTATGCTTGTTATAAGTTATGTTTTTATTTCAAATGTATAAAATGTTAGTTGGATTCATTTTAATAATTTGTTATTAATTATATACTGAAGTTAAATTTTCTGCATATTGTACTTATCTTTACTCATTACAATTCTGTGTTTCTTCATTCAACTTATCACAAAAACCAAAAGCCTATAACAATGTTATGAGTAGATAGCCCATGACCATATCAATGTAGATATCATATTAATAATTATTCAACATAAAATTAGAATTCTTCAGTAAACTAAATTTAATTTCCTATATAAAATATGTTCTCTAAAAGAAGTTTTCAAGTATGCTAGCGGGCAGGACAAAATCTGTCCGCGGGCCGGATGTGGCCCTCGGGCCAAAGTTTGGAGACTCTAGTCTTCTGAAAACCCCGCGCACTGCTGTGTAGTGTTACATCGCCTACTACATGCTATCCTCCATTAACATACGGCGGTGACACAGCACAGAGCAGCATCGCGCCTCCTGCAAATGCCCCGCATTAGTGTCAGTGGGTCCCGCTGCAGCTCTGATACAAATGCCCTGCATTAGTGACAGCGGGTCCCGCTGCCGCTCTGCAAGTGCCTGGACACGGGACCCGCTGCCGGTCTGCTTCTATTCGGACCATTAGACGCAGGCACTTATCTCCCCACTTTTTGGTGAAAAAATAGTGCGTCGCACAGTCCAAAAAATTAGGTAATTTTCATTATGTGTGATGTTTGGAAATATATTCTGATTGCATGTACCAAATCAAACAGCCACAGTCTCTGTTAATGCTCACTTCTGAATAGTTAGGGATATATTAATTATGCTTTTCAAAATAGATACACAACAATTGTATTTAATAACAGGAAATGGGAGCCACTAGCAAGAAATAACAAACCAAGAGTCAGGAATTATGGCTGATGGAGGTTGATTCATTTAACCTAGGAAGTCTGTATGCAACAGTCATGTCTATAATTTTCTATTTCTTATATGTATTCATTTACAACTAAACTGAAAGGAATGCTACGAGGCAACAAGATATTACAAACCAAGAATATCATTCGGTATAAATTTAACTTAAAACAATTCCTGATGTTGCAAGAAAGATTAACTTTCATTTTGCGTGATGTTTGAAAATATGTTCCGATTGCATATTCCAAATTAAACAGCAACATTAATAGTCTAACTTATTTTATTAAGGAACTGCAGAATGTGTGATGATTTTAAGCAATGGGTTCAGGATTTCATTCTCAACCTGGACAACCTTAAAAAAGTAGATTGGTGTAAGACATCTTAGAAACATAAGTGAAATTCAGAAATATAACCATGAAATACTATATGAAGAAATACATTTCTCATCAAATATCATGTGAGTTGAATCATTGATAAAGCATGAACATAGTAAGGAGTGAATGGAGGTTGATATGTTTCATTTATTGTATTGAATAAGGGTAATTGATCAAGTTTTTGAAGAGTAGTTCTGTACGAGAAAATGAATAATCATTCCTTTCTTTGTGAATGAAGCGTTGGTTGCATGAAAATTTTTCATCCTGTAGTACATTAAATCTTTCTCAATGCTAGTTAGATTATCAAAAGGATAGGAAAAGGGAATCCAAAAAATAGGTTAAAAAGTTGATCATTCCAAATTGCATTGTTATTCTAAAAGTGTGAGTCTTTCGCGGCTATTGTATACTAAGGGATATCCAATTTACATATCAATTAACTCAATAATTATTATTGCTCGTTGGGAGCATTTAAATATATAATAATTTAAACAATTATGTATATCTCCACCCATGGAAGGCAATAGATGATGGTGATCATTACATCAGTTGTAGAAAGACAGGATTGTGTTTGTGATCAACTAAGGTGAATTTTAGGGGTATTTATTTCAAAGTATGTACAGATAGAACCTTGAAAAATATGCTCATGGTTATTACTGGAGCAGTACTATTACATGCATAACTTATATGCAAAATATAATGAAGGGGAATTTTGGCAACCATATATTGTGGTTAAAATTACAGATTGAGTCCAATAGATGGAGAGATCTAGTTAATGAATATCAAATAATAACTTTCACCATTGGATAAATTTTAGGAAGGTTGCTATAATTTATGACCTTGAACAAATTCTGAGATGAGCTCAATGTGAATCAGTACCGAAACCACTCCAAAGTCACTAATTTTGCTACGAACTCCAGTTACCTGCAGTCAAAATACAATACAAAGTTTGATTCTCTACCGTTCAGCAATGAAATAGTGCTATCCTAAATCCAATTCCACACTATTGAATACTTCAATTAGTTACCAGTGAGTCTAATACTTATCACACACCAAGTATATGACATGCTTCTTGATGCAATTAATCTTGTAAAACATAAGGTTTGACACACAAGCGTAAAGAAGTTAAAGCTGTTTAAAAATACTCATTTTTTTCTTAAAAAGCTGGGTAGTTTGCTGATTATCATAAATGAAAAGAATTTTATACATTGCTAGACAATATGCACAACAAAAGCAGGGATTCACATTAACATAAATTTATATTCGGAAAAAGAAAAATCACTGCCATGGATCTTTTACGATTACATTTTATTCGCAATTACTGCTAACGTTCTGATGTACAATCAAAGCTTCTACAATCCGTAGTAGAAATTCCGTCGTAATGATAATATGAACGCCTCAATCTAGATCCGACACATTCTATAGATTTTCTATTTCCTTATATCACTCTCAGATGAATCTCCCGCACCATGATCTGCTCTCGAAGTGCATCGATACGTATGACGGATCTCGATTCTGGGCAAGCTTACTCACTGAATTCAGTGAATAATTTACTGCTCTGGAAGTATGGAGTGAATTGAGAATGGGATACTGTGAAATTTCTCGGCGAACAAATGAGTGTGTCGGAAGCTTTTTACTTTCTCCTTGTTTGGATTTACTTTCGGATTAACGAAGTAGCCTCTTGCTTCAAACGAAGTATAACGTGCGACAAACAACTCAGAAAGATGAACTCGTATTGGAAGGTAAGTTACAGTGAGCATTGCGCACGAACTTCCCTAGACGCTATGGTATGTAAGGTTAGGAAGCAAAAGAATAAAACAGTGATTCCTTTAACGAGTCAAAGCGGTAAGGAATAGGTGTTAGAACGTAGATTAAGGGGAAATTATCAGAAGGCATCCGTTCCAAACGTTTCGCTCCAAAGCCATACCCCTTGGGAAAGGGCGGGACGGAAATATCGCGTACTACATCGTTCTCGAATAAGTGATGCGAAATGCGATAAACGTGTCGTAGAAATGGTTAATGTCCAAGGCGTTGTTATGATTGTCTTCATTAATTGACGTTAATTAATCGATCATTTGAAATCAAATCAAGGTTCATTTTTCTCATAAATAGAGCGTAATCATGACGAGATAGTGATTTTAAATTTACGCGAAAGGAATAGAATAGAGACGAATGTTAAAAAAAATGGTAAACGAAAGGTTTCGAATGTTATATTTCAAAATTTAAACATTTAACTGTACGCGTAGTTGCATTTTGGGGGGAAAAAAGGAGGTTTCCACCAATGAGAACGCAGCATTAGCGACCGGAAATCGGCTACAGGGGAATAGGATCAGTTCGCGCGGAGATTTCGTCGTGAGCAGTTGGGAGCGACCATCGGGCATAGAATCCAGAGTCTTCGGGCGACGCATGGATTTTGGACTTTCTACAAGAGATACCACTGACATCGAGAATCAGACTGGCTTCAGGGATTATCTCCGCGGTTTCCCCTTTCCAACGCCAAACTTGTTTATATTTGTGTGTTTCTATATTCGTTTACTCGCTTTGCTCACGTAATTGTATGTACGTAATTTATTATCGGGTAATATTAGTTGTGCATTATCTGCGAACAGTTTATTTTATGATGTGTACGTAGTTTATTGTGGTAGGTAGGGATTGACTGCGCGTGGTCTCTCAAGTTTTGGTTTTTGTCGTTTGTTGGTCCGCTTCTTTGAGTTCGTTCGGTGTCGTTCGATTTGTTATGGAATGGTTTGGGTGTAAAGGCTTGTGTATGTGTCTGCTTCACCTTTTTCCCGGTACATCATGATCTTTCTTCTGCAGGAATGTAAAATGTGTTATAGATTTTAAGTGTTATGTCGTATCTTTGTTGCATTGCGTTACGTTTGATTTAATGACCCGAGTTTTTTGCAGGTTTATCTCTCACATTATTTCGATGTAAGTTACGAATTTTTCAACGTATTTATTGTGTTGTTGCGTAATAATGATGAATTTCTTGCAGGTCATTTTATCAATTGGTAATGATGATTCTATTCTTTCCGTTTTCCGATAATCCTGGTCAATTTTTTTCAGGGAAATTTTAAATCACGGTACCGATATTTCAAGTTTTATGTATGTAATTTCCCCTAGTGCTCATAACAAAAATTTTTTGCAGGTACATTTATATCGAATTTTTAAATTGTTTTACTTGTTTCGTAATCATGTTGCAATTTTTTTCAGAGGGGCTTTCCAAATGGTAGGTTCCGTTTTCTCAGTTCTCTGAATTCGTAGTGAGATTTCGAATTCAATTTAACAAAGTACTCTTTTCAGGTATATGAAGCATCATGACAGGGATTGAATCATGGGAGATGAGAGGAGCCGAAAAGACTACGATCGACTTCACGCGGTGGGAAACCCAGGAGCAAAAACCACCTCAGAGCAGACCCGAGGATGAAGACAGTGCTAGTGTCATGAAGACAGTGTCAGTGTCATGAAGACAGCGTGCCATCGAGCCGTTGGCGAATACTGTATCACCTACGTTGGAAACCCGAGAAGACTTTCTACAGGCACCTTTGTATGTTATTTATAGTTTGGCCTGTCACGTTGCATGTAAAATTGATTACTTTCATCAAATACGATTGCCCTGTATTGTATCAGAGCCTAAGCTAGTAATTTATCGTTTTGCATGTGTGTACTTTCGTCAAATGTGTTTGTATCGATCATGTCCTTAATTTGTAGAGCATGTACTTTTACTGGATGAGTTGCATTAATTTTAACAACAAGGCCTTGTTTGGTAGGTTAACTTTCATTCGTTGCAACTGATGTGCAGAATTGGAATGGTTCTCATACTTGTATGTGTGTGCTTGTGTGAGCGGAGTATACTCCTGTGTGAATGCATGAAGGTTTATTTTCGCGGTTCCGATCTATTAGTGTAGAATTTTTGTAGTTACTAACTAACTGGTGGTGGTGTGGTTGTGTGTGCTGAGTGTGGGCTTCCATTCCAAACTGTGCATTTTAGCTTCAGGAAGTAACGTAGTTCAATAGAGGTTTTTAAATATTTTGATGGTTTTTCCAATTGCTCGATCTAAATTAACTCAATTTATACTCCCGTAACTCATTTTCACGGCCATAACTCTGTACATTTTGTAATGTTGTTTTGTGAGGATCTTTATTGTTCAATTATCTCTCTGTCTTTTGCGGGTTTTACTCCGGAAACAAAGGCGAAGGAGGTTTATCCCGCTTGTTCTTTTTGAAGAAATATAAATTGATTGAAAAATGATCTTTTGTTTTCTTAAAGCCTCCCATATTTCTTTGACGAGTTGCAAAGAAAGATTGTCCGGCCACTCTTCTGAGCGAAATACAATCAGTCCGATAACTTTTTCATTCCTGATCTGATAATCGACTTAAAGAAGTTATCACAACTTATTGAATACCGAGCATGGATGCTTAGCACTTGGATAAGAAAATCTTGCGAGTTATTTCTTAACAGATGCAAAATTAAGACATGCACGATAAAAAGTGATTACGCAGACATAATCCTGAAGTTTTATGAGCAGTGACTTTAAATACCGATTCTTAATCCTTTTCCTAAAAATATAGTTTACGATTATTATATTATATACTACGATTTAATTTTTAAGCGTTTGAAGATTTAATTTACATACTGCGTAGTGGAACAATCGATGAAAGAATCAGCATTGAGAAATGCATGCGAAGAGAGCAACAGCACTTTAAGAACGTTTTTGGGCCGTGAAACACAAGTAATCAATCAGTTCTGGCGTTCAAATTTCGTTCCTTCGGGACATACGCAATAAATCCTTGTCCTTGTATGGAAAAAGATACTCTGCCTCAAATTTGTACTGATAACGGCTTCAATTTCCCCAAAGAAAAATGAAATGCTTCATATTATTCGAAAACGTTTGTAATTACGCGTATAAAACGACCGCGCATGCACTCGCTCATCATCCCTTCTTAATATCGACGTAAAGTTTATTTATACAAAACGAATTACTGCTCGGAACATGAAATTATTTGCCCAGCGGACCATATTTAAACCTTGTCAGTCACTGCATGCTTACGATCTCGTTAACTTACCTCAAATCTTCGTAGCCAACATTCGGCAGCTCAATTATCAAAATTCGCTTCAGCGATGTGTTTGGGACGTTGGTCACCACAGAAGGCATTCATGGACGGAAATTATCGCTCTCACTTCGGGAAGGTGATTTAAGGCACACCGCTGCTCTCCGAGGAAGCAACTCTTGGCTTCGAACTTGTCGCCAAGGTTTTCAAACGGGGCCCTTTGTTTACGTTCGCGACTTTCACTACATCCTTCGACGGGCAGTGTTCCTCCCTGCAAAAACAATGAATCATGCTTTTCAGTCGGAATTCGACGTACGTGTTCATTCTCGCTCAATAAGGGAGAATTGGCGATACGATAGTAGGGGGAAAAAAGGCTTTGGCTATATTAGAAGGAACTTTGAGAGTAAAGGAATCACAGAATAATGGAAAAGAATACTTGATGGAAGGCCGTTGATAAAATTAGGTTGAAAATACGGTTATATTTGAACGACAATAAAAAGAATATTCAGGAAATATTAGGACGTATGCTAACGTTTCATTGCTCTTTCTTGGCTTTAGTGCGATTGAAGAGCTGATTAGACAGGCATTTAATCGGAAATAAAATTCTTATCGCAAATGCAATGGCTGAATCAATAATAGAACTAACGAAAACTGAGTTGAGATGTTTACCAAATCACGCCAAAGCGGATCGAGGGCTGAAGCAAAGTTTCTTCATCATCGTTACGAAAGAAGATTAACATGTGAAATATATATGGTCCACTCTCTTAAATAAAAGCTTTATCCCTCCACACAAGTAGTTCAAGTCTCTTGATCAACCCCATTATATACGAATCTATTCTCGAATGAAATACTGGTTCCCTACGTCCTATCTATTAGTTACGCATACCATAGATATATTTAGTTTGCTATTGAACCCGTACTAAATCATTAATATTTTTTGCGTAAGCGTCTTCTAGGCCTTCCCAATTTTGTTTTATCCGACCGGAGTTTTTCGTTCCCTTGGAGAAACTATATGGATCACGGTATTTTTAATTATTAATTGAAGGCATATTTGTATTCGTTTCTGTCCTCGCCTAATCTAAGAAAGGCTTTGCTGCCTTTCAAATCTAAGAGTCAGTGGACCAATTATTAAGGATAGTGCTTTGCTTACCTGCCAGGCAACAGAATCCTAGATTCAAGCCACAGTCATGTCCATAATTTTTTATTTCTTTCATATATTCAATAACAACTAAACTGAAAGGAAAGCTACGAGTCCTTCCCTATATCTTCCTAACTGCATAATTTTGCTTATCCTTGGACCTTCACTTGGTTTTCACTTTTCCGTTCCACATCATCACACCAAAATTTGTGATAAATTGATTGTGCTATCAAAATTTGGTATTGGATCTTTTATTTATTAAAGCGATGCTGATGATGTTGAAATTTTGAATCCTATCATGTACATTCCCAATTCAGTGTTTGGCAAAAGGATAATGCTACAGCGCTCTTTCAATATGACGGTGAAGCAAGTAATTCTTACAGTGCCCTAATTCTGAATTACCTCTTTCACTCATTTCAGCTTACTTCCGACAACTGTTGGGGAGAGGATTTCTATTAAGGAACTATAGCACAGGACAGTTTTCAAGATGGGGATGATTTATTCCTCACACATGGACGAACAGCAACAACTGGTACAGAAATATGGAAAGGTGTTACTTATGATGTAATTATGTTACATTCTTAATAAACTTTTTCTAAGAATACATTTGCTTTATTATTACATTAGTAATTCTTCTTTCATAATAATGAAGAATCGGTTCAAAGTTCTCTTGCACGTCGGTAGGAGGCTAAGTTATTGCTAAACATAATGAGATGCTTTGAATTTTGATTTGAGAATATCACTCTTACAAAAATATAACCACTACAATAATGCAAGCGAGTGTACTCTTCCAGATTGGTGGCTCGTTTTCCAATTGCAAATATACTGGTCCTACTCAAAATTTAGTCTTAGTTCTCACACAGAAGTCAACAAGATATGATAAGCCAGAAGTTCCATTCAGTTTTAATTTAATTTAAAAACAATTCCCGATGTTGCATTAAAAGATTAACTTACATTATGTGTGATGTGTGAAAATACATTCCGATTGCATATTCCAAATCAAACAGTCACATTCTCTGTTAATGCTCACTTCTGAATAGTTAGGGATATCTTAATTATGCTTTTCAGATAGATACACAACAATTGTATTTAATAATCAGGAAATGGGAGCCACTAGCTAGTAATTACAAAACTAGAGTCAGGAATTATGGCTGATGGAGGTTGATTCATTTAACCTAGGAAGTCTGTATGCAACAGTCATGTCTATAATTTTCTATTTCTTATATGTATTCATTTACAACTAAACTGAAAGGAATGCTAGAAACCAACAAAATATGATAAATCAAAAGTTCTGTTTGGTTTCAATTTAACTTAAAAACAATTCCTGATGTTGCATGAAAAGATTACCATATTTTTCGGAGCATAAGACGCACCTGGTTTTTAGAGGAGAAAAATAGGACAAAAAATATTCTGAACCAAATTGTGAAATAAAATATTTAATAATGTATAACAGATTAAGTTTTGAACCATATAAACTGAACAGCAGTCAACAGTGGCATTAAGAACCATTATCACACATAAAGACAAAGGTTTGAGTACTCTAGTCCAGGGGTCTCCAAACTTTCCAGCCTTAGGGCCATATTGATTACTCCAGCAAGTTCTGAGAGCCAAAACCATATTATACCAATTACATAAATCTCATTAGTATTTAATATGTCATTATGCTTGTTATAAGTTATGTTTTTATTTCAAATGTATAAAATGTTAGTTGGATTCATTTTAATAATTTGTTATTAATTATATACTGAAGTTAAATTTTCTGCATATTGTACTTATCTTTACTCATTACAATTCTGTGTTTCTTCATTCAACTTATCACAAAAACCAAAAGCCTATAACAATGTTATGAGTAGATAGCCCATGACCATATAAATGTAGATATCATATTAATAATTATTCAACATAAAATTAGAATTCTTCAGTAAACTAAATTTAATTTCCTATATAAAATATGTTCTCTAAAAGAAGTTTTCAAGTATGCTAGCGGGCAGGACAAAATCTGTCCGCGGGCCGGATGTGGCCCTCGGGCCAAAGTTTGGAGACTCTAGTCTTCTGAAAACCCCGCGCACTGCTGTGTAGTGTTACATCGCCTACTACATGCTATCCTCCATTAACATACGGCGGTGACACAGCACAGAGCAGCATCGCGCCTCCTGCAAATGCCCCGCATTAGTGTCAGTGGGTCCCGCTGCAGCTCTGATACAAATGCCCTGCATTAGTGACAGCGGGTCCCGCTGCCGCTCTGCAAGTGCCTGGACACGGGACCCGCTGCCGGTCTGCTTCTATTCGGACCATTAGACGCAGGCACTTATCTCCCCACTTTTTGGTGAAAAAATAGTGCGTCACACAGTCCAAAAAATTAGGTAATTTTCATTATGTGTGATGTTTGGAAATATATTCTGATTGCATGTACCAAATCAAACAGCCACAGTCTCTGTTAATGCTCACTTCTGAATAGTTAGGGATATATTAATTATGCTTTTCAAAATAGATACACAACAATTGTATTTAATAATCAGGAAATGGGAGCCACTAGCAAGAAATAACAAACCTAGAGTCAGGAATTATGGCTGATGGAGGTTGATTCATTTAACCTAGGAAGTCTGCATGCAACAGTCATGTCTATAATTTTATATTTCTTATATGTATTCATTTACAACTAAACTGAAAGGAATGCTACGAGGCAACAAGATATTACAAACCAAGAATATCATTCGGTATAAATTTAACTTAAAACAATTCCTGATGTTGCAAGAAAGATTAACTTTCATTTTGCGTGATGTTTGAAAATATGTTCCGATTGCATATTCCAAATTAAACAGCAACATTAATAGTCTAACTTATTTTATTAAGGAACTGCAGAATGTGTGATGATTTTAAGCAATGGGTTCAGGATTTCATTCTCAACCTGGACAACCTTAAAAAAGTAGATTGGTGTAAGACATCTTAGAAACATAAGTGAAATTCAGAAATATAACCATGAAATACTATATGAAGAAATACATTTCTCATCAAATATCATGTGAGTTGAATCATTGATAAAGCATGAACATAGTAAGGAGTGAATGGAGGTTGATATGTTTCATTTATTGTATTGAATAAGGGTAATTGATCAAGTTTTTGAAGAGTAGTTCTGTACGAGAAAATGAATAATCATTCCTTTCTTTGTGAATGAAGCGTTGGTTGCATGAAAATTTTTCATCCTGTAGTACATTAAATCTTTCTCAATGCTAGTTAGATTATCAAAAGGATAGGAAAAGGGAATCCAAAAAATAGGTTAAAAAGTTGATCATTCCAAATTGCATTGTTATTCTAAAAGTGTGAGTCTTTCGCGGCTATTGTATACTAAGGGATATCCAATTTACATATCAATTAACTCAATAATTATTATTGCTCGTTGGGAGCATTTAAATATATAATAATTTAAACAATTATGTATATCTCCACCCATGGAAGGCAATAGATGATGGTGATCATTACATCAGTTGTAGAAAGACAGGATTGTGTTTGTGATCAACTAAGGTGAATTTTAGGGGTATTTATTTCAAAGTATGTACAGATAGAACCTTGAAAAATATGCTCATGGTTATTACTGGAGCAGTACTATTACATGCATAACTTATATGCAAAATATAATGAAGGGGAATTTTGGCAACCATATATTGTGGTTAAAATTACAGATTGAGTCCAATAGATGGAGAGATCTAGTTAATGAATATCAAATAATAACTTTCACCATTGGATAAATTTTAGGAAGGTTGCTATAATTTATGACCTTGAACAAATTCTGAGATGAGCTCAATGTGAATCAGTACCGAAACCACTCCAAAGTCACTAATTTTGCTACGAACTCCAGTTACCTGCAGTCAAAATACAATACAAAGTTTGATTCTCTACCGTTCAGCAATGAAATAGTGCTATCCTAAATCCAATTCCACACTATTGAATACTTCAATTAGTTACCAGTGAGTCTAATACTTATCACACACCAAGTATATGACATGCTTCTTGATGCAATTAATCTTGTAAAACATAAGGTTTGACACACAAGCGTAAAGAAGTTAAAGCTGTTTAAAAATACTCATTTTTTTCTTAAAAAGCTGGGTAGTTTGCTGATTATCATAAATGAAAAGAATTTTATACATTGCTAGACAATATGCACAACAAAAGCAGGGATTCACATTAACATAAATTTATATTCGGAAAAAGAAAAATCACTGCCATGGATCTTTTACGATTACATTTTATTCGCAATTACTGCTAACGTTCTGATGTACAATCAAAGCTTCTACAATCCGTAGTAGAAATTCCGTCGTAATGATAATATGAACGCCTCAATCTAGATCCGACACATTCTATAGATTTTCTATTTCCTTATATCACTCTCAGATGAATCTCCCGCACCATGATCTGCTCTCGAAGTGCATCGATACGTATGACGGATCTCGATTCTGGGCAAGCTTACTCACTGAATTCAGTGAATAATTTACTGCTCTGGAAGTATGGAGTGAATTGAGAATGGGATACTGTGAAATTTCTCGGCGAACAAATGAGTGTGTCGGAAGCTTTTTACTTTCTCCTTGTTTGGATTTACTTTCGGATTAACGAAGTAGCCTCTTGCTTCAAACGAAGTATAACGTGCGACAAACAACTCAGAAAGATGAACTCGTATTGGAAGGTAAGTTACAGTGAGCATTGCGCACGAACTTCCCTAGACGCTATGGTATGTAAGGTTAGGAAGCAAAAGAATAAAACAGTGATTCCTTTAACGAGTCAAAGCGGTAAGGAATAGGTGTTAGAACGTAGATTAAGGGGAAATTATCAGAAGGCATCCGTTCCAAACGTTTCGCTCCAAAGCCATACCCCTTGGGAAAGGGCGGGACGGAAATGCTCTATCGCGTACTACATCGTTCTCGAATAAGTGATGCGAAATGCGATAAACGTGTCGTAGAAATGGTTAATGTCCAAGGCGTTGTTATGATCGTTTTCATTAATTGACGTTAATTAATCGATCATTTGAAATCAAATCAAGGTTCATTTTTCTCATAAATAGAGCGTAATCATGACGAGATAGTGATTTTAAATTTACGCGAAAGGAATAGAATAGAGACGAATGTTAAAAAAAATGGTAAACGAAAGGTTTCGAATGTTATATTTCAAAATTTAAACATTTAACTGTACGCGTAGTTGCATTTTGGGGGGAAAAAAGGAGGTTTCCACCAATGAGAACGCAGCATTAGCGACCGGAAATCGGCTACAGGGGAATAGGATCAGTTCGCGCGGAGATTTCGTCGTGAGCAGTTGGGAGCGACCATCGGGCATAGAATCCAGAGTCTTCGGGCGACGCATGGATTTTGGACTTTCTACAAGAGATACCACTGACATCGAGAATCAGACTGGCTTCAGGGATTATCTCCGCGGTTTCCCCTTTCCAACGCCAAACTTGTTTATATTTGTGTGTTTCTATATTCGTTTACTCGCTTTGCTCACGTAATTGTATGTACGTAATTTATTATCGGGTAATATTAGTTGTGCATTATCTGCGAACAGTTTATTTTATGATGTGTACGTAGTTTATTGTGGTAGGTAGGGATTGACTGCGCGTGGTCTCTCAAGTTTTGGTTTTTGTCGTTTGTTGGTCCGCTTCTTTGAGTTCGTTCGGTGTCGTTCGATTTGTTATGGAATGGTTTGGGTGTAAAGGCTTGTGTATGTGTCTGCTTCACCTTTTTCCCGGTACATCATGATCTTTCTTCTGCAGGAATGTAAAATGTGTTATAGATTTCAAGTGTTATGTCGTATCTTTGTTGCATTGCGTTACGTTTGATTTAATGACCCGAGTTTTTTGCAGGTTTATCTCTCACATTATTTCGATGTAAGTTACGAATTTTTCAACGTATTTATTGTGTTGTTGCGTAATAATGATGAATTTCTTGCAGGTCATTTTATCAATTGGTAATGATGATTCTATTCTTTCCGTTTTCCGATAATCCTGGTCAATTTTTTTCAGGGAAATTTTAAATCACGGTACCGATATTTCAAGTTTTATGTATGTAATTTCCCCTAGTGCTCATAACAAAAATTTTTTGCAGGTACATTTATATCGAATTTTTAAATTGTTTTACTTGTTTCGTAATCATGTTGCAATTTTTTTCAGAGGGGCTTTCCAAATGGTAGGTTCCGTTTTCTCAGTTCTCTGAATTCGTAGTGAGATTTCGAATTCAATTTAACAAAGTACTCTTTTCAGGTATATGAAGCATCATGACAGGGATTGAATCATGGGAGATGAGAGGAGCCGAAAAGACTACGATCGACTTCACGCGGTGGGAAACCCAGGAGCAAAAACCACCTCAGAGCAGACCCGAGGATGAAGACAGTGCTAGTGTCATGAAGACAGTGTCAGTGTCATGAAGACAGCGTGCCATCGAGCCGTTGGCGAATACTGTATCACCTACGTTGGAAACCCGAGAAGACTTTCTACAGGCACCTTTGTATGTTATTTATAGTTTGGCCTGTCACGTTGCATGTAAAATTGATTACTTTCATCAAATACGATTGCCCTGTATTGTATCAGAGCCTAAGCTAGTAATTTATCGTTTTGCATGTGTGTACTTTCGTCAAATGTGTTTGTATCGATCATGTCCTTAATTTGTAGAGCATGTACTTTTACTGGATGAGTTGCATTAATTTTAACAACAAGGCCTTGTTTGGTAGGTTAACTTTCATTCGTTGCAACTGATGTGCAGAATTGGAATGGTTCTCATACTTGTATGTGTGTGCTTGTGTGAGCGGAGTATACTCCTGTGTGAATGCATGAAGGTTTATTTTCGCGGTTCCGATCTATTAGTGTAGAATTTTTGTAGTTACTAACTAACTGGTGGTGGTGTGGTTGTGTGTGCTGAGTGTGGGCTTCCATTCCAAACTGTGCATTTTAGCTTCAGGAAGTAACGTAGTTCAATAGAGGTTTTTAAATATTTTGATGGTTTTTCCAATTGCTCGATCTAAATTAACTCAATTTATACTCCCGTAACTCATTTTCACGGCCATAACTCTGTACATTTTGTAATGTTGTTTTGTGAGGATCTTTATTGTTCAATTATCTCTCTGTCTTTTGCGGGTTTTACTCCGGAAACAAAGGCGAAGGAGGTTTATCCCGCTTGTTCTTTTTGAAGAAATATAAATTGATTGAAAAATGATCTTTTGTTTTCTTAAAGCCTCCCATATTTCTTTGACGAGTTGCAAAGAAAGATTGTCCGGCCACTCTTCTGAGCGAAATACAATCAGTCCGATAACTTTTTCATTCCTGATCTGATAATCGACTTAAAGAAGTTATCACAACTTATTGAATACCGAGCATGGATGCTTAGCACTTGGATAAGAAAATCTTGCGAGTTATTTCTTAACAGATGCAAAATTAAGACATGCACGATAAAAAGTGATTACGCAGACATAATCCTGAAGTTTTATGAGCAGTGACTTTAAATACCGATTCTTAATCCTTTTCCTAAAAATATAGTTTACGATTATTATATTATATACTACGATTTAATTTTTAAGCGATTGAAGATTTAATTTACATACTGCGTAGTGGAACAATCGATGAAAGAATCAGCATTGAGAAATGCATGCGAAGAGAGCAACAGCACTTTAAGAACGTTTTTGGGCCGTGAAACACAAGTAATCAATCAGTTCTGGCGTTCAAATTTCGTTCCTTCGGGACATACGCAATAAATCCTTGTCCTTGTATGGAAAAAGATACTCTGCCTCAAATTTGTACTGATAACGGCTTCAATTTCCCCAAAGAAAAATGAAATGCTTCATATTATTCGAAAACGTTTGTAATTACGCGTATAAAACGACCGCGCATGCACTCGCTCATCATCCCTTCTTAATATCGACGTAAAGTTTATTTATACAAAACGAATTACTGCTCGGAACATGAAATTATTTGCCCAGCGGACCATATTTAAACCTTGTCAGTCACTGCATGCTTACGATCTCGTTAACTTACCTCAAATCTTCGTAGCCAACATTCGGCAGCTCAATTATCAAAATTCGCTTCAGCGATGTGTTTGGGACGTTGGTCACCACAGAAGGCATTCATGGACGGAAATTATCGCTCTCACTTCGGGAAGGTGATTTAAGGCACACCGCTGCTCTCCGAGGAAGCAACTCTTGGCTTCGAACTTGTCGCCAAGGTTTTCAAACGGGGCCCTTTGTTTACGTTCGCGACTTTCACTACATCCTTCGACGGGCAGTGTTCCTCCCTGCAAAAACAATGAATCATGCTTTTCAGTCGGAATTCGACGTACGTGTTCATTCTCGCTCAATAAGGGAGAATTGGCGATACGATAGTAGGGGGAAAAAAGGCTTTGGCTATATTAGAAGGAACTTTGAGAGTAAAGGAATCACAGAATAATGGAAAAGAATACTTGATGGAAGGCCGTTGATAAAATTAGGTTGAAAATACGGTTATATTTGAACGACAATAAAAAGAATATTCAGGAAATATTAGGACGTATGCTAACGTTTCATTGCTCTTTCTTGGCTTTAGTGCGATTGAAGAGCTGATTAGACAGGCATTTAATCGGAAATAAAATTCTTATCGCAAATGCAATGGCTGAATCAATAATAGAACTAACGAAAACTGAGTTGAGATGTTTACCAAATCACGCCAAAGCGGATCGAGGGCTGAAGCAAAGTTTCTTCATCATCGTTACGAAAGAAGATTAACATGTGAAATATATATGGTCCACTCTCTTAAATAAAAGCTTTATCCCTCCACACAAGTAGTTCAAGTCTCTTGATCAACCCCATTATATACGAATCTATTCTCGAATGAAATACTGGTTCCCTACGTCCTATCTATTAGTTACGCATACCATAGATATATTTAGTTTGCTATTGAACCCGTACTAAATCATTAATATTTTTTGCGTAACCGTCTTCTAGGCCTTCCCAATTTTGTTTTATCCGACCGGAGTTTTTCGTTCCCTTGGAGAAACTATATGGATCACGGTATTTTTAATTATTAATTGAAGGCATATTTGTATTCGTTTCTGTCCTCGCCTAATCTAAGAAAGGCTTTGCTGCCTTTCAAATCTAAGAGTCAGTGGACCAATTATTAAGGATAGTGCTTTGCTTACCTGCCAGGCAACAGAATCCTAGATTCAAGCCACAGTCATGTCCATAATTTTTTATTTCTTTCATATATTCAATAACAACTAAACTGAAAGGAAAGCTACGAGTCCTTCCCTATATCTTCCTAACTGCATAATTTTGCTTATCCTTGGACCTTCACTTGGTTTTCACTTTTCCGTTCCACATCATCACACCAAAATTTGTGATAAATTGATTGTGCTATCAAAATTTGGTATTGGATCTTTTATTTATTAAAGCGATGCTGATGATGTTGAAATTTTGAATCCTATCATGTACATTCCCAATTCAGTGTTTGGCAAAAGGATAATGCTACAGCGCTCTTTCAATATGACGGTGAAGCAAGTAATTCTTACAGTGCCCTAATTCTGAATTACCTCTTTCACTCATTTCAGCTTACTTCCGACAACTGTTGGGGAGAGGATTTCTATTAAGGAACTATAGCACAGGACAGTTTTCAAGATGGGGATGATTTATTCCTCACACATGGACGAACAGCAACAACTGGTACAGAAATATGGAAAGGTGTTACTTATGATGTAATTATGTTACATTCTTAATAAACTTTTTCTAAGAATACATTTGCTTTATTATTACATTAGTAATTCTTCTTTCATAATAATGAAGAATCGGTTCAAAGTTCTCTTGCACGTCGGTAGGAGGCTAAGTTATTGCTAAACATAATGAGATGCTTTGAATTTTGATTTGAGAATATCACTCTTACAAAAATATAACCACTACAATAATGCAAGCGAGTGTACTCTTCCAGATTGGTGGCTCGTTTTCCAATTGCAAATATACTGGTCCTACTCAAAATTTAGTCTTAGTTCTCACACAGAAGTCAACAAGATATGATAAGCCAGAAGTTCCATTCAGTTTTAATTTAATTTAAAAACAATTCCCGATGTTGCATTAAAAGATTAACTTACATTATGTGTGATGTGTGAAAATACATTCCGATTGCATATTCCAAATCAAACAGTCACATTCTCTGTTAATGCTCACTTCTGAATAGTTAGGGATATCTTAATTATGCTTTTCAGATAGATACACAACAATTGTATTTAATAATCAGGAAATGGGAGCCACTAGCTAGTAATTACAAAACTAGAGTCAGGAATTATGGCTGATGGAGGTTGATTCATTTAACCTAGGAAGTCTGTATGCAACAGTCATGTCTATAATTTTCTATTTCTTATATGTATTCATTTACAACTAAACTGAAAGGAATGCTAGAAACCAACAAAATATGATAAATCAAAAGTTCTGTTTGGTTTCAATTTAACTTAAAAACAATTCCTGATGTTGCATGAAAAGATTACCATATTTTTCGGAGCATAAGACGCACCTGGTTTTTAGAGGAGAAAAATAGGACAAAAAATATTCTGAACCAAATTGTGAAATAAAATATTTAATAATGTATAACAGATTAAGTTTTGAACCATATAAACTGAACAGCAGTCAACAGTGGCATTAAGAACCATTATCACACATAAAGACAAAGGTTTGAGTACTCTAGTCCAGGGGTCTCCAAACTTTCCAGCCTTAGGGCCATATTGATTACTCCAGCAAGTTCTGAGAGCCAAAACCATATTATACCAATTACATAAATCTCATTAGTATTTAATATGTCATTATGCTTGTTATAAGTTATGTTTTTATTTCAAATGTATAAAATGTTAGTTGGATTCATTTTAATAATTTGTTATTAATTATATACTGAAGTTAAATTTTCTGCATATTGTACTTATCTTTACTCATTACAATTCTGTGTTTCTTCATTCAACTTATCACAAAAACCAAAAGCCTATAACAATGTTATGAGTAGATAGCCCATGACCATATCAATGTAGATATCATATTAATAATTATTCAACATAAAATTAGAATTCTTCAGTAAACTAAATTTAATTTCCTATATAAAATATGTTCTCTAAAAGAAGTTTTCAAGTATGCTAGCGGGCAGGACAAAATCTGTCCGCGGGCCGGATGTGGCCCTCGGGCCAAAGTTTGGAGACTCTAGTCTTCTGAAAACCCCGCGCACTGCTGTGTAGTGTTACATCGCCTACTACATGCTATCCTCCATTAACATACGGCGGTGACACAGCACAGAGCAGCATCGCGCCTCCTGCAAATGCCCCGCATTAGTGTCAGTGGGTCCCGCTGCAGCTCTGATACAAATGCCCTGCATTAGTGACAGCGGGTCCCGCTGCCGCTCTGCAAGTGCCTGGACACGGGACCCGCTGCCGGTCTGCTTCTATTCGGACCATTAGACGCAGGCACTTATCTCCCCACTTTTTGGTGAAAAAATAGTGCGTCACACAGTCCAAAAAATTAGGTAATTTTCATTATGTGTGATGTTTGGAAATATATTCTGATTGCATGTACCAAATCAAACAGCCACAGTCTCTGTTAATGCTCACTTCTGAATAGTTAGGGATATATTAATTATGCTTTTCAAAATAGATACACAACAATTGTATTTAATAATCAGGAAATGGGAGCCACTAGCAAGAAATAACAAACCTAGAGTCAGGAATTATGGCTGATGGAGGTTGATTCATTTAACCTAGGAAGTCTGCATGCAACAGTCATGTCTATAATTTTATATTTCTTATATGTATTCATTTACAACTAAACTGAAAGGAATGCTACGAGGCAACAAGATATTACAAACCAAGAATATCATTCGGTATAAATTTAACTTAAAACAATTCCTGATGTTGCAAGAAAGATTAACTTTCATTTTGCGTGATGTTTGAAAATATGTTCCGATTGCATATTCCAAATTAAACAGCAACATTAATAGTCTAACTTATTTTATTAAGGAACTGCAGAATGTGTGATGATTTTAAGCAATGGGTTCAGGATTTCATTCTCAACCTGGACAACCTTAAAAAAGTAGATTGGTGTAAGACATCTTAGAAACATAAGTGAAATTCAGAAATATAACCATGAAATACTATATGAAGAAATACATTTCTCATCAAATATCATGTGAGTTGAATCATTGATAAAGCATGAACATAGTAAGGAGTGAATGGAGGTTGATATGTTTCATTTATTGTATTGAATAAGGGTAATTGATCAAGTTTTTGAAGAGTAGTTCTGTACGAGAAAATGAATAATCATTCCTTTCTTTGTGAATGAAGCGTTGGTTGCATGAAAATTTTTCATCCTGTAGTACATTAAATCTTTCTCAATGCTAGTTAGATTATCAAAAGGATAGGAAAAGGGAATCCAAAAAATAGGTTAAAAAGTTGATCATTCCAAATTGCATTGTTATTCTAAAAGTGTGAGTCTTTCGCGGCTATTGTATACTAAGGGATATCCAATTTACATATCAATTAACTCAATAATTATTATTGCTCGTTGGGAGCATTTAAATATATAATAATTTAAACAATTATGTATATCTCCACCCATGGAAGGCAATAGATGATGGTGATCATTACATCAGTTGTAGAAAGACAGGATTGTGTTTGTGATCAACTAAGGTGAATTTTAGGGGTATTTATTTCAAAGTATGTACAGATAGAACCTTGAAAAATATGCTCATGGTTATTACTGGAGCAGTACTATTACATGCATAACTTATATGCAAAATATAATGAAGGGGAATTTTGGCAACCATATATTGTGGTTAAAATTACAGATTGAGTCCAATAGATGGAGAGATCTAGTTAATGAATATCAAATAATAACTTTCACCATTGGATAAATTTTAGGAAGGTTGCTATAATTTATGACCTTGAACAAATTCTGAGATGAGCTCAATGTGAATCAGTACCGAAACCACTCCAAAGTCACTAATTTTGCTACGAACTCCAGTTACCTGCAGTCAAAATACAATACAAAGTTTGATTCTCTACCGTTCAGCAATGAAATAGTGCTATCCTAAATCCAATTCCACACTATTGAATACTTCAATTAGTTACCAGTGAGTCTAATACTTATCACACACCAAGTATATGACATGCTTCTTGATGCAATTAATCTTGTAAAACATAAGGTTTGACACACAAGCGTAAAGAAGTTAAAGCTGTTTAAAAATACTCATTTTTTTCTTAAAAAGCTGGGTAGTTTGCTGATTATCATAAATGAAAAGAATTTTATACATTGCTAGACAATATGCACAACAAAAGCAGGGATTCACATTAACATAAATTTATATTCGGAAAAAGAAAAATCACTGCCATGGATCTTTTACGATTACATTTTATTCGCAATTACTGCTAACGTTCTGATGTACAATCAAAGCTTCTACAATCCGTAGTAGAAATTCCGTCGTAATGATAATATGAACGCCTCAATCTAGATCCGACACATTCTATAGATTTTCTATTTCCTTATATCACTCTCAGATGAATCTCCCGCACCATGATCTGCTCTCGAAGTGCATCGATACGTATGACGGATCTCGATTCTGGGCAAGCTTACTCACTGAATTCAGTGAATAATTTACTGCTCTGGAAGTATGGAGTGAATTGAGAATGGGATACTGTGAAATTTCTCGGCGAACAAATGAGTGTGTCGGAAGCTTTTTACTTTCTCCTTGTTTGGATTTCCTTTCGGATTAACGAAGTAGCCTCTTGCTTCAAACGAAGTATAACGTGCGACAAACAACTCAGAAAGATGAACTCGTATTGGAAGGTAAGTTACAGTGAGCATTGCGCACGAACTTCCCTAGACGCTATGGTATGTAAGGTTAGGAAGCAAAAGAATAAAACAGTGATTCCTTTAACGAGTCAAAGCGGTAAGGAATAGGTGTTAGAACGTAGATTAAGGGGAAATTATCAGAAGGCATCCGTTCCAAACGTTTCGCTCCAAAGCCATACCCCTTGGGAAAGGGCGGGACGGAAATGCTCTATCGCGTACTACATCGTTCTCGAATAAGTGATGCGAAATGCGATAAACGTGTCGTAGAAATGGTTAATGTCCAAGGCGTTGTTATGATCGTTTTCATTAATTGACGTTAATTAATCGATCATTTGAAATCAAATCAAGGTTCATTTTTCTCATAAATAGAGCGTAATCATGACGAGATAGTGATTTTAAATTTACGCGAAAGGAATAGAATAGAGACGAATGTTAAAAAAAATGGTAAACGAAAGGTTTCGAATGTTATATTTCAAAATTTAAACATTTAACTGTACGCGTAGTTGCATTTTGGGGGGAAAAAAGGAGGTTTCCACCAATGAGAACGCAGCATTAGCGACCGGAAATCGGCTACAGGGGAATAGGATCAGTTCGCGCGGAGATTTCGTCGTGAGCAGTTGGGAGCGACCATCGGGCATAGAATCCAGAGTCTTCGGGCGACGCATGGATTTTGGACTTTCTACAAGAGATACCACTGACATCGAGAATCAGACTGGCTTCAGGGATTATCTCCGCGGTTTCCCCTTTCCAACGCCAAACTTGTTTATATTTGTGTGTTTCTATATTCGTTTACTCGCTTTGCTCACGTAATTGTATGTACGTAATTTATTATCGGGTAATATTAGTTGTGCATTATCTGCGAACAGTTTATTTTATGATGTGTACGTAGTTTATTGTGGTAGGTAGGGATTGACTGCGCGTGGTCTCTCAAGTTTTGGTTTTTGTCGTTTGTTGGTCCGCTTCTTTGAGTTCGTTCGGTGTCGTTCGATTTGTTATGGAATGGTTTGGGTGTAAAGGCTTGTGTATGTGTCTGCTTCACCTTTTTCCCGGTACATCATGATCTTTCTTCTGCAGGAATGTAAAATGTGTTATAGATTTTAAGTGTTATGTCGTATCTTTGTTGCATTGCGTTACGTTTGATTTAATGACCCGAGTTTTTTGCAGGTTTATCTCTCACATTATTTCGATGTAAGTTACGAATTTTTCAACGTATTTATTGTGTTGTTGCGTAATAATGATGAATTTCTTGCAGGTCATTTTATCAATTGGTAATGATGATTCTATTCTTTCCGTTTTCCGATAATCCTGGTCAATTTTTTTCAGGGAAATTTTAAATCACGGTACCGATATTTCAAGTTTTATGTATGTAATTTCCCCTAGTGCTCATAACAAAAATTTTTTGCAGGTACATTTATATCGAATTTTTAAATTGTTTTACTTGTTTCGTAATCATGTTGCAATTTTTTTCAGAGGGGCTTTCCAAATGGTAGGTTCCGTTTTCTCAGTTCTCTGAATTCGTAGTGAGATTTCGAATTCAATTTAACAAAGTACTCTTTTCAGGTATATGAAGCATCATGACAGGGATTGAATCATGGGAGATGAGAGGAGCCGAAAAGACTACGATCGACTTCACGCGGTGGGAAACCCAGGAGCAAAAACCACCTCAGAGCAGACCCGAGGATGAAGACAGTGCTAGTGTCATGAAGACAGTGTCAGTGTCATGAAGACAGCGTGCCATCGAGCCGTTGGCGAATACTGTATCACCTACGTTGGAAACCCGAGAAGACTTTCTACAGGCACCTTTGTATGTTATTTATAGTTTGGCCTGTCACGTTGCATGTAAAATTGATTACTTTCATCAAATACGATTGCCCTGTATTGTATCAGAGCCTAAGCTAGTAATTTATCGTTTTGCATGTGTGTACTTTCGTCAAATGTGTTTGTATCGATCATGTCCTTAATTTGTAGAGCATGTACTTTTACTGGATGAGTTGCATTAATTTTAACAACAAGGCCTTGTTTGGTAGGTTAACTTTCATTCGTTGCAACTGATGTGCAGAATTGGAATGGTTCTCATACTTGTATGTGTGTGCTTGTGTGAGCGGAGTATACTCCTGTGTGAATGCATGAAGGTTTATTTTCGCGGTTCCGATCTATTAGTGTAGAATTTTTGTAGTTACTAACTAACTGGTGGTGGTGTGGTTGTGTGTGCTGAGTGTGGGCTTCCATTCCAAACTGTGCATTTTAGCTTCAGGAAGTAACGTAGTTCAATAGAGGTTTTTAAATATTTTGATGGTTTTTCCAATTGCTCGATCTAAATTAACTCAATTTATACTCCCGTAACTCATTTTCACGGCCATAACTCTGTACATTTTGTAATGTTGTTTTGTGAGGATCTTTATTGTTCAATTATCTCTCTGTCTTTTGCGGGTTTTACTCCGGAAACAAAGGCGAAGGAGGTTTATCCCGCTTGTTCTTTTTGAAGAAATATAAATTGATTGAAAAATGATCTTTTGTTTTCTTAAAGCCTCCCATATTTCTTTGACGAGTTGCAAAGAAAGATTGTCCGGCCACTCTTCTGAGCGAAATACAATCAGTCCGATAACTTTTTCATTCCTGATCTGATAATCGACTTAAAGAAGTTATCACAACTTATTGAATACCGAGCATGGATGCTTAGCACTTGGATAAGAAAATCTTGCGAGTTATTTCTTAACAGATGCAAAATTAAGACATGCACGATAAAAAGTGATTACGCAGACATAATCCTGAAGTTTTATGAGCAGTGACTTTAAATACCGATTCTTAATCCTTTTCCTAAAAATATAGTTTACGATTATTATATTATATACTACGATTTAATTTTTAAGCGTTTGAAGATTTAATTTACATACTGCGTAGTGGAACAATCGATGAAAGAATCAGCATTGAGAAATGCATGCGAAGAGAGCAACAGCACTTTAAGAACGTTTTTGGGCCGTGAAACACAAGTAATCAATCAGTTCTGGCGTTCAAATTTCGTTCCTTCGGGACATACGCAATAAATCCTTGTCCTTGTATGGAAAAAGATACTCTGCCTCAAATTTGTACTGATAACGGCTTCAATTTCCCCAAAGAAAAATGAAATGCTTCATATTATTCGAAAACGTTTGTAATTACGCGTATAAAACGACCGCGCATGCACTCGCTCATCATCCCTTCTTAATATCGACGTAAAGTTTATTTATACAAAACGAATTACTGCTCGGAACATGAAATTATTTGCCCAGCGGACCATATTTAAACCTTGTCAGTCACTGCATGCTTACGATCTCGTTAACTTACCTCAAATCTTCGTAGCCAACATTCGGCAGCTCAATTATCAAAATTCGCTTCAGCGATGTGTTTGGGACGTTGGTCACCACAGAAGGCATTCATGGACGGAAATTATCGCTCTCACTTCGGGAAGGTGATTTAAGGCACACCGCTGCTCTCCGAGGAAGCAACTCTTGGCTTCGAACTTGTCGCCAAGGTTTTCAAACGGGGCCCTTTGTTTACGTTCGCGACTTTCACTACATCCTTCGACGGGCAGTGTTCCTCCCTGCAAAAACAATGAATCATGCTTTTCAGTCGGAATTCGACGTACGTGTTCATTCTCGCTCAATAAGGGAGAATTGGCGATACGATAGTAGGGGGAAAAAAGGCTTTGGCTATATTAGAAGGAACTTTGAGAGTAAAGGAATCACAGAATAATGGAAAAGAATACTTGATGGAAGGCCGTTGATAAAATTAGGTTGAAAATACGGTTATATTTGAACGACAATAAAAAGAATATTCAGGAAATATTAGGACGTATGCTAACGTTTCATTGCTCTTTCTTGGCTTTAGTGCGATTGAAGAGCTGATTAGACAGGCATTTAATCGGAAATAAAATTCTTATCGCAAATGCAATGGCTGAATCAATAATAGAACTAACGAAAACTGAGTTGAGATGTTTACCAAATCACGCCAAAGCGGATCGAGGGCTGAAGCAAAGTTTCTTCATCATCGTTACGAAAGAAGATTAACATGTGAAATATATATGGTCCACTCTCTTAAATAAAAGCTTTATCCCTCCACACAAGTAGTTCAAGTCTCTTGATCAACCCCATTATATACGAATCTATTCTCGAATGAAATACTGGTTCCCTACGTCCTATCTATTAGTTACGCATACCATAGATATATTTAGTTTGCTATTGAACCCGTACTAAATCATTAATATTTTTTGCGTAACCGTCTTCTAGGCCTTCCCAATTTTGTTTTATCCGACCGGAGTTTTTCGTTCCCTTGGAGAAACTATATGGATCACGGTATTTTTAATTATTAATTGAAGGCATATTTGTATTCGTTTCTGTCCTCGCCTAATCTAAGAAAGGCTTTGCTGCCTTTCAAATCTAAGAGTCAGTGGACCAATTATTAAGGATAGTGCTTTGCTTACCTGCCAGGCAACAGAATCCTAGATTCAAGCCACAGTCATGTCCATAATTTTTTATTTCTTTCATATATTCAATAACAACTAAACTGAAAGGAAAGCTACGAGTCCTTCCCTATATCTTCCTAACTGCATAATTTTGCTTATCCTTGGACCTTCACTTGGTTTTCACTTTTCCGTTCCACATCATCACACCAAAATTTGTGATAAATTGATTGTGCTATCAAAATTTGGTATTGGATCTTTTATTTATTAAAGCGATGCTGATGATGTTGAAATTTTGAATCCTATCATGTACATTCCCAATTCAGTGTTTGGCAAAAGGATAATGCTACAGCGCTCTTTCAATATGACGGTGAAGCAAGTAATTCTTACAGTGCCCTAATTCTGAATTACCTCTTTCACTCATTTCAGCTTACTTCCGACAACTGTTGGGGAGAGGATTTCTATTAAGGAACTATAGCACAGGACAGTTTTCAAGATGGGGATGATTTATTCCTCACACATGGACGAACAGCAACAACTGGTACAGAAATATGGAAAGGTGTTACTTATGATGTAATTATGTTACATTCTTAATAAACTTTTTCTAAGAATACATTTGCTTTATTATTACATTAGTAATTCTTCTTTCATAATAATGAAGAATCGGTTCAAAGTTCTCTTGCACGTCGGTAGGAGGCTAAGTTATTGCTAAACATAATGAGATGCTTTGAATTTTGATTTGAGAATATCACTCTTACAAAAATATAACCACTACAATAATGCAAGCGAGTGTACTCTTCCAGATTGGTGGCTCGTTTTCCAATTGCAAATATACTGGTCCTACTCAAAATTTAGTCTTAGTTCTCACACAGAAGTCAACAAGATATGATAAGCCAGAAGTTCCATTCAGTTTTAATTTAATTTAAAAACAATTCCCGATGTTGCATTAAAAGATTAACTTACATTATGTGTGATGTGTGAAAATACATTCCGATTGCATATTCCAAATCAAACAGTCACATTCTCTGTTAATGCTCACTTCTGAATAGTTAGGGATATCTTAATTATGCTTTTCAGATAGATACACAACAATTGTATTTAATAATCAGGAAATGGGAGCCACTAGCTAGTAATTACAAAACTAGAGTCAGGAATTATGGCTGATGGAGGTTGATTCATTTAACCTAGGAAGTCTGTATGCAACAGTCATGTCTATAATTTTCTATTTCTTATATGTATTCATTTACAACTAAACTGAAAGGAATGCTAGAAACCAACAAAATATGATAAATCAAAAGTTCTGTTTGGTTTCAATTTAACTTAAAAACAATTCCTGATGTTGCATGAAAAGATTACCATATTTTTCGGAGCATAAGACGCACCTGGTTTTTAGAGGAGAAAAATAGGACAAAAAATATTCTGAACCAAATTGTGAAATAAAATATTTAATAATGTATAACAGATTAAGTTTTGAACCATATAAACTGAACAGCAGTCAACAGTGGCATTAAGAACCATTATCACACATAAAGACAAAGGTTTGAGTACTCTAGTCCAGGGGTCTCCAAACTTTCCAGCCTTAGGGCCATATTGATTACTCCAGCAAGTTCTGAGAGCCAAAACCATATTATACCAATTACATAAATCTCATTAGTATTTAATATGTCATTATGCTTGTTATAAGTTATGTTTTTATTTCAAATGTATAAAATGTTAGTTGGATTCATTTTAATAATTTGTTATTAATTATATACTGAAGTTAAATTTTCTGCATATTGTACTTATCTTTACTCATTACAATTCTGTGTTTCTTCATTCAACTTATCACAAAAACCAAAAGCCTATAACAATGTTATGAGTAGATAGCCCATGACCATATCAATGTAGATATCATATTAATAATTATTCAACATAAAATTAGAATTCTTCAGTAAACTAAATTTAATTTCCTATATAAAATATGTTCTCTAAAAGAAGTTTTCAAGTATGCTAGCGGGCAGGACAAAATCTGTCCGCGGGCCGGATGTGGCCCTCGGGCCAAAGTTTGGAGACTCTAGTCTTCTGAAAACCCCGCGCACTGCTGTGTAGTGTTACATCGCCTACTACATGCTATCCTCCATTAACATACGGCGGTGACACAGCACAGAGCAGCATCGCGCCTCCTGCAAATGCCCCGCATTAGTGTCAGTGGGTCCCGCTGCAGCTCTGATACAAATGCCCTGCATTAGTGACAGCGGGTCCCGCTGCCGCTCTGCAAGTGCCTGGACACGGGACCCGCTGCCGGTCTGCTTCTATTCGGACCATTAGACGCAGGCACTTATCTCCCCACTTTTTGGTGAAAAAATAGTGCGTCGCACAGTCCAAAAAATTAGGTAATTTTCATTATGTGTGATGTTTGGAAATATATTCTGATTGCATGTACCAAATCAAACAGCCACAGTCTCTGTTAATGCTCACTTCTGAATAGTTAGGGATATATTAATTATGCTTTTCAGATAGATACACAACAATTGTATTTAATAATCAGGAAATGGGAGCCACTAGCAAGAAATAACAAACCTAGAGTCAGGAATTATGGCTGATGGAGGTTGATTCATTTAACCTAGGAAGTCTGCATGCAACAGTCATGTCTATAATTTTATATTTCTTATATGTATTCATTTACAACTAAACTGAAAGGAATGCTACGAGGCAACAAGATATTACAAACCAAGAATATCATTCGGTATAAATTTAACTTAAAACAATTCCTGATGTTGCAAGAAAGATTAACTTTCATTTTGCGTGATGTTTGAAAATATGTTCCGATTGCATATTCCAAATTAAACAGCAACATTAATAGTCCAACTTATTTTATTAAGGAACTGCAGAATGTGTGATGATTTTAAGCAATGGGTTCAGGATTTCATTCTCAACCTGGACAACCTTAAAAAAGTAGATTGGTGTAAGACATCTTAGAAACATAAGTGAAATTCAGAAATATAACCATGAAATACTATATGAAGAAATACATTTCTCATCAAATATCATGTGAGTTGAATCATTGATAAAGCATGAACATAGTAAGGAGTGAATGGAGGTTGATATGTTTCATTTATTGTATTGAATAAGGGTAATTGATCAAGTTTTTGAAGAGTAGTTCTGTACGAGAAAATGAATAATCATTCCTTTCTTTGTGAATGAAGCGTTGGTTGCATGAAAATTTTTCATCCTGTAGTACATTAAATCTTTCTCAATGCTAGTTAGATTATCAAAAGGATAGGAAAAGGGAATCCAAAAAATAGGTTAAAAAGTTGATCATTCCAAATTGCATTGTTATTCTAAAAGTGTGAGTCTTTCGCGGCTATTGTATACTAAGGGATATCCAATTTACATATCAATTAACTCAATAATTATTATTGCTCGTTGGGAGCATTTAAATATATAATAATTTAAACAATTATGTATATCTCCACCCATGGAAGGCAATAGATGATGGTGATCATTACATCAGTTGTAGAAAGACAGGATTGTGTTTGTGATCAACTAAGGTGAATTTTAGGGGTATTTATTTCAAAGTATGTACAGATAGAACCTTGAAAAATATGCTCATGGTTATTACTGGAGCAGTACTATTACATGCATAACTTATATGCAAAATATAATGAAGGGGAATTTTGGCAACCATATATTGTGGTTAAAATTACAGATTGAGTCCAATAGATGGAGAGATCTAGTTAATGAATATCAAATAATAACTTTCACCATTGGATAAATTTTAGGAAGGTTGCTATAATTTATGACCTTGAACAAATTCTGAGATGAGCTCAATGTGAATCAGTACCGAAACCACTCCAAAGTCACTAATTTTGCTACGAACTCCAGTTACCTGCAGTCAAAATACAATACAAAGTTTGATTCTCTACCGTTCAGCAATGAAATAGTGCTATCCTAAATCCAATTCCACACTATTGAATACTTCAATTAGTTACCAGTGAGTCTAATACTTATCACACACCAAGTATATGACATGCTTCTTGATGCAATTAATCTTGTAAAACATAAGGTTTGACACACAAGCGTAAAGAAGTTAAAGCTGTTTAAAAATACTCATTTTTTTCTTAAAAAGCTGGGTAGTTTGCTGATTATCATAAATGAAAAGAATTTTATACATTGCTAGACAATATGCACAACAAAAGCAGGGATTCACATTAACATAAATTTATATTCGGAAAAAGAAAAATCACTGCCATGGATCTTTTACGATTACATTTTATTCGCAATTACTGCTAACGTTCTGATGTACAATCAAAGCTTCTACAATCCGTAGTAGAAATTCCGTCGTAATGATAATATGAACGCCTCAATCTAGATCCGACACATTCTATAGATTTTCTATTTCCTTATATCACTCTCAGATGAATCTCCCGCACCATGATCTGCTCTCGAAGTGCATCGATACGTATGACGGATCTCGATTCTGGGCAAGCTTACTCACTGAATTCAGTGAATAATTTACTGCTCTGGAAGTATGGAGTGAATTGAGAATGGGATACTGTGAAATTTCTCGGCGAACAAATGAGTGTGTCGGAAGCTTTTTACTTTCTCCTTGTTTGGATTTACTTTCGGATTAACGAAGTAGCCTCTTGCTTCAAACGAAGTATAACGTGCGACAAACAACTCAGAAAGATGAACTCGTATTGGAAGGTAAGTTACAGTGAGCATTGCGCACGAACTTCCCTAGACGCTATGGTATGTAAGGTTAGGAAGCAAAAGAATAAAACAGTGATTCCTTTAACGAGTCAAAGCGGTAAGGAATAGGTGTTAGAACGTAGATTAAGGGGAAATTATCAGAAGGCATCCGTTCCAAACGTTTCGCTCCAAAGCCATACCCCTTGGGAAAGGGCGGGACGGAAATGCTCTATCGCGTACTACATCGTTCTCGAATAAGTGATGCGAAATGCGATAAACGTGTCGTAGAAATGGTTAATGTCCAAGGCGTTGTTATGATCGTTTTCATTAATTGACGTTAATTAATCGATCATTTGAAATCAAATCAAGGTTCATTTTTCTCATAAATAGAGCGTAATCATGACGAGATAGTGATTTTAAATTTACGCGAAAGGAATAGAATAGAGACGAATGTTAAAAAAAATGGTAAACGAAAGGTTTCGAATGTTATATTTCAAAATTTAAACATTTAACTGTACGCGTAGTTGCATTTTGGGGGGAAAAAAGGAGGTTTCCACCAATGAGAACGCAGCATTAGCGACCGGAAATCGGCTACAGGGGAATAGGATCAGTTCGCGCGGAGATTTCGTCGTGAGCAGTTGGGAGCGACCATCGGGCATAGAATCCAGAGTCTTCGGGCGACGCATGGATTTTGGACTTTCTACAAGAGATACCACTGACATCGAGAATCAGACTGGCTTCAGGGATTATCTCCGCGGTTTCCCCTTTCCAACGCCAAACTTGTTTATATTTGTGTGTTTCTATATTCGTTTACTCGCTTTGCTCACGTAATTGTATGTACGTAATTTATTATCGGGTAATATTAGTTGTGCATTATCTGCGAACAGTTTATTTTATGATGTGTACGTAGTTTATTGTGGTAGGTAGGGATTGACTGCGCGTGGTCTCTCAAGTTTTGGTTTTTGTCGTTTGTTGGTCCGCTTCTTTGAGTTCGTTCGGTGTCGTTCGATTTGTTATGGAATGGTTTGGGTGTAAAGGCTTGTGTATGTGTCTGCTTCACCTTTTTCCCGGTACATCATGATCTTTCTTCTGCAGGAATGTAAAATGTGTTATAGATTTTAAGTGTTATGTCGTATCTTTGTTGCATTGCGTTACGTTTGATTTAATGACCCGAGTTTTTTGCAGGTTTATCTCTCACATTATTTCGATGTAAGTTACGAATTTTTCAACGTATTTATTGTGTTGTTGCGTAATAATGATGAATTTCTTGCAGGTCATTTTATCAATTGGTAATGATGATTCTATTCTTTCCGTTTTCCGATAATCCTGGTCAATTTTTTTCAGGGAAATTTTAAATCACGGTACCGATATTTCAAGTTTTATGTATGTAATTTCCCCTAGTGCTCATAACAAAAATTTTTTGCAGGTACATTTATATCGAATTTTTAAATTGTTTTACTTGTTTCGTAATCATGTTGCAATTTTTTTCAGAGGGGCTTTCCAAATGGTAGGTTCCGTTTTCTCAGTTCTCTGAATTCGTAGTGAGATTTCGAATTCAATTTAACAAAGTACTCTTTTCAGGTATATGAAGCATCATGACAGGGATTGAATCATGGGAGATGAGAGGAGCCGAAAAGACTACGATCGACTTCACGCGGTGGGAAACCCAGGAGCAAAAACCACCTCAGAGCAGACCCGAGGATGAAGACAGTGCTAGTGTCATGAAGACAGTGTCAGTGTCATGAAGACAGCGTGCCATCGAGCCGTTGGCGAATACTGTATCACCTACGTTGGAAACCCGAGAAGACTTTCTACAGGCACCTTTGTATGTTATTTATAGTTTGGCCTGTCACGTTGCATGTAAAATTGATTACTTTCATCAAATACGATTGCCCTGTATTGTATCAGAGCCTAAGCTAGTAATTTATCGTTTTGCATGTGTGTACTTTCGTCAAATGTGTTTGTATCGATCATGTCCTTAATTTGTAGAGCATGTACTTTTACTGGATGAGTTGCATTAATTTTAACAACAAGGCCTTGTTTGGTAGGTTAACTTTCATTCGTTGCAACTGATGTGCAGAATTGGAATGGTTCTCATACTTGTATGTGTGTGCTTGTGTGAGCGGAGTATACTCCTGTGTGAATGCATGAAGGTTTATTTTCGCGGTTCCGATCTATTAGTGTAGAATTTTTGTAGTTACTAACTAACTGGTGGTGGTGTGGTTGTGTGTGCTGAGTGTGGGCTTCCATTCCAAACTGTGCATTTTAGCTTCAGGAAGTAACGTAGTTCAATAGAGGTTTTTAAATATTTTGATGGTTTTTCCAATTGCTCGATCTAAATTAACTCAATTTATACTCCCGTAACTCATTTTCACGGCCATAACTCTGTACATTTTGTAATGTTGTTTTGTGAGGATCTTTATTGTTCAATTATCTCTCTGTCTTTTGCGGGTTTTACTCCGGAAACAAAGGCGAAGGAGGTTTATCCCGCTTGTTCTTTTTGAAGAAATATAAATTGATTGAAAAATGATCTTTTGTTTTCTTAAAGCCTCCCATATTTCTTTGACGAGTTGCAAAGAAAGATTGTCCGGCCACTCTTCTGAGCGAAATACAATCAGTCCGATAACTTTTTCATTCCTGATCTGATAATCGACTTAAAGAAGTTATCACAACTTATTGAATACCGAGCATGGATGCTTAGCACTTGGATAAGAAAATCTTGCGAGTTATTTCTTAACAGATGCAAAATTAAGACATGCACGATAAAAAGTGATTACGCAGACATAATCCTGAAGTTTTATGAGCAGTGACTTTAAATACCGATTCTTAATCCTTTTCCTAAAAATATAGTTTACGATTATTATATTATATACTACGATTTAATTTTTAAGCGATTGAAGATTTAATTTACATACTGCGTAGTGGAACAATCGATGAAAGAATCAGCATTGAGAAATGCATGCGAAGAGAGCAACAGCACTTTAAGAACGTTTTTGGGCCGTGAAACACAAGTAATCAATCAGTTCTGGCGTTCAAATTTCGTTCCTTCGGGACATACGCAATAAATCCTTGTCCTTGTATGGAAAAAGATACTCTGCCTCAAATTTGTACTGATAACGGCTTCAATTTCCCCAAAGAAAAATGAAATGCTTCATATTATTCGAAAACGTTTGTAATTACGCGTATAAAACGACCGCGCATGCACTCGCTCATCATCCCTTCTTAATATCGACGTAAAGTTTATTTATACAAAACGAATTACTGCTCGGAACATGAAATTATTTGCCCAGCGGACCATATTTAAACCTTGTCAGTCACTGCATGCTTACGATCTCGTTAACTTACCTCAAATCTTCGTAGCCAACATTCGGCAGCTCAATTATCAAAATTCGCTTCAGCGATGTGTTTGGGACGTTGGTCACCACAGAAGGCATTCATGGACGGAAATTATCGCTCTCACTTCGGGAAGGTGATTTAAGGCACACCGCTGCTCTCCGAGGAAGCAACTCTTGGCTTCGAACTTGTCGCCAAGGTTTTCAAACGGGGCCCTTTGTTTACGTTCGCGACTTTCACTACATCCTTCGACGGGCAGTGTTCCTCCCTGCAAAAACAATGAATCATGCTTTTCAGTCGGAATTCGACGTACGTGTTCATTCTCGCTCAATAAGGGAGAATTGGCGATACGATAGTAGGGGGAAAAAAGGCTTTGGCTATATTAGAAGGAACTTTGAGAGTAAAGGAATCACAGAATAATGGAAAAGAATACTTGATGGAAGGCCGTTGATAAAATTAGGTTGAAAATACGGTTATATTTGAACGACAATAAAAAGAATATTCAGGAAATATTAGGACGTATGCTAACGTTTCATTGCTCTTTCTTGGCTTTAGTGCGATTGAAGAGCTGATTAGACAGGCATTTAATCGGAAATAAAATTCTTATCGCAAATGCAATGGCTGAATCAATAATAGAACTAACGAAAACTGAGTTGAGATGTTTACCAAATCACGCCAAAGCGGATCGAGGGCTGAAGCAAAGTTTCTTCATCATCGTTACGAAAGAAGATTAACATGTGAAATATATATGGTCCACTCTCTTAAATAAAAGCTTTATCCCTCCACACAAGTAGTTCAAGTCTCTTGATCAACCCCATTATATACGAATCTATTCTCGAATGAAATACTGGTTCCCTACGTCCTATCTATTAGTTACGCATACCATAGATATATTTAGTTTGCTATTGAACCCGTACTAAATCATTAATATTTTTTGCGTAACCGTCTTCTAGGCCTTCCCAATTTTGTTTTATCCGACCGGAGTTTTTCGTTCCCTTGGAGAAACTATATGGATCACGGTATTTTTAATTATTAATTGAAGGCATATTTGTATTCGTTTCTGTCCTCGCCTAATCTAAGAAAGGCTTTGCTGCCTTTCAAATCTAAGAGTCAGTGGACCAATTATTAAGGATAGTGCTTTGCTTACCTGCCAGGCAACAGAATCCTAGATTCAAGCCACAGTCATGTCCATAATTTTTTATTTCTTTCATATATTCAATAACAACTAAACTGAAAGGAAAGCTACGAGTCCTTCCCTATATCTTCCTAACTGCATAATTTTGCTTATCCTTGGACCTTCACTTGGTTTTCACTTTTCCGTTCCACATCATCACACCAAAATTTGTGATAAATTGATTGTGCTATCAAAATTTGGTATTGGATCTTTTATTTATTAAAGCGATGCTGATGATGTTGAAATTTTGAATCCTATCATGTACATTCCCAATTCAGTGTTTGGCAAAAGGATAATGCTACAGCGCTCTTTCAATATGACGGTGAAGCAAGTAATTCTTACAGTGCCCTAATTCTGAATTACCTCTTTCACTCATTTCAGCTTACTTCCGACAACTGTTGGGGAGAGGATTTCTATTAAGGAACTATAGCACAGGACAGTTTTCAAGATGGGGATGATTTATTCCTCACACATGGACGAACAGCAACAACTGGTACAGAAATATGGAAAGGTGTTACTTATGATGTAATTATGTTACATTCTTAATAAACTTTTTCTAAGAATACATTTGCTTTATTATTACATTAGTAATTCTTCTTTCATAATAATGAAGAATCGGTTCAAAGTTCTCTTGCACGTCGGTAGGAGGCTAAGTTATTGCTAAACATAATGAGATGCTTTGAATTTTGATTTGAGAATATCACTCTTACAAAAATATAACCACTACAATAATGCAAGCGAGTGTACTCTTCCAGATTGGTGGCTCGTTTTCCAATTGCAAATATACTGGTCCTACTCAAAATTTAGTCTTAGTTCTCACACAGAAGTCAACAAGATATGATAAGCCAGAAGTTCCATTCAGTTTTAATTTAATTTAAAAACAATTCCCGATGTTGCATTAAAAGATTAACTTACATTATGTGTGATGTGTGAAAATACATTCCGATTGCATATTCCAAATCAAACAGTCACATTCTCTGTTAATGCTCACTTCTGAATAGTTAGGGATATCTTAATTATGCTTTTCAGATAGATACACAACAATTGTATTTAATAATCAGGAAATGGGAGCCACTAGCTAGTAATTACAAAACTAGAGTCAGGAATTATGGCTGATGGAGGTTGATTCATTTAACCTAGGAAGTCTGTATGCAACAGTCATGTCTATAATTTTCTATTTCTTATATGTATTCATTTACAACTAAACTGAAAGGAATGCTAGAAACCAACAAAATATGATAAATCAAAAGTTCTGTTTGGTTTCAATTTAACTTAAAAACAATTCCTGATGTTGCATGAAAAGATTACCATATTTTTCGGAGCATAAGACGCACCTGGTTTTTAGAGGAGAAAAATAGGACAAAAAATATTCTGAACCAAATTGTGAAATAAAATATTTAATAATGTATAACAGATTAAGTTTTGAACCATATAAACTGAACAGCAGTCAACAGTGGCATTAAGAACCATTATCACACATAAAGACAAAGGTTTGAGTACTCTAGTCCAGGGGTCTCCAAACTTTCCAGCCTTAGGGCCATATTGATTACTCCAGCAAGTTCTGAGAGCCAAAACCATATTATACCAATTACATAAATCTCATTAGTATTTAATATGTCATTATGCTTGTTATAAGTTATGTTTTTATTTCAAATGTATAAAATGTTAGTTGGATTCATTTTAATAATTTGTTATTAATTATATACTGAAGTTAAATTTTCTGCATATTGTACTTATCTTTACTCATTACAATTCTGTGTTTCTTCATTCAACTTATCACAAAAACCAAAAGCCTATAACAATGTTATGAGTAGATAGCCCATGACCATATCAATGTAGATATCATATTAATAATTATTCAACATAAAATTAGAATTCTTCAGTAAACTAAATTTAATTTCCTATATAAAATATGTTCTCTAAAAGAAGTTTTCAAGTATGCTAGCGGGCAGGACAAAATCTGTCCGCGGGCCGGATGTGGCCCTCGGGCCAAAGTTTGGAGACTCTAGTCTTCTGAAAACCCCGCGCACTGCTGTGTAGTGTTACATCGCCTACTACATGCTATCCTCCATTAACATACGGCGGTGACACAGCACAGAGCAGCATCGCGCCTCCTGCAAATGCCCCGCATTAGTGTCAGTGGGTCCCGCTGCAGCTCTGATACAAATGCCCTGCATTAGTGACAGCGGGTCCCGCTGCCGCTCTGCAAGTGCCTGGACACGGGACCCGCTGCCGGTCTGCTTCTATTCGGACCATTAGACGCAGGCACTTATCTCCCCACTTTTTGGTGAAAAAATAGTGCGTCGCACAGTCCAAAAAATTAGGTAATTTTCATTATGTGTGATGTTTGGAAATATATTCTGATTGCATGTACCAAATCAAACAGCCACAGTCTCTGTTAATGCTCACTTCTGAATAGTTAGGGATATATTAATTATGCTTTTCAAAATAGATACACAACAATTGTATTTAATAATCAGGAAATGGGAGCCACTAGCAAGAAATAACAAACCTAGAGTCAGGAATTATGGCTGATGGAGGTTGATTCATTTAACCTAGGAAGTCTGCATGCAACAGTCATGTCTATAATTTTATATTTCTTATATGTATTCATTTACAACTAAACTGAAAGGAATGCTACGAGGCAACAAGATATTACAAACCAAGAATATCATTCGGTATAAATTTAACTTAAAACAATTCCTGATGTTGCAAGAAAGATTAACTTTCATTTTGCGTGATGTTTGAAAATATGTTCCGATTGCATATTCCAAATTAAACAGCAACATTAATAGTCTAACTTATTTTATTAAGGAACTGCAGAATGTGTGATGATTTTAAGCAATGGGTTCAGGATTTCATTCTCAACCTGGACAACCTTAAAAAAGTAGATTGGTGTAAGACATCTTAGAAACATAAGTGAAATTCAGAAATATAACCATGAAATACTATATGAAGAAATACATTTCTCATCAAATATCATGTGAGTTGAATCATTGATAAAGCATGAACATAGTAAGGAGTGAATGGAGGTTGATATGTTTCATTTATTGTATTGAATAAGGGTAATTGATCAAGTTTTTGAAGAGTAGTTCTGTACGAGAAAATGAATAATCATTCCTTTCTTTGTGAATGAAGCGTTGGTTGCATGAAAATTTTTCATCCTGTAGTACATTAAATCTTTCTCAATGCTAGTTAGATTATCAAAAGGATAGGAAAAGGGAATCCAAAAAATAGGTTAAAAAGTTGATCATTCCAAATTGCATTGTTATTCTAAAAGTGTGAGTCTTTCGCGGCTATTGTATACTAAGGGATATCCAATTTACATATCAATTAACTCAATAATTATTATTGCTCGTTGGGAGCATTTAAATATATAATAATTTAAACAATTATGTATATCTCCACCCATGGAAGGCAATAGATGATGGTGATCATTACATCAGTTGTAGAAAGACAGGATTGTGTTTGTGATCAACTAAGGTGAATTTTAGGGGTATTTATTTCAAAGTATGTACAGATAGAACCTTGAAAAATATGCTCATGGTTATTACTGGAGCAGTACTATTACATGCATAACTTATATGCAAAATATAATGAAGGGGAATTTTGGCAACCATATATTGTGGTTAAAATTACAGATTGAGTCCAATAGATGGAGAGATCTAGTTAATGAATATCAAATAATAACTTTCACCATTGGATAAATTTTAGGAAGGTTGCTATAATTTATGACCTTGAACAAATTCTGCGATGAGCTCAATGTGAATCAGTACCGAAACCACTCCAAAGTCACTAATTTTGCTACAAACTCCAGTTACCTGCAGTCAAAATACAATACAAAGTTTGATTCTCTACCGTTCAGCAATGAAATAGTGCTATCCTAAATCCAATTCCACACTATTGAATACTTCAATTAGTTACCAGTGAGTCTAATACTTATCACACACCAAGTATATGACATGCTTCTTGATGCAATTAATCTTGTAAAACATAAGGTTTGACACACAAGCGTAAAGAAGTTAAAGCTGTTTAAAAATACTCATTTTTTTCTTAAAAAGCTGGGTAGTTTGCTGATTATCATAAATGAAAAGAATTTTATACATTGCTAGACAATATGCACAACAAAAGCAGGGATTCACATTAACATAAATTTATATTCGGAAAAAGAAAAATCACTGCCATGGATCTTTTACGATTACATTTTATTCGCAATTACTGCTAACGTTCTGATGTACAATCAAAGCTTCTACAATCCGTAGTAGAAATTCCGTCGTAATGATAATATGAACGCCTCAATCTAGATCCGACACATTCTATAGATTTTCTATTTCCTTATATCACTCTCAGATGAATCTCCCGCACCATGATCTGCTCTCGAAGTGCATCGATACGTATGACGGATCTCGATTCTGGGCAAGCTTACTCACTGAATTCAGTGAATAATTTACTGCTCTGGAAGTATGGAGTGAATTGAGAATGGGATACTGTGAAATTTCTCGGCGAACAAATGAGTGTGTCGGAAGCTTTTTACTTTCTCCTTGTTTGGATTTACTTTCGGATTAACGAAGTAGCCTCTTGCTTCAAACGAAGTATAACGTGCGACAAACAACTCAGAAAGATGAACTCGTATTGGAAGGTAAGTTACAGTGAGCATTGCGCACGAACTTCCCTAGACGCTATGGTATGTAAGGTTAGGAAGCAAAAGAATAAAACAGTGATTCCTTTAACGAGTCAAAGCGGTAAGGAATAGGTGTTAGAACGTAGATTAAGGGGAAATTATCAGAAGGCATCCGTTCCAAACGTTTCGCTCCAAAGCCATACCCCTTGGGAAAGGGCGGGACGGAAATATCGCGTACTACATCGTTCTCGAATAAGTGATGCGAAATGCGATAAACGTGTCGTAGAAATGGTTAATGTCCAAGGCGTTGTTATGATTGTCTTCATTAATTGACGTTAATTAATCGATCATTTGAAATCAAATCAAGGTTCATTTTTCTCATAAATAGAGCGTAATCATGACGAGATAGTGATTTTAAATTTACGCGAAAGGAATAGAATAGAGACGAATGTTAAAAAAAATGGTAAACGAAAGGTTTCGAATGTTATATTTCAAAATTTAAACATTTAACTGTACGCGTAGTTGCATTTTGGGGGGAAAAAAGGAGGTTTCCACCAATGAGAACGCAGCATTAGCGACCGGAAATCGGCTACAGGGGAATAGGATCAGTTCGCGCGGAGATTTCGTCGTGAGCAGTTGGGAGCGACCATCGGGCATAGAATCCAGAGTCTTCGGGCGACGCATGGATTTTGGACTTTCTACAAGAGATACCACTGACATCGAGAATCAGACTGGCTTCAGGGATTATCTCCGCGGTTTCCCCTTTCCAACGCCAAACTTGTTTATATTTGTGTGTTTCTATATTCGTTTACTCGCTTTGCTCACGTAATTGTATGTACGTAATTTATTATCGGGTAATATTAGTTGTGCATTATCTGCGAACAGTTTATTTTATGATGTGTACGTAGTTTATTGTGGTAGGTAGGGATTGACTGCGCGTGGTCTCTCAAGTTTTGGTTTTTGTCGTTTGTTGGTCCGCTTCTTTGAGTTCGTTCGGTGTCGTTCGATTTGTTATGGAATGGTTTGGGTGTAAAGGCTTGTGTATGTGTCTGCTTCACCTTTTTCCCGGTACATCATGATCTTTCTTCTGCAGGAATGTAAAATGTGTTATAGATTTTAAGTGTTATGTCGTATCTTTGTTGCATTGCGTTACGTTTGATTTAATGACCCGAGTTTTTTGCAGGTTTATCTCTCACATTATTTCGATGTAAGTTACGAATTTTTCAACGTATTTATTGTGTTGTTGCGTAATAATGATGAATTTCTTGCAGGTCATTTTATCAATTGGTAATGATGATTCTATTCTTTCCGTTTTCCGATAATCCTGGTCAATTTTTTTCAGGGAAATTTTAAATCACGGTACCGATATTTCAAGTTTTATGTATGTAATTTCCCCTAGTGCTCATAACAAAAATTTTTTGCAGGTACATTTATATCGAATTTTTAAATTGTTTTACTTGTTTCGTAATCATGTTGCAATTTTTTTCAGAGGGGCTTTCCAAATGGTAGGTTCCGTTTTCTCAGTTCTCTGAATTCGTAGTGAGATTTCGAATTCAATTTAACAAAGTACTCTTTTCAGGTATATGAAGCATCATGACAGGGATTGAATCATGGGAGATGAGAGGAGCCGAAAAGACTACGATCGACTTCACGCGGTGGGAAACCCAGGAGCAAAAACCACCTCAGAGCAGACCCGAGGATGAAGACAGTGCTAGTGTCATGAAGACAGTGTCAGTGTCATGAAGACAGCGTGCCATCGAGCCGTTGGCGAATACTGTATCACCTACGTTGGAAACCCGAGAAGACTTTCTACAGGCACCTTTGTATGTTATTTATAGTTTGGCCTGTCACGTTGCATGTAAAATTGATTACTTTCATCAAATACGATTGCCCTGTATTGTATCAGAGCCTAAGCTAGTAATTTATCGTTTTGCATGTGTGTACTTTCGTCAAATGTGTTTGTATCGATCATGTCCTTAATTTGTAGCGCATGTACTTTTACTGGATGAGTTGCATTAATTTTAACAACAAGGCCTTGTTTGGTAGGTTAACTTTCATTCGTTGCAACTGATGTGCAGAATTGGAATGGTTCTCATACTTGTATGTGTGTGCTTGTGTGAGCGGAGTATACTCCTGTGTGAATGCATGAAGGTTTATTTTCGCGGTTCCGATCTATTAGTGTAGAATTTTTGTAGTTACTAACTAACTGGTGGTGGTGTGGTTGTGTGTGCTGAGTGTGGGCTTCCATTCCAAACTGTGCATTTTAGCTTCAGGAAGTAACGTAGTTCAATAGAGGTTTTTAAATATTTTGATGGTTTTTCCAATTGCTCGATCTAAATTAACTCAATTTATACTCCCGTAACTCATTTTCACGGCCATAACTCTGTACATTTTGTAATGTTGTTTTGTGAGGATCTTTATTGTTCAATTATCTCTCTGTCTTTTGCGGGTTTTACTCCGGAAACAAAGGCGAAGGAGGTTTATCCCGCTTGTTCTTTTTGAAGAAATATAAATTGATTGAAAAATGATCTTTTGTTTTCTTAAAGCCTCCCATATTTCTTTGACGAGTTGCAAAGAAAGATTGTCCGGCCACTCTTCTGAGCGAAATACAATCAGTCCGATAACTTTTTCATTCCTGATCTGATAATCGACTTAAAGAAGTTATCACAACTTATTGAATACCGAGCATGGATGCTTAGCACTTGGATAAGAAAATCTTGCGAGTTATTTCTTAACAGATGCAAAATTAAGACATGCACGATAAAAAGTGATTACGCAGACATAATCCTGAAGTTTTATGAGCAGTGACTTTAAATACCGATTCTTAATCCTTTTCCTAAAAATATAGTTTACGATTATTATATTATATACTACGATTTAATTTTTAAGCGATTGAAGATTTAATTTACATACTGCGTAGTGGAACAATCGATGAAAGAATCAGCATTGAGAAATGCATGCGAAGAGAGCAACAGCACTTTAAGAACGTTTTTGGGCCGTGAAACACAAGTAATCAATCAGTTCTGGCGTTCAAATTTCGTTCCTTCGGGACATACGCAATAAATCCTTGTCCTTGTATGGAAAAAGATACTCTGCCTCAAATTTGTACTGATAACGGCTTCAATTTCCCCAAAGAAAAATGAAATGCTTCATATTATTCGAAAACGTTTGTAATTACGCGTATAAAACGACCGCGCATGCACTCGCTCATCATCCCTTCTTAATATCGACGTAAAGTTTATTTATACAAAACGAATTACTGCTCGGAACATGAAATTATTTGCCCAGCGGACCATATTTAAACCTTGTCAGTCACTGCATGCTTACGATCTCGTTAACTTACCTCAAATCTTCGTAGCCAACATTCGGCAGCTCAATTATCAAAATTCGCTTCAGCGATGTGTTTGGGACGTTGGTCACCACAGAAGGCATTCATGGACGGAAATTATCGCTCTCACTTCGGGAAGGTGATTTAAGGCACACCGCTGCTCTCCGAGGAAGCAACTCTTGGCTTCGAACTTGTCGCCAAGGTTTTCAAACGGGGCCCTTTGTTTACGTTCGCGACTTTCACTACATCCTTCGACGGGCAGTGTTCCTCCCTGCAAAAACAATGAATCATGCTTTTCAGTCGGAATTCGACGTACGTGTTCATTCTCGCTCAATAAGGGAGAATTGGCGATACGATAGTAGGGGGAAAAAAGGCTTTGGCTATATTAGAAGGAACTTTGAGAGTAAAGGAATCACAGAATAATGGAAAAGAATACTTGATGGAAGGCCGTTGATAAAATTAGGTTGAAAATACGGTTATATTTGAACGACAATAAAAAGAATATTCAGGAAATATTAGGACGTATGCTAACGTTTCATTGCTCTTTCTTGGCTTTAGTGCGATTGAAGAGCTGATTAGACAGGCATTTAATCGGAAATAAAATTCTTATCGCAAATGCAATGGCTGAATCAATAATAGAACTAACGAAAACTGAGTTGAGATGTTTACCAAATCACGCCAAAGCGGATCGAGGGCTGAAGCAAAGTTTCTTCATCATCGTTACGAAAGAAGATTAACATGTGAAATATATATGGTCCACTCTCTTAAATAAAAGCTTTATCCCTCCACACAAGTAGTTCAAGTCTCTTGATCAACCCCATTATATACGAATCTATTCTCGAATGAAATACTGGTTCCCTACGTCCTATCTATTAGTTACGCATACCATAGATATATTTAGTTTGCTATTGAACCCGTACTAAATCATTAATATTTTTTGCGTAACCGTCTTCTAGGCCTTCCCAATTTTGTTTTATCCGACCGGAGTTTTTCGTTCCCTTGGAGAAACTATATGGATCACGGTATTTTTAATTATTAATTGAAGGCATATTTGTATTCGTTTCTGTCCTCGCCTAATCTAAGAAAGGCTTTGCTGCCTTTCAAATCTAAGAGTCAGTGGACCAATTATTAAGGATAGTGCTTTGCTTACCTGCCAGGCAACAGAATCCTAGATTCAAGCCACAGTCATGTCCATAATTTTTTATTTCTTTCATATATTCAATAACAACTAAACTGAAAGGAAAGCTACGAGTCCTTCCCTATATCTTCCTAACTGCATAATTTTGCTTATCCTTGGACCTTCACTTGGTTTTCACTTTTCCGTTCCACATCATCACACCAAAATTTGTGATAAATTGATTGTGCTATCAAAATTTGGTATTGGATCTTTTATTTATTAAAGCGATGCTGATGATGTTGAAATTTTGAATCCTATCATGTACATTCCCAATTCAGTGTTTGGCAAAAGGATAATGCTACAGCGCTCTTTCAATATGACGGTGAAGCAAGTAATTCTTACAGTGCCCTAATTCTGAATTACCTCTTTCACTCATTTCAGCTTACTTCCGACAACTGTTGGGGAGAGGATTTCTATTAAGGAACTATAGCACAGGACAGTTTTCAAGATGGGGATGATTTATTCCTCACACATGGACGAACAGCAACAACTGGTACAGAAATATGGAAAGGTGTTACTTATGATGTAATTATGTTACATTCTTAATAAACTTTTTCTAAGAATACATTTGCTTTATTATTACATTAGTAATTCTTCTTTCATAATAATGAAGAATCGGTTCAAAGTTCTCTTGCACGTCGGTAGGAGGCTAAGTTATTGCTAAACATAATGAGATGCTTTGAATTTTGATTTGAGAATATCACTCTTACAAAAATATAACCACTACAATAATGCAAGCGAGTGTACTCTTCCAGATTGGTGGCTCGTTTTCCAATTGCAAATATACTGGTCCTACTCAAAATTTAGTCTTAGTTCTCACACAGAAGTCAACAAGATATGATAAGCCAGAAGTTCCATTCAGTTTTAATTTAATTTAAAAACAATTCCCGATGTTGCATTAAAAGATTAACTTACATTATGTGTGATGTGTGAAAATACATTCCGATTGCATATTCCAAATCAAACAGTCACATTCTCTGTTAATGCTCACTTCTGAATAGTTAGGGATATCTTAATTATGCTTTTCAGATAGATACACAACAATTGTATTTAATAATCAGGAAATGGGAGCCACTAGCAAGAAATAACAAACCTAGAGTCAGGAATTATGGCTGATGGAGGTTGATTCATTTAACCTAGGAAGTCTGTATGCAACAGTCATGTCTATAATTTTCTATTTCTTATATGTATTCATTTACAACTAAACTGAAAGGAATGCTAGAAACCAACAAAATATGATAAATCAAAAGTTCTGTTTGGTTTCAATTTAACTTAAAAACAATTCCTGATGTTGCATGAAAAGATTACCATATTTTTCGGAGCATAAGACGCACCTGGTTTTTAGAGGAGAAAAATAGGACAAAAAATATTCTGAACCAAATTGTGAAATAAAATATTTAATAATGTATAACAGATTAAGTTTTGAACCATATAAACTGAACAGCAGTCAACAGTGGCATTAAGAACCATTATCACACATAAAGACAAAGGTTTGAGTACTCTAGTCCAGGGGTCTCCAAACTTTCCAGCCTTAGGGCCATATTGATTACTCCAGCAAGTTCTGAGAGCCAAAACCATATTATACCAATTACATAAATCTCATTAGTATTTAATATGTCATTATGCTTGTTATAAGTTATGTTTTTATTTCAAATGTATAAAATGTTAGTTGGATTCATTTTAATAATTTGTTATTAATTATATACTGAAGTTAAATTTTCTGCATATTGTACTTATCTTTACTCATTACAATTCTGTGTTTCTTCATTCAACTTATCACAAAAACCAAAAGCCTATAACAATGTTATGAGTAGATAGCCCATGACCATATCAATGTAGATATCATATTAATAATTATTCAACATAAAATTAGAATTCTTCAGTAAACTAAATTTAATTTCCTATATAAAATATGTTCTCTAAAAGAAGTTTTCAAGTATGCTAGCGGGCAGGACAAAATCTGTCCGCGGGCCGGATGTGGCCCTCGGGCCAAAGTTTGGAGACTCTAGTCTTCTGAAAACCCCGCGCACTGCTGTGTAGTGTTACATCGCCTACTACATGCTATCCTCCATTAACATACGGCGGTGACACAGCACAGAGCAGCATCGCGCCTCCTGCAAATGCCCCGCATTAGTGTCAGTGGGTCCCGCTGCAGCTCTGATACAAATGCCCTGCATTAGTGACAGCGGGTCCCGCTGCCGCTCTGCAAGTGCCTGGACACGGGACCCGCTGCCGGTCTGCTTCTATTCGGACCATTAGACGCAGGCACTTATCTCCCCACTTTTTGGTGAAAAAATAGTGCGTCGCACAGTCCAAAAAATTAGGTAATTTTCATTATGTGTGATGTTTGGAAATATATTCTGATTGCATGTACCAAATCAAACAGCCACAGTCTCTGTTAATGCTCACTTCTGAATAGTTAGGGATATATTAATTATGCTTTTCAAAATAGATACACAACAATTGTATTTAATAATCAGGAAATGGGAGCCACTAGCAAGAAATAACAAACCTAGAGTCAGGAATTATGGCTGATGGAGGTTGATTCATTTAACCTAGGAAGTCTGCATGCAACAGTCATGTCTATAATTTTATATTTCTTATATGTATTCATTTACAACTAAACTGAAAGGAATGCTACGAGGCAACAAGATATTACAAACCAAGAATATCATTCGGTATAAATTTAACTTAAAACAATTCCTGATGTTGCAAGAAAGATTAACTTTCATTTTGCGTGATGTTTGAAAATATGTTCCGATTGCATATTCCAAATTAAACAGCAACATTAATAGTCTAACTTATTTTATTAAGGAACTGCAGAATGTGTGATGATTTTAAGCAATGGGTTCAGGATTTCATTCTCAACCTGGACAACCTTAAAAAAGTGGATTGGTGTAAGACATCTTAGAAACATAAGTGAAATTCAGAAATATAACCATGAAATACTATATGAAGAAATACATTTCTCATCAAATACCATGTGAGTTGAATCATTGATAAAGCATGAACATAGTAAGGAGTGAATGGAGGTTGATATGTTTCATTTATTGTATTGAATAAGGGTAATTGATCAAGTTTTTGAAGAGTAGTTCTGTACGAGAAAATGAATAATCATTCCTTTCTTTGTGAATGAAGCGTTGGTTGCATGAAAATTTTTCATCCTGTAGTACATTAAATCTTTCTCAATGCTAGTTAGATTATCAAAAGGATAGGAAAAGGGAATCCAAAAAATAGGTTAAAAAGTTGATCATTCCAAATTGCATTGTTATTCTAAAAGTGTGAGTCTTTCGCGGCTATTGTATACTAAGGGATATCCAATTTACATATCAATTAACTCAATAATTATTATTGCTCGTTGGGAGCATTTAAATATATAATAATTTAAACAATTATGTATATCTCCACCCATGGAAGGCAATAGATGATGGTGATCATTACATCAGTTGTAGAAAGACAGGATTGTGTTTGTGATCAACTAAGGTGAATTTTAGGGGTATTTATTTCAAAGTATGTACAGATAGAACCTTGAAAAATATGCTCATGGTTATTACTGGAGCAGTACTATTACATGCATAACTTATATGCAAAATATAATGAAGGGGAATTTTGGCAACCATATATTGTGGTTAAAATTACAGATTGAGTCCAATAGATGGAGAGATCTAGTTAATGAATATCAAATAATAACTTTCACCATTGGATAAATTTTAGGAAGGTTGCTATAATTTATGACCTTGAACAAATTCTGAGATGAGCTCAATGTGAATCAGTACCGAAACCACTCCAAAGTCACTAATTTTGCTACGAACTCCAGTTACCTGCAGTCAAAATACAATACAAAGTTTGATTCTCTACCGTTCAGCAATGAAATAGTGCTATCCTAAATCCAATTCCACACTATTGAATACTTCAATTAGTTACCAGTGAGTCTAATACTTATCACACACCAAGTATATGACATGCTTCTTGATGCAATTAATCTTGTAAAACATAAGGTTTGACACACAAGCGTAAAGAAGTTAAAGCTGTTTAAAAATACTCATTTTTTTCTTAAAAAGCTGGGTAGTTTGCTGATTATCATAAATGAAAAGAATTTTATACATTGCTAGACAATATGCACAACAAAAGCAGGGATTCACATTAACATAAATTTATATTCGGAAAAAGAAAAATCACTGCCATGGATCTTTTACGATTACATTTTATTCGCAATTACTGCTAACGTTCTGATGTACAATCAAAGCTTCTACAATCCGTAGTAGAAATTCCGTCGTAATGATAATATGAACGCCTCAATCTAGATCCGACACATTCTATAGATTTTCTATTTCCTTATATCACTCTCAGATGAATCTCCCGCACCATGATCTGCTCTCGAAGTGCATCGATACGTATGACGGATCTCGATTCTGGGCAAGCTTACTCACTGAATTCAGTGAATAATTTACTGCTCTGGAAGTATGGAGTGAATTGAGAATGGGATACTGTGAAATTTCTCGGCGAACAAATGAGTGTGTCGGAAGCTTTTTACTTTCTCCTTGTTTGGATTTACTTTCGGATTAACGAAGTAGCCTCTTGCTTCAAACGAAGTATAACGTGCGACAAACAACTCAGAAAGATGAACTCGTATTGGAAGGTAAGTTACAGTGAGCATTGCGCACGAACTTCCCTAGACGCTATGGTATGTAAGGTTAGGAAGCAAAAGAATAAAACAGTGATTCCTTTAACGAGTCAAAGCGGTAAGGAATAGGTGTTAGAACGTAGATTAAGGGGAAATTATCAGAAGGCATCCGTTCCAAACGTTTCGCTCCAAAGCCATACCCCTTGGGAAAGGGCGGGACGGAAATGCTCTATCACGTACTACATCGTTCTCGAATAAGTGATGCGAAATGCGATAAACGTGTCGTAGAAATGGTTAATGTCCAAGGCGTTGTTATGATCGTTTTCATTAATTGACGTTAATTAATCGATCATTTGAAATCAAATCAAGGTTCATTTTTCTCATAAATAGAGCGTAATCATGACGAGATAGTGATTTTAAATTTACGCGAAAGGAATAGAATAGAGACGAATGTTAAAAAAAATGGTAAACGAAAGGTTTCGAATGTTATATTTCAAAATTTAAACATTTAACTGTACGCGTAGTTGCATTTTGGGGGGAAAAAAGGAGGTTTCCACCAATGAGAACGCAGCATTAGCGACCGGAAATCGGCTACAGGGGAATAGGATCAGTTCGCGCGGAGATTTCGTCGTGAGCAGTTGGGAGCGACCATCGGGCATAGAATCCAGAGTCTTCGGGCGACGCATGGATTTTGGACTTTCTACAAGAGATACCACTGACATCGAGAATCAGACTGGCTTCAGGGATTATCTCCGCGGTTTCCCCTTTCCAACGCCAAACTTGTTTATATTTGTGTGTTTCTATATTCGTTTACTCGCTTTGCTCACGTAATTGTATGTACGTAATTTATTATCGGGTAATATTAGTTGTGCATTATCTGCGAACAGTTTATTTTATGATGTGTACGTAGTTTATTGTGGTAGGTAGGGATTGACTGCGCGTGGTCTCTCAAGTTTTGGTTTTTGTCGTTTGTTGGTCCGCTTCTTTGAGTTCGTTCGGTGTCGTTCGATTTGTTATGGAATGGTTTGGGTGTAAAGGCTTGTGTATGTGTCTGCTTCACCTTTTTCCCGGTACATCATGATCTTTCTTCTGCAGGAATGTAAAATGTGTTATAGATTTTAAGTGTTATGTCGTATCTTTGTTGCATTGCGTTACGTTTGATTTAATGACCCGAGTTTTTTGCAGGTTTATCTCTCACATTATTTCGATGTAAGTTACGAATTTTTCAACGTATTTATTGTGTTGTTGCGTAATAATGATGAATTTCTTGCAGGTCATTTTATCAATTGGTAATGATGATTCTATTCTTTCCGTTTTCCGATAATCCTGGTCAATTTTTTTCAGGGAAATTTTAAATCACGGTACCGATATTTCAAGTTTTATGTATGTAATTTCCCCTAGTGCTCATAACAAAAATTTTTTGCAGGTACATTTATATCGAATTTTTAAATTGTTTTACTTGTTTCGTAATCATGTTGCAATTTTTTTCAGAGGGGCTTTCCAAATGGTAGGTTCCGTTTTCTCAGTTCTCTGAATTCGTAGTGAGATTTCGAATTCAATTTAACAAAGTACTCTTTTCAGGTATATGAAGCATCATGACAGGGATTGAATCATGGGAGATGAGAGGAGCCGAAAAGACTACGATCGACTTCACGCGGTGGGAAACCCAGGAGCAAAAACCACCTCAGAGCAGACCCGAGGATGAAGACAGTGCTAGTGTCATGAAGACAGTGTCAGTGTCATGAAGACAGCGTGCCATCGAGCCGTTGGCGAATACTGTATCACCTACGTTGGAAACCCGAGAAGACTTTCTACAGGCACCTTTGTATGTTATTTATAGTTTGGCCTGTCACGTTGCATGTAAAATTGATTACTTTCATCAAATACGATTGCCCTGTATTGTATCAGAGCCTAAGCTAGTAATTTATCGTTTTGCATGTGTGTACTTTCGTCAAATGTGTTTGTATCGATCATGTCCTTAATTTGTAGAGCATGTACTTTTACTGGATGAGTTGCATTAATTTTAACAACAAGGCCTTGTTTGGTAGGTTAACTTTCATTCGTTGCAACTGATGTGCAGAATTGGAATGGTTCTCATACTTGTATGTGTGTGCTTGTGTGAGCGGAGTATACTCCTGTGTGAATGCATGAAGGTTTATTTTCGCGGTTCCGATCTATTAGTGTAGAATTTTTGTAATTACTAACTAACTGGTGGTGGTGTGGTTGTGTGTGCTGAGTGTGGGCTTCCATTCCAAACTGTGCATTTTAGCTTCAGGAAGTAACGTAGTTCAATAGAGGTTTTTAAATATTTTGATGGTTTTTCCAATTGCTCGATCTAAATTAACTCAATTTATACTCCCGTAACTCATTTTCACGGCCATAACTCTGTACATTTTGTAATGTTGTTTTGTGAGGATCTTTATTGTTCAATTATCTCTCTGTCTTTTGCGGGTTTTACTCCGGAAACAAAGGCGAAGGAGGTTTATCCCGCTTGTTCTTTTTGAAGAAATATAAATTGATTGAAAAATGATCTTTTGTTTTCTTAAAGCCTCCCATATTTCTTTGACGAGTTGCAAAGAAAGATTGTCCGGCCACTCTTCTGAGCGAAATACAATCAGTCCGATAACTTTTTCATTCCTGATCTGATAATCGACTTAAAGAAGTTATCACAACTTATTGAATACCGAGCATGGATGCTTAGCACTTGGATAAGAAAATCTTGCGAGTTATTTCTTAACAGATGCAAAATTAAGACATGCACGATAAAAAGTGATTACGCAGACATAATCCTGAAGTTTTATGAGCAGTGACTTTAAATACCGATTCTTAATCCTTTTCCTAAAAATATAGTTTACGATTATTATATTATATACTACGATTTAATTTTTAAGCGATTGAAGATTTAATTTACATACTGCGTAGTGGAACAATCGATGAAAGAATCAGCATTGAGAAATGCATGCGAAGAGAGCAACAGCACTTTAAGAACGTTTTTGGGCCGTGAAACACAAGTAATCAATCAGTTCTGGCGTTCAAATTTCGTTCCTTCGGGACATACGCAATAAATCCTTGTCCTTGTATGGAAAAAGATACTCTGCCTCAAATTTGTACTGATAACGGCTTCAATTTCCCCAAAGAAAAATGAAATGCTTCATATTATTCGAAAACGTTTGTAATTACGCGTATAAAACGACCGCGCATGCACTCGCTCATCATCCCTTCTTAATATCGACGTAAAGTTTATTTATACAAAACGAATTACTGCTCGGAACATGAAATTATTTGCCCAGCGGACCATATTTAAACCTTGTCAGTCACTGCATGCTTACGATCTCGTTAACTTACCTCAAATCTTCGTAGCCAACATTCGGCAGCTCAATTATCAAAATTCGCTTCAGCGATGTGTTTGGGACGTTGGTCACCACAGAAGGCATTCATGGACGGAAATTATCGCTCTCACTTCGGGAAGGTGATTTAAGGCACACCGCTGCTCTCCGAGGAAGCAACTCTTGGCTTCGAACTTGTCGCCAAGGTTTTCAAACGGGGCCCTTTGTTTACGTTCGCGACTTTCACTACATCCTTCGACGGGCAGTGTTCCTCCCTGCAAAAACAATGAATCATGCTTTTCAGTCGGAATTCGACGTACGTGTTCATTCTCGCTCAATAAGGGAGAATTGGCGATACGATAGTAGGGGGAAAAAAGGCTTTGGCTATATTAGAAGGAACTTTGAGAGTAAAGGAATCACAGAATAATGGAAAAGAATACTTGATGGAAGGCCGTTGATAAAATTAGGTTGAAAATACGGTTATATTTGAACGACAATAAAAAGAATATTCAGGAAATATTAGGACGTATGCTAACGTTTCATTGCTCTTTCTTGGCTTTAGTGCGATTGAAGAGCTGATTAGACAGGCATTTAATCGGAAATAAAATTCTTATCGCAAATGCAATGGCTGAATCAATAATAGAACTAACGAAAACTGAGTTGAGATGTTTACCAAATCACGCCAAAGCGGATCGAGGGCTGAAGCAAAGTTTCTTCATCATCGTTACGAAAGAAGATTAACATGTGAAATATATATGGTCCACTCTCTTAAATAAAAGCTTTATCCCTCCACACAAGTAGTTCAAGTCTCTTGATCAACCCCATTATATACGAATCTATTCTCGAATGAAATACTGGTTCCCTACGTCCTATCTATTAGTTACGCATACCATAGATATATTTAGTTTGCTATTGAACCCGTACTAAATCATTAATATTTTTTGCGTAAGCGTCTTCTAGGCCTTCCCAATTTTGTTTTATCCGACCGGAGTTTTTCGTTCCCTTGGAGAAACTATATGGATCACGGTATTTTTAATTATTAATTGAAGGCATATTTGTATTCGTTTCTGTCCTCGCCTAATCTAAGAAAGGCTTTGCTGCCTTTCAAATCTAAGAGTCAGTGGACCAATTATTAAGGATAGTGCTTTGCTTACCTGCCAGGCAACAGAATCCTAGATTCAAGCCACAGTCATGTCCATAATTTTTTATTTCTTTCATATATTCAATAACAACTAAACTGAAAGGAAAGCTACGAGTCCTTCCCTATATCTTCCTAACTGCATAATTTTGCTTATCCTTGGACCTTCACTTGGTTTTCACTTTTCCGTTCCACATCATCACACCAAAATTTGTGATAAATTGATTGTGCTATCAAAATTTGGTATTGGATCTTTTATTTATTAAAGCGATGCTGATGATGTTGAAATTTTGAATCCTATCATGTACATTCCCAATTCAGTGTTTGGCAAAAGGATAATGCTACAGCGCTCTTTCAATATGACGGTGAAGCAAGTAATTCTTACAGTGCCCTAATTCTGAATTACCTCTTTCACTCATTTCAGCTTACTTCCGACAACTGTTGGGGAGAGGATTTCTATTAAGGAACTATAGCACAGGACAGTTTTCAAGATGGGGATGATTTATTCCTCACACATGGACGAACAGCAACAACTGGTACAGAAATATGGAAAGGTGTTACTTATGATGTAATTATGTTACATTCTTAATAAACTTTTTCTAAGAATACATTTGCTTTATTATTACATTAGTAATTCTTCTTTCATAATAATGAAGAATCGGTTCAAAGTTCTCTTGCACGTCGGTAGGAGGCTAAGTTATTGCTAAACATAATGAGATGCTTTGAATTTTGATTTGAGAATATCACTCTTACAAAAATATAACCACTACAATAATGCAAGCGAGTGTACTCTTCCAGATTGGTGGCTCGTTTTCCAATTGCAAATATACTGGTCCTACTCAAAATTTAGTCTTAGTTCTCACACAGAAGTCAACAAGATATGATAAGCCAGAAGTTCCATTCAGTTTTAATTTAATTTAAAAACAATTCCCGATGTTGCATTAAAAGATTAACTTACATTATGTGTGATGTGTGAAAATACATTCCGATTGCATATTCCAAATCAAACAGTCACATTCTCTGTTAATGCTCACTTCTGAATAGTTAGGGATATCTTAATTATGCTTTTCAGATAGATACACAACAATTGTATTTAATAATCAGGAAATGGGAGCCACTAGCAAGAAATAACAAACCTAGAGTCAGGAATTATGGCTGATGGAGGTTGATTCATTTAACCTAGGAAGTCTGTATGCAACAGTCATGTCTATAATTTTCTATTTCTTATATGTATTCATTTACAACTAAACTGAAAGGAATGCTAGAAACCAACAAAATATGATAAATCAAAAGTTCTGTTTGGTTTCAATTTAACTTAAAAACAATTCCTGATGTTGCATGAAAAGATTACCATATTTTTCGGAGCATAAGACGCACCTGGTTTTTAGAGGAGAAAAATAGGACAAAAAATATTCTGAACCAAATTGTGAAATAAAATATTTAATAATGTATAACAGATTAAGTTTTGAACCATATAAACTGAACAGCAGTCAACAGTGGCATTAAGAACCATTATCACACATAAAGACAAAGGTTTGAGTACTCTAGTCCAGGGGTCTCCAAACTTTCCAGCCTTAGGGCCATATTGATTACTCCAGCAAGTTCTGAGAGCCAAAACCATATTATACCAATTACATAAATCTCATTAGTATTTAATATGTCATTATGCTTGTTATAAGTTATGTTTTTATTTCAAATGTATAAAATGTTAGTTGGATTCATTTTAATAATTTGTTATTAATTATATACTGAAGTTAAATTTTCTGCATATTGTACTTATCTTTACTCATTACAATTCTGTGTTTCTTCATTCAACTTATCACAAAAACCAAAAGCCTATAACAATGTTATGAGTAGATAGCCCATGACCATATCAATGTAGATATCATATTAATAATTATTCAACATAAAATTAGAATTCTTCAGTAAACTAAATTTAATTTCCTATATAAAATATGTTCTCTAAAAGAAGTTTTCAAGTATGCTAGCGGGCAGGACAAAATCTGTCCGCGGGCCGGATGTGGCCCTCGGGCCAAAGTTTGGAGACTCTAGTCTTCTGAAAACCCCGCGCACTGCTGTGTAGTGTTACATCGCCTACTACATGCTATCCTCCATTAACATACGGCGGTGACACAGCACAGAGCAGCATCGCGCCTCCTGCAAATGCCCCGCATTAGTGTCAGTGGGTCCCGCTGCAGCTCTGATACAAATGCCCTGCATTAGTGACAGCGGGTCCCGCTGCCGCTCTGCAAGTGCCTGGACACGGGACCCGCTGCCGGTCTGCTTCTATTCGGACCATTAGACGCAGGCACTTATCTCCCCACTTTTTGGTGAAAAAATAGTGCGTCGCACAGTCCAAAAAATTAGGTAATTTTCATTATGTGTGATGTTTGGAAATATATTCTGATTGCATGTACCAAATCAAACAGCCACAGTCTCTGTTAATGCTCACTTCTGAATAGTTAGGGATATATTAATTATGCTTTTCAAAATAGATACACAACAATTGTATTTAATAATCAGGAAATGGGAGCCACTAGCAAGAAATAACAAACCTAGAGTCAGGAATTATGGCTGATGGAGGTTGATTCATTTAACCTAGGAAGTCTGCATGCAACAGTCATGTCTATAATTTTATATTTCTTATATGTATTCATTTACAACTAAACTGAAAGGAATGCTACGAGGCAACAAGATATTACAAACCAAGAATATCATTCGGTATAAATTTAACTTAAAACAATTCCTGATGTTGCAAGAAAGATTAACTTTCATTTTGCGTGATGTTTGAAAATATATTCCGATTGCATATTCCAAATTAAACAGCAACATTAATAGTCTAACTTATTTTATTAAGGAACAGCAGAATGTGTGATGATTTTAAGCAATGGGTTCAGGATTTCATTCTCAACCTGGACAACCTTAAAAAAGTAGATTGGTGTAAGACATCTTAGAAACATAAGTGAAATTCAGAAATATAACCATGAAATACTAAATGAAGAAATACATTTCTCATCAAATATCCTGTGAGTTGAATCATTGATAAAGCATGAACATAGTAAGGAGTGAATGGAGGTTGATATGTTTCATTTATTGTATTGAATAAGGGTAATTGATCAAGTTTTTGAAGAGTAGTTCTGTACGAGAAAATGAATAATCATTCCTTTCTTTGTGAATGAAGCGTTGGTTACATGAAAATTTTTCATCCTGTAGTACATTAAATCTTTCTCAATGCTAGTTAGATTATCAAAAGGATAGGAAAAGGGAATCCAAAAAATAGGTTAAAAAGTTGATCATTCCAAATTGCATTGTTATTCTAAAAGTGTGAGTCTTTCGCGGCTATTGTATACTAAGGGATATCCAATTTACATATCAATTAACTCAATAATTAATATTGCTCGTTGGGAGCATTTAAATATATAATAATTTAAACAATTATGTATATCTCCACCCATGGAAGGCAATAGATGATGGTGATCATTACATCAGTTGTAGAAAGACAGGATTGTGTTTGTGATCAACTAAGGTGAATTTTAGGGATATTTATTTCAAAGTATGTACAGATAGAACCTTGAAAAATATGCTCATGGTTATTACTGGAGCAGTACTATTACATGCATAACTTATATGCAAAATATAATGAAGGGGAATTTTGGCAACCATATATTGTGGTTAAAATTACAGATTGAGTCCAATAGATGGAGAGATCTAGTTAATGAATATCAAATAATAACTTTCACCATTGGATAAATTTTAGGAAGGTTGCTATAATTTATGACCTTGAACAAATTCTGAGATGAGCTCAATGTGAATCAGTACCGAAACCACTCCAAAGTCACTAATTTTGCTACAAACTCCAGTTACCTGCAGTCAAAATACAATACAAAGTTTGATTCTCTACCGTTCAGCAATGAAATAGTGCTATCCTAAATCCAATTCCACACTATTGAATACTTCAATTAGTTACCAGTGAGTCTAATACTTATCACACACCAAGTATATGACATGCTTCTTGATGCAATTAATCTTGTAAAACATAAGGTTTGACACACAAGCGTAAAGAAGTTAAAGCTGTTTAAAAATACTCATTTTTTTCTTAAAAAGCTGGGTAGTTTGCTGATTATCATAAATGAAAAGAATTTTATACATTGCTAGACAATATGCACAACAAAAGCAGGGATTCACATTAACATAAATTTATATTCGGAAAAAGAAAAATCACTGCCATGGATCTTTTACGATTACATTTTATTCGCAATTACTGCTAACGTTCTGATGTACAATCAAAGCTTCTACAATCCGTAGTAGAAATTCCGTCGTAATGATAATATGAACGCCTCAATCTAGATCCGACACATTCTATAGATTTTCTATTTCCTTATATCACTCTCAGATGAATCTCCCGCACCATGATCTGCTCTCGAAGTGCATCGATACGTATGACGGATCTCGATTCTGGGCAAGCTTACTCACTGAATTCAGTGAATAATTTACTGCTCTGGAAGTATGGAGTGAATTGAGAATGGGATACTGTGAAATTTCTCGGCGAACAAATGAGTGTGTCGGAAGCTTTTTACTTTCTCCTTGTTTGGATTTACTTTCGGATTAACGAAGTAGCCTCTTGCTTCAAACGAAGTATAACGTGCGACAAACAACTCAGAAAGATGAACTCGTATTGGAAGGTAAGTTACAGTGAGCATTGCGCACGAACTTCCCTAGACGCTATGGTATGTAAGGTTAGGAAGCAAAAGAATAAAACAGTGATTCCTTTAACGAGTCAAAGCGGTAAGGAATAGGTGTTAGAACGTAGATTAAGGGGAAATTATCAGAAGGCATCCGTTCCAAACGTTTCGCTCCAAAGCCATACCCCTTGGGAAAGGGCGGGACGGAAATGCTCTATCGCGTACTACATCGTTCTCGAATAAGTGATGCGAAATGCGATAAACGTGTCGTAGAAATGGTTAATGTCCAAGGCGTTGTTATGATCGTTTTCATTAATTGACGTTAATTAATCGATCATTTGAAATCAAATCAAGGTTCATTTTTCTCATAAATAGAGCGTAATCATGACGAGATAGTGATTTTAAATTTACGCGAAAGGAATAGAATAGAGACGAATGTTAAAAAAAATGGTAAACGAAAGGTTTCGAATGTTATATTTCAAAATTTAAACATTTAACTGTACGCGTAGTTGCATTTTGGGGGGAAAAAAGGAGGTTTCCACCAATGAGAACGCAGCATTAGCGACCGGAAATCGGCTACAGGGGAATAGGATCAGTTCGCGCGGAGATTTCGTCGTGAGCAGTTGGGAGCGACCATCGGGCATAGAATCCAGAGTCTTCGGTTGAAACATGGATTTTCGACTTAAAAAATTCATCTGGGTCATAAGGATGCCTAATTAGATGTGTATTCTTTCTGTAGGTACATCTAGCAAGGAAACAAGGCCGGGAGGACGGACGAGGAGTGAGCTAGGTTCTTTTCTACATTTGGGCAGGAGATTAGAAGCAACTTATAGAACGACCAACATAGTGAACATCTATTTTATGTGATGCAAGAGGATGTGAATTGAACGTATCGCTTGCCATGTAACTGATGGTTGAAATGCAATAAAGTTTCTATTTTAAATGGTTGAAAACTGGGTTTTACTCCACTCCCTTCAAGAAATATTAGTAAGAAAAAACGTTTAAAGTTAAATGCATACCCTTAGGTTTGACCGCTCTCCGAGTAAAGTTAAAGCACTCGTTAGGGTATTATTACCTCGAGGGCTTTCGTGAGAGCTCGACAAATTTCCATCGATTGCTTTCCTTTAAACTACCTATCATCAATAAGATTTTAAAAATTCATCTGAGTCATGAGGATGCCCCGCAATGGTGCAAAAGATTTGGATAGGAACGCTCTCATATTTTAACTCATGCGTTACCAACGTGATGAACATTTTCGGCGAAAAGTCTTGTACTAATCACAGAAACCTGTTCCGCCATCGGGCTTAAAATTGCTTCCACATTACGAATCTTTAAGATTTGGAATAGAAGAACTTGCTCTACATTTATTTGTCACCGACACCTCTAAAGCTAAACGAGGAAAGGAGAAAATAGAACGACGGTCGTCGTCTTTTCGCCCCGAAATTGCTAACCGGAATCCGACAGAGGGCCAAGTATTCGTTCAGTTGCTCGGTCCGTCTCGCGAGTAAACATCGTGCTCGTATCTTGCGAATAGAGAAGCTTTCTCGTAGTGTACGTTCAATTCTCATCTCTCCCGCGGCCAGTGGAATCATGAAGATTGCCCCTGGAGAAAGCGACAGTGATGTTGCGTTTAGTGGTCATTGGAGAACATATAGGATATAATCGATGTGGCAGATTCGCACGGGACTGCATTGTGACATCGTCGAGTGAGTGAGGCGAGAAGCTTCGAGCGAGGTTCACGGAGAATTTTAAAGGTGAGACCCATCGGAATGTTTTCCTCGTCTCTTTGCCTGCGTTGACAAGAATGTGCATCGCAATTTAACCTCCTGATTGCTTCGAAACGCGGAGTTTGGAGTGCCCTCGGCTGGGGGATATCTTGATCACCGTAAATAAGACCAGATGTAAACAACAGCGAACGAATGCTTCATTGACTCAGCTGTATCGTTCACATGGACTCGTATATTATCGCCTGGACGCGAACTTTATTAAGATTCCGAAGCCGTTTCTACAGTCAAAGCGCTTCCTCGTAGCATCATAGTTTACGTGAGGATGATTTCGTCTTCAATCGTGTTGATTTCATTCGAGGAAAGGGAAAATGAGGGACTGGGTATGGGAACGAAGTGAACGCGGCGAAGCCGCCATGGAAAGTGCAAAATGCATGGCGGCATTTCGAGGCGCCATTGTTACCGGTGGGAATCTAAAATTGAAAGAAGATTTTTCGAAATTAACCTGCGGTCCGTCGTAAACGATAAAACTTTCATGAAGACTGGTATTTATTATGATTTTTTTCCTACTACGTGAGTCTTACCGCACAGAAAGACCATTTTCATAATGTATCGAAATCTAGTTCTTCGGAATTGAGGAAAACCGCCATTACTCGCCGTCGACGTAAAAGAAGAAAGACATTTTGAGGTCATTCGATCGGTAATTGGATCAACAATTATTTGCCATGAAATTCATTAATACAGCGTCTGCACTGACAGCGGTGGTATTTCTCTCAGCCAATCAGAATCAAGAAAAAAGTTTACCGGGAACTCAAATTAGATGAAATCTTCAAATGATAAATTAAAATTTGATTAATCGTTAAATGCGTTGCTGCTGCTACTTTCTGAAGCTAATACACTATCAGAATTGATCGCGAAAGACTTTTTTCAAGTATTCGTCGAGTAAAAGAGCCCTACCATGCATAGTACCAAAAACAGAAATACTGTGGGGCTATAGACTTCTCTACTTCATAATGTAATTTGCACTATTTCTTGGCTTTTGAAGGGTAAGAGACGAGGATTGGCTGCTATAATTAACAACAAGTCAATACGGTAGCTTTCATAGCGAGCAGAAGTAGAGGAAGATTCTTTGTTTTGAATAATTGCTTGATTTTCAATGACATCTTTCTATTTCAATTCCAGGATGCTTCTCCACCGACAAATTCCTACTGCTGAGATGAATAATTCACTGCACCCAAGGGACTGCAAAGAGTAGTCATCGCCTTACTTCGAAGTGGAGGTTTTATTAAACACATTTCAATATGTTAATGGATTACTTTTCAAGGTATGAGGTTGTTGAAACTATGATGTCCGTTCAACTATTCTTTCAAAAGGAGTTAACCTGACGATGACTTAACTATACTACAAGATGAAAATTATATGAATGCATATGGTGAAAAGCAAAGTTAATTTACTGTCTTGATCAAATTAGATGTAATCATGTAATGTTTCATTAAAACTTGATAAATCGTTAATTATGTTACTGCTGCTTCTTTCTGAAGCTAATACACTGTAAGATTTGATCGCGAAAGACTTTTTTCAAGTATTCCTTAAGATGAACAGCTCTTCCATGCATACTACCACGAACAGAAGTAAATACTTTTGGTGCTACTTATTTCCTTACTTCATTATGTACTTTTCTTAAGCCAGATAATTGTGCAGAGTAGGAGACGAGGAAAACTGCTAGAAATAATTAAAATCATTACGGTAGCTTCCATAGCGATGAGAATTAGAGGTAAATTCTTTGCTTCGGATAATTCCCTGATTTTCAATGACATCTTTACATTTCAATTTCAGGATGCTTCTCCACCGACAAATTCCTGCAACTTAGATTAATAATTCACTGCACCCATAGGACTGCCTAGGGTGCTCATCACTTAACTTCGAAGTGGAGGTTTGATATTGCACATTTCAAGATGTTAGTGGATTATCTTTCAACGTAAGAGTTTTTTGAAACGTTGGTAATGTAAATAATTCCTTTCATCGGATGTGACAATGTGAATGATTCTGCACGATGGAAATGAAATGAATCTATAAATTGAACGACAAAGGTGATCGATTTACAATCCAAGAATCGGTGTCTTTATGGGTTATATTAAAGAGTATTAATCAGTTCAATAATGAAAAACGCAGTTCGGCAAACAGAAACTTGCTGTTATGATTCCCGGATGTTAATTACACATTTGGGTAGGTATCATTTAAGATGTAGGAGGATTTTGAAGCATTAGTTTCTGATAACATTTCCTTTTGATAGATGTCACACCAATGAGACCAATGATGTGATTTCCAATTGATGAATTTAAGATCCCGAGTGATGAATTGAATCAGTTTTAGTACTTGGGTGATGGGAAAGGAAACTTTGCAAGCAGGGAGTATCGTTTTCATGCAAGGATACTGATTGCACGTTTGAGCAAGTAAGAAGATTTCCCTTCACGATAAGAGGTATTTGAAACAATGATTTTTGTTCAACTTTTCTTTCATAAGTGGTCAACTCACTTTACATTTCTGCAAGATGAAAGTTATACGAATCTATAAGGTTGAAAGAGAATTAATATAATAATTTCCCTTGGATTGATGGGTGTGCGTAAGGGATAGTTTTCATTTCATTCGATGATGGAATGGGCAATTCGGCAGGCGACGATGAGCACTAAGAGCGAGTCTCCACATCTGCTGAGATACCGTGTTTCCCCTCTCGGATAACTATTTTATTACCTATCGTTTTTCAGGCACCGAACGAACAACGAGATACATGTCTCCCTTGCTCCTAAAACATTCTCTTATTTTCAGGTGTATTCTTTCTGTGGGTACATCTAGCAAGGAAACAAGGCCGGGAGGACGGACGAGGAGTGAGCTAGGTTCTTTTCTACATTTGGGCAGGAGATTAGAAGCAACTTATAGAACGACCAACATAGTGAACATCTATTTTATGTGATGCAAGAGGATGTGAATTGAACGTATCGCTTGCCATGTAACTGATGGTTGAAATGCAATAAAGTTTCTATTTTAAATGGTTGAAAACTGGGTTTTACTCCACTCCCTTCAAGAAATATTAGTAAGAAAAAACGTTTAAAGTTAAATGCATACCCTTAGGTTTGACCGCTCTCCGAGTAAAGTTAAAGCACTCGTTAGGGTATTATTACCTCGAGGGCTTTCGTGAGAGCTCGACAAATTTCCATCGATTGCTTTCCTTTAAACTACCTATCATCAATAAGATTTTAAAAATTCATCTGAGTCATGAGGATGCCCCGCAATGGTGCAAAAGATTTGGATAGGAACGCTCTCATATTTTAACTCATGCGTTACCAACGTGATGAACATTTTCGGCGAAAAGTCTTGTACTAATCACAGAAACCTGTTCCGCCATCGGGCTTAAAATTGCTTCCACATTACGAATCTTAAAGATTTGGAATAGAAGAACTTGCTCTACATTTATTTGTCACCGACACCTCTAAAGCTAAACGAGGAAAGGAGAAAATAGAACGACGGTCGTCGTCTTTTCGCCCCGAAATTGCTAACCGGAATCCGACAGAGGGCCAAGTATTCGTTCAGTTGCTCGGTCCGTCTCGCGAGTAAACATCGTGCTCGTATCTTGCGAATAGAGAAGCTTTCTCGTAGTGTACGTTCAATTCTCATCTCTCCCGCGGCCAGTGGAATCTTGAAGATTGCCCCTGGAGAAAGCGACAGTGATGTTGCGTTTAGTGGTCATTGGAGAACATATAGGATATAATCGATGTGGCAGATTCGCACGGGACTGCATTGTGACATCGTCGAGTGAGTGAGGCGAGAAGCTTCGAGCGAGGTTCACGGAGAATTTTAAAGGTGAGACCCATCGGAATGTTTTCCTCGTCTCTTTGCCTGCGTTGACAAGAATGTGCATCGCAATTTAACCTCCTGATTGCTTCGAAACGCGGAGTTTGGAGTGCCCTCGGCTGGGGGATATCTTGATCACCGTAAATAAGACCAGATGTAAACAACAGCGAACGAATGCTTCATCGTCTCAGCTGTATCGTTCACATGGACTCGTATATTATCGCCTGGACGCGAACTTTATTAAGATTCCGAAGCCGTTTCTACAGTCAAAGCGCTTCCTCGTAGCATCATAGTTTACGTGAGGATGATTTCGTCTTCAATCGTGTTGATTTCATTCGAGGAAAGGGAAAATGAGGGACTGGGTATGGGAACGAAGTGAACGCGGCGAAGCCGCCATGGAAAGTGCAAAATGCATGGCGGCATTTCGAGGCGCCATTGTTACCGGTGGGAATCTAAAATTGAAAGAAGATTTTTCGAAATTAACCTGCGGTCCGTCGTAAACGACAAAACTTTCATGAAGACTAGTATTTATTATGATTTTTTTCCTACTACGTGAGTCTTACCGCACAGAAAGACCATTTTCATAATGTATCTAAAGCTAGTTCTTCGGAATTGAGGAAAACCGCCATTACTCGCCGTCGACGTAAAAGAAGAAAGAAATTTTGAGGTCATTCGATCGGTAATTGGATCAACAATTATTTGCCATGAAATTCATTAATACAGCGTCTGCACTGACAGCGGTGGTATTTCTCTCGGCCAATCAGAATCAAGAAAAAAGTTTACCGGGAACTCAAATTAGATGAAATCTTCAAATGATAAATTAAAATTTGATTAATCGTTAAATGCGTTGCTGCTGCTACTTTCTGAAGCTAATACACTATCAGAATTGATCGCGAAAGACTTTTTTCAAGTATTCGTCGAGTAAAAGAGCCCTACCATGCATAGTACCAAAAACAGAAATACTGTGGGGCTATAGACTTCTCTACTTCATAATGTAATTTGCACTATTTCTTGGCTTTTGAAGGGTAAGAGACGAGGATTGGCTGCTATAATTAACTACAAGTCAATACGGTAGCTTTCATAGCGAGCAGAAGTAGAGGAAGATTCTTTGTTTTGAATAATTGCTTGATTTTCAATTACATCTTACTATTTCAATTCTAGGATGCTTCTCCACCGACAAATTCCTACTGCTGAGATGAATAATTCACTGCACCCAAGGGACTGCAAAGAGTAGTCATCGCCTTACTTCGAAGTGGAGGTTTTATTAAACACATTTCAATATGTTAATGGATTACTTTTCAAGGTATGAGGTTGTTGAAACTATGATGTCCGTTCAACTATTCTTTCAAAAGGAGTTAACCTGACGATGACTTAACTATACTACAAGATGAAAATTATATGAATGCATATGGTGAAAAGCAAAGTTAATTTACTGTCTTGATCAAATTAGATGTAATCATGTAATGTTTCATTAAAACTTGATCAATCGTTAATTATGTTACTGCTGCTTCTTTCTGAAGCTTAAACACTGTAAGATTTGATCGCGAAAGACTTTTTTCAAGTATTCCTTAAGATGAACAGCTCTTCCATGCATACTACCACGAACAGAAGTAATTACTTTTGGTGCTACTTATTTCCTTACTTCATTATGTACTTTTCTTAAGCCAGATAATTGTGCAGAGTAGGAGACGAGGAAAACTGCTAGAAATAATTAAAATCATGACGGTAGCTTCCATAGCGATGAGAATTAGAGGTAAATTCTTTTCTTCGGATAATTGCCTGATTTTCAATGACATCTTTACATTTCAATTTCAGGATGCTTCTCCACCGACAAATTCCTGCAACTTAGATTAATAATTCACTGCACCCATAGGACTGCCTAGAGTGCTCATCACTTAACTTCGAAGTGGAGGTTTGATATTGCACATTTCAAGATGTTAGTGGATTATCTTTCAAGGTAAGAGTTTTTTGAAACGTTGGTAATGTAAATAATTCCTTTCATCGGATGTGACAATGTGAATGATTCTGCACGATGGAAATGAAATGAATCTATAAATTGAACGACAAAGGTGATCGATTTACAATCCAAGAATCAGTGTCTTTATGGGTTATATTAAAGAGTATTAATCAGTTCAATAATGAAAAACGCAGTTCGGCAAACAGAAACTTGCTGTTATGATTCCCGGATGTGAATTACACATTTGGGTAGGTATCATCTAAGAGGTAGGAGGATTTTGAAGCATTAGTTTCTGATAACATTTCCTTTTGATAGATGTCACACCAATGAGACCAATGATGTGATTTCCAATTGATGAATTTAAGATCCCGAGTGATGAATTGAATCAGTTTTAGTACTTGGGTGATGGGAAAGGAAACTTTGCAAGCAGGGAGTATCGTTTTCATGCAAGGATACTGATTGCACGTTTGAGCAAGTAAGATGATTTCCCTTCACGATAAGAGGTATTTGAAACAATGATTTTTGTTCAACTTTTCTTTCATAAGTGGTCAACTCACTTTACATTTCTGCAAGATGAAAGTTATACGAATCTATAAGGTTGAAAGAAAATTAATATAATAATTTCCCTTGGATTGATGGGTGTGCGTAAGGGATGGTTTTCAATTCATTCGATGATGGAATGGGCAATTCGGCAGGCGGCGATGAGCACTGTAAGCGAGTCTCCACATCTGCTGAGATACCGTGTTTCCCCTCTCGGATAACTATTTTATTACCTATCGTTTTTCAGGCACCGAACGAACAACGAGATACATGTCTCCCTTGCTCCTAAAACATTCTCTTATTTTCAGGTGTATTCTTTCTGTGGGTACATCTAGCAAGGAAACAAGGCCGGGAGGACGGACGAGGAGTGAGCTAGGTTCTTTTCTACATTTGGGCAGGAGATTAGAAGCAACTTATAGAACGACCAACATAGTGAACATCTATTTTATGTGATGCAAGAGGATGTGAATTGAACGTATCGCTTGCCATGTAACTGATGGTTGAAATGCAATAAAGTTTCTATTTTAAATGGTTGAAAACTGGGTTTTACTCCACTCCCTTCAAGAAATATTAGTAAGAAAAAACGTTTAAAGTTAAATGCATACCCTTAGGTTTGACCGCTCTCCGAGTAAAGTTAAAGCACTCGTTAGGGTATTATTACCTCGAGGGCTTTCGTGAGAGCTCGACAAATTTCCATCGATTGCTTTCCTTTAAACTACCTATCATCAATAAGATTTTAAAAATTCATCTGAGTCATGAGGATGCCCCGCAATGGTGCAAAAGATTTGGATAGGAACGCTCTCATATTTTAACTCATGCGTTACCAACGTGATGAACATTTTCGGCGAAAAGTCTTGTACTAATCACAGAAACCTGTTCCGCCATCGGGCTTAAAATTGCTTCCACATTACGAATCTTAAAGATTTGGAATAGAAGAACTTGCTCTACATTTATTTGTCACCGACACCTCTAAAGCTAAACGAGGAAAGGAGAAAATAGAACGACGGTCGTCGTCTTTTCGCCCCGAAATTGCTAACCGGAATCCGACAGAGGGCCAAGTATTCGTTCAGTTGCTCGGTCCGTCTCGCGAGTAAACATCGTGCTCGTATCTTGCGAATAGAGAAGCTTTCTCGTAGTGTACGTTCAATTCTCATCTCTCCCGCGGCCAGTGGAATCTTGAAGATTGCCCCTGGAGAAAGCGACAGTGATGTTGCGTTTAGTGGTCATTGGAGAACATATAGGATATAATCGATGTGGCAGATTCGCACGGGACTGCATTGTGACATCGTCGAGTGAGTGAGGCGAGAAGCTTCGAGCGAGGTTCACGGAGAATTTTAAAGGTGAGACCCATCGGAATGTTTTCCTCGTCTCTTTGCCTGCGTTGACAAGAATGTGCATCGCAATTTAACCTCCTGATTGCTTCGAAACGCGGAGTTTGGAGTGCCCTCGGCTGGGGGATATCTTGATCACCGTAAATAAGACCAGATGTAAACAACAGCGAACGAATGCTTCATCGTCTCAGCTGTATCGTTCACATGGACTCGTATATTATCGCCTGGACGCGAACTTTATTAAGATTCCGAAGCCGTTTCTACAGTCAAAGCGCTTCCTCGTAGCATCATAGTTTACGTGAGGATGATTTCGTCTTCAATCGTGTTGATTTCATTCGAGGAAAGGGAAAATGAGGGACTGGGTATGGGAACGAAGTGAACGCGGCGAAGCCGCCATGGAAAGTGCAAAATGCATGGCGGCATTTCGAGGCGCCATTGTTACCGGTGGGAATCTAAAATTGAAAGAAGATTTTTCGAAATTAACCTGCGGTCCGTCGTAAACGACAAAACTTTCATGAAGACTAGTATTTATTATGATTTTTTTCCTACTACGTGAGTCTTACCGCACAGAAAGACCATTTTCATAATGTATCTAAAGCTAGTTCTTCGGAATTGAGGAAAACCGCCATTACTCGCCGTCGACGTAAAAGAAGAAAGAAATTTTGAGGTCATTCGATCGGTAATTGGATCAACAATTATTTGCCATGAAATTCATTAATACAGCGTCTGCACTGACAGCGGTGGTATTTCTCTCGGCCAATCAGAATCAAGAAAAAAGTTTACCGGGAACTCAAATTAGATGAAATCTTCAAATGATAAATTAAAATTTGATTAATCGTTAAATGCGTTGCTGCTGCTACTTTCTGAAGCTAATACACTATCAGAATTGATCGCGAAAGACTTTTTTCAAGTATTCGTCGAGTAAAAGAGCCCTACCATGCATAGTACCAAAAACAGAAATACTGTGGGGCTATAGACTTCTCTACTTCATAATGTAATTTGCACTATTTCTTGGCTTTTGAAGGGTAAGAGACGAGGATTGGCTGCTATAATTAACAACAAGTCAATACGGTAGCTTTCATAGCGAGCAGAAGTAGAGGAAGATTCTTTGTTTTGAATAATTGCTTGATTTTCAATGACATCTTTCTATTTCAATTCCAGGATGCTTCTCCACCGACAAATTCCTACTGCTGAGATGAATAATTCACTGCACCCAAGGGACTGCAAAGAGTAGTCATCGCCTTACTTCGAAGTGGAGGTTTTATTAAACACATTTCAATATGTTAATGGATTACTTTTCAAGGTATGAGGTTGTTGAAACTATGATGTCCGTTCAACTATTCTTTCAAAAGGAGTTAACCTGACGATGACTTAACTATACTACAAGATGAAAATTATATGAATGCATATGGTGAAAAGCAAAGTTAATTTACTGTCTTGATCAAATTAGATGTAATCATGTAATGTTTCATTAAAACTTGATAAATCGTTAATTATGTTACTGCTGCTTCTTTCTGAAGCTAATACACTGTAAGATTTGATCGCGAAAGACTTTTTTCAAGTATTCCTTAAGATGAACAGCTCTTCCATGCATACTACCACGAACAGAAGTAAATACTTTTGGTGCTACTTATTTCCTTACTTCATTATGTACTTTTCTTAAGCCAGATAATTGTGCAGAGTAGGAGACGAGGAAAACTGCTAGAAATAATTAAAATCATGACGGTAGCTTCCATAGCGATGAGAATTAGAGGTAAATTCTTTTCTTCGGATAATTGCCTGATTTTCAATGACATCTTTACATTTCAATTTCAGGATGCTTCTCCACCGACAAATTCCTGCAACTTAGATTAATAATTCACTGCACCCATAGGACTGCCTAGAGTGCTCATCACTTAACTTCGAAGTGGAGGTTTGATATTGCACATTTCAAGATGTTAGTGGATTATCTTTCAAGGTAAGAGTTTTTTGAAACGTTGGTAATGTAAATAATTCCTTTCATCGGATGTGACAATGTGAATGATTCTGCACGATGGAAATGAAATGAATCTATAAATTGAACGACAAAGGTGATCGATTTACAATCCAAGAATCAGTGTCTTTATGGGTTATATTAAAGAGTATTAATCAGTTCAATAATGAAAAACGCAGTTCGGCAAACAGAAACTTGCTGTTATGATTCCCGGATGTTAATTACACATTTGGGTAGGTATCAACTAAGAGGTAGGAGGATTTTGAAGCATTAGTTTCTGATAACATTTCCTTTTGATAGATGTCACACCAATGAGACCAATGATGTGATTTCCAATTGATGAATTTAAGATCCCGAGTGATGAATTGAATCAGTTTTAGTACTTGGGTGATGGGAAAGGAAACTTTGCAAGCAGGGAGTATCGTTTTCATGCAAGGATACTGATTGCACGTTTGAGCAAGTAAGAAGATTTCCCTTCACGATAAGAGGTATTTGAAACAATGATTTTTGTTCAACTTTTCTTTCATAAGTGGTCAACTCACTTTACATTTCTGCAAGATGAAAGTTATACGAATCTATAAGGTTGAAAGAGAATTAATATAATAATTTCCCTTGGATTGATGGGTGTGCGTAAGGGATAGTTTTCATTTCATTCGATGATGGAATGGGCAATTCGGCAGGCGGCGATGAGCACTGTAAGCGAGTCTCCACATCTGCTGAGATACCGTGTTTCCCCTCTCGGATAACTATTTTATTACCTATCGTTTTTCAGGCACCGAACGAACAACGAGATACATGTCTCCCTTGCTCCTAAAACATTCTCTTATTTTCAGGTGTATTCTTTCTGTGGGTACATCTAGCAAGGAAACAAGGCCGGGAGGACGGACGAGGAGTGAGCTAGGTTCTTTTCTACATTTGGGCAGGAGATTAGAAGCAACTTATAGAACGACCAACATAGTGAACATCTATTTTATGTGATGCAAGAGGATGTGAATTGAACGTATCGCTTGCCATGTAACTGATGGTTGAAATGCAATAAAGTTTCTATTTTAAATGGTTGAAAACTGGGTTTTACTCCACTCCCTTCAAGAAATATTAGTAAGAAAAAACGTTTAAAGTTAAATGCATACCCTTAGGTTTGACCGCTCTCCGAGTAAAGTTAAAGCACTCGTTAGGGTATTATTACCTCGAGGGCTTTCGTGAGAGCTCGACAAATTTCCATCGATTGCTTTCCTTTAAACTACCTATCATCAATAAGATTTTAAAAATTCATCTGAGTCATGAGGATGCCCCGCAATGGTGCAAAAGATTTGGATAGGAACGCTCTCATATTTTAACTCATGCGTTACCAACGTGATGAACATTTTCGGCGAAAAGTCTTGTACTAATCACAGAAACCTGTTCCGCCATCGGGCTTAAAATTGCTTCCACATTACGAATCTTAAAGATTTGGAATAGAAGAACTTGCTCTACATTTATTTGTCACCGACACCTCTAAAGCTAAACGAGGAAAGGAGAAAATAGAACGACGGTCGTCGTCTTTTCGCCCCGAAATTGCTAACCGGAATCCGACAGAGGGCCAAGTATTCGTTCAGTTGCTCGGTCCGTCTCGCGAGTAAACATCGTGCTCGTATCTTGCGAATAGAGAAGCTTTCTCGTAGTGTACGTTCAATTCTCATCTCTCCCGCGGCCAGTGGAATCTTGAAGATTGCCCCTGGAGAAAGCGACAGTGATGTTGCGTTTAGTGGTCATTGGAGAACATATAGGATATAATCGATGTGGCAGATTCGCACGGGACTGCATTGTGACATCGTCGAGTGAGTGAGGCGAGAAGCTTCGAGCGAGGTTCACGGAGAATTTTAAAGGTGAGACCCATCGGAATGTTTTCCTCGTCTCTTTGCCTGCGTTGACAAGAATGTGCATCGCAATTTAACCTCCTGATTGCTTCGAAACGCGGAGTTTGGAGTGCCCTCGGCTGGGGGATATCTTGATCACCGTAAATAAGACCAGATGTAAACAACAGCGAACGAATGCTTCATTGTCTCAGCTGTATCGTTCACATGGACTCGTATATTATCGCCTGGACGCGAACTTTATTAAGATTCCGAAGCCGTTTCTACAGTCAAAGCGCTTCCTCGTAGCATCATAGTTTACGTGAGGATGATTTCGTCTTCAATCGTGTTGATTTCATTCGAGGAAAGGGAAAATGAGGGACTGGGTATGGGAACGAAGTGAACGCGGCGAAGCCGCCATGGAAAGTGCAAAATGCATGGCGGCATTTCGAGGCGCCATTGTTACCGGTGGGAATCTAAAATTGAAAGAAGATTTTTCGAAATTAACCTGCGGTCCGTCGTAAACGACAAAACTTTCATGAAGACTAGTATTTATTATGATTTTTTTCCTACTACGTGAGTCTTACCGCACAGAAAGACCATTTTCATAATGTATCTAAAGCTAGTTCTTCGGAATTGAGGAAAACCGCCATTACTCGCCGTCGACGTAAAAGAAGAAAGAAATTTTGAGGTCATTCGATCGGTAATTGGATCAACAATTATTTGCCATGAAATTCATTAATACAGCGTCTGCACTGACAGCGGTGGTATTTCTCTCGGCCAATCAGAATCAAGAAAAAAGTTTACCGGGAACTCAAATTAGATGAAATCTTCAAATGATAAATTAAAATTTCATTAATCGTAAAATGCGTTGCTGCTGCTACTTTCTGAAGCTAATACACTATCAGAATTGATCGCGAAAGACTTTTTTCAAGTATTCGTCGAGTAAAAGAGCCCTACCATGCATAGTACCAAAAACAGAAATACTGTGGGGCTATAGACTTCTCTACTTCATAATGTAATTTGCACTATTTCTTGGCTTTTGAAGGGTAAGAGACGAGGATTGGCTGCTATAATTAACTACAAGTCAATACGGTAGCTTTCAAAGCGAGCAGAAGTAGAGGAAGATTCTTTGTTTTGAATAATTGCTTGATTTTCAATGACATCTTTCTATTTCAATTCCAGGATGCTTCTCCACCGACAAATTCCTACTGCTGAGATGAATAATTCACTGCACCCAAGGGACTGCAAAGAGTAGTAATCGCCTTACTTCGAAGTGGAGGTTTTATTAAACACATTTCAATATGTTAATTGATTACTTTTCAAGGTATGAGGTTGTTGAAACTATGATGTCCGTTCAACTTTTCTTTCAAAAGGAGTTACCCTGACGATGACTTAACTATACTACAAGATGAAAATTATATGAATGCATATGGTGAAAAGCAAAGTTAATTTACTGTCTTGATCAAATTAGATGTAATCATGTAATGTTTCATTAAAACTTGATAAATCGTTAATTATGTTACTGCTGCTTCTTTCTGAAGCTTATACACTGTAAGATTTGATCGCGAAAGACTTTTTTCAAGTATTCCTTAAGATGAACAGCTCTTCCATGCATACTACCACGAACAGAAGTAATTACTTTTGGTGCTAATTATTTCCTTACTTCATTATGTACTTTTCTTAAGCCAGATAATTGTGCAGAGTAGGAGACGAGGAAAACTGCTAGAAATAATTAAAATCATTACGGTAGCTTCCATAGCGATGAGAATAAGAGGTAAATTCTTTGCTTCGGATAATTGCCTGATTTTCAATGACATCTTTACATTTCAATTTCAGGATGCTTCTCCACCGACAAATTCCTGCAACTTAGATTAATAATTCACTGCACCCATAGGACTGCCTGGAGTGCTCATCACTTAACTTCGAAGTGGAGGTTTGATATTGCACATTTCAAGATGTTAGTGGATTATCTTTCAAGGTAAGAGTTTTTTGAAGCGTTGGTAATGTAAATAATTCCTTTCATCGAATGTGACAATGTGAATGATTCTGCACGAGGGAAATGAGATGAATCTATAAATTGAACGACAAAGGTGATCGATTTACAATCCAAGAATCAGTGTCTTTATGGGTTATATTAAAGAGTATTAATCAGTTCAATAATGAAAAACGCAGTTCGGCAAACAGAAACTTGCTGTTATGATTCCCGGATGTGAATTACACATTTGGGTAGGTATCATCTAAGAGGTAGGAGGATTTTGAAGCATTAGTTTCTGATAACATTTCCTTTTGATAGATGTCACACCAATGAGACCAATGATGTGATTTCCAATTGATGAATTTAAGATCCCGAGTGATGAATTGAATCAGTTTTAGTACTTGGGTGATGGGAAAGGAAACTTTGCAAGCAGGGAGTATCGTTTTCATGCAAGGATACTGATTGCACGTTTGAGCATTTAAGATGATTTCCCTTCACGATAAGAGGTATTTGAAACAATGATTTTTGTTCAACTTTTCTTTCATAAGTGGTCAACTCACTTTACATTTCTGCAAGATGAAAGTTATACGAATCTATAAGGTTGAGAGAGAATTAATATAATAATTTCCCTTGGATTGATGGGTGTGCGTAAGGGATAGTTTTCATTTCATTCGATGATGGAATGGGCAATTCGGCAGGCGGCGATGAGCACTGTAAGCGAGTCTCCACATCTGCTGAGATACCGTGTTTCCCCTCTCGGATAACTATTTTATTACCTATCGTTTTTCAGGCACCGAACGAACAACGAGATACATGTCTCCCTTGCTCCTAAAACATTCTCTTATTTTCAGGTGTATTCTTTCTGTGGGTACATCTAGCAAGGAAACAAGGCCGGGAGGACGGACGAGGAGTGAGCTAGGTTCTTTTCTACATTTGGGCAGGAGATTAGAAGCAACTTATAGAACGACCAACATAGTGAACATCTATTTTATGTGATGCAAGAGGATGTGAATTGAACGTATCGCTTGCCATGTAACTGATGGTTGAAATGCAATAAAGTTTCTATTTTAAATGGTTGAAAACTGGGTTTTACTCCACTCCCTTCAAGAAATATTAGTAAGAAAAAACGTTTAAAGTTAAATGCATACCCTTAGGTTTGACCGCTCTCCGAGTAAAGTTAAAGCACTCGTTAGGGTATTATTACCTCGAGGGCTTTCGTGAGAGCTCGACAAATTTCCATCGATTGCTTTCCTTTAAACTACCTATCATCAATAAGATTTTAAAAATTCATCTGAGTCATGAGGATGCCCCGCAATGGTGCAAAAGATTTGGATAGGAACGCTCTCATATTTTAACTCATGCGTTACCAACGTGATGAACATTTTCGGCGAAAAGTCTTGTACTAATCACAGAAACCTGTTCCGCCATCGGGCTTAAAATTGCTTCCACATTACGAATCTTAAAGATTTGGAATAGAAGAACTTGCTCTGCATTTATTTGTCACCGACACCTCTAAAGCTAAACGAGGAAAGGAGAAAATAGAACGACGGTCGTCGTCTTTTCGCCCCGAAATTGCTAACCGGAATCCGACAGAGGGCCAAGTATTCGTTCAGTTGCTCGGTCCGTCTCGCGAGTAAACATCGTGCTCGTATCTTGCGAATAGAGAAGCTTTCTCGTAGTGTACGTTCAATTCTCATCTCTCCCGCGGCCAGTGGAATCTTGAAGATTGCCCCTGGAGAAAGCGACAGTGATGTTGCGTTTAGTGGTCATTGGAGAACATATAGGATATAATCGATGTGGCAGATTCGCACGGGACTGCATTGTGACATCGTCGAGTGAGTGAGGCGAGAAGCTTCGAGCGAGGTTCACGGAGAATTTTAAAGGTGAGACCCATCGGAATGTTTTCCTCGTCTCTTTGCCTGCGTTGACAAGAATGTGCATCGCAATTTAACCTCCTGATTGCTTCGAAACGCGGAGTTTGGAGTGCCCTCGGCTGGGGGATATCTTGATCACCGTAAATAAGACCAGATGTAAACAACAGCGAACGAATGCTTCATTGTCTCAGCTGTATCGTTCACATGGACTCGTATATTATCGCCTGGACGCGAACTTTATTAAGATTCCGAAGCCGTTTCTACAGTCAAAGCGCTTCCTCGTAGCATCATAGTTTACGTGAGGATGATTTCGTCTTCAATCGTGTTGATTTCATTCGAGGAAAGGGAAAATGAGGGACTGGGTATGGGAACGAAGTGAACGCGGCGAAGCCGCCATGGAAAGTGCAAAATGCATGGCGGCATTTCGAGGCGCCATTGTTACCGGTGGGAATCTAAAATTGAAAGGAGATTTTTCGAAATTAACCTGCGGTCCGTCGTAAACGATAAAACTTTCATGAAGACTAGTATTTATTATGATTTTTTTCCTACTACGTGAGTCTTACCGCACAGAAAGACCATTTTCATAATGTATCTAAAGCTAGTTCTTCGGAATTGAGGAAAACCGCCATTACTCGCCGTCGACGTAAAAGAAGAAAGAAATTTTGAGGTCATTCGATCCGTAATTGGATCAACAATTATTTGCCATGAAATTCATTAATACAGCGTCTGCACTGACAGCGGTGGTATTTCTCTCGGCCAATCAGAATCAAGAAAAAAGTTTACCGGGAACTCAAATTAGATGAAATCTTCAAATGATAAATTAAAATTTGATTAATCGTTAAATGCGTTGCTGCTGCTACTTTCTGAAGCTAATACACTATCAGAATTGATCGCGAAAGACTTTTTTCAAGTATTCGTCGAGTAAAAGAGCCCTACCATGCATAGTACCAAAAACAGAAATACTGTGGGGCTATAGACTTCTCTACTTCATAATGTAATTTGCACTATTTCTTGGCTTTTGAAGGGTAAGAGACGAGGATTGGCTGCTATAATTAACTACAAGTCAATACGGTAGCTTTCAAAGCGAGCAGAAGTAGAGGAAGATTCTTTGTTTTGAATAATTGCTTGATTTTCAATGACATCTTTCTATTTCAATTCCAGCATGCTTCTCCACCGACAAATTCCTACTGCTGAGATGAATAATTCACTGCACCCAAGGGACTGCAAAGAGTAGTCATCGCCTTACTTCGAAGTGGAGGTTTTATTAAACACATTTCAATATCTTAATGGATTACTTTTCAAGGTATGAGGTTGTTGAAACTATGATGTCCGTTCAACTATTCTTTCAAAAGGAGTTACCCTGACGATGACTTAACTATACTACAAGATGAAAATTATATGAATGCATATGGTGAAAAGCAAAGTTAATTTACTGTCTTGATCAAATTAGATGTAATCATGTAATGTTTCATTAAAACTTGATAAATCGTTAATTATGTTACTGCTGCTTCTTTCTGAAGCTTATACACTGTAAGATTTGATCGCGAAAGACTTTTTTCAAGTATTCCTTAAGATGAACAGCTCTTCCATGCATACTACCACGAACAGAAGTAAATACTTTTGGTGCTACTTATTTCCTTACTTCATTATGTACTTTTCTTAAGCCAGATAATTGTGCAGAGTAGGAGACGAGGAAAACTGCTAGAAATAATTAAAATCATTACGGTAGCTTCCATAGCGATGAGAATTAGAGGTAAATTCTTTGCTTCGGATAATTCCCTGATTTTCAATGACATCTTTACATTTCAATTTCAGGATGCTTCTCCACCGACAAATTCCTGCAACTTAGATTAATAATTCACTGCACCCATAGGACTGCCTAGAGTGCTCATCACTTAACTTCGAAGTGGAGGTTTGATATTGCACATTTCAAGATGTTAGTGGATTATCTTTCAAGGTAAGAGTTTTTTGAAACGTTGGTAATGTAAATAATTCCTTTCATCGGATGTGACAATGTGAATGATTCTGCACGATGGAAATGAAATGAATCTATAAATTGAACGACAAAGGTGATCGATTTACAATCCAAGAATCAGTGTCTTTATGGGTTATATTAAAGAGTATTAATCAGTTCAATAATGAAAAACGCAGTTCGGCAAACAGAAACTTGCTGTTATGATTCCCGGATGTGAATTACACATTTGGGTAGGTATCAACTAAGAGGTAGGAGGATTTTGAAGCATTAGTTTCTGATAACATTTCCTTTTGATAGATGTCACACCAATGAGACCAATGATGTGATTTCCAATTGATGAATTTAAGATCCCGAGTGATGAATTGAATCAGTTTTAGTACTTGGGTGATGGGATAGGAAACTTTGCAAGCAGGGAGTATCGTTTTCATGCAAGGATACTGATTGCACGTTTGAGCAAGTAAGATGATTTCCCTTCACGATAAGAGGTATTTGAAACAATGATTTTTGTTCAACTTTTCTTTCATAAGTGGTCAACTCACTTTACATTTCTGCAAGATGAAAGTTATACGAATCTATAAGGTTGAAAGAAAATTAATATAATAATTTCCCTTGGATTGATGGGTGTGCGTAAGGGATGGTTTTCATTTCATTCGATGATGGAATGGGCAATTCGGCAGGCGGCGATGAGCACTGTAAGCGAGTCTCCACATCTATTGAGATACCGTGTTTTCCCTCTCGGATAACTATTTTATTACCTATCGTTTTTCAGGCACCGAACGAGCAACGAGATACATGTCTCCCTTGCTCCTAAAACATTCTCTTATTTTCAGGTGTATTCTTTCTGTGGGTACATCTAGCAAGGAAACAAGGCCGGGAGGACGGACGAGGAGTGAGCTAGGTTCTTTTCTACATTTGGGCAGGAGATTAGAAGCAACTTATAGAACGACCAACATAGTGAACATCTATTTTATGTGATGCAAGAGGATGTGAATTGAACGTATCGCTTGCCATGTAACTGATGGTTGAAATGCAATAAAGTTTCTATTTTAAATGGTTGAAAACTGGGTTTTACTCCACTCCCTTCAAGAAATATTAGTAAGAAAAAACGTTTAAAGTTAAATGCATACCCTTAGGTTTGACCGCTCTCCGAGTAAAGTTAAAGCACTCGTTAGGGTATTATTACCTCGAGGGCTTTCGTGAGAGCTCGACAAATTTCCATCGATTGCTTTCCTTTAAACTACCTATCATCAATAAGATTTTAAAAATTCATCTGAGTCATGAGGATGCCCCGCAATGGTGCAAAAGATTTGGATAGGAACGCTCTCATATTTTAACTCATGCGTTACCAACGTGATGAACATTTTCGGCGATAAGTCTTGTACTAATCACAGAAACCTGTTCCGCCATCGGGCTTAAAATTGCTTCCACATTACGAATCTTAAAGATTTGGAATAGAAGAACTTGCTCTACATGTCTTTGTCACCGACACCTCTAAAGCTAAACGAGGAAAGGAGAAAATAGAACGACGGTCGTCGTCTTTTTGCCCCGAAATTGCTAACCGGAATCCGACAGAGGGCCAAGTATTCGTTCAGTTGCTCGGTCCGTCTCGCGAGTAAACATCGTGCTCGTATCTTGCGAATAGAGAAGCTTTCTCGTAGTGTACGTTCAATTCTCATCTCTCCCGCGGCCAGTGGAATCTTGAAGATTGCCCCTGGAGAAAGCGACAGTGATGTTGCGTTTAGTGGTCATTGGAGAACCTATAGGATATAATCGATGTGGCAGATTCGCACGGGACTGCATTGTGACATCGTCGAGTGAGTGAGGCGAGAAGCTTCGAGCGAGGTTCACGGAGAATTTTAAAGGTGAGACCCATCGGAATGTTTTCCTCGTCTCTTTGCCTGCGTTGACAAGAATGTGCATCGCAATTTAACCTCCTGATTGCTTCGAAACGCGGAGTTTGGAGTGCCCTCGGCTGGGGGATATCTTGATCACCGTAAATAAGACCAGATGTAAACAACAGCGAACGAATGCTTCATTGTCTCAGCTGTATCGTTCACATGGACTCGTATATTATCGCCTGGACGCGACCTTTATTAAGATTCCGAAGCCGTTTCGACAGTCAAAGCGCTTCCTCGTAGCATCATGGTTTACTTGAGGATGATTTCGTCTTCAATCGTGTTGATTTCATTCGAGGAAAGGGAAAATGAGGGACTGGGTATGGGAACGAAGTGAACGCGGCGAAGCCGCCATGGAAAGTGCAAAATGCATGGCGGCATTTCGAGGCGCCATTGTTACCGGTGGGAATCTAAAATTGAAAGAAGATTTTTCGAAATTAACCTGCGGTCCGTCGTAAACGATAAAACTTTCATGAAGACTAATATTTATTATGATTTTTTTCCTACTACGTGAGTCTTACCGCACAGAAGGACCATTTTCATAATGTATCGAAAGCTAGTTCTTCGGAATTGAGGAAAACCGCCATTACTCGCCGTCGACGTAAAAGAAGAAAGAAATTTTGAGGTCATTCGATCGGTAATTGGATCAACAATTATTTGCCATGAAATTCATTAATACAGCGTCTGCACTGACAGCGGTGGTATTTCTTTCGGCCAATCAGAATCAAGAAAAAAGTTTACCGGGAACTCAAATTAGATGAAATCTTCAAATGATAAATTAAAATTTGATTAATCGTTAAATGCGTTGCTGCTGCTACTTTCTGAAGCTAATACACTATCAGAATTGATCGCGAAAGACTTTTTTCAAGTATTCGTCGAGTAAAAGAGCCCTACCATGCATAGTACCAAAAACAGAAATACTGTGGGGCTATAGACTTCTCTACTTCATAATGTAATTTGCACTATTTCTTGGCTTTTGAAGGGTAAGAGACGAGGATTGGCTGCTATAATTAACTACAAGTCAATACGGTAGCTTTCATAGCGAGCAGAAGTAGAGGAAGATTCTTTGTTTTGAATAATTGCTTGATTTTCAATGACATCTTTCTATTTCAATTCAAGGATGCTTCTCCACCGACAAATTCCTACTGCTGAGATGAATAATTCACTGCACCCAAGGGACTGCAAAGAGTGGTCATCGCCTTACTTCGAAGTGGAGGTTTTATTAAACACATTTCAATATCTTAATGGATTACTTTTCAAGGTATGAGGTTGTTGAAACTATGATGTCCGTTCAACTATTCTTTCAAAAGGAGTTAACCTGACGATGACTTAACTATACTACAAGATGAAAATTATATGAATGCATATGGTGAAAAGCAAAGTTAATTTACTGTCTTGATCAAATTAGATGTAATCATGTAATGTTTCATTAAAACTTGATAAATCGTTAATTATGTTACTGCTGCTTCTTTCTGAAGCTTATACACTGTAAGATTTGACCGCGAAAGACTTTTTTCAAGTATTCCTTAAGATGAACAGCTCTTCCATGCATACTACCACGAACAGAAGTAAATACTTTTGGTGCTACTTATTTCCTTACTTCATTATGTACTTTTCTTAAGCCAGATAATTGTGCAGAGTAGGAGACGAGGAAAACTGCTAGAAATAATTAAAATCATTACGGTAGCTTCCATAGCGATGAGAATTAGAGGTAAATTCTTTGCTTCGGATAATTGCCTGATTTTCAATGACATCTTTACATTTCAATTTCAGGATGCTTCTCCACCGACAAATTCCTGCAACTTAGATTAATAATTCACTGCACCCATAGGACTGCCTAGAGTGCTCATCACTTAACTTCGAAGTGGAGGTTTGATATTGCACATTTCAAGATGTTAGTGGATTATCTTTCAAGGTAAGAGTTTTTTGAAACGTTGGTAATGTAAATAATTCCTTTCATCGGATGTGACAATGTGAATGATTCTGCACGATGGAAATGAAATGAATCTATAAATTGAACGACAAAGGTGATCGATTTACAATCCAAGAATCAGTGTCTTTATGGGTTATATTAAAGAGTATTAATCAGTTCAATAATGAAAAACGCAGTTCGGCAAACAGAAACTTGCTGTTATGATTCCCGGATGTTAATTACACATTTGGGTAGGTATCATTTACAAGGTAGGAGGATTTTGAAGCATTAGTTTCTGATAACATTTCCTTTTGATAGATGTCACACCAATGAGACCAATGATGTGATTTCCAATGGATAAATTTAAGATCCCGAGTGATGAATTGAATCAGTTTTAGTACTTGGGTGATGGGAAAGGAAACTTTGCAAGCAGGGAGTATCGTTTTCATGCAAGGATACTGATTGCACGTTTGAGCAAGTAAGATGATTTCCCTTCACGATAAGAGGTATTTGAAACAATGATTTTTGTTCAACTTTTCTTTCATAAGTGGTCAACTCACTTTACATTTCTGCAAGATGAAAGTTATACGAATCTATAAGGTTGAAAGAAAATTAATATAATAATTTCCCTTGGATTGATGGGTGTGCGTAAGGGATGGTTTTCATTTCATTCGATGATGGAATGGGCAATTCGGCAGGCGGCGATGAGCACTGTAAGCGAGTCTCCACATCTGCTGAGATACCGTGTTTCCCCTCTCGGATAACTATTTTATTACCTATCGTTTTTCAGGCACCGAACGAACAACGAGATACATGTCTCCCTTGCTCCTAAAACATTCTCTTATTTTCAGGTGTATTCTTTCTGTGGGTACATCTAGCAAGGAAACAAGGCCGGGAGGACGGACGAGGAGTGAGCTAGGTTCTTTTCTACATTTGGGCAGGAGATTAGAAGCAACTTATAGAACGACCAACATAGTGAACATCTATTTTATGTGATGCAAGAGGATGTGAATTGAACGTATCGCTTGCCATGTAACTGATGGTTGAAATGCAATAAAGTTTCTATTTTAAATGGTTGAAAACTGGGTTTTACTCCACTCCCTTCAAGAAATATTAGTAAGAAAAAACGTTTAAAGTTAAATGCATACCCTTAGGTTTGACCGCTCTCCGAGTAAAGTTAAAGCACTCGTTAGGGTATTATTACCTCGAGGGCTTTCGTGAGAGCTCGACAAATTTCCATCGATTGCTTTCCTTTAAACTACCTATCATCAATAAGATTTTAAAAATTCATCTGAGTCATGAGGATGCCCCGCAATGGTGCAAAAGATTTGGATAGGAACGCTCTCATATTTTAACTCATGCGTTACCAACGTGATGAACATTTTCGGCGATAAGTCTTGTACTAATCACAGAAACCTGTTCCGCCATCGGGCTTAAAATTGCTTCCACATTACGAATCTTAAAGATTTGGAATAGAAGAACTTGCTCTACATTTATTTGTCACCGACACCTCTAAAGCTAAACGAGGAAAGGAGAAAATAGAACGACGGTCGTCGTCTTTTTGCCCCGAAATTCCTAACCGGAATCCGACAGAGGGCCAAGTATTCGTTCAGTTGCTCGGTCCGTCTCGCGAGTAAACATCGTGCTCGTATCTTGCGAATAGAGAAGCTTTCTCGTAGTGTACGTTCAATTCTCATCCTTCCCGCGGCCAGTGGAATCTTGAAGATTGCCCCTGGAGAAAGCGACAGTGATGTTGCGTTTAGTGGTCATTGGAGAACATATAGGATATAATCGATGTGGCAGATTCGCACGGGACTGCATTGTGACATCGTCGAGTGAGTGAGGCGAGAAGCCTCGAGCGAGGTTCACGGAGAATTTTAAAGGTGAGACCCATCGGAATATTTTCCTCGTCTCTTTGCCTGCGTTGACAAGAATGTGCATCGCAATTTAACCTCCTGATTGCTTCGAAACGCGGAGTTTGGAGTGCCCTCGGCTGGGGGATATCTTGATCACCGTAAATAAGACCAGATGTAAACAACAGCGAACGAATGCTTCATTGTCTCAGCTGTATCGTTCACATGGACTCGTATATTATCGCCTGGACGCGAACTTTATTAAGATTCCGAAGCCGTTTCGACAGTCAAAGCGCTTCCTCGTAGCATCATGGTTTACTTGAGGATGATTTCGTCTTCAATCGTGTTGATTTCATTCGAGGAAAGGGAAAATGAGGGACTGGGTATGGGAACGAAGTGAACGCGGCGAAGCCGCCATGGAAAGTGCAAAATGCATGGCGGCATTTCGAGGCGCCATTGTTACCGGTGGGAATCTAAAATTGAAAGAAGATTTTTCGAAATTAACCTGCGGTCCGTCGTAAACGATAAAACTTTCATGAAGACTAGTATTTATTATGATTTTTTTCCTACTACGTGAGTCTTACCGCACAGAAAGACCATTTTCATAATGTATCTAAAGCTAGTTCTTCGGAATTGAGGAAAACCGCCATTACTCGCCGTCGACGTAAAAGAAGAAAGAAATTTTGAGGTCATTCGATCGGTAATTGGATCAACAATTATTTGCCATGAAATTCATTAATACAGCGTCTGCACTGACAGCGGTGGTATTTCTCTCGGCCAATCAGAATCAAGAAAAAAGTTTACCGGGAACTCAAATTAGATGAAATCTTCAAATGATAAATTAAAATTTGATTAATCGTTAAATGCGTTGCTGCTGCTACTTTCTGAAGCTAATACACTATCAGAATTGATCGCGAAAGACTTTTTTCAAGTATTCGTCGAGTAAAAGAGCCCTACCATGCATAGTACCAAAAACAGAAATACTGTGGGGCTATAGACTTCTCTACTTCAAAAGCCAAGAAATAGTGCAAATTACATTATGAAGGGTAAGAGACGAGGATTGGCTGCTATAATTAACTACAAGTCAATACGGTAGCTTTCATAGCCAGCAGAAGTAGAGGAAGATTCTTTGTTTTGAATAATTGCTTGATTTTCAATGACATCTTTCTATTTCAATTCAAGGATGCTTCTCCACCGACAAATTCCTACTGCTGAGATGAATAATTCACTGCACCCAAGGGACTGCAAAGAGTGGTCATCGCCTTACTTCGAAGTGGAGGTTTTATTAAACACATTTCAATATCTTAATGGATTACTTTTCAAGGTATGAGGTTGTTGAAACTATGATGTCCGTTCAACTATTCTTTCAAAAGGAGTTAACCTGACGATGACTTAACTATACTACAAGATGAAAATTATATGAATGCATATGGTGAAAAGCAAAGTTAATTTACTGTCTTGATCAAATTAGATGTAATCATGTAATGTTTCATTAAAACTTGATAAATCGTTAATTATGTTACTGCTGCTTCTTTCTGAAGCTTATACACTGTAAGATTTGATCGCGAAAGACTTTTTTCAAGTATTCCTTAAGATGAACAGCTCTTCCATGCATACTACCACGAACAGAAGTAAATACTTTTGGTGCTACTTATTTCCTTACTTCATTATGTACTTTTCTTAAGCCAGATAATTGTGCAGAGTAGGAGACGAGGAAAACTGCTAGAAATAATTAAAATCATTACGGTAGCTTCCATAGCGATGAGAATTAGAGGTAAATTCTTTGCTTCGGATAATTGCTTGATTTTCAATGACATCTTTACATTTAAATTTCAGGATGCTTCTCCACCGACAAATTCCTGCAACTTAGATTAATAATTCACTGCACCCATAGGACTGCCTAGAGTGCTCATCACTTAACTTCGAAGTGGAGGTCTGATATTGCACATTTCAAGATGTTAGTGGATTATCTTTCAAGGTAAGAGTTTTTTGAAACGTTGGTAATGTAAATAATTCCTTTCATCGGATGTGACAATGTGAATGATTCTGCACGATGGAAATGAAATGAATCTATAAATTGAACGACAAAGGTGATCGATTTACAATCCAAGAATCAGTGTCTTTATGGGTTATATTAAAGAGTATTAATCAGTTCAATAATGAAAAACGCAGTTCGGCAAACAGAAACTTGCTGTTATGATTCCCGGATGTTAATTACACATTTGGGTAGGTATCATTTAAGAGGTAGGAGGATTTTGAAGCATTAGTTTCTGATAACATTTCCTTTTGATAGATGTCACACCAATGAGACCAATGATGTGATTTCCAATTGATGAATTTAAGATCCCGAGTGATGAATTGAATCAGTTTTAGTACTTGGGTGATGGGAAAGGAAACTTTGCAAGCAGGGAGTATCGTTCTCATGCAAGGATACTGATTGCACGTTTGAGCAAGTAAGATGATTTCCCTTCACGATAAGAGGTATTTGAAACAATGATTTTTGTTCAACTTTTCTTTCATAAGTGGTCAACTCATTTTACATTTCTGCAAGATGAAAGTTATACGAATCTATAAGGTTGAAAGAGAATTAATATAATAATTTCCCTTGGATTGATGGGTGTGCGTAAGGGATAGTTTTCATTTCATTCGATGATGGAATGGGCAATTCGGCAGGCGGCGATGAGCACTGTAAGCGAGTCTCCACATCTGCTGAGATACCGTGTTTCCCCTCTCGGATAACTATTTTATTACCTAACGTTTTTCAGGCACCGAACGAACAACGAGATACATGTCTCCCTTGCTCCTAAAACATTCTCTTATTTTCAGGTGTATTCTTTCTGTGGGTACATCTAGCAAGGAAACAAGGCCGGGAGGACGGACGAGGAGTGAGCTAGGTTCTTTTCTACATTTGGGCAGGAGATTAGAAGCAACTTATAGAACGACCAACATAGTGAACATCTATTTTATGTGATGCAAGAGGATGTGAATTGAACGTATCGCTTGCCATGTAACTGATGGTTGAAATGCAATAAAGTTTCTATTTTAAATGGTTGAAAACTGGGTTTTACTCCACTCCCTTCAAGAAATATTAGTAAGAAAAAACGTTTAAAGTTAAATGCATACCCTTAGGTTTGACCGCTCTCCGAGTAAAGTTAAAGCACTCGTTAGGGTATTATTACCTCGAGGGCTTTCGTGAGAGCTCGACAAATTTCCATCGATTGCTTTCCTTTAAACTACCTATCATCAATAAGATTTTAAAAATTCATCTGAGTCATGAGGATGCCCCGCAATGGTGCAAAAGATTTGGATAGGAACGCTCTCATATTTTAACTCATGCGTTACCAACGTGATGAACATTTTCGGCGATAAGTCTTGTACTAATCACAGAAACCTGTTCCGCCATCGGGCTTAAAATTGCTTCCACATTACGAATCTTAAAGATTTGGAATAGAAGAACTTGCTCTACATTTATTTGTCACCGACACCTCTAAAGCTAAACGAGGAAAGGAGAAAATAGAACGACGGTCGTCGTCTTTTTGCCCCGAAATTGCTAACCGGAATCCGACAGAGGGCCAAGTATTCGTTCAGTTGCTCGGTCCGTCTCGCGAGTAAACATCGTGCTCGTATCTTGCGAATAGAGAAGCTTTCTCGTAGTGTACGTTCAATTCTCATCCTTCCCGCGGCCAGTGGAATCTTGAAGATTGCCCCTGGAGAAAGCGACAGTGATGTTGCGTTTAGTGGTCATTGGAGAACATATAGGATATAATCGATGTGGCAGATTCGCACGGGACTGCATTGTGACATCGTCGAGTGAGTGAGGCGAGAAGCCTCGAGCGAGGTTCACGGAGAATTTTAAAGGTGAGACCCATCGGAATATTTTCCTCGTCTCTTTGCCTGCGTTGACAAGAATGTGCATCGCAATTTAACCTCCTGATTGCTTCGAAACGCGGAGTTTGGAGTGCCCTCGGCTGGGGGATATCTTGATCACCGTAAATAAGACCAGATGTAAACAACAGCGAACGAATGCTTCATTGTCTCAGCTGTATCGTTCACATGGACTCGTATATTATCGCCTGGACGCGAACTTTATTAAGATTCCGAAGCCGTTTCTACAGTCAAAGCGCTTCCTCGTAGCATCATAGTTTACGTGAGGATGATTTCGTCTTCAATCGTGTTGATTTCATTCGAGGAAAGGGAAAATGAGGGACTGGGTATGGGAACGAAGTGAACGCGGCGAAGCCGCCATGGAAAGTGCAAAATGCATGGCGGCATTTCGAGGCGCCATTGTTACCGGTGGGAATCTAAAATTGAAAGAAGATTTTTCGAAATTAACCTGCGGTCCGTCGTAAACGATAAAACTTTCATGAAGACTAGTATTTATTATGATTTTTTTCCTACTACGTGAGTCTTACCGCACAGAAGGACCATTTTCATAATGTATCGAAAGCTAGTTCTTCGGAATTGAGGAAAACCGCCATTACTCGCCGTCGACGTAAAAGAAGAAAGAAATTTTGAGGTCATTCGATCGGTAATTGGATCAACAATTATTTGCCATGAAATTCATTAATACAGCGTCTGCACTGACAGCGGTGGTATTTCTCTCGGCCAATCAGAATCAAGAAAAAAGTTTACCGGGAACTCAAATTAGATGAAATCTTCAAATGATAAATTAAAATTTGATTAATCGTTAAATGCGTTGCTGCTGCTACTTTCTGAAGCTAATACACTATCAGAATTGATCGCGAAAGACTTTTTTCAAGTATTCGTCGAGTAAAAGAGCCCTACCATGCATAGTACCAAAAACAGAAATACTGTGGGGCTATAGACTTCTCTACTTCAAAAGCCAAGAAATAGTGCAAATTACATTATGAAGGGTAAGAGACGAGGATTGGCTGCTATAATTAACTACAAGTCAATACGGTAGCTTATATAGCGAGCAGAAGTAGAGGAAGATTCTTTGTTTTGAATAATTGCTTGATTTTCAATGACATCTTTCTATTTCAATTCAAGGATGCTTCTCCACCGACAAATTCCTACTGCTGAGATGAATAATTCACTGCACCCAAGGGACTGCAAAGAGTGGTCATCGCCTTACTTCGAAGTGGAGGTTTTATTAAACACATTTCAATATCTTAATGGATTACTTTTCAAGGTATGAGGTTGTTGAAACTATGATGTCCGTTCAACTATTCTTTCAAAAGGAGTTAACCTGACGATGACTTAACTATACTACAAGATGAAAATTATATGAATGCATATGGTGAAAAGCAAAGTTAATTTACTGTCTTGATCAAATTAGATGTAATCATGTAATGTTTCATTAAAACTTGATAAATCGTTAATTATGTTACTGCTGCTTCTTTCTGAAGCTTATACACTGTAAGATTTGATCGCGAAAGACTTTTTTCAAGTATTCCTTAAGATGAACAGCTCTTCCATGCATACTACCACGAACAGAAGTAAATACTTTTGGTGCTACTTATTTCCTTACTTCATTATGTACTTTTCTTAAGCCAGATAATTGTGCAGAGTAGGAGACGAGGAAAACTGCTAGAAATAATTAAAATCATTACGGTAGCTTCCATAGCGATGAGAATTAGAGGTAAATTCTTTGCTTCGGATAATTGCTTGATTTTCAATGACATCTTTACATTTAAATTTCAGGATGCTTCTCCACCGACAAATTCCTGCAACTTAGATTAATAATTCACTGCACCCATAGGACTGCCTAGAGTGCTCATCACTTAACTTCGAAGTGGAGGTTTGATATTGCACATTTCAAGATGTTAGTGGATTATCTTTCAAGGTAAGAGTTTTTTGAAACGTTGGTAATGTAAATAATTCCTTTCATCGGATGTGACAATGTGAATGATTCTGCACGATGGAAATGAAATGAATCTATAAATTGAACGACAAAGGTGATCGATTTACAATCCAAGAATCAGTGTCTTTATGGGTTATATTAAAGAGTATTTATCAGTTCAATAATGAAAAACGCAGTTCGGCAAACAGAAACTTGCTGTTATGATTCCCGGATGTTAATTACACATTTGGGTAGGTATCATTTACAAGGTAGGAGGATTTTGAAGCATTAGTTTCTGATAACATTTCCTTTTGATAGATGTCACACCAATGAGACCAATGATGTGATTTCCAATGGATAAATTTAAGATCCCGAGTGATGAATTGAATCAGTTTTAGTACTTGGGTGATGGGAAAGGAAACTTTGCAAGCAGGGAGTATCGTTTTCATGCAAGGATACTGATTGCACGTTTGAGCAAGTAAGATGATTTCCCTTCACGATAAGAGGTATTTGAAACAATGATTTTTGTTCAACTTTTCTTTCATAAGTGGTCAACTCACTTTACATTTCTGCAAGATGAAAGTTATACGAATCTATAAGGTTGAAAGAAAATTAATATAATAATTTCCCTTGGATTGATGGGTGTGCGTAAGGGATGGTTTTCATTTCATTCGATGATGGAATGGGCAATTCGGCAGGCGGCGATGAGCACTGTAAGCGAGTCTCCACATCTGCTGAGATACCGTGTTTCCCCTCTCGGATAACTATTTTATTACCTAACGTTTTTCAGGCACCGAACGAACAACGAGATACATGTCTCCCTTGCTCCTAAAACATTCTCTTATTTTCAGGTGTATTCTTTCTGTGGGTACATCTAGCAAGGAAACAAGGCCGGGAGGACGGACGAGGAGTGAGCTAGGTTCTTTTCTACATTTGGGCAGGAGATTAGAAGCAACTTATAGAACGACCAACATAGTGAACATCTATTTTATGTGATGCAAGAGGATGTGAATTGAACGTATCGCTTGCCATGTAACTGATGGTTGAAATGCAATAAAGTTTCTATTTTAAATGGTTGAAAACTGGGTTTTACTCCACTCCCTTCAAGAAATATTAGTAAGAAAAAACGTTTAAAGTTAAATGCATACCCTTAGGTTTGACCGCTCTCCGAGTAAAGTTAAAGCACTCGTTAGGGTATTATTACCTCGAGGGCTTTCGTGAGAGCTCGACAAATTTCCATCGATTGCTTTCCTTTAAACTACCTATCATCAATAAGATTTTAAAAATTCATCTGAGTCATGAGGATGCCCCGCAATGGTGCAAAAGATTTGGATAGGAACGCTCTCATATTTTAACTCATGCGTTACCAACGTGATGAACATTTTCGGCGATAAGTCTTGTACTAATCACAGAAACCTGTTCCGCCATCGGGCTTAAAATTGCTTCCACATTACGAATCTTAAAGATTTGGAATAGAAGAACTTGCTCTACATTTATTTGTCACCGACACCTCTAAAGCTAAACGAGGAAAGGAGAAAATAGAACGACGGTCGTCGTCTTTTTGCCCCGAAATTGCTAACCGGAATCCGACAGAGGGCCAAGTATTCGTTCAGTTGCTCGGTCCGTCTCGCGAGTAAACATCGTGCTCGTATCTTGCGAATAGAGAAGCTTTCTCGTAGTGTACGTTCAATTCTCATCCTTCCCGCGGCCAGTGGAATCTTGAAGATTGCCCCTGGAGAAAGCGACAGTGATGTTGCGTTTAGTGGTCATTGGAGAACATATAGGATATAATCGATGTGGCAGATTCGCGCGGGACTGCATTGTGACATCGTCGAGTGAGTGAGGCGAGAAGCCTCGAGCGAGGTTCACGGAGAATTTTAAAGGTGAGACCCATCGGAATATTTTCCTCGTCTCTTTGCCTGCGTTGACAAGAATGTGCATCGCAATTTAACCTCCTGATTGCTTCGAAACGCGGAGTTTGGAGTGCCCTCGGCTGGGGGATATCTTGATCACCGTAAATAAGACCAGATGTAAACAACAGCGAACGAATGCTTCATTGTCTCAGCTGTATCGTTCACATGGACTCGTATATTATCGCCTGGACGCGAACTTTATTAAGATTCCGAAGCCGTTTCTACAGTCAAAGCGCTTCCTCGTAGCATCATAGTTTACGTGAGGATGATTTCGTCTTCAATCGTGTTGATTTCATTCGAGGAAAGGGAAAATGAGGGACTGGGTATGGGAACGAAGTGAACGCGGCGAAGCCGCCATGGAAAGTGCAAAATGCATGGCGGCATTTCGAGGCGCCATTGTTACCGGTGGGAATCTAAAATTGAAAGAAGATTTTTCGAAATTAACCTGCGGTCCGTCGTAAACGATAAAACTTTCATGAAGACTAGTATTTATTATGATTTTTTTCCTACTACGTGAGTCTTACCGCACAGAAAGACCATTTTCATAATGTATCGAAAGCTAGTTCTTCGGAATTGAGGAAAACCGCCATTACTCGCCGTCGACGTAAAAGAAGAAAGAAATTTTGAGGTCATTCGATCGGTAATTGGATCAACAATTATTTGCCATGAAATTCATTAATACAGCGTCTGCACTGACAGCGGTGGTATTTCTCTCAGCCAATCAGAATCAAGAAAAAAGTTTACCGGGAACTCAAATTAGATGAAATCTTCAAATGATAAATTAAAATTTGATTAATCGTTCAATGCGTTGCTGCTGCTACTTTCTGAAGCTAATACACTATCAGAATTGATCGCGAAAGACTTTTTTCAAGTATTCGTCGAGTAAAAGAGCCCTACCATGCATAGTACCAAAAACAGCAATACTGTGGGGCTATAGACTTCTCTACTTCATAATGTAATTTGCACTATTTCTTGGCTTTTGAAGGGTAAGAGACGAGGATTGGCTGCTATAATTAACTACAAGTCAATACGGTAGCTTTCATAGCCAGCAGAAGTAGAGGAAGATTCTTTGTTTTGAATAATTGCTTGATTTTCAATGACATCTTTCTATTTCAATTCCAGGATGCTTCTCCACCGACAAATTCCTACTGCTGAGATGAATAATTCACTGCACCCAAGGGACTGCAAAGAGTAGTCATCGCCTTACTTCGAAGTGGAGGTTTTATTAAACACATTTCAATATGTTAATGGATTACTTTTCAAGGTATGGGGTTGTTGAAACTATGATGTCCGTTCAACTATTCTTTCAAAAGGAGTTAACCTGACGATGACTTAACTATACTACAAGATGAAAATTATACGAATGCATATGGTGAAAAGCAAAGTTAATTTACTGTCTTGATCAAATTAGATGTAATCATGTAATGTTTCATTAAAACTTGATAAATCGTTAATTATGTTACTGCTGCTTCTTTCTGAAGCTTATACACTGTAAGATTTGATCGCGAAAGACTTTTTTCAAGTATTCCTTAAGATGAACAGCTCTTCCATGCATACTACCACGAACAGAAGTAAATACTTTTGGTGCTACTTATTTCCTTACTTCATTATGTACTTTTCTTAAGCCAGATAATTGTGCAGAGTAGGAGACGAGGAAAACTGCTAGAAATAATTAAAATCATTACGGTAGCTTCCATAGCGATGAGAATTAGAGGTAAATTCTTTGCTTCGGATAATTGCTTGATTTTCAATGACATCTTTACATTTAAATTTCAGGATGCTTCTCCACCGACAAATTCCTGCAACTTAGATTAATAATTCACTGCACCCATAGGACTGCCTAGAGTGCTCATCACTTAACTTCGAAGTGGAGGTCTGATATTGCACATTTCAAGATGTTAGTGGATTATCTTTCAAGGTAAGAGTTTTTTGAAACGTTGGTAATGTAAATAATTCCTTTCATCGGATGTGACAATGTGAATGATTCTGCACGATGGAAATGAAATGAATCTATAAATTGAACGACAAAGGTGATCGATTTACAATCCAAGAATCAGTGTCTTTATGGGTTATATTAAAGAGTATTAATCAGTTCAATAATGAAAAACGCAGTTCGGCAAACAGAAACTTGCTGTTATGATTCTCGGATGTGAATTACACATTTGGGTAGGTATTATTAAAGAGGTAGGAGGATTTTGAAGCATTAGTTTCTGATAACATTTCCTTTTGATAGATGTCACACCAATGAGACCAATGATGTGATTTCCAATTGATGAATTTAAGATCCCGAGTGATGAATTGAATCAGTTTTAGTACTTGGGTGATGGGAAAGGAAACTTTGCAAGCAGGGAGTATCGTTTTCATGCAAGGATACTGATTGCACGTTTGAGCAAGTAAGATGATTTCCCTTCACGATAAGAGGTATTTGATACAATGATTTTTGTTCAACTTTTCTTTCATAAGTGGTCAACTCACTTTACATGATTACTCACTTTAATGGATTACTTTTCAAGGTATGAGGTTGTTGAAACTATGATGTCCGTTCAACTATTCTTTCAAAAGGAGTTAACCTGACGATGACTTAACTATACTACAAGATGAAAATTATATGAATGCATATGGTGAAAAGCAAAGTTAATTTACTGTCTTGATCAAATTAGATGTAATCATGTAATGTTTCATTAAAACTTGATAAATCGTTAATTATGTTACTGCTGCTTCTTTCTGAAGCTTATACACTGTAAGATTTGATCGCGAAAGACTTTTTTCAAGTATTCCTTAAGATGAACAGCTCTTCCATGCATACTACCACGAACAGAAGTAAATACTTTTGGTGCTACTTATTTCCTTACTTCATTATGTACTTTTCTTAAGCCAGATAATTGTGCAGAGTAGGAGACGAGGAAAACTACTAGAAATAATTAAAATCATTACGGTAGCTTCCATAGCGATGAGAATTAGAGGTAAATTCTTTGCTTCGGATAATTGCTTGATTTTCAATGACATCTTTACATTTAAATTTCAGGATGCTTCTCCACCGACAAATTCCTGCAACTTAGATTAATAATTCACTGCACCCATAGGACTGCCTAGAGTGCTCATCACTTAACTTCGAAGTGGAGGTCTGATATTGCACATTTCAAGATGTTAGTGGATTATCTTTCAAGGTAAGAGTTTTTTGAAACGTTGGTAATGTAAATAATTCCTTTCATCGGATGTGACAATGTGAATGATTCTGCACGATGGAAATGAAATGAATCTATAAATTGAACGACAAAGGTGATCGATTTACAATCCAAGAATCAGTGTCTTTATGGGTTATATTAAAGAGTATTAATCAGTTCAATAATGAAAAACGCAGTTCGGCAAACAGAAACTTGCTGTTATGATTCTCGGATGTGAATTACACATTTGGGTAGGTATTATTAAAGAGGTAGGAGGATTTTGAAGCATTAGTTTCTGATAACATTTCCTTTTGATAGATGTCACACCAATGAGACCAATGATGTGATTTCCAATTGATGAATTTAAGATCCCGAGTGATGAATTGAATCAGTTTTAGTACTTGGGTGATGGGAAAGGAAACTTTGCAAGCAGGGAGTATCGTTTTCATGCAAGGATACTGATTGCACGTTTGAGCAAGTAAGATGATTTCCCTTCACGATAAGAGGTATTTGAAACAATGATTTTTGTTCAACTTTTCTTTCATAAGTGGTCAACTCACTTTACATTTCTGCAAGATGAAAGTTATACGAATCTATAAGGTTGAAAGAAAATTAATATAATAATTTCCCTTGGATTGATGGGTGTGCGTAAGGGATGGTTTTCATTTCATTCGATGATGGAATGGGCAATTCGGCAGGCGGCGATGAGCACTGTAAGCTAGTCTCCACATCTGCTGAGATACCGTGTTTCCCCTCTCGGATAACTATTTTATTACCTATCGTTTTTCAGGCACCGAACGAACAACGAGATACATGTCTCCCTTGCTCCTAAAACATTCTCTTATTTTCAGGTGTATTCTTTCTGTGGGTACATCTAGCAAGGAAACAAGGCCGGGAGGACGGACGAGGAGTGAGCTAGGTTCTTTTCTACATTTGGGCAGGAGATTAGAAGCAACTTATAGAACGACCAACATAGTGAACATCTATTTTATGTGATGCAAGAGGATGTGAATTGAACGTATCGCTTGCCATGTAACTGATGGTTGAAATGCAATAAAGTTTCTATTTTAAATGGTTGAAAACTGGGTTTTACTCCACTCCCTTCAAGAAATATAAGTAAGAAAAAACGTTTAAAGTTAAATGCATACCCTTAGGTTTGACCGCTCTCCGAGTAAAGTTAAAGCACTCGTTAGGGTATTATTACCTCGAGGGCTTTCGTGAGAGCTCGACAAATTTCCATCGATTGCTTTCCTTTAAACTACCTATCATCAATAAGATTTTAAAAATTCATCTGAGTCATGAGGATGCCCCGCAATGGTGCAAAAGATTTGGATAGGAACGCTCTCATATTTTAACTCATGCGTTACCAACGTGATGAACATTTTCGGCGATAAGTCTTGTACTAATCACAGAAACCTGTTCCGCCATCGGGCTTAAAATTGCTTCCACATTACGAATCTTAAAGATTTGGAATAGAAGAACTTGCTCTACATTTATTTGTCACCGACACCTCTAAAGCTAAACGAGGAAAGGAGAAAATAGAACGACGGTCGTCGTCTTTTTGCCCCGAAATTGCTAACCGGAATCCGACAGAGGGCCAAGTATTCGTTCAGTTGCTCGGTCCGTCTCGCGAGTAAACATCGTGCTCGTATCTTGCGAATAGAGAAGCTTTCTCGTAGTGTACGTTCAATTCTCATCTCTCCCGCGGCCAGTGGAATCTTGAAGATTGACCCTGGAGAAAGCGACAGTGATGTTGCGTTTAGTGGTCATTGGAGAACATATAGGATATAATCGATGTGGCAGATTCGCGCGGGACTGCATTGTGACATCGTCGAGTGAGTGAGGCGAGAAGCTTCGAGCGAGGTTCACGGAGAATTTTATAGGTGAGACCCATCGGAATATTTTCCTCGTCTCTTTGCCTGCGTTGACAAGAATGTGCATCGCAATTTAACCTCCTGATTGCTTCGAAACGCGGAGTTTGGAGTGCCCTCGGCTGGGGGATATCTTGATCACCGTAAATAAGACCAGATGTAAACAACAGCGAACGAATGCTTCATTGTCTCAGCTGTATCGTTCACATGGACTCGTATATTATCGCCTGGACGCGAACTTTATTAAGATTCCGAAGCCGTTTCTACAGTCAAAGCGCTTCCTCGTAGCATCATAGTTTACGTGAGGATGATTTCGTCTTCAATCGTGTTGATTTCATTCGAGGAAAGGGAAAATGAGGGACTGGGTATGGGAACGAAGTGAACGCGGCGAAGCCGCCATGGAAAGTGCAAAATGCATGGCGGCATTTCGAGGCGCCATTGTTACCGGTGGGAATCTAAAATTGAAAGAAGATTTTTCGAAATTAACCTGCGGTCCGTCGTAAACGATAAAACTTTCATGAAGACTAGTATTTATTATGATTTTTTTCCTACTACGTGAGTCTTACCGCACAGAAAGACCATTTTCATAATGTATCGAAAGCTAGTTCTTCGGAATTGAGGAAAACCGCCATTACTCGCCGTCGACGTAAAAGAAGAAAGAAATTTTGAGGTCATTCGATCGGTAATTGGATCAACAATTATTTGCCATGAAATTCATTAATACAGCGTCTGCACTGACAGCGGTGGTATTTCTCTCAGCCAATCAGAATCAAGAAAAAAGTTTACCGGGAACTCAAATTAGATGAAATCTTCAAATGATAAATTAAAATTTGATTAATCGTTCAATGCGTTGCTGCTGCTACTTTCTGAAGCTAATACACTATCAGAATTGATCGCGAAAGACTTTTTTCAAGTATTCGTCGAGTAAAAGAGCCCTACCATGCATAGTACCAAAAACAGCAATACTGTGGGGCTATAGACTTCTCTACTTCATAATGTAATTTGCACTATTTCTTGGCTTTTGAAGGGTAAGAGACGAGGATTGGCTGCTATAATTAACTACAAGTCAATACGGTAGCTTTCATAGCCAGCAGAAGTAGAGGAAGATTCTTTGTTTTGAATAATTGCTTGATTTTCAATGACATCTTTCTATTTCAATTCCAGGATGCTTCTCCACCGACAAATTCCTACTGCTGAGATGAATAATTCACTGCACCCAAGGGACTGCAAAGAGTAGTCATCGCCTTACTTCGAAGTGGAGGTTTTATTAAACACATTTCAATATGTTAATGGATTACTTTTCAAGGTATGGGGTTGTTGAAACTATGATGTCCGTTCAACTATTCTTTCAAAAGGAGTTAACCTGACGATGACTTAACTATACTACAAGATGAAAATTATACGAATGCATATGGTGAAAAGCAAAGTTAATTTACTGTCTTGATCAAATTAGATGTAATCATGTAATGTTTCATTAAAACTTGATAAATCGTTAATTATGTTACTGCTGCTTCTTTCTGAAGCTTATACACTGTAAGATTTGATCGCGAAAGACTTTTTTCAAGTATTCCTTAAGATGAACAGCTCTTCCATGCATACTACCACGAACGGAAGTAATTACTTTTGGTGCTACTTATTTCCTTACTTCATTATGTACTTTTCTTAAGCCAGATAATTGTGCAGAGTAGGAGACGAGGAAAACTGCTAGAAATAATTAAAATCATTACGGTAGCTTCCATAGCGATGAGAATTAGAGGTAAATTCTTTGCTTCGGATAATTGCTTGATTTTCAATGACATCTTTACATTTCAATTTCAGGATGCTTCTCCACCGACAAATTCCTGCAACTTAGATTAATAATTCACTGCACCCATAGGACTGCCTAGAGTGCTCATCACTTAACTTCGAAGTGGAGGTTTGATATTGCACATTTCAAGATGTTAGTGGATTATCTTTCAAGGTAAGAGTTTTTTGAAACGTTGGTAATGTAAATAATTCCTTTCATCGGATGTGACAATGTGAATGATTCTGCACGATGGAAATGAAATGAATCTATAAATTGAACGACAAAGGTGATCGATTTACAATCCAAGAATCAGTGTCTTTATGGGTTATATTAAAGAGTATTAATCAGTTCAATAATGAAAAACGCAGTTCGGCAAACAGAAACTTGCTGTTATGATTCTCGGATGTGAATTACACATTTGGGTAGGTATTATTAAAGAGGTAGGAGGATTTTGAAGCATTAGTTTCTGATAACATTTCCTTTTGATAGATGTCACACCAATGAGACCAATGATGTGATTTCCAATTGATGAATTTAAGATCCCGAGTGATGAATTGAATCAGTTTTAGTACTTGGGTGATGGGAAAGGAAACTTTGCAAGCAGGGAGTATCGTTTTCATGCAAGGATACTGATTGCACGTTTGAGCAAGTAAGATGATTTCCCTTCACGATAAGAGGTATTTGAAACAATGATTTTTGTTCAACTTTTCTTTCATAAGTGGTCAACTCACTTTACATGATTACTCACTTTAATGGATTACTTTTCAAGGTATGAGGTTGTTGAAACTATGATGTCCGTTCAACTATTCTTTCAAAAGGAGTTAACCTGACGATGACTTAACTATACTACAAGATGAAAATTATATGAATGCATATGGTGAAAAGCAAAGTTAATTTACTGTCTTGATCAAATTAGATGTAATCATGTAATGTTTCATTAAAACTTGATAAATCGTTAATTATGTTACTGCTGCTTCTTTCTGAAGCTTATACACTGTAAGATTTGATCGCGAAAGACTTTTTTCAAGTATTCCTTAAGATGAACAGCTCTTCCATGCATACTACCACGAACAGAAGTAAATACTTTTGGTGCTACTTATTTCCTTACTTCATTATGTACTTTTCTTAAGCCAGATAATTGTGCAGAGTAGGAGACGAGGAAAACTGCTAGAAATAATTAAAATCATTACGGTAGCTTCCATAGCGCTGAGAATTAGAGGTAAATTCTTTGCTTCGGGTAATTGCTTGATTTTCAATGACATCTTTACATTTAAATTTCAGGATGCTTCTCCACCGACCAATTCCTGCAACTTAGATTTATAATTCACTGCACCCATAGGACTGCCTAGAGTGCTCATCACTTAACTTCGAAGTGGAGGTTTGATATTGCACATTTCAAGATGTTAGTGGATTATCTTTCAAGGTAAGAGTTTTTTGAAACGTTGGTAATGTAAATAATTCCTTTCATCGGATGTGACAATGTGAATGATTCTGCACGATGGAAATGAAATGAATCTATAAATTGAACGACAAAGGTGATCGATTTACAATCCAAGAATCAGTGTCTTTATGGGTTATATTAAAGAGTATTAATCAGTTCAATAATGAAAAACGCAGTTCGGCAAACAGAAACTTGCTGTTATGATTCTCGGATGTGAATTACACATTTGGGTAGGTATTATTAAAGAGGTAGGAGGATTTTGAAGCATTAGTTTCTGATAACATTTCCTTTTGATAGATGTCACACCAATGAGACCAATGATGTGATTTCCAATTGATGAATTTAAGATCCCGAGTGATGAATTGAATCAGTTTTAGTACTTGGGTGATGGGAAAGGAAACTTTGCAAGCAGGGAGTATCGTTTTCATGCAAGGATACTGATTGCACGTTTGAGCAAGTAAGATGATTTCCCTTCACGATAAGAGGTATTTGAAACAATGATTTTTGTTCAACTTTTCTTTCATAAGTGGTCAACTCACTTTACATGATTACTCACTTTAATGGATTACTTTTCAAGGTATGAGGTTGTTGAAACTATGATGTCCGTTCAACTATTCTTTCAAAAGGAGTTAACCTGACGATGACTTAACTATACTACAAGATGAAAATTATATGAATGCATATGGTGAAAAGCAAAGTTAATTTACTGTCTTGATCAAATTAGATGTAATCATGTAATGTTTCATTAAAACTTGATAAATCGTTAATTATGTTACTGCTGCTTCTTTCTGAAGCTTAGACACTGTAAGATTTGATCGCGAAAGACTTTTTTCAAGTATTCCTTAAGATGAACAGCTCTTCCATGCATACTACCACGAACAGAAGTAAATACTTTTGGTGCTACTTATTTCCTTACTTCATTATGTACTTTTCTTAAGCCAGATAATTGTGCAGAGTAGGAGACGAGGAAAACTGCTAGAAATAATTAAAATCATTACGGTAGCTTCCATAGCGATGAGAATTAGAGGTAAATTCTTTGCTTCGGATAATTGCTTGATTTTCAATGACATCTTTACATTTAAATTTCAGGATGCTTCTCCACCGACAAATTCCTGCAACTTAGATTAATAATTCACTGCACCCATAGGACTGCCTAGAGTGCTCATCACTTAACTTCGAAGTGGAGGTTTGATATTGCACATTTCAAGATGTTAGTGGATTATCTTTCAAGGTAAGAGTTTTTTGAAACGTTGGTAATGTAAATAATTCCTTTCATCGGATGTGACAATGTGAATGATTCTGCACGATGGAAATGAAATGAATCTATAAATTGAACGACAAAGGTGATCGATTTACAATCCAAGAATCAGTGTCTTTATGGGTTATATTAAAGAGTATTAATCAGTTCAATAATGAAAAACGCAGTTCGGCAAACAGAAACTTGCTGTTATGAATCTCGGATGTGAATTACACATTTGGGTAGGTATTATTAAAGAGGTAGGAGGATTTTGAAGCATTAGTTTCTGATAACATTTCCTTTTGATAGATGTCACACCAATGAGACCAATGATGTGATTTCCAATTGATGAATTTAAGATCCCGAGTGATGAATTGAATCAGTTTTAGTACTTGGGTGATGGGATAGGAAACTTTGCAAGCAGGGAGTATCGTTTTCATGCAAGGATACTGATTGCACGTTTGAGCAAGTAAGATGATTTCCCTTCACGATAAGAGGTATTTGAAACAATGATTTTTGTTCAACTTTTCTTTCATAAGTGGTCAACTCACTTTACATTTCTGCAAGATGAAAGTTATACGAATCTATAAGGTTGAAAGAAAATTAATATAATAATTTCCCTTGGATTGATGGGTGTGCGTAAGGGATGGTTTTCATTTCATTCGATGATGGAATGGGCAATTCGGCAGGCGGCGATGAGCACTGTAAGCGAGTCTCCACATCTGCTGAGATACCGTGTTTCCCCTCTCGGATAACTATTTTATTACCTAACGTTTTTCAGGCACCGAACGAACAACGAGATACATGTCTCCCTTGCTCCTAAAACATTCTCTTATTTTCAGGTGTATTCTTTCTGTGGGTACATCTAGCAAGGAAACAAGGCCGGGAGGACGGACGAGGAGTGAGCTAGGTTCTTTTCTACATTTGGGCAGGAGATTAGAAGCAACTTATAGAACGACCAACATAGTGAACATCTATTTTATGTGATGCAAGAGGATGTGAATTGAACGTATCGCTTGCCATGTAACTGATGGTTGAAATGCAATAAAGTTTCTATTTTAAATGGTTGAAAACTGGGTTTTACTCCACTCCCTTCAAGAAATATAAGTAAGAAAAAACGTTTAAAGTTAAATGCATACCCTTAGGTTTGACCGCTCTCCGAGTAAAGTTAAAGCACTCGTTAGGGTATTATTACCTCGAGGGCTTTCGTGAGAGCTCGACAAATTTCCATCGATTGCTTTCCTTTAAACTACCTATCATCAATAAGATTTTAAAAATTCATCTGAGTCATGAGGATGCCCCGCAATGGTGCAAAAGATTTGGATAGGAACGCTCTCATATTTTAACTCATGCGTTACTAACGTGATGAACATTTTCGGCGATAAGTCTTGTACTAATCACAGAAACCTGTTCCGCCATCGGGCTTAAAATTGCTTCCACATTACGAATCTTAAAGATTTGGAATAGAAGAACTTGCTCTACATTTATTTGTCACCGACACCTCTAAAGCTAAACGAGGAAAGGAGAAAATAGAACGACGGTCGTCGTCTTTTTGCCCCGAAATTGCTAACCGGAATCCGACAGAGGGCCAAGTATTCGTTCAGTTACTCGGTCCGTCTCGCGAGTAAACATCGTGCTCGTATCTTGCGAATAGAGAAGCTTTCTCGTAGTGTACGTTCAATTCTCATCTCTCCCGCGGCCAGTGGAATCTTGAAGATTGCCCCTGGAGAAAGCGACAGTGATGTTGCGTTTAGTGGTCATTGGAGAACATATAGGATATAATCGATGTGGCAGATTCGCGCGGGACTGCATTGTGACATCGTCGAGTGAGTGAGGCGAGAAGCTTCGAGCGAGGTTCACGGAGAATTTTATAGGTGAGACCCATCGGAATATTTTCCTCGTCTCTTTGCCTGCGTTGACAAGAATGTGCATCGCAATTTAACCTCCTGATTGCTTCGAAACGCGGAGTTTGGAGTGCCCTCGGCTGGGGGATATCTTGATCACCGTAAATAAGACCAGATGTAAACAACAGCGAACGAATGCTTCATTGTCTCAGCTGTATCGTTCACATGGACTCGTATATTATCGCCTGGACGCGAACTTTATTAAGATTCCGAAGCCGTTTCTACAGTCAAAGCGCTTCCTCGTAGCATCATAGTTTACGTGAGGATGATTTCGTCTTCAATCGTGTTGATTTCATTCGAGGAAAGGGAAAATGAGGGACTGGGTATGGGAACGAAGTGAACGCGGCGAAGCCGCCATGGAAAGTGCAAAATGCATGGCGGCATTTCGAGGCGCCATTGTTACCGGTGGGAATCTAAAATTGAAAGAAGATTTTTCGAAATTAACCTGCGGTCCGTCGTAAACGATAAAACTTTCATGAAGACTAGTATTTATTATGATTTTTTTCCTAATACGTGAGTCTTACCGCACAGAAAGACCATTTTCATAATGTATCGAAAGCTAGTTCTTCGGAATTGAGGAAAACCGCCATTACTCGCCGTCGACGTAAAAGAAGAAAGAAATTTTGAGGTCATTCGATCGGTAATTGGATCAACAATTATTTGCCATGAAATTCATTAATACAGCGTCTGCACTGACAGCGGTGGTATTTCTCTCAGCCAATCAGAATCAAGAAAAAAGTTTACCGGGAACTCAAATTAGATGAAATCTTCAAATGATAAATTAAAATTTGATTAATCGTTCAATGCGTTGCTGCTGCTACTTTCTGAAGCTAATACACTATCAGAATTGATCGCGAAAGACTTTTTTCAAGTATTCGTCGAGTAAAAGAGCCCTACCATGCATAGTACCAAAAACAGCAATACTGTGGGGCTATAGACTTCTCTACTTCATAATGTAATTTGCACTATTTCTTGGCTTTTGAAGGGTAAGAGACGAGGATTGGCTGCTATAATTAACTACAAGTCAATACGGTAGCTTTCATAGCCAGCAGAAGTAGAGGAAGATTCTTTGTTTTGAATAATTGCTTGATTTTCAATGACATCTTTCTATTTCAATTCCAGGATGCTTCTCCACCGACAAATTCCTACTGCTGAGATGAATAATTCACTGCACCCAAGGGACTGCAAAGAGTAGTCATCGCCTTACTTCGAAGTGGAGGTTTTATTAAACACATTTCAATATGTTAATGGATTACTTTTCAAGGTATGGGGTTGTTGAAACTATGATGTCCGTTCAACTATTCTTTCAAAAGGAGTTAACCTGACGATGACTTAACTATACTACAAGATGAAAATTATATGAATGCATATGGTGAAAAGCAAAGTTAATTTACTGTCTTGATCAAATTAGATGTAATCATGTAATGTTTCATTAAAACTTGATAAATCGTTAATTATGTTACTGCTGCTTCTTTCTGAAGCTTATACACTGTAAGATTTGATCGCGAAAGACTTTTTTCAAGTATTCCTTAAGATGAACCGCTCTTCCATGCATACTACCACGAACAGAAGTAATTACTTTTGGTGCTACTTATTTCCTTACTTCATTATGTACTTTTCTTAAGCCAGATAATTGTGCAGAGTAGGAGACGAGGAAAACTGCTAGAAATAATTAAAATCATTACGGTAGCTTCCATAGCGATGAGAATTAGAGGTAAATTCTTTGCTTCGGATAATTGCTTGATTTTCAATGACATCTTTACATTTCAATTTCAGGATGCTTCTCCACCGACAAATTCCTGCAACTTAGATTAATAATTCACTGCACCCATAGGACTGCCTAGAGTGCTCATCACTTAACTTCGAAGTGGAGGTCTGATATTGCACATTTCAAGATGTTAGTGGATTATCTTTCAAGGTAAGAGTTTTTTGAAACGTTGGTAATGTAAATAATTCCTTTCATCGGATGTGACAATGTGAATGATTCTGCACGATGGAAATGAAATGAATCTATAAATTGAACGACAAAGGTGATCGATTTACAATCCAAGAATCAGTGTCTTTATGGGTTATATTAAAGAGTATTAATCAGTTCAATAATGAAAAACGCAGTTCGGCAAACAGAAACTTGCTGTTATGATTCTCGGATGTGAATTACACATTTGGGTAGGTATTATTAAAGAGGTAGGAGGATTTTGAAGCATTAGTTTCTGATAACATTTCCTTTTGATAGATGTCACACCAATGAGACCAATGATGTGATTTCCAATTGATGAATTTAAGATCCCGAGTGATGAATTGAATCAGTTTTAGTACTTGGGTGATGGGAAAGGAAACTTTGCAAGCAGGGAGTATCGTTTTCATGCAAGGATACTGATTGCACGTTTGAGCAAGTAAGATGATTTCCCTTCACGATAAGAGGTATTTGAAACAATGATTTTTGTTCAACTTTTCTTTCATAAGTGGTCAACTCACTTTACATGATTACTCACATTAATGGATTACTTTTCAAGGTATGAGGTTGTTGAAACTATGATGTCCGTTCAACTATTCTTTCAAAAGGAGTTAACCTGACGATGACTTAACTATACTACAAGATGAAAATTATATGAATGCATATGGTGAAAAGCAAAGTTAATTTACTGTCTTGATCAAATTAGATGTAATCATGTAATGTTTCATTAAAACTTGATAAATCGTTAATTATGTTACTGCTGCTTCTTTCTGAAGCTTATACACTGTAAGATTTGATCGCGAAAGACTTTTTTCAAGTATTCCTTAAGATGAACAGCTCTTCCATGCATACTACCACGAACAGAAGTAAATACTTTTGGTGCTACTTATTTCCTTACTTCATTATGTACTTTTCTTAAGCCAGATAATTGTGCAGAGTAGGAGACGAGGAAAACTGCTAGAAATAATTAAAATCATTACGGTAGCTTCCATAGCGATGAGAATTAGAGGTAAATTCTTTGCTTCGGATAATTGCCTGATTTTCAATGACATCTTTACATTTCAATTTCAGGATGCTTCTCCACCGACAAATTCCTGCAACTTAGATTAATAATTCACTGCACCCATAGGACTGCCTAGAGTGCTCATCACTTAACTTCGAAGTGGAGGTTTGATATTGCACATTTCAAGATGTTAGTGGATTATCTTTCAAGGTAAGAGTTTTTTGAAACGTTGGTAATGTAAATAATTCCTTTCATCGGATGTGACAATGTGAATGATTCTGCACGATGGAAATGAAATGAATCTATAAATTGAACGACAAAGGTGATCGATTTACAATCCAAGAATCAGTGTCTTTATGGGTTATATTAAAGAGTATTAATCAGTTCAATAATGAAAAACGCAGTTCGGCAAACAGAAACTTGCTGTTATGATTCCCGGATGTTAATTACACATTTGGGTAGGTATCATTTACAAGGTAGGAGGATTTTGAAGCATTAGTTTCTGATAACATTTCCTTTTGATAGATGTCACACCAATGAGACCAATGATGTGATTTCCAATTGATGAATTTAAGATCCCGAGTGATGAATTGAATCAGTTTTAGTACTTGGGTGATGGGAAAGGAAACTTTGCAAGCAGGGAGTATCGTTTTCATGCAAGGATACTGATTGCACGTTTGAGCAAGTAAGATGATTTCCCTTCACGATAAGAGGTATTTGAAACAATGATTTTTGTTCAACTTTTCTTTCATAAGTGGTCAACTCACTTTACATGATTACTCACTTTAATGGATTACTTTTCAAGGTATGAGGTTGTTGAAACTATGATGTCCGTTCAACTATTCTTTCAAAAGGAGTTAACCTGACGATGACTTAACTATACTACAAGATGAAAATTATATGAATGCATATGGTGAAAAGCAAAGTTAATTTACTGTCTTGATCAAATTAGATGTAATCATGTAATGTTTCATTAAAACTTGATAAATCGTTAATTATGTTACTGCTGCTTCTTTCTGAAGCTTATACACTGTAAGATTTGATCGCGAAAGACTTTTTTCAAGTATTCCTTAAGATGAACAGCTCTTCCATGCATACTACCACGAACAGAAGTAAATACTTTTGGTGCTACTTATTTCCTTACTTCATTATGTACTTTTCTTAAGCCAGATAATTGTGCAGAGTAGGAGACGAGGAAAACTGCTAGAAATAATTAAAATCATTACGGTAGCTTCCATAGCGATGAGAATTAGAGGTAAATTCTTTGCTTCGGATAATTCCCTGATTTTCAATGACATCTTTACATTTCAATTTCAGGATGCTTCTCCACCGACAAATTCCTGCAACTTAGATTAATAATTCACTGCACCCATAGGACTGCCTAGGGTGCTCATCACTTAACTTCGAAGTGGAGGTCTGATATTGCACATTTCAAGATGTTAGTGGATTATCTTTCAAGGTAAGAGTTTTTTGAAACGTTGGTAATGTAAATAATTCCTTTCATCGGATGTGACAATGTGAATGATTCTGCACGATGGAAATGAAATGAATCTATAAATTGAACGACAAAGGTGATCGATTTACAATCCAAGAATCAGTGTCTTTATGGGTTATATTAAAGAGTATTAATCAGTTCAATAATGAAAAACGCAGTTCGGCAAACAGAAACTTGCTGTTATGATTCTCGGATGTGAATTACACATTTGGGTAGGTATTATTAAAGAGGTAGGAGGATTTTGAAGCATTAGTTTCTGATAACATTTCCTTTTGATAGATGTCACACCAATGAGACCAATGATGTGATTTCCAATTGATGAATTTAAGATCCCGAGTGATGAATTGAATCAGTTTTAGTACTTGGGTGATGGGAAAGGAAACTTTGCAAGCAGGGAGTATCGTTTTCATGCAAGGATACTGATTGCACGTTTGAGCAAGTAAGATGATTTCCCTTCACGATAAGAGGTATTTGAAACAATGATTTTTGTTCAACTTTTCTTTCATAAGTGGTCAACTCACTTTACATTTCTGCAAGATGAAAGTTATACGAATCTATAAGGTTGAAAGAAAATTAATATAATAATTTCCCTTGGATTGATGGGTGTGCGTAAGGGATGGTTTTCATTTCATTCGATGATGGAATGGGCAATTCGGCAGGCGGCGATGAGCACTGTAAGCTAGTCTCCACATCTGCTGAGATACCGTGTTTCCCCTCTCGGATAACTATTTTATTACCTATCGTTTTTCAGGCACCGAACGAACAACGAGATACATGTCTCCCTTGCTCCTAAAACATTCTCTTATTTTCAGGTGTATTCTTTCTGTGGGTACATCTAGCAAGGAAACAAGGCCGGGAGGACGGACGAGGAGTGAGCTAGGTTCTTTTCTACATTTGGGCAGGAGATTAGAAGCAACTTATAGAACGACCAACATAGTGAACATCTATTTTATGTGATGCAAGAGGATGTGAATTGAACGTATCGCTTGCCATGTAACTGATGGTTGAAATGCAATAAAGTTTCTATTTTAAATGGTTGAAAACTGGGTTTTACTCCACTCCCTTCAAGAAATATAAGTAAGAAAAAACGTTTAAAGTTAAATGCATACCCTTAGGTTTGACCGCTCTCCGAGTAAAGTTAAAGCACTCGTTAGGGTATTATTACCTCGAGGGCTTTCGTGAGAGCTCGACAAATTTCCATCGATTGCTTTCCTTTAAACTACCTATCATCAATAAGATTTTAAAAATTCATCTGAGTCATGAGGATGCCCCGCAATGGTGCAAAAGATTTGGATAGGAACGCTCTCATATTTTAACTCATGCGTTACCAACGTGATGAACATTTTCGGCGATAAGTCTTGTACTAATCACAGAAACCTGTTCCGCCATCGGGCTTAAAATTGCTTCCACATTACGAATCTTAAAGATTTGGAATAGAAGAACTTGCTCTACATTTATTTGTCACCGACACCTCTAAAGCTAAACGAGGAAAGGAGAAAATAGAACGACGGTCGTCGTCTTTTTGCCCCGAAATTGCTAACCGGAATCCGACAGAGGGCCAAGTATTCGTTCAGTTGCTCGGTCCGTCTCGCGAGTAAACATCGTGTTCGTATCTTGCGAATAGAGAAGCTTTCTCGTAGTGTACGTTCAATTCTCATCTCTCCCGCGGCCAGTGGAATCTTGAAGATTGCCCCTGGAGAAAGCGACAGTGATGTTGCGTTTAGTGGTCATTGGAGAACATATAGGATATAATCGATGTGGCAGATTCGCACGGGACTGCATTGTGACATCGTCGAGTGAGTGAGGCGAGAAGCTTCGAGCGAGGTTCACGGAGAATTTTATAGGTGAGACCCATCGGAATATTTTCCTCGTCTCTTTGCCTGCGTTGACAAGAATGTGCATCGCAATTTAACCTCCTGATTGCTTCGAAACGCGGAGTTTGGAGTGCCCTCGGCTGGGGGATATCTTGATCACCGTAAATAAGACCAGATGTAAACAACAGCGAACGAATGCTTCATTGTCTCAGCTGTATCGTTCACATGGACTCGTATATTATCGCCTGGACGCGAACTTTATTAAGATTCCGAAGCCGTTTCTACAGTCAAAGCGCTTCCTCGTAGCATCATAGTTTACGTGAGGATGATTTCGTCTTCAATCGTGTTGATTTCATTCGAGGAAAGGGAAAATGAGGGACTGGGTATGGGAACGAAGTGAACGCGGCGAAGCCGCCATGGAAAGTGCAAAATGCATGGCGGCATTTCGAGGCGCCATTGTTACCGGTGGGAATCTAAAATTGAAAGAAGATTTTTCGAAATTAACCTGCGGTCCGTCGTAAACGATAAAACTTTCATGAAGACTAGTATTTATTATGATTTTTTTCCTACTACGTGAGTCTTACCGCACAGAAAGACCATTTTCATAATGTATCGAAAGCTAGTTCTTCGGAATTGAGGAAAACCGCCATTACTCGCCGTCGACGTAAAAGAAGAAAGAAATTTTGAGGTCATTCGATCGGTAATTGGATCAACAATTATTTGCCATGAAATTCATTAATACAGCGTCTGCACTGACAGCGGTGGTATTTCTCTCAGCCAATCAGAATCAAGAAAAAAGTTTACCGGGAACTCAAATTAGATGAAATCTTCAAATGATAAATTAAAATTTGATTAATCGTTCAATGCGTTGCTGCTGCTACTTTCTGAAGCTAATACACTATCAGAATTGATCGCGAAAGACTTTTTTCAAGTATTCGTCGAGTAAAAGAGCCCTACCATGCATAGTACCAAAAACAGCAATACTGTGGGGCTATAGACTTCTCTACTTCATAATGTAATTTGCACTATTTCTTGGCTTTTGAAGGGTAAGAGACGAGGATTGGCTGCTATAATTAACTACAAGTCAATACGGTAGCTTTCATAGCCAGCAGAAGTAGAGGAAGATTCTTTGTTTTGAATAATTGCTTGATTTTCAATGACATCTTTCTATTTCAATTCCAGGATGCTTCTCCACCGACAAATTCCTACTGCTGAGATGAATAATTCACTGCACCCAAGGGACTGCAAAGAGTAGTCATCGCCTTACTTCGAAGTGGAGGTTTTATTAAACACATTTCAATATGTTAATGGATTACTTTTCAAGGTATGGGGTTGTTGAAACTATGATGTCCGTTCAACTATTCTTTCAAAAGGAGTTAACCTGACGATGACTTAACTATACTACAAGATGAAAATTATACGAATGCATATGGTGAAAAGCAAAGTTAATTTACTGTCTTGATCAAATTAGATGTAATCATGTAATGTTTCATTAAAACTTGATAAATCGTTAATTATGTTACTGCTGCTTCTTTCTGAAGCTTATACACTGTAAGATTTGATCGCGAAAGACTTTTTTCAAGTATTCCTTAAGATGAACAGCTCTTCCATGCATACTACCACGAACGGAAGTAATTACTTTTGGTGCTACTTATTTCCTTACTTCATTATGTACTTTTCTTAAGCCAGATAATTGTGCAGAGTAGGAGACGAGGAAAACTGCTAGAAATAATTAAAATCATTACGGTAGCTTCCATAGCGATGAGAATTAGAGGTAAATTCTTTGCTTCGGATAATTGCTTGATTTTCAATGACATCTTTACATTTCAATTTCAGGATGCTTCTCCACCGACAAATTCCTGCAACTTAGATTAATAATTCACTGCACCCATAGGACTGCCTAGAGTGCTCATCACTTAACTTCGAAGTGGAGGTTTGATATTGCACATTTCAAGATGTTAGTGGATTATCTTTCAAGGTAAGAGTTTTTTGAAACGTTGGTAATGTAAATAATTCCTTTCATCGGATGTGACAATGTGAATGATTCTGCACGATGGAAATGAAATGAATCTATAAATTGAACGACAAAGGTGATCGATTTACAATCCAAGAATCAGTGTCTTTATGGGTTATATTAAAGAGTATTAATCAGTTCAATAATGAAAAACGCAGTTCGGCAAACAGAAACTTGCTGTTATGATTCTCGGATGTGAATTACACATTTGGGTAGGTATTATTAAAGAGGTAGGAGGATTTTGAAGCATTAGTTTCTGATAACATTTCCTTTTGATAGATGTCACACCAATGAGACCAATGATGTGATTTCCAATTGATGAATTTAAGATCCCGAGTGATGAATTGAATCAGTTTTAGTACTTGGGTGATGGGATAGGAAACTTTGCAAGCAGGGAGTATCGTTTTCATGCAAGGATACTGATTGCACGTTTGAGCAAGTAAGATGATTTCCCTTCACGATAAGAGGTATTTGAAACAATGATTTTTGTTCAACTTTTCTTTCATAAGTGGTCAACTCACTTTACATTTCTGCAAGATGAAAGTTATACGAATCTATAAGGTTGAAAGAAAATTAATATAATAATTTCCCTTGGATTGATGGGTGTGCGTAAGGGATGGTTTTCATTTCATTCGATGATGGAATGGGCAATTCGGCAGGCGGCGATGAGCACTGTAAGCGAGTCTCCATATCTGCTGAGATACCGTGTTTCCCCTCTCGGATAACTATTTTATTACCTAACGTTTTTCAGGCACCGAACGAACAACGAGATACATGTCTCCCTTGCTCCTAAAACATTCTCTTATTTTCAGGTGTATTCTTTCTGTGGGTACATCTAGCAAGGAAACAAGGCCGGGAGGACGGACGAGGAGTGAGCTAGGTTCTTTTCTACATTTGGGCAGGAGATTAGAAGCAACTTATAGAACGACCAACATAGTGAACATCTATTTTATGTGATGCAAGAGGATGTGAATTGAACGTATCGCTTGCCATGTAACTGATGGTTGAAATGCAATAAAGTTTCTATTTTAAATGGTTGAAAACTGGGTTTTACTCCACTCCCTTCAAGAAATATTAGTAAGAAAAAACGTTTAAAGTTAAATGCATACCCTTAGGTTTGACCGCTCTCCGAGTAAAGTTAAAGCACTCGTTAGGGTATTATTACCTCGAGGGCTTTCGTGAGAGCTCGACAAATTTCCATCGATTGCTTTCCTTTAAACTACCTATCATCAATAAGATTTTAAAAATTCATCTGAGTCATGAGGATGCCCCGCAATGGTGCAAAAGATTTGGATAGGAACGCTCTCATATTTTAACTCATGCGTTACCAACGTGATGAACATTTTCGGCGATAAGTCTTGTACTAATCACAGAAACCTGTTCCGCCATCGGGCTTAAAATTGCTTCCACATTACGAATCTTAAAGATTTGGAATAGAAGAACTTGCTCTACATTTATTTGTCACCGACACCTCTAAAGCTAAACGAGGAAAGGAGAAAATAGAACGACGGTCGTCGTCTTTTTGCCCCGAAATTGCTAACCGGAATCCGACAGAGGGCCAAGTATTCGTTCAGTTGCTCGGTCCGTCTCGCGAGTAAACATCGTGCTCGTATCTTGCGAATAGAGAAGCTTTCTCGTAGTGTACGTTCAATTCTCATCTCTCCCGCGGCCAGTGGAATCTTGAAGATTGACCCTGGAGAAAGCGACAGTGATGTTGCGTTTAGTGGTCATTGGAGAACATATAGGATATAATCGATGTGGCAGATTCGCGCGGGACTGCATTGTGACATCGTCGAGTGAGTGAGGCGAGAAGCTTCGAGCGAGGTTCACGGAGAATTTTAAAGGTGAGACCCATCGGAATATTTTCCTCGTCTCTTTGCCTGCGTTGACAAGAATGTGCATCGCAATTTAACCTCCTGATTGCTTCGAAACGCGGAGTTTGGAGTGCCCTCGGCTGGGGGATATCTTGATCACCGTAAATAAGACCAGATGTAAACAACAGCGAACGAATGCTTCATTGTCTCAGCTGTATCGTTCACATGGACTCGTATATTATCGCCTGGACGCGAACTTTATTAAGATTCCGAAGCCGTTTCTACAGTCAAAGCGCTTCCTCGTAGCATCATAGTTTACGTGAGGATGATTTCGTCTTCAATCGTGTTGATTTCATTCGAGGAAAGGGAAAATGAGGGACTGGGTATGGGAACGAAGTGAACGCGGCGAAGCCGCCATGGAAAGTGCAAAATGCATGGCGGCATTTCGAGGCGCCATTGTTACCGGTGGGAATCTAAAATTGAAAGAAGATTTTTCGAAATTAACCTGCGGTCCGTCGTAAACGATAAAACTTTCATGAAGACTAGTATTTATTATGATTTTTTTCCTAATACGTGAGTCTTACCGCACAGAAAGACCATTTTCATAATGTATCGAAAGCTAGTTCTTCGGAATTGAGGAAAACCGCCATTACTCGCCGTCGACGTAAAAGAAGAAAGAAATTTTGAGGTCATTCGATCGGTAATTGGATCAACAATTATTTGCCATGAAATTCATTAATACAGCGTCTGCACTGACAGCGGTGGTATTTCTCTCAGCCAATCAGAATCAAGAAAAAAGTTTACCGGGAACTCAAATTAGATGAAATCTTCAAATGATAAATTAAAATTTGATTAATCGTTCAATGCGTTGCTGCTGCTACTTTCTGAAGCTAATACACTATCAGAATTGATCGCGAAAGACTTTTTTCAAGTATTCGTCGAGTAAAAGAGCCCTACCATGCATAGTACCAAAAACAGCAATACTGTGGGGCTATAGACTTCTCTACTTCATAATGTAATTTGCACTATTTCTTGGCTTTTGAAGGGTAAGAGACGAGGATTGGCTGCTATAATTAACTACAAGTCAATACGGTAGCTTTCATAGCCAGCAGAAGTAGAGGAAGATTCTTTGTTTTGAATAATTGCTTGATTTTCAATGACATCTTTCTATTTCAATTCCAGGATGCTTCTCCACCGACAAATTCCTACTGCTGAGATGAATAATTCACTGCACCCAAGGGACTGCAAAGAGTAGTCATCGCCTTACTTCGAAGTGGAGGTTTTATTAAACACATTTCAATATGTTAATGGATTACTTTTCAAGGTATGGGGTTGTTGAAACTATGATGTCCGTTCAACTATTCTTTCAAAAGGAGTTAACCTGACGATGACTTAACTATACTACAAGATGAAAATTATACGAATGCATATGGTGAAAAGCAAAGTTAATTTACTGTCTTGATCAAATTAGATGTAATCATGTAATGTTTCATTAAAACTTGATAAATCGTTAATTATGTTACTGCTGCTTCTTTCTGAAGCTTATACACTGTAAGATTTGATCGCGAAAGACTTTTTTCAAGTATTCCTTAAGATGAACAGCTCTTCCATGCATACTACCACGAACAGAAGTAAATACTTTTGGTGCTACTTATTTCCTTACTTCATTATGTACTTTTCTTAAGCCAGATAATTGTGCAGAGTAGGAGACGAGGAAAACTGCTAGAAATAATTAAAATCATTACGGTAGCTTCCATAGCGATGAGAATTAGAGGTAAATTCTTTGCTTCGGATAATTGCTTGATTTTCAATGACATCTTTACATTTCAATTTCAGGATGCTTCTCCACCGACAAATTCCTGCAACTTAGATTAATAATTCACTGCACCCATAGGACTGCCTAGAGTGCTCATCACTTAACTTCGAAGTGGAGGTTTGATATTGCACATTTCAAGATGTTAGTGGATTATCTTTCAAGGTAAGAGTTTTTTGAAACGTTGGTAATGTAAATAATTCCTTTCATCGGATGTGACAATGTGAATGATTCTGCACGATGGAAATGAAATGAATCTATAAATTGAACGACAAAGGTGATCGATTTACAATCCAAGAATCAGTGTCTTTATGGGTTAAAGAGTATTAATCAGTTCAATAATGAAAAACGCAGTTCGGCAAACAGAAACTTGCTGTTATGATTCTCGGATGTGAATTACACATTTGGGTAGGTATTATTAAAGAGGTAGGAGGATTTTGAAGCATTAGTTTCTGATAACATTTCCTTTTGATAGATGTCACACCAATGAGACCAATGATGTGATTTCCAATTGATGAATTTAAGATCCCGAGTGATGAATTGAATCAGTTTTAGTACTTGGGTGATGGGAAAGGAAACTTTGCAAGCAGGGAGTATCGTTTTCATGCAAGGATACTGATTGCACGTTTGAGCAAGTAAGATGATTTCCCTTCACGATAAGAGGTATTTGAAACAATGATTTTTGTTCAACTTTTCTTTCATAAGTGGTCAACTCACTTTACATGATTACTCACTTTAATGGATTACTTTTCAAGGTATGAGGTTGTTGAAACTATGATGTCCGTTCAACTATTCTTTCAAAAGGAGTTAACCTGACGATGACTTAACTATACTACAAGATGAAAATTATATGAATGCATATGGTGAAAAGCAAAGTTAATTTACTGTCTTGATCAAATTAGATGTAATCATGTAATGTTTCATTAAAACTTGATAAATCGTTAATTATGTTACTGCTGCTTCTTTCTGAAGCTTATACACTGTAAGATTTGATCGCGAAAGACTTTTTTCAAGTATTCCTTAAGATGAACAGCTCTTCCATGCATACTACCACGAACAGAAGTAAATACTTTTGGTGCTACTTATTTCCTTACTTCATTATGTACTTTTCTTAAGCCAGATAATTGTGCAGAGTAGGAGACGAGGAAAACTGCTAGAAATAATTAAAATCATTACGGTAGCTTCCATAGCGATGAGAATTAGAGGTAAATTCTTTGCTTCGGATAATTCCCTGATTTTCAATGACATCTTTACATTTCAATTTCAGGATGCTTCTCCACCGACAAATTCCTGCAACTTAGATTAATAATTCACTGCACCCATAGGACTGCCTAGAGTGCTCATCACTTAACTTCGAAGTGGAGGTCTGATATTGCACATTTCAAGATGTTAGTGGATTATCTTTCAAGGTAAGAGTTTTTTGAAACGTTGGTAATGTAAATAATTCCTTTCATCGGATGTGACAATGTGAATGATTCTGCACGATGGAAATGAAATGAATCTATAAATTGAACGACAAAGGTGATCGATTTACAATCCAAGAATCAGTGTCTTTATGGGTTATATTAAAGAGTATTAATCAGTTCAATAATGAAAAACGCAGTTCGGCAAACAGAAACTTGCTGTTATGATTCTCGGATGTGAATTACACATTTGGGTAGGTATTATTAAAGAGGTAGGAGGATTTTGAAGCATTAGTTTCTGATAACATTTCCTTTTGATAGATGTCACACCAATGAGACCAATGATGTGATTTCCAATTGATGAATTTAAGATCCCGAGTGATGAATTGAATCAGTTTTAGTACTTGGGTGATGGGATAGGAAACTTTGCAAGCAGGGAGTATCGTTTTCATGCAAGGATACTGATTGCACGTTTGAGCAAGTAAGATGATTTCCCTTCACGATAAGAGGTATTTGAAACAATGATTTTTGTTCAACTTTTCTTTCATAAGTGGTCAACTCACTTTACATTTCTGCAAGATGAAAGTTATACGAATCTATAAGGTTGAAAGAAAATTAATATAATAATTTCCCTTGGATTGATGGGTGTGCGTAAGGGATGGTTTTCATTTCATTCGATGATGGAATGGGCAATTCGGCAGGCGGCGATGAGCACTGTAAGCGAGTCTCCATATCTGCTGAGATACCGTGTTTCCCCTCTCGGATAACTATTTTATTACCTAACGTTTTTCAGGCACCGAACGAACAACGAGATACATGTCTCCCTTGCTCCTAAAACATTCTCTTATTTTCAGGTGTATTCTTTCTGTGGGTACATCTAGCAAGGAAACAAGGCCGGGAGGACGGACGAGGAGTGAGCTAGGTTCTTTTCTACATTTGGGCAGGAGATTAGAAGCAACTTATAGAACGACCAACATAGTGAACATCTATTTTATGTGATGCAAGAGGATGTGAATTGAACGTATCGCTTGCCATGTAACTGATGGTTGAAATGCAATAAAGTTTCTATTTTAAATGGTTGAAAACTGGGTTTTACTCCACTCCCTTCAAGAAATATTAGTAAGAAAAAACGTTTAAAGTTAAATGCATACCCTTAGGTTTGACCGCTCTCCGAGTAAAGTTAAAGCACTCGTTAGGGTATTATTACCTCGAGGGCTTTCGTGAGAGCTCGACAAATTTCCATCGATTGCTTTCCTTTAAACTACCTATCATCAATAAGATTTTAAAAATTCATCTGAGTCATGAGGATGCCCCGCAATGGTGCAAAAGATTTGGATAGGAACGCTCTCATATTTTAACTCATGCGTTACTAACGTGATGAACATTTTCGGCGATAAGTCTTGTACTAATCACAGAAACCTGTTCCGCCATCGGGCTTAAAATTGCTTCCACATTACGAATCTTAAAGATTTGGAATAGAAGAACTTGCTCTACATTTATTTGTCACCGACACCTCTAAAGCTAAACGAGGAAAGGAGAAAATAGAACGACGGTCGTCGTCTTTTTGCCCCGAAATTGCTAACCGGAATCCGACAGAGGGCCAAGTATTCGTTCAGTTGCTCGGTCCGTCTCGCGAGTAAACATCGTGCTCGTATCTTGCGAATAGAGAAGCTTTCTCGTAGTGTACGTTCAATTCTCATCTCTCCCGCGGCCAGTGGAATCTTGAAGATTGACCCTGGAGAAAGCGACAGTGATGTTGCGTTTAGTGGTCATTGGAGAACATATAGGATATAATCGATGTGGCAGATTCGCGCGGGACTGCATTGTGACATCGTCGAGTGAGTGAGGCGAGAAGCTTCGAGCGAGGTTCACGGAGAATTTTATAGGTGAGACCCATCGGAATATTTTCCTCGTCTCTTTGCCTGCGTTGACAAGAATGTGCATCGCAATTTAACCTCCTGATTGCTTCGAAACGCGGAGTTTGGAGTGCCCTCGGCTGGGGGATATCTTGATCACCGTAAATAAGACCAGATGTAAACAACAGCGAACGAATGCTTCATTGTCTCAGCTGTATCGTTCACATGGACTCGTATATTATCGCCTGGACGCGAACTTTATTAAGATTCCGAAGCCGTTTCTACAGTCAAAGCGCTTCCTCGTAGCATCATAGTTTACGTGAGGATGATTTCGTCTTCAATCGTGTTGATTTCATTCGAGGAAAGGGAAAATGAGGGACTGGGTATGGGAACGAAGTGAACGCGGCGAAGCCGCCATGGAAAGTGCAAAATGCATGGCGGCATTTCGAGGCGCCATTGTTACCGGTGGGAATCTAAAATTGAAAGAAGATTTTTCGAAATTAACCTGCGGTCCGTCGTAAACGATAAAACTTTCATGAAGACTAGTATTTATTATGATTTTTTTCCTACTACGTGAGTCTTACCGCACAGAAAGACCATTTTCATTATGTATCGAAAGCTAGTTCTTCGGAATTGAGGAAAACCGCCATTACTCGCCGTCGACGTAAAAGAAGAAAGAAATTTTGAGGTCATTCGATCGGTAATTGGATCAACAATTATTTGCCATGAAATTCATTAATACAGCGTCTGCACTGACAGCGGTGGTATTTCTCTCGGCCAATCAGAATCAAGAAAAAAGTTTACCGGAAACTCAAATTAGATGAAATCTTCAAATGATAAATTAAAATTTGATTAATCGTTAAATGCGTTGCTGCTGCTACTTTCTGAAGCTAATACACTATCAGAATTGATCGCGAAAGACTTTTTTCAAGTATTCGTCGAGTAAAAGAGCCCTGCCATGCATAGTACCAAAAACAGAAATACTGTGGGGCTATAGACTTCTCTACTTCATAATGTAATTTGCACTATTTCTTGGCTTTTGAAGGGTAAGAGACGAGGATTGGCTGCTATAATTAACTACAAGTCAATACGGTAGCTTTCATAGCCAGCAGAAGTAGAGGAAGATTCTTTGTTTTGAATAATTGCTTGATTTTCAATGACATCTTTCTATTTCAATTCCAGGATGCTTCTCCACCGACAAATTCCTACTGCTGAGATGAATAATTCACTGCACCCAAGGGACTGCAAAGAGTAGTCATCGCCTTACTTCGAAGTGGAGGTTTTATTAAACACATTTCAATATGTTAATGGATTACTTTTCAAGGTATGGGGTTGTTGAAACTATGATGTCCGTTCAACTATTCTTTCAAAAGGAGTTAACCTGACGATGACTTAACTATACTACAAGATGAAAATTATACGAATGCATATGGTGAAAAGCAAAGTTAATTTACTGTCTTGATCAAATTAGATGTAATCATGTAATGTTTCATTAAAACTTGATAAATCGTTAATTATGTTACTGCTGCTTCTTTCTGAAGCTTATACACTGTAAGATTTGATCGCGAAAGACTTTTTTCAAGTATTCCTTAAGATGAACAGCTCTTCCATGCATACTACCACGAACGGAAGTAATTACTTTTGGTGCTACTTATTTCCTTACTTCATTATGTACTTTTCTTAAGCCAGATAATTGTGCAGAGTAGGAGACGAGGAAAACTGCTAGAAATAATTAAAATCATTACGGTAGCTTCCATAGCGATGAGAATTAGAGGTAAATTCTTTGCTTCGGATAATTGCTTGATTTTCAATGACATCTTTACATTTAAATTTCAGGATGCTTCTCCACCGACAAATTCCTGCAACTTAGATTAATAATTCACTGCACCCATAGGACTGCCTAGAGTGCTCATCACTTAACTTCGAAGTGGAGGTTTGATATTGCACATTTCAAGATGTTAGTGGATTATCTTTCAAGGTAAGAGTTTTTTGAAACGTTGGTAATGTAAATAATTCCTTTCATCGGATGTGACAATGTGAATGATTCTGCACGATGGAAATGAAATGAATCTATAAATTGAACGACAAAGGTGATCGATTTACAATCCAAGAATCAGTGTCTTTATGGGTTAAAGAGTATTAATCAGTTCAATAATGAAAAACGCAGTTCGGCAAACAGAAACTTGCTGTTATGATTCTCGGATGTGAATTACACATTTGGGTAGGTATTATTAAAGAGGTAGGAGGATTTTGAAGCATTAGTTTCTGATAACATTTCCTTTTGATAGATGTCACACCAATGAGACCAATGATGTGATTTCCAATTGATGAATTTAAGATCCCGAGTGATGAATTGAATCAGTTTTAGTACTTGGGTGATGGGAAAGGAAACTTTGCAAGCAGGGAGTATCGTTTTCATGCAAGGATACTGATTGCACGTTTGAGCAAGTAAGATGATTTCCCTTCACGATAAGAGGTATTTGAAACAATGATTTTTGTTCAACTTTTCTTTCATAAGTGGTCAACTCACTTTACATGATTACTCACTTTAATGGATTACTTTTCAAGGTATGAGGTTGTTGAAACTATGATGTCCGTTCAACTATTCTTTCAAAAGGAGTTAACCTGACGATGACTTAACTATACTACAAGATGAAAATTATATGAATGCATATGGTGAAAAGCAAAGTTAATTTACTGTCTTGATCAAATTAGATGTAATCATGTAATGTTTCATTAAAACTTGATAAATCGTTAATTATGTTACTGCTGCTTCTTTCTGAAGCTTATACACTGTAAGATTTGATCGCGAAAGACTTTTTTCAAGTATTCCTTAAGATGAACAGCTCTTCCATGCATACTACCACGAACAGAAGTAAATACTTTTGGTGCTACTTATTTCCTTACTTCATTATGTACTTTTCTTAAGCCAGATAATTGTGCAGAGTAGGAGACGAGGAAAACTGCTAGAAATAATTAAAATCATTACGGTAGCTTCCATAGCGATGAGAATTAGAGGTAAATTCTTTGCTTCGGATAATTGCTTGATTTTCAATGACATCTTTACATTTAAATTTCAGGATGCTTCTCCACCGACAAATTCCTGCAACTTAGATTAATAATTCACTGCACCCATAGGACTGCCTAGAGTGCTCATCACTTAACTTCGAAGTGGAGGTTTGATATTGCACATTTCAAGATGTTAGTGGATTATCTTTCAAGGTAAGAGTTTTTTGAAACGTTGGTAATGTAAATAATTCCTTTCATCGGATGTGACAATGTGAATGATTCTGCACGATGGAAATGAAATGAATCTATAAATTGAACGACAAAGGTGATCGATTTACAATCCAAGAATCAGTGTCTTTATGGGTTATATTAAAGAGTATTAATCAGTTCAATAATGAAAAACGCAGTTCGGCAAACAGAAACTTGCTGTTATGATTCTCGGATGTGAATTACACATTTGGGTAGGTATTATTAAAGAGGTAGGAGGATTTTGAAGCATTAGTTTCTGATAACATTTCCTTTTGATAGATGTCACACCAATGAGACCAATGATGTGATTTCCAATTGATGAATTTAAGATCCCGAGTGATGAATTGAATCAGTTTTAGTACTTGGGTGATGGGAAAGGAAACTTTGCAAGCAGGGAGTATCGTTTTCATGCAAGGATACTGATTGCACGTTTGAGCAAGTAAGATGATTTCCCTTCACGATAAGAGGTATTTGAAACAATGATTTTTGTTCAACTTTTCTTTCATAAGTGGTCAACTCACTTTACATGATTACTCACTTTAATGGATTACTTTTCAAGGTATGAGGTTGTTGAAACTATGATGTCCGTTCAACTATTCTTTCAAAAGGAGTAAACCTGACGATGACTTAACTATACTACAAGATGAAAATTATATGAATGCATATGGTGAAAAGCAAAGTTAATTTACTGTCTTGATCAAATTAGATGTAATCATGTAATGTTTCATTAAAACTTGATAAATCGTTAATTATGTTACTGCTGCTTCTTTCTGAAGCTTATACACTGTAAGATTTGATCGCGAAAGACTTTTTTCAAGTATTCCTTAAGATGAACAGCTCTTCCATGCATACTACCACGAACAGAAGTAAATACTTTTGGTGCTACTTATTTCCTTACTTCATTATGTACTTTTCTTAAGCCAGATAATTGTGCAGAGTAGGAGACGAGGAAAACTGCTAGAAATAATTAAAATCATTACGGTAGCTTCCATAGCGATGAGAATTAGAGGTAAATTCTTTGCTTCGGATAATTCCCTGATTTTCAATGACATCTTTACATTTCAATTTCAGGATGCTTCTCCACCGACAAATTCCTGCAACTTAGATTAATAATTCACTGCACCCATAGGACTGCCTAGAGTGCTCATCACTTAACTTCGAAGTGGAGGTTTGATATTGCACATTTCAAGATGTTAGTGGATTATCTTTCAACGTAAGAGTTTTTTGAAACGTTGGTAATGTAAATAATTCCTTTCATCGGATGTGACAATGTGAATGATTCTGCACGATGGAAATGAAATGAATCTATAAATTGAACGACAAAGGTGATCGATTTACAATCCAAGAATCAGTGTCTTTATGGGTTATATTAAAGAGTATTAATCAGTTCAATAATGAAAAACGCAGTTCGGCAAACAGAAACTTGCTGTTATGATTCCCGGATGTTAATTACACATTTGGGTAGGTATCATTTACAAGGTAGGAGGATTTTGAAGCATTAGTTTCTGATAACATTTCCTTTTGATAGATGTCACACCAATGAGACCAATGATGTGATTTCCAATTGATGAATTTAAGATCCCGAGTGATGAATTGAATCAGTTTTAGTACTTGGGTGATGGGAAAGGAAACTTTGCAAGCAGGGAGTATCGTTTTCATGCAAGGATACTGATTGCACGTTTGAGCAAGTAAGATGATTTCCCTTCACGATAAGAGGTATTTGAAACAATGATTTTTGTTCAACTTTTCTTTCATAAGTGGTCAACTCACTTTACATGATTACTCACATTAATGGATTACTTTTCAAGGTATGAGGTTGTTGAAACTATGATGTCCGTTCAACTATTCTTTCAAAAGGAGTTAACCTGACGATGACTTAACTATACTACAAGATGAAAATTATATGAATGCATATGGTGAAAAGCAAAGTTAATTTACTGTCTTGATCAAATTAGATGTAATCATGTAATGTTTCATTAAAACTTGATAAATCGTTAATTATGTTACTGCTGCTTCTTTCTGAAGCTTATACACTGTAAGATTTGATCGCGAAAGACTTTTTTCAAGTATTCCTTAAGATGAACAGCTCTTCCATGCATACTACCACGAACAGAAGTAAATACTTTTGGTGCTACTTATTTCCTTACTTCATTATGTACTTTTCTTAAGCCAGATAATTGTGCAGAGTAGGAGACGAGGAAAACTGCTAGAAATAATTAAAATCATTACGGTAGCTTCCATAGCGATGAGAATTAGAGGTAAATTCTTTGCTTCGGATAATTCCCTGATTTTCAATGACATCTTTACATTTCAATTTCAGGATGCTTCTCCACCGACAAATTCCTGCAACTTAGATTAATAATTCACTGCACCCATAGGACTGCCTAGAGTGCTCATCACTTAACTTCGAAGTGGAGGTTTGATATTGCACATTTCAAGATGTTAGTGGATTATCTTTCAACGTAAGAGTTTTTTGAAACGTTGGTAATGTAAATAATTCCTTTCATCGGATGTGACAATGTGAATGATTCTGCACGATGGAAATGAAATGAATCTATAAATTGAACGACAAAGGTGATCGATTTACAATCCAAGAATCAGTGTCTTTATGGGTTATATTAAAGAGTATTAATCAGTTCAATAATGAAAAACGCAGTTCGGCAAACAGAAACTTGCTGTTATGATTCCCGGATGTTAATTACACATTTGGGTAGGTATCATTTACAAGGTAGGAGGATTTTGAAGCATTAGTTTCTGATAACATTTCCTTTTGATAGATGTCACACCAATGAGACCAATGATGTGATTTCCAATTGATGAATTTAAGATCCCGAGTGATGAATTGAATCAGTTTTAGTACTTGGGTGATGGGAAAGGAAACTTTGCAAGCAGGGAGTATCGTTTTCATGCAAGGATACTGATTGCACGTTTGAGCAAGTAAGATGATTTCCCTTCACGATAAGAGGTATTTGAAACAATGATTTTTGTTCAACTTTTCTTTCATAAGTGGTCAACTCACTTTACATGATTACTCACATTAATGGATTACTTTTCAAGGTATGAGGTTGTTGAAACTATGATGTCCGTTCAACTATTCTTTCAAAAGGAGTTAACCTGACGATGACTTAACTATACTACAAGATGAAAATTATATGAATGCATATGGTGAAAAGCAAAGTTAATTTACTGTCTTGATCAAATTAGATGTAATCATGTAATGTTTCATTAAAACTTGATAAATCGTTAATTATGTTACTGCTGCTTCTTTCTGAAGCTTATACACTGTAAGATTTGATCGCGAAAGACTTTTTTCAAGTATTCCTTAAGATGAACAGCTCTTCCATGCATACTACCACGAACAGAAGTAAATACTTTTGGTGCTACTTATTTCCTTACTTCATTATGTACTTTTCTTAAGCCAGATAATTGTGCAGAGTAGGAGACGAGGAAAACTGCTAGAAATAATTAAAATCATTACGGTAGCTTCCATAGCGATGAGAATTAGAGGTAAATTCTTTGCTTCGGATAATTCCCTGATTTTCAATGACATCTTTACATTTCAATTTCAGGATGCTTCTCCACCGACAAATTCCTGCAACTTAGATTAATAATTCACTGCACCCATAGGACTGCCTAGAGTGCTCATCACTTAACTTCGAAGTGGAGGTTTGATATTGCACATTTCAAGATGTTAGTGGATTATCTTTCAAGGTAAGAGTTTTTTGAAACGTTGGTAATGTAAATAATTCCTTTCATCGGATGTGACAATGTGAATGATTCTGCACGATGGAAATGAAATGAATCTATAAATTGAACGACAAAGGTGATCGATTTACAATCCAAGAATCAGTGTCTTTATGGGTTATATTAAAGAGTATTAATCAGTTCAATAATGAAAAACGCAGTTCGGCAAACAGAAACTTGCTGTTATGATTCTCGGATGTGAATTACACATTTGGGTAGGTATTATTAAAGAGGTAGGAGGATTTTGAAGCATTAGTTTCTGATAACATTTCCTTTTGATAGATGTCACACCAATGAGACCAATGATGTGATTTCCAATTGATGAATTTAAGATCCCGAGTGATGAATTGAATCAGTTTTAGTACTTGGGTGATGGGAAAGGAAACTTTGCAAGCAGGGAGTATCGTTTTCATGCAAGGATACTGATTGCACGTTTGAGCAAGTAAGATGATTTCCCTTCACGATAAGAGGTATTTGAAACAATGATTTTTGTTCAACTTTTCTTTCATAAGTGGTCAACTCACTTTACATTTCTGCAAGATGAAAGTTATACGAATCTATAAGGTTGAAAGAAAATTAATATAATAATTTCCCTTGGATTGATGGGTGTGCGTAAGGGATGGTTTTCATTTCATTCGATGATGGAATGGGCAATTCGGCAGGCGGCGATGAGCACTGTAAGCTAGTCTCCACATCTGCTGAGATACCGTGTTTCCCCTCTCGGATAACTATTTTATTACCTATCGTTTTTCAGGCACCGAACGAACAACGAGATACATGTCTCCCTTGCTCCTAAAACATTCTCTTATTTTCAGGTGTATTCTTTCTGTGGGTACATCTAGCAAGGAAACAAGGCCGGGAGGACGGACGAGGAGTGAGCTAGGTTCTTTTCTTTATTTGGGCAGGAGATTAGAAGCAACTTATAGAACGACCAACATAGTGAACATCTATTTTATGTGATGCAAGAGGATGTGAATTGAACGTATCGCTTGCCATGTAACTGATGGTTGAAATGCAATAAAGTTTCTATTTTAAATGGTTGAAAACTGGGTTTTACTCCACTCCCTTCAAGAAATATAAGTAAGAAAAAACTTTTAAAGTTAAATGCATACCCTTAGGTTTGACCGCTCTCCGAGTAAAGTTAAAGCACTCGTTAGGGTATTATTACCTCGAGGGCTTTCGTGAGAGCTCGACAAATTTCCATCGATAGCTTTCCTTTAAACTACCTATCATCAATAAGATTTTAAAAATTCATCTGAGTCATGAGGATGCCCCGCAATGGTGCAAAAGATTTGGATAGGAACGCTCTCATATTTTAACTCATGCGTTACCAACGTGATGAACATTTTCGGCGATAAGTCTTGTACTAATCACAGAAACCTGTTCCGCCATCGGGCTTAAAATTGCTTCCACATTACGAATCTTAAAGATTTGGAATAGAAGAACTTGCTCTACATTTATTTGTCACCGACACCTCTAAAGCTAAACGAGGAAAGGAGAAAATAGAACGACGGTCGTCGTCTTTTTGCCCCGAAATTGCTAACCGGAATCCGACAGAGGGCCAAGTATTCGTTCAGTTGCTCGGTCCGTCTCGCGAGTAAACATCGTGCTCGTATCTTGCGAATAGAGAAGCTTTCTCGTAGTGTACGTTCAATTCTCATCTCTCCCGCGGCCAGTGGAATCTTGAAGATTGCCCCTGGAGAAAGCGACAGTGATGTTGCGTTTAGTGGTCATTGGAGAACATATAGGATATAATCGATGTGGCAGATTCGCACGGGACTGCATTGTGACATCGTCGAGCGAGTGAGGCGAGAAGCTTCGAGCGAGGTTCACGGAGAATTTTATAGGTGAGACCCATCGGAATATTTTCCTCGTCTCTTTGCCTGCGTTGACAAGAATGTGCATCGCAATTTAACCTCCTGATTGCTTCGAAACGCGGAGTTTGGAGTGCCCTCGGCTGGGGGATATCTTGATCACCGTAAATAAGACCAGATGTAAACAACAGCGAACGAATGCTTCATTGTCTCAGCTGTATCGTTCACATGGACTCGTATATTATCGCCTGGACGCGAACTTTATTAAGATTCCGAAGCCGTTTCTACAGTCAAAGCGCTTCCTCGCAGCATCATAGTTTACGTGAGGATGATTTCGTCTTCAATCGTGTTGATTTCATTCGAGGAAAGGGAAAATGAGGGACTGGGTATGGGAACGAAGTGAACGCGGCGAAGCCGCCATGGAAAGTGCAAAATGCATGGCGGCATTTCGAGGCGCCATTGTTACCGGTGGGAATCTAAAATTGAAAGAAGATTTTTCGAAATTAACCTGCGGTCCGTCGTAAACGATAAAACTTTCATGAAGACTAGTATTTATTATGATTTTTTTCCTACTACGTGAGTCTTACCGCACAGAAAGACCATTTTCATAATGTATCGAAAGCTAGTTCTTCGGAATTGAGGAAAACCGCCATTACTCGCCGTCGACGTAAAAGAAGAAAGAAATTTTGAGGTCATTCGATCGGTAATTGGATCAACAATTATTTGCCATGAAATTCATTAATACAGCGTCTGCACTGACAGCGGTGGTATTTCTCTCAGCCAATCAGAATCAAGAAAAAAGTTTACCGGAAACTCAAATTAGATGAAATCTTCAAATGATAAATTAAAATTTGATTAATCGTTAAATGCGTTGCTGCTGCTACTTTCTGAAGCTAATACACTATCAGAATTGATCGCGAAAGACTTTTTTCAAGTATTCGTCGAGTAAAAGAGCCCTGCCATGCATAGTACCAAAAACAGAAATACTGTGGGGCTATAGACTTCTCTACTTCATAATGTAATTTGCACTATTTCTTGGCTTTTGAAGGGTAAGAGACGAGGATTGGCTGCTATAATTAACTACAAGTCAATACGGTAGCTTTCAAAGCGAGCAGAAGTAGAGGAAGATTCTTTGTTTTGAATAATTGCTTGATTTTCAATGACATCTTTCTATTTCAATTCCAGGATGCTTCTCCACCGACAAATTCCTACTGCTGAGATGAATAATTCACTGCACCCAAGGGACTGCAAAGAGTAGTCATCGCCTTACTTCGAAGTGGAGGTTTTATTAAACACATTTCAATATCTTTATGGATTACTTTTCAAGGTATGAGGTTGTTGAAACTATGATGTCCGTTCAACTATTCTTTCAAAAGGAGTTAACCTGACGATGACTTAACTATACTACAAGATGAAAATTATACGAATGCATATGGTGAAAAGCAAAGTTAATTTACTGTCTTGATCAAATTAGATGTAATCATGTAATGTTTCATTAAAACTTGATAAATCGTTAATTATGTTACTGCTGCTTCTTTCTGAAGCTTATACACTGTAAGATTTGATCGCGAAAGACTTTTTTCAAGTATTCCTTAAGATGAACAGCTCTTCCATGCATACTACCACGAACAGAAGTAATTACTTTTGGTGCTACTTATTTCCTTACTTCATTATGTACTTTTCTTAAGCCAGATAATTGTGCAGAGTAGGAGACGAGGAAAACTGCTAGAAATAATTAAAATCATTACGGTAGCTTCCATAGCGCTGAGAATTAGAGGTAAATTCTTTGCTTCGGGTAATTGCTTGATTTTCAATGACATCTTTACATTTAAATTTCAGGATGCTTCTCCACCGACCAATTCCTGCAACTTAGATTTATAATTCACTGCACCCATAGGACTGCCTAGAGTGCTCATCACTTAACTTCGAAGTGGAGGTTTGATATTGCACATTTCAAGATGTTAGTGGATTATCTTTCAAGGTAAGAGTTTTTTGAAACGTTGGTAATGTAAATAATTCCTTTCATCGGATGTGACAATGTGAATGATTCTGCACGATGGAAATGAAATGAATCTATAAATTGAACGACAAAGGTGATCGATTTACAATCCAAGAATCAGTGTCTTTATGGGTTATATTAAAGAGTATTTATCAGTTCAATAATGAAAAACGCAGTTCGGCAAACAGAAACTTGCTGTTATGATTCCCGGATGTTAATTACACATTTGGGTAGGTATCATTTACAAGGTAGGAGGATTTTGAATCATTAATTTCTGATAACATTTCCTTTTGATAGATGTCACACCAATGAGACCAATGATGTGATTTCCAATTGATGAATTTAAGATCCCGAGTGATGAATTGAATCAGTTTTAGTACTTGGGTGATGGGAAAGGAAACTTTGCAAGCAGGGAGTATCGTTTTCATGCAAGGATACTGATTGCACGTTTGAGCAAGTAAGATGATTTCCCTTCACGATAAGAGGTATTTGAAACAATGATTTTTGTTCAACTTTTCTTTCATAAGTGGTCAACTCACTTTACATTTCTGCAAGATGAAAGTTATACGAATCTATAAGGTTGAGAGAGAATTAATATAATAATTTCCCTTGGATTGATGGGTGTGCGTAAGGGATAGTTTTCATTTCATTCGATGATGGAATGGGCAATTCGGCAGGCGGCGATGAGCACTGTAAGCGAGTCTCCACATCTGCTGAGATACCGTGTTTCCCCTCTCGGATAACTATTTTATTACCTATCGTTTTTCAGGCACCGAACGAACAACGAGATACATGTCTTTCTTGCTCCTAAAACATTCTCTTATTTTCAGGTGTATTCTTTCTGTGGGTACATCTAGCAAGGAAACAAGGCCGGGAGGACGGACGAGGAGTGAGCTAGGTTCTTTTCTACATTTGGGCAGGAGATTAGAAGCAACTTATAGAACGACCAACATAGTGAACATCTATTTTATGTGATGCAAGAGGATGTGAATTGAACGTATCGCTTGCCATGTAACTGATGGTTGAAATGCAATAAAGTTTCTATTTTAAATGGTTGAAAACTGGGTTTTACTCCACTCCCTTCAAGAAATATTAGTAAGAAAAAACGTTTAAAGTTAAATGCATACCCTTAGGTTTGACCGCTCTCCGTGTAAAGTTAAAGCACTCGTTAGGGTATTATTACCTCGAGGGCTTTCGTGAGAGCTCGACAAATTTCCATCGATTGCTTTCCTTTAAACTACCTATCATCAATAAGATTTTAAAAATTCATCTGAGTCATGAGGATGCCCCGCAATGGTGCAAAAGATTTGGATAGGAACGCTCTCATATTTTAACTCATGCGTTACCAACGTGATGAACATTTTCGGCGATAAGTCTTGTACTAATCACAGAAACCTGTTCCGCCATCGGGCTTAAAATTGCTTCCACATTACGAATCTTAAAGATTTGGAATAGAAGAACTTGCTCTGCATTTATTTGTCACCGACACCTCTAAAGCTAAACGAGGAAAGGAGAAAATAGAACGACGGTCGTCGTCTTTTCGCCCCGAAATTGCTAACCGGAATCCGACAGAGGGCCAAGTATTCGTTCAGTTGCTCGGTCCGTCTCGCGAGTAAACATCGTGCTCGTATCTTGCGAATAGAGAAGCTTTCTCGTAGTGTACGTTCAATTCTCATCTCTCCCGCGGCCAGTGGAATCTTGAAGATTGCCCCTGGAGAAAGCGACAGTGATGTTGCGTTTAGTGGTCATTGGAGAACATATAGGATATAATCGATGTGGCAGATTCGCACGGGACTGCATTGTGACATCGTCGAGTGAGTGAGGCGAGAAGCTTCGAGCGAGGTTCACGGAGAATTTTAAAGGTGAGACCCATCGGAATGTTTTCCTCGTCTCTTTGCCTGCGTTGACAAGAATGTGCATCGCAATTTAACCTCCTGATTGCTTCGAAACGCGGAGTTTGGAGTGCCCTCGGCTGGGGGATATCTTGATCACCGTAAATAAGACCAGATGTAAACAACAGCGAACGAATGCTTCATTGTCTCAGCTGTATCGTTCACATGGACTCGTATATTATCGCCTGGACGCGAACTTTATTAAGATTCCGAAGCCGTTTCTACAGTCAAAGCGCTTCCTCGTAGCATCATAGTTTACGTGAGGATGATTTCGTCTTCAATCGTGTTGATTTCATTCGAGGAAAGGGAAAATGAGGGACTGGGTATGGGAACGAAGTGAACGCGGCGAAGCCGCCATGGAAAGTGCAAAATGCATGGCGGCATTTCGAGGCGCCATTGTTACCGGTGGGAATCTAAAATTGAAAGGAGATTTTTCGAAATTAACCTGCGGTCCGTCGTAAACGATAAAACTTTCATGAAGACTAGTATTTATTATGATTTTTTTCCTACTACGTGAGTCTTACCGCACAGAAAGACCATTTTCATTATGTATCGAAAGCTAGTTCTTCGGAATTGAGGAAAACCGCCATTACTCGCCGTCGACGTAAAAGAAGAAAGAAATTTTGAGGTCATTCGATCGGTAATTGGATCAACAATTATTTGCCATGAAATTCATTAATACAGCGTCTGCACTGACAGCGGTGGTATTTCTCTCGGCCAATCAGAATCAAGAAAAAAGTTTACCGGAAACTCAAATTAGATGAAATCTTCAAATGATAAATTAAAATTTGATTAATCGTTAAATGCGTTGCTGCTGCTACTTTCTGAAGCTAATACACTATCAGAATTGATCGCGAAAGACTTTTTTCAAGTATTCGTCGAGTAAAAGAGCCCTGCCATGCATAGTACCAAAAACAGAAATACTGTGGGGCTATAGACTTCTCTACTTCATAATGTAATTTGCACTATTTCTTGGCTTTTGAAGGGTAAGAGACGAGGATTGGCTGCTATAATTAACTACAAGTCAATACGGTAGCTTTCAAAGCGAGCAGAAGTAGAGGAAGATTCTTTGTTTTGAATAATTGCTTGATTTTCAATGACATCTTTCTATTTCAATTCCAGGATGCTTCTCCACCGACAAATTCCTACTGCTGAGATGAATAATTCACTGCACCCAAGGGACTGCAAAGAGTAGTCATCGCCTTACTTCGAAGTGGAGGTTTTATTAAACACATTTCAATATCTTTATGGATTACTTTTCAAGGTATGAGGTTGTTGAAACTATGATGTCCGTTCAACTATTCTTTCAAAAGGAGTTAACCTGACGATGACTTAACTATACTACAAGATGAAAATTATATGAATGCATATGGTGAAAAGCAAAGTTAATTTACTGTCTTGATCAAATTAGATGTAATCATGTAATGTTTCATTAAAACTTGATAAATCGTTAATTATGTTACTGCTGCTTCTTTCTGAAGCTTATACACTGTAAGATTTGATCGCGAAAGACTTTTTTCAAGTATTCCTTAAGATGAACAGCTCTTCCATGCATACTACCACGAACAGAAGTAAATACTTTTGGTGCTACTTATTTCCTTACTTCATTATGTACTTTTCTTAAGCCAGATAATTGTGCAGAGTAGGAGACGAGGAAAACTGCTAGAAATAATTAAAATCATTACGGTAGCTTCCATAGCGATGAGAATTAGAGGTAAATTCTTTGCTTCGGATAATTGCTTGATTTTCAATGACATCTTTACATTTCAATTTCAGGATGCTTCTCCACCGACAAATTCCTGCAACTTAGATTAATAATTCACTGCACCCATAGGACTGCCTAGAGTGCTCATCACTTAACTTCGAAGTGGAGGTTTGATATTGCACATTTCAAGATGTTAGTGGATTATCTTTCAAGGTAAGAGTTTTTTGAAACGTTGGTAATGTAAATAATTCCTTTCATCGGATGTGACAATGTGAATGATTCTGCACGATGGAAATGAAATGAATCTATAAATTGAACGACAAAGGTGATCGATTTACAATCCAAGAATCAGTGTCTTTATGGGTTATATTAAAGAGTATTAATCAGTTCAATAATGAAAAACGCAGTTCGGCAAACAGAAACTTGCTGTTATGATTCCCGGATGTGAATTACACATTTGGGTAGGTATCATCTAAGAGGTAGGAGGATTTTGAAGCATTAGTTTCTGATAACATTTCCTTTTGATAGATGTCACACCAATGAGACCAATGATGTGATTTCCAATTGATGAATTTAAGATCCCGAGTGATGAATTGAATCAGTTTTAGTACTTGGGTGATGGGAAAGGAAACTTTGCAAGCAGGGAGTATCGTTTTCATGCAAGGATACTGATTGCACGTTTGAGCAAGTAAGATGATTTCCCTTCACGATAAGAGGTATTTGAAACAATGATTTTTGTTCAACTTTTCTTTCATAAGTGGTCAACTCACTTTACATTTCTGCAAGATGAAAGTTATACGAATCTATAAGGTTGAGAGAGAATTAATATAATAATTTCCCTTGGATTGATGGGTGTGCGTAAGGGATAGTTTTCATTTCATTCGATGATGGAATGGGCAATTCGGCAGGCGGCGATGAGCACTGTAAGCGAGTCTCCACATCTGCTGAGATACCGTGTTTCCCCTCTCGGATAACTATTTTATTACCTATCGTTTTTCAGGCACCGAACGAACAACGAGATACATGTCTCCCTTGCTCCTAAAACATTCTCTTATTTTCAGGTGTATTCTTTCTGTGGGTACATCTAGCAAGGAAACAAGGCCGGGAGGACGGACGAGGAGTGAGCTAGGTTCTTTTCTACATTTGGGCAGGAGATTAGAAGCAACTTATAGAACGACCAACATAGTGAACATCTATTTTATGTGATGCAAGAGGATGTGAATTGAACGTATCGCTTGCCATGTAACTGATGGTTGAAATGCAATAAAGTTTCTATTTTAAATGGTTGAAAACTGGGTTTTACTCCACTCCCTTCAAGAAATATTAGTAAGAAAAAACGTTTAAAGTTAAATGCATACCCTTAGGTTTGACCGCTCTTCGAGTAAAGTTAAAGCACTCGTTAGGGTATTTTTACCTCGAGGGCTTTCGTGAGAGCTCGACAAATTTCCATCGATTGCTTTCCTTTAAACTACCTATCATCAATAAGATTTTAAAAATTCATCTGAGTCATGAGGATGCCCCGCAATGGTGCAAAAGATTTGGATAGGAACGCTCTCATATTTTAACTCATGCGTTACCAACGTGATGAACATTTTCGGCGATAAGTCTTGTACTAATCACAGAAACCTGTTCCGCCATCGGGCTTAAAATTGCTTCCACATTACGAATCTTAAAGATTTGGAATAGAAGAACTTGCTCTACATTTATTTGTCACCGACACCTCTAAAGCTAAACGAGGAAAGGAGAAAATAGAACGACGGTCGTCGTCTTTTTGCCCCGAAATTGCTAACCGGAATCCGACAGAGGGCCAAGTATTCGTTCAGTTGCTCGGTCCGTCTCGCGAGTAAACATCGTGCTCGTATCTTGCGAATAGAGAAGCTTTCTCGTAGTGTACGTTCAATTCTCATCTCTCCCGCGGCCAGTGGAATCTTGAAGATTGCCCCTGGAGAAAGCGACAGTGATGTTGCGTTTAGTGGTCATTGGAGAACATATAGGATATAATCGATGTGGCAGATTCGCACGGGACTGCATTGTGACATCGTCGAGCGAGTGAGGCGAGAAGCTTCGAGCGAGGTTCACGGAGAATTTTATAGGTGAGACCCATCGGAATATTTTCCTCGTCTCTTTGCCTGCGTTGACAAGAATGTGCATCGCAATTTAACCTCCTGATTGCTTCGAAACGCGGAGTTTGGAGTGCCCTCGGCTGGGGGATATCTTGATCACCGTAAATAAGACCAGATGTAAACAACAGCGAACGAATGCTTCATTGTCTCAGCTGTATCGTTCACATGGACTCGTATATTATCGCCTGGACGCGAACTTTATTAAGATTCCGAAGCCGTTTCTACAGTCAAAGCGCTTCCTCGCAGCATCATAGTTTACGTGAGGATGATTTCGTCTTCAATCGTGTTGATTTCATTCGAGGAAAGGGAAAATGAGGGACTGGGTATGGGAACGAAGTGAACGCGGCGAAGCCGCCATGGAAAGTGCAAAATGCATGGCGGCATTTCGAGGCGCCATTGTTACCGGTGGGAATCTAAAATTGAAAGAAGATTTTTCGAAATTAACCTGCGGTCCGTCGTAAACGATAAAACTTTCATGAAGACTAGTATTTATTATGATTTTTTTCCTACTACGTGAGTCTTACCGCACAGAAAGACCATTTTCATAATGTATCGAAAGCTAGTTCTTCGGAATTGAGGAAAACCGCCATTACTCGCCGTCGACGTAAAAGAAGAAAGAAATTTTGAGGTCATTCGATCGGTAATTGGATCAACAATTATTTGCCATGAAATTCATTAATACAGCGTCTGCACTGACAGCGGTGGTATTTCTCTCAGCCAATCAGAATCAAGAAAAAAGTTTACCGGAAACTCAAATTAGATGAAATCTTCAAATGATAAATTAAAATTTGATTAATCGTTAAATGCGTTGCTGCTGCTACTTTCTGAAGCTAATACACTATCAGAATTGATCGCGAAAGACTTTTTTCAAGTATTCGTCGAGTAAAAGAGCCCTGCCATGCATAGTACCAAAAACAGAAATACTGTGGGGCTATAGACTTCTCTACTTCATAATGTAATTTGCACTATTTCTTGGCTTTTGAAGGGTAAGAGACGAGGATTGGCTGCTATAATTAACTACAAGTCAATACGGTAGCTTTCAAAGCGAGCAGAAGTAGAGGAAGATTCTTTGTTTTGAATAATTGCTTGATTTTCAATGACATCTTTCTATTTCAATTCCAGGATGCTTCTCCACCGACAAATTCCTACTGCTGAGATGAATAATTCACTGCACCCAAGGGACTGCAAAGAGTAGTCATCGCCTTACTTCGAAGTGGAGGTTTTATTAAACACATTTCAATATCTTTATGGATTACTTTTCAAGGTATGAGGTTGTTGAAACTATGATGTCCGTTCAACTATTCTTTCAAAAGGAGTTAACCTGACGATGACTTAACTATACTACAAGATGAAAATTATACGAATGCATATGGTGAAAAGCAAAGTTAATTTACTGTCTTGATCAAATTAGATGTAATCATGTAATGTTTCATTAAAACTTGATAAATCGTTAATTATGTTACTGCTGCTTCTTTCTGAAGCTTATACACTGTAAGATTTGATCGCGAAAGACTTTTTTCAAGTATTCCTTAAGATGAACAGCTCTTCCATGCATACTACCACGAACAGAAGTAATTACTTTTGGTGCTACTTATTTCCTTACTTCATTATGTACTTTTCTTAAGCCAGATAATTGTGCAGAGTAGGAGACGAGGAAAACTGCTAGAAATAATTAAAATCATTACGGTAGCTTCCATAGCGCTGAGAATTAGAGGTAAATTCTTTGCTTCGGGTAATTGCTTGATTTTCAATGACATCTTTACATTTAAATTTCAGGATGCTTCTCCACCGACCAATTCCTGCAACTTAGATTTATAATTCACTGCACCCATAGGACTGCCTAGAGTGCTCATCACTTAACTTCGAAGTGGAGGTTTGATATTGCACATTTCAAGATGTTAGTGGATTATCTTTCAAGGTAAGAGTTTTTTGAAACGTTGGTAATGTAAATAATTCCTTTCATCGGATGTGACAATGTGAATGATTCTGCACGATGGAAATGAAATGAATCTATAAATTGAACGACAAAGGTGATCGATTTACAATCCAAGAATCAGTGTCTTTATGGGTTATATTAAAGAGTATTTATCAGTTCAATAATGAAAAACGCAGTTCGGCAAACAGAAACTTGCTGTTATGATTCCCGGATGTTAATTACACATTTGGGTAGGTATCATTTACAAGGTAGGAGGATTTTGAATCATTAATTTCTGATAACATTTCCTTTTGATAGATGTCACACCAATGAGACCAATGATGTGATTTCCAATTGATGAATTTAAGATCCCGAGTGATGAATTGAATCAGTTTTAGTACTTGGGTGATGGGAAAGGAAACTTTGCAAGCAGGGAGTATCGTTTTCATGCAAGGATACTGATTGCACGTTTGAGCAAGTAAGATGATTTCCCTTCACGATAAGAGGTATTTGAAACAATGATTTTTGTTCAACTTTTCTTTCATAAGTGGTCAACTCACTTTACATTTCTGCAAGATGAAAGTTATACGAATCTATAAGGTTGAGAGAGAATTAATATAATAATTTCCCTTGGATTGATGGGTGTGCGTAAGGGATAGTTTTCATTTCATTCGATGATGGAATGGGCAATTCGGCAGGCGGCGATGAGCACTGTAAGCGAGTCTCCACATCTGCTGAGATACCGTGTTTCCCCTCTCGGATAACTATTTTATTACCTATCGTTTTTCAGGCACCGAACGAACAACGAGATACATGTCTTTCTTGCTCCTAAAACATTCTCTTATTTTCAGGTGTATTCTTTCTGTGGGTACATCTAGCAAGGAAACAAGGCCGGGAGGACGGACGAGGAGTGAGCTAGGTTCTTTTCTACATTTGGGCAGGAGATTAGAAGCAACTTATAGAACGACCAACATAGTGAACATCTATTTTATGTGATGCAAGAGGATGTGAATTGAACGTATCGCTTGCCATGTAACTGATGGTTGAAATGCAATAAAGTTTCTATTTTAAATGGTTGAAAACTGGGTTTTACTCCACTCCCTTCAAGAAATATTAGTAAGAAAAAACGTTTAAAGTTAAATGCATACCCTTAGGTTTGACCGCTCTCCGTGTAAAGTTAAAGCACTCGTTAGGGTATTATTACCTCGAGGGCTTTCGTGAGAGCTCGACAAATTTCCATCGATTGCTTTCCTTTAAACTACCTATCATCAATAAGATTTTAAAAATTCATCTGAGTCATGAGGATGCCCCGCAATGGTGCAAAAGATTTGGATAGGAACGCTCTCATATTTTAACTCATGCGTTACCAACGTGATGAACATTTTCGGCGATAAGTCTTGTACTAATCACAGAAACCTGTTCCGCCATCGGGCTTAAAATTGCTTCCACATTACGAATCTTAAAGATTTGGAATAGAAGAACTTGCTCTGCATTTATTTGTCACCGACACCTCTAAAGCTAAACGAGGAAAGGAGAAAATAGAACGACGGTCGTCGTCTTTTCGCCCCGAAATTGCTAACCGGAATCCGACAGAGGGCCAAGTATTCGTTCAGTTGCTCGGTCCGTCTCGCGAGTAAACATCGTGCTCGTATCTTGCGAATAGAGAAGCTTTCTCGTAGTGTACGTTCAATTCTCATCTCTCCCGCGGCCAGTGGAATCTTGAAGATTGCCCCTGGAGAAAGCGACAGTGATGTTGCGTTTAGTGGTCATTGGAGAACATATAGGATATAATCGATGTGGCAGATTCGCACGGGACTGCATTGTGACATCGTCGAGTGAGTGAGGCGAGAAGCTTCGAGCGAGGTTCACGGAGAATTTTAAAGGTGAGACCCATCGGAATGTTTTCCTCGTCTCTTTGCCTGCGTTGACAAGAATGTGCATCGCAATTTAACCTCCTGATTGCTTCGAAACGCGGAGTTTGGAGTGCCCTCGGCTGGGGGATATCTTGATCACCGTAAATAAGACCAGATGTAAACAACAGCGAACGAATGCTTCATTGTCTCAGCTGTATCGTTCACATGGACTCGTATATTATCGCCTGGACGCGAACTTTATTAAGATTCCGAAGCCGTTTCTACAGTCAAAGCGCTTCCTCGTAGCATCATAGTTTACGTGAGGATGATTTCGTCTTCAATCGTGTTGATTTCATTCGAGGAAAGGGAAAATGAGGGACTGGGTATGGGAACGAAGTGAACGCGGCGAAGCCGCCATGGAAAGTGCAAAATGCATGGCGGCATTTCGAGGCGCCATTGTTACCGGTGGGAATCTAAAATTGAAAGGAGATTTTTCGAAATTAACCTGCGGTCCGTCGTAAACGATAAAACTTTCATGAAGACTAGTATTTATTATGATTTTTTTCCTACTACGTGAGTCTTACCGCACAGAAAGACCATTTTCATTATGTATCGAAAGCTAGTTCTTCGGAATTGAGGAAAACCGCCATTACTCGCCGTCGACGTAAAAGAAGAAAGAAATTTTGAGGTCATTCGATCGGTAATTGGATCAACAATTATTTGCCATGAAATTCATTAATACAGCGTCTGCACTGACAGCGGTGGTATTTCTCTCGGCCAATCAGAATCAAGAAAAAAGTTTACCGGAAACTCAAATTAGATGAAATCTTCAAATGATAAATTAAAATTTGATTAATCGTTAAATGCGTTGCTGCTGCTACTTTCTGAAGCTAATACACTATCAGAATTGATCGCGAAAGACTTTTTTCAAGTATTCGTCGAGTAAAAGAGCCCTGCCATGCATAGTACCAAAAACAGAAATACTGTGGGGCTATAGACTTCTCTACTTCATAATGTAATTTGCACTATTTCTTGGCTTTTGAAGGGTAAGAGACGAGGATTGGCTGCTATAATTAACTACAAGTCAATACGGTAGCTTTCAAAGCGAGCAGAAGTAGAGGAAGATTCTTTGTTTTGAATAATTGCTTGATTTTCAATGACATCTTTCTATTTCAATTCCAGGATGCTTCTCCACCGACAAATTCCTACTGCTGAGATGAATAATTCACTGCACCCAAGGGACTGCAAAGAGTAGTCATCGCCTTACTTCGAAGTGGAGGTTTTATTAAACACATTTCAATATCTTTATGGATTACTTTTCAAGGTATGAGGTTGTTGAAACTATGATGTCCGTTCAACTATTCTTTCAAAAGGAGTTAACCTGACGATGACTTAACTATACTACAAGATGAAAATTATATGAATGCATATGGTGAAAAGCAAAGTTAATTTACTGTCTTGATCAAATTAGATGTAATCATGTAATGTTTCATTAAAACTTGATAAATCGTTAATTATGTTACTGCTGCTTCTTTCTGAAGCTTATACACTGTAAGATTTGATCGCGAAAGACTTTTTTCAAGTATTCCTTAAGATGAACAGCTCTTCCATGCATACTACCACGAACAGAAGTAAATACTTTTGGTGCTACTTATTTCCTTACTTCATTATGTACTTTTCTTAAGCCAGATAATTGTGCAGAGTAGGAGACGAGGAAAACTGCTAGAAATAATTAAAATCATTACGGTAGCTTCCATAGCGATGAGAATTAGAGGTAAATTCTTTGCTTCGGATAATTGCTTGATTTTCAATGACATCTTTACATTTCAATTTCAGGATGCTTCTCCACCGACAAATTCCTGCAACTTAGATTAATAATTCACTGCACCCATAGGACTGCCTAGAGTGCTCATCACTTAACTTCGAAGTGGAGGTTTGATATTGCACATTTCAAGATGTTAGTGGATTATCTTTCAAGGTAAGAGTTTTTTGAAACGTTGGTAATGTAAATAATTCCTTTCATCGGATGTGACAATGTGAATGATTCTGCACGATGGAAATGAAATGAATCTATAAATTGAACGACAAAGGTGATCGATTTACAATCCAAGAATCAGTGTCTTTATGGGTTATATTAAAGAGTATTAATCAGTTCAATAATGAAAAACGCAGTTCGGCAAACAGAAACTTGCTGTTATGATTCCCGGATGTGAATTACACATTTGGGTAGGTATCATCTAAGAGGTAGGAGGATTTTGAAGCATTAGTTTCTGATAACATTTCCTTTTGATAGATGTCACACCAATGAGACCAATGATGTGATTTCCAATTGATGAATTTAAGATCCCGAGTGATGAATTGAATCAGTTTTAGTACTTGGGTGATGGGAAAGGAAACTTTGCAAGCAGGGAGTATCGTTTTCATGCAAGGATACTGATTGCACGTTTGAGCAAGTAAGATGATTTCCCTTCACGATAAGAGGTATTTGAAACAATGATTTTTGTTCAACTTTTCTTTCATAAGTGGTCAACTCACTTTACATTTCTGCAAGATGAAAGTTATACGAATCTATAAGGTTGAAAGAGAATTAATATAATAATTTCCCTTGGATTGATGGGTGTGCGTAAGGGATAGTTTTCATTTCATTCGATGATGGAATGGGCAATTCGGCAGGCGGCGATGAGCACTGTAAGCGAGTCTCCACATCTGCTGAGATACCGTGTTTCCCCTCTCGGATAACTATTTTATTACCTATCGTTTTTCAGGCACCGAACGAACAACGAGATACATGTCTCCCTTGCTCCTAAAACATTCTCTTATTTTCAGGTGTATTCTTTCTGTGGGTACATCTAGCAAGGAAACAAGGCCGGGAGGACGGACGAGGAGTGAGCTAGGTTCTTTTCTACATTTGGGCAGGAGATTAGAAGCAACTTATAGAACGACCAACATAGCGAACATCTATTTTATGTGATGCAAGAGGATGTGAATTGAACGTATCGCTTGCCATGTAACTGATGGTTGAAATGCAATAAAGTTTCTATTTTAAATGGTTGAAAACTGGGTTTTACTCCACTCCCTTCAAGAAATATTAGTAAGAAAAAACGTTTAAAGTTAAATGCATACCCTTAGGTTTGACCGCTCTTCGAGTAAAGTTAAAGCACTCGTTAGGGTATTTTTACCTCGAGGGCTTTCGTGAGAGCTCGACAAATTTCCATCGATTGCTTTCCTTTAAACTACCTATCATCAATAAGATTTTAAAAATTCATCTGAGTCATGAGGATGCCCCGCAATGGTGCAAAAGATTTGGATAGGAACGCTCTCATATTTTAACTCATGCGTTACCAACGTGATGAACATTTTCGGCGATAAGTCTTGTACTAATCACAGAAACCTGTTCCGCCATCGGGCTTAAAATTGCTTCCACATTACGAATCTTAAAGATTTGGAATAGAAGAACTTGCTCTACATTTATTTGTCACCGACACCTCTAAAGCTAAACGAGGAAAGGAGAAAATAGAACGACGGTCGTCGTCTTTTTGCCCCGAAATTGCTTACCGGAATCCGACAGAGGGCCAAGTATTCGTTCAGTTGCTCGGTCCGTCTCGCGAGTAAACATCGTGCTCGTATCTTGCGAATAGAGAAGCTTTCTCGTAGTGTACGTTCAATTCTCATCTCTCCCGCGGCCAGTGTAATCTTGAAGATTGCCCCTGGAGAAAGCGACAGTGATGTTGCGTTTAGTGGTCATTGGAGAACATATAGGATATAATCGATGTGGCAGATTCGCGCGGGACTGCATTGTGACATCGTCGAGTGAGTGAGGCGAGAAGCTTCGAGCGAGGTTCACGGAGAATTTTAAAGGTGAGACCCATCGGAATATTTTCCTCGTCTCTTTGCCTGCGTTGACAAGAATGTGCATCGCAATTTAACCTCCTGATTGCTTCGAAACGCGGAGTTTGGAGTGCCCTCGGCTGGGGGATATCTTGAACACCGTAAATAAGACCAGATGTAAACAACAGCGAACGAATGCTTCATTGTCTCAGCTGTATCGTTCACATGGACTCGTATATTATCGCCTGGACGCGAACTTTATTAAGATTCCGAAGCCGTTTCTACAGTCAAAGCGCTTCCTCGTAGCATCATAGTTTACGTGAGGATGATTTCGTCTTCAATCGTGTTGATTTCATTCGAGGAAAGGGAAAATGAGGGACTGGGTATGGGAACGAAGTGAACGCGGCGAAGCCGCCATGGAAAGTGCAAAATGCATGGCGGCATTTCGAGGCGCCATTGTTACCGGTGGGAATCTAAAATTGAAAGGAGATTTTTCGAAATTAACCTGCGGTCCGTCGTAAACGATAAAACTTTCATGAAGACTAGTATTTATTATGATTTTTTTCCTACTACGTGAGTCTTACCGCACAGAAAGACCATTTTCATAATGTATCGAAAGCTAGTTCTTCGGAATTGAGGAAAACCGCCATTACTCGCCGTCGACGTAAAAGAAGAAAGAAATTTTGAGGTCATTCGATCGGTAATTGGATCAACAATTATTTGCCATGAAATTCATTAATACAGCGTCTGCACTGACAGCGGTGGTATTTCTCTCAGCCAATCAGAATCAAGAAAAAAGTTTACCGGGAACTCAAATTAGATGAAATCTTCAAATGATAAATTAAAATTTGATTAATCGTTCAATGCGTTGCTGCTGCTACTTTCTGAAGCTAATACACTATCAGAATTGATCGCGAAAGACTTTTTTCAAGTATTCGTCGAGTAAAAGAGCCCTACCATGCATAGTACCAAAAACAGCAATACTGTGGGGCTATAGACTTCTCTACTTCATAATGTAATTTGCACTATTTCTTGGCTTTTGAAGGGTAAGAGACGAGGATTGGCTGCTATAATTAACTACAAGTCAATACGGTAGCTTTCATAGCCAGCAGAAGTAGAGGAAGATTCTTTGTTTTGAATAATTGCTTGATTTTCAATGACATCTTTCTATTTCAATTCCAGGATGCTTCTCCACCGACAAATTCCTACTGCTGAGATGAATAATTCACTGCACCCAAGGGACTGCAAAGAGTAGTCATCGCCTTACTTCGAAGTGGAGGTTTTATTAAACACATTTCAATATGTTAATGGATTACTTTTCAAGGTATGGGGTTGTTGAAACTATGATGTCCGTTCAACTATTCTTTCAAAAGGAGTTAACCTGACGATGACTTAACTATACTACAAGATGAAAATTATATGAATGCATATGGTGAAAAGCAAAGTTAATTTACTGTCTTGATCAAATTAGATGTAATCATGTAATGTTTCATTAAAACTTGATAAATCGTTAATTATGTTACTGCTGCTTCTTTCTGAAGCTTATACACTGTAAGATTTGATCGCGAAAGACTTTTTTCAAGTATTCCTTAAGATGAACAGCTCTTCCATGCATACTACCACGAACAGAAGTAAATACTTTTGGTGCTACTTATTTCCTTACTTCATTATGTACTTTTCTTAAGCCAGATAATTGTGCAGAGTAGGAGACGAGGAAAACTGCTAGAAATAATTAAAATCATTACGGTAGCTTCCATAGCGATGAGAATTAGAGGTAAATTCTTTGCTTCGGATAATTGCTTGATTTTCAATGACATCTTTACATTTAAATTTCAGGATGCTTCTCCACCGACAAATTCCTGCAACTTAGATTAATAATTCACTGCACCCATAGGACTGCCTAGAGTGCTCATCACTTAACTTCGAAGTGGAGGTTTGATATTGCACATTTCAAGATGTTAGTGGATTATCTTTCAAGGTAAGAGTTTTTTGAAACGTTGGTAATGTAAATAATTCCTTTCATCGGATGTGACAATGTGAATGATTCTGCACGATGGAAATGAAATGAATCTATAAATTGAACGACAAAGGTGATCGATTTACAATCCAAGAATCGGTGTCTTTATGGGTTATATTAAAGAGTATTAATCAGTTCAATAATGAAAAACGCAGTTCGGCAAACAGAAACTTGCTGTTATGATTCCCGGATGTTAATTACACATTTGGGTAGGTATCATTTACAAGGTAGGAGGATTTTGAAGCATTAGTTTCTGATAACATTTCCTTTTGATAGATGTCACACCAATGAGACCAATGATGTGATTTCCAATTGATGAATTTAAGATCCCGAGTGATGAATTGAATCAGTTTTAGTACTTGGGTGATGGGAAAGGAAACTTTGCAAGCAGGGAGTATCGTTTTCATGCAAGGATACTGATTGCACGTTTGAGCAAGTAAGATGATTTCCCTTCACGATAAGAGGTATTTGAAACAATGATTTTTGTTCAACTTTTCTTTCATAAGTGGTCAACTCACTTTACATTTCTGCAAGATGAAAGTTATACGAATCTATAAGGTTGAGAGAGAATTAATATAATAATTTCCCTTGGATTGATGGGTGTGCGTAAGGGATAGTTTTCATTTCATTCGATGATGGAATGGGCAATTCGGCAGGCGGCGATGAGCACTGTAAGCGAGTCTCCACATCTGCTGAGATACCGTGTTTCCCCTCTCGGATAACTATTTTATTACCTATCGTTTTTCAGGCACCGAACGAACAACGAGATACATGTCTCCCTTGCTCCTAAAACATTCTCTTATTTTCAGGTGTATTCTTTCTGTGGGTACATCTAGCAAGGAAACAAGGCCGGGAGGACGGACGAGGAGTGAGCTAGGTTCTTTTCTACATTTGGGCAGGAGATTAGAAGCAACTTATAGAACGACCAACATAGTGAACATCTATTTTATGTGATGCAAGAGGATGTGAATTGAACGTATCGCTTGCCATGTAACTGATGGTTGAAATGCAATAAAGTTTCTATTTTAAATGGTTGAAAACTGGGTTTTACTCCACTCCCTTCAAGAAATATTAGTAAGAAAAAACGTTTAAAGTTAAATGCATACCCTTAGGTTTGACCGCTCTTCGAGTAAAGTTAAAGCACTCGTTAGGGTATTTTTACCTCGAGGGCTTTCGTGAGAGCTCGACAAATTTCCATCGATTGCTTTCCTTTAAACTACCTATCATCAATAAGATTTTAAAAATTCATCTGAGTCATGAGGATGCCCCGCAATGGTGCAAAAGATTTGGATAGGAACGCTCTCATATTTTAACTCATGCGTTACCAACGTGATGAACATTTTCGGCGATAAGTCTTGTACTAATCACAGAAACCTGTTCCGCCATCGGGCTTAAAATTGCTTCCACATTACGAATCTTAAAGATTTGGAATAGAAGAACTTGCTCTACATTTATTTGTCACCGACACCTCTAAAGCTAAACGAGGAAAGGAGAAAATAGAACGACGGTCGTCGTCTTTTTGCCCCGAAATTGCTAACCGGAATCCGACAGAGGGCCAAGTATTCGTTCAGTTGCTCGGTCCGTCTCGCGAGTAAACATCGTGCTCGTATCTTGCGAATAGAGAAGCTTTCTCGTAGTGTACGTTCAATTCTCATCTCTCCCGCGGCCAGTGGAATCTTGAAGATTGCCCCTGGAGAAAGCGACAGTGATGTTGCGTTTAGTGGTCATTGGAGAACATATAGGATATAATCGATGTGGCAGATTCGCACGGGACTGCATTGTGACATCGTCGAGTGAGTGAGGCGAGAAGCTTTGAGCGAGGTTCACGGAGAATTTTAAATGTGAGACCCATCGGAATGTTTTCCTCGTCTCTTTGCCTGCGTTGACAAGAATGTGCATCGCAATTTAACCTCCTGATTGCTTCGAAACGCGGAGTTTGGAGTGCCCTCGGCTGGGGGATATCTTGATCACCGTAAATAAGACCAGATGTAAACAACAGCGAACGAATGCTTCATTGTCTCAGCTGTATCGTTCACATGGACTCGTATATTATCGCCTGGACGCGAACTTTATTAAGATTCCGAAGCCGTTTCTACAGTCAAAGCGCTTCCTCGTAGCATCATAGTTTACGTGAGGATGATTTCGTCTTCAATCGTGTTGATTTCATTCGAGGAAAGGGAAAATGAGGGACTGGGTATGGGAACGAAGTGAACGCGGCGAAGCCGCCATGGAAAGTGCAAAATGCATGGCGGCATTTCGAGGCGCCATTGTTACCGGTGGGAATCTAAAATTGAAAGGAGATTTTTCGAAATTAACCTGCGGTCCGTCGTAAACGATAAAACTTTCATGAAGACTAGTATTTATTATGATTTTTTTCCTACTACGTGAGTCTTACCGCACAGAAAGACCATTTTCATAATGTATCGAAAGCTAGTTCTTCGGAATTGAGGAAAACCGCCATTACTCGCCGTCGACGTAAAAGAAGAAAGAAATTTTGAGGTCATTCGATCGGTAATTGGATCAACAATTATTTGCCATGAAATTCATTAATACAGCGTCTGCACTGACAGCGGTGGTATTTCTCTCAGCCAATCAGAATCAAGAAAAAAGTTTACCGGGAACTCAAATTAGATGAAATCTTCAAATGATAAATTAAAATTTGATTAATCGTTCAATGCGTTGCTGCTGCTACTTTCTGAAGCTAATACACTATCAGAATTGATCGCGAAAGACTTTTTTCAAGTATTCGTCGAGTAAAAGAGCCCTACCATGCATAGTACCAAAAACAGAAATACTGTGGGGCTATAGACTTCTCTACATCATAATGTAATTTGCACTATTTCTTGGCTTTTGAAGGGTAAGAGACGAGGATTGGCTGCTATAATTAACTACAAGTCAATACGGTAGCTTTCATAGCCAGCAGAAGTAGAGGAAGATTCTTTGTTTTGAATAATTGCTTGATTTTCAATGACATCTTTCTATTTCAATTCCAGGATGCTTCTCCACCGACAAATTCCTACTGCTGAGATGAATAATTCACTGCACCCAAGAGACTGCAAAGAGTAGTCATCGCCTTACTTCGAAGTGGAGGTTTTATTAAACACATTTCAATATGTTAATGGATTACTTTTCAAGGTATGGGGTTGTTGAAACTATGATGTCCGTTCAACTATTCTTTCAAAAGGAGTTAACCTGACGATGACTTAACTATACTACAAGATGAAAATTATATGAATGCATATGGTGAAAAGCAAAGTTAATTTACTGTCTTGATCAAATTAGATGTAATCATGTAATGTTTCATTAAAACTTGATAAATCGTTAATTATGTTACTGCTGCTTCTTTCTGAAGCTTATACACTGTAAGATTTGATCGCGAAAGACTTTTTTCAAGTATTCCTTAAGATGAACAGCTCTTCCATGCATACTACCACGAACAGAAGTAATTACTTTTGGTGCTACTTATTTCCTTACTTCATTATGTACTTTTCTTAAGCCAGATAATTGTGCAGAGTAGGAGACGAGGAAAACTGCTAGAAATAATTAAAATCATTACGGTAGCTTCCATAGCGATGAGAATTAGAGGTAAATTCTTTGCTTCGGATAATTGCTTGATTTTCAATGACATCTTTACATTTCAATTTCAGGATGCTTCTCCACCGACAAATTCCTGCAACTTAGATTAATAATTCACTGCACCCATAGGACTGCCTAGAGTGCTCATCACTTAACTTCGAAGTGGAGGTTTGATATTGCACATTTCAAGATGTTAGTGGATTATCTTTCAAGGTAAGAGTTTTTTGAAACGTTGGTAATGTAAATAATTCCTTTCATCGGATGTGACAATGTGAATGATTCTGCACGATGGAAATGAAATGAATCTATAAATTGAACGACAAAGGTGATCGATTTACAATCCAAGAATCAGTGTCTTTATGGGTTATATTAAAGAGTATTTATCAGTTCAATAATGAAAAACGCAGTTCGGCAAACAGAAACTTGCTGTTATGATTCCCGGATGTTAATTACACATTTGGGTAGGTATCATTTACAAGGTAGGAGGATTTTGAAGCATTAGTTTCTGATAACATTTCCTTTTGATAGATGTCACACCAATGAGACCAATGATGTGATTTCCAATTGATGAATTTAAGATCCCGAGTGATGAATTGAATCAGTTTTAGTACTTGGGTGATGGGAAAGGAAACTTTGCAAGCAGGGAGTATCGTTTTCATGCAAGGATACTGATTGCACGTTTGAGCAAGTAAGATGATTTCCCTTCACGATAAGAGGTATTTGAAACAATGATTTTTGTTCAACTTTTCTTTCATAAGTGGTCAACTCACTTTCCATGATTACTCACTTTAATGGATTACTTTTCAAGGTATGAGGTTGTTGAAACTATGATGTCCGTTCAACTATTCTTTCAAAAGGAGTTAACCTGACGATGACTTAACTATACTACAAGATGAAAATTATATGAATGCATATGGTGAAAAGCAAAGTTAATTTACTGTCTTGATCAAATTAGATGTAATCATGTAATGTTTCATTAAAACTTGATAAATCGTTAATTATGTTACTGCTGCTTCTTTCTGAAGCTTATACACTGTAAGATTTGATCGCGAAAGACTTTTTTCAAGTATTCCTTAAGATGAACAGCTCTTCCATGCATACTACCACGAACAGAAGTAAATACTTTTGGTGCTACTTATTTCCTTACTTCATTATGTACTTTTCTTAAGCCAGATAATTGTGCAGAGTAGGAGACGAGGAAAACTGCTAGAAATAATTAAAATCATTACGGTAGCTTCCATAGCGATGAGAATTAGAGGTAAATTCTTTGCTTCGGATAATTGCTTGATTTTCAATGACATCTTTACATTTAAATTTCAGGATGCTTCTCCACCGACAAATTCCTGCAACTTAGATTAATAATTCACTGCACCCATAGGACTGCCTAGAGTGCTCATCACTTAACTTCGAAGTGGAGGTTTGATATTGCACATTTCAAGATGTTAGTGGATTATCTTTCAAGGTAAGAGTTTTTTGAAACGTTGGTAATGTAAATAATTCCTTTCATCGGATGTGACAATGTGAATGATTCTGCACGATGGAAATGAAATGAATCTATAAATTGAACGACAAAGGTGATCGATTTACAATCCAAGAATCAGTGTCTTTATGGGTTATATTAAAGAGTATTAATCAGTTCAATAATGAAAAACGCAGTTCGGCAAACAGAAACTTGCTGTTATGATTCTCGGATGTGAATTACACATTTGGGTAGGTATTATTAAAGAGGTAGGAGGATTTTGAAGCATTAGTTTCTGATAACATTTCCTTTTGATAGATGTCACACCAATGAGACCAATGATGTGATTTCCAATTGATGAATTTAAGATCCCGAGTGATGAATTGAATCAGTTTTAGTACTTGGGTGATGGGATAGAAAACTTTGCAAGCAGGGAGTATCGTTTTCATGCAAGGATACTGATTGCACGTTTGAGCAAGTAAGATGATTTCCCTTCACGATAAGAGGTATTTGAAACAATGATTTTTGTTCAACTTTTCTTTCATAAGTGGTCAACTCACTTTACATTTCTGCAAGATGAAAGTTATACGAATCTATAAGGTTGAAAGAAAATTAATATAATAATTTCCCTTGGATTGATGGGTGTGCGTAAGGGATGGTTTTCATTTCATTCGATGATGGAATGGGCAATTCGGCAGGCGGCGATGAGCACTGTAAGCGAGTCTCCACATCTGCTGAGATACCGTGTTTCCCCTCTCGGATAACTATTTTATTACCTAACGTTTTTCAGGCACCGAACGAACAACGAGATACATGTCTCCCTTGCTCCTAAAACATTCTCTTATTTTCAGGTGTATTCTTTCTGTGGGTACATCTAGCAAGGAAACAAGGCCGGGAGGACGGACGAGGAGTGAGCTAGGTTCTTTTCTACATTTGGGCAGGAGATTAGAAGCAACTTATAGAACGACCAACATAGTGAACATCTATTTTATGTGATGCAAGAGGATGTGAATTGAACGTATCGCTTGCCATGTAACTGATGGTTGAAATGCAATAAAGTTTCTATTTTAAATGGTTGAAAACTGGGTTTTACTCCACTCCCTTCAAGAAATATAAGTAAGAAAAAACGTTTAAAGTTAAATGCATACCCTTAGGTTTGACCGCTCTCCGAGTAAAGTTAAAGCACTCGTTAGGGTATTATTACCTCGAGGGCTTTCGTGAGAGCTCGACAAATTTCCATCGATAGCTTTCCTTTAAACTACCTATCATCAATAAGATTTTAAAAATTCATCTGAGTCATGAGGATGCCCCGCAATGGTGCAAAAGATTTGGATAGGAACGCTCTCATATTTTAACTCATGCGTTACCAACGTGATGAACATTTTCGGCGATAAGTCTTGTACTAATCACAGAAACCTGTTCCGCCATCGGGCTTAAAATTGCTTCCACATTACGAATCTTAAAGATTTGGAATAGAAGAACTTGCTCTACATTTATTTGTCACCGACACCTCTAAAGCTAAACGAGGAAAGGAGAAAATAGAACGACGGTCGTCGTCTTTTTGCCCCGAAATTGCTAACCGGAATCCGACAGAGGGCCAAGTATTCGTTCAGTTGCTCGGTCCGTCTCGCGAGTAAACATCGTGCTCGTATCTTGCGAATAGAGAAGCTTTCTCGTAGTGTACGTTCAATTCTCATCTCTCCCGCGGCCAGTGGAATCTTGAAGATTGCCCCTGGAGAAAGCGACAGTGATGTTGCGTTTAGTGGTCATTGGAGAACATATAGGATATAATCGATGTGGCAGATTCGCACGGGACTGCATTGTGACATCGTCGAGTGAGTGAGGCGAGAAGCTTTGAGCGAGGTTCACGGAGAATTTTAAATGTGAGACCCATCGGAATGTTTTCCTCGTCTCTTTGCCTGCGTTGACAAGAATGTGCATCGCAATTTAACCTCCTGATTGCTTCGAAACGCGGAGTTTGGAGTGCCCTCGGCTGGGGGATATCTTGATCACCGTAAATAAGACCAGATGTAAACAACAGCGAACGAATGCTTCATTGTCTCAGCTGTATCGTTCACATGGACTCGTATATTATCGCCTGGACGCGAACTTTATTAAGATTCCGAAGCCGTTTCTACAGTCAAAGCGCTTCCTCGTAGCATCATAGTTTACGTGAGGATGATTTCGTCTTCAATCGTGTTGATTTCATTCGAGGAAAGGGAAAATGAGGGACTGGGTATGGGAACGAAGTGAACGCGGCGAAGCCGCCATGGAAAGTGCAAAATGCATGGCGGCATTTCGAGGCGCCATTGTTACCGGTGGGAATCTAAAATTGAAAGGAGATTTTTCGAAATTAACCTGCGGTCCGTCGTAAACGATAAAACTTTCATGAAGACTAGTATTTATTATGATTTTTTTCCTACTACGTGAGTCTTACCGCACAGAAAGACCATTTTCATAATGTATCGAAAGCTAGTTCTTCGGAATTGAGGAAAACCGCCATTACTCGCCGTCGACGTAAAAGAAGAAAGAAATTTTGAGGTCATTCGATCGGTAATTGGATCAACAATTATTTGCCATGAAATTCATTAATACAGCGTCTGCACTGACAGCGGTGGTATTTCTCTCAGCCAATCAGAATCAAGAAAAAAGTTTACCGGAAACTCAAATTAGATGAAATCTTCAAATGATAAATTAAAATTTGATTAATCGTTAAATGCGTTGCTGCTGCTACTTTCTGAAGCTAATACACTATCAGAATTGATCGCGAAAGACTTTTTTCAAGTATTCGTCGAGTAAAAGAGCCCTACCATGCATAGTACCAAAAACAGAAATACTGTGGGGCTATAGACTTCTCTACTTCATAATGTAATTTGCACTATTTCTTGGCTTTTGAAGGGTAAGAGACGAGGATTGGCTGCTATAATTAACTACAAGTCAATACGGTAGCTTTCATAGCGAGCAGAAGTAGAGGAAGATTCTTTGTTTTGAATAATTGCTTGATTTTCAATGACATCTTTCTATTTCAATTCCAGGATGCTTCTCCACCGACAAATTCCTACTGCTGAGATGAATAATTCACTGCACCCAAGGGACTGCAAAGAGTAGTCATCGCCTTACTTCGAAGTGGAGGTTTTATTAAACACATTTCAATATGTTAATGGATTACTTTTCAAGGTATGGGGTTGTTGAAACTATGATGTCCGTTCAACTATTCTTTCAAAAGGAGTTAACCTGACGATGACTTAACTATACTACAAGATGAAAATTATATGAATGCATATGGTGAAAAGCAAAGTTAATTTACTGTCTTGATCAAATTAGATGTAATCATGTAATGTTTCATTAAAACTTGATAAATCGTTAATTATGTTACTGCTGCTTCTTTCTGAAGCTTATACACTGTAAGATTTGATCGCGAAAGACTTTTTTCAAGTATTCCTTAAGATGAACAGCTCTTCCATGCATACTACCACGAACAGAAGTAATTACTTTTGGTGCTACTTATTTCCTTACTTCATTATGTACTTTTCTTAAGCCAGATAATTGTGCAGAGTAGGAGACGAGGAAAACTGCTAGAAATAATTAAAATCATTACGGTAGCTTCCATAGCGATGAGAATTAGAGGTAAATTCTTTGCTTCGGATAATTGCTTGATTTTCAATGACATCTTTACATTTCAATTTCAGGATGCTTCTCCACCGACAAATTCCTGCAACTTAGATTAATAATTCACTGCACCCATAGGACTGCCTAGAGTGCTCATCACTTAACTTCGAAGTGGAGGTTTGATATTGCACATTTCAAGATGTTAGTGGATTATCTTTCAAGGTAAGAGTTTTTTGAAACGTTGGTAATGTAAATAATTCCTTTCATCGGATGTGACAATGTGAATGATTCTGCACGATGGAAATGAAATGAATCTATAAATTGAACGACAAAGGTGATCGATTTACAATCCAAGAATCGGTGTCTTTATGGGTTATATTAAAGAGTATTTATCAGTTCAATAATGAAAAACGCAGTTCGGCAAACAGAAACTTGCTGTTATGATTCCCGGATGTTAATTACACATTTGGATAGGTATCATTTACAAGGTAGGAGGATTTTGAAGCATTAGTTTCTGATAACATTTCCTTTTGATAGATGTCACACCAATGAGACCAATGATGTGATTTCCAATGGATAAATTTAAGATCCCGAGTGATGAATTGAATCAGTTTTAGTACTTGGGTGATGGGAAAGGAAACTTTGCAAGCAGGGAGTATCGTTTTCATGCAAGGATACTGATTGCACGTTTGAGCAAGTAAGATGATTTCCCTTCACGATAAGAGGTATTTGAAACAATGATTTTTGTTCAACTTTTCTTTCATAAGTGGTCAACTCACTTTACATTTCTGCAAGATGAAAGTTATACGAATCTATAAGGTTGAGAGAGAATTAATATAATAATTTCCCTTGGATTGATGGGTGTGCGTAAGGGATAGTTTTCATTTCATTCGATGATGGAATGGGCAATTCGGCAGGCGGCGATGAGCACTGTAAGCGAGTCTCCACATCTGCTGAGATACCGTGTTTCCCCTCTCGGATAACTATTTTATTACCTATCGTTTTTCAGGCACCGAACGAACAACGAGATACATGTCTCCCTTGCTCCTAAAACATTCTCTTATTTTCAGGTGTATTCTTTCTGTGGGTACATCTAGCAAGGAAACAAGGCCGGGAGGACGGACGAGGAGTGAGCTAGGTTCTTTTCTACATTTGGGCAGGAGATTAGAAGCAACTTATAGAACGACCAACATAGTGAACATCTATTTTATGTGATGCAAGAGGATGTGAATTGAACGTATCGCTTGCCATGTAACTGATGGTTGAAATGCAATAAAGTTTCTATTTTAAATGGTTGAAAACTGGGTTTTACTCCACTCCCTTCAAGAAATATTAGTAAGAAAAAACGTTTAAAGTTAAATGCATACCCTTAGGTTTGACCGCTCTTCGAGTAAAGTTAAAGCACTCGTTAGGGTATTTTTACCTCGAGGGCTTTCGTGAGAGCTCGACAAATTTCCATCGATTGCTTTCCTTTAAACTACCTATCATCAATAAGATTTTAAAAATTCATCTGAGTCATGAGGATGCCCCGCAATGGTGCAAAAGATTTGGATAGGAACGCTCTCATATTTTAACTCATGCGTTACCAACGTGATGAACATTTTCGGCGATAAGTCTTGTACTAATCACAGAAACCTGTTCCGCCATCGGGCTTAAAATTGCTTCCACATTACGAATCTTAAAGATTTGGAATAGAAGAACTTGCTCTACATTTATTTGTCACCGACACCTCTAAAGCTAAACGAGGAAAGGAGAAAATAGAACGACGGTCGTCGTCTTTTTGCCCCGAAATTGCTAACCGGAATCCGACAGACGGCCAAGTATTCGTTCAGTTGCTCGGTCCGTCTCGCGAGTAAACATCGTGCTCGTATCTTGCGAATAGAGAAGCTTTCTCGTAGTGTACGTTCAATTCTCATCTCTCCCGCGGCCAGTGGAATCTTGAAGATTGCCCCTGGAGAAAGCGACAGTGATGTTGCGTTTAGTGGTCATTGGAGAACATATAGGATATAATCGATGTGGCAGATTCGCACGGGACTGCATTGTGACATCGTCGAGTGAGTGAGGCGAGAAGCTTCGAGCGAGGTTCACGGAGAATTTTAAAGGTGAGACCCATCGGAATATTTTCCTCGTCTCTTTGCCTGCGTTGACAAGAATGTGCATCGCAATTTAACCTCCTGATTGCTTCGAAACGCGGAGTTTGGAGTGCCCTCGGCTGGGGGATATCTTGATCACCGTAAATAAGACCAGATGTAAACAACAGCGAACGAATGCTTCATTGTCTCAGCTGTATCGTTCACATGGACTCGTATATTATCGCCTGGACGCGAACTTTATTAAGATTCCGAAGCCGTTTCTACAGTCAAAGCGCTTCCTCGTAGCATCATAGTTTACGTGAGGATGATTTCGTCTTCAATCGTGTTGATTTCATTCGAGGAAAGGGAAAATGAGGGACTGGGTATGGGAACGAAGTGAACGCGGCGAAGCCGCCATGGAAAGTGCAAAATGCATGGCGGCATTTCGAGGCGCCATTGTTACCGGTGGGAATCTAAAATTGAAAGGAGATTTTTCGAAATTAACCTGCGGTCCGTCGTAAACGATAAACCTTTCATGAAGACTAGTATTTATTATGATTTTTTTCCTACTACGTGAGTCTTACCGCACAGAAAGACCATTTTCATAATGTATCGAAAGCTAGTTCTTCGGAATTGAGGAAAACCGCCATTACTCGCCGTCGACGTAAAAGAAGAAAGAAATTTTGAGGTCATTCGATCGGTAATTGGATCAACAATTATTTGCCATGAAATTCATTAATACAGCGTCTGCACTGACAGCGGTGGTATTTCTCTCAGCCAATCAGAATCAAGAAAAAAGTTTACCGGGAACTCAAATTAGATGAAATCTTCAAATGATAAATTAAAATTTGATTAATCGTTAAATGCGTTGCTGCTGCTACTTTCTGAAGCTAATACACTATCAGAATTGATCGCGAAAGACTTTTTTCAAGTATTCGTCGAGTAAAAGAGCCCTACCATGCATAGTACCAAAAACAGAAATACTGTGGGGCTATAGACTTCTCTACATCATAATGTAATTTGCACTATTTCTTGGCTTTTGAAGGGTAAGAGACGAGGATTGGCTGCTATAATTAACTACAAGTCAATACGGTAGCTTTCAAAGCGAGCAGAAGTAGAGGAAGATTCTTTGTTTTGAATAATTGCTTGATTTTCAATGACATCTTTCTATTTCAATTCCAGCATGCTTCTCCACCGACAAATTCCTACTGCTGAGATGAATAATTCACTGCACCCAAGGGACTGCAAAGAGTAATCATCGCCTTACTTCGAAGTGGAGGTTTTATTAAACACATTTCAATATCTTAATGGATTACTTTTCAAGGTATGGGGTTGTTGAAACTATGATGTCCGTTCAACTATTCTTTCAAAAGGAGTTAACCTGACGATGACTTAACTATACTACAAGATGAAAATTATATGAATGCATATGGTGAAAAGCAAAGTTAATTTACTGTCTTGATCAAATTAGATGTAATCATGTAATGTTTCATTAAAACTTGATAAATCGTTAATTATGTTACTGCTGCTTCTTTCTGAAGCTTATACACTGTAAGATTTGATCGCGAAAGACTTTTTTCAAGTATTCCTTAAGATGAACAGCTCTTCCATGCATACTACCACGAACAGAAGTAATTACTTTTGGTGCTACTTATTTCCTTACTTCATTATGTACTTTTCTTAAGCCAGATAATTGTGCAGAGTAGGAGACGAGGAAAACTGCTAGAAATAATTAAAATCATTACGGTAGCTTCCATAGCGATGAGAATTAGAGGTAAATTCTTTGCTTCGGATAATTGCTTGATTTTCAATGACATCTTTACATTTAAATTTCAGGATGCTTCTCCACCGACAAATTCCTGCAACTTAGATTAATAATTCACTGCACCCATAGGACTGCCTAGAGTGCTCATCACTTAACTTCGAAGTGGAGGTTTGATATTGCACATTTCAAGATGTTAGTGGATTATCTTTCAAGGTAAGAGTTTTTTGAAACGTTGGTAATGTAAATAATTCCTTTCATCGGATGTGACAATGTGAATGATTCTGCACGATGGAAATGAAATGAATCTATAAATTGAACGACAAAGGTGATCGATTTACAATCCAAGAATCAGTGTCTTTATGGGTTATATTAAAGAGTATTAATCAGTTCAATAATGAAAAACGCAGTTCGGCAAACAGAAACTTGCTGTTATGATTCTCGGATGTGAATTACACATTTGGGTAGGTATTATTAAAGAGGTAGGAGGATTTTGAAGCATTAGTTTCTGATAACATTTCCTTTTGATAGATGTCACACCAATGAGACCAATGATGTGATTTCCAATTGATGAATTTAAGATCCCGAGTGATGAATTGAATCAGTTTTAGTACTTGGGTGATGGGAAAGGAAACTTTGCAAGCAGGGAGTATCGTTTTCATGCAAGGATACTGATTGCACGTTTGAGCAAGTAAGATGATTTCCCTTCACGATAAGAGGTATTTGAAACAATGATTTTTGTTCAACTTTTCTTTCATAAGTGGTCAACTCACTTTACATTTCTGCAAGATGAAAGTTATACGAATCTATAAGGTTGAGAGAGAATTAATATAATAATTTCCCTTGGATTGATGGGTGTGCGTAAGGGATAGTTTTCATTTCATTCGATGATGGAATGGGCAATTCGGCAGGCGGCGATGAGCACTGTAAGCGAGTCTCCACATCTGCTGAGATACCGTGTTTCCCCTCTCGGATAACTATTTTATTACCTATCGTTTTTCAGGCACCGAACGAACAACGAGATACATGTCTCCCTTGCTCCTAAAACATTCTCTTATTTTCAGGTGTATTCTTTCTGTGGGTACATCTAGCAAGGAAACAAGGCCGGGAGGACGGACGAGGAGTGAGCTAGGTTCTTTTCTACATTTGGGCAGGAGATTAGAAGCAACTTATAGAACGACCAACATAGTGAACATCTATTTTATGTGATGCAAGAGGATGTGAATTGAACGTAATGCTTGCCATGTAACTGATGGTTGAAATGCAATAAAGTTTCTATTTTAAATGGTTGAAAACTGGGTTTTACTCCACTCCCTTCAAGAAATATTAGTAAGAAAAAACGTTTAAAGTTAAATGCATACCCTTAGGTTTGACCGCTCTCCGAGTAAAGTTAAAGCACTCGTTAGGGTATTATTACCTCGAGGGCTTTCGTTAGAGCTCGACAAATTTCCATCGATTGCTTTCCTTTAAACTACCTATCATCAATAAGATTTTAAAAATTCATCTGAGTCATGAGGATGCCCCGCAATGGTGCAAAAGATTTGGATAGGAACGCTCTCATATTTTAACTCATGCGTTACTAACGTGATGAACATTTTCGGCGATAAGTCTTGTACTAATCACAGAAACCTGTTCCGCCATCGGGCTTAAAATTGCTTCCACATTACGAATCTTAAAGATTTGGAATAGAAGAACTTGCTCTACATTTATTTGTCACCGACACCTCTAAAGCTAAACGAGGAAAGGAGAAAATAGAACGACGGTCGTCGTCTTTTTGCCCCGAAATTGCTAACCGGAATCCGACAGAGGGCCAAGTATTCGTTCAGTTGCTCGGTCCGTCTCGCGAGTAAACATCGTGCTCGTATCTTGCGAATAGAGAAGCTTTCTCGTAGTGTACGTTCAATTCTCATCTCTCCCGCGGCCAGTGGAATCTTGAAGATTGCCCCTGGAGAAAGCGACAGTGATGTTGCGTTTAGTGGTCATTGGAGAACATATAGGATATAATCGATGTGGCAGATTCGCACGGGACTGCATTGTGACATCGTCGAGTGAGTGAGGCGAGAAGCTTCGAGCGAGGTTCACGGAGAATTTTAAAGGTGAGACCCATCGGAATATTTTCCTCGTCTCTTTGCCTGCGTTGACAAGAATGTGCATCGCAATTTAACCTCCTGATTGCTTCGAAACGCGGAGTTTGGAGTGCCCTCGGCTGGGGGATATCTTGATCACCGTAAATAAGACCAGATGTAAACAACAGCGAACGAATGCTTCATTGTCTCAGCTGTATCGTTCACATGGACTCGTATATTATCGCCTGGACGCGAACTTTATTAAGATTCCGAAGCCGTTTCTACAGTCAAAGCGCTTCCTCGTAGCATCATAGTTTACGTGAGGATGATTTCGTCTTCAATCGTGTTGATTTCATTCGAGGAAAGGGAAAATGAGGGACTGGGTATGGGAACGAAGTGAACGCGGCGAAGCCGCCATGGAAAGTGCAAAATGCATGGCGGCATTTCGAGGCGCCATTGTTACCGGTGGGAATTTAAAATTGAAAGAAGATTTTTCGAAATTAACCTGCGGTCCGTCGTAAACGATAAACCTTTCATGAAGACTAGTATTTATTATGATTTTTTTCCTACTACGTGAGTCTTACCGCACAGAAAGACCATTTTCATAATGTATCGAAAGCTAGTTCTTAGTAATTGAGGAAAACCGCCATTACTCGCCGTCGACGTAAATGAAGAAAGAAATTTTGAGGTCATTCGATCGGTAATTGGATCAACAATTATTTGCCATGAAATTCATTAATACAGCGTCTGCACTGACAGCGGTGGTATTTCTCTCAGCCAATCAGAATCAAGAAAAAAGTTTACCGGAAACTCAAATTAGATGAAATCTTCAAATGATAAATTAAAATTTGATTAATCGTTCAATGCGTTGCTGCTGCTACTTTCTGAAGCTAATACACTATCAGAATTGATCGCGAAAGACTTTTTTCAAGTATTCGTCGAGTAAAAGAGCCCTACCATGCATAGTACCAAAAACAGAAATACTGTGGGGCTATAGACTTCTCTACTTCATAATGTAATTTTCACTATTTCTTGGCTTTTGAAGGGTAAGAGACGAGGATTGGCTGCTATAATTAACTACAAGTCAATACGGTAGCTTTCATAGCGAGCAGAAGTAGAGGAAGATTCTTTGTTTTGAATAATTGCTTGATTTTCAATGACATCTTTCTATTTCAATTCCAGGATGCTTCACCACCGACAAATTCCTACTGCTGAGATGAATAATTCACTGCACCCAAGGGACTGCAAAGAGTAGTCATCGCCTTACTTCGAAGTGGAGGTTTTATTAAACACATTTCAATATCTTAATGGATTACTTTTCAAGGTATGAGGTTGTTGAAACTATGATGTCCGTTCAACTATTCTTTCAAAAGGAGTTAACCTGACGATGACTTAACTATACTACAAGATGAAAATTATATGAATGCATATGGTGAAAAGCAAAGTTAATTTACTGTCTTGATCAAATTAGATGTAATCATGTAATGTTTCATTAAAACTTGATAAATCGTTAATTATGTTACTGCTGCTTCTTTCTGAAGCTTATACACTGTAAGATTTGATCGCGAAAGACTTTTTTCAAGTATTCCTTAAGATGAACAGCTCTTCCATGCATACTACCACGAACAGAAGTAATTACTTTTGGTGCTACTTATTTCCTTACTTCATTATGTACTTTTCTTAAGCCAGATAATAGTGCAGAATAGGAGACGAGGAAAACTGCTAGAAATAATTAAAATCATTACGGTAGCTTCCATAGCGATGAGAATTAGAGGTAAATTCTTTGCTTCGGATAATTGCCTGATTTTCAATGACATCTTTACATTTCAATTTCAGGATGCTTCTCCACTGACAAATTCCTGCAACCTAGATTAATAATTCACTGCACCCATAGGACTGCCTAGAGTGCTCATCACAGTAAGAGTTTTTTGAACATGCTAGCACCACGCATCCATTTGCATGCTGATTTGATGCTGCCTCGGGGGTTACATCAGAAGCGGCTAGAATTGACGATTTTTAAACATTAATTACAGAGAAACGAGGGAGCGTTGGCCCCTAGTATTTTCAGGTTGTTATAAGTAATATCTAAGCTACACTTCCATACCGGTCCTATCCAATATCCCGTGCCGCAGTCCTAAAGGTCCCCTTGTAAAATATAAATTATTAATATCGATAAATTAATTATAAATTAAATATGTAAAATTATTTTTCAATTCCGAATACGGATATTTGTTCAGAATTATTAGTTACTAAAATGCTCTGATCAAAGATCATCACGAAGAGCAAATCAAACCCGGGACTGCATCGATAGAAGTCGTACGGTCCTCAATGAGAATCTCTCCACAATTTCTAAACCCGAATGAGACTGTTCTGGGATACTAATTCGTCTTCTGCGAGCAAATGAATTTCGAAGATAACACGATACTTATCAATGTATCAATTTCAGTCTTGCTTGGGACTGTGAACTGAGGAGGCTTCCCACCCCTCCAACCTCGTCTCAGAAGCCAGTTGGTGCCAACCGCTTCAAAAAAGTCAGCAAATGATCCTCCCTGTGTTCTGTTAGTTTTCTAAGTTACCACTTTTCGTGCTCTGAGACGCGACCGTTAAATTCGGAAATCTCCGAGCGCTACAGCAGCCTTAATGGAAAAGAAATAGGAAGTACTAATTGTCATATAAGACCTCTTCCGAGCTCCATCGTTATCACCGGGTTCGGCGGTAATATTAATAACTAATAAAATAAAAAAATGGTAGAGAATAACTGAAGGTATAGATAAAAACTCGAAGAAACTGATAAGTTTGAGAATGAAGGGTACCAGATGAAATGGTCTACTGCACAAAAGAGGGGACGTTTTCAATTTCGCTTTGCCGTAAAAAAGTGCGCTAATTGAGCCAACGCTTTCCAAAGTTTTTTTTGTGTTCCGCGAAATTCCTTTCTGATTGAGCGATGTGGACTGTTGAAATGTGCTTCTTACGGAGTATCGAAATCCAACCGAGTTAATCCGATTATCAGTTTTACTATAGACGACCCTATTTTCTTTACATTTATATCTATTCTTCTTTCTTTTTTACGTCCTTTTTCCTTTCTATGCCTTTTTTGGCATAGAAGCCATAGAGGCATCTTTTCCCAAATCAGCTTACATCCGTTCGCAGTTGAAATCAATCTTATCATTATCCTGGCATTTTGTAAGTACCGCAGACGGTTGAATCTGTGAGATAGGCCGATTAAAGGAAGAAGGAAGGTTAAATTCGCATAATTCTAGAGTAATTTATAGTACGATAGTATAGTACGTACAAATGTACCAAAAGTAAGACTACTACGCAGGGAACACGTTTATTGTAAGAAAAAAATGATGACCGTATTTTATCTATAGTCTGTTCCACTTTTCTATTGTCTGTTCCACTTTTCTAGGCAGTATGGGCTTATGGAGAAATCAAATAGCCTCGTACGCCGGGTCATTTTTCCGGAATATCCGCGATATCCACAAAATTTGCCTTCGCAACGGATGAAATTCAGATTTTCAACTAAGTTTGGTGGATCTTTTTCCAATTTTTTGGTGAAATTTGGACAAGGAAGGATGGTTCCTTATATTGACGAAGTTTCTTCATTACCGAGGGAGTAATTGATTTAGCGCTCCGTTTGCTAATCATTGTTACTTTTTGCTCGAGACTCATAGACCCCGTAAGCGTAATTCGGATTGATCCGGACCCGCTCTCGGTTATAAAATTCAAAAACTAAAGTTCTATTCAAGATATCGACTCAGAATAACCTGTAAATGAAAATAACAACATTTATCTCAATTTCTCTTGCGACAAGTTTTTCGTAACGTATGAAACAAAAAATTTTTAGGCGATGTATAAATTTGACTGCACGATCCAATTTTTTGGAGGTTGCGTTCCACTTAAATTATTTTTTACTAAAATTTTATCACTCAAAAATTAATATAAGTTGACTTTTTTGTATTCATAGAAGTTACTCAGAAATAATAAACTGACGCCTTTTGAGAGGCTAGGTTGCTCCCTTATGGGAATTTACGTGCATTTATTTCCCCATAAGCCTCCCGTACTTTTGTGGAACGGACTATAGTAACCAACCCTGCTCAACTTGGTGAGTTAATGATGTTACCTACTTCGGTAACAAAATTCTTCTATATTCAACATTTCTACTTATTCTTTATCTTTCATGAGACAATGTCATTTTTAGGTCTTCTCCAGTTAAATATGTGTTCTCTTCGAAATTTTCGAGATCCAAAGTTTAGAGTAGCACATAATTAAGCATATCTTACTCCGAACTAAAATGGTACTGTGATGATTGATTTTATCATTTTAATAAAAGTAACGCAGATAGTATATATGATTTCCTTATAATAGTCTTGCAACGTGGATAACTACCTACCGCTCATATAGTGAATGGATTTTCTACAGAAAAATATAAGTACGATACATAAATTTCTGCAGAATTTATACTTTTTCATTTATTGTCTGAATATTACAAATTATATTAAATTTTAAAATATTTTAAATACACGAATTGAATTTATTTTAAAATTTCAACAAATTAATTTAAATTACAAAAAAGAACATTTACGCATTTGACGTTCAATTTTTCGCTAGCAAATTCTAATAATTATAAACATGGCGTCAAAAAACTTATTGCGAGAATAAATGATTAATATTGAACTTAAAATATGTTACTAATTTTCAGCTAAAAAAATAATTAGAAATACTTTTTCACAACAACGCGTGAACGGGTACAAGAAGTTCTGTTATAAAATCATTAATGAGATAAAAAATTTAAATTAAATTTAAGAAGCATCACTATTTTCCTGCATTCGTAATTTCATATTTATTTAGCACTTCAGTTAGGTCAAAAGAGGATAATAATCTTCTTTTGGCCGAGCTGAACTATTACTATGAATTCTATTTCAATTTAATATAACTTGGCAAAGTGCTGAAGAAGAGGGCAAGGATCAGTGTTATGGTAAAAGTTTGGTATGTAAGCGTCGCGCGGGGTCAGTCACGGGTGGAAACGAAGGCCACGGAAGTTTAAAAATCTAGTTTTTGCTTTTGAAATTCTATTCTCAAACTTATTTCGCCTACTACCCATATACTGTTACTAATAAAACCTGCTGCTGCTATTCTGCGCGTCTCCAATACTATCGTTTACAGTGCCTTTCAATCTGGAATAAAGATATCGGTACAATGCATTAATATATCGACAACTCTTCTACTTTCGTTCCAGATTCCTCGAATTACTGCTCATGAGAGTATTTCAATAGAGGAAGGATAGCAAAGGACGATATCTTTCAAGATATGGATAGATATTTCGATTCGGAACTGCAACTGAGAATGAGTGCCTTGAGTTAATGTATTGAATTAAATGTAACGCTGTTTTGATGTAAATGACTGTACACGGTTAGAAAATTCATATTGAAATACTTTTATGTTCGTATTTCATTACCCTCCAGATGGTGCCGCACATTTTTTAATTAAATAATCATTTTTCAATATCTACTACGCTAACTATTTCCTTGGTATTTCTTGTATTGAAAGTCATCGCAATCTCATATGAATCTTTCGTATGTAACGAAAATTCTCTATAATAAGTCATTCAGCAGCAGTGATGTCGGAATCTTAAAACCGTGTCTTAAACCATTACTCTTTTCAAACGATTCGGAAAAAGCGACTCTACTATTCATGACTCATACGTTTGTTGTTTTCATATGATTTCTTTATCAAAGATTTACATTAATTTCGAAATGTCTTCTTACTTCCCAGGTACTTTTAACAACAAACAATCATTATTATGTTCCAACAAATGAGGGTTTAAATATAACTTCTTATAAAATATTCAGAATGAGAGGCGTCCCTAATTCAGACGAAAGAATGTGGCAGATCTTTAAGAATTAAGTTTTGAAGTATGTACCAACGGAAGCATCAGAAAAAATCCTTATTCTCAATAATACAATAATAAAATTAAGTCCCTAAACAGAAATGCCAGATTAGTGCATAAATGTACGGACCGGGATTCAGTGTCTATCGAAAAGTGTAAGAAAATAATAAGAGAACTATCTGCCGAGAAAGTAAGCGTAGAGGAAATCTATGTGAAAAAAGCTTATGACAACAGATTTCAAAATAAATTACATTAATACTTACGCCGTAGACGAGGTAGCTACTCCCTCACCATTAAGAGAGATGCTGGTGACACCCAGACTCAAGGGCTGATTCACTTAACGACTGGATCCATTAAGTTTATAGGAACGCTCAAAATATTGAAAAAAGTATTGAACTCAAGCGAAGGGATCAACTGTAAATAAATGCGTATTTCAGATTCTGTTACTTTAAGGAATATTCTAAAATAGAACATTCGGAAATCGGAAGGATCTGAAGATAACTGCAGCGACGCTATTTAACAGGGAAATAACGCAATCGTACCTTACCTTAGAAAATTGTTCCTTCAACAATAATCGCATTCCTCATGATTGGACTTTTGGCGATTTTATATCCAATACATGAAGCAAGATCTAAAATATCCGTAAATAGCTGTAGATCCATTACTCTCTACATCTCAAGTGTGCAAACTAACGGAGAAATTCATTGCTGATCATTTCCTTAAATAAAGGAAGGAAAGTATGAAGCTAGAGGAAGCACGGATTCGGGCAGGGATTCTCGTGTAAGACGCAGCTCCATGGGATACTTCAAAACTTTACCGAATCTATGGATGAGCTAGACGAAGTTGATGCAATTATTATTGATTTTGCTAAGGCCTTTATAAAGTACCCCATAATTAGTTTTCGAATTCCCAAAAATATAAAAATATTTAAAGAAATAGTTAAAGGCTATTAATTTTACGAAGATTGTTCTTTATTCATTAACACTAGAACAGCGGGAAACGGACACCCCCATAGAACAGCGGAAGGTGTCCTCAGGACACCTACACTTGCGCTTCTTTTAAATTGAATGAGGCAGTCGTATTTAAATTTCTAGTCTTTCCTTATACGCTTAAAAATTAATAACTAAGTATGGGTACTTATTTATCGGCAGATCATGAGGTAAATAGTTGCTACATATTTAATATAGAAATTGTTGTTGAGTTCAATCAATTTCATGAGACTCATATTCCGATATAAAAATATACAGAACAGTAAAGCCAGAAATAAATTATATGAATAAATTAATATAAAGCCTTTTCGAGATAAAATAATTATTTGCTTGAATAACTTTTGAAAATTACCCGATTTTATCAACAATTTACATGGGGTACAAGAAAAAATAAACTCGCGTAATAAAACTTTACCGCTTCACGTACCTTCCTTTGATTTTATTTGACAACAAAAAGACTAGAAATAAGGTTTAAGACACAAACTGGACCTTAAATGTTATTTGCATACGCAATTATATTAATTTTTCTTTTTTAGCACAATGATGCTGTCACGAAATAATTACTCCACAGAATCCTTCCACGAAGCTAATACATAAATCTTCTTGATGTTACAGTTTCTATTAACCTATTCCTTGCACTTCTTACACTTATCTGATGCTATATTTCACTTGTATTTTCTTTTGAACAGATATCGGTGGCTTCATTGGATGATGTCTCGTGCATCTAGTGTTTACTTAGGTCCTTCTTGAGATCTCTTTAGACAGCTTAGGTTTTACTTGGTTTATCTGCGATTCGTTGCAAGAATCTATATCTGGTTATTTGGCGACCTCTTTTCTGCTTGCAAATAACCTATACATTGACTTCTGCTAGATAAATTTTTATGTAAAAAGAATGCATTAGGCAACGTCGTGAGTCTGTCTCACCGTGTGCCTACGCGCCATTTGGTCCACTACGCCGCTTTTCGTACAATTATGGTACGTCACCGCGTCTGATTTTCTTTTACTAATACTGTCAAATACGACATTAGAAAGCATCTAAATATCGAGAAGATCATGTTTACTCTGTTTAATTTTATAAACAGGGATTATTCTTCATTTTTGACAACATCGGAATTCACGTCAGATCTTTGCTGATTTTCAACTCCAGCGACTCTCTCCACAATTTGTTCTATGTTCCAAATAAAAAAATACCTGCTTTCTTCAGCCTTTTAAATAGTTTCTTTAATTTAAAATAATTATCGGTCATTAGGTTCATTCCTTTTATATAGAAAAAGTTCCATCAAGGTCATGACCACATGGTTCAGGAAGATGGCCTATCCTCCAACTCGACAAATCATAGAAATTCATTCAATGCATATTTGGAATTAAAATCCATTACTAACCGAAACTTAAATACATGTTTATCAGGTTTATCAAGAATAAATTGTGTGGATAGACATCAACACTTTCTGGGAAAAAGCTGATCATTCACCGTCACTTTTGTACCGGAATTGTAGCAAGCTTGGCAATATTCAATGAGTGAGTGTCACAAAAAGATATAAGACAAATTAGTCAATTGCGAAAATAGAAATGGGAAACGTATCTTATAAATGGAAATATTAGAAAATATAAGGCAAAATGTTTCCAACTCAAATCATCATTAGAATTGCTACCTCAAATTTTTATACATAACAATATAATTAATTAATTTTAGAGAACGGGGACAAAATAATAGCAAAAAGCAATATTATCTCAAAGTACATTCGTAAGAGCTTCTAATATAAAACAATGAAGGTTTTATCATAGGAAATAATAGTAAATATTACGTAGGTGTCCTGAGGACACCTCCACTGTTCTAGGGGGTATGTGGTAGGATCTCCTTTGACAATGTTCCAATAATTATAAAACTTGGTAGAAATACGCAGAATATTAAATAATTAAAAGTCACGAAACGATTTTTTTCTATGATACAAATTACAAAAATGGTGCTTCATCTTTCATTTTCTTCATGGGCGAGGTGTCCTGAGGACACCCTCCGCTGTTCTAGTGTTAAAATAGAATCGTGATGATTGAAATAGAAATTTTGTCTCTATAATTTATTCTGAAGGGTCTTTTAATTTAAATATGAATTATCTAGAGATATAATAATTACATTTTTCCAAAGAATCCAAATATTTTATTATAGTTGGCAGTTTATGACGGGAATAGTTGAGAAGAATTTCCTGTTTCCCTGACTGATCATACATTCTGTCAGTAGCAGCATTGTTTTGTCGCTGGCCCCTCTCAATACTTGTTGAGCATAGACAGAACGTAGGAATCCACATACCATCCGAGGTAATATTACTGGAGCAGTTTGGGTGAAGTATGTACAGATGCAAATCTGTTGATTTTTATCCGAAGAAGAACGTTTTACGAATCGATTATCAGAAACAAGGAAGAGCTTCAAGGGACTAACCTTGCCTTCTAATTAATATTTATCGTTAGTCACGAAGATCTTGCCATCTTAAATTTACACCACTTATAATTGAACATTACTGTACCTCGTGTAAAAGTATATCATAAGACTCTAAATATCAAAAAGATATCACGTATATACTTAATTTAAAGGTAAATAACTCTTAATCTTTTTCTTAATCTTTTATAGGTTTTGACTGAAACATTTCTTGATTAGTCTTTCCAGGAATAATTTGATCGACCATCACTCGAAAATTAATTTAAGAAATTGGAAATGAGAAATTTAAAAATAAAATAATGAATTTTGAAGTTTATACATTAAAAAAAACAAACAAGCAATCCACGAATCACTATTTCAATTGTAATAAAAATCAAAATATTTTATCTTTCAGTTTATTCCATGCTCAGTCTAGCATCGATTCGAATGACATAAATAAATATCATTTTAATTGAAGAATATGCTCTCAAATTAAAATTCACCAAATTGTAAACAAAAAATTTGTATTATGATAAAAAGAGATTTTAACTGCTAACAAAAACCTATCTATCTTATCTTTACTCAAAAGGGGCGGGAACTTCTTTCGGAAATGCATTCTTGCCGAACGGCTCGATGAATTTACTTAAATTTCTTAATTTTATTATTGAATAATTAATTATTTTTATGTTGCAAACAAGATCCCATTTGAAAGCTATGAAATTAAATTCAACATGTCCATATACGTAAAATTTTCTTTATAGGCAACGGAAACTACTAGATTTTGTTACATGGAAAAAGAGGTTTCGACCTCATAATGTTAAGGGTTTGAGTGTTATTTTATCGTGACGAGAGATTCCGATGTAGTGGATTCAGGATTAATTCCACATGAGTCATTTATAATCAAAAATAATGTATCACAGACAATTTCGAAAACATATGACACAGAACTTAATCAACAAGAAAGAGTTGACTCTTTACCTTTGTCCCAGAACGGAGATCAAAAGTCCATGCTGCACTCACTTTCAGTCAACCGCCTGGTGTTCCCAATTCCCGGGGTGCAGGGTGGGGGAACCACTGAAAGAAGAACATTCATCATAAATAGATATGCTGCCCAGAAGGCCTCCCACGTCATATGATAATTCCTGAGGAACTAATACCGCACACTCGATATTCAGGCTTGAAGGAAATATTTACATTAATTTATGGAGTTTTAGGAGAAGATTAAGAAAACGTCACATGAGTTCCCAAATTATGTTTCTATAAATGTGCATTGTCCATTGAAATATTAGCAAGTTTCTTTAATATGTAACGAAAATTATTTCAGCATATCAACAATTTTATTCAAGCGATTTGTCCGTCAGTATACCGTCGGTCAATGCTGCTCACTCGGCCGAGTGAGCAGCATTGACCTATCGATCTAATCAAATAGAATCTATCAATCTAACCAATTAGAATTTAAACTGATAAATAACGATTAAGATAAACAACAAGGAACATTCAGTGACCTAAAAATTAGGATTCACTCATGAAAACTTCTATTATAGGCATACTTTTCTCCAAAATAATCTCATGGCCTCAGTTTAACAGACAAATAGCCTCCTCGAACATAATTGGAGTCGTTTGATAAAAAAATATTTTAAAATGTCTTAGTGAATCGAAGGAAAATAAATTTAGAGCATCAACCTACGCAATCACTTAAACCTGAACAAAAACTAGACTACTGTACTTACGTATTACATTAATACGCGTTAATTGCACTTCACCAGAATTAGGTCGAACATTCGTGCTACTCTATGTGCTCCTCTAAGGGGAACACACAGCTGGATGAAAATTTCCCCTTCATACTTCATTCCTAAGTCAAACGATTTGACTAGGGCGTATTGTGACGGGGGTAATCCTTTCCAATGCTTCCAGTGCGTTCCATCGCAGAGAAGTAGAATTTTAACTCGCTGTCAGCTGGACGAAGTATTTTGAAGGAAAGATATAATTTATTTTAATGGCTAATGATTTTACCCCCGGAAATAGGACGATGCGTTTAAGATATTGCTGAGAGCTTGAGTGATTGAATGGTTGGCAGTGTATCCATTATATTTTCCTCTTTTAAAAATGATGATATATTTATACATCTTTAAAAGGAATTAATACTTTCTTATTATCTCAACATGATTAACGCAGGTTAAAAATGGCAAAATGACTTTATGTGATCCCGTACAACCCGTCTCGGGTATCCGATTACTAATCAAATCATAATATCCTCTCCAAAGAGATAAACGAATCCCTTGGCCGAGAATCTCTCGAGGTTAAAAGAAATGAGTAGAGAATCAAATTATTCGGGAATTCAAACCGATCAAGCCAATCGAAGGTTATATTTATAATCCCTAACCTCTGCAGTTATGCCCTTGCACAAAGAGAATTCCGATTCCACGAAAGTTAATGAGGCCGTACCTGATTGACCAATAAATATGTAAAGGTATGGAAATGAGAAGCAAGAATAGTGGAACAGAGAAATAAATTCATGGACAAGAAATATTTGACACGTATTTAATTGCGTTGGTGAACTCAAGAGTCCAAGTCTTAGCCATCTGCATTACAGACATGTTCGTGATAATTGAATAATAACAGTAGTAAAATACTGGCTCACAATTCACTTGAATTGTAAGGTAAGAAGCCAATCACAACCTTAGGAAAGAAACAATATTAGAATAATTCATTTCGTTGGATTGAAAAATCATTAACTTATTTACAATAAATTACTCTCGATTCGGTCTACATAATAACATATTACCTCATCATACATGTTATAATCAGAAAAATATATGGACGATTTGATAAGTATATATTATATGTGATAGTATAAAAAAGGATGATTCTACACATACTGAAGATTTATTATCTCCATAGCAAAATAAATAAATTTTACAGCGGAATAAAGAACTGGTTGCCTAGGTGGCCGAGAACATTATGAAAAACTGTCATTGCTTTCATTCTATCCGGCATAATATGTTAGTTTTCTCTTATATTAGTGTTTATACCTTATGACTACATAACAGTCAAATTATACTAATTTTGAAGTAACCGAATTTTATAAAAAATAATGATTTAAATGGAGCGAAACCTTTGAAAAATAGAACGTATTTACAAAAATCATTGAGATAAATTTTATTTTCACTAACCGGTTATCCTGAGTCGACTACTTAATATTTAATATATAATGATTAACGATTTATAATGATAAACATGAAGGCAAAAAATCATAGGTTTGTTAAGTCAAAGCACCCACATCAACAAACAAAATATCCGAGTAGCTCATATGAAAGCTTTTGCGTTCGGGAAACTGGTAATTTGAAGCCTGAATTTACTCCAAGTCGGAATCCTTCGTTTGATATGAGATTATTATTTTACCCAATATTGAACGATGATGATTTCAATGTTTTAAGCGCAACAACCATTCCTAAAAGACATTAATGGATATAAATGATATTATTTATCAATACAATTCATTAATTACCATATGATTATTGATTTATATTTTTAAAATACTTAACATTGAATTTGAATATTTTCTTAGTTATTATTCAGCCAAAACTTGCATTAATTTACGTAATATTTCTAAGAATAAATTCAGAAAACTTTGAGTTGTTTTTTGGGCATAGATTCCAATAATACGCATGAAAAAGCCATTCTGTAATATTACTGGTTGGAAATATTTTATCCCTTTAACTTTCTATGAGTTCACATAGTTAGTTATTTTTCAAATGAGGAGTCTTTTTCATTGAACCTAAGCAGAGTTTTAAATAATACCATCTGGGTTTATGTGAGAGTGGTAGGAACTAGGGGATAAATATCAATGTGGAGAATAATTGAGTGAGGAAATCAATTTTCCAAGCATAAGATAATTATGAAACTTCGTAACTGACCGTAACCTTCAGAGGTTTAAATCTAAATTTCTAAAACATCTCGCCCATTTTGGATATTAGTTCATGTGGCTTTGCCGTGGCTCTCTACCAGTGATGCGCTTTATTTATAAATCACGAAATCTTCGCAAAATAACGTTTTCTGTAAAACTAAATTTTTTATGGGTAAAGTAAGTAAAAATTGAAAATGAGATGTAAAAAGCGATTTTTAAAAATTAGTGTGGAGCCTCTAAATTTATCGTTTTCCTATTTTATTAACAAGTTTCATCATTCACGCGTTAGAAAGCCAAGGTACGTCGCCTTTGTATTCGAATTGGAGAAATACGATGCCCTATACTGACTTCATACCGAAACACCTATTTTAGGGAGAGAATTGCTCGGACGTTCTTATGATAAAGGATTGGGAAAACATTTCCCCTGAAATAGCTTCTGTTCTCTTCCTAACAATCTGAGTTGCCCGTCTTTGTTCCCATACTGTTTACTGCTCCTTAGGATTCGGGATTTACGAAACCTCCCTCACATATGCCAACTCTTTCCAGACACGGCTAAGAACTAATTAACAGGTTAAGAACTAATTCAGCTAAATTAGTTCTTAACGGTCCGGGTTTTCATTTTGAATTCAGAAAATAAATCAAAAAGATAAATGTAAATGGCTAAGTTTTTAATTTACTCTCATCTACTTTGGAACTAAAAGGCTATATGAATGATTAATTAAGCAAGGAATTGTCTCTATTGAGTTCCATCAAGATAGAATTAAAGGCTGTTGAGGTAATGACTTTTCAACTCCGAGTTACTTTTATTTTTAAATATTTTTATGCATTACGTTCAATGCCCTGAGCTTCATTAAATTTACAAAATAGTTACGATTCAAAATGTTTTATCAACCTTTATCTTTCAAATTTTATAAATTATTACATTTTTTAGGGGATGTGAACTTGATATAAAAATGTTCAATTATTTTATTATTATTTGATTAAAATAGAGTCCGTTTTGATTTTCAAATTAATTAGTTGAATCCTTAAAAAGCTAATCATATTTCATGATAAATTAGAAGTATCTCTATAGTTGTATCAGTGAATTGACAATATAATCCGTAAATATTTTTTATGGCAGTAAAAATAAATATATAAATATTTTAATATTAAATATATTATAGAAAGAATGTGTATGAATAAATAAAATGGCTTTCTAATTGAAAATCTAACGCAATTATGAAATAATTTTGAAAATTTCTGGAAACTATACATACATTTATTTAATAAAGAACATTTTAAATTTATGAAAACGTAATATTTTTATGAGGATCAAAATCCTAAGCTCCTTTTCAAATAAAACCAAACCAAATTTAAATATTTATCACACTTCATACCAACTGGTTGGATTGGAATAACTTTAATCAACCAAATACGAGCGATCCTAAACCATAAAAAATTATGCATCATTAAGATTAATTTTTAATTTCTCGAATCCGATAACAATGGAATAATTGAGGATTGGATGCTAATCCAACAATTAACTCATCGCTTATCCAATAAAACATCAATCCCTTGTTAATTCCGATCGCTGCAGTCACTTTTCATTACGAAGTATAAAAGCATGTTCCTGCACTTCCAAGTAACTGTAAACAACCTCACACTTGCATACTGCCCATATTGCCATGAATGAAAATTCACATAGACCGAAAACAAAATACTATACTATTGTTTGAGGAACACTATGTCAACCAAATATCATTTAACGTTTCTTTGAATGTTAGGCTAAGAAAACAACAGTTATATTACGGTCATTTCAAGATTGTTAGCCATTTTATTGGCTTAGAGTTTGAAAATTTGACGTATCGCCTCTGATTGTTACCTTCTTCCAAAGAAATTACTTAAAAATCAATTTGATGAAATATTGATAATTAAAATCATCTCATCCTTATCTTTGGTTTTATCTTGTAAAAAAATTATGATTAATACTGAAACACAATATGTACTGAACATAAATACTGACATGTAGATGCTGAAGATCTGAAAAGATGGAATTTACCCGCGTATAAGTTTATATTTATCGAGTTGAAACATTCTTAAGTAAGATGATGAAGACCTTCAAATGATAATTTTTATGAACTTCGAAAACGAGGTAAAATATTTATTGAAATAACCGTTAACTAAATAATTGATCAAAGAATATCAAGACAGTAAATAGTCGATTTAGTAAACGTTTACTAATCTAATCAAAGAGCATAGCATTTTCTATGAATATAGATTTAAAATGAAAATACGTCAAAGTCCCTACGAAATGGATTTGCCTTCACTTTGGAGGCATGACATAACGGGTAATATTGTCACAGAGAAGTCCTCAATTCTTGGTTTAATCCCTCCGATGTCAATACTCTATTTGTGGAATCACACCTCCTACTTGTTTTGCTTCATTGTGGTGCAATCGGCTTCCTTGCTCTCCTTTAATTTCTTGCAACGTTTGATTCCATTGGAACTTCGGATAATCACAGGAATTGGTAATAAGGGATTTGAACTGAGCCATCCGTCAAAATGGGCGCCAAATTGGCTTTGCACGTTTCATTAGCACTCGGGTCCATGTTCGAGAGAGGAATCGAACATCTCCGAATAATATCGTACTAATAAAAAAGAATTTCGAGGTCACGATTAAATTTGATATGATCGATTTAAAATATTCTTACCAAAAGATTGAAAGCAATTTATTTTATTACAGCCAATGCAATCAATATCCTATCGTTGCTGAGTACATTGAAAATTAACAGTATTAATATTACCTCGTAAAAACCTTTTGAATGGAAATTAACTATACAATTAACTTCTACAATTTACTTTCAATATATTTATTTCAACTATTTATTGATGGTGTTTCCACATGAAATAAATATATCAATTGTCTATTTTCATAATTAAAAAGGAAGGATTAAGAATTCTGAGCAAAGTTAGGATCCTTCAATTCTTTGAAAGATCCTTATCTTTTTCTAGACAACAAATGAAATAAATTCAAAAAAATCTTAAATTTTTTACGAACATCATCCATACCGTATTTCAAAGGTGGTGAAATGTTCACGATCAAATGCATGAATGCTTAATACGATTTATACTAAAAATTAAACTATTCGTCCCAATGAAGAAGACCCTAATCAGACCTTTTGCCTTAAACACCGAGATTTAAAGACAGAAAGAATGAAAGAGTCCGGACTTTGTATTGTAACGGTTAAAAAAGGAAAAGCTTTTTTCTTGGATGCAGTTCCATTGTGCTTGGATCAGCACAGAAGTGATAGTTCTGTGATTATGAGTGACGTACTGAAGTGAAACAGACTCTCATTAAAGAGATACGATAATCTATTTCTGCGGTCCATAACATTTTGAGGATTTCAGAGGAAGGGATGCGAATGGATATCACTCACAAAATAAAAGATGATTCAGTCAGCATCTAATTGAGGATTTTCTTGACAAATTAAGATGTCCTTACAGTTTTTGACCGATTTCACAGAGCTCACAGTTTAGCTAAGTTTAGCATGAATTATGTTTATAGAACATAATTTATCTGAGAACTCCAATTTAAGAGTTTTAATCAATGATAAGAAATAATTTTAAAAATAGAAAAAGACAGATAAATGAAACTCTGAGCGAATAATGTGCATGAGACAAATTTAAACGAAAGGAGCGAAACTGCTGGTGGAAGGGAGGGAGGTTGATTAAAAGAGGGCAATATATATAAAACGAAGAAATTGTGAAGAATTATCGGGTGGTCAAACATCAGCTGTAAGTGGATTGGAAATTCATCAACACGATCGACGTGAGCAGCAAACGAGATGCAAAGGGGTTAAAAAAAGAGCCGTAGAGCTCCGATAGGTAGGGTAGCCGATTGGCTGGATAAGCATTTTCAAATTTCTGTGTGGGAAGAGGAAATGAGAGGAAAAAAAAATATTCGCACCTAAGGATGAAAGTAATGGCCTACAGGTAGATTCGTCCGAACCGAGTTCCACACTATAAAATTCGCGTTTCCAAAGTGTGATATTCATCTTTAATATCAAAGATACCGTATCGATGGATACAGGATATTTTCAACAAAAGGGGTTTGCTATTGTTAAATATACGCCATAGATATTGACTGGATTGAACTTAAACAATATTTTAATACTATAAATCTTGTAAATTTAGTCCGCGTATGAATTCCTTGCTTTGAACATTCCTTATACATTACGAGATTGGCAAAATTACTTCAGAAAATATACGTTTTCTTTACTAAATTCTTAAGTGGCCATGTTATGAACTTTAGGTAAAACAAGTAAATACATAACATAAAATTACTTATGATTTATAAGACATGAATTTCATAGCAAACCTGATATATTTTTCGTCATAATAAATGAAATAGTATTTTCCTAGAACAATTTCATTCAAATTCAAAATATTCTAAATGTCAGTATTTTTTGTTAGAATTACATTTACTTTGACCAGATTCATAAGACATATAAACTATTTATGTTCAAAGATTAAATAATGATTTAAATTACACCAAGTAAAATATAAAAAGTAATTTGTAATTTTTACGTGAATACCATGTATATGGCACATCCATTTCACACTTCAAGATATTCATCAGCATTATATTTAATATTCCACAACTTTATTTTCTTTGGGGTGACAAAGAAAATAAATAAAATATCCGATAAAAACGTAGTTTAATACCCAAAGAAAGAAAGCTTTCCACCTCTCATGTCAGTATATTGATATCTTATGTTATATGTACAAACTGAATGAATCTGACATAAATTGCTTCTATTTTGATAATTAATTACGGAAAAAACTAATTCATCGTGAATTTAATTTCCACGCTCAAAAGTTTATTCTAGGCCTTTAATAAGTTCACTCTCCTAGAAATTTGAAAACTTTTCGAAGTGTTTCTAGATTTTCTCGGATCACTTTTTGCTCCAAGGTTCAGATAGAAAGCACATTTTCCGAGCGATATCATAACTTTTCCTACTGCTTATTTGCTTTTATGACATCTGCCTCGCTTCTTCCCACTGACATCTATCACCCATTCACCGCTGAATTAAGCGGCGAATGCCCTTTCTTGCTTTTTTGACCGATATTAATGAGTGGACACAATTTGCACGGTTGCATGCGCTTTTGCACGCCACATCCTTTCTAGCCATGGAACCTGACGTTCAGGATGCATTTCGGAGAGGATAAATGTGCTAAAAATGACATTTTGGCAAATATAAACGCTAAAGGATCAGGACTGGAGATCTTCTCAAAATGATAAGGAATAACTGCTGATGAAGCTGAATATAATCTTTTAAATTTTTATAACAATATATCTATATATCTTGTACAATCTGAAATTAGTTTTTCTTTGATGAAAAAATGCAATTGTTTACGTTAAAAAGATGAATTCTGCATTAAGATCGCCGTAAATTAATATTTAAGATTGCCAAGGCTGAGAAAAAATACATCTTTTAAACTCAACTTTGGCCTAACTAAATAACTAAAGTGATTACTCTATTTTTACTTGATGTTTAATTACTTAGGAACACCGCTTTATCCGTGATCTGGAGAAATATTATACCAGAAAATTTCCATCATCTATTGATAAACTCCTATCCACTAGTGAAATAAGTATCTAAAAAAATATATTTAAAATTGAAATATGAATTTTAATGAGTTTAGAATAGTTAGGTGTACATTTTTAGGTGGTTTATCTCATTTGATACACACAACATAATATGATTTTAAGAAAAGATGTTCATTTAGGATTTCAAGTTTAAGACGATTCTTTGGAACATATCATTTTGCTATAATTTTAAGTTCTATGATTTTCAGAACGTTAATTTTCTATGCAAAATCTATACATAGTAAACGCATTATTATGATACCCAATGCTAATTAGAACACCATTATTACTTTGCATTAGTTTCATAAATAATATTGAATATTATTAATTACTCAAATTCCAAATATTGGCTGGCAATTAGTTTGCTTCGAAACAAGCAGAATAATAATTAATTAACTTTTTCACTAATTTTCCTATTATTTATTTACTTAACATCGTGTACTGTTAAAGAAGAGAACTTTCACTCCTTTATAAATCTAACCGGAAAAGCTTTACTTATTCTTTAAATTCTCGAGAGAGTTAAAGAACACTTCCAGTAGCCATTAAATCATTTCAAGTCCTGGAATCTTAGAAAATAAGTTTAGCTGCAACGGAGCCATACAACCCAACAAAGCTATTCCAGATGACAAATTAGGCTTAAAATACAGCTTAAAATTTTGTACAGTTCGTTTTAGGAAAAGAAATATTTAAAATAATACATTTTTATAGATTTGAAATAATATAATGCTAAAATCTTACTAAAAGTTTCCATACATATAGTTCATTCAGCCTTTCCGGTTAACACTATAACTGTTATAACATCTAATAACTGATCTTTAAAAATAATTAGAAATGAAACAGTAAAATCTCTTAATAGTATTATAATGAAAAAAGAGTTGCTAGGAAATTTTATAAACTTATCAGAATAGAACATACACAATACACTAAAAGGAATAACGAAATATATCTTAATTAAGTAATATAAATACATCCCTGAAAAACCTATGTAATTTATTCTGCAATTGGTTTGAACCCCTTGAACTGGCGAAAGGGGGAAATCGCTGACAGATGATTAATCTCATGTGCTAATGATCAAGTGCATTCCACCCTCTCTCTTAACTTAAGTGTCTATCCTTCAGACTTTTTTTAACACCCACCCTAATTTCTCGATCAATTTAATCTCATTTATGGCCAACCAATCACAAAGGCTTAGCAGTGTTTGAAAGGGTTGGTTGTGCTTCGTGAAAACTAAGACATCGTTTCCTATACACAATCAAAATGAGCACATTTATTTAGGTAGCAAATTGATGAATATTAAGAAAAGTATTATGGAATGGTGTTATTATATCATTAAACAATGTATGGCCAATTTACAGTCGGTCATCATCCATCGGTCTATCATCGCGCATCATAGCTATGTGCATTTATCTTTAAGAAAAATTTCAGAACCATATCGGCTAAATTACATACAAAAATATAATTGGCGCTAATAACTCGTCTTATTATCCATAAACTTTCGTACAAAATTAATATTGCATTACATACAATAATCGTTACTGTTACATTAACAATAATATTTATTATTCGCTCAATATCTATGAAATGTTACTCATGAGGATCATATCGAAAGGCTGAATCATGAGCAATAAGTTCTCGTTCTTCAAAAATGCCGATAATATTGATGTACTAACTTGTATAATCAAGTTGTAGAGAACTGTGATCGCCTTCTATGTAATTATTAAGCATGAGCGTCCGTATTAGGCAAAGTCCGTATACAGTAATTGGAGGTGTATTCTCTATTCACGCTGGTTGCATCCATCTTTACCGAGTGATTTAGCCAACTCGTAACTTGTTGTACCTTAGTTTCTTTTCGTCCGCTCATTTTAATTTCATTTAACTTGAACGGAAGTAAATTAGGATATACCTCAATTTCCATCTCAATTCACAAGCTTTATTTCTGGCATTCGATTGACGATGGCAGAAAATACAAGGTACCTTATAACAAAACGAAATCTTAACTAATACTTGTAAATTTAAGAACGAGGCAAAATTCAGCAGTCATGAGCCATCGCGGATTGCAAAAGGAAATGTTTCAGATATGCAAACTTATGGTTGATGTACACTCGTTTTATCTTGAGACGGAAATATGCTAAATCATCCATTCCGCTATCTATTCCTAAATTCCCTTGCAGGTAGTTCAACAAAAAATCGTTATTTTCCTTCACCTTACGCATCTCCCACAATTAATTAATGTTCATTATTTATAGCCATGATTTTAATATCTCGAAGTAAACTTAATCGATCTAAATTACGGATTAGAAATAAGAGGTAAATTCATAAACCAAATCAACCACATACAAAAGATAAACTCTTATTATTATTTTATTATTACGAATAAAATCGACGAAAACCGCAGATTTTCAGCACATTTTATAACCTGAAGATTTCGATTCAAAAGTTCCTTGGGCAAAGCTTTTCATCCACACCTTTTCACTTTGAGATCAGTCCAATGGAATACTTAAAATTAATGAGAAGGGAAATACTGAAGGAGAGTATCTACAAAGGACTCAGTCGGCACAGCTCAAACAATCCAAGGAGATAAAGGAACGAATGTCACCGTGTTTGAAAGTCCGGGATTCGAACGACATCGACTGAAAAGGGCGTTCATTAGATAGGGAAAAACGGTGATAATAGAAGGAAGCGTACGGAAGCTTCTAAGGTTAAATAGATTTGGGTGAGTCAATGGTTCAATCTTTGAGCCTTTAATCCTACAGATTTGACTCACTCAAATCAAGCTCTGTGCCCTGCGGTTTCTTTTGCAAAATATTTCCAGACGTGCTGTTTTATGGGGTCATTTGACCTCGGCTCTTCCTTGCCCTTTCACTTTATTGTCTTCGAGCCATCGTTGCAATGCGGGGAAATATGTTTTTAAAGGACGGGTGAAGGTGATCTCAACCTTTGTTAAGTAGATTGTTATCTCGATTGCTTTAGAGGTCTGCTGCAGAGACACCTTGAGGGGATATCCCGTGATACATGTACAAAGAAGCGAGGCTACTTTATTTACGCAAGTTACGCGCAAAAAGCTGCATAAAATACCTTTGAAAATGGTAAATAACAGGATGATAATATCAAAACCATGCAATCCGTTATAAAGTGATTGATACAGATATCATTGACTCTAATTGAACAAAGCAAATTCATCAGTTTCCCCGAATTGAAATGCTGGGTTAAGATATTAAAGCAGCTATACATAATTAAGACCATTACCCCAATCATTCTAGTTTTACCTGCGAATTACAGTGGAATTTGACCAACTCGTGTGACTAATTTGGTAAACTATCAATTCGACAACTCATTTACTCGTGTATCAATCGGAAATCTGCTGCTCGACTGAACATTTTGAAATTGCAAAAAGGGAAGCTATTCACTCTGAATGTCTTTTGATTAGCTTTGATCTACTCATCGATATGATAAATGACGATGTATAAGGGCGACGTTATTCTACGCATCATACATTTCTATACGAAAACTATCTATAAATTGAAAATACAAAATGAACTAATAATAAAATCAAAACGCTCTTTACATCAATTCGATAATATCATGCTTATCTTAAATGATGGTTTAAACCACTTTATTGAAGCTGAAAATAATCAAATTATAAGCAGATAGCACGAAATACGACTCTGTATAATCACACGGTTGACTTAGCAACTCTGTTCGAATCGCGTGCGTGAATAAAAAATTCCTTTAACGTTAATGAGCGATTAAATGACAAATAAATAAACGTAAAAAAAGGACAATCACTCTATTGCAAAGCATTTCCATCACATTTTAACGATTAATTCGAAATTAAAGAGATTCAATGAAGCACGACCTTTCGAAGGACAGTTCAATTATTTTGTCAAAACATTACATCGCGAAAAATTAATAACACGCATAAGGTATGATATTTATGATTCGAAATTAATTTCTGCATTTTGAATACGCTACAATCTTTAGAATTTCTCAATTCACATTAAGGCTCCTGTAGCGCTCGCCGATAACGGCCGTTTTCGCCTGTCTCATTTCCCAAATTACGAGATTAATATTCATTGTAGAGATTTCCGGTTTTCAGCATTTGCAAGAGAAATGATCGATGTTATTGATGGTAAATCAATATGGTGGATTCGATTAGCATCTGCACGAGTATTCAGCTCAATTGCTGATGAAATCACCTTTTGAGAGTTTTGTATAAAGCATACAATTATGATTACATTTTTAATTTATCCGTAAAAATACCTAAAAGACTGTTGATACATTGGGGTGTATTTCTGTGGAATAATGTATATTCTACATATTGGTAACGCAATTAAAACGTTTACATTTATCTGCTATGGTCCTTTCAATTTTTTTATTTTAAATATGTTTAAATTATATGAGCCATGAAAAATAAAATAATAAGACAGCATTTAAATTGATTAAATGTTTTTCAAAAGAAGAAAGTGATTGAAGGAAAAAAAACAAAATGTTTAAACCGGATTCGAACCACGCGCAATGATATTATGAATCTAACATGCTAGCACCGCGCAACCATTTGCTTGCTGATTTGATGCTGCCGCGGGGGTTATATTACAATCGGCTAAAATTGACGATTTTTTAACATTAATTACGGAGAAACGAAAAATATAAATTATTAATATCGATAAATTAATTATAAATTAAATATGTAAAATTATTTTTGAATTCCGAATACGGATATTTGTTCAGAATTATTAGTTACTAAAATGCTCTGATCAAAGATCATCACGAAGAGCAAATCAAACCCGGGACTGCATCGATAGAAGTCGTACGGTCCTCAATGAGAATCTCTCCACAATTTCTAAACCCGAATGAGACTGTTCTGGGATACTAATTCGTCTTCTGCGAGCAAATGAATTTCGAAGATAACACGATACTTATCAATGTATCAATTTCAGTCTTGCTTGGGACTGTGAACTGAGGAGGCTTCCCACCCCTCCAACCTCGTCTCAGAAGCCAGTTGGTGCCAACCGCTTCAAAAAAGTCAGCAAATGATCCTCCCTGTGTTCTGTTAGTTTTCTAAGTTACCACTTTTCGTGCTCTGAGACGCGACCGTTAAATTCGGAAATCTCCGAGCGCTACAGCAGCCTTAATGGAAAAGAAATAGGAAGTACTAATTGTCATATAAGACCTCTTCCGAGCTCCATCGTTATCACCGGGTTCGGCGGTAATATTAATAACTAATAAAATAAAAAAATGGTAGAGAATAACTGAAGGTATAGATAAAAACTCGAAGAAACTGATAAGTTTGAGAATGAAGGGTACCAGATGAAATGGTCTACTGCACAAAAGAGGGGACGTTTTCAATTTCGCTTTGCCGTAAAAAAGTGCGCTAATTGAGCCAACGCTTTCCAAAGTTTTTTTTGTGTTCCGCGAAATTCCTTTCTGATTGAGCGATGTGGACTGTTGAAATGTGCTTCTTACGGAGTATCGAAATCCAACCGAGTTAATCCGATTATCAGTTTTACTATAGACGACCCTATTTTCTTTACATTTATATCTATTCTTCTTTCTTTTTTACGTCCTTTTTCCTTTCTATGCCTTTTTTGGCATAGAAGCCATAGAGGCATCTTTTCCCAAATCAGCTTACATCCGTTCGCTGTTGAAATCAATCTTATCATTATCCTGGCATTTTGTAAGTACCGCAGACGGTTGAATCTGTGAGATAGGCCGATTAAAGGAAGAAGGAAGGTTAAATTCGCATAATTCTAGAGTAATTTATAGTACGATAGTATAGTACGTACAAATGTACCAAAAGTAAGACTACTACGCAGGGAACACGTTTATTGTAAGAAAAAAATGATGACCGTATTTTATCTATAGTCTGTTCCACTTTTCTATTGTCTGTTCCACTTTTCTAGGCAGTATGGGCTTATGGAGAAATCAAATAGCCTCGTACGCCGGGTCATTTTTCCGGAATATCCGCGATATCCACAAAATTTGCCTTCGCAACGGATGAAATTAAGATTTTCAACTTAGTTTTGTGCATTTTTTCCATATTGACGAAGTTTTTTCAACATTTAAACAAAAGAAATAAATTTTATAGCGGAATGAGAAAAAAATGGTCACCTCACCAGCCGTGAACAATATTAAAACTGTCATTTCTCTCATCCTATCTAACGTAAAGTGCTAGTTTTTTCTTAGATTACTCTTTATACTTTATAAATACAAAAAAGTCAACTTATCTTTGACAGACAAAATTTTAGTAAAAAATAATTTAAGTGGAACGCAACCTCCGAAAAATTGAATCGTGTAGTCAAATTTATACATCGCCTAAAAAATTGTTTCTTAAGTTACGAAAAACTTGTCGCGAGGGAAATTGAAATAAATGTTCTTATTTTCATTTACAGGTTATTCTGAGTCAATATCTTGAATAGAACTTTAGTTTTTGAATTTTATAACCGAGAGCGGGTCCGGATCAATCCGAATTACGCTTACGGGTCTATTAGTCTCGAGCAAAAAGTGACGATGATTAGCAATCGGAGCGCTAAATCAATTACTCTCTCAAATCATAACCCACTGTGGAACGGGACTGAAAAAGCAAAATAAATTCGAATGAATATGAAGGTTCAGCAAATTTTGTTTTCCGGTCTCATAACCATGCCGCCGTGTCAAAAGAAATTTTACCTCCAAATCTACACCGTTTCCCTTGAATGACCATGACTGACAACCTGAGGCATAACCATTTCACTAAGACCTAAGAATTTGCACTTGACTTTGACTATGACTCAACCATCGCATTCGCATGGTCTTTGGTGCTTCCCCTCTCTTTTGAAACCGCATGATACACCTTGAAAGGAGGACATTTTGGGAACATTGAGGATATCGAAAAAGAATAGGAGACGGAAAGATGCCATAAATCCTGCTCTAGAAGTGTTTGAGGGATACTAAAAGCACTAGCAGATATGCAAAGGATTGAGGGTGAATACTATGAGGTGTATTGTACTTAAATTAGATACTTTTTAAGAATAGTAAAAATTCAGCGTACCTTTCATCATGATCAGCATTCAAATACTTTAATAACGTATTCGGCTGACTCCACTTGAATGCTCTGTTTATTTAACTTTGATTTAATGGAGCAATCATCCGAAACGACGTCTCTGTTATACAAGTAAGGTACCGAATATAATTTGCCGCATCTGAAAGAAGTAAAAAAGGGAGATAAACATCCTTACAGACGCTTCCCCGCCCACGTCGATAAAATGCGTTCCCAATCGACACCCTCTGACCTCCGAGGCGCGATATCGTTCTCCGCCCACACACCCTTCAATTGTTCCAATAAATCCCAACCACTCTTTGGGACACACCCTCCGCTGCATTTCCTCAATCCGTCCTTTTTAACGCCTATCGACCACAACTCACTGTCAGAGTAAATCCGACATTATAAAGCACGGAAAAAAAGAAACAGGGCCCTGAAAACGTGATTGCCTCGACGGAACTTATTTTCGTTCATTCGAATGGAGATTTAAGTAATGATATTCCCTGGAGTAAATTATAGTCGGTTTACAATTATAGATCGCCATACTTCATGAAGTATTTTAAAGCGAGGATTCAAAATCGAACGCCCTCTGTATCGACGAGGGATTAAATCAAAGCGTAAAATTGCAGTGTTCTATGATACTTCTAATTTTGTAAGTAACTTGTTGCGTGAGAGCATTATTACTGTCATTGATTTCTCATTTTTGGAGGATGAGAGATGAGTTGCCGTATTTGACGGCACATGAGACTTCATAAATTACGTGTCAAAAAATTTACCCGCGTCTTAGGGGTGAATGACTCAAGTTAATTTTTACACGCACAGAATTTTTTCTACATATGTCATAATTATTTTACCAGCTTTAACTAAATTTTTGCCAACAAAAACACAGCTCGACAAGAGAATTGGGATAGTTTCCTTTCGACTCCGCACCGTCCCGTCAAAAAGTAAACCAAACTATAGGCCGTTCCAAAATTCTAGGCAGTATTATCCCATTTGGGAATCGAATGGCCTCGTAGGCAGGTGCATTTTTCGCAAAGTTCCGTCTCAAACGGATAAAATTAAGATTTTCCGCTAGGTTTGGTCGATTATTTTCTGAAATTTAGGAGAACTTTGAATAAGAAAAGATAATTCTACATATTGATGAAGACTTTACATCCTCATAACAAAATAAATGAATTATAAAGCGGAATGAAAAAATAACTTCGAACATTATTGAAACTGCCCTTGCTTCCATCCTAAAAAACATAAATTGCTAGTTCTTTCTTAGATTACTCTTTGCACCTTATGAATACATAAAAGTCAAACCTAATTTCCTAGTCCCTTGATCCCTTTTGGCAATTTACGTGCATTTATTTCCCCATTAGCTTCCCGAACCGTCAGCTTTTGAGGAACGGACTAATACGGTCTACGGACTAAGGTCGCCCTCTGTGCCGAGTTGACGGCCCTGTCCTGTTGCGGAGAAGCGCGGACTAGCACATTGTGCAATAGTACTCGTTCAACGCCCGACACACTTGTATGGGAACAAATATATATACACGTTTCGGTATCGGTGTTTAAAACCAATCGTGTATAAATACCCTCGGAAATGTGACTAAGGGAAACAAGAGATTAAGCCACACTATTCAGTATGAACTAGAAGAGTTAAATTACGCATGTGCAGCAGTAGGTCATTACCTTATTGTGGTACCGCGATGTCGAACGGACTATTAAAACTAGTTTTCATTGTGCGTGGCCTACTAAATGATGCGTCTATCATGCCAGTGCGTCTCACATTCCGTCAAATACGTTATTAAGGGTACTAAAAACTGAGAAATCTACACTGCAACTGCAACACTGAAAAAAATATTTAAATTCATGCAAAAGATAATCCAGATTGTATAAGAATTGTTGTTTAGTTTCAAGATTGATATTAACTAACAACCATCACCATTTTTCCCTTCTAAAAAATAATTTAACATTCATTTTATGATTGAGTCGATTGATGCGTAATTGCGTGTAAATATTTTGAAGATACTATCCATATAGCCGAGCTTAAAATATTTGATAAGTATAAGCATATTTCAGGACAGAATCATTCATTGCATTACCGATTGGTATTTCGACGGGATATCTAAATGTCCGTTCGTTATATAAAACTCGAGAGACATTCCAATTTAAAGGAAGATCCACCCTTGGCCACAGAGTAATAGTCGTCGGAAATAAATGGTGCGCTGTCCAAACAGGAGAGTGCAGTTCATAGGTAACGGAATCAATCAAAAGGGAATTTGGAAAGTTAATTACCTTGGGGGAGATTTTTTTAGGAATTAATTTGAGAGAGGATTAATGATTAACTGTGGAATTATATCCCGTATACTTCCGATACATTTTACTTCCATATTTCAACTATTACAAATCTTTTAAAAATTCATCTTTCTCTATTTTATATGCACTTTAAACTGCTTATGAAGATTACGACATTAATTACGATAGATAGTTGGAATTTCGACTACGTATCTTTAACAGTGTTTATATAATAGGACAAAACCTTGCTTCTCGATGTTTGCTTGTTATTTCAATGCAATAATTATTTTACAATTTAAGGATGCTATCTTTTTCCAGAGATTACATTCATGTATCGATGAGGACAGATGCTGTCTTCACCGAATGCAATGCAACTTCTTCTTCCATTCAAGAGTGAAATGTACTACTTTAACATTAGAATATGTGAGTATGATAATAATAAAAAATAAATAATTTTTAATAAAATAATTTTGCGGATAATATATAATTTCGGTTAACATAGAAAATGGAATAATGTAACTATCACTACATGTTATTTCCAACGCCTCTCAAATATTTGAAACACAGAACTTAGTTCTCTCTCCGCCATTCAAAAGAAATAATTCATTCCTAAATGTGTCTCCAGACACAATCATATATTTAGTTATTGTATGTCTTAACAACTAGGAAGTAATTAAGATAGTGAGAAGTTTCATATCAGAAAAATTCAACTACTTTATTCCGAACCAAACTTATTAACTCGTAAAAGATAAACGAATTTTTCATTGTGAAAAATCAATATCTTTCGACTGAAAGATAAACAAAGTCATTAATAAAGTTCATAATCAAAAGCATAACAACCATCCCTGTTTGATTTGTTTGTAAAGCTCTAATTAATCTCCAGTTAATCTTTTAAATACTTTTTTAACTGAGGCTAATGAACTGTATAACAGATTCGTCTGGAATGTACACATACGATACTGCACAGTTAAATAATTCAAAAGTTTGTATGACAATGCCTGGCTTTAAATTGCATATTTACCCAAACTTGGAAATCAAAACTTATTAAATTTACTTGAAAAATGAAAATATATAATTATTTCTTGTAATTAAAAGTAACGAAGAATCTAACTAAAGAGACAAGTAAAGAAGAACTTTTATTCTAAAATAATGTTATGCTACAATAGACAAGGTCATAAGAAAAGCAAACATCCTATGCTATGGTTAAAATATTAATGGATAATGATATTACAATCATTCCAGCAATTACAAACATCATTAGAAAAAGTATCAAATTAAATGCAACAAATTTGACTGAGAACTGAAATAGTCATTACAAGTTGACATAATGCTAGCAGTAATAGTATTATAAAATCAAACATCATAAACTAAACTCATTTCATCATTTGAACAAGAGACAAATCAAAATAAAAATGACAAAGAAACTTTTGCATGCAAGTAAGTTATCAAACCCTCCCCAAATTTTGTAATTACAATAAATCAAGTTCAAACTGAAAGCTTTAGGTTGCTGAACCCTCTTTCAACTATCTCCAGTACATAATCAGTGGCAACAAATCATACAAGCTGCACTAAAACAACTAGCTAATTCTAATAGGTTGCTGTACAGAGTAAGTATAAAAGTAGAGTCTCAAACTACATGATCAAAGATGCACATAATATGCAAGAGAAAAGTTAAGATCATATGGAATAACTAAACAGTAAAATTGAGATGATAAATTCTGAATAAGTAAAATAATTACTTGGTGTACTCATATTACACAAAAGCAAAACATATGGAAGTATAAAAAACAAATTCACCAATATATAACTGTGTGTAACGATGTATTTATAACTGTGTATGACAAGACTGTTTTAAATAAAACCAAATACAATATAGGATTACACAGAGCGAATTCAAGAAAATTTTCAAGAAAAAGAACATGGAAAATTAAAACAGAACATTCATAATCAATACACTTTAACAGTGGTAAGTACAAGATGAGCCTTTGTATAATGTACAAAATAAAACAAGAAAATTCTGAGAAAGAAAAAGTAACTAGTACCAAAGATTACGAGTGAAGTGGAGTACAAATATATGTGCATTCTGTAGATAACAACCATGTTACACAAGTATTATATAGACTATGTTCCTAACATAACAATCATTAAATAATAAATGTAACCTAAATTAACACGAACTATTAGTAAATAGACAATATTCAAGTAGAATCAGAAACAAATCCGATTGAAATAAGACTAGAAAAGCATTTAGATCAAGAAAATCATCGCGAACAGAAGAATTTTAATTATGCTAAAATTAATTAATTATCAACAATATATATATATATATATATATATATATATATATATATATATATATATATATATATATAACAATTATAATAAAAACACCTACCATGGTGCCAAGGATAACAATAAAAACACTGTAAAACGAATATAAAAGAGAGAAACCACTAAATCTTCGAAATCTACGACACAAAGCACTTAACACTCTTCACCTTGACAGGCTACTTCACGATCTGAAATCTCGAACAATTCTGGAGAAATTTAGTATCTTATCGAAAATTCCGCTAAAACCGTGTCGTTTGCATCGCCTGTGCAAGAACAATCGACGATCGAAAACTGTCTGCTTGCAGAAAGCGCAGCGAATGTAAACCGACATTATTCATAACTTTTACTGAATTTTGACGGAAATGAAATTTAAATTTACTAATATTATATGTATATATAATAAATGTACTTCACGAAGCATCGATTAAATGCCAAATAAAGGAGAATGAACGAAGATAGAATGCTTTAACTTTTAATGATTCAGTGACCCAATTATAAAACATGTTATATTATAAAAATGAAAGCCATAGAGGACCATAGCTGATGAATAGGCATAAAATAGGATTAGCAACCCAATTTTGGCAGTGACGTAATTAGATCATAGGAACTAAAAATATCGTCCACTAATTGCATATGACGCTGAAGCAAGCAGAATATTTTTTATACATGGCAAAATATATTCTCCTAGATAAATTAATGCTTTGAAATAAATATCGAGCGATAGCCATGGGGTTAAAAAAACTTCTATAGTCTGTTCCACTTTTCTAGGCAGTATGGGGCTTATGGAGAAATCCAATAGCCTCGTACGCCGGGTCATTTTTCCGAAATATCTGCGACATCCACAAAATTTGCCTTCGCAACGGATGAAATTCAGATTTTCAACTAAGTTTGGTGGATCTTTTTCCAATTTTTTGGTGAAATTTGGATAAGGAAGGCTGGTTCTATATATCGACGGAGTTTTTTCAACATTTAAACAAAAGAAATAAATTTTATAGCGGAATGAGAAAAAAATGGTCACCTCACCAGCCGTGAACAATATTAAAACTGTCATTTCTCTCATCCTATCTAACGTTAAGTGCTAGTTTTTTCTTAGATTACTCTTTATACCTTATAAATACAAAAAAGTCAACTTATATTAATCTTTGACAGACAAAATTTTAGTAAAAAATAATTTAAGTGGAACGCAACCACCGCAAAATTGAATCGTGTAGTCAAATTTATACATCGCCTAAAAATTTGTTGTTTCTTGCGTTGCGAAAAACTTGTTGCGAGAGAAATTGAAATAAATGTTCTTATTTTCATTTACAGGTTATTCTGAGTCGATATCTTAAATAGAACTTTAGTTTTTGAATTTTATAACCGAGAGCGGGTCCGGATCAATCCGAATTACGCTTACGGGGTCTATGAGTCTCGAGCAAAAAAGTAACAATGATTAGCAATCGGAGCGCTAAATCAATTGCTCCCTCCAAGGAGCCTTCCCTCACCTATACGATTTTTGCTCTTTTTTCTTTCGCAAGAGGTTGTCCGTAGGTAAGGAAAGTTCACCCGCATTAGAGGCATTACGGTTCAAATTCATCCTATCCGAATAGCCTAAAGTCCAAAGAAAGAGAAATACTCCTATTTGGATAGGCATACTTTTTGATTAGAATCGAAATTTTAAAGAATCGAAGTGTATACCGAGTTTGCTCGATCTTTATTCTTCTTCCTTTTCCCTCGCTCCTTCTATTTACCTCTTCCATTTTCCTTTCTTAATTACCATCTTCAATTAACTTCTTCTTTAAATACTTTCTCTTTCTTCTTTCCAGTTCTTACAAACGTTAATCATCATCTTTGTTACCTTTGGAAATATTTTTCAGCATCTTTCCAATGCAACTCTCTCTAATGATATAGAAACTTTACATGTCTATGAAAAGTATTGCTCTGTGTAATTTCTTTGATATTTGATGTAGATATATAAATATAAACGAATGTTTATTATTCATGTAAGCTTTATATTTTTCAACTCTTTTTTTCAGCATATTTGATATTTTATGTTTTGGGATTTAGTAATCTAGGTTAACTCTGATAAGATTCGATAAATTTTATTTATTTCAGTTGATAAGTAAATAAAACCTCCTTGGATACAAACACCGCGAGGGGAGTCAAACCTTACTACAAATGTTTTATTCTAAGGAAAGCATTCTCTCTCCTCATGATGAAACTCAAATAAGGAAGGAAAAGGTCTGCCATCATTACGCCATGCCATTGGAATGGAAGGAATTCTAATTGGTGCGCAAACAAAACAAAGACTCCACTCATAGCTGTGATTGAATGAAAAATATGCGAATTACAAGTGAAATGAAAATTAGCGCCAAGTCACTCCGTTTTCTTTCCATCAAATCGCTTAATCGTTCGAATAGGAAAAATAATGTTCCGAATTCTCACAAGCGAGTGAAAACAAGTTGAGAGGGTTAGGAGGCAGGAAGTATTGCTATTTGCAGAGTTCATTTTAGCGCATTACCAATTAATCTGAAGAGATACTACGCCTTTAAGAGATTGGCATCAAAATAGAGAATACGTTTATTATATATATAAAATTCTATTTTATATAATAGCAATTGAAAGTTCTGATATGTTAGCAAAAGAGTAAATTCAGAGTCTAGTAAATAACTTCTGATTTCATTTCTTATTTCTATACTTGCTGCACAGACCCTTTCTAACTTCAAAAAAAAAATAAAGTAAACATAAAGAGGATATTTATTAAGATAGATCTGCATGACATGAAATAATGAGTAATGAGCAAAAATTGAAGATTTCGATAAATCAAGGCTGAAATGTACTAAGTTTCAACATTTTTCTATTGTAACTATAAAAGTTGATGAGATTTGTTATGAAAAAGAAGTTCAACTAGATAGATTTTAAGATAAATTAGACCAAAAAAGTTTAAGCAGTTAGTTGATATTTGATCCAACCAACATGTGACACATTTCAAAACTGTATTTCAACAGAAAATTGTAACTTGCATTTCATTTATTAAATTTACAGACCCACAGGCATCTTCAAGACAAAAATAAATTTTATTTATAAAATTCAAAGCTGTATTCCATTCTTCCAAACTCTCATCCACACCTGATAGAAATTCAAGTAGTCTAGGTAAAGAGCAGGTGGCAATCTGCTTCAACAGTTCTTGTCCATCAAAATTTGCTCTCCCTTGAGTTTTCTTCCTGAGAGAATATGAACGGAAGAATTTTAGCTCATATTAAATTCCTCCAAAGACAACTAAAACTAACAACAGCTCAATCATTCACAAACCTTAGATGAAAATGAAACTAAAAAATAATAGAATAACATATCATCTTTGTAATAGAGATGTTTCAAATCTCCAAACAGCCGTAGCTTTGACCTAGAAAACAACAACTGGTTGATGAAGGTGAAATAAAGTTAAAAATAGCAAGATGATTGAGATTAAAAACCAAAACTAATTGGGTTGCATTCCTAGAAGCAATTTTTCACCTCCATTTATACATATTATCAAGTTAACTTTATCTTATCTTAACTAGCAGGGGATTGAACTTTTTATGGGCAAGGCTTGAAACAACAAAATTTGGGATCAAACCGTTTACAAAAAATTGCATGCCTTGAATTCAAAATAAGGAAGTTATTCTTTTGATGTGCTTAAAGTAAATGTAAGAGATTGGTTGGATAAACTTCCATCAAAGAAATACGTTTGTTCTTTAATTTAATTTAGAGATTGTGTATTTAAGTAAAACCACCAACTCACCTTGGATGCATGTACATGAGGCAGTTTTCCTTTAGATGTTAAGAACACAGAGCTTAAAATATCTAATATAAAACTTTGTACTTTTTCACTTTCAGGACTGTTCTTTTCAAATGATACCTACAAAAAATCATGTTGCAATATTGAATTAAGAAGAGAAATTTTCAGTCATCAAATAAACACAAATTTTGAATTAGGGGTAGAAGATAAGTAAGGATTGAGCTTGAAGTAAGAAGAATAGACCTTAAAAGAATAAACACAATTAATAAAACTCATGCTTTCCATTTCCATATTATAATTACCCAATTAATTCTATAGAATGTACAGTTTGAGAAGTATCTCAAATAAGAAATGTTTTATTACTGGAAAATTAATATGAGAAAGATATACATTTTCATTTTAAATCATTGAATATAGTGATGATGGTGAATCATAGTAAAAATAGTAATTTAATATTTACAACTGCTTGTAAAGTAATCTAGATTAATTTCATAGATGATAATAATTTTATTGTAGCTTCTTAATTGCCCATTTACTTTCAAATCTGAAGACTAAATAAGAAACATGCATTTTTTAGCAAATTAAATTTTTCAAGCCGGAAAACTAATAATTATGGAAAAATTTTACCTCTACATTAAGCAAATGATAATTTGAAATTATTTTGTAATAAAATAGAATGCTCTATTACTGAAGTATAAACTGATAAATTGAATAATAATCAAGCGTAAATAACGCAGTATAAGAAATGTACATTTTCACGTTGAACAATAAGTCATGCAAATTACTCACAAAGAATAAACCTTTAATGTTAAACTTTAAAAAATGACAAATATTATGAGATAGAAACATCTACACACAGAGTACATTATATTGAACCAATATATCTACAGGGAAAGAGCTTATAAAAACTTCCCAACAAATAGCAACAGATAACAGCAGAGAAATACTGTATTTTGATTTCAAGATGCATTCTAATAATAATCAAGAGTCATTTTGATAAGAAAAACCAAAAGAAATTCTAAAAATAAGAGTTTTCCTCCTAAAGATAGACTTACCAAAAGAGGATGCAGAGATGGTGAGAATGTTCAATTCTTTTCATGAAGCCTTGGCAAATAATGGATAATCATAACCTTTAAGGAGCACTTAATATATGGGTCAGTATTAGGAGACAGTTTAGCCAATCTATGTGCAAACTTGTGAAATTAAATTAAGGTTAATAATATTTGAATAAAGTTTATAGACCTAAAATCATAGGCTAAGGAAAAACATAAGAATTTTGATATTCAGAAAAATCTAAATTATTATATTTATCATTTAATCTTAATTATTTGAACAAAAATTCTTTAAAAATCATAATGGACCAAAGTGATATATTAGTTTATTTTCACAATAAAGCAATTAGTAATTTTTAAAACTGGCTGAATAAATGCTTCCCAGCATATGTTACCACAATAGAAATGAGTAACACTGCTAGTTTATTTTTAGTACAGTACCTAATGTATAATTCATACATTATTTAAATAAAGTAAAAAAGTAAGATTTTAAATTTTGACTTGCTTTTAAGTTGTCAACAAAAAAATATACAATATTTTTTGAATAAGTAGCCCATATTTTCTAGTGATGCAGCTTAGCAGAAACTATACTTCCTTCCTTCTTTGCTCATCAATTTTAAAGCCTAATGTAATTAGATTTAGAAACCTTTCACATCTAAGAAGGAGGTATTAAGTGTAAGTTGGTTAAATATTAGAAAAGAAAAGACAAATATGATACCATTATTAATGACTTCCTTGAAGCATTCAAGATTTATTTATTCATTTTTGATTTTGGATTATAAATACGGGCTGGAAGTATCAGATGAGAAATTATTGATGTCAAAACACAATTTGGGATCCCCTGTGAAATAAAATAGATAGCTCACAATTATAGTGCAGAAGTATTTGATTCTCCATCTCAGCAATCTCATTAAATGATAACATACCTTTGTATATATAATATTTCCACAATGGAGAGCCATAAGACCACAGACATGATGGTTGCTTATTACAACAGCTTGAGATGTAGGAGCACGAATGTGAGGTGCAATTATTTTATCTACTTTTGAAAAGTACACCAAATATTGTTCACAAAATTTAGATTTCTCAAGTAAAGGCTGTCAGAGAAAAATTAAAATTACAATTTAATACATTAAAATAAAACATAAAATAAAGGAATACCTTGATAAAATAAATAAGGAATTGGATGATTTTGCCCTTATTTTGAGTTAGCTTACTTGAATCTAACTACCTTGAAGACAAAATTAATAAATATAACATCAAATATTTTAGTGGATGACAATCAACTAAATAAGTACCATCAGTATCTTGGATAAAATAAAATTCACTTACTTGATATGAGCCATACTTCTCTGCAATGAGGATAAAGAAATCTTCAAATGTGTAGAGTACGTGAAACTTTCTGAAGTTTAACTACAGTATGTGTTAATTCCTCTAATTCACCTCGATTGAATACATCTGATGATAAGAGGGAACTCCTGTAAGATACAAAGAATATAATATTACCATGAAATATAAAAACAAAATGTAATCAACAACTAATAATGTTTGATTAATACAAATATCATAAAATGCAAAACATAACATGCAGTTTTCTAATCTATGTAAGTAAGATATAAGGTAAATTACTCTTAATGATCCAATATATAAGGTAATAAATTTTTTCTATATATAATGTAATACATAATTATATTATATATATAAATATTATACATTACTCTGTAATTTACTGTGTTTATCGAAATGAATATTATTACAGTTTCAAAGAAATAAAATACTACCTGACCCAAACTTGAATGATTATATCTTGGTAATCTCTGAGATGAATAGACAATGCCTTCATAAACTTCTCATTACTAAGTAAATCAGAAAGGTATCAACAACTTATCCTAAATGTTAAAGACAAAAAATTATAATTCAAATATCAAAATTATTTATGTACAGATTTAACTGAGTACAATGTGGAAGTGAAATGTTTTACAAGAAATGAAAATACCGTTACCTATATTATTTATATTATCTGATGAGGCAATCTAATTGAATAACTGAGTGAAATTTTCACTGCAACTACTTGCTAATGTAAATATAATATAAATATAATAATATAAAGCTTGCCAATGTAAAGTAAGCAGCTATGTCAGCTATTTGAAGTGGAGGATCAGAATCAAGGCTTAAGCTCTGAACTGTTGGCAATATATTTTACACAAGAGCTGTCTCCATTTTCTTCCACTGCTCCTTCACTGAGAGAAATTTCATTTCAAGAAAAATGGCAAACAAAAATATATTTTCTTTATATAATATAGTTTTTAAATTATAAATAATGAATAAATTTAGGTGAATTATAAATGAAAAAGTTAAAGAATAAGCTTTCATTGCTTATTCAAAATTATAACTAGAATACTAGACTTAAAAATTAAAACAGACATGTGAGCTATGATTAAACGTAAGATAGTGACATAAGTATCAATTATGAGAGAAAATAAGAACTAGAAATTGAATGTTTTTTAAAAACCTTCTACAATGTTAACTGATTTAGAGCTTCACTGCATGTTAACCTTTCAAGAAGGTTTTGTTTTAAAATTGTCGATTCAATAAGAGTGAGTGATGTAAGTTTATATCCCAGAATAAAGTTAAAATATATTAAAATTTATGACAGTATAAGGTCTTAATCAAAGGACATAAGCAGTAATGTGTATTAGTATTTTGCAGAATATAAAGTCACTTTTTAAAATGGAGATAATATTTGAAGATTATAAAATACACATTTTATTTCAAAAACTCTAAGCTCATATAATGCAGAAATAGATGTTATTCTTCAATTAAGGAAATCAAATTAATGGCACAAACTAATTTAAGATTTTTATGGACAATATTAGCTTACTGCGAAGACTGCCTTCAACATCCTCATTTCCTTCAGTGAGAGTGCTCCCATCCCACAAACAAGAAGCACTCACATGAACAAGAACCGCAATGTCCCTACACCAAAATATTAAATAGGACTCCACAAAATTATATAAGTAAAGTGAGACATTATACATACATGTAAAAGATAACTTGGTGAGTCACTCCAATTCTCTGAGTCTTCCTTATGCCAAACACAGATTTTTACAACTAACAACATTTTTCATTCATAGGTATGAATTAAATAACTGTATTACTTATGATTCCCTAAACACAACTGGAAAAAAACAGATTTAACTCTGAAATAATGCCCCAAGGTTAGGTACAAAAAGAAATTTTCATTCTCTTAGTTTTATATCAAGCATTAAACACAGTTTATTGCAAAATGTGCTGTTATTACAAGATGACTCAATCAGATGAAAATATTAAATTTATGGGAAAAGAGTTTGACAGGTTAGAATCTGATTGATGGATTCTAATATCTAGCCTTCTGCCTGCTCCTACAACCATCAAAACTTTGGAAAATTATTATTCATAATTAGCAAAAATTTTCGTTTCTTTTGATCTATCTTCTCTTAGATGTTGTAAAATAAGTTAATAAACATCAATATCACACAGAATAGATTTATTTGATACTAATTAAATAAATACTATATATTAACAAATATACTAAATATCACCTTGTAAATGATGTTTGCAGACAAAAATTACATTTAAAAATAATTTAAGTCTAATAATCTAAAACATATGTAAATAAAGAAATTACTCGTAAATGTTTCCTGATGAAATAGTATATTTACTTACCACTTACTTAATATCAACAACTATAGAGAGCATTAGAAAAAGGTGGACATGTCTGTGAAGTCCCAAATGAGAAAGTTCTTTTACTTTGGTAGGAGCAAGTTTTGAATACAATCACTCCTTAATCTGGTGCCATTGTCTGAAAAAACTGCTTTCTGGTGCACCTTCTTCTTTGCAGCAGTGGGTTAAATATCAAGCTGTAAAAAAATTGTCATTTCATCTCTTTTGCTCATACTCTTATTAAATTATAATCTTCATTTCATCTGTGTTATGACTAATATTTCAATCTTAATGAGCCTACCTTTCTTGTAATTTAAATTATTACCAAGATTTTTATATAGGATAGAATAGTATTTATTATTATGGTACTACTTTAAAACAAATCATTTTCTCTCACCTAAAAATTTTAAAAATACAAAAAAGCTGTCTTCCTCCGCTTCTGCTGATTCTTTTGTGATTCTTTCTTTTGCTCTTGATAACATCCCAAGAGCAGATTTACTGTAACAAAATAGAAAATTCAAAGCATGATGAATTATTTAACAATAAAAAAATATTTTAAAAGTATCAGTCTTCATTATGCTTCATCTACAATGAAATCTAATACTGAGGAAGAGGTAGTTCACGTCATTAACTTTTTCAATAGCTGTCCATCACAAAAAGAAACGTGGTACCGTTAGGGTCAATCTTACTGTCAATCAATCTTACTGAATAGTAATAACAAGACTGACTGAAATATTATTATCACTCAAAGAGGTGTGAATAAGTCAAGGAGTTTCAAGGAATTTGATTTTGAAATTATTTTTGAATAAAATATTGCAGATTTAAAACTATTCATAAGACTGTGCAAACATTACACAAAAGTAAATACAGGTTCAAAATCAATTTAATCGAGTTTTCAAAAAATTAAATAAAACGTTAAACAGACAAAGTAAATGTAAAAATGAAATAAATCTATGTAAGAATGTAGATACTTGCCTTATCAACTGATGAGAAGCTGGACCAGAACCAGGTAACAACAATGTTTTATTTAGCCTACAATGAAAATACTCCCAAAATATCGTAACAACATCAGATCCCATAGGCTTCCACCATCTTTCCAAACAAATAATAGATGAGATGCAGATATACCTCCTCATTAATAATTCAATTTTTGGTTCACTACCAGGTAAATAATTCAGATTGATAAACAATAAAATATACTTTTCTAACTGGCTGTGATTATTCTTTGCCTTTAACATGAAAGAAAAGAATGATAAAAATATTAGCCATTATTGGAAAATATTAGTTGATTTCAAAAACATAACAGAAGCAGAAACACATGAATTAATGGATATAATAATAATCAGAGAGTCAAAAGCCATATGACATTTGGGACCACAATTCAGCAAAAAAATGTATGTGCTCTAGTATTCTTCTATTATATCGAATCAGTTTAAGGTTTTTTAGGTGTTTTCTTAATAATTGTTTTTTGACAGAATGTCATTAAAACACGAAGTTCTAGTAACTTTAAGGTAATTTATTGCGAAAGCACTGTAAATAACATGGGTATTTTTACATTGAATTAAGAAACGCTCGCACAAACTGCAATTTCCATGTGTCGGTTGCTCCAAGAGACGAAACGATCGTCTAACTTCTGCCAAATAATACCGGTCCTTTCGCTCGTCTATCATTCGAAATCGCGGCCTAGACAGATATTCGTAGTACCTGAAATGCAAAAATAGAAGACGTACCTATCTAAGACACTCTAGTAAACCGTTACTTAAATATGAACGTGGACTATGACCGAAATAGTGTACCTAGTTTAGTTTTTGAGAGATCCTACACCCTTTCCTTATCGTTTGAAACTGGAAAAAATTGCTATCTTAATAATGACATCCTGAAAGTGTATGAATTGTAGTTTTATTCAATGAGCGACATTGTGATTAGAAACGACTCCAGAACTCCCGGAATGAAGGTCTTCTTTATGGAACTGTGGAACAAGTGAAAAGAGAGAGAAGGAAAACTCTACATTGAGAGATGATTTGATAATACTCATCAAATCATATTGAAAAATGACCAGAATTATTATACAGTTAAAATACAAAATACTAAGAAATAGTTTTGATGATTTTGAAAGTGGAGATGTTACATGAGTATCACTACATTTTTATGTATACGAAAAGAAAAATTGATGCCAATCATGGAGCACTGGATCTGGAGTAAAGAACTTGAAAGACTTCCCTTGAAATTAAAAGAATCTAGTGCGGATAACAATGAGAAATCAAAGGAGAGCAAGGGTTTGAAGGGCAATGAAACGTCGCATCAGGAAAGGAAACAGTTATCCAGAGCTGTGAGATTCAACGAACGTTGAGTGGGCTCTGGATTGGCACACCTTGAACTAACATGGAATGAAGCATCTATCGTTCGGTTATATCGATTATTAGATTATTTACTTAGAAACATATAAGAAGCGATTTTATTAGGAACTCTAGAGAATATTACAATGCATACAATTGTCAAGAGCGAATAGCGATAGAATTTTTGGTATATTAACCTTCAATAAAGAAGCGATTCTTGTAAATGATTATAATAGAAATTACAATTTATACAACAATCGATCGCGAAATTCTACGAAATTGTGGTATTATCGCTATAAAAACAAAAAATAAGAATATTTAATAAGAAATACAGAGAAAATACTAATTTTTTGAAAAATCGTGCGCGAATTTGGTGTAATTTTAGGTGAACTCGATAACAAAACAAAAAAGAAACGACTTTGATAAGAAATTTTAGAGATACTTTCTTTTTTTAGAGAAATCGCTCGTGAATTGCGACGGAATATGGTAATTTCGATTTCAAAACATTAAAGAAGCGAATTTCATAAGAAATTCAAGTGAAAATTCTAATTATTAGAAAAAAATATAGCGCATTACATCGGAATATTAGGTGTTTTCATTTTAAATCAAGCAGGGAGCCAATTTTTTTTTAAATTCTAGTGTATATTCCAATATTCAAATAAAATAATAGTGCATTTCTGCGGGATTTTAGGTAAATTCACTTTTAAAACATAAAAGAATTCTTTTCTCTTAAAATATTTTAGGGAAAATTTTAGCGGATATATTCGCTTTTTGCGGATTTATTCGCTTTTTGAATATTTATTCGCTTTCTTCGGATTTATTCGCTTTTCTCGGACTTATTCGCTTTTCTCGGATTTATTCGCTTTTTGCGGATTTATTCGCTTTTTGAATATTTATTCGCTTTTTTCGGACTTATTCGCTTTTCTCGGATTTATTCGCTTTTTGCGGATTTATTCGCTTTTCTCGGATTTATTCTCTTTTTGCGTATTTATTAGCTTTTCTCGGATTTAATCGCTTTTTGCGGATTTATTCGCTTTTTGCGGATTTATTCGCTTTTTGCGGATTTATTCCCCTTTTTCGGATTTATTCGCATTTCCCGGATTTAATCGCTTTTCTCGGATTTATTCGCTTTTCTCGGATTTATTCCCTTTTTGCGGATTCATTCGCTTTTCTCGGATTTATTCGCTTTTCTCGGATTAATTCGCATTCTGCGGATTTATTCGCTTTTCTCAGATTTATTCGCTTTTCTCGGATTTATTCGCTTTTCTCGGATCTATTCGCTTTTCTCGGATTTATTCGCTTTTTGCGGATTTATTCGCTTTTCTCGGATCTATTCGCTTTTCCCGGATTTATTCGCTATTCTTGGATTTATTCGCTTTTCTCGGATTTATTCGCTTCCCTCGGATTCATTCACTTTTTTCGGATTTTTCCCCTTTTCTCGGATTTAATCGCTTTTCTCGGATTTATTCGCTTTCTCGGATTTATTCGCTTTTCTCGGATTTATTCGCTTTTCTCGGATTTAATCGCTTTCCTCGGCTTTATTCGCTTTTCTCGGATTCATTCGCTTTTCTCGGATTTATTCGCTTTCCTCGGATTTATACCCTTATTTCGGATTTATTCGCTTTTCTCGGATATATTCGCTTTTCTCGTATTTATTCGCTTTCCTCGGATTTATTCGCTTTTCTCGGATTTATTAGCTTTTCTCGGATTTATTAGATTTTCTCGGATTTATTCGCTTTTTGCGGATTTATTCACTTTTTGGCGATTATTCGCTTTTCTCGGATTTATTCGCTTTCTGCGGATTTATTCGCTTTTCTCGGATTTATTCACTTTTCTCGGATATATTCGCTTTTTGCGGATTTATTCGCTTTTCTCGGATTAATTCGCTTTTCTCGGATTTATTCGCTTTTTCTCGGATTTATTCGCTTTTTGCGGATTTATTCGCTTTTCTCGGATTTTTTCGCTTTTCTCGGATTTATTCGCTTTTCTCGGATTTATTCGCTTTTTGCGGATTTATTCGCTTTTTCAAGATTTATTCGCTTTTCTCGGATTTATTTGCTTTTTGCGGATGTATTGGCATTTCTCGGATGTTTTCGCTTTTCAAGGATTTATTCGCTTTTCTCGGATTTATTCACTTTTCTCGGATTTATTCGCTTTTCTCGGATTTATTTGCTTTTTGCGGATTTATTCGCTTTTCTCGGATTTATTCGCTTTTCTCGGATTTACTCGCTTTTATCGGATTTATTCGCTTTTCTCGGATTTATTCGCTTTTCTCGGTTTTGATTCGCTTTTCTCGGATTTATTCGTTCCTCTAGGATTTATTCGCTTTTCTTGGATTTTATCGCTTCCCTCGGATTTATTAGCTTCTATCGGATATATATGCTTTTCTCGGTTTTATTCGCTTTTCTCGGATGTTTTCGAAGATTTATTCGCTTTTCTCGGATTTATTCGTTTTTCTCGGATTTATTAGCTTGTCTCGGATTTATTCGTTTTTCTCGGATTTATTCGCTTTCCTCGGATTTATTCGCTTTTCTCGGTTTTATTCGCTTTTCTCGGATTTATTCGTTCCTCTAGGATTTATTCGCTTTTCTTGGATTTTATCGCTTCCCTCGGTTTTATAAGCTTCTATCGGATACATTCGCTTTTCTCGGATTAATTTGCGTTTCTCTAATTGATTCGATTTTCTTAATTTTTTTGGCTTTTCTGGGATTTATTCAATTTTCTCGATTTTTTTCGCTTCTCTCGGATTTATTCGCTTTTCTCGGATTTATTCGCTTTTCCTGGATTTATTCGCTTTTTGCGGATTTATTCGCTTTTCTCGGATTTATTCGCTTTTCTCAGATTTATTCGCTTTTCTCGGATTTATTCGCTTTTTGCGGATTTATTAGCTTTTCTCCGATTTATTCGATTTTCTTAATTTTATTGGCTTTTCTGGGATTTATTCAATTTTCTCGAATTTATTCGCTTTTCTCGGATTTATTCGCTTTTCTCGGATTTATTCGCTTTTCAGGGATTTATTCGTTCTTCTCGGATTTATTCGCTTTTCTCGGATTTATTCGTTTTTCTCGGATTTATTCGCTTTTCTCGTATTTATTCGCTTTTCTCGGTTTTATTCGTTTTTTTCGGAGTTATTCGTTCCTCTAGGATTAATTCGCTTTTCTTGGGTTTATCGCTTCCCTCGGTTTTATAAGCTTCTATCGGATACATTCGCTTTTCTCGGATTAATCTGCGTTTCTCTAATTGATTCGATTTTCTTAATTTTATTGGCTTTTCTGGGATTTATTCAATCTTTTCGAATTTATTCGCTTCTCTCGGATTTATTCGCTTTTCTCGGATTTATTCGCTTTTTGCGGATCTTCGCTTTTCTCGGATTTATTCGCTTTTCCGGGATTTATTCGCTTTTCGCGGATTTATTCGCTTTTTGAAGATTTATTCGCTTTTCTCGGATTTATTTGCTTTTTGCGGATTTATTCGCTTTTCTCGGATTTATTCGCTTTCTGCGGATTTATTCGCTTTTCTCGGATTTATTCACTTTTCTCGGATATATTCGCTTTTTGCGGATTTATTCGCTTTTCTCGGATTTATTCGCTTTTCTCGGATTTATTCGTTTTTCGCGTATTTATTCGCTTTTTGAAGATTTATTCGCTTTTCTCGGATTTATTTGCTTTTTGCGGATTTATTCGCTTTTCTCGGATTAATTCGCTTTTCTCGGATTTATTCGCTTTTCTCGGATTTATTCGCTTTTCAGGGATTTATTCGTTCTTCTCGGATTTATTCGCTTTTCTCGGATTTATTCGTTTTTCTCGGATTTATTCGCTTTTCTCGTATTTATTCGCTTTTCTCGGTTTTATTCGTTTTTTTCGGAGTTATTCGTTCCTCGAGGATTAATTCGCTTTTCTTGGGTTTATCGCTTCCCTCGGTTTTATAAGCTTCTATCGGATACATTCGCTTTTCTCGGATTAATTTGCGTTTCTCTAATTGATTCGATTTTCTTAATTTTATTGGCTTTTCTGGGATTTATTCAATCTTTTCGAATTTATTCGCTTCTCTCGGATTTATTCGCTTTTCTCGGATTTATTCGCTTTTTGCGGATCTTCGCTTTTCTCGGATTTATTCGCTTTTCCGGGATTTATTCGCTTTTCGCGGATTTATTCGCTTTTTGAAGATTTATTCGCTTTTCTCGGATTTATTTGCTTTTTGCGGATTTATTCGCTTTTCTCGGATTTATTCGCTTTCTGCGGATTTATTCGCTTTTCTCGGATTTATTCACTTTTCTCGGATATATTCGCTTTTTGCGGATTTATTCGCTTTTCTCGGATTTATTCGCTTTTCTCGGATTTATTCGTTTTTCGCGTATTTATTCGCTTTTTGAAGATTTATTCGCTTTTCTCGGATTTATTTGCTTTTTGCGGATTTATTCGCTTTTCTCGGATTAATTCGCTTTTCTCGGATTTATTCGCTTTTTCTCGGATTTATTCGCTTTTTGCGGATTTATTCGCTTTTCTCGGATTTTTTCGCTTTTCTCGGATTTATTCGCTTTTCTCGGATTTATTCGCTTTTTGCGGATTTATTCGCTTTTTCAAGATTTATTCGCTTTTCTCGGATTTATTTGCTTTTTGCGGATGTATTGGCATTTCTCGGATGTTTTCGCTTTTCAAGGATTTATTCGCTTTTCTCGGATTTATTCACTTTTCTCGGATTTATTCGCTTTTCTCGGATTTATTTGCTTTTTGCGGATTTATTCGCTTTTCTCGGATTTATTCGCTTTTCTCGGATTTACTCGCTTTTATCGGATTTATTCGCTTTTCTCGGATTTATTCGCTTTTCTCGGTTTTGATTCGCTTTTCTCGGATTTATTCGTTCCTCTAGGATTTATTCGCTTTTCTTGGATTTTATCGCTTCCCTCGGATTTATTAGCTTCTATCGGATATATTTGCTTTTCTCGGTTTTATTCGCTTTTCTCGGATGTTTTCGAAGATTTATTCGCTTTTCTCGGATTTATTCGTTTTTCTCGGATTTATTAGCTTGTCTCGGATTTATTCGTTTTTCTCGGATTTATTCGCTTTCCTCGGATTTATTCGCTTTTCTCGGTTTTATTCGCTTTTCTCGGATTTATTCGTTCCTCTAGGATTTATTCGCTTTTCTTGGATTTTATCGCTTCCCTCGGTTTTATAAGCTTCTATCGGATACATTCGCTTTTCTCGGATTAATTTGCGTTTCTCTAATTGATTCGATTTTCTTAATTTTTTTGGCTTTTCTGGGATTTATTCAATTTTCTCGATTTTTTTCGCTTCTCTCGGATTTATTCGCTTTTCTCGGATTTATTCGCTTTTCTCGGATTTATTCGCTTTTCAGGGATTTATTCGTTCTTCTCGGATTTATTCGCTTTTCTCGGATTTATTCGTTTTTCTCGGATTTATTCGCTTTTCTCGTATTTATTCGCTTTTCTCGGTTTTATTCGTTTTTTTCGGAGTTATTCGTTCCTCTAGGATTAATTCGCTTTTCTTGGGTTTATCGCTTCCCTCGGTTTTATAAGCTTCTATCGGATACATTCGCTTTTCTCGGATTAATTTGCGTTTCTCTAATTGATTCGATTTTCTTAATTTTATTGGCTTTTCTGGGATTTATTCAATCTTTTCGAATTTATTCGCTTCTCTCGGATTTATTCGCTTTTCTCGGATTTATTCGCTTTTTGCGGATCTTCGCTTTTCTCGGATTTATTCGCTTTTCCGGGATTTATTCGCTTTTCGCGGATTTATTCGCTTTTTGAAGATTTATTCGCTTTTCTCGGATTTATTTGCTTTTTGCGGATTTATTCGCTTTTCTCGGATTTATTCGCTTTTTTCGGATTTATTCGCTTTTCTCGGATTTATTCGCTTTTCAGGGATTTATTCGGTTTTCTCGGATGTATTCGCTTTTCAGGGATTTATTCGGTTTTCTCGGATTTATTCGCTTTTCTCGGATTTATTCGCTTTTCGCGGATTTATTCGCTTTTCTCGGTTTTATTCGCTTTTCTCGGATTTATTCGTTCTTCTAGGATTTATTCGCTTTTCTTGGATTTTATCGCTTCCCTCGGATTTATAAGCTTCTATCGGATATATTCGCTTTTCTCGTATTAATTTGCGTTTCTCTAATTGATTCGATTTTCTTAATTTTATTGGCTTTTCTGGGATTTATTCAATTTTCTCGAATTTATTCGCTTTCCTCGGATTTATTCGCTTTCACGGATTTATTCGCTTTCATGGGGTTCGGTAAAGCGTAAAAAATCCGGGGAAAGCGAATAAGTACGAAAAAGCGAATAAATCCGCAAAAAGCAAATAAATCCGAGAAAAGCGATTAAATCCGAGAAAAGCGAATAAATCCGGGAAAAGCGAATAAATCCGAGAAAAGCGAATAAATCCGAGAAAAGCGAATAAATCCGAGAAAAGCGAATAAATCCGAGAAAAACGAATAAATCCGAGAAAAAGCGAATAAATCCGAGAAAAGCGAATTAATCCGAGAAAAGCGAATAAATCCGAGAAAAGCGAATAAATCCGAGAAAAGCGAATAAATCCGAGAAAAGCGAATAAATCCGAGAAAAGCGAATTAATCCGTGAAAAGCGAATTAATCCCAGAAAAGCGAATAAATCTTCAAAAAGCGAATAAATCCGCGAAAATCGAATAAATCCGCGAAAATCGAATAAATCCGTGAAAAGCAAATTAATCCCAGAAAAGCGAATAAATCTTCAAAAAGCGAATAAATCCGCGAAAAGCGAATAAATCCGAGAAAAGCGAATAAATCCGAGAAAAGCGAATAAATTTTCAAAAAGCGAATAAATCCGCGAAAATCGAATAAATCCGTGAAAAGCGAATAAATCCCAGAAAAGCGAATAAATCTTCAAAAAGCGAATAAATCCGCGAAAAGCGAATAAATCCGAGAAAAGCGAATAAATCCGAGAAAAGCGAATAAATCCGCAAAAAGCGAATAAATCCGAGAAAAGCGAATAAATCCGAGAAAAGCGAATAAATCCGAGAAAAGCGAATAAAACCGAGAAAAGCGAATAAATCCGCAAAAAGCGAATAAATCCGAGAAAAGCGAATAAATCCGAGAAAAGCGAATAAATTTTCAAAAATCGAATAAATCCGAGAAAAGCGAATAAATTTTCAAAAAGCGAATAAATCCGAGAAAAGCGAATAAATCCGTGAAAAGCGAATACATCCGCGAAAAGCGAATAAATCCGAGAAAAGCGAATAAATCCGAAAAAAGCGAATAAATCCGAGAAAAGCGAATAAATCCGCAAAAAGCAAATAAATCCGAGAAAAGCGAATAAATCTTTAAAAAGCGAATAAATCCGTGAAAAGCGAATAAATCCGAGAAAAGCGAATAAATCCGAGAAAAGCGAATAAATCCGAGAAAAGCGAATAAATCCGCAAAAAGCGAATAAATCCGAGAAAAGCGAATAAATCCGTGAAAAGCGAATACATCCGAGAAAAGCGAATAAATCCGCAAAAAGCAAATAAATCTTCAAAAAGCGAATAAATCCGCAAAAAGCGAATAAATCCGAGAAGAGCGAATAAATCCGAGAAAAGCGAATAAATCCGAGGGAAGCGAATAAATCCGAGGAAAGCGAATGAATCCAAGAATAGCGAATAAATCCGGGAAAGCGAATAATCCGAGAAAAGCGAATAAATCCGAGAAAAAAGAATAAATCCGAGAAAAGCGAATAAATACGAGAAAAGCGAATAAATCCGAGAAAAGCGAATAAATCCGCAAAAAGCGAATATATCCGAGAAAAGCGAATAAATCCGAGAAAAGCGAATAAATCCGAGAAAAGCGAATAAACCCTTGAAAAGCGGATAAAACCGCAAAAAGCGAATAAATCCGAGAATAGCGAGTAATAGATGATAAAATTATAATTTTAGTTTTTAGTATTCTGAGCTTAAATCATCACAACTGTATCACCAGGTCACTCCAATGGCCCAGAATTTCATGAACAATTTTTTTTCTCAGGAGGTCTTACCACCGATAGCACGGACTAAGGGAGAACATGGGATGTGTAGATGGATTTAAACACTTCCCTGATTTTTTATTGCGAAATTTTAGTTTATAACATATCATGATTTTTATTTTCAAAGAAAAATTCAGTACATTTTTTTCTTAAGCTTCTATTAAATTATTTATCCTGAACTTTGTTTTTCACTATTCTATTTATTTCTTTGAAGTTTCTCAACAGTATTCATAATTTAGCAAATAAGAACTGAAAAGATCAATTTCCCACATCATGCGATAGATAAAAATATCAATTAAAGATAAACTTTCATTTAAGAAAAATATAGTTGCAATGACTCCTTGATTTAAGTTGGATGAAATTTGCATCGCTGGATACTCCTAGTAAAAAGAAGAAAAAATAAAAACCGCTGGATTAACTGAGCATCCCCCTAAAGCAGCATTAGAGAAAAGGAACTTCAGCCGACGAGTATACTCGACTTGAAGGAAGACTAAAATTTAGGGATGGACAAGTTAACTTGTCCTCGTCGGAAAATGAACCACCTATTAAGACAAGTATACTTGATGGCATCATGGAAGTGGTTACACATTTTTAATACTAATGGGTTTTATTGATATATCATTTAATCAGATCTACAAAATACTTTAAGATTATTTGAACATTCCACCAATGGCATCAAACTCTTGACCATTTGTGGATAAAATGTGACATTTTCATGTAGAAATATACAGTAGCTACTATGAAATTTATCATTTTATGTGCTCAAGAAACAGTTATACATGATAGATTTCTATTTTTATCCTCCATTTCAGCGATAAATTAGGTCTACCGGAAAGTTCTGTCCATTTTTAGAATGAAACATAAGAATAGATTTTTTTATTCTTTGAATAAAGTTGATTGAATAATTTAATTACCATCATTATTTTTGACATCTCTACAGCGTGATAGCATTTTGTATATCCCATTTTTAAAGAATGTATTATCTCTAGAGGCCAAAAATTTAACCAGTGTTTGTCTGATTTCTTCTTCTTTCTTGAATTGTTTGCCCTGCAAGAAATTTTGTAAGGACAGAAACGATTGGTATGCAAACGTATCTCACTTAATAGTAACGAGAATGGTCTTTGTTTTATTCATGTAAGAGGAAAATAAGTGTGTGATCGAAAGAGAGAGCCAAATATGTGTTTAATGAATATGAGTTTAATTGTTGAAACATTGTAACCGAAACGGATTTTTGGCCTCTAGAGATAAGACATTCTTTAAAAATGGGATATACAATATGCTATCATGCTGTAGAGATGTCAAAAATAACGACAGTAATTAAATTATTCAATAAACTTTATTCAAAGTAAGGAAAAATTATTCTTTTGTTTCATTCTAAAAACGGACAGAACTTTCCAGTAGACCTATTATAATAGGTGCTTCTATAATAATAATATTACAAGTATAAATATGCATATACATGATATGGGCTATAAATTATGGCTTCTGAAAAACTGGAAAATCCAAAATAACAGGACTTTTATATAAGGACCGTATTTTTATTATTGTATTAGATGACAAAGTATAGCCTTAGGTTGTTTATGAATGACACTGTGAAGTAGGTTTGATTGGAAGAAGTGACCCAAAGAGCACATGCTGAATTACAGGAAATTTGGCCAGAACCTGAAATAATCAGACATTTCATTTTATTGAGACAAATTTCATTATTGTCTGCATATAACTCAAACATGTCTATAACAGAAATAGAAGCAAAGATAATAATAAACTTACAAACAATCTTGAAATTAGTACAACATGCATATTTAATACTGCTATGGAATTTTTTCCCTAAGCTTCACTTGGGGTTTTTTAATCCCACAAATTTAGTTATTTACTATAAAAATTTGATTAATTTAACTTTTTAATACATAATTTATAGTTATTTAAAATTATACTAAATAGAGACAGGGTTAAATGGAAGAGGAGACTTTTCAGTCTCAATTTTGCCTTTAATAAAGATGTTATTAATATTATTTAAAGCAAATCAATAACTACTTAATATATTGCCATCAAAACATCAATATTACATAGATTCGAAACATTTAGATTTATTACAAAATATTTTCAGGTTAAACTTCACAACACCAGCACTCAAAGCTAATTAGAAATTTCATTACAACTGATGAGTTAAAAAACAAAGCACAGCATATCATTAAATATTAGAGCGGAAAGTTGCACTAAAGTATACATTTGAATGGCATAATCATATGATGAAATCACCTTTGCAGCTTTTTGAATTTTTTTGATTAAATCTTGCCTATAGAACCTGAGTGGCTGGGATTGGAAACATTTTGGTTGAGTAACTTTTATTCTGTTGATAAACCATCCCCATCAATAAATTGATAAAGAAAATGATTTGGTCTAATACTACAAGAAAAAATTATTTCCATAAATAATTGAATAGCCACACGTTTAACTTTCAGATGACATTCAATTCTGTAAATGAAAAGGTAAAGATTCATGATACACATATTACCGTATTTTTTGGACCATAAGACGCACTTTTTTTCACCAAAAAGTGGGGAGAAAAGTGCCTGCGTCTTATGGTCCAAATAGAAGCAGAGCGGCAGCAGGACCTGCTGACACTAATACCAGGCATTTGCAGGAGGCGCGATGCTGCTCTGTGCTGTGTCTCCGCCGTATGCTAATGGAGGATAGCATGTAGTAGGCGGTGTTACACTACACAGCAGTGCGCGGGGTTTTCAGAAGACTAGAGCAGGGGTCTCCAAACTATGGCCCGAGGGGCACATCTGGCCCGCGGACAGATTTTGTCTGGCCCGCCTATTTTTTATAGGAAATTAAATTTAGTTTACTGAAGAATTCTAATTTTGTTGAATAATTATTAATATGACATCTACATTGATATGGTCATGGGCTAACTACTCATAACATTGTTATAGGCTTATTGTTTTTGAGATAAGTTGAATAAAAAAACACAGAATTGTAATGAATAAAGACATGTATAATATGCAGAAAATTTTACTTCAGTATATAATAACTAACAAATTATTGAAATGAATCCAACTAACATTTTATACATTTGAAATAAAAACATAACCTATAACAAGCATGATGACATATGAAATACTAATGAAATTTATATAATTGGTATAATATGGTTTTGGCTCTCGAAACTTGCTAGAGTAATCAATATGGCCCTAAGGCTGGAAAGTTTGGAGACCCCTGGACTGTACTCAAACCTTTGCCTTTATGTGTGATAATGGTTCTTAATGCCACTGTTGACTGCTGTTCAGTTTATATGGTTCAAATATTATTTTGTTATACATTATTAAATATTTTATTACATTATTTGGTTCAGAATATTTTTTGTCCTATTTTTCTCCTCTAAAAACCAGGTGCGTCTTATGGTCAGGTGCGTCTTACGGTCCGAAAAATACGGTATATCTTGAGAGAATTGCATGTTTTGAAAAATGCCTCTATGAAATTTATAGCAATTATTTTTCAAAATGGCAAACCACTTTGATCGGATAATCCAACATTAAAATGATAACTTTAAAATTTTACCTCTGCTTTATACATCTTTATGAGGCCAGCATTCACTTTAGACCATGAGGAGACCCCACTGATGTTCCACAACTGATTAGAATGCTCAGCAAAAGGCCCACTCTTTACCTAATAGCAAAATAATATACTAAATTAATTTTGTAATTAAATTCACAATAATAAATACACAATGTGTACAGTAAAAACACATTGTTTTACCCATGAGAATTAAATTTGGGTTTTGAAGCCATTGATGCTAAGTGATCCCATGGGAGTTGAACTAATGAAGCAACATAATGATTAAACTTCACATCAATGTTAGATTATGTAAACAATCAACTAATGAAAGTATATATTTTCAGAATAAAATTCCCTAATGCCCCTTGAACATCCTTGATATGAGATTCTCTGATCACCACACAGAAAAGTTTTTATCATCACATAGTTTTACCTGAAAAATCCTTCCTTATATTTTTAAATTAAAGGTCCTCTTGCTATAAATACACTTTGATGAATGACCTCATACATCTCAACTTATAAAGATAACAGCATTCAATTCTACAGAAAACTTCCACATGCTTTTTTTCTCTCATACAATTAACATAAATTAACACTTAGTAACTTTCCCATACTTTGCCTTCTTAAGTACATATGAATCTTGAAGTATACAATACTAAGAAAAAGGAAAGATTATAATTATACTCATAGGTCAATAGATAGCATTTTCATAGCATAACAAATGTTTAAATGACAAGTCAGACTTGTTACTCAGTCAGGTACATTTGTCAGAGTTTCAAAAATTACCATACACTCTGGGATTCTTAATTTAAAAATAAATAAAAATCAGTTTTTAAATTGGTTGCATAATAGTGTAATATGAATTATTTCCATTTCTTCAACTTCATGAATAGATAGTTTCTTTTCGAATCTTTCAGTATTGCAAGAATCATATTAATTCTTAAAACTCAACAATATTAGCTAGGAATTCTATAGTATAAGGCCAAACTTTGTGGAAAGCCATAATGAGAATTGAAGAGAGAAACTCATAGCTTCCACAATGTTTCCTTTTAAAACAACTGGTTTAGACTGACACCATCCTGACCTGAAGATGGCAGTAACTATTTAATTCTCATAAACTAATATATCTAAAATGTACTTCCAAATATTTATAGCTTGAGGGGATATAAAATGGTTCTATAATCATCACAATCAATGCAAATCTAACTAGCAGAAACACGTACCTTAGGTAAGTAAGGTATGTCTTTATTCATGATGTACAGCTAAATAAATCAAGTTGGTTTATCAAATTATTTTAATTTCTTGAAATAAGTAAGAAAAATCTTATTACTTTCAGAAACACTTTTATTTATGAGCTGTTATTTCTCTTAAAACTTGCCTTTCCAATGAATTTGATGCATGAAATAAACATGTAGTCTTGGTAACAATTCTGTATCACATCCTGTTGAAGGAAAGAGCATGGCTCAATTCTAGGATGGGCTAAAAAAGAAAAGAATTATTTCACATATATTCAGCATAAAAACCTATAATGTACATCTTCATTACAAACATATAAATAACACATTTTTAGTCTAAATTTATAAGGAATTGACTGCATTACCATTAGAACCTAGTCACAGTTGCTTGTGAAATGGTGAGAATGACTCCAGTTCAATCACAACGAAGGCTTTTGTAATTTTTAATTGCTTTTAATTTTCAACTTTCATAAATGTAAGATACTATATAATAATAGATATAATAATATTTTCAGTATAGACAATGCAAACATAAATAAATACTTTTATAATTAGACATGTCACCAATATTTCCAATCCCTAAGTTGTTATTCAATATTATTTTACAGTTTTTATAATTATAAAAATAATGGTACAGTGGTACCTCGAGATACGAGTTTAATTCGTTCTGTAACCTTGCTCGTATCTCAAATCATTTTTCCCCATTGAAAGTAATGAAAATGTCATTAATCCGTTCCGGACCTATGAAAAATCCCCAAAACATTGTAAATTATGAATAAAGATACGTTTTTAATTAAAAAATTAACATGTATAATTAACAAATACGTAACAAAATTATGAAGCTAAGAAATAAAAGAGTTATTTAGAATAATAGTCTTACTTTGGTGAAGGACAAGTTCGGCTAACAAAGTTTAACGGCGAGAAGGAGGGAAGGAGTGTAGGCACTCTAGAACCATACGTAAACGGCGCTTTTTTAAAACTTAAAACTATTTTCGGAACTTTAAACTAAAACAATTCTTTATTTACTTCAAATAAGAGAAAATACTTAAAACAATGCTCTTAACTTTAAACTGAAACTAACCTTAACATTAACATAAATTTAACTATCACTTGTTTCTGCCTTATTGGCTGCACTGTAAAAAAAAGTTCAGTAATCACTCAAAAATGATTACAGCGCACAAGATACACTTCGATTCAAGTGGGTAACACGTGCGAGTGAGTGAGAGATTTTCTCGGATGATGCTCGACCCAGTGCACCAACTAGCTAGACGCTTCGGAAACACGAATTTGTGCTCGTACCTCGAATTTGTGCTCGTACCTCGAATTTGGGCTCGTATCTCAAACAAAAATATGGCCCGAGCTCCAGCTCGTATCTCAAAAATCTCGTATGTCGGGCTGCTTGTAACTAGAGGTACCACTGTATTTCTTCAAGCAAAATGACTAAACAGCATAGTAAACTTACATGCAGAAATATGATATCTAAATTGATGGTGACTCTATTCTATTTTTAAAGCTATATTCTAGTCTTTTGTGAAGAGGAAGTATTTAACTTAAAAGAGACTACTATTGATGAAATTATTTTCCAAAACCACACACATTTCAAAATAAATTAAACATTGTATTTTCAACATGATAGAATTTACACTGATTGCAATATATAGTGTTTCTTACATACAGTAGCTATGAATTATGCCAAATAAGCATTGAAATAGTTATACAAAGAATATAGAATTTAAATAAATTGCATGGAAGAAAGAATGGGTAATCTATATAAAATTAAGCACGATCATATGGCAACCACTTAAATGAAATCAATATGAGAAGGTATGACTTTGTGGAAAGCCATAGTATAATGAAAAAATTTTGTAATTTCCACAGAAAATTCACTTTGCTTGCAACCGGTTTTGTAATGTCAAATTGAAGATCTACAGGGTATGTAACAAAATCTATAAATATATATGAGATATTGAACTTAAATTATGCACTTTGTATAATAACAATCTTTCAGTGAACAATTAGGTGTGTAGGATATTGGTGATTGAACTTAATGAATCCCACCATTAAATTATGATAATTTATGTTGTTTAAAAAACAACCATTTACCAATCAATTGGGAGCTTCCCCAAATAAATGGAAGGAACTGATAATCGTCTAAACTCCAAACACCATGACTTCCAGCAGGCTCCATGCGATACACCAATTGAAGTTTCCTCACCAAATCAAGATACCTGAAATTATCAACTTAATTTCAAATATTGATAAAATCTAACTAAATCAAAATCTCATGCAAGATGTGTCCATAGACATGTCAATAAACCCTTATGTTTCTATGTTTATACACACACAGATTTTGATTATAAATTTTTTTTCCCTAAATACCAGTGAGGGAAGCAAACCTGTTCTTTTTCCATACAAATTCCAACTTTTTTGTGACTTAAATTTTCTTATGGATACAGTATTAAAAATGATTCATTTTTAGATTAGAATAAAATTATAAATAGCTTGTTTCTATAATAAATTGCTTGCTTGCTTAAATTCTATCATAGTAAATAGTTAATACGGGAATACCCTGGTTAATTATCCTGGTTTTGATTATTGCAACACTTGAAAAATCCAGTTATTGAGCTCCAAATTCAAATTATTATGGATGTGAGGTGTAGCCCACTACCCCACAACATTTATTTATTATCAATTTATCCAAAAACAGCCCTTAAGACCTAATACATTGGATCATAAACAATAATTAGAAAGAATTAATAACAATTGTTTTTTATATATATATATATATATATATATATATATATATATATATATATATATATATATATATATATATATAAAACAATCAACAGAAATAAATAAGAACAATAACATTTGAGTTAACAATAATAAACTAATAATATATACAATGATAAAACAGGTTACAAAAAAAGGCCATTAAGCGGAAGAAGTAAAGGGTGGGGAAGATATTAATTTAATGAAGAGAGAAGGGAATTTATGGGAGAGAAAAGTTCAAGGAAGGGATTTGTTGAAGAGAAGGAGTTAAACAATTTAGGGATGCGATGAAAAAGAGATCTTTGGGAAACAGTGAGACGAAAGTGAGGTGTATGAAGGAGGTGATGATTACGGGTAGGTTGGGAGGAGAGGCGAAGGGAGAGGAAAGAGACCAAATCAGGGGATCTACATCTGCCGTTGAATATGTTGTGAATAAATTTTAAGTCCGAGGACTTACGGCGAAAGGGAAGAGAAGAGATACCGAGGGACTTAAGGATGGTGTCACGTTTTGAATTGCAAAAATAGGCGTAACGTATGTAGGCGTAAAATGGAGGAGAAAAAGTTTATGGGGCGGTTTTGGTTTTTAAGGGTTGAAGGGGAAGCGGTCTGGAGAATTACCGAACAGTATTCCAAGATCGGAAGAATACAGGCCGTGAAAATTAATTTTAAAGCGAGTGTGTCCCTGATTTCCATGAAGCGGAATATCATGCCGGTCAGTGCCATGGACCTGGAAGTCACCCAGTTCACATGGTCACGGAATGTTAGTTTGGGATCGAAGGTCCTTGTGGGTTAGGACTCTACTTATATCAGCGTTATTAACGTGATATCTTGAGGGATATAATAATTTATTTTGACTAAAGGACATGAAAGACGACTTATTCGGATTAATTTTTAAGTCCCACTTCGAGTACTAATCCTCAACAGCGTTGAGAGAAAGTTGCAAAGAGTGACAGTCTATTGCGCTGTCCACCCGTCTGAAAACCTTACAGTCGTCAGCGTATAGAAGGACACTACTTCCAGTGGCTTTGATTGTTTCTGCCAGGTCATCAACATATAGGGCAAACAGTAGGAGGCGAAAAACGCTACCCTGGGGAACTCCAGAGGGAACGGGGGAGGAGGAGGAGGAGACCTATCCATCAAGGACAACTCGTTGGCTGCGCTGATTAAGAAAATTCATGAGAAGAGAAAGGAAAGGTCCTTGAATATTGAAACGATGCTCTAGTTTATGTTTGAGAGGGAGATGTTTGACGGTATCAAAGGCTTTGCTGAAATCTAGATAACAAACATCAAGCTGAGAAGAATTTTCGAAAGTGGATATGATGTGATGCCGTAAGACGGTCAGATTAGTGAGACAGGAACCACCGGGAAGAAAACCATGCTGATGCGGAGAGATGTAAGGAAGAGAGAAGGAAAGAAGACGGTTATGAATGATGCGCTCGAAAACAATGGACAGTGTAGGGAGTATGGAGATGGGCCGATAGTTTTCCACCTGGTCTTTACGGCCGTTTTTATGGACCCGAGTTACATTAGCAGACTTCCATAAGGATGGAAACACTCCGGTGGAAAAGAACTTATTGAAGATATTGGTGATTGGGCGGCATAGAGACTGGGCAGTGTTACGGAGAAAGAGGGAAGCAATGTTATCTGGCCCAGTTGCTTTGTTAATAGGAATATTAATTAATAGATTTAAGACCTCGTTGTATGTAGTTGATATAAGGGATAGGGCGTTGGAGCTCACAGAATGAAGAGATGGAAGTGACACAGAATTGGAAGTAGCAGAGAAGTTGGAGAAGTATTCGCTGAAGGCGAAGACTCTCATTTCATTTTGGTAAGTATGGTTACCGAGGACTAACTGTTGAGGGATTTGTGAAGATTTTCTTTTCAGGTTGACTAGAGTCCAAAAACGCTTGCAATTCCCTCTTATATCAGAGGTGATTTTATCTACAAATAGGGAATAATCCCTTTTCAACAATCTCCTTGTTAGCCGACGGAGCACACTGAAGGTATTTCGCGTGAAATAGTTTGGAAACGCTTTCATTAGTTTCCACACGGCTACTTTGTTTCAGAGGGCAAGGGCAGTCTCAGGCGAAATCCATTGGTCCCTTTTCTTGGTGATCCTGCAGGTGGGCACTAGGTCCTCAATGACGCTATGCAGAATATCATAGAAAAAAGATAGCAAATCGTTGGGGGGGCCATGTTCCAGGATGTCCCAGGGCAGAAGAGAAAGGCTACGGTTAATGGCCAGCCAGTCAGCTTTGTTCCACTCTCTAACTGTTCTGCAGCAGAAATGGGAGGTATTCGGGGGAGGAAGTTAGGAATTGGGAGTTCCAAAGACTCATGATCTGACTCAAAAATGTTCCGACCAACGGTTGGGAAATCCAGAAACTCCGTGGATAGGATTAGGTCCAATGTTGCCAAGTTCAGGGTGGGGTTCAGATTACACTGGAAGAGATTGAGACCGTGCAAGAAATGGTCAATGAAAAATTTATCGATTTCGTTCGCACCAATGGCGTCCGAAGGAGATTTCCAGGTGATGGATAAATTGAAATCCCCAAAAAGAATCACATTGCCTAACGTAGAAGCCTGTAGAACAGATTCAAAGCAAGCTTCTAAGCTGCTCAGTTGACTACCCGGTGTTCGATAATAACAGCCGACAAATAGTTTAACTAAGCGACCAGAGTGGTTTGCTGGTGGTCATTTCAATCCACAAGATTTCACAATCGGTTTCCAGGTCTGGACGACGCTTGGTTGAGAATCTCAGGTTAAATCCAAGAAGAACTCCGCCCCCACAACTGTTGCGATTGTGGCAAAAAATGCTATGGGAGGTCGCAAAAGCAAGCTCCAAATCACTAACGCTTGAATTAAGCCAAGTCTCTGTGAAGGCAATGATATCGAAGGACACTAAACTCAGCCGAATTGATAGACACTGCGGAAATTTTGTTTTTCAGGCTTCTAACGTTTTGGTAGTAAGTGTTTAACACTTTATGTGAAGTACTTGATGTATAATGAGTATGCATGGTTGGGATTAAGCGTAGAAAGGGTAATAGCAAGAAACACTGGAGCACAGAGAACACCATTAGATTGGTAATCACACCTGACCTTAAAAGTGTGATCGTTCCTACCTATGTAATCTGCCTCCTTAATTCTATCACGAATTTCTTTTAAAGCGTGCTTGCCAACATATGCCTTATAAAACATCGACAATCTCTTTTTTCTTCTTCTGGCTTCTAGACTCTCCCAGCCTAATTCTTTCTGCATTTGTGTCACACTGCTACATTTGTCATATCTACTTAACACAAACCTATAATAGTTTAACTAAGCGATCTTTGCACTTTCTCTAGATCTCTTTTAACTCCTAAATGATGAGGGTCCCATAAACATTCACCGTTTTCCAGTATAGGCCTAACCAACGATGTATACGCGGTTTCTTTTACCTTCCTATTTGCCCGCTTAAGAGAGCGTACTACCAAATTTAATGTTTTATTTGCTTTTCCTATTATATTCTCAATGTGCGCATTCCATTTTAAGTTGTTGCTAAAAGTAACCCCTAAATATTTCACTTTCCTAACCTTCTCTATAGTATTACCACTAATGTTATAAGAGAACGTGTATTTTTCTCTGTTAAAGCTTATGATTTTACATTTCTCTTTGTTTATATCTAGATTGTTTGAGGAGACCCAATTATTTAAGCAATCAACTTCGCTTTGCAATTCTATACAGTCGTTGTTACCTTTTATAATTCTATATATTATGCAGTCATCTGCAAATAAACGTACACGGGATTTTAATGCATTCGGCATGTCATTTATAAACATTAAAAAGAAAAGCGGCCCGAGTACACTACCCTGAGCTACACCCGAAGTTACTTTAATAGGATCAGACAGCTTCCCTATTCTCACCGTCTGCATTCTTTCTAAAATAAAGGATTTTACCCAAGTAACTATCCTTGGATCTACCGCCATCTTGCTCATTTTTTGTATCAGTAAACTGTGATCCACCACATCGAAGGCCTTAGCTAAATCCACCACTACGGCGTCTACCTGATCTCTTCTGTCCTGCGCTTCTATTAAATCCTGGTATAGTCCTAACATTTGAGATTCGCAAGAGAAACCTTTTCTAAACCCATGCTGATTGTCGTTTAGCCATCCCTCGGCTTCCCAAAATTGTTTAAAATAATCAGCAATCATCTTCTCGAATAATTTGCAAACTACACTTGTAAGACTGATTGGTCTATAATTTATTAAGGACTTTTGGCTTCCCCCTTTGTGAATAGGAACTACTATCACTGTTTTCCAATCCTTTGGTACCTGACCGTTATTAATGACTATATTGAAAATTCTTTTCAAATATGGCACTATTTCCCTGCTTCCTAACTTTAAACTTTCATTTCTTATTCCATCAGGGCCATGTGATTTGTTATTTTTTAATTTATTTACTCTTTTTAATAAATCCTTTGAACATATATTGAAAAAAAGATACGAATTACCTTTGCTTTCCAATAATTTCACGTCGCACGATTGATTAGGAGCTTTATAAGTGCTAGCAAAATACTTTCTGAATTCGTCTACTATTTCGGACCTATCAGTTACCCAGGGCTCCCTCTATCGTTTCCATCTCACGTTCTCGCCGTCGTTTTACATACCTATAAAAACTGTTGCTTCCATTATTCGTAATCAAATTATCTAGAAATTTGTTCTCTGCCTCTTTTTTCCTGATGTTCAATAATTTCATGACCTCCTTGTATTTGACATTATGTCGTTCACTAATTTTGCGCTTTTTGTGTAAATCTCTCGATTTCTTTTTCAATCTTTTTATCTCTACGTTATAATATTCTGGGTCTGCATTTTGTTTTAGTTTCTTTTTCAGTACGTAAATTTCTATCCCTTTATTCAAAACCTTAAAATTTTTCCATACTTCCTCTACGTTTGACCCCGTGCGAGCCCGACCCTCAAACTCGTTTCTTAAGTATTCACGAAAAACCTCCGCATTAGCTTTGTGAAAACTGTAGACTATTTTGTTTTCCATTTCGATTCTGTGAGATTTCCTATTGCAACAAAGCTCTAAAAATGCTGCATCATGATCGCTAATTCCAGGTAATATATCACATGTTTTAACGAGTTCAGGTGTTTTTAAAAGAAATACATCTAAAGTGTTACTCATTCTCGTGGGTTTGTTTACTACCTGCGTGAAACCACCCTCTCGTATTAGAAAGTTTATCAGGTGCTGCGCCCTACCCCCTGCCCATTCTTTACCTGACCAGTTTACCAGAGGTAAGTTTAAGTCCCCTGCTATTACAATGGATTTGTTAACGTCCTTTTCATTACAAGTCATCTCCCCTAACCTCTCGACCATAGCAAGGTCCTCCCCGGGGGGATTGTATGCTCCCACTATCTGAATCTTTTTCTTGCTCACCCTGTCTTCTACTTCTACGCTCAAGATTTCATATTCTTTATCCCTTGAAATAAGCAAACTCGAAAACCGTTTGGACACGCAAACAAATACACCTCCTCCTTTTCCCTTTCTATCTCTCCTATATACCTCGAACTTTTCTGCAAAAATACTACTGATATTTCTTTCTTCTTCAATTCCTCCTTTGGTTTTCCTTTCTCAATGATCAGCTCTGCAATTCTTTTCTCCTTCAGCTCCTCCTTTAGCCTCTCTATCTCCCGGTCTTTCTCCGCCGAAATCCTCCGAAGTTTCTCATTACAAATAACAATAGAGGAATGGAACGGACTACCTGCAGAAGTCTTCATGCCTTTCCCAAAAAATGTAAAAAATTTTATCAAGGGGATGAATAAAATAAATAACTTGACGAGTGAGCCTGCCGATAACGAAGGGTGAGAAGAGTAAGGGATCGCCTGATAGGGTGAAGTACGGTGGGAACTTCGTGGGCCCCGTGGCCGCTACGGTAGCCGTGAAGGCCAATCAGTAACCCCGAAAAATCTCACTGGATGAGTTATTAATATATATATATATATTTATATATTATTATTTTTTTTTTTAACTATATGGTGTGTTTGTAAACTGTAGATGTATGTTTTCCAAAAAAGTAGTCATAAGTGAACAGAGTGTATGTTAAACTGTAAATTAATGTATTGTAATTATTAGGTGAGGTGTTGGGTGCATTTTAATTTTATATTTATAATATGTTTTATTTTTAGGTAAAGTAAATGTAATGTAGCTGTTGACGTGTCGCCACCGGTCAAAGTGACTAACTGCAATCCAAGTAAATAAATAAATAAATAAATAAAGTAATCACGATGGATGTCTGGATAGTTAAAATAAATAAGAATACAAAAGAAGACACCAATCAATCAACACAATAAACGGAGCACAGACGAACAGCAAGATTCACAAAAAACACACAAATACACGAAAACAGGAGATGCTGAGGAGAACGTGGAAAATGGTCAGCGAACGAGCAGTAAGTATGACACAGCAGCGAGTGAAAGGCACGTCCGTCTCCTCTGACGGCTGGAATATGAATGACTTTTATGAATGAATTACTTTTAGTTCGAGTCACCACTGTCCAGGTAGAATTCTGGAAGGCATTCAATATCAAAAGTTGCATTGAGAATGTCAAAGAAGCATGGAGTGAAGTAACATCTAGCAACCTGAGAGCGGCGTAGCAAAGGATTGTTCCCAATTGTACAAATGGTTTTAATGGATTTAAAGATTAAGTAATGAATAATTGTATGTACGTACTCCTTATATATAAATAAAGATTACAGAATAATCTTGTTTTTCTAAATGAACCTTTCTTTTTTATCTCATATACAAAATTTAATTAATAGATTTATTAGGGATTTAGAAGGAAAAATCCTTGGCAACGATCACCCATTTTACATGCATTATTTATCCTGATTATCGTGGATTTGATCATCATGGTATTTTTTGTGGCAACAATAACCGCAATAATCGAGGTATTCCTGTATATCTAATAGTGAAAAATATAGAATATTCCAAATTTTTACATTGCTCACACATAGCTTAACATAAAATAAAGGACATTTTTGCAGTTTATGTTAAATTGAGTTCAATTCCAATTTAGAACATTCTTTGCAAAATATTTCTCAATTTTAACATTAGTATTGGTCTCTTTATGAATTCTCCAAATTTTGCAGGTAAATAGATTGTGAAACAGTCTTAAAAGGAGTTTTGATTTCCTTATGCATTTCTCACGGAGATATAATAAGTATCCCATGTGTTCCGAAGGAAAAATCAAGCTCTCAGAACTTCTGCGGATTTGTGACATGTATGTAATGTAAGAATGCAACAAAAGAATAGATTTTTTCATACTTTGAATAAAGTTTATTGAATAATTTAATTGCCATCATTATTTATGACTTTCTACAGCATGATAGCATTTTGAATATCCCATTATTAAAGAATGTCTTATCTCTAGAGGCCAAAATTCCTTTCTGGTTACAATGTTTCAACAATTAAGCTTGTATTTATTAAACACATATTTGGCTCTCTTTTGATCGGTTACAAAGTGTACAAATTTTTGTCTTAGATGAATAAAACGAAGACCATTCTCGTTAGTATTAAGTGAGATACGTTTGCATACCAATCGTTTCTGTCCTTACAAAATTTCTTGCAGGGCAAACAATTCAAGAAAGAAGAAGAAATCAGACAAACACTGGTTAAATTTTTGGCCTCTAGAGATAATACATTCTTTAAAAATGGGATTTACAAAATGCTATCATGCTGTAGAAAGTCATAAATAATGATGGTAATTAAATTATTCAATAAACTTTAAACTTTATTCAAAGTATGAAAAAATCTATTCTTTTGTTACATTCTAAAAACGGACAGAAATTCCCAGTATTATATATGAACACCGGAGAGAGCAAAGAGAGAAAAACTAATACCCTCTCATGCAGAGAAAAGAAAACCCCTTGTTCTTGGCGATAGAACGCTAATGAGGCTACTGCACTATTGCTTTGTATGATCCAATTGAAGGTTTTTGATTTCTGGATCTTTCCTATCACATCATGAGACTAAGGTAATATTTTACCATTACTAATAATAGCTTTAAGACTACTAATATAGTAAATAGTAGGCTGTAATAGAAGCTGCCAATACAAAACAATAACATGGAATGAAGTGGAAAAGTATGGTACTCAATTGAAATATAATATCAAACCTATTGAATATCCTAAAGATTGCCGCCTCCTTCTCATCACTTTGGAGTGCACCAATTTTAAAAAGACAACATATCAGCATTGCAAAAGCCATTTCATGCCCAGTGCCATAATCAATACGAGTTGAATTTCCAAAAGACTCAACCAAGTATCCAGCAATCTCTGGAACAGCACGATGAAGTTTCTCTGGGATTACATTTTGGAGTAATGTTTGGGCATTCTGTAAAATATAAGCATTGGAAAGTTATAACAACAGATTTATTAATGTTATGAAAGTTTATTTTGAGGCAATTTCTGATTACATTGAAAAGAATACTCTTTTATTTATGAAAATTAATTAGCATATCTTTACATCAGATGGAATAATGGAGAGTACTACAGGGGAATATTTTGTACAGAGAGATAAAGGATTTTGAAACAAATGCTTGTAAGTAAATACTAAATATTCCCATCATGTACTCTCCATTATTTTCACTCCTCCCTCCTAAAAACCTATATATTCCCTTACAAAATGCTCTTCTATTTCTGAAGACATAACGTAAACTTATGAAAGCAGTCACAATTAAATCAAACTTTCTGTGGAAATCACAGTTTTTTCAAGTTTTTCATTATACTATGAAATTATATTATGCTAATTACAAAGAAGCAAAATTGATTTAAGAATTAGATATGAAATTAAAAAGTTGCTGATTTATTCATTACCATGACCTGGGTTTCAATTATAATAATAATTCAATCATCATATGAATACCACAAATTTACCAAAATTTACATTGCTAGAAAAAAGAAAAAGATAATTTATACAACATTTAGAAATCAAAGTTTTATCACTGCTTATTTTATCCATTTTTTCATTTAAATCTCAAAGGAAGTCAACTAGATACCAAAGATACAGGAATTAATTTGCAATTCCAGTGTTCCCCTAAAAATGTCTTAGCATATTTCCAATCTTCTCTCATTGACAGTCCTTTAACTCTAATATCTTTATTTAATGAGTGCCATGGAAACTAACTACTGAATAGAAGAATATCCATCTTCAACTTTATCTATTAGGCATACTGGTGATTCCACCCAAAACATTCATATCAGGAACAGAATTATGATCATCAAGACTAACTGGAAAAGGTTTAGATAAGGAATTTCCAAAATAATGATATACTGGTCAACATCCATCTCCTCTTGAAACAAACCAAGCACACACACAAACATGTACCTACGCAAAATCACTGTGTTTTCATTCTATCAAATTTCTCCACTATTCTCTAAATGCTCTAAAGAATATTTCCTGTTCTCAGAAACTTCTTTGAAATTAGAAGAAAATTAACCACCTGAAATTAACACATGACAATTTTTACATGAAATAGCATTTATATTTAGCAATATATTTTTAAATAATGGCCTCCCTTCATCATGCTCATTGTCTAATCAATTTAGGCTGTACATTCATATTATATCCCTGAAGCAACTATTTAATGGCCCCAATTAACTTCAACCAACCGATCATGGGTTCAATCCTAGGGTGCCACATAGATAGTCTAATACTTGGTGAAACTAAATCTGAGACAAATTTGTTCAGTTTTCACATTTAGATCACAGTAATAAAAATTTTCTAAATTTCAAATTAAAAGACTTTCAGGGGGAAGCTTATAAAATATTATGATGTACTAATTTTCCCATGTATTCCTTATGGGGATAAAGTAAACAACCCCTAGTCTATGACCATATGTTACAAACTAATAGCAGTTACATATAGCAATGGGGCATTTCTATAGATGAGAGCAAATTTGAATCCTCCATTCACTCTATTTGAGAAATGCCTCATTTAGGAGCCAACTAGGATCAGACCTAAGATGAATATATGATGACTGCATTATAATTAAGGCAACAAAGAGAGGATAGGAGTGGATTCAAGTTGCTCCATCACATTCAAAATTCACCACACTTATTTCAAAAAGCCTCCAAGAAATTTTTTTGGAATTTTTTGATCCAAAGCTGAAACTGGTAATTCTGCAATAAAGTTTCCTTGAAAAGATATACATCTATAATAAATCTTGAAGTCCCACAACATCTTGCCAGCCACAGTTGATTTTTATTTCCTACTTATTTTAAGTTTCAGATGAACTTCTACTAACATAAAGAGTAATATTTCCCCTTAATAATGTATCAATAATCAGTTATACACCTATTTATTAAGCTTAAAATGCAGTTTAATAACTCTACTGTATTTTATAGATGTATTAATTACAATAACTACCTCCTTAACATGAGCATGCCACTTGCGGAATGCATGGTTACCAAATCTAGTTGGTTGTTCAATAGGAGGAATATCATCCACCAAACAATCCAAACTTTCCAGCATGGCTACCATCCCTTTTGTAGATGCTCCTTCAATGCAATCTGAGTTGACTGCTTTCCCTTTTACTGCATCATTCATTGCCATTATGAACCCAACATATTCCTTAAAAAAAAGAAAACCCAGAATCCTGCATTTCATCTTTTCTACAATATACAAGAACTTTGTTAAATTAATCATACTAAAACACTGCAATCATGTGTAAAAGTTATAAAGATTAAAAGGTATTGAACAGTAGTTACTATTTCCAGACTTCATTTTACTCAAACAGTTTTTACAAAAGTCATCAAAAAGCTTGTATAATAGGATTAAAATTAACATAAAAATTATACATTGTAGTATACACCAAACTAAGAATTACCAATATGAATGAAATACAGTCAAATCTCGTTACCATGCCACCTGTCAGGACTGAGCAAGAGTGGCATAGTAGTGGCATTAATTTTTGAATCCATCCAATCCAAAACTGACATCCTCTGACAGGATGGATTGTCCAATTATGATTAACTGTTACGGAGAATATTTTCAGCAACAGATAGATTCCATTAATTATAACAAACTATCTATACATGTAAATAATAACTAATGATTAGTAAACGAGATATACCTTACATACATTTTTAACAAAAGTTAAGCAATCTAATCACATTTCTTTAACTTCAAATACTAACAAGTTTCTAGGAAAAAAAAAAATATATATATATATATTATTTATCTATACATGTAGACGCTTCGGTGGGATATCTATTATATATACACTCTTTGGGGGAATACATATATATATGTATCTATTATATATAGATGCTATGGGGATATATATATATATATATATATATATAATATAAAACATATATATATATATATATACATGTATAGATAAATAATATATAAATAATGTATATATATATATAGGATATTAATGTCAGGCCCAAACCGCCGGGGCCACGGAGCAGCCGATTTATTTACGTAATGGCACACTAAATCTCACTCAGGATATATTCAGAAATCCACTCTACCTATCATGGGTTCGATTCTAGGAGACCCCAAAAATCGACTTTCCTCTGTAAGAATGCATGGGGCCATTTTTCAAATAATTTTTTAAAATACTTCCCATTACGCTAGAAGGTTAAAATTTCATGTAGCTATTGCTATTATATATATCTATGGAAAAATGATAATGGTTACGTACAAATGGTCATGGGTTCGATGCCAGGAGGTGAAATATTTTCAAATTTTGAAAAATCGTAGCTCTCTTAATATGATACGTAGATCATTCTAACTTTCAACACAAATAGATACGTATACATTGCACTTAGAAAAAAATCAACATCTGCTTAGGAGTCATGGGTTCGATTCCTGAGCGTCCCGTAAACTCGATTTTTCCCGTTTAAAATGCATTGACCATATTTCCGAAAGCTTTTTATGACACTTCCCAAACGCGAAGAGGTTCAAAATTTCACATAGATATAAAAGGGACCATTCTCACTTAGAAGCGACCGTAAATATGTCTAAAATGGTTGTTGGTTTGATTCTAGCGAGCGTTAACAATTACTTCGTAAGAAATGCATAGGGAATTAAGGACTCATTGAGGTACTACCTTAAGGTATTTCCATTGAAATTTGTGGTGTTTATACGGGTTATCATATATAAGCGAAGGATGACAGTGATTTTCATAGGATGGCCTTGGTTCGACGCCGTGGCAGGAATAATTCTGCCTTAAGAAAAGCATGGGAAGACTTTGTCAATGTATATATGTGCTCTGATAATTTTGTTTCGTTTATATTAAGCAATGTGTACAAAGATGAAAATTTCAAAAAATTTTATTTTTCATTAAAAAATATATTATAGCATTGCTTGCTGTTAGTAAGCACACCTTAACTTGTATATATACATATATCATGCAGCTATTGCTATTACATATTTTTACGGAAAATGCTATAGCTTTCCTGCATCTGCTCATGGATTTGATTCCAGTACATGAAATATTTTCAGTTTGAAAAATCTTATCTATCTTAATATTATATGTGGATCAATCAAACTTTGTAGACATATAGATGCATATATATAGTGCTTAGAAAAAAATCAGCAGTCACCTGTTTCCTGTTTTCAATTCCAGAGAGACCCAAAATCTCGAATTCCCCCATAAGAAATACATAGGAAATATTTCCAAAAAGATTTAAATTTATCATTTGCATCGAAAGGCCTCATTTTTACATAATTCAATTGTAATTATGTCATAAATGGTCGTTAGCTCGATTCCAGGGGGCGTTAACAATATCTCCATAAGAAATGCATAGGGAAATTCGGAAATTCTTTTGTGGCACTTCCTGAACCTTTTGAAATTTGGAGGGTTTATAAACACAACCATTTTCAAGCGAATTATTAAAGTATCTGTCGCAGGATGTCCTTGGTTTGACACTGGTCAGGGAATAATTCTGCTGTAAGAAATGCATGGGAGATCGAAATCAATGCCATGTGCGCTGAAAAATGTCATTGAGTATATGTTTACCAATTAGTGTACAAGATAATCTTTTGAAAAATCTTATTTTTTATTAAAAAATATTTTTTTCGATTGCTTTTAGAGCTATATGTATATCAGCTTTACCTGTAAAATAATACCATATTTGACGGGATATAAGCACCCTCATTAAGTATACCACGAAAAAGGAAAAAAATTTTACAGTCTGTGCGACAGCACGGTACCACAATAACCTAATGACTTACTACTGCACTTGCTGTTTTTGAGATCTAATTTAGGAAAAAAAGGTGCACCTTATATGCTGTCAAATATGGTTATCTTGTAAAGCATATTCATTACCACATGCCAGCTGCTTTGGTGTAGGACATATCAGGTTAGAAAAGAGAAGAAAGCTGATGGGTCAATTGTTCTTTTAAGCATTTCCTTACTGAGCAATTTTGATAAATACTGAGCAAAAGCATAATGATGCTCATACTAAATTCTACTTATTTATGAACTTATTTTGGTGCATCTTGAGAGTTAAATAATAACTATGAAAGTAGCATATTGAACATATTTCTTGGCTGATGTTTATATTTTTTGAGCCATTGGTGAAGAACAAACATCAAGACTTCAATATTATATTTAAAGGAAAGATATATGGGAATAAAGACAGAATGATTGCCATAGTTGTTCATTACTCTTTTTCAGCTCAAGGATCAGTACAACTTCAGAGGAAATAAATCCTGATGATAGCTAAGAGTCATCAACTGATAATATCTGGAGAAATAAAATGAATTCATGTTTTAATAAAAGAATTACACTTGGTAGGAAAACTATAAGAAGTTTTCTGGTTTAACAACGAACTCGAGACAAATGTGCTCATTGTCTTCTGATGTAGGATTTAGATACAAGAACCACTCTACAACACTTATCCTTACTTATGAAATTACATACGTTAAATGCAAAAATAATTAAATGAATACTGTTGACTTATAATCGTATGCTGGGATAAAATAAGAAATACCTATGAATGAGTTAAAAGAGAGATGGGATCCAGCCAGGTCGGCTGGATGGATAGGATTCTAATCTACTAATGCTGAGGTCACGGGTCAATTCTGGGGACGGAGGAGGAAATTTTCCTATCAGGGCGTTGATGTTTGTGACGTCCCGTAAGTAACAACCACACTGTAATTGTCTAAAATAGATATTTGTGAGGTCTTTGATAATAAATGAAAAGGTATGATGGAAGAGAAAAGATTACCGAAACATTTTCTCAAAAGTCAAACACCAAGAGTATCTAGACATTCTTATACACTGAGAGATCAGCGATAGGTCTAAATGGAATAGAGGTAACATTAACTAGTAGCCCAATAATCGAAGAAAATATTCAGATTGTAAATTGAAAAGTAGTTGACTCTACAACTTAATCTTTGAAAATTCAATTACTCACGCAGTAAGCTTCAGAATTATGCCATGCCTGCATATCAGCGGGCGAGAACACTGCACGCCTAGGAACTATAAATTCGTGATCATCTGCAACTAAAAGTATATCACCAATGAAATTTCGCAGATAATTACGTCGAAATCTTTCGATTAATTCACCTTTAAGAAATACACTCCTTCAAGATAAAACTCACCAATACCTGACATGATGGATGTAATTAAAAAAGAAAGAACTCTTCGGTCTGTTATAGATCTTCCGGTATCGGTATACTCATTTGTATTTTTTGATTTTATTTACTTCCAAAAATATTAAAATAGAAGTGCAGCGAAACTATACATTCTTCGATATACGAAATACAGAAGGGTAAAAGACCCAATACACTTAACATCGACATGACCCGACAAACTTCTTCAGGATATCTGATAATTCCAATTTCAACCGCATCATGGCTCAGACGCGCATTACGTCGGTTTTTAAGGCCAATAGCGTCGAAATGGTCGAAATCAAAAAACATATTTCTGCTCAGCGCCTCTCGTGGTCGCTTTGAAAATGCTACTAAAATTTTGCTACTGTGTAACGTGATGAATGCTAAGGATCTGCAATCGCTTTCCGCATACCGCACCTCAAGCTACGACTACCATACATTTAGTTATAGAATATAGAAAATTGAGTTATGCAGAAATAAGAATACTATCGTCACATCCATTGGAAACGGTAAAAGGAATGGATTAGACTGAAATATCTGAGATTTAAAATATATTCCGTAACGAAGAGAAATCTCATTCTTGTTATCTCTAATAACTATAGCGCGTCTTTAATTGGAAGAATACCTTCTTAAGTTATGCAGAGTAACTGAAAGGGAATATAATAGCAAGAGACCAATTATTCAATTAATTAAAGCATGCTGGGAGCGTTGGAGTTTAAGGGATATCCAAATCGTTAATATGTCACAACGCATGGCAGTGGCAACGGATAGTTAGGAAAATATATTAATAAACCCTACTTACAGCTTGTCTGACTTAAAGAAATATGTTTAGTGATTCAAAATCCCTCATAGACAAAATTGTCAGTGATTACGATTTCTAGCTGCTAATAATTAAAAACTCACCAAATTAAGATTTATCAATCATGGACATTCAAAGTTACAAAAAATGACAAGAATTGTGATCCATAGTTGCTGTAAAATCATTCAATATATCGATGATATATACAAATAATTATCTAAAATTATTTATTGCACAGGAATGAGGAGTGTCGGGTTCATGATCTCTTTAAAACAGCGGATGGTCTCATAAGACATGTGAGATACGACAAAGATATATTATCTTATTTAGACTATTAATTTGTATCCTCAACATAATGGTATTTGTATAACTTTAAAATCAATATCATCGCCTCCTATTAATGATTCAAATAAATTTTAGAATTAAAGATTGTATCTGTATCATGCTTCCACAAATTTAGCAAATAAATTTTTCTCCACGGATTCAAGTAAGGACGGACAGGAGGATTAATAATATGTAAGGGAGTGAGAAACAGGAGCATTATTTACAACTTATTTCCGACAAAATCGATCTAATTTCTTTAAATTTTGGGATCATGGTTAAGTTTTAAAAAAGTATTCTCTACTTTGCAATGGTGCAATTGAATATCTAATGTAATCAAAATCTAACAACTATGTGCATTTCCAGAATTCTAGGCAGTATTGTCGTATGGGGGAATTGATTAGCCTCGTAGGCTGGGCCATTTCTCCGCAAAGTTGTCTTAAACGGATAAAATTAATATTTTCGACCTAGTTTGGTGGATTTCTCGATTTTCAGTGAAATTTGGATAGGGAAGGATGATTCTACACATTGATGAAGATTTTTCATCTTTTTAACGAAAGAAATAAATTCTATGACAGAATGAAAAAAATGGTCGCCTTATCGGCCAGGAACATTACTATAACTGCCATTGCTTTCTTCCTATCCAACATAAAATGCTAGCTAGTCCTTGGATTACTTACTCTTTATACCTTAATCCGAGAAAGTAATTGATTTGGCCCTCCGAATGTTAATCATTATTTCTTTTTCGCTCGAGACTTTTATACCCGAGAGCCTATTACAGGTTGATCCGAACCCACTATACAAGACTGATTCCTTTAAGTTACTTGCTTAGCTCACAATCAATTCACAAGTTCCAGGGCAAAATAGTTAACACTTAGACTTAAGGTAGGATATTCAATAACAGTAGTATTTCTCGTAGAGGCTATCCTGCGAGCCACCTTCCGGTAGGTGACGCGCGTTTAATCAGGACTCATGGAATAGTAAGCAACTATAAAACCAAGATTTCATAGTGTTCGGTTCCCCTCTGTTGATCTAAAGATTAGTTACCACTTACAACTAAGGCAATCGCTAATTAAACCGATTACGACGTATCCGCTTTCGTCACAGCATTGAGTCACTGGAAGCAGAGTCATGGCACAATGTTGAGCAATCAATATCACGAATCCAACTACTCTCGCCATGAACTACGAATAAATTAACCAATTTCAAATTCTAGCAAATAGGATCTGTGAATAAAATCGATATAATTTCAATCTCACAGCATTTTATTATGTACATACCAATATGTATCAACTCCTAAAACAGAGTTTCTATGTTATCAATAATCCTTGGCAACAAGGATCTAATGGCAGTCATCAATAGAATCGAAACTTAACATTGAGTCAATATAAACACCGCCTCCAACCTCTATGTCGATTTCTCATTATAGGTTCAGCAACCGAAAAGGTTCAAATACGGGATTGGTTACACCTCTAAATACACAGCAGACATCATCCAACAGTTCCAGATTAAGACTACCATACTATCTAGCATATAACCATTCGCCTTTTCTGTTAAAAAAAGTGGAGTAGTGAAGGATATCAGAACCCAAGTAAATTACTTATAACTAAGAGACGGATACATAGTAATGTTCCACATTAAGCCATCCGTACACTTGAAGGCACATTCAGTTACTATAATAATTCTCATACTTATGCCTGACTCGACATTTTAACATCAATCAGTTCGACCATCAAAAACCTCATAAGTATCATCTACGGCTTTATTCTGAAGGACAACAACAGATTCGTTAAAGATTCATTGTGTCGATAAACCAAAACAACACCGCAACGAAAAATCTGATGGTCCATTTAACACTCAAACAGTTTTCGAAGATATATACAAATAAAACAATAAGAGGCCCGTACAATGAAACAACTACATAAATCGCTTAAAACATTAAAATTGCATTTTAAAAACCCTCCTCCAGACCTCCTGGTCGATCACACAGTCATGGCTAAGAATGGTCTCTGCATTACATCAACAACACTTCCTTCTTTCGCCTGTGCTGAACATAAATCGGGCGTCGATACCGACCGTGTCAATTTGCCTATCGTTTCTCCAGCACCACTGTGCTTAACACTGCCAGTGAGCACTTCCGAACTAATCCCCGAGCTAAGTCCTCCAAAACTAAAAATTGACACCAGACTAGTAATTCTATCGATGTCCATGCTTATCACTTCCTCCTCCTCTTCCGGAATCCTTTGTGTCAATGGTAACACAGCAACAACCTCTTCCAGGAACGAACTATCCTCGCACTCTTCCCCCCTCTTCACCTTCTTCGGAAGAATTTTAAGAGCTGCCTCCTCCGACTCCCAGTCAGCAACGACTGCACGTCTTCTCTTAAGTGACGACTGGGATGAAGCGGTATACTCCACTAGACGATTGGATGACTTCACACAAACATAGAAATTGGTTTCCATCTTCTCCCTCAATACGGACACATCCTCACAAATTCTAGTCTCTAGTCCACTTTTGCCGATAAGTTCCTGAGACAATACGTTTTCTTTCTCCGAATCGTCTTCAAGAGAATTATTTCTAAATGCATCGCTCACACCAGCTACACTCTCTTCGTCGGCTTTCGGACTATCACGATCACCAACTTCATGGGCCGAATCAGATACACTCACTCTCTGCTGTTTATCCTCAACCCTGCTTGTTGATGAATCAGAGTCATGTAATTGCACCATGTGGTATGCCTCCTCCATGAACACAAAGCGCGCCTTTTGCAGCACCGTTGCAACAAGAAGATTACGATGTAGTGAAACTCCTCCCCTTTGAACTCTGGATTTTGCTATTTTCGTCAGGGAAATATTTATGAGCTTTTCTGCTTCCGCAGCCATAGTTTAAGAACTAAAGTTAGTGCTCTCTAACACGTGCCACTTCACAGCAATTCAATCACAAATTAACGTTAGTATTCAAACTACGTAATGAAATTGTAAACAAAATAACTTTTCAGGAAGCTGATAAAGAGTAGAAGCAAGCGGGTACCACACATCAGGTGTTTATCCTTGAACAACCGCTCTCGCACACACTCTCATCTAATGGCGGTTTCACCAACTACTTTTACACTAAACGGTGGAATATGACGTAAGACCTAAATACCAACCAATCACATACGGTAACCGCCATTTTGGAAGTCAGCATATCTCTGACATCTGACGGTGAAGCCAAAATGTTAAGATGACGTTACTGTTAAACGTGATAAAACTTTCGAATCTCTGGGTACAACTTGTTTAAATATTTAATCGAGGTCTCAGAAACTTGATAAATATATACGAGATAATATTCATATTCACACTAAAAACTAATACAATTTACAGCAAAATCAGAAATTCATTCTAGCATTCCTTTACTTTTCCAGCGTAAATCGGCCACGATAGCAAGATGATCCGAAGGAAACACGACTGATGGTAAAGCTACATTTTGACCAACTTCCTCTTCGCTTGGTAATGGTACCACCTACAACAGAAGAATTAAAATCATTATTATAAAAAGGTGACGAATCCAATTTAAAATAGATAAGGCAATATTTTTGTTGGAACAAAATAAAATACGAAGACAACTAAGAGTTATTAACTTCAATATTTATGTAAATACGCATATTAAAATAGAACATAAATGTGATGATAGTATACAACTGTGTGTTTATACACAAACAATTCCCATGCATTTCCTATGGCAGTATTCTTACCGGCCAGGAATGGAACTGAGGACAATCTATGCCGTATTTCCTAATTATTCGTATTAATATCATATCCATTAAATACTTTTCAAGGTTAAAAGTAAAAGATCTAGGGATCTTCTAAATGTAAAAGACTCAAAATCGAATTTTCCCACATATTCATTATGTATATAACGTAGAAGTTCCCTTAGAATTGAAACTCATGACATAGTGCAAAACAGCTTATCATACGAAGGTAAATTGTAATCGCTATCCTTATGTAACGCTACAACCGTCCATCTCTAACAAGTACCTCAAAATAATTATTCATATTTACCAAGTTCATTTCAAGCAGAGGAATTTCAAATTTGAATCTTATATATACTCAGGAAGTATATTTAATTTTAGAAAATCGGGTCAATTCATTCATGAGTGGAAAAATCCTATTTCAGAGTCTTCTATAATCAAACCCATAATATGTAGGGTAGATTATCCTCATGTCAGGTAGTGGAATCCATTATGCAAAAAATTAATAGACCCATGTACATTGTAGTTTAGGCTGTGAAATCATTTTTACCTATATATCATAGATGTGTGTGAAGATGCATATACTTCAACACATATTCAAAAACCATGAACGAAGGAGAAATATATTTTAACCAGTACTTCATCAAGACATGCTTGCTATTCAAACATTTTACCTCAAATTTATATAACCTTCCATAACAGACTGGAAAGTGAAAATAACTTTTATATGTTACTATAATTTTAAAATGACCAAAATAATTTGTACTTAATTCTTTGAGATATAAATGGTTCTTGGGTCAATTTTCACCGACCATTTGTAATGAACGTCTAGAAGTTAATTAACAAGAAAGTACAGTTTCCTTTCTGAGTCAGTTTGTATCTACAATACAAGACGGCTGAGTCTTTAAGAATGCTTCATTAAATAGAGAGGAGGATATGAAAGCATGTCAACGAATTGCAATTAAAATAATTATAAGACTTCCATGATATATTAAAAATTCAAAAATCACTTAAAACGAAAGGAAATATCACTACCAATTTCTAGTCTTAACATATAACTAATAACCATACTTCTTCTAGCTTTCCAGGATAATTATATCACTCTTCACTGAAAACCTTTGTATTAGTATAGTTTAGTAGAGAATTATCCACTATCTGTACTGTGCAAATATTAATGAACATTAAAATTAACTTTTTGCAACAATATTTTTCTTCCATTCTAAGATAATCTATAACAACATATCACTCTAAATAAACCTAAAAACAATATCAAGGAAAAGAAATGAAATTGAAAAAGATACATCAATCATACCAAATTTTCCTATATTTTTTGGGAACTATCATCTTCCATGGTTCTTCATCTAGAGAAAATACTTACATTTTTAAATAAATAAAGATATAAGAATAAATAAATTTCTTGATATTTTTAAAGTTAACAAGAGATACAGTGCTTAATGAATCATTCACTTACATGCAAAATTCATATAATTACATTCTGTGGACTTATATTGAAATTTCCTTATCCTCAAGATTATGGGAAAATGTTTCACAGAAGGAAACAAAAACATAAAAACTCATTTCAAATTGCAATTGACCACTAATATCTTAAACATTAACACTTCAATGAATGATTAATAATAGCCATTGCTGACAGGACCAAAATAGTATTTTCTGTTTCTTGACAGCATGAGACATGCAAAGAAGCATGATCCATACAATTTTTTCCACAAGAATGAGATGGAAATATTTGAAATTATTGTTAAAAATTATACTGAACTAACTTAAATAAAGTGGGTGATAACATTAGTACTCTCAGGGTCCGGTGTCAAGAGAGTTCATAAATACCTCTATCCAAGCAATCACTCACTGCTCTAAAATAGGATAAGATTCATTCAATTTAACTTCAATAAAAATTCAATTGAGTGGCCTATTACCAAATCACACACCTTAAAAATATACTGCATTTGACAGTATACGAGATGCACTTTTTTCCTGAATTAGTTCTTAAAAAATTTACCCGCGTCTTATATGTGAAGGTATTCATCTACATCTACATATTTACCCTGCGAGCCACCTTTTGGCGTTTGGCAGAGAGTGCATGCACCATGTCTCCATTTCCCTAGGCGATTATTTTCGTGAACAGATCGTGGAAAATATGAATTTTTGTAACGCTCTGTTCGCGCATCTATTTCTCTGATCTTTTGCGCATTTTCAGATAAGCCTACATAACAAGGTGGACGCATTATGCTTTCTTTTGTATTGGTATCCATGCTTGTAACTATTTTTTTCATTAAGGTAATATATTTTTACTTAATTGAATTCTTCACTTATCAGAGTGATTTAAAAATATGGAAACTAATGATAATGATATATAATCCTATTCAGAATATATTTCTTAGCAAGAAAAGAAAACCAAAAATATTATCACAATCTTGCTATCCAATTTTGCATTCAAATTCTTTATGTCAGTTTTTTAGGTCAAATTTTAGAAACATACACTCAGTAATTTGTCATATTTACTTCATTTGATCAAAATTAAATGTTTTTTTACTGAAATTCAAAATGTAAACAAACTTTTACAAACCTGATCTACAGTTAGTACATCATCAGAGTAAAATATGTAATCCAGACATCCTACAAATCCTGAGGTGTAATTAGTAAAGGGAATTTCTCCGTAAGCACTTGAAAGTGAGAATGGGTGTGATAGGTTTAAACCAAATTTTAACAAGTTGCCATCCTTTTTCATTGCAGTACTTCCTTCATCACCACCTTCAATATAGGACAAAAGTCTTTAGGAAAACAATGATTAAAAAAAAATCCATTATATAATGCATACAACTTAGTTAAGGGCTTTAATATCCACAACTAGAAACATGGTGTTTCTCCTGGCACCAGCTGGTACCCTCTTAGGGCTCAATTGAAATACTAATTAATTTGTAGCAAATTGATGAATCAAAATATTAACTTGGAAGACATACAACCCTCTTCAAGATTTTGCCTCCATTAATATAAATATCTTATTTTCACTCGGCAACAATGACTGAAAAGCCACAACTTTGATTAGATGAAGATATAATTTAAGACAAAATATAATGTCTCAATGCATAAATACTATCTGATAGAGAAGACATTAATACCAAATTTGCCAAATAATACAAGTATAATTAAAAAGAATTTATTACCTATATATTTATCGTCATTCACTTCAACTTCTTTAGAGGAAGACCAATCAGGATCATCTTCATTTACTTTTCCACAGGTTAAAAGTCTTACCACTCCAAATTCAGGTGTGCTATTGAAATCTCCACAAACTATCAGAGTAGCTTTGTCTTCAGTATCCTTAGATACTAACTCCACTATATGTTCCAAATATTTTAGAGACATACCAATCTGAAACAACACAACAGAATAATAAACATAAAATATATATATCTATTTCGGGGGGATATATATATATATATATCCCCCCGAAGCGTATATATATATATATAGGATATTAATGTCAGGCCCAAACCGCTTCGGCCACGGAGCCGCCGATTTTTTTACGTAATGGCCCACTAAATCTCACTCAGGAAAAATTCGGAAATCCACTCTACCTATCATAGGTTCGATTCTAGAAGGCCCCAAAAATCGACTTTCCTCCGTAAGGATGCATAGGGCCGTTTTTTCAAATAATTTATAAAAATACTTCCCACTACACTAGAACAATGAGATTTCGTTTGGCTATTGCTATTATATATATCTACGGAAAAATGCTATTGTTCACGTACAACCGGTCATGGGTTTGATGCCAGGAGGTGAAATGTTTCCAAAATTTGAAAAATCATAGGTCCCTTAATATCGTACATAGATCATTTAAACTTTCAACACAAAAAGATACGTATATAATGTACTTTGAAAAAAACCAAAAGTTGCCTATGTGTCACGGGTTCGATTCCAGAGTGTCCCGTAATCTCGATTTTCTCCATTAAGAATGCATGCTGCCGTTTTTCAAATAATTTTAAAAATACTTCCCATTACGCTAGAGGGTAAAGATATCATGTGTCAACTGCTATTATATATATCTACGGAAAAATGAAATATTCTACGCACAACTGGTCATGGGTTCGATGCCAGAATGTGAAAAACTTTCAAATTTTGAAAAATCGTAGCTCTTTTTATCTAATACCTAGATCATTCAAACATTCAACATAAACAGATACGTATATTTTGTACTGCGAAAAAAATCAGTACTTGCCTATGTATCATGGGTTCGATTCCAGAGCGCCCCGTAAATTTGATTTTTCCCGTTTAAAATACATTGGCCATATTTCCGAAAGCTTTTTATGGCACTTCCTAACCGCACAGAGGTTCAAAGTTTCACAAAGCCATTTAGGGGACCATTCTCATTTAAAAACTACCCTAAAATAGTCGTAAAAGGTCGTTGGTTCGATTCTAGGGGGCGTTAACTATATCTCCATTTGAAATGCATAGGGAATTTAGGACACATTTGAGGTACTTCCTGAATGAATTTCCTTTTGAAATTTGGAGTGTTTATAAAGTCAATCATACCCAAGCCAATAATGACAGTATAATTCCTTGGATGGCCTTGGTTCGTCGCCGGGGCTGGAATGATGCTGTAGTAAGAAATGCATGGGAAATCGAAGTCAATGCATTGTCTGCTGCGAAAATGTCCTTTACTTAGCATGACACTCCGAATAATCTTTCGTAAATTGTTACGTTTTATTAAAAGATATATTTTTTGATCGCTTGCTGTAAGCAAGCGCACCTTTACTCGTATATATATTATATATATGTATGTATATATATATATATGTATGTATATATATATATATGTATGTATATATATATATATATGTATATATATATATATATATATTGGGGCCCAAACCGCTTCGGCCACGGAGCCGCCGATTTTTTTATGTAATCCCCCACTAAATCTCGCTCAGAAAAAATTCGGCAATCCACTCTACCTATCATGGGTTCGATTCTAGGAGGCCCCAAAAATCGACTTTCCTCCGTAAGGATGCATGGGGCCGTTTTTCAAATAATTTTTTAAAATAATTCCCGTTGAGCTAGAAGAATATGATTTCATGGAGCTATTGCTAATATATATATCTACGGAATAATGCTTTTTAATACGTACAACTGGTCATGCGTTCAATGCCAGGAGGTGAAATATTTTCAGATTTTGAAAAATCCTAGCTCTCTTAATATGATACACAGATCATTAAAACTTTCAACACCAATAGATATGTATTTACTGTACTTAGAGAAAAATCAGCAATTGCCTATGTGCTATGGGTTTGATTCCAGAGCAATCCGTAATCTTGATTTCTTTCATAAGGAATACATTGGCCATATTTACGATTTTTTCCTAGGTGAGATTTAGTGGGCCAATACGTAAAAAAATCAGAGGCTCCATGGCCAAAGTGGTTTGGGCTTGATATTAATATCCTATGTATATATATCCCAGAAGTGTCTATATATAATAGATATACCCAAGGATTTGAACAACTCAAAGATTGTCCTTCTACAAAAAAAAGGAAGCAAGAGGGATTTGAAGAACTACCACCCCATCAGTCTACTCCCAATTTTCTACATAACATTGATGAGGATAATAGGTAAATTTTGAGCATTTGAAGATAGCACTTTCAGCTATGCAGCCAAGAGAACAAGCTGGATTCCGAAGAGGTTACAGGACAATGGACCACAACCATACACTATGGGAAATAATCAACAGAATGAATACGAGATTCCATTACTGTATTTTATGGACTATGCACAGGCTTTTGATTGCTAAGTACCTCCTCCATACTACAAGCCCTAGGGAAACAAGTGGTAGAAGAAGAATACATTTATCTTCTCTGTAACATTTATAAAAATGCCACAGCTTCAATGTTACATAAAGAAACTGAAATATTCAAGATCTGAAAAGGAGTAAGACGGTGCTTTTCACCCATTCTTTTCACAGCAGTTCTTGAAGAAATATTCATAAGATTAGCCTGGTAGGAAATGGCCTATGAGTAAATGCATAAGACATCTGTTTCTTTGCAGATCATATTGTCACCAATGGAGAAGAGTTGCCTGTAAGGCTTCAAGAGCTAAATATAGCAGGACAGAAGACAGGACCCATGATAAACTTTGGCAAAACTAAGGTAATGTATAATTCCTTTACAAAGTAGGTGCCTATAAATCTTGAAGAAACCACCCTGGAAGTGTGCTCAGGATACATGTACCTTAGACAACTTGTGACAACAGGAGAAAAATATAGAATTAATGAAGGAAACCGAAGAACCAAACTGGGTTGGTGTGCATTTGGAAGAAACTCACACATCCTTAAGAATACAAATGGAACTGAAAAAGGTCTTCAAATCAAATCATTCTGTCTTAACATGCAGAAGTGAGGCATGGGTTCTGAATGCAGCAAAAACTCAGCAACTGCAGACCACACAAAGAAGTATGGAACGCTGCATGCTTAAGATCACAAGAACAGATAAGAAGCATGGGTGAGGAAGATGACAGGATTTATGGATATAATGCAGAAGATTAAGTCCTAAAAATGAATTTGGGCAGACCATGTGGCAAGAAGAAACTACAACCGTTAGACATAAGCAGTACTTAACAAAGAGAGGCTCAAAAGAAAAGAAATTGGAAAATGCTTGGGCATTGGGGAGGCTTTCATTTTTAGAGCTTTATTGTAAAGTAAATCAAACTGGAGAACAAAGTAATTTACAGTTTTCATTGAGCTAAGGCTTTTCTTGAATATTTAAGAAGCGAGTTTAAAAATTGGGCTTGCGCCAGGCCAAACATAGAGGAAATATGGGTAAGCTTTATGCATATTCTAAGTAAAGGAATAGAAATGTATGTGCCAGTATGGAAATTAAAAAGGAATGCGGACCCTGGGTATTATAATGCAGAGATTAGGAGATTAAAGAGGAAATTGAGAGAATTACACAAACTCAGAAAGATCAGCAAACAGTACAAAATTAAATATTGAGAGGTAGTTAAATTGTTAAACGTCAAGAAGAAAGAGGCAGAGAATAAATTTCCAGAAAATTCAAAGATCAATAAAGGTAGTAATAGTTTATATAAGTATATTAAGCATCATAGAAGAGGAGAGTGTGATATTGAGGTGATTGAGAATTCTCATGGAATTACCTTCACCGAAAATAAAGAAACAAGCAGATGAATTCAGTGATTATTTTGCAAGCACTTACAAAGTACCGGATAAAAGGAATGATTTGTTTTCACTTGACCACGAACTGCATTCATATGTACCATTCATGATAACTTCTAAAGGTATTATGAAAAGAATTCCCGTATTTACCGGCCGATAAGATACACTTTTTTCCTCCAGAATGTGGTGTAAAATTAGCCTGCAACTTATGCGCCGATGGTATATGGATATCACGGTTATAACTTCGTCCTATAATAAGCAACCGTTTTGACAGGATAAATAAATACCATTAAGTATTTTTTAGCGTACCAGGCATTGAAAATAGTTCAATTCGTTAAAAATTTTGATAATAACACTTTTTTGAGCAGGTTGTTAGAAATAAAGTTTTAATACATGTATGTCGATGTCTAATTTCCTTCAAAAAAATTCCCGGATAAATCAGAAATGCATACGATGTAGCATGTTTAGTTTAATCTTGCAATGGGTGCTGCTCTATGATAAAGTCTTTCAAAAAGTGTGGAATCAGCAATGCACTGGATAGAAGTGAAGATGACATTTTGTATCAGGAAAGTGACGACTCCCAAGAAAATATCTACGCGCATGATTTTAGCAGCAGTGATGAGGAATTTCTGAGGTTTTATGATTAATAAACTCTGATATATTTACTAATTAATTTTTTAATATATAAGTTCCTTTTTTATGTAAAATGTTATCATTAAAATTCTTTTCTGCATTATCCAAGTATTTTAGTTTTTTTTTGTAAATTCTAACCTGAAAAAGCCAGGTGGTCTTATAGGCCGGGAAATATGGTAATAAGCTAAAAAATAATAAATCACATGGTCCAGGTGGAATAAGGAATGTAGTATCAAAGCTAGGAGGGTGGGAGAAAATCCCGTATTTAAAACGAATATTCAATATAACTAATAACAAATGTCAGGTACCAGAAGATTGGAAATCTACAACGGTAGTTCCTACACATAAAGGGGGAAGTAAAGAGTCTTTAGAGAATTATAGAACAATCAGCCTAACTTGCGGTGAGTGTAAGGTTTTCAAAAAAATTACAGCAGACTATTTGAAAAACTTTTGGAGTTTTTTTCGCTTAATGAAATTCAGCATGGGTTTAGAAAATGTTTTTCTTGCAACACTCAAATGCTAGGGCCATATCAGGATTTAATAGAAGCAAAGGAGAATAGATTGATACTGTAGTAGTTGATTAGGTGGATCGTGAATTGTTAATCCAAAAAATAAGTATGATGGCGATGGCCGAAGGATAGTTAAATGGACAGAGGCCTTTATTAGTAATAGAAAGCAAATAGTTAAAATAGAAAACAAACTATCAGACCCAATTCAAGTAACTTCAGGGGTACCGCAAGGAAGTGTACTAGGCCCATTACTCTTCTTAATATTTATCAATGATATGCGTAATAAAATCTTGTGCATGACTGTTTGCTGACTAATACATTATGCATCGGGTTATAAAAGGCAATAGCAATTGTGATAACTTGCTATAGGGATATTGATGAATTGAGTCACTGGGTTAACTCAAACAAGTTAGAGATCAACAAAAATAAATGTAAAGTAATGGGCTTTAACAAGAATAAATTTCATTACACTTACAATCTCGGAGGTAAAGTTTTATCAAAAGAAAGTAATGTTAAATACTTACTACCTAGTAAGTATTTAACATTACTTGAAGTAAGTAAATACTTAGGGGGTTACCTTCAGTAAAATCGAACCAACGACCATTTACGAAAATGTTAGGGATGCTTTTAAGTGAGAATGGTCCCTTTTATGGCTGTGTGAAATTTTGAACCTCTGCGCGGTTGGGAAGTGCCCTAAGAAGTTTTCGGAATTATGGACAATGCTTTTCTTATGGGAAAAATCGAGATTACAGGATAAAATAGACACATTTTCATTTGTTACATTTTATTCAAGTTTACTCAACACTTTCATGAAAACTTATAAAATAACACAGGCTGGAAAATAACAGAATTTCGTAACCAATGTTTTGGATATAACTAAAATTTGGCTGCATTACATTATATTGCATTCTCATACCTCATTGAATTTTAAAACAATTAGATTGCTAACATGCTCATAAAACAATGCTTTGAAAACAGTCCACCTTGTTAGATTATTTTAAAATTTTGTAGATCATGATATTACATAATTTTCTTTTCAAATTCTAATGAGTCTGTATACAGCCTATGTTACTAAGCTACAAAAAGCTATGCATGGAACTCTATTTTCTTCATTCTTATTTTTACCCAAGTAGTTGACCATTAATTTGCTTACCTGCAGGAGCCTTATGTTGTCAGCTAGAGGATGAAAGTACAGATGAGTTCCAGCTACTACAATCCTCTTCCCTAAGGCCTTGCCTTTCTCTGTCACTTCAAGAACTGTCACTTGTATTGTTGTTGGAAGATTGGCCATTTGAGTGAGAAATGAGTCTCCAGATGATGCAAGGATGTCTTCATACATTTTAGAGAAAATTGGATTGGTTGACAACTCCTTTCCTAGTAGAATGCTACTTGACAGTATCAGCCTGAAGACAAATACTTGTGATCACTAATATTTAAACTAATAATAAAAAAATATTTCTAAGAGTATATGATTCTATAACTATGAGTCTATGATTATTGTAACTGTTTTCTAACTTTATTAAGATGGACGACAGAAAAAAATGAATACACAGTCATATTGCACAAAATGCAATCTCTAGGATTGAAATTTATAAAATGTACTATGCTGTATTTTTGATAACTTATTAATTCCTTCAATTATCAATTGTGATCTAAAAATACAAAAAGAAGTATGATGAAAATTATAAATTATTGCTGTTGTTTAAATCTACAAAATATATATAATAAAAAAGTTCTTTATATATACATAAATAATAAAAAAAGTTCTTTATATATATATATATAAAGAACTTTTTTTTAATTGTTTGATCTCTGCAGAAATTGATCCCAAGTGATAATCCAAAATGCATAAGGCAGAGTCACTCTCTGAATGAATCACTATGAAGTACTACAGAGTTGAGTTAACACCTCAAAAGGAACCATATATGTTGTAGGAAATGGAGCAATAATTAAAGAACTGAAACCTGGAGTAACTGTTGTAGCTTTGTTGTAAACAACTGGATCAAGTGAAACAAAATTTAACTAAAAATTATCTGGCCATTGCCAGAATAGATTCATTCACCTTCTAGAATGTTTTGGGTTCTCTTACTTGATATTTGCATGATATGTTAAGTTTTATTTTGGATTCTCAATTGAGTATAATCTCTATATATTTTAAGTACATTCATTATATCTTCTGCATTATAGTGAACCCCAATCCACATTTTTTAATATAATTTTCAGGTTGTTATAAGTAATGTCTCAGGTACATACCAATTATATCAAAAACCCCATGCCGCAGTCCCCAAGTCAGCATAATATGAATCACTAATTAGACATTCCTACCACAAATAATATGTAACAAAAAGTATGCCAAGGAAATATATTTGCATTCTCTCAAACAAAGAATTGCTTATTCAAAAATATGTTTCAAATATCTTTGAAGAGATATTAACATCGGAATAATCTCTCGATGTTTAAATCAAGAACTTGGCGACCAACACCACTAAGAAAATTATTTAAAAATAATTTTTATTCAAACCATTTCATCAAATTATATAAAAGATAATTTGTGTGTGCATTAAAGATGGAGTATCATTATCTAAGATCTTAATATTGTTATTCCTATAAAACATAATTTTAAACCTGATGACAAATACCAATCCTCAATGTATAATTTGGACTCTTCATTCAGGCAAGGGGTTATATAGAGAAATAGTTTCAAATGTTAAACTGAAAAGAGGAAGAGGGCCCCTCAGAAAAAAAACACTACAACATTATAAATATTCAATGAAAATTAATAGATGGTAATTTTAATATATTAAATAAAATTAAATTAATAATGTTTATGTATAATACAAATAAACCCACTTGAATTTTTTACTTGAGAAAAAGCAGGCCAGACCTTCGTTAATCTTCCCTTCTCCTTTTTTTTTAAATAACCCTTCAAATCCAAGAGAAGAAAGAACTGGATTAAGATCAAATTCATAGATCTTGGCATCCACCTCCTGCAGGCATATCAAATCTGCATTGTATCCTGATAACAGAAAACAAATACTAAAAATTCAAATCTATTCAATTGTATTCTGTTGAATTAAAAGGTCTCATGGAAAAAGGTTATTATATTCAGTGAAACACTAAGTCAAATTCTTAGTAAACATAAGAGAAAATATTTTAGAACAAAAGTGATTTAAGAAAGATCAAGAATATAAAGTAAATTAGATAAAAATATTATGATAGAATAGTTAGTGTACTTAATCAAGTATAAGCCACCCCATTTTCCCAAAATTTTGATCCCTAAAAAAGTAGGGGGGTGCTTATACATGGAAGGTATAAATTATATGTTTGATATGGCATAAAATTATGTAACATTTGCTAAAAACAGGGATTAATTTACAACAATCACCTCACAACCTAAATTAAATATTAATTAATAAAGTATTAAACAATTGATAAGTAAAGTAAATCACTATAAGCCATGAATTTTGTTGCTAAAACCTAATTTCATTAATAAAATACTTTTTCTAAATTTGAATCTCAAAACATTAAGGGTATTTATGCAAAGAAGATGCTTATACTAGGTAAAATATATTAAACTTGATAATTTTCAGGATGAAAATTTTTCATACATAAATTGATAAATTGCAGGGTCATTTCCTGTGTCAACAAAACATAACTGGCATTGAAATTTAACTTACTAAATCCATAGATTTAACTTTTCAACAGATTTCTTGGATAAGTAGCAATCATTTTTTCTGAAATTTCCATCGGCTTTCAAAATATATTCCGAGAGATAGTTTAGACGTACCTTTTTATAGTTATTTAACCAATTTCTTCCCACAAATTATTTTATTTATAACAAACATTCAGGTTCAAGACCAAGTTACAGTTCCAATTTCCCAATAATATTGCCATTTTATCTATTCCACAAGAAAATTAGTGTTCTAATTAAATGTGGTAAACCTTCAACATCCTTTATCTGATATGCATTAAAATACTAAATATATATATATTTTGCTGCAAACAGAAAGAGCTTCTGATTGTTTTAAGCTTATGGGCCTTCATTATAATTAAGTAACTGAATGAAACGAATAAAGTAAAAATAAGACATCACAAATGGGCACCTGCTCTAAATTTGCTAGTTTTCTTTCGAAGCATTGATTTTTAGAAGCTTTTAAATATTAAAACATCTAAAAAATTCAATAGAATCCAAACTTGGAATACATAAATCTCCACTTTGATCATAAAACAAAGATTTTTAACCTAATTATGATTTACAACTAATTGAATTGACATTTTGAATTATGAGTTCTAAATTTAAAAGCATATTTTTAGTTCTACTCACCAATTAATTCCTTGAGTATTAACTGCTTTCTATAATTTATGGCCAATGCATAAGGAGGGCAATAAGAATAAAGAACATTCCTTGAGAAATCAGAGTCAACGTATGTATCAGCTAGTATGTTGTACGATACCACTCGTAAGCTAAAGTGAAACAATATGAGTGTTAAATATCATTAAAATTATAGCATTAATAAGTAAAGATATTGTGCTTTCCAGTGGGATGTTATTAAAATTCTCACGGGGATAAGAGGTAACAGACGATGATGTCAGAATCACCTTTGAAATTTTGGCACTCCAGTCTGAATACTTAGTAAGCCAGTAAACTCCTGGCATACCCAAAAAAATCTTTTATACAGTAATAAGAAGCCATACATCCATAACCTTACCACACACATCACAACTATTAGACAACAAAGTTCCTTCCCCTTTTTTAATTTATATGCCCATTTCCTTGTTGTGTGGCATTATGAAAATCCATGTAAAAGCTGGTTAAATGTCTAGTCATCAAGTTCTACTGAATGGCCAGAAGAATCTTCGAGGTCAAAATTTCAATTTTTAGACTTGGCATAGGTGACTAGGTTTCAGGAGAAAATATTTGCTTTCATATAAAATATTGCACCGAAAACATTTAACAACATGCGGAATGATAAAGTGTAAAAAAAACTGTACATACTTAGTTGCCAACCTAATGCCATTATGTAGGTATATTCATTGCCACTTGAAAGGTGCAATTATTTAAAATCATATCTTTCCAGATTCTAAGAATTTTAAAATGAAAAATATACATGAAAAAGTGAAAAGAAACAGACAAACAAAAAAGGAAAAAATTGTAAAATATAAAATACAGAGTTTCATCACATTATTTACACTATTTGAGACCAATATTCTTATATTATCATATATTTTATTTCTATATTTTAATTAATTCTATATTTTAATGAATTCTATATTTTAATTAATTATGAGCGATATTCAATGATATTTAAAGTTGTAAACAATTTTACAACCCCACTAATTAGTTCATAATCAACTTTCTACAGGAAATGTACGCCATTTGACATTGCTTGGTGTGGTTGTCGACCCCTAGGATGGTGGTCAGCATACATGCTTGGCAAATGGGGGTCCCAGTCATGTTACAATTTTTCACTTATGTGCACCATTTCATTTCACTCTGTGAATATTAATTTTAAACAGACCAAACCTTTTCTTTGTTTGGTTTCTATAGTTTGATCTATCTTTCCAGGGCATAATTCCAGGGCTAAAATTTTAGGTAAGGTATATAGTTAAAGAAAGTTCCAAGAGTGATCATAAATTATCTTCTAACTTAAAGCAATTATTTCCTCCACGGATTAAAATTATAAATAAATAATTGCGTGAATGACTATGCAAGGGAGAAACTGAAATTCAGGAGAAAATATTTAGATTCATTTCCACATAAAAGTGAAAAACACAAGATTTCAATAGATGACACAATTAATCCAAATTACCTTTACTATAAATTTACATCCAGCTGCCCAAGGATAATAAAATTATAAAATGAACAAAATTCAGGAATTATACAAACATATTAGTCAAAGTTGAGTTATTATCAGAAGAATAACTGATTACAGCCCAAACAATGTCCATACTATTTATCAATGCCTACATTAAGTTCCTTAACAAGTTAAGAATTAACAGAATCATAACTACCATCCTTCTGAAACTTTCTCCAAAGTTGATCTATGGCGAGTTTCAAACGGACATACACCTGGTCCTGCTTCCACCACTGTAGGAGAAATAGCTTCTACCTTCGGTCCATCTACGAAGGTCCCCTCATCATGACCGATTCTGGCTCTAGGAGTACATTTCAGCATCAACCTCAAGCCAATTTCATTAATAGTAGGTTTGTAGAAAAATCCTTCGGCAACTGGAGTCCATACATACCGATTGCTTTCATAAATAAAAAAATTGAGTAATGATTAATTCCCCTACTATTTTTACGTGTTATTCCAAACAAAATATCGGGCATCAAACAAAAACATACATAATAACAATGAATTGCTAAACCCGCGAAAACTGCTACTTTTTATACAATGCGATTTTAATGTTTCCAATTTACGGTTATTTTTCAATTATATTTTATTAAATAAAAGTACCATTTATTATCCGCACTTATAAACCATATGAAACTTGAAAGGTCTCTTGATGCATTTTCCAATTCAATTTTGCTTGGATACACGGGAAAGTCAGCCAAGATGCAATCGGGAAGAACTAAAGAGTTTACCCAAGGAGGGTTAAACACAATTCCATATACTTTGCCACAGACAATGAGCTGTAAACCTGCTTCGCGGATTATGTCTCCACACTTGGTGTCTAAAGGTAGAGCGACATTATCCTTCAGAAGACTTACGAGATCGTTACCGATCGCCACCGAAATTACACAATGTCCTTTTTCTTTCTTCTTATTCTTCTCTATAGCCTTCGAAACGTTCGTTCCAATTCGAGAGGCAAAATCTTTCACAGTTTCGGAAACCGAGCGATTGAAGTTGAATTGCCGATTATTTTGTCCGAATTCGAAAGTGAAAGAAAAATTGAAACGGTCACACCCTTCCTCATGCCGCACATAAGCGTATGACATTATTCGGCGGTTCATCAAAGAAACATGAAAATATGTTATTTTCTTAAGAGAAGTTTGAAAAATGGCGGAGATGATTCTCATTCCTTATCTCAAACTAATCGTCAACTCCATTTCCCTTTCTAAGGGTAATCACAAAAACTTCTCCCATTCATTTGTTACTTAGTACAACGAATGTATCTGCCCTAATTTGTCCGACTCCCATGCAAAGAAGGATAAAATGACTCTCTCCTCTCGTAATATAGTACTTGTCTTGCACATCAGTAAGAGGTAGCGCTGCATGTACTTTTTCTTTCAACTTGTCAATAGATGGCGGAAGTGTAGTCGTAAGGGCGCGTGGTTCAAACCCCTATGCGACCACCCTCCTGCCTAGGCCGATCTGATAATGCGAGTAAATACTGTTGTAATTGTCTAAACTCTGCCGACGCCTCAATGCCATCTGCCGCGAGGCATAACTCTCAGGGACAAAGCCTTAGAATAAGTATATTGATTGGTAATTGTCCATACTCTGGCGACTCCTCAGTGCCATCTGCACCTCGCCACCTTCAAGGTATAACTTACAAGGGGACCTTTAGGACTGCGGCACGGGATATTGGATAAGACCGGTATGGATGTGTAGCTTAGATATTACTTATAATAACCTGAAAATACTAGGGGCCAACGCTCCCTCGTTTCTTTGTAACTAATGTTTAAAAATCGTCAATTCTAGCCGCTTCCAATATAAACCCCGCGGCAACGACTAATCAACTAATATATGATTTGAAATTCTTTGTTTTCTAGTATATTGAGGTAAGCATTTTTAAACTTCAACCATATCATTGTCTTTGACATAAATACATATAAATACATATAAATACAAATAAATACAAATTTAAATGTGAATCAACCAATTTTTAAAAAAATTTTTCGTAAATATATAAATAAATATTTATATATATATATATATATATATTTTTCGTAAATATATATATATATATATATATATATAATTGTACTTCAGTCGCTTGTATTTCAATTATCACCCAAAAATATGTGAAAGATTTCATGGGAAAAAAATTTAAACTTTTCAAAAGTATCAATGTATAAAAAATATTTATAGTATAATTTCGAAGTAACCAAGAATTTCCTGATATTCAAAAATTAGTATTGTGTGGATGATATTCAATTTAATTACAGGTAGGGTTGGGATTATAATTGGAGATAATTTTCCTTGTGTTTTGGTATCTCCAACGACCCTTTCTATTATGAAACAATTAAAACGTTTACATCAATCAGCTACGGTCCTTAAAAATATTTTTGTATTTTTAAGGACCGTAAATTTAAATGTTTAAATTATATGAGCCATGAAAAATAAAATAATAAGACAGCATTTAAATTGATAAAAATTTGCCAAAAAAAGAAAGTGATAGAAGAAAAAAAACGAAAAGTGTAAACCGGATTCGAACCGCGCATAGCATTTTTAGAAATATAACACGCTAGCACTAAGCGACCATTTGATCGTAGAGAAGCGGTTTCCGCGGGGTTTATGATGGAAGCGGCTAGAATTGACGATTTATAAACATTAATAACAAAGAAACGAGGGAGCGTTGGCCCCTAGTATTTTCAGTTGTTATAAGTAATACCTAAGCTACAATTCCATACCGGTCTTATCCAATATCCCGTGCCGCAGTCCTAAAGGTCCCCTTGTAAGTTACCACTTTTCGTGCTCTGAGACGCGACCGTGAAATTCGGAAATCTCCGAGTGCTACAGCAGCCTTAAGGCATCAACAAAGCTATTCAGTATGAATAAATAAACTTGAAGAGAAATTCTAAGAGAAAAGATAAGATTAGATCGCGTAATAATTCCAAAATTTGTTTACAGTGTATAATAGACATAGTGTATATAGATAGTCGAAAAAGGTCGTGGGTTCGATGCTAGGGGGCGTTAACTATATCTCCATTTGAAATGCATAGCGAGTTTAGGACACATTTTGAGGTACTTCCTGAGTGAATTTCCTTTTGAAATTTGGAGTGGTTATAAAGTCAATCATATTCAAGCGGAAGATAACAGTAATTTTCGTAGGAGGGCCTTGGTTTGACGCCTCGGCGGGAATAATGTTGCCGTAAGAAAACGCATTGGAAATCGGAATCAATGCAAAGCTCGCTACGATAATTTCCATTTACGTTATGTTTAGCATGGCCTTTCAGAATAATATTTCGAAAAATCTTACATTTTATTAAAAGATATAATATCAAATTGCTTGCTGTCAGCAAGCAATTTGATATTATATCCTTTGCATTGATTTCGATATCCCATCCATATCTTACGGCAACATTATTCCCGCCCCGGCGTCGAACCAAGGCCATCCTACCAAGAATCACTGTCATCTTCAGCTTGAGTATGATAGACTTTATAACCACTCCAAATTTCAAAAGGAAATTCACTCAGGAAGTACCTCAAAATGTGTCCTAAACTCGCTATGCATTTCAAATGGAGATATAGTTAACGCCCCCTAGCATCGAACCCACGACCTTTTTCGACTATCTATATACACTATGTCTATTATACACTGTAAACAAATTTTGGAGTTATTACGCGATCTAATCTTATCTTTTCTCTTAGAATTTCGATCCCATGATATATAGGCAGGTTTTTTTCGAAGTATATTATATACGTACCTATAAGTGTAAAAAATTTGAATCATCTATGTATCATATTAAGAGAGATACGATTTTTCAAAATTAGAAAATATTTCACCCCCTGGCATCGAACCCATGTCCCATGTACGTAAAATACTAAATTTTTCCGTAGAAATATATATTAGCAATAGGTACATGAAATCTTATCGCTGTACCTCAATTGGAAGTATTTTTAAAATTATTTGAATAACGGCCCCATGCATTCTTAATGGGGAAAATCAAGATTACGGGACACTCTGGAATCGAACCCGTGACACATAGGCAACTGTTGATTTTTTCCAAAGTACATTTTATGCGTATCTATAGTTTTTGAAGGTTTATATGATCTATGTATCATATTAAGAGAGCTACGATTTTTCAAAATTTGAAAATATTTCACCTCCTGGCATCGAACCCATGACCAATTGCGCGTAAAATATAGCCGCCGTACTTCTTGTCTCACGTTTGATCTTATTGACCGTTACCAACTCAATGGCATGACAGTCTCTATCTCCCTTAATTTAGGCCCAAAAGATGTTAATAATGATTTTTATGGCTATTGTTTTAAAGTTTAGAGCTTACAGATTATATTTGTAGAATATCTTGTGTGTTTCTTAAACGTTTCTTCTTCCATTTTTTTGTGTTTGTATTTGTCCAGAACTCGATAATAATATGATTTTGTATGTGTGGTAATTTGTTCTTGAATTTCTGAATAATTTTTCTTGCTTTTTCTGTGATTGATGTAATTTTATGGAATGTTTTAATTTCTTTGAGGTTTACGAGTTTGTTAGTATTTGTAGCTTCTCTTATCATTCTGTTGTGAAATGTTTCTAATTTTCTTATGTTTGATTTGGATGTGTTGAAGGTAATTGGTGCACCATATAATAGTATGGGTGTAATCGTGGTTTGGTATAATTGTAGTTTAGTTTTCGCTGTTAAATATTTGTGTTGTCTGAGAAGGGGTGCTAGAGAGCATCTTCTCTTGGTTGCTTTGGATAGGGCGTAATTGTGATGATCTGACCAATTTAGTTTATTGTTTATCATGACTCCTTAAAATTTAGTTTTATTTGTTTGTGGAATGATTTTTTGGTTTAACAAAACAGGGCTTGGAGGATGTTTTGGTTTAAATGTGCTGAAATGTATGTATTTACTTTTTTCTGTATTGACCGTGACTTTCCACTTGTTACACCACTGATGATATTTTTTGAGGTGTATGTTTAATCTGTTTGTGGAGACATCTGTGAATCGAGAGGTTGTTAAAAAAGCTGTGTCATCTGCGAACAGTAAATTTTTGACATTTTTGGTTTTAGGAATATCGTTTATATAACAATTGAATAGTATTGGGCTGAGGATCGACCCTTGAGGGAGACCAGCTTCAATGTTTCTCATATGTGAAAATGTGTTTTCTATATTGGTTTGGAATCTTCTTTTGAATAAGAAGTTTTTGATGAGTTTTATGATGTATAATGGAAATTCCAGTGTACCCAATTTGTAAATAAGTCCCTTGTGCCACACTTTGTCTTACGCCTTTTCGACGTCTAAAAATACCCCGTGTGATGCTTGTTTTCCCTGGTTTATGCCTTTAGTGATAGTGTCTGTTAGGTTCAACAATTGATGGTATGTTGAGTGTTTGTCCCTGAATCCCATTTGTTCCGGGATAAGGGTGTTGTTGTATTGTAAATGTGTTTTAATTCTGTTTAATATGATCGATTCGAAAATTTTCGAAATCGTTGGGAGTAGCCAAATAGGTCTGTAATTTTGAGGTAATGTTGGATCCTTGTTTGGTTTGGGAAAGAGGACTATGTGCGCTAATTTCCAATGGTGTGGAAAGTAGCTTGTTATGATGCATGCGTTGAATAGGTTGGCCAGTAACGTTAAAAAGTGTTTGTTTAGAGCAGCTATTTTCAGCATGTGATTTGTTACACCATCGTACCCTGGTGTTTTGAATGATTTTGTGTTATCAATTATAAGTTCAATTTCATCTTCATTAGTAAGGTGAGGTTGTGAAATAGGTGTAAGCATAAGCGAGTGGTAATATGTGAATATTTCTTTATTTATTTTGTGTGGCGTTTGTGGTGTGGTCATTATCTCCTGAAGATAATTGGCATGGATGTTTGCTTTATTAATTGGGTCACTGTATATGGTGCTATTGTGGAGGAGTTCTGTTTGATAAATTTTGTTTGTGTTTAACGCCCTCTGCATGCGCCATAAACTATTATCTTCAAATTTTAAATGTTCGATTGTTTTCTCCCATTGTGAATTTCGAAATGTTTGTATGTCCTTACGTATTTTGTTTTTAATATCTAAGTATTTGTTTTTGTCTTCAGGATGTTTATATGTTTTATAATCACGTTTGTATTTGTTTCTGAGTGATATGTCTTTGATAATGTTATTTGGTAATTTTTGATGGGCGTGGGGTTTTATGTTTATTGAGTAAGATGATTGGTTTTCAGCGATGAAGAATAAATCGCTAATTAATTTTGCTTGTGCTTCAATGTGTTTTGGTGTCATTTCTGTAAGGAGAGGAATGTCTTTAACGTGATTTTGTAAGTATTCGTGAAACTTTTTCCAATTTATTAGTTGTTTAATTTTAGGTGCGTTTTGTTGTATTCCTGTTGTTAAATTGAAAAGGAGCGGGAGATGATCCGAATCCAATTCGTGTAAAGTGTATGGATTGAGATTTATGTCGCTATTGGTTGTGATGACGAAGTCAAGAATGTCAGCTGATTGGAGGCGGTGGACGTGTGTTGGTTGGTTTGGGGTGTGTATTTGTATATAATGTATGTTAGAGTTTAGTTTGTCTATTACTTCCCATAGAAGTTTGCCCTGTGAATTGGTTTTACATGCACCCCAAATTTTGTTTTTGCTATTCCAATCTCCCGCGTAAATGTTTTTTCCAGGTTGTGTTAATAAAAATTTAATTTCTTCGGTAAAGTCTGTGGATGGTTTAATTGATGGAGGGACGTATACACTAAACAGGTTATGTTTAGTGTTGTTGATATCTAATTGTATTCCTATGTATTCTATGTTTTCTAGTTTAGTTCTGGGTAGTATTGTAAAATCGTATTTGTTATGTATGATTATTGCTACTCCTCCTCCTTGTTTTTTATTTCTGTCGCTCCTTAAGATGGTGTAATTGGGTATGAATAGTTTTTTGTGTGGTTTGAGAAATGTCTCTTGTAGGAGGCAGATGTGTATATCCCATTCATGTAGGAAGTCTGTAAGCTCATTTATTTTGTTTTTGATGCCGTGGCAATTCCAACTAATTACCATCGGTTGTTCAGCCATATATCTTCATTATTTCTTGTAGAATAAAGAGTTTCTTCTCCTCCTTGGTGTTAAGTGACTTGATGTTTTGAATGATGTTGATTGTCCATGTCGCTATGTCCTCTCCTTCCTCATTGTTAGTTTTGGTATTTTCCTGTGTTTGTTTTGTTGCAGGGCTGGGGATTTGTGCTTTAACGGGGCTGGGAGTTGGAGCTGCATTGGAGTTAGTGGAAGCCACCTGGCTGTATGATGTGTTGGTGGTGGTTTTCGTGGATGCCACTTGGCTGTATGAGGGTCTTGGATGTGTCGGAGATGGGAGTGTAGGGAATGATTGTCCTGTTGTTTTGTTGATTTCAACAGTTTTTTCCTGTTGTGATTTGTTACGTTTTAATATTGTTTGTTTGGCTGCGATGAAGGCCGGGCAGCCTCTGTAGCTTGCCGGGTGCGTGTTTTTGCAGTTGAAACATTGTGGTGTGTCCTGCCGATTTTTTTGACATGATTCCGTGTTGTGTGGTCCCCCGCATTTAACACAATTAAATTCCATGTTGCAAAAGTTTTTAGTGTGGCCTATTCTTTGACATTTGTAGCATTGTACTGGCTGTTTTGGCTTAATGTAATCTGTGATGGAAATTTTAAAAAGTAATAAATTTTTAATGTTTTTGATGACTGCTGTGTCGTCCAAGTGTTCTGTGGTGACTTTGTATAATGGGCAGGGGCGTTTATTTCCCCGTGTGAGTCCTTCTGCTGCTTCGTTTTGTGTAGGTTTAGTTGTGAAAATTGGTGAGACATGAATGATTGGAAGACCTTTTGTGATTAGCTCCTGTTTGATTGTTTCAGTGTCCGTGTTTGCAGGGAGGTTTTTGATGACGAATTCCATGTTGCGTTGTCCAGGGATTTGATAAGTGTAGAATTTTTGGCTTGTGTCTTTAACCCTTTCGAGACGGAGACATTTTCTGAAAATCTTCCCTGTGATACGGAGCGTTTTCGCTACTCTGAATTTGCCAGGTATAGAGCGTACCCCTTTCCCAGCGGGGTGCCATAGCCTATCCTCAGCAACGGCAATTATGAACACTGTCCGCGGGTAATCCACTTTCTCTTTTACAGCATTGCTTTGAAGACTGACCATTATTAATACAGTATTATTTTCGTATAGCTTTTGTAGGACTACTTGCAAATATTGCAATGAATATTAAAATTTTGCATTTCGTTGACTATGTAGTAATTTTAAACGAAATTCTAACGCCAATTTTAAGCTATATAGCGTGAAACCTAAATGATAATGATGAAATTGAGTTACTCATTAACTACCTTATTATTTGCGATAAAATTTCGTTTAAAAATTGTACAAAGTCGTCAAATTACAAGGTTTTCTTTTCCAAGGCAATATAAACAATTATTTCTTAATTTAAATATTTAGCAAAACTATTGCAATAAAAATTAATTTGCAGCGGCACCATGCTGGGAAAAGGGCTTAATTACCCCCGAGGCAAGGTTTCCTTTAAGGAAAAAGGTCTGAAACTCCCTAGAAAAAGGTCGAAAAGGTTAGACTATAAACCATAATCCTTTGCATCAGCACCCTTGCACGATATGTACTGCCGACGGAAAAATCCGGCATTCGTATTCTGAGCCTGGAAAATTTCCGACGGGTTTTCCCGGCATTCGTCTCGAAAGGGTTAAGGTGTTTCACACATTTGAAGTAATCCTCAACTGCGTGTGTTTTGACTAAAATCGTGTTCGGTCCTGCCATTTGGCAGACGGGTGGGGATGTCACGGCGGAATTAATGCCCGCCAAGGTTTTAGGCCATGTGTTGTCGTAGGCAATCTTGATAGATGTAATTTTTGTTTTTGTTGTGTTAGTGTTGGTATCATTGTTAGTGGAAGGTGCCGTTTTCTTGTTAGCAGAGCATGCATGTTCATACTTGTTTTGGATAGGGATAAATCTGTTTTTTGTTGAGATGGGTTCAGGAGTTGGGCTTTTACGGATTTTATCAAATTTACGTTTATTTTTAACCAATGTAAAACCATCATTAGAATCTTTATTAGCCATATCATTGATTTTCGAAGGGCCGGGAGAAGAGTAAACCATGCCACTTACTTTGTTCTTTAAAATTTCGTTCCACCTTTCCGGTTCAAAGTGCTCCTTCAGCATCTGGAGAGCGCTGAATAGTAAAATATACCATTTTTCCGTAGATATATATAGTAGCAATAGCTACATGAAATCTTATTCCTATAGGTTAATGGGAAGAATTTTTAAAATCATTTGAAAAACGGCCCAATGCATTCTTAATGGGGAAAATAGAGATTACGGGACGCTCTGGAATCGAACCCGTGACACATAGGCATTTGTTGATTTTTTTCAATGTACACTATATTAGTATCTATACGTGTAGAAAGATTGAATGATCTAAATATCATATTAAGAGAGCTAGGATTTTTCGAAATTTGAAACTTTTTCACCTCCTGGCATCGAACCCAGAACCGATTGTACGTAACATACTACATTTTTCCGTAGACGTATATATTAGCAATAGGTACATGAAATCTTATCGCTGTAACTCAATTGGAAGTATTTTTAAAATTATTTGAAATACGGCCCCATGCATTCCTAACGGGGAAAATCGAGATTACGGGACGCTCTGGAATCGAACCCGTGACACGTAGGCAACTGTTGATTTTTTTCGAGGTATATAATATACTTACCTATAATTGTAAAAATTTTTATTGATCTATGTATCATATTAAGAGAGCTACGATTTTTCGAAATTTGAAAATATTTCACCTCCTGGCATCGAACCCATGACCGGTTGCGCGAAAAAATAGCATATTTGCGTAGATATATATAATTGCAATAGCCATATGAAATTTCATTGTTCTATCTTAATGGAAAGTATTTTTTTAAATTGTTTGAAAAACGGCCCCATGCATTCTTACGGGAGAAAGACGATTTTTGGGGCCTCCTAGAATCGAACCCATGATAGGTAGGGTAGATTTCTCAATTTTTCCTGAGTGAGATTTAGTGCGCCATTACGGAAAAAAATCGGCGCCTCCGTGGCCGAAGCGGTTTGGGCCTGACATTAATATCCTATATATATATATATATATATATATATATATATATATATATATATATATATATATATATACGAGTAAAGGTGTGCTTGCTGACAGCAAGCAATGCAATAATTTATCTTTAGTGAAAAATAAAATTTTTCGAACGATTAATCTACTCAAACGTTGATGAACATAAAGTAAAGGACATTAACGCAGCTGAGTATGCACTAAATTCGATTTCCGTTGTATTTCTTTCGGCAGCATAATTCCCGCCCCGGCGTCAAACCAAGGTCATCCTGCTAAAATCACTGTAATTTTTTGCTTGAGTATGGTTGACTTTATAAGCACCCTGAATTTCAAAAGGAAATTCGTTCAGGAAGTACCTTAAAATGAGTCCTTTACTCCCTATGCATTTCTTAGGAAGTTATTGTTAACGTCCCCTAGAATCGAACCTACTACCATTTAGGGCAATCATTGGAATTCCTTTATTTGAAAATGGTCCCTTTTATGGCTGTGTGAAATTTTGACCCTCTTCGCGGTCGGGATGTGTCTTAAAAAGCTTTCGGAAATATGGTCAATGCATTTTAAACGGGAAAAATCGAGATTACGGGTCGCTCTGGAATCGAACTAATGGCACATAGGGAAGTGTTGATTTTTTTCAAAGTACATTATGTACGTATCTATAAGTATAGAAAGTTTGAATCATCTAACTATCATATTGAGAGAGCTACAATTTTTAAAAATCTGAAAATATTTCATCCCCTGGCATCGAACCCATGATCTTTTGTGAACAATTGATAGCATTTTTGTGTAGAAACGTATATTATCTATAGCCACATGAAATTTCGTTGTACTACGTTCCCGGAAAGTATTTTTTTTTAATTGTCAAAAATCGACTCCATGCATTCTTATGGAGAAAAATCCGACTTTGGGGCCTCCCAGAATCGAACCCATGATAGGTAGAGTGGGTTTTAGATTTTTTCCTGGGTTAATTTCAGTTGGCCATTACACAAAAAAATCGGCGAGCCCGTGGCCTCAGCAGTTTGGGCCAGACATTTGTATCCTCAATTTTTTTTAACCCCCTAGTAAATTATATATAATAGATATATATATATATATACGAGTAAAGGTGCGCTTGCTTTACAGCAAGCAATGCAATAATTTATCTTTAGTGAGTAATAAAATTTTTCGAAAGATTACTCTGCTCAAACGTTGCTAAACATTAAGTAAAGGGCATTAACGCAGCTGAAAATGCACTGAATACGATTTCCGATGCATTTCTTTCGACAGCTAAAATCCCGTCCCGGCGTCGAACCAAGGCCATCCTGCTAAAATTACTGTAATCTTTCGCTTGAGTATGGTGGACTTTATAAACACCCCGAATTGCAAAAGGAAATTCATTCAGGAAGTACCTTAAAATGAGTCCTAAATTCCCTATGTATTTCACATGGAGAATTAATGAACGCCCCCTAGCATCGAACCAACGACCTTTTACGACTATCTTAGGATAGCTTTTATATGAGAATTGTCCCCTTAATGGCTGTGTGAAATTTTGAACCTCTGCGCGGTTTGGAAGTGTTATAAAAAGCATTCGGAAATATGACCAATGTATTTTAAACGGGAAAATCGAGATTACGGGACGCTCTGGGATCGAACCCGTGACATGTAGGCAACTGTCGATTTTTTTAGAGGTATATAATATACTTACCTATAAGTGTAAAAAATTTAATTGATCTATGTATCATATTAAGAGAGCTACGATTTTTCGAAATTTGAAAATATTTCACCTCCTGGCATCGAACCCATGACCGGTTGCGCGTAAAAAATAGCATTTTTGCGTAGATACATATAATTGCAATAGCCATATGAAATTTCATTGTTCTATCTCAATGGAAACTATTTTTCTAAATTGTTTGAAAAACGGCCCCATGCATTCTTACGGGGGAAAGTCGATTTTTGGGGCCTCGTAGAATCGAACCCATGATAGGTAGGGTCGGTTTTCGAATTTTTCCTGAGTGAGATTTAGTGGGCCATTACGTAAAAAAATCGGCGACTCTGTGGCCAAAGCGGTTTGGGCCTGACATTAATATCCTATATATATGTTATATCTATTATATATAGACGCTTCGGGGGGATATATATATATATATAACATATATATATATATATAGGATATTAATGTCAGGCCCAAACCGCTCGGGCCACGGAGCCGCCGATTTTTTTACGTAATGGCCCACTAAATCTCACTCAGGAAAAATTGGGAAATCCACTCTACCTATCATGGGTTCGATTCTAGGAGGCCCCAAAAATCGGCTTTCCTCCGTAAGAATGCATGGGGTCGATTTTCAAATAATTTTTTAAAATACTTCCCATTGAGATAGATCAATGAAATTTCATGGAGCTATTGCTATTATTGGTATCTACAGAAAAATGCTATTGTTTACGTACAAACGGTCATGGGTTCGATGCCAGGAGGTGAAAAAGTTTCAAATTTCGGAAAATCCTAGCTCTCTTAATATGATACATAGATCATTTAAACTTTCTACACGTATAGATACTTATATAGTGTACATCGAAAAAAATCAACAGTTGCCTATGTGTCTAGGGTTCGATTCCAGAGCGTCCCGTAATCTGGATTTTTCCCGTTTAAAATATATTGGCCATATTTCCGAATGCTTTTTATAACACTTCCCAACCGCGCAGAGGCTCAAAATTTCACACAGCCATTAAGGGGACAATTCTCATATAAAAGCTATCCTAAGACTATCGTAAAAGGTCGTTGGTTCGATGCTAGGGGGCGTTAATTAATTCTCCATCTGAAATACATAGCGAATTTAGGACTCATTTTAAGGTACTTCCTGAATGAATTTCCTTTTGCAATTCGGGGTGTTTATGAAGTCCGCCATACCCATGCGAAGGATTACAGTAATTTTAGCAGGATGACCTTGGTTCGACGCCTGGGCGGGATTTTAGCTGCCGAAAGAAATGCATCGGAAATCGTATTCACTGCATTTTCAGCTGCGTTAAGGTCCTTTACTTTATGTTTCAAATTTTATATTATACTAAAGATAAATTATTGCATTGCTTGCTGTCAGCAAGCACACCTTTACTCGTATATATATATATATATCCCCCCGAAGCGTCTATATGTATAGATATGTTATATATATATATATCCCCCCGAAGCGTCTATATATAATAGATATACGAGTAAAGGTGTGCTTGCTGGCAGCAAGCAATGCAATAATTTATCTTTAGTAAAAAATAAAATTTTAAACAAAGTAAAGGACCTTAACGCAGCTAAAAATGCACCGAATTCGATTTCCCATGCATTTCTTTCGGCAGCATTATTCCCGCCCCGGCGTCGAACCAAGGCCATCCTGCTAAAATCACTATTATGTTTCCCTTAAGTATGATTGACTTTATAAACACCCCGAATTTCAAATGGAAAATCATTCAGGAAGTACCTTTAAATGAGTCCTTAATTACCTTTGCATTTCTTACGAGGTTATTGTTAACGCCCCCTAGAATCGAACCAACGACCATTTACGACATAAATACGGTCGCTTTTAAGTGAAAACGGTCCCTTTTATGGCTGTGTGAAATTCTGAACCTCTGCGCGGTTGGGAAGTGTCATAAAAAGCTTTCGGAAATATAGCCAATGTATTTTAAACGGGAAAAATCGAGTTTACGGGACGCTCTGGAATCGAACCAATGATACCTAGGCAATTGTTGATTTTTTCTGAAGTACGTTATATACGTATCTATAAGTGTAGAAACTTTGAATGAATTAAATATCATATTAAGAGAGCTACGATTTTTTGAAATTTGAAAATATTTCACCTCCTGGCATCGAACCCATGACCGGTTGCGCGTAAGCGATAGCATATTTCCGTAGACATATATAATAGCAATAGCCATATGAAATTTCATTGTTCTATCTTAATGGGAAGTATTTTAAAAAATTATTTGAAAAACGGCCCCATGCATTCTTTCGGGGGAAAGTCGATTTTTGGGACCTCCTAGAATCGAACCCATGATAGGTAGAGTGGGTTTCCGAATTTTTCCTAAGTAAGATTTAGTTGGCCATTACGTAAAAAAATCGGCGGCTCCGTGGCCCGAGCAGTTTGGGCCTGACATTAATATACTATATATATGTTATATATACGAAAAAAGGTGTGCTTGCTGACAGCAAGCAATGCAATAATTTATCTTCAGTGAAAAATAAAATTTTTCGAAGAAGACTCTGCTCAAACGTTGATGAACATAAAGTAAAGGACATTAACGCAGCTGAAAATGCACTGAATTCGATTTCCGATGCATTTCTTTCGGCAGCATAATTCCCACCCCGGCGTCGAACCAAGATCATCCTGCTAAAATCACTGTTATTTTTCGCTTGAGTATGTTTGACTTTATAAACACCCCGAATTTCAAAAGGAAATTCATTCAGGAAGTGCCTCAAAGTGACTCCTTAATTCCCTATGCATTTCTTAGGAAGTTATTGTTAACGTCCCCTAGAATCGAACCAACGACCGTTCGCGAAAATCTTAGGGATGCTTTTGTATGAGAATGGTCCCTTTTACGGCTGTGTGAAATTTTGAACCTCTGCGCGGTTGGGAAGTGTCATAAAAAGCTTTCGGAAAAATGGTCAATGTATTTTAAACGGGAAAAATCGAGTTTACGGGACGCTCTGGAATCGAACTCGTGACTCCTACGTAACTTGATTTTTTTCGATGTACATTATGCAAGTATCTATACGTGTAGAAAGTTTGAATGACCTAAGTATCACATGAGGAGAGATACGATTTTTCAAAATTTGAAAATATTTTACCTCCTGGCATCGAACCCATGATCTTTTGTGAATAACTGATATAATTTTTGTGTAGAAACGTATATTATCCACAGTCACATGAAATTTCTTTGTACTACGTTCCCGGAAAGTATTTTTTTTTAATGGTCAAAAATCGACTCCATGCATTCTTATGGAGAAAAATCCGACTTTGGGGCCTCCCAGACTCGAACCCATGATAGGTAGAGTGGGTGTTAGATTTTTTCCTGGGTTAATTTTAGTTGGACATTACGCAAAAAAATCGGCGTGCCCGTAGCCTCAGTAGTTTGGGCCAGACATTTGTATCCTCAAATTTGTTTGACCCCCTAGTTATCTATATATAATAGATATATATATATCTATTATCTATACATATAGACGCTTCGGGGGGAATTATATATATATATATATACGAGTAAAGGTGCGCTTGCTTACAGCAAGCAATGCAATAATTTAACTTTAGTGAATAATAAATTTTTTCGAAAGATTACTTTGCTCAAACGTTGCTAAACATAAAGTAAAGGGCATTAACGCAGCTGAAAATGCACTGAATACGATTTCCGATGCATTTCTTTCGGCAGCTAAAATCCCGCCCCGGCGTCGAACCAAGGTCATCCTGCTAAAATTACTGTGATCTTTCTCTTGAGTATGGTGGACTTTATAAACACCCCGAATTGCAAAAGGAAATTCATTCAGGAAGTACCTTAAAATGAGTCCTAAACTCCCTATGCATTTCAAATAGAGATATAGTTAACGCCCCCTAGCAACGAACCAACGACCTTTTACGACTATCTTAAGATAACTTTTAAATAAGAATAGTCTCCTTAATGGCTGTGTGAAATTTTGAACCTCTGCGTGGTTGGGAAGTGTTGTAAAAAGCATTCGGAAATATGGCCAATGTAATTTAAACGGGGAAAATCTAGATTACGGGTAGCTCTGGAATCGAACCCGTGATACATAAGCAAAGGCTGATTTTTTTCCAATTACATTTTGTAAGTATCTATACGTGTTGAACGTTTGAATGATCTATGCACGTTATTAAGGGAGCTACGATTTTTTAAATTTTGAAAATATTTCACCCCCTGGCATCGAACCCATGACCAAGTGAACGTAAACAATAGCATTTTTCCGTAGATATATATAATAGCAATAGCCACATGAAATTTTAACTTTCTAGCGTAATGGGAAGTATTTTAAAAATTATTTGAAAAACGGCCCCATGCATTCTTACGGGGGAAAGTCGATTTTTGGGGCCTCCTAGAATCGAACCCATGATAGGTAGGGTAGATTTCCGAATTTTTCCTGAGTGAGATTTAGTGGGCCATTACGTAAAAAAATCGGCGGCTCCGTGGCCGTAGCGGTTAGGGCCTGACATTAATATCCTATATATATGAATATATATATATCTATTATATATAGACGCTTCGGGGGGATATATATACAGATATCTATTATATATATATAACTAGAAGGTAAAAAAAATTTGAGGATACAAATGTCTGGCCCAAACTGCTGAGGCCATGGGCTCGCCGATTTTTTTTTGTAATGGCCATCTAAAATTAACCCAGGAAAAAATCTAAAACCCACTCTACCTATCATGGGTTCGATTCTGGCAGGCCCCAAAGTCGGATTTTTCTTCATAAGAATGCATGGAGTCGATTTTTGACAATTTTTAAAAAATACTTTCCGGGAACGTAGTACAACGAAATTTCATTTGGCTTTAGATAATTTATGTTTCTACACAAAAATCTTACTAATTATTCACATAAGATCATGGGTTCGATGCCAAGAGGTAAAATATTTTCAAATTTTGAAAAATCGTATCTCTCTTAATATGTTACATAGGTCATTCAAACCTTTTACGCTTATAGATACTTACATAATGTACTTTGGAAAAAATCAACAGTTACGTATGAGTCACAGGTTCGATTCCAGAGCGTCCCGTAAACTCGATTTTTCCCGTTTAAAATACATTGACCATATTTCCGAAAGCTTTTTTTGACACTTCCGAACCGCGCAGAGGTTCAGAATTTCACACAGCTATAAAAGGGACCATTCTCACTTAAAAGCAACCGTAATTATGTCGTAAATGGTCGTTGGTTCGATTCTAGGGTGCGTTAACAATAACTTCGTAAGAAATGCATTGGGAATTAAGGACTAATTTTAAGGTACTTCCTGAATGAATTTCCTTTTGCAATTCGGGGTGTTTATAAAGTCCACCATACTCAAGCGAAAAATTACAGTGATTTTAACAGGATGACCTTGGTTTGACGCCGGGGCGGGAATTATGCTGCCGAAAGAAATACAACGGAAATCGAATTCAGTGCATACTCAGCTGCGTTAATGTCCTTTACTTTATGTTCATCAACGTTTGAGTAGATTAATCGTTCGAAAAATTTTATTTTTCACTAAAGATAAATTATTGCATTGCTTGCTGTCAGCAAGCACACCTTTACTCGTGTATATATATATATATATATATATATATATATATATATATATATATATATATATATATATTGACATTTTCGCAGTTTATTAAAAGATATATTATTACATTTCTTGCTGTAAGCAAGCGCACCTTTACTCGTATATATATATATATATATATAGGATATTAATGTCAGGCCCAACCCGCTTTGGCCACGGAGCCGCCGATTTTTTTCCGTAATGGCCCACTAAATCTCACTTAGGAAAAATTCGGAAATCCACTCTACCTATCATGCGTTCGATTCAAGGAGGCCCCAAAAATCGACTTTCCCCATTTAGAATGCATGGGCCGTTTTCCAAATAATTTTAAAAAATACTTCCCATTAAGCTAGAACAATAAGATTTCCTGTGGCTATTGCTGTAATATATATCTACTGAAAAATGCTAATGCTTACGTTCATTTGGTCATGGGTTCGATGCCAGGAGGTGAAATACTTTCGGATTTTGAAAAATCGTAGCTCTATAAATATGAGATATAGATCATTCAAACGTTCAACACAAATAAATACGTATGAATTGTACTTTGAAAAAAATCAACACCGGCCTATGTGCCATGGGTTCGATTCCAGAGGGCCCCGTAATCTCGATTTTTCCCGTTTAAATTACATTGACCATATTTCCGGAAGCTTTTTATGACACTTCCCGACCGCGCAGAGGTTCAAAATTTCACTCAGCCATAAAAGGGACCATTCTCATATAAGAGCATCCCTAATATTGTCGTAAATGGTCGTTGGTTCGATGCTAGGGGGCGATAACTATATCTGCATATGAAATGCATAGGGAATTTAGGAGTCATTTTGAGGTACTTCCTTAATGTATTTCCATTTGAAATTTGTCATTTTTATACGGATTATCATACTTGAGCGAGAGATGACCGTGATTTTCGTAGGATGGCCTTGAGTCGAAGCCGGTGCGGTAATAATGCTGTCTAGAGAAAAGCATACAAAATCGAAGTCAATGCAAGGTACGCTGCGTAAATGTTCTTTAGATAGTATAGTAAAAATCGTAAGTTTGATTAAAATATATATTTTCCGATTGCTTGCTGTAAGCAAGCACACCTTTATTCGTATATTTATATAGGGGATATATATATAGGATATTAATGTCAGGCCCAAACCGCTTTGGCCACGGAGCCGCCGATTTTTTTACGTAATGCCCCACTAAATCTCACTTAGGAAAAATTCAGAAATCCACCCTACCTATCATGGGTTCGATTCTAGGTGGCCCCAAAAATCGACTTTCCCCCGTAAGAATGCATTGGGCCGTTTTTCAAACAATTTTAAAAAATACATCCCATTGAGCTAGAACAATGAAATTTCATATTGCTGTTGCGATTATATATATCTACGCGCTATATATCTATTTTTTACGCGCAACCGGTCATGGGTTCGATGCTAGGAGATGAAATATTTTCAAATTTCGAAAAATCGTAGCTCTCCTAATATGTAACAAAGATAATTCAATTTTTTTACACTTACAGGTAAGTATATTATATACCTCGAAAAAAATCAACAGTTGCCTACATGTCACGGGTTCGATTCCAGAGCGTCACGTAATCTCGATTTTCCCTGTTAGGAATGCATGGGGCAGTTTTTCAAATAATTTTAAATATACTTCCCATTAAGCTACAAGAATAATATTTCATGTACCTATTGCTTATATATATGTCTACGGAAAAATGTAGTATTTTACGTACAACTGGTCATGGGTTCGATGCCAGGAGGTGAAAAATTTTCAAATTTTGAAAAATCGTAGCTCTATTAATATGATACATAGATCATTCAAACTTTCAACAACGATAGATATGCATACATTTTACTTTGAAAAAAATCAACACTTGCCCATGTATCACGGGTTCGATTCCAGAGCGAACCGTAATCTCGATTTTTCCCGTTTAAAATACGTTGCTAAGATTTCCGAATGCTTTTTACAACACTTCCCAACCGAGCAGAGGTTCAAAATTTCACACAGCCATTAAGGAGACTATTCTTATTTAAAAGTTATCTTAAGATAGTCGTAAAAGGTCGTTGGTTCGTTGCTAGGGGGCGTTAACTATATCTCTATTTGAAATGCATAGGGAGTTTAGGACTCATTTTAAGGTACTTCCTGAATGAATTTCCTTTTGCAATTCGGGGTGTTTATAAAGACAACCATACTCAAGCGAAAAATTACAGTGATTTTAGCAGGATGACCTTGGTTCGACGCCGGGGCGGGATTTTAGCTGCCGAAAGAAATGCATCGGAAATCGTATTCAGTGCATTTTCAGCTGCGTTAATGCCCTTTACTTAATGTTTAGCAACGTTTGAGCAGAGTAATCTTTCGAAAAATTTTATTATTCACTAAAGATAAATTATTGCATTGCTTGCTGTAAGCAAGCGCACCTTTACTCGTATATATATATATATATATATATATCTGTATATATATCCCCCCGAAGCGTCTATATATAATAGGTATCCCCCCGAAGCGTCTATATATAATAAATACGAGTAAAGGTGTGCTTGCTGAAAGCAAGCAATCGAAAAATATATCTTTTAAAAGAATGTATGATCTTCCGAAAGACTTTATTCGGATAAGTAAAGCTAACTAAAGGACATTTTCGCAGCGGACAATGCACTGAATTTGATTTCCCATGCATTTCTTACGGCAGCATTATGCCCACCCTGGCGTCGAACCAAGGCCATTCTACGAAAATCACTGTCATCCTTCGCTTATGTATGACAACCCGTACAAACACCACAAATTTCAAATTGAAATACCTCAAGGAAGTACCTCAAAATGAGTCTTTATTTCCCTATGCATTTCATTTGAAATACTTGTTAACGCCCCCTAGAATCGAACCAAGGACCATATAGGACATTATTACGGTCGCTTTTATGTAAGAATGGTCCTTTTTGTGGCTTTATGAAATTTGGAACCTCTGCGCGGTCGGGAAATGTCATGAAATGCTTTCAGGAATGTTGTCAAAGCTTTCCATACGGGAAAAATCGACATTACGGGTCGCACTGGAATCGAACCCATGGCTCATAGGAACCTGTTAATTCTTATAAAAGTACATTATATACGTATCTATAAACGTAGAAAGTTTGAATGATCTATGTACGATATTAGGGGGGCTACGATTTTTCGAAATTTGAAAATATTTCACCTCCTGGCATCGAACCCATGACCAGTTGAACCTATAATATAGCATTTTTTCGAAGAAATGCATGATTACAATAGCACTATGAAATCTCATTGTTCTAGCTCAGTTGAAAGTATTATTTAAAAAAATTTAAATACTGCCCCATGCATTCTTAATGGGGAAAATCGAGATTACGTGACGCTCTGGAATCGAACCCGTGACATATATATATATATATATATATATATATGTTATACGAGTAAAGGTGCGCTTGCTTACAGCAAGCAATGTTATAATATATATTTTAATAATAGTGAAAAATTTTTCGGTATATTATTTTGAATGACCATTCTAAACGTAAAGTAAAGGGCGTTTTCGCAGCGAGCAATGCATTGATTCCAATTTCCCAAGCATTTCTTACTGCAGCATTATTACCGCCCTGGCATTGAACCAAGGACTCCAACGAAACACGCTGTCATTATTGGCTTGAGTATGACTGACTTTATAAATATTTCGAATATCAAAAGGAAATTCATTCAAAAAGTACCTAAAAATGTGTCCTAAATTCCCTATGCATTTCTTACGAAGGTTCGCCCCCTAGAATCGAACCAACGACCTTTTACGATAGTCTTAGGATAGCTTTTATATGAGAATGGTCCCCTTAATGGCTGTGTGAAATTTTGAACCTCTGCGCGGTTGGGAAGTGTCATAAAAAGCTTTCGGAAATATGACCAATGTATTTTAAACGGGAAAAATCGAGATTACGGGACACTCTGGAATCGAACCCGTGACACCTAGGGAAGTATTGATTTTTTTAGTTCATTATATAGGTATCCATAAATGTAGAAAGTTTGAGTGATCTATGTATGATATTAGGGGGGCTACGATTTTTGGAAATTTAAAAATATTTCACCTCCTGGCATCAAACGCATGACCAATTGTACGTACAAAATAGCATTTTTTCATAGGAAAATTATGAAAATAGCGCTATGAAATCTCATTGTTCTAGCTGAAAGGGAAGTATTTTAATAAATTATTTATAAAACGGCTCCATGCAATCTTAACAGGGAAAATCTAGATTACGGGACGCTCTGGAATCAAACCTGTGACACAAAGGCAACTGTTGATTTTTTGCAAAGTACACTATATACATATCTATATGTGTAAAAAGTTTGAATGATCTATATATCATATTAATAGAGCTACGATTTTTCAAAATTTGAAAATATTTCACCTCCTGGCATCAAACCCATGACCGGTTTTGCGTAAAATATAGAATTTTTCTGTAGAGCCTGTGCCCGTTTTTAAACTTTCCTCAGCTCTCACTGTTCGGATGGAGCTGAAATTTGGCTTGTTTGAAAGAACAAACTTCACACCTCATTTTTTGACCAATCCAAATACGCAACAATAGATACTTGCGTCCTAATAAAATCATGCACATTACTTTTATAATGCACCCTGTATATATCTTTTGGTTTACTTTCCAACCATAGGTGATATAAATATTTTTATCAATGGGCTATGCAACATCAATAAAGCCTTATAGATGAAAAAACTCACAATGCATATCAACAATACAATTTCCATTTAATGAAGCACCATGGTTATATAATAATATATACACCAACTATTTGTCACATAAAACAAACAAGCATAATAGCTCACATACAGAAAATGACTGAAAATATCATGTAGAAAATATTAAGTTATAGCATATGCTCTCACACTAAAGATTAATGTTAAAAATAGAATTTTCTAGTTATAACAACATAATTTATGCTTTTATAGATATATTAGAGAAGTATAAATATTTGGGACCATAACAGAAAGATTAAGTTTGATTGCATCAATAATACCAATTAAGGACATTATTCTTGATATAAAATAACTAGGCACATTTTTTGTCACTGGTGCTGATTTCTTTCATAATGATGTTTATAACAATAAGGTGATTACACTATGTTAGATGCTTTATCTACTGTACCAGCCATCATAACTCTGGTAACAAAATTCACAATAGCTGTAGCAGGTTGTCCAGGGTCTAGTTCAGCAAATATATGACACTGATTGTCACCCTTAGTGGAGGGTTTTCTTGCCACAAATCCAAAACACCGACTGAAATACATAAGAAACAAATTACAATCAGTCTACAAATCATAATACTCATAGAAATATGACACAATTCGATTAAAGTTAGTCTCATCCTATTTTTTCAATCCAGTCGTGTTACATTCAAATAAATTGCATCATCATATACTTTTTACATTTTACTTAATGCTATACATTTCTGGAATATTTTTCTTGGAAAACAGATGTTTCATACAACTATGATATTTGAATAATAATTTAGCAGAATAGACTTATGTCATTTACCAATATTTTACAAGTAAAATTATTACAAATAAATTAATATCAGAAATCACACATATTTACAAAAGTATCAAAACCAAAATACAGTATGTCCTAAGAATGTTCAAACATGAGCAATACAGAGACTGAAAAAAAAGAAGAATGTTGTGTGCTTAAAATTTGATAGGAAAAAATAACATGGATGAGAAAGATAACCATAGCCTGTTCCTTATTTCTAAGCAGTTTTGTCCTATGAAAGAATTGAAAAGGCATGGGTAACAATTATGCACAGATTCAGATCTTAAGCGATATAATTAAGATTTATAGTTAACTTTGGTTGATTTTCACTTAAATTCTGAGGAAATTTGGATGAGAACGACCTTTTCCACTCATTGGCAGATAATTTAAGACATTTTAAGATATTTTTATTAAAAGGGAAAGGCTTTATTTATTGTGGCATTTTTACATTAAATATGTAAAATTATTTTTGAATTCCGAATACGGATATTTGTTCAGAATTATTAGTTACCAAAATGCTCTGATTGGAGATCATCACGAAGAGAAAATCGAACCCGGGACTGCATCGATTGAAGTAGTACGGACATCAATGAGAATCTCTCTATAGTGCGTTCCACAAAAGCTGGCAGTACGGGAGGCTTACGGGGAAATAAATGCACGTAAATTCCCATAAGAGAGCAACCTAGCCTCCTCCAAGCCGTCAGTTAATTATTTCTGAGGTACTTGCACGGATGAAATTGATATTTTCAACTTAGTTTGGTGGATTTTTTTCCAATTTTTTGGTGAAATTTGGATAAGGAAGGATGGTTTTACATATTGACGAAGATTTCTCATCATTTTAATAAAAGAAATAAATTTTATAGCGGAATGAAAAAAACTGACCTCCTTACCACCCGTGAACAATACTAAAACTGCCATTTCTCTCATCCTATCTAACATAAAGTGCTAGTTTTTTCTTAGATTACTCTTTATACCTTATGAATACATAAAAGTCGAATTATATTATATTAATTATAAATTTGACTGCACGATCCAATTTTTCAGTGGTTGCGTTCCACTTAAATTATTTTTTACTAAAATATAATCACTCAAAAATTAATATAATTCGACTTTTATGTATTCATGAGGTATAAAGAGTAATCTAAGAAAAAACTAGCACTTAATGTTTTGATAAGATGAGAGAAATGGCAGTTTTAGTAATGTTCACGGCCGGTAAGGTGACCAATTTTTTTTTATTCCGCTATAAAATTTATTTCTTTGGTTATAAAGTTGAAAAGTGTTCATCAACATGTAGAACCATGCTTTATTATACTTATTTCACCAAAAATTCGGAAAAAAATCGACCCAGCTAACCTAAAAATCTTAATTTTATCCGTTGTGAAGGCAAATTTTGTGGATATCGCGGATATTCCGAAAAAATGACCCGGCGCATGAGGCTATTCGAATCCCCCATAAGCCTGTACTGCCTAGAAAAGTGGAACAGACTATACAATTTCTAAACCCGAATGAGACTGTTCTGGGATACTAACTCGTCTTTAGCGAGCAAATGAATTTCGAAGATAGCACGATCCTTATCGATGTATCAATTTCAGTCTTGCTTGGACTGTGAAGTGAAGAGGCTTCCCACCCCTCCAACCTCGTCTCAAGCGCCAGTTAGTGCCAACCGCGTCAAATAGTCAGCAAATGATCCTCCCTGTTCTGTTAGTTCCCTAACAAGGGGACCTTTAGGACTGCGGCACGGGATACAGAGAGCTCACAGTAAGTTACCACTTTTCGTGCTCTGAGACGCGACCGTGAAATTCGGAAATCTCCGAGTGCTACAGCAGCCTTAAGGCATCAACAAAGCTATTCAGTATGAATAAATAAACTTGAAGAGAAATTCTAAGAGAAAAGATAAGATTAGATCGCGTAATAACTCCAAAATTTGTTTACAGTGTATAATAGACGCTAAATACGAGACAAATAAATTAAAATCAAAGAGAAAAAAATTTCAGTTGCCGAGTCGCGAACCAGCGTCCACCCCGGTTAGAAAAAGCTTTATTGATGCATTAACAAACTCCACCACCGAACTCGCCGGTAACGGAGGAGCTCGGAAGAGGTGTTATCTGAGATAAGCGGGTTAGGGTTGTGTCGGCGCGAAATTTGAAAAAGATTGCAATCTTTGAACGTTAATATCTCCTAAACTTACGGCGAGAAACGTCTATTAAAAAAGACGCGTCTTTTTAATTTTGATCCTCTATCGACCTATGCTAGTCTCATTCAAAAGTCAAGAGACACCTATTTTTACACTCCTTGTTAGATTGCTCTTTGTATCCACTGAATATACAGGGTTCATTATAAAAGTAATGCGCATGATTTCATTGTGACGCAACTATCAATTGTTGCGTACTCGGATTGGTTGGAAAATGAGGTGTGAGGTCTGTTCTTTCAATCGCGCCCAATTTCAGCTCAATCCGAGCAGTGAGAGCTGTGGAACGTGTCTTTGCGTAAAGTGTGTTTTTTGTCTTTGTAACACGGCGTGATGGACAGTATGAAAGTAATGCGCATTTTCTGGGAAAAATATTTTCATTGATCCTATCGTCGCAAAAGCATAATAATTTCCAAAATAGTCCATTCCTGCATCTATGCATCTGCGGAGACGTGTCTGTCAGACCTGGAAGGCACCATAAAACTCCTCCACAGGAAGGCCTTTCAAAAACGATGTCACGTGCGTTTCGATGTTTTCCGCGGACTCCCAATATTTTCCTTTCAATTCTCTCTTCAATCGAGGGAACAAAAAAAGGTCACACGGGGCTACACCGGGGCTGTAAGTTGGCTGGAGGACCACTGGCGCCCTGCTTCGGGCCAGGAAGTTGGTGACGATGAAGGCCGTGTGGCTGGGGGCGTTGTCGTAGTGGAGTTTGACCGTGTCTTCGATGTCAGCCCTCGCGCGCAGACCTTCTGCATTTGCAGATCCTCGGTCAAAATTCCATGAACCGCAAGTGTGGACAAGTTTAAGGTGTCAGCGATTTGCTGGATACTCAATCGACGGTTAGAACGCAGAACTTGGCTCACGCGTGTCACATTTTCATCGGCTCTGGCCGTTGTTGGGCGTCCGGAGCGGCGTTCGTCAACGACCATCTCCCGGCCTTCTTTGAACGCCTTGTGCCTCCTCCCGGATTGTGATCTTGAAATTCAGTCCTCTTTAAAGACCTCTTGAAGCATCTGGAATATTTTGGTTGCATTCTTTCCAAGTCGCACGTAAAACTTGACGTACCGCTGTTCAAGCGAACTGTCCATCACGCCGTGTTACAAAGACAAAAAACACACTTTACGTAAAGACACGTTCCACAGCTCTCACTGCTCGGATCGAGCTGAAATTGGGCGCGTTTGAAATAACAGACTTCAATCCCCATTTTCCAACCAATCCGAGTACGCAACAATAGATAGTTGCGTCACAATGAAATCATGCGCATTACTTTTATAATGAACCCTGTATGATAGTTGCATCAGACTGCTTTTTGAGAAACCTTATTAAAATGCTTGTTTTTTCTTAGATTACTCTTTGTATCCACTGAATATATAAAAGTTGCATCAGACTACTTTTCGAGTAACCTTATCTCACTAAAAATAAAAAAGTAGTATGTAACCTTGGAAAAAATTTGATCATGTAACCCAATATACATATTAACTGTATTGTTTCTCATGTAACCAAGAACTTATCATGAGAGAAATTGAGATAAATGTAGTTTTCATCTGCAGATTATTCTGAATAAATATATAGAATTTATATTTTGACTTTCATACCCAAGACTCATAGACCTGAGATTATAAAACAGATTGATCTGAAACTCTCTCTCAGGAAAGAACATTTAAGATGAAGTAGGAGATTGATTCTTTAGTATGAATAACTTTCAGAAACATCTATGAAAAATAAAATTTCTTCCAATACAAACTAATTCATTAACATTATTCATAACATTAACATAATTCATACTTTGATCTGATGATATTTGAAAACTCCCCTCCCTTTTCAGTCCACCTATGGTCATCAGGATCAAGGCTGCAGTGTGAGATGCCACTTACAGGATAGTGACGCCTGATAAAGAAATAATTAAAAACAATGAGATTGAAATAATTTATTCAAGATTACTCAAAAAACTGATTAAGCCAAGGATATGTTAAATTAATAAAATCTTTTGAACTTAAATTGTTTGGTGTTCCACCTACTCTAAGGAGTGTAATAGTGAACTTTGGATGAATACCATAGGCATCTGTTAAAATCCTGGTACTTACTTGCATTGGTTAAGTACTTACATAGATGTGAGACTTTACAAATGAATAGAATGCTATAGTAGGGTACACACTTCATTGAAATTTTTAATATATGTTATTCCAATTGAAAAAATGAAGAAAAATATTCAGAGATTTTAATACATTAAGATCAACTTTGACCCTATAATTTTGGAAATATTTCTATTTCTCAGTTAAATCATGAAAGAAGACGCCTTCTCTAAACTTTTCAAGTACTTCTATCCCCTGTTATCCTAATCTTCTCATCCTATACACCGAAGTATCTGATTAATAAGTTTTACTTTGTTGTAACAGTTCTTTACGAACCATATCACTCGTTCCTACCTTTCTTATATCCAGAATACTAGACTTGTCTTCTGGGTTCCATATAATACCAAGAGTTCTTGCCCATGTATAATACAGATGTGGGTGCCTCAGTAGTAAAACAGGTTATTATTATAAGTTTACAACACCAAATGTCCCCAATTCTAACCCTAGAATAGGACATTTTCCTCTCAGGGTAAAGGCTCAATGCAAGCCTTTTTACATTTAGAACCTCATCATAAATGTGCAAAATAGGATGTTTGTGAGGACTCAATTACATGAATAAATAATGCCTTAATAATAATAAATATTGGAACACCAAATACTACTAAAACGATCATAACATTCAAGAATTTCTTTTGTAAATTCCTCAAATTTTAATGTATTGTATGAGTACATAAAAAATCAAAAAGAAACACTTCTCAACTTATAAATGGTTTAATTAATCATTATTGCCTAATGAAGAGCTATTTAAATTTTTGGTTGTGTACATCTTAAGGTTTCACTTCGAAAATAGAATGAGGTATAATGAAATTTTAAAGAAGTTTTGAGTACTTATTAAATTCATATTACAAATGCTTAACATCTAAGGAAAGGTGAGCTGATTCAGTTCATGGCACATCTTCCACAGTTTTAAAAATAAATTATTAACAGTTCAAAATTAACCACTTATCAGTAGAGGATGAATATTAGTTGAGATATACTTTAAAAAATGTATGTAGTTCATAAGAACTTCGGTCAAAAATAATTTTTAAACAAACTTTCCAAAGAATTTAATGAGCAACCCTTTTGGCCTGTAACTAATTCATTTACCAAATAAAGATATTTATGGAGAAAACTAAAAATTTACCTAAAAAATAACTTCCTTTTACTATCTGTAAGAGTGATGCCTTGTCCAGACACTTTGAAATGAACCACAGTTGGTGATGGCATTGGATTCCTGGAGAAGAGAGTGGAGATGGCACGTCTCACAGCTTGTGGCCCAGTCAAGGATTCTGTATCCACTGACAGCAGGTACAGGACATTGCAAGCTAATAAAAAGGGTCAACAATGACTTAAATGAAATAGCAGTAGACCAATGAGGGAAAACACACAGCTAAAATGTTTTTAAATGCATCTTCTTCACTGCAGCTTTGACATAAGTTAGGACTTTACATGCATTACATATCGCATAACTGCATCACCATCAATGCCTAACTTGTAAGTTATATGAGAAGTTCATATTTGTTACAGAGGTAATAAAGCTAATTATGCAAGATGAGGAATGGGTATTATGCTCTTAATTTTTTTAAGAGAGAGTTTCTATTTTAAAAGTATGGTATCAATAAGAAAAAACCTTTGGGATTAGATTCAGTGAATGCCACAATAAATAAAGCCTTTCCCTTTTAATAAAAATATCTTAAAATGTCTTAAATTATCTGCCAATGAGTGGAAAAGGTCGTTCTCATCCAAATTTCCTCAGAATTTAAGTGAAAATCAACCAAAGTTAACTATAAATCTTAATTATATCGCTTAAGATCTGAATCTGTGCATAATTGTTACCCATGCCTTTTCAATTCTTTCATAGGACAAAACTGCTTAGAAATAAGGAACAGGCTATGGTTATCTTTCTCATCCATGTTATTTTTTCCTATCAAATTTTAAGCACACAACATTCTTCTTTTTTTTCAGTCTCTGTATTGCTCATGTTTGAACATTCTTAGGACATACTGTATTTTGGTTTTGATACTTTTGTAAATATGTGTGATTTCTGATATTAATTTATTTGTAATAATTTTACTTGTAAAATATTGGTAAATGACATAAGTCTATTCTGCTAAATTATTATTCAAATATCATAGTTGTATGAAACATCTGTTTTCCAAGAAAAATATTCCAGAAATGTATAGCATTAAGTAAAATGTAAAAAGTATATGATGATGCAATTTATTTGAATGTAACACGACTGGATTGAAAAAATAGGATGAGACTAACTTTAATCGAATTGTGTCATATTTCTATGAGTATTATGATTTGTAGACTGATTGTAATTTGTTTCTTATGTATTTCAGTCGGTGTTTTGGATTTGTGGCAAGAAAACCCTCCACTAAGGGTGACAATCAGTGTCATATATTTGCTGAACTAGACCCTGGACAACCTGCTACAGCTATTGTGAATTTTGTTACCAGAGTTATGATGGCTGGTACAGTAGATAAAGCATCTAACATAGTGTAATCACCTTATTGTTATAAACATCATTATGAAAGAAATCAGCACCAGTGACAAAAAATGTGCCTAGTTATTTTATATCAAGAATAATGTCCTTAATTGGTATTATTGATGCAATCAAACTTAATCTTTCTGTTATGGTCCCAAATATTTATACTTCTCTAATATATCTATAAAAGCATAAATTATGTTGTTATAACTAGAAAATTCTATTTTTAACATTAATCTTTAGTGTGAGAGCATATGCTATAACTTAATATTTTCTACATGATATTTTCAGTCATTTTCTGTATGTGAGCTATTATGCTTGTTTGTTTTATGTGACAAATAGTTGGTGTATATATTATTATATAACCATGGTGCTTCATTAAATGGAAATTGTATTGTTGATATGCATTGTGAGTTTTTTCATCTATAAGGCTTTATTGATGTTGCATAGCCCATTGATAAAAATATTTATATCACCTATGGTTGGAAAGTAAACCAAAAGATATATACAGGGTGCATTATAAAAGTAATGTGCATGATTTTATTGAGACGCAAGTATCTATTGTTGCGTATTTGGATTGGTCAAAAAATGAGGTGTGAAGTTTGTTCTTTCAAACAAGCCAAATTTCAGCTCCATCTGAGCAGTGAGAGCTGAGGAACGTGTCTTTGCGTAAAGTGTGTTTTTTGTCATTGTAACACGGGATTCAAGGATTCTTAAAAAATTTTAAAACCTTGTATCGAAAAGAAGTGGTTAGAACTAAATAGACACATTGGAAAATGGAAATAATAGATACAATATAGTATGTAATAGACACAATGGAAAATGGAAATAACCTGTGCAGCATTTCAGTGCTTACTGCAATGGAAATGGCTCACAAAGCGTGGGAAGAGGTTAGCTTACAGACAATTGTAAATTGTTTTATAGCCTGCGGATTCATCAAGATTAGGAATGCAAGGATGGAAATGATATGGTTCAACAAGATCTGCAAGATGAGGGACCTTTTTGAGTGCTTGGAATAGACTTCCAGAGGTTCCCATATCTTTCAACGATGACAATAATGTTGTCACAGCAGGTACATTGTCTGATGAAGACATTATGAAACAGTCAATTGTGGTCAATCAACAGATTTCTGACAATGGAGATGAAGATGACGATGTTCCGATGGTGTCTTCTAAGGAAGCAACCTTTTTTTTAATAGGCTTGCGTCGTTTTTTCGTAAAGTCTGAAATGGATAACATCCAATCTGGTTGTGTGTTCAAAGCAGTGAGCACTTTGGAAAATGCTATGGACCAGATTGCAGCCAACCAAGCGACCCAAAGGAAAATAACCGATTTTTTTAATGAAGAAATGATATAAAATTTTTTATTATAAATAAATTGATCCACTTGTATTATTATAATATGTATCTTTGTTTTTTTGAGTATTCACAATCTCATACAATGACAAGAAATCCGTGTACACAGATTTCTTTAATAAAATATAACTTTCTTCAATTCAAATTTTTACTTTCAGCCCCTCTTTAATTCGAACTCTCACTATTTCAAAAAACTCGATAATTCGAATTTTTTGTTTGGTCCCTATAAATTCGAATTATTGAGAGTCTACTGTATAATGAAAATAAGAATGTTAAATATATTTTATACATACATCCTCACTAAGAACAAAAGGGAATAATATCATTTTTTACCTGCACCTTGCTGAAGAAGGATCTGATTTGAACTCGGTAATCCATCAGTAGCAGACACTCCTCTGTTATGAGAGGGATCAGCCTCAGGTAAAATTAACTGACATGGTAATGCCATTGCTGTGAGAGAATGCTGGTATACAAGGGCAGATAATGAGCCTGAAAGTAATGAAGAACTATGATAATTTTGAGAACATTTAAGGAGAATGATTGAAATAGAATATAAACACTTCATGCAGAGGGATTTACTCCTCTTATCCTCAATTCTCTTCATTATATCAACAAATGGTCATGGGTTCCATGACAAATGAAAAATTTTCAAATTTTAAAAATTGTTTTCTATAACTACACTAAAGATAGATCAATAAAACTTAACATTATAAACGAGTATATTTTTAATCAGGAAAATAATCCAGAATTGTATACGTGTTATGGGTTTGATTCTAGACAGTATACTTGATTTTACCCAAGAATACATTGGATGCATAAGAAGAATTAATAAAGACAAAGAAATAACAATAAGAAAATATTTGGCATAAAAGGTCCAATAATATATCACGTACCATGCCAAATTTAGACGTGCCTGAAAAATATCTAAAATCATCTTCAGGGAAGACGGCATCACTAATCTTTTGCGCAAACAATGAGTCCGATAAATCTCCTGGTCCAGTGACATACCAACCCGGGTATTAAAGGAAGTTGCGGTAAGCATCCCTCATTTTCTTAAAGAAATATTTGAGAAATTTCTAGACTTGGTGAATCCTCCCCTTGCCAGCTTGCAAGGTATATATGTACACTGAGATAATGCCCTTTATAATGAATATGATGAAGCATCACTTTGTTGTTATATCATAAAAGAAAAAAAAATAAAATTTGGTAACTTCCACAGGGTTCAAATAATTACGACCAGTTTCATCACCATGATACAAAACCAGTAACATTATTGAAACCCTGAGGAAGTTAGCAAATTCTGATTTTTTCTTTTGTAAGGTTCATGTTGAGCAATGTGTAAAGAAAATAGCCTTTCAAAAACATTTTTATTTATTCATTATTAAATATAATCACTGACTGATTTCACTTATTAAATGTATCTAATAAGGAAAAAATAAAAATTTGTTTGAATGTCTATATAGTTCAAACATCAGCTCAACGTATTTTACTTTGATTTCCATTTATTTATTTATTTAATCATGACCACTGCAATTTGATCATTAGATCAGGTGGCAGTGATGGTGTAGGAGTCCATATTACAATGAATTAACTGGCATTCACCCAAAGACGGGAGGAAAACCCCTCCAAAAACCCCCCCGTAGACAATTGGTAGTTTTACAATATACATATATACAATTTTACAATACATTAAAAATACAGAATACAATATACATGTATATACCATTCAGTATACAGTATACTTAATACATATAAATTGCTTATAAACAAAACACACTAATTATACATTATACTTATATATACATACAGTAAGACCCCGCTTAACACTGTTTCAGTATAATGTGTTTTTTTGGGTTCCCCTGAAATGCACACTGTATTGATACTTGATGTATATGTGTGCAAAGGAAACGGCCATGCACCAACCAAAAGAGGTTCGATGTATAGCGACAGTGTTTACTGTGCATCTTTTTCAACGATCTTTTGTTACTTAACCCAGAATAAAGGTTTCAACTGTATTCTCCGAAGTCAGAGCATACCCACTTCACAAGCCATGTGATTGAGGAAACGGAAAAAACGACTTTCCATCCGGATTGACAATGAATTCCAACCAAATGTGCCATTAAGTCAAGCAATTATAATGAAAAAGTGAGAAAAATATTTATATTAAATAAATAAAAAATATCTATATTCAGAATGAAAAATTCGACACCAGTGAAAATTTTGTCGGTAATGTTGTCTTCATAAAACTCTCATTAAAAATATATTATAGAATTGCTTGCTGTCAGCAAGCACACCTTTACTCGTATATAATATACCGTATTTTTTGGACCATAAGACGCACTTTTTCTTCACCAAAAAGTGGGGAGAAAAGTGCCTGCGTCTTATGGTCCGAATAGAAGACTGACACTGACGCTGTACTAAGACGCTGACACTAATGCCGGGCATTCGTATCAGAGCTGCAGCGGGACCCGCTGCAGCCGACCCGCAGGATCAAATATTATTCTGTAATACATTACTAAATTCTGTTATACATTATTTTAGTAAAGCCTTCAAATCAGTAGACTAGTAAATTCATTGATCATGCCTCACTTTGATTATGGTGACATTGTTTACCAAGATCTATCAAGAGATCTAGCCAATAAGCTCCAACGCATCCAGAATGTGTCCGTTCGATCTATATTTAATTTGAGAAAATTCGACCATATTTCCGGTACATTTAAAAAATTAGATAGGATAAAACTCGAAACTCGCAAACAACTATACATTCTAACATTCTCATGCACTGTTTTGCAAACGCAATCTCCTGAATATCTCTTTTCCGAATTTGTAAGATTTGAGTCCGTCCATAATTGTAATACTAGAGGGAGATTCAATTTATTAATACCGAACCACAGAACGGAGACATATCACAAATCATTTATTATAACTGCTACCACGCTCTGGAATACCATTCTCTCCCACATAAAACCTTCCATTTCCACCCAATCTTTCAGAAGAAAATGTCTTACTTATCTTAATCATATATCCAATTCATCTCCTGTATCAACAGTCATCACATCTCTACAGCACTGATCAACGCTCTCTCTACTGCTCCTTTCACTCTTAACCTCCAATTCATTTAACTATGCATCTGTCCTGAAATATTCTTTTTTTTGCAGCTCAGTCCAATATCTTCTAATTTTATTATCTACACTTTGCCTCTCTTTTCGGCAATCAACTTAAATATACCATTGGATGTTTTTAATTACCTGTTTAGTTATAAGATATGTTTTCAAATTTAACATGATCTGACTCATTGATTATCTTGTAAAATTGAAATTTTAGTATTCTGTTTTTAGATAATTCTATCAGAAGGTTTGTGCAGGTTTTTCACACCCCCCTTCATTATGGGTGTTTTCCTGCAGTGGATTTTTTTTTCTAAGAATTTTCTTAGGTTTTTATATCCACTTAAATCTCTCTTATAATCATTATTTTTCTCTTTCTAATTCTTTTGGTACTTTAAACTTCTTTTAAAGAGGTTAGATGGAAGAAGAGACTTTTTAGTCTCAATCTCGCCTCCAAAATAAAGACTATTAAATATTTTATTACACTATTTGGATCAGAATATTTTTTGTCCTATTTTTCTCCTCTAAAAACCATTATGGTCAGGTGCGTCTTATGGTCCGAAAAATACGGTATATCCCCAAAGCGTCTATATATAATATATATAACATATAGCGGCGGGTTTTTAAGTTTCGGAAAAAGAAAGTAGTCCGGGGGAGCAATATCTGGGCTGTAGGGTGGGTGAGGCAGGGTTTTTCACCAGGAAGTTGGAAACAATGAACGCGGTGTGGGCCCGCGCATTGTCGTGATGCAGGACCCACGAGGCGGCGATAGCTGGTCGGACACGGAAGATGCGTTTTCGCAGTCTTTCGAGAACTTGCAGTGAAATAAGTTTGTCCGATAACATTCTCACACTCATTCGACGGTCAGTGTTCAATAATTTTTTCACTCGCGCCACACTGTCGCCCGTTTTTTAGGTCGAAGGGCGTCCGGAGCGCTCGGCGTCTTCTCTCCCATCTCGAAAAAGCTTGTGCCGCTCAAATGCAGTTGATCTGATCGTTACACTGTTTCCGTAAGCTGCCCTTATGAGTTTATGTCTCCTTGCCGTTTTATCCGAGTTTTTAACGCAGAATTTCACTGCGTAGCGCTGCTCCAGCAAACGGTCCATTGCGTACCGTGACGAGGTCACTTGACAGAGATCCGAGAAAACTAAAATACACAGAACGCAAAACTGGGAATCGACTTCCAATTGTTGTCAGCGCTTCGTTACAGCCCCCCCTCTATTTGAAATCCAAAAAATTCCCGTCTGACCGTCCGCGCGTGCAGGAAAAAATCAGTCCTACTACTTTCAGGACACACCATGTATATCCCCAGAAGCGTCTGTATATAATAGATATATATTATAGGATTACAAATGTCAGACCTTAACTGCTGGGGCCAAATGCTCGCAGAATTTTTTGCGTAATGGCCTTGTGAATCTCACCTGGGAAAAATCGGAAAACGTACCAACCTATCATGGGTTCGATTCTAGGAGGCCCCAAAATTGACTTTCACCATAAAGAATGTGAAATTTGTAAATATTTACTCAATTAATTTAACATTATCATGTCTACTTTGACTTACTGGCGGCCATTACTACAGTAAAGTCTGTCGCGCCGCCGTCAATAGCGGAAAAGTTGTGCATACTTGCTCCAGAGGGTAAGATATAGGTTCTAAACCTGGCAGAGCATTCCAATCATGAAGACATTAAGATTCTAACCTACATACATGTGTCATTATTATTAAAACAATTTTTAACTTCTTATCTCAAGTACATTTGTTATATCTATTTCTGCAGAAGGAAATCAAACCTATCAAGGAGTGTAAACATGGGTGTCCTTTTCAAACTATTATAGGGAGAGAGGATAAGAAATTCATTTGTAAATTGTCATTTTTTCATGGTGGACAATGGTCCCCCCCCCCAGCTAGGACTCTTTTCTCTGATTATGATTTTCTCTCCTGGTTTCTATTTTGGAATTATTACACGAAATTGATCAAATCTCTTTGGGATTTATCAGCAAGATGTGATATGGGTCTTACATCAGAAAAAAGTAGTGGCTAGGAGCTTCCCTAACAATCAAGGTTGGTTCTGCCAGATAAGTCTAGGATACAATGAGTATTTAAATGAAACATGCTTCAAGATATTCTCCAGAGTCCATGAAACTGAAGTAGTCTGTATGCAAGATGGTCAGTTATCATTCAGAATCTTATGAATATGTAAAGAGTTAGCCATGAATCTAGAATAACACAAAACATTTCCATATGTAGATATGGTCAAAAACTTGAATCTTGAACGGAAAGATGAATTTTTATCAATTCATACCAATTGATAATCCACCTTGTTTTATTGCTATATTAAAAAAAAATTAAGGCATTATGGGGAATTTTTGAAAAATAAAATAATATTTGTTTTTGAGACAGAATAAAAATACGTATTTACTTGGTATAAAATTTGAAGCATATTATTATTGAAAGAAATTCTCAACCAGAGATACTTATCAAAATGAGAATTTTTTCATCACTCGCATATTTTTCTGATTTTGGTGAAAGGGATCACAAAAACACTTTTTAGAACACTAAACATTCAGCTTCATTCTCACAAATGTTAAATCGAAGTTGATTATTTACGGAAAAACACTCTAAGACTGCAATCACATCTACAGTGATTACATCTACGTAAATACCCTGCAAGTTGCTTTCTGTGGTGGCACAGAGGAGTAAACACTATCATACATGAAGCCTATGAATATAGCATATCATGTGAGAAAAATTATTAAAATGAATTATCCTTTAATCTATTTCTTATAATTTACAGGCATCAGGTGAGTAGAGCTGGCAGGATGGTCAAAGAATATTGATCAAGTCTTCCGCAAACATACTTTCCCGTAACTTATCTAGCAATTATATGGCAGCATACAATGAGTTCACCAATTGATAACATGTGAGACTAGAGGGGGATTAGTGTGCAGGCTGATGTATAGTTCTACAGTTGATTAATTAATACTATAATTTGATATCTGAAGATGAATGAGCTTTAACAAGCAAGCATTTCAGTATTCCTATTAAATAGGGTAATTTTTTACAAAAGAAAAATAAGTACATGAGAGTAATCTTAAGCATAGATCTAACATGGAATGTGAGGAAAATAATTTCTGCCATAAAGACTTGAATTGGACATAGAAAACTAATCAAATGAATTAATACTTACTAAAAACAGGCTCATTAATGCAACCTTTCAGTTTGACACCCCTGGATGTTGGTTCAATAAGAAAGTGGCGGACCAATTCATTCGAAATATCCACATTGGAATTTGAAGAGGCTGAGATACGATTGGTCATATTAGCAGGAGGAGTGGCAACCTTCAGAGCCAGACCAAATGCACCAGGAAAGGAATTAGAATCTCTAACGATGAACGTTCCAGGTTGTTTATCCTTCAGAATAGCTATTGCTGCAGAAATATATTTTTAAATAAATTTTTTAATAATAAAATGCTAATCTCTTCTTAGATTACCTACTTAGACTTAGTACTTCAATTACTTATCATTATAAGTTATATAATCGAGACTCATAGTCCCGATAGCATAATTCAGATTGAACCGAAACTCGCTCTCGGGTATTCGATCAAAAACTACAGTTATACACAAGATATCGTCTCAGAATAACCTGTAAATGAAAATAACAACATTTATCTCAATTTCTCTCATGACAAGTTTATTGTAACGTTAGAAAGAGAAAAGTTTTTGGGGAAGAAACTGGACTGCATGATCAAATTTCTCGAGGGTTACATTCCCTTAGATAATTGGTATAATTTGACTTTCATTTATTCATAAGATTTAAAGAGTAAGCTGAGAAAAAAACAAAGCACAGCAAAAACGTATGAGCATGTGGAAAACATTAAAGAAAAGGCAATAAAAATTGCCGAATCCCAATCGGTGTTACCTCGGAACCATTAAACCACATTGATTTGGTGCGTTTGCCAATTCTAAGACCAATACTTAGAATCACTCAACCCTTGAAATTATCCTTTAACTGTTATGCCCATGGTGTAATTGTCTATAAATATAGACTGATATAAGGAGTAAGTAATTCAGTTCAGTAATTAATAACATTACTGCACCAATTTGTACTGAAAATGTAAAATAATGTTGTTCTTACAAGAGGACCTTTAAGGCAGTGCCTAATGAACAACCGTATTTTGATTTTTTCCATCATAAAATTTATTGTTTTAAAATATTTTTAACAGAAAATGTTTTACGACCATAGCTATCGTACGTTAATGGTTCAATTGTGGTGCGACAAAGAAAGAGTAGTGGGAGATACCTAATCCCAAGGAATTTTATATCCAAGACTAATCCCAACCCTATACGAACTTCATGAAATTAAACATTATCTATACTACATAAATTTTAGGATAGCAGGAAATTCATGCTTACCTTGAAATTATACTGAATAAGTATTTACACTTTGATGCTTCGGAAAAATCTTAAAACTTTTTTTGTAAAATCTTCAAAGCTCATATATTTTTGGGTGATAATTGAAATAGAAGCGATTGATACATTTATAGGAAATTGGAAAATACAAGTTGATTGGCATTTAAATTCTATAGCCTCCTGGAAGAAGACATAGTTGAAGTCCATTGAACAAATGATGACCTCAATGTACTGAAAATGTAATTAATGATGCTAAGCATTAAGCCAATATTTTCAATTTTTTCTTCCATGGTGTATTTACACCCACTAGTATATCAGGTACCATGGCAAACTTTGATGCAGATTTAGAATTGGCAAACACTTTAAATTCCATTCTAAGATTGATGTCAGTATTATATATAACTGATGTTATTGGCACATTTTTAGAATGGAATTTTTTAGAGAAATATTAACTTCTCTTTTATTAATCGAAACAAATAAATAAAAAATCTACATGTAATTTCACTAAGCAAATTATTTTACATTAATAACTGTAGGGCTAGGAACCGACCTTAATAAAAAAACATTGCTCACCTTCTTCTCTTGATATAGTTGGCTTATACCAAAATCGTGATGTGTCCCTCACAAACTTAACGTGAGCAGGACTAACCTCATGATGCTCCCCATGATCAAGTCTTGGAAGAGTAAAAGAGCTGGTTGATAACTGCTTATGGTTTACAGCATTCTTCACTGAACTGAGACTCTGAGTTCCATGCATATCTGGACATACTACTTCCTGGAATCTCTCCTTTCTATGAAAAAATTATTGCTTAAGATTCCCAGGATAATAGGGATGAATATTGAAGGCCTTTACTTACTAAAACAGATAAATTTACAATAAACTGATAATACCTGAAAGTTTGTGGACTTTTGGGAGGAAGACTTGCTTTTCCTTGATTCTCCGTAACAGGGTTCTGCTCTGCATATCCCACGGGTATGGAATTTCCATTTGAATATGGGGTGCGTGGATGCACAGGAAATGCTGGAGTTTGTGGTCTAGCCTTTCCTTTAAGAATTTCATCTCCCATATCTTCATCCTCTCCCCAGTTCATTGAAGCTGTTGCCCATGATGAAAGACTATCATCCCTAGATTGTGATATCTGTTCATAAAATATCTAATAAGTATTTGTACAGATTTTTATAGAAGATAATTTTATCTCTACCTCTAAGAGACAATGAAATAGTCCTATCAGACTATCACAAAAGATATAAAATATTTAAAATGAATTGTAAGAAAAGTCAAAATTCTTTGAATTTATTGGGGTTTGGCAACTATAATGTATCATTACTTATTAAACATCCCAATTATATTGAGTTTAATGACAGAAAATAGAAGGCAAACTATAAATACATTTCATAAGCATTTAAAATTCTGTGCCATTTCATATAAATCATGCTGGTATGGAAGAATTATTTCATGTAAGAAAATAAATAGGGTTTCATGTAGCTCATGTGTATCAATCACAATATATATCTTAAGATAAAATTCAGAGACAATTATGTAAGTGATTATATTTCCAGGTTAGTGAGTCAATTCAATAAAATCAGATTTAACAAGCTTTGCGATGTGAACCTTACTAAAAACTAAGCATTATGGTGAAACAAACACCATCTATAGTCTTTTCTAAGGACTTATTTGATAATAATGAAATAAATTTTTCATAATCTCAATTAGCTAAAATTATAAGCTTTGTTAAGGTAAACATAATGATGACATGGGAAAAATTGCAGTTACTGCATTACTCAATTACATTTTTATCTCAAATAAAGACAAATGAATGGAGGTTATCCTAGATAGTTTTTAAAAACCTAGTACTAAGCTTTAAAAATTCTTCAAATGGGTATTACAACATTTTATAATCTACCCAAGATATTAAACCATTTTCAAATTCTGGAGAAAAATGTAAATGGTCATACCAGGTAAAAAGGTGGGACTATGAAGACTATATAGCATAAATTCACTATCTCAGCCAGAATAAATTATACATTTATGATTTTATTGAGAGAATAAAATATACAATGATTTGAAATTTAAACTCTACTTTAGTTAAATGACTTTTGTTAAATTTTTTTAAACTCATAAATAGGAACAACAAAAGAAGCAGAGTAAATATGACACAAAAATTATTCCCAGGAAATTTGCGGCTCATAAAAATAATCCAAGATAAAAATTCTGGTTTATTATTATGTATTAAGTATTAATGATTTCCATTATGTTCTCGGAATATAAGGTTCTTTTAAAGGTGAAGTTCAAATTTGTAAAACAAAATTATAATTATATAAAAATTTTGAATAAAGTAATTATTTCATTTACAAAAATAAATTGGGACAATGTCATGATAAGGCCAACTCATTGAAGTATACTCTCCAAAATGTTCATGCATAGCAATAGAACATTTTTTCCTTCTGTCCATCCCAGCAAGCTAATTTTCAGAAAACATTCCAAACTCTCTAGAATAGTAAACTGTCAATACAATTAAACTACCTGTAAAAAGCACCCTAAACCTGAAATTACATCAAAATTTAACTATCAAAAATGACAGATACCAAACAATTCATTTTACTTTCCTTGCATCCGTCCTAACAAACTAAGGTATACTATTTCCAACCCATCTTCTTAAACACTAAAATTTTACTTAGAAACCCAAAAAACCCTACCTCACTCATTAGCAATTGGGTATTTATTAAATTACATTAAAAGTATGTAATTATGTTACTGTAAGCCACTGAAATAAAAAATGAAACCAAATTCAAATAACATGATCCAACTCTAGAACAACAAACCAGATATTATTACTATATTGGTGTCTTTATTCAGATATATCTAGCGTAGCCTAAAGAATAAGAATGTTACCATCCTATACAGGTATATAATCTTATACTTCTCAATTTGATACATAAGGACTCACAAGGGGACCTTTAGGACTGCGGCACGGGATATTGAATGAGACCGGTATGGATGTGTAGCTTAGGTATTACTTATAACAACCTGAAAATACTAGGGGCCAACGCTCCCTCGTTTCTTTATAATTAATGTTTAAAAATCGTCAATTTTAGCCGTTTCCAATATAAGCCCCGCGGCAACGACTTACCTAGAAGCAAATGGTGGCGTGCTGCTAGCGTGTGAGATTTCTAGGAATACTATGCGTGATTCGAACCCGATATACCCTTTTTGTTTTTTTCTCTTCAATTATTTTCTTTTTTTGGCAAACTTTTTATCAATTTAAATGCTGTCTTATTATTTTACACTTTATAACTTTTGGATTTTAAATGTTTAAATTATATGAGCCATAAAAAAATAAAATAATAAGACAGCATTTAAATTGATAAAAAGTTTGCCAAAAAAAAGAAAATAATTGAAGAGAAAAAAACAAAAAGGGTATATCGGGTTCGAATCACGCATAGTATTCCTAGAAATCTCACACGCTAGCAGCACGCCACCATTTGCTTCTAGGTAAGTCGTTGCCGCGGGGCTTATATTGGAAACGGCTAAAATTGACGATTTTTAAACATTAATTACAAAGAAACGAGGGAGCGTTGGCCCCTAGTATTTTCAGGTTATTATAAGTAATACCTAAGCTACACATCCATACCGGTCTCATTCAATATCCCGTGCCGCAGTCCTAAAGGTCCCCTTGTCAGAGTAAGACACCTGCTAAGTATCTATCTGCAAACAAACGAAAACGATGAAGAGTGACAAGAGTCAATCTATATGTCTAATGAAGATGTAATATATGATTATATGTCATTATATGATAATAAGTCACTGAAGATGGAATCTTGACTTTGGAAATATATGTTAAGAGTTTAATAATATACCTGTGCTATCCCAGCAAAGTTGGACATTACAGAAACAGAAGTGAAACAACTCTGAGATGAATCTCATTTTCTGCTCCTTATGTATGTAATCTAACAGCTTTAAGTTATCTCTTTTGTTTCTTCAATAAATTCATATCTCACATCCTTTCTAAGGATGAAAAATTAATTAACTACCAATTAACTTATTACATATCAAGACTGAAATTTAATGCATGAATAACCACTGCATTACTCTCAAACCAGAAATAAAAACCTATTTAGAAAAAATTATTCTATTTCTTCTAATTGAATGCATAGGAGGGATTCCCAAACTTATATGTAATACTTACTGGAGTCGTTCTATCATCCATCAAGATTACATTATCTTTTGACTTATTCCCAACAGCTGCATATTCATGTGCTCTCTTAACAGCCACAAATGGCCTTTCTCCATCATTATTTTCATCATCACAGGCAGAAAATAATCCCAAGCCAATTGTTTTAAAGGCGCTTTCTTCCTTCACATAAGTGCTCTTTGTACTAGTTATTCCATAGCCACAGGCACTCTCTCTTGACTTCCCAGTAATGATGGGCGAAGCTGCTTCAGACAACATGGTTCTCTCACTATCTGAAAGGCTAATACTAAGGGGCACATTCTCCCCTGTTTTGGAACCATCTTTCCAGCTCCCATCCCATTCCTCAGAATTCTTACGATACCGGAGAAAATTGTTTTCAAGGGGTACTGGGATGTCACTTGTGCATCCATTTTCTTTCTCAGTAGTTTTTTCTTCTGCTTGAAAAGAAGGCTGTCCGCAAGATGTAGAGTTCCATTGCTGATATGTACGTAACTCCTTCAACAAACTAAATTCCTGAGGATGACGATCTTGCCTTGTTTTACTCTCCCGTCTGTCTCTAAGTTTTTGCTGTTGTAGTTGTAACCAAGTCAAGTTGCAATATCCATCAGATGAAGGGTACCTGTTTTCCAAATAAACATGGCTGAGATCAATTATTAATAGGATATGGCTTACTCAAAGTTCAAAGGGGGATATGAAATTAAAATCAAAAAGCAATTGCCAAAATTACAAATGAAAGAAATATATAATACTTGTTTTTATTTTATTGGCGAATAAGTTGTACAACACTAATTTTTATTTTCTCCAATCCTATAGAAATTACAGAAATGAAAAGCCATCAAAAATTTTAAACAATTTATTAAGATAAAGGATAAAAACTAAATAATTCAAGATATTTGGGAGTAGAATGCCGCTTTCTTCTTCCACTTTCAGACTTTTTAATTCTTTTAACCTTCAACAAATAATTCATTCCATCATCTTCTTTTATGTTCCTTTGGTAAATTCACCTAAATTCTTCCATAAAAAACTTGGACATCTTTAAAACAAATACTAACTGAGTAATATATGCAAATTAAAGCTATGCATGACTACCTACAGCTACTAGACATGATCAAGTTAAACCATCAAAATGCCTACAGTTACCTACAGTAGCGGTTTGAAGTGGAGGGTAAGTAAAGAGGAAGTGATTCAGTGTATATTATTTCTTTAGTTTCCAACTCATCTAATTTCTTTACACTGAGCTGCCAATGTAGGAGATAAACATATTAGGGACTTCTGTGATTTCTTCACAATGTGCATACCTATCTAAGCAATGTCTCTTTTTCCTCAGCCTTTAACAAAGGAACTGTTGTACTGCACACATAATGGTCTATAAAAATTGAGAAATTAAATCATCCATCAATCAACATATCCCTATACTTTTCCCCATCAAAGGAATTTCACCTTATACACCAGTTTAAATATTTGTGCTGCCTTAAGAGAATATCTCTTTTGTTTTAGCAAACCTCTTCAAAAGAATTTAATGGGTTTCAAAATGGACGGTGAAGGAAAAGTAACTACAAGGATCAAGTCATTGACTTAAATTGATACTTCCTATCCTCACCATTCTCATTAAAACATTATCCTCAATGTTATATACCATAGAACTGAAAAATATTTGGGTTATATTTTAATCAAAAGTAACATTATAGAGAATTTATAGAAAACTAAGTCTTGCGCACACAACACTATGGGCCGGGAGCAAATTTTGGCATCAAAGAGATGTAATAAAATATGCAACAGACAGACATGATAGTTTTATCTTGTTTAGTTGTCTACATACTTCATGACCCTTATGTCCCCATTTTGATAAAGAATGGAAGAATCAATACTGGACCAAACTTTTAAAGGGTAAACTTGAACTTAAACATTAATACTACACTTAAATACTTTTTCTTGGAGTTTTCCAGGTAAATATTGTTTACTTATTTGTTAATAACATCTCAAATAATTTATTCCTTTATTAAACATATGGAGCACGAGGCACATAGCTATAATATAATAAGATCACTTGCATTGGAATAAAATATCCATCCCTTCATTCTAATAATTTCTTTAAATAAGGAACTTTGATGTAGGCTCTTTAGGCAAGAGATAGGGTCATTTCAAGAATAGTAATTTCACTACTTCTCGTAACGTAAAAAAGCAGCGAAAGTTGCTTGGACTAATTTTAAGTATATTTGATGATATATTCAGGAGGATAACACAAGGATAACTAAGTAGTTCTGCTCAGAGACCTTGGATGACAAGGGCTACAGGATAAGCGGGGAGCGACCGTGTCACCGTTTGCAGAGTACAATAGCAGAAACAAATAGCGAGACAGTTTAGACAGACAATATCTATGATAATCTATCGTTATTTTTCACGTACACATGGATGAATAATTATACGGGAGTTCACAACATTTCTACGAAATACTTAAGCACTAAAAATTAAACTTAAAAGGTCCATTGAATAAATGAATTGTGAACACCGATGTACTAAAATTAATTTATAATGAATGGTTATGGAGGCAAAGCTTTCTGTTTTTATAAATACACATTTCAGGGTCTCCGATATCCCATTTTTGTTTTCGAAATACGAGAATTTATAACAGAGAAGATGGATAAAAGAACTCGCCATAAAACATACGTTAGATTAAATAGGCTGACAGTATGCTCCTAAGAAACCACGAGCTCAAAGCATACCGTTAAGAGATAAAAAAATCATTCAGTCCAAGAATTGATAGACAGGATAATACACAAGAAACGTAGAAGAGAGAAAAACGAAGTAAATGAGATATCCAAATATGGCAACCACTGAGGCTAAATCTGGAGTTTCCTTACGTCAGTTCAGGTGCAGCGACGTTCTTCGAAGCTTTCCTAACAAGACCAGGACTTGATAGTTCTTCGTGCATGTCCTCTCTTGGTTTTCTCTCGGGAACAGTACCGTATGTAAAGGGCATTCCGTCCTTCCTCGCGTGGTACGGAATGTCCTCGTCGTCGGAGGTACAGAGGTCTGGAATATTTTCCACCGTCATCAGCATGTCACCTAGCAGCTCGTCCAAATGCTGCTCGTGCGAGGGCGGAACCGATACCAGCGCCTTATAGCGGCTCAGCTCGGAATCACTCGGTCTAAGAGGAGGGTCTGCAGGTCCCTTAGAAATAGTGGCATAAAGGGAGCCGTCCAGAGGGCCTATCAAGTGCTCAAGGACCCTTTCACCTGAATGAAATAAATATTGTTACCCTTTCTTCAATCATAGGTCAAATACATTAAACATGTAGGAGATTTTCAGCATTTTTAAGTGAAATATTCATAATAATCCCTATGCATCGCCGGTAAACATTACAGAAACTCTCTTACATCAAAGCGCACTGTATGTAAAATAAAAGTTCCAAGATTCATACACACAAAAAAATGTAGAACACTTGGACATTCAATTGATCCGACTACTCAAAATGAAGACTTGAATATTCACTAATTTGATAATTTCGACAGATATCGTTTCTCTAATTCGTTTAATATACGTCTGAGCTAGAAGAAGAAAGTAAATATTGTAAATATTTGATGAGAGATAAATAAATTATCTATAAGCGACGGAAATTCGAGTTGCAAGACATGAAAATAGAATGTTTAAGATGGAGTTCAATCTGACTAAGAGGATGGAGATCGAGGGAACTTGCCATTAAGATAAATAAAATCTTTCATACTATAGACTTGAAATGTACCTTTAGGAAAGGATACTCGACGCCTATTAAAAAAATGAACTATTTTGAAGTTGCAGAAATATCATAGACTCATCTCAAACGGTGAGAAACGAATGAAATATATCTATTATATATAGACGCTTCTGGGGGATATCTATACATATAGACGCTTCGTGGGGATATCTATTATATATAGACGCTTCGGGGGGATATATATCTATACATATAGACGCTTCGGGGGGATATATATAACATATATATATATAGGATATTAATGTCAGGCCCAAACCGCTGGGGCCACGGAGTTGCCGATTTTTTTCCGTAATGGCCAACTAAATCTCACCTAGGAAAAATTGGGAAACCGATCCTACCTGTCTTGGATTCGATTCTAGGAGGCCCCAAAAATCGATTTTCCCCATTAAGAATGCATTGGGCCGTTTTTCAAATGATTTTAAAAATACTTCCCATTAACCTAGAAGAATAAGATTTCATGTAGCTATTGCTACTATATATATCTATAGAAAAATATTATTGTTTACGTCCAACCGGTCATGGGTTCGATGCCAGGAGGTGAAATACTTTCGGATTTTGAAAAATCCTAGCTCTATAAATATGAAATATAGATCTTTCAAACTTTTTACACGTAAAGATACATATAAAATGTACTTTGGAAAAAATCAACAGTTGCCTATGTGTCACGGGTTCGATTCCAGAGCGTCCCGTAATCTCGATTTTCCCCGTTAAGAATGCATGGAGCCGTTTTTCAAATAATTTTTAAAATACTTCCCATTAAGCTAGAACAATAAGATTTCATAGCGCTATTATCATCATGAATTTCTACGAAAAAATGCTATTGTTTACGCGCAACCGGTCATGGGTTCGATGCCAGGAGGTGAAATATTTTCAAATTTCGAAAAATCGTAGCACCACTAATATCGTTCATAGATCATTCAAACTTTCTACGTTTATAGATACGTATAAAATGTACGATTTTAAAAATTAACAGGTGCCTATGAGCCATGGGTTCGATTCAAGAGCGACCCGTAATCTCGATTTTTCCCGTATGGAAAGCATTGACAACATTCCTGAAAGCATTTCATGACATTTCCCGACCGCGCAGAGGTTCAAAATTTCACACAGCCATAAAAAGGACCATTCTTACATAAAAGCGACCGTAATAATGTCCTATATGGTCCTTGGTTCAATTCGAGGGGGCGTTAACAAATATTTCAAATGAAATGCATAGGGAAATAAGGACTCATTTTGAGATACTTCCTTAGGTTATTTCGATTTGAAATTTCTGATGTTAATACGGGTTATCATACATAAGCTAAGGATGACAGTGATTTTCGTAGGATGGCCTTGGTTCGACGCCAGGGCGGGCATAACGCTGCCGTACAAAATGCATGGGAAATCGAATTCAGTATATTGTCAGCTGCGAAACTGTCCTTTAGTTAGCTTGACTCATCCGAATAAAGTCTTTCGGAAGATCATACATTCTTTTAAAATATATTTTTCGATTGCTTGCTGTAAGCAAGCACACCTTTACTCGTACAGATATATATATATATATAGGATATTAATGTCAGGCCCAAACCGCTTTGGCCACGGAGCCGCCGATTTTTTTCCGTAATGGCCAACTAAATCTCACCTAGGAAAAATTGGGAAACCGACCCTACCTATCATGGGATCGATTCTAGGAGGCCCCAAATATCGATTTTCCCCATTAAGAATGCATTGGGCCGTTTTTCAAATGATTTTAAAAATACTTCCCATTAACCTAGAAGGATAAGATTTCATGTAGCTATTGCTACTATATATATCTACGGAAATATGCTATTTTTTACGTACAAACGGTCATGGGTTCGATTCCAGGAGGTGAAAAAGTTTCAAATTTCGAAAAATCGTAGCTCTCTTAATATGATATTTTGATCATTCAAACTTTCTACACGTATAGATACGTATATAGTGTACATCGAAAAAAATCAACAGTTGCCTATGTGTCACGGGTTCGGTTCCAGAGCGTCCCGTAATCTCGATTTTCCCCATTAAGAATGCATGGGGCCGTTTTTCAAATAATTTTAAAAATACTTCCCATTAAGTTAAAAGAATAAAATTTCATGTAGCTATTGCTGATATATATATATCTACGGAAAAATGTAATATTTAACGCACAATCGGTCCTGGGTTCGATGCCAGGAGGTGAAATATTTTTGAATTTTAAAAAATCGTAGCTCTATTAATATCGTACATAGACCATTCAAACATTTAACACGTATAGATACTTACAAAATGTAATTGGAAAAAAATCAGCATTTGCCTATGTGTCACGGGTTCGATTCCAGAGCGACCCGTAATCTCGATTCTTCCCGTTTAAAATACATTGGCCATATTTCCGAATGCTTTTTATAACACTTCCCAACCGCGCAGAGGTTCAAAATTTCACACAGCCATTAAGGGGACCATTCTTATATAAAAGGTATCCTAAGACTATCGTAAAAGGTGGTTGGTTCGATGCTAGGGGGCGTTAATTAATTCTCCATGTGAAATACATAGGGAATTAAGGGCTCATTTTAAGGTACTTCCTGAATGAATTTCCTTTTGCAATTCGGGGTGTTTATAAAGTCCACCATACTCAAGCGAAAGATTACAGTAATTTTAGCAGGATGACCTTGGTTCGACGCCGGTGCGGGATTTTAGCTGCCGAAATAAATGCATCGGAAATCGTATTCAGTGCATTTTCAGCTGCGTTAATGCCCTTTACTTAATGCTTAGCAACGTTTGAGCAGAGTAATCTTTCGATAAATTTTATTATTCACTAAAGATAAATTATTGCATTGCTTGCTGTAAGCAAGCGCACCTTTACTCGTATAACATATATATATATAGGATATTAATGTCAGGCCCAAACCGCTTCGGCCACGGAGCCGCCGATTTTTTTACGTAATGGCCCACTAAATCTCACTTAGGAAAAATTCGGAAATCCACTCTACCTATCATGGGTTCGATTCAAGGAGGCCCCAAAAATCGACTTTCCACCGTAAGGATGCATGGGGCCGTTTTTTAAACAATTTTTAAAAATACCTCCCATTGGGATAGAACAATGAAATTTCATATTGCTATTGCGTTTATATATATCTACGCAAAAATGCTATTTTTACGCGCAACCGGTCATGGGTTCGATGCCAGGAGGTGAATTATTTTCAAATTTCGAAAAATCGTAGCTCTCCTAATATGAGACATAGATAATTCAAATTTTTTACACTTATAGGTACGTAAACAATATACTTCGAAAAAAATTATCACGTGCCTACGTATTACGGGTTCGATTCCAGAGCGTCCCGTAATCTCGATTTTCCCCGTTAAGAATGCATGGGGCCTTTTTTCAAATAATTTTAAATATACTTCCCATTAAGTTTAAAGAATAAGATTTCGTGTAGCTTTTGCTAATATATATGTCTACGGAAAAATGTTGTATTTTACGTACAATCGGTCCTGGGTTCGATGCCAAGAGGTGAAATATTTTCAGATTTTGAAAAATCGTAGCTCCCTTAATATCGTACATAGACCATTCAAACGTTCAACACGTATAGATACTTAAAAAATGTACTTGGAAAAAAATCAGCACCTGCTTATGTGTCACGGGTTCGATTCCAGAGCGTCCCGTAAACTCGATTTTTGTCATAAGGAATGTATTGGCCATGTTTGCGAAAGCTTTTTATGACAATCCCCAACCACGCAGAGGTTCAAAATTTCACACAACCATAGAAGGGACCATTCTTACATTACAGCGATCGTAATTATGTCCTTAAAGGTCGTTGGTTCGATGCTAGGGGGCGTTAACTATATCTCCATTGAAATGCATAGGGAATTTAGGACACATTTTGAGGTACTTCCTGAATGAATTTCCTTTTCATATTCGGAATATTTATAAAGTCAATCATACACAAGCCAATAATGACAGCATAATTCGTTGGATGGCCTTGGTTCGACGCCAGGGCGGTAATAATGCTGCGGGAAGAAATGCATGGGAAATCAAAATCAATGCAATGCTCGCTCCGAAAATGTCATTCACGTTATGTGTAGAATGGCCTTTCAGAATATATTTCGAAAAATCTTACATTTTATTTAAGGATATATTATAACATTGCTTGCTGTAAGCAAGCGCACCTTTACTCGTATATAATAGATACAGGATATATATATATGTAGGATATTAATGTCAGGCCCAAACGGCTGGGGCCACGGAGCCGCCGATTTTTTAACGTAATTGCCCACTAAATCTCACTCAGGAAAAATTCGGAAATCCACCCTACCTAGCATGGGTTCGATTCTAGGAGGCCCAAAAATCGACTTTCTCCCGTAAGGATGCATGGGGCCGTTTTTCAAATAATTTTTAAAAATACTTTCCATTATGTTAGAATAATGAGATTTTGTGTGGCTATTGCTATCATCTATATCTACGGGAAATGCTTTTTTTACGCGCAATCGGTCATGGGTTCGATGCCAGGAGGTGAAATATTTTCAAATTTTGAAAAATCGTAACTCTCTTAATATGTTAGATAGATGTTTCAAATTTTTTATACTTATAGGTACGTATATAATATACTTTGAAAAAAATCAACACTTGCCTATGTGTCACGGGTTCGACTCCAGAACGTCCCGTAATCTCGATTTTCCCCGTTAAGAATGCAAGGGGCCGTTTTTCAAATTATTTTAAAAATACTTCCGATGAAGGAAGAAGAATAAGATTTCATGTAGCTATTGCTTATATATATATGTCTACGAAAAAATGCAATATTTTACGCACAACTGGTCATGGGTTCGATGCCAGGAATTGAAATATTTTCAGATTTTGAACAATCATAGCTCTCTAAGTATGATACTCAGATCATGCAAACTTTCAAAACAAATAGATACGTTTCTATTTTACATTGGAAAAAATCAGCATTTGCCTATGTGTCATGGGATCTATTCCAGAGCATCCCGTAATGTTGATTTTTCTCATTAGGAATGCATTGACCATATTTCCGAAAGCTTTTTATGACACTTCCAAACCGCGCAGAGGTTCAAAATTTCACACATCCATAAAAGGGACCATTCTCATATAAGAGTATCCCTAAAATTGTCGTAAATGGTCGTTGGTTCGATGCTAGGGGGCGATAACTAAATCTGCGTATGAAATGCATAGGGAATGTAGGAGTCATTTTGAGGTACTTCCTTAATGTATTTCCACTTGAAATTTGGCATGTTTATATGGATTATCATACTTAAGCGAGAGATGACAGTGATTTCTGTAGGATGGCCTTGGTTCGAAGCCGGGGCGGTAATAATGCTGTCAAGAAAAAGCATACGAAATCGAAGTCAATGCGAGGTACGCTGCGTAAATGTTCTTTAGTTAGTTTAGTAAAAATCGTAGTTTTTTAAAGATAAAGTTTTATTAAAAGATATATTCTCCGATTGCTTGCTGTAAGCAAGCAATGCTATAATATATCTTTTAATAAAATGTAAGATTTTTCGAAATATTATACTATAATTTTTAATTTTAATTTATTACTATAATATCAATATGAGCATCCATATGAAATTCTATTCTTCTAAATGCGTGGGAAGTATTTTTTTTAATCTTTGAAAGCGGGCCCATGCATTCTTATGGGGGAAAGAGGATATTTGGGGCCTCCTAGAATCGTTCTCATAATAGGTAGGGTCGGTTTCCTATTTTTTCCCAGGTAAGACTCAGTGGACCTTCTTATGAAAATATCAGCGGGGTCGTGGTTCCTCTGTAGTTTGGGCAGGACATTCGTATCGACACACATAGAATTCCTAACAACATTAAAATTGGGTGTCTTGACACTCCGTGCCGTTTAAAACAAGGCGATTTGCAGGATATTTTCTATAAAGAAGTAGATTAGTGAATTATCATACTGCTGACCGACACTTCTAGCCACAAGGCACAAGACTGTTGCCGAAATATTTTTTTAAATGTAAGTAGAAATAGAATCTGTTTTTTGCTTAAATTTTCATGAAGAAATTATTAGTAATTATTAATTATTATTTAGCCTGTATTTTGTCGTCAATCCTTCATAATTTATCAATTAAAAGCTATTATAATTATTCTAAATAAACTGCACTGTTATTACAAAAATAGATGAGTTGCATTTCTCATTTACAATGCTCCATTTAGTTCTAGGGACTTAGAACCTTAAATAAGTTCAGTGAAAATGAACCTCAAAGATGTTTTTGTACTACGGAGAATACTTGTGATTTCATCACGACCAGATGTTAAACTGCTGCAGAAAAATTCATGGGAAAATGTGGATGGTTGATTTTGTTGTTTGGGATCAATATAATTCCAAAAAGTATTTCGAAACACTACTGTCTCTTTTAAAAATTAACTTCACGAAATATGTAAGAATATAGAAGATTTCTACCGAATACTGGTTCCAGGCTCGTTTCTTAAACCTCACGTACTCCACCAACGGACTACGAGTGCTTCGGGGGGCGGTGGTGTGAGATACATTTACATACGTAGCCCGCAAAACGCATTGAGGAGTATGGCAGATTGAGTCAAGACAACGATTCTTTCATAATTGCAGAAATTCAGTTGTAAAAGGTTGCAATGAATACATGCATAGAGCTAGTAAAGAAATGAAAATGAAACTGTTAATACTGACGATTTCAGAAAAAATTGGCGCCGAAAAACTGTATTCAATTGAATTTGGCAAAATATTCACTTTTCACGAAATAAAACGAGTTTAAAATCAAAAAGGATACCGAAGTTGATTTAAGTAACCCAACTTAATTCATAAGGTCTTCTTAGAAGAAAGAGTTAAGAGGCCGATCTGTAGACAAAATTGGTTTTCTATACGCATTCTTATGCAACACACACTGTAGATACCAATGGAATATAGAATTCACGGCAGGTTGTAACAGATAACGGCAACGACGCATTTCAGAGCAAACCCTATAAAAGAAAAATATTCGGCAACGCCAACAGAGCATGCGCGACTCGGATGACGTCATCGAGGCAACGATTGCCATAGAAGGCAACGCAAGCAGTCGTGAAGGGAAGTCAATGCGATATAGGACACATGTGCGATAGGTCAGTAATCAAAATAGCAAACGGAAATTCATCATCCATTCAAGAATTAGACTCTGCAGTGATAATCTTACGTTTAATTTAATCATTATAATCACAGTAAAAAAAAATATTACAGTTTTTAATAAGAAATGGTCTACAATTTGTAATTAAAACTCTTTCCATATACTAGTAAATGCATAATTGGAGACGAATTGACAAAACATTTCTAACTTCTAATACTAACATTTTAAATGCAAAAAATCCGTCTCTCATTCAATGGACAACGTATTATCGGGCGGTATTCTTTTCTTTCAATTTTCGCGGTCGCTTATAATAACCTCTTCATCGTAAATAAACATTTGGATAATAAAGTAATTACCTTGGCATAACAATTAAAGACGGTAGATACGATTTCGTCAATTTCAGCATTCGTTATAGGTGATCATTTTTCTGAAAAGAAAATGAAGTATATTTTAACCGTGGGTTGAACTAGTGAGCCAATCTAACCTACCTATATTTTGTAAATGGATACGCAATTTTTCCCCATAACTGTTTAATCGATTCATAGACTTTTTTAACACCGTTTCAACGTAGGGAAGTCTGTTAAAGAACATACGCAAGATCCTTCAAAAACTGGATAAGTTCTAAAGTTCGAAGATCTGCTGAAAATGAAATGAAATTTATTTTAAATTCAATTAATGTAGTTCTTAAGCACTTTGTTGTTCTCATCTTTCATACAGAAAGGTTTTAAAACCAAGTCATTCATTCTTTTCTATAAATGTTGCAACAGCGCGCTGGGTTCTTCCGTTTCATATACATGGGGCTTTTAGGAGTACGCTTTCCATTCTATCGTGAAACGTAAAATAGAATCGTCACGTTTAAAAGATAAGCTGAATTACAGCACTTTACAATTGCCGAAACTTACACCTAGGATATAAAATTACATGTGTCTTGGAATTCCCGACACCTTATAAACATTGACTGATAATTTCACTTCAATCACACAATCGTACAAGGCGAGTTGGTGGTTTGTTCGTTGTAAGTAGGGAACAAGTTACGAATGCTATGTACCACTGAAGATATTTGGATGGATATAGTTAGTTCCAAAATCATAGGCAGTCTTGCTTTATGGAAGAATCAAATAGACACGTAAGCAGGTTCATAATTCCGCAAAATCCTCAGAAGTATCGTTTTTAATGTAGAAAATTAAGATTTTCGGTTTCGTTTTTAGTCGATTATATACAAAAGAAAAATAAGTACATGAGAGTAATCTTAAGCATAGATCTAACATGGAATGTGAGGAAAATAATTTCTGCCATAAAGACTTGAATTGGACATAGAAAACTAATCAAATGAATTAATACTTACTAAAAACAGGCTCATTAATGCAACCTTTCAGTTTGACACCCCTGGATGTTGGTTCAATAAGAAAGTGGCGGACCAATTCATTCGAAATATCCACATTGGAATTTGAAGAGGCTGAGATACGATTGGTCATATTAGCAGGAGGAGTGGCAACCTTCAGAGCCAGACCAAATGCACCAGGAAAGGAATTAGAATCTCTAACGATGAACGTTCCAGGTTGTTTATCCTTCAGAATAGCTATTGCTGCAGAAATATATTTTTAAATAAATTTTTTAATAATAAAATGCTAATCTCTTCTTAGATTACCTACTTAGACTTAGTACTTCAATTACTTATCATTATAAGTTATATAATCGAGACTCATAGTCCCGATAGCATAATTCAGATTGAACCGAAACTCGCTCTCGGGTATTCGATCAAAAACTACAGTTATACACAAGATATCGTCTCAGAATAACCTGTAAATGAAAATAACAACATTTATCTCAATTTCTCTCATGACAAGTTTATTGTAACGTTAGAAAGAGAAAAGTTTTTGGGGAAGAAACTGGACTGCATGATCAAATTTCTCGAGGGTTACATTCCCTTAGATAATTGGTATAATTTGACTTTCATTTATTCATAAGATTTAAAGAGTAAGCTGAGAAAAAAACAAAGCACAGCAAAAACGTATGAGCATGTGGAAAACATTAAAGAAAAGGCAATAAAAATTGCCGAATCCCAATCGGTGTTACCTCGGAACCATTAAACCACATTGATTTGGTGCGTTTGCCAATTCTAAGACCAATACTTAGAATCACTCAACCCTTGAAATTATCCTTTAACTGTTATGCCCATGGTGTAATTGTCTATAAATATAGACTGATATAAGGAGTAAGTAATTCAGTTCAGTAATTAATAACATTACTGCACCAATTTGTACTGAAAATGTAAAATAATGTTGTTCTTACAAGAGGACCTTTAAGGCAGTGCCTAATGAACAACCGTATTTTGATTTTTTCCATCATAAAATTTATTGTTTTAAAATATTTTTAACAGAAAATGTTTTACGACCATAGCTATCGTACGTTAATGGTTCAATTGTGGTGCGACAAAGAAAGAGTAGTGGGAGATACCTAATCCCAAGGAATTTTATATCCAAGACTAATCCCAACCCTATACGAACTTCATGAAATTAAACATTATCTATACTACATAAATTTTAGGATAGCAGGAAATTCATGCTTACCTTGAAATTATACTGAATAAGTATTTACACTTTGATGCTTCGGAAAAATCTTAAAACTTTTTTTGTAAAATCTTCAAAGCTCATATATTTTTGGGTGATAATTGAAATAGAAGCGATTGATACATTTATAGGAAATTGGAAAATACAAGTCGACTGGCTCTGGAGGAACTTACGGCCGAGAGATCTTTACGAGTACTTTTCCTTGTTGTTCCGTGTCCTTCTATGATAGAGATGGACTCCTGTTCTGATGACACCTTGTCAGTGATTCCTGCTGCATCTGAGGACTCCCCCAACGCTGAGATCAAGTAGCCGCTGTCACATTAAAAGATTTCCAAATGCTGATGGATATAAGAGACCAACCTGTGCGAAACTTTGCCAAGCAGCAATTTATGCGATACTTCATTTTAGTGTAACACCGCACAATTGACCTTCATTCCTCTTCTTCCGCTGAACGAATTAACGATTTTGAATTTCAAACTGTAACTTCTAAAAGGAAATTTAACACTCCTTCTCCACCCACAGTAAAACCTTTTGATCACATTCCTACCTCTAATTCCTACAAGTAAAGGTGTGCTTGCTGACAGCAAGCAATCGAAAAATATATCATTTAATAAAACGTAACATTTTACGAAAGATTATTCGGATAAGTCATGCTAAGAAAAGGAGATTTTCGCAGTGGACAATGCAGTGAATTCGATTTCCAATGCATTTCTTACGGCAGCATTATTCCCGCCCCGGCGTCGAACCAAGGCCATCTTACGAATATCACTGTCATTTATCGCTTATGTACGATTACCTTTATAAACACCCCGAATTTCAAAGGGAAATTCATTCAGGAAGTACCTTATAATGAGTCCTTTATTCACTTTGCATTTTTTAAGAAGTAATAGTTTACGCCCCCTAAAATCGAACCAACGACAATTTACGATACTATTATGGTCGCTTTTAACTGAGAATGGTCCCTTTTATGGCTATGTGAAATTTTGAACCTCTGCACGGTTGGGAAGTGTTAAAAAGCTTTCAGGTATATGGCCAATGCATTCCTTAGGCGAAAAATCGAATTTATGGGACGCTCTGGAATCGAACCCGTGACACATAAGCAGGTGCTGATTTTTTTCAAAGTACACTATGCATGTATCTATACGTTTAGAAAGTTTTAATGATCTACGGAAACGGTTAAGAGCTCGGTTTTTCAAAATTAGAGAATATTTCACATCCTGGCATCAAACCCATGACCAATTGTGCGTAAAATATTGCATTTTTCCGTAGATATGTATAGTAGCAATAGCTACATGAAATCTTATCCTTCTAGGTTAATGGGAAATATTTTAAAAAATTATTTGAAAAACGGCCCCATGCATCCTTACGGGGTAAAGTCGATTTTTGGGGCCACCTAGAATCGAACCCATGATAGGTAGGGTGGATTTCTGAATTTTTCCAGAGTGAGATTTAGTGGGCCATTACGTAAAAAAATCGGCGGCTCCGTGGCCAAAGCGGTTTGGGCCTGACATTAATATCCTATATATATCTATTATATATAGACGCTTCGGGGGGATATATATATATACGAGTGAAGGTGCGCTTGCTTACAGCAAGCAATTTAATAATATATCTTTTAATAAAATGTAAAATTTCCCGAAATATGATCCGAAAGGCCATTCTAAACATAACGTAAATGACATTTTCGCAGCAAGCATTGCATTGATTTCGATTTCCCATGCATATCTTACTGCAGCATTATTACCGCCCTGGTGTCGAACCAGGGCCATCCAACGAATTATTCTTTCATTATTGGCTTGAGTATGATTGACTTTATAAATATTCCGAATATTAAAAGGAAATTCATTCAGGAAGTACCTCAAAATGTGTCCTATATTCCCTATGCATTTCAAATGGAGATATAGTTAACGCCCCCTAGCATCGAACCAAGGACCTTTTACGACTATCTTAGGATAGCTTTTATATGAGAATGGTCCTCTTAATAACTGTGTGAAATTTTGAACCTCGGCGCGGCTAGGAAGTGCCCTAAAAAGGTTTCGGAAATATGGCCAATGTATTTTAAACGGGAAAAATCGAATTTACGGGACGCTCTGGAATCGAACCCATGATACATAGGGAAATGCTGATTTTTTTCGAAGTAAAAAATATACTTATCTATTTGTGTTGAAAATTTGAATGATCTAGGTATAAGATAAATAGAGCAACGATTTTTCAAAATTTGAAAGATATTCACGACCTGGCATCGAACCCATGACCGGTTGTACGTAATCAATGGCATTTTTCCGTACATATATACAATAGCAATAGCCACATGAAATTTTAACTTTCTAGTGTAATGGGAAGTATTTAAAAAATTATTTGAAAAACGGCCCCAAGCATTCTTAATGGGGAAGATCGAGATTACGGGTTGCTCTGGAATCGAACCCGTGACACATAGGCAACTGTTGATTTTTTCAAAGTACATTTTATACGTATCTATTTGTTTAAAAAGTGTGAATGATCTAAGTATAATATTAAGGAAGCTAGAATTTTTTAAAATTCGAAAATATTTCACCTCCTGGCATCGAACCCATGACCAGTTGAGCGTGAAATATTGCATTATCCCGGAGATATCTTTATTAAGAATAGCTGCACGAAATCTTATTTTTTTAACTTAATGGGAAGTATTTTTAAAATTATTTGAAAAACGGCCCCATGCATTCCTAACGGGGAAAATCGAGATTACGGGACGCTCTGGAATCGAACCCGTGACACGTAGGCAACTGTTGATTTTTTTTGAAGTATATAATATACGTACCTATAAGTGTAAAAAATTTAAATGCTCTATGTATCATATTATGAGAGCTACGATTTTTCGAAATTTGAAAATATTTCACCTCCAGGCATCGAACCCATGACCGCTTGCGCGTAAGAAATAGCATTTTTGCGTAGATATGTATAATTGCAATAGCCATAAGAAATTTCATTGTTCTATCTCAATGGAAAGTATTTTTAAAATTATTTGAAAAACGGCCCAATGCATTCTTAATGGGGAAAGTCGATTTTTGGGGCCTTCTAGAATCGAACCCATGATAGGTAGAGTGGGTTTCCCAATTTTTCCTAGGTGAGATTTAGTTGGCCATTACGGAAAAAAATTGGCGGCTCCGTGGCCCCAGCCGTTTGGGCCTGACATTAATATCCTATATATATATATATATCCCCCCGAAGCGTCTATATATAATAGATATATATATAACATACGAGTAAAGGTGTGCTTGCTGACAGCAAGCAATCGGAAAATTTCTCTTTTAATAAAACTTACGATTTTTACTGTACTAACTAAAGAACATTTACGCAGCGTACCTTGCATTGACTTTGATTTCGTATGCTTTTCTCTTGACAATATTATTACCACCAAGCCGTCAAACCAGGGCCATCCTACGGAAATCACTGTCATCTTTCGCTTATGTATGACAATCTTTATAAACATGCCAAATTTCAAATGGAAATACATTAAGGAAGTACCTTAAAATGAGTCCTAAATTCCCTATGTATTTCACATGGAGAATTAATTAACGCCCCCTATTATCGAACCAACCACCTTTTACGATAGTCTTAGGATACCTTTTATATAAGAATGGTCCCCTTAATGGCTGTGTGAAATTTTGAACCTCTGCGCGGTTGGGAAGTGTTATAAAAAGCATTCTGAAATATGGCCAATGTATTTTAAACGGGAAAAATCGAGATTACGGGTTGCTCTGGAATCGAACCCGTGATACATAGGCAAATGCCGGTTTTTTTCCAATTACATTTTGTAAGTATCTATACGTGTTGAACGTTTGAATGGTCTATGTACGACATTTAGAGAGCTACGATTTTTTAAAATTCAAAAATATTTCACCTCCTGGCATCGAACTCAGGACCGATTGTACGTAAAATACTGCATTTTTCCATAGTCATATATATTAGCAATAGCTGCATGAAATCTTTTTCTTTTAACTTAATGGGAAGTATTTTTAAAATTACTTGAAAAACGGCCCCATGCATTCTTAACGGGGAAATTCGAGATTACGGGACGCTCTGGAATCGAACCCGTGATATATAGGCAACTGTTGATTTTTTTCGAGGTATATAATATAATTCCCTATAAGTGTAAAAAATTTGAATGATCTATGTATCATATTAAGAGAGCTAGAATTCTTCAAAATTTTAAACTTTTTCACCTCCTGGCATCGAACCCATGACCAATTGTGCATAAAATACAGCATTTCCCGTAGATATAGATGATAGCAATAGCCACACAAAATCTCATTATTCTAACATAATGGAAAGTATTTTTAAAAATTATTTGAAAAACGGCCCCATGCATCCTTACGGGAGAAAGTCGATTTTTGGGCCTCCTAGAATCGAACCCATGCTAGGTAGGGTGGATTTCCGAATTTTTCCTGAGTGAGATTTAGTGGGCAATTACGTTAAAAAATCGGCGGCTCCGTGGCCCGAGCGGTTTGGGCCTGACATTAATATCCTATATATATATATATATATACGAGTAAAGGTGTGCTTGCTGACAGCAAGCAATTGGATAATTTATCTTTAGTAAAAAATAAAATTTTAAACATAAAGTAAAGGACCTTAACGCAGCTGAAAAAGCACCGAATTCGATTTCCAATGCATATCTTACTGCAGTATTATTACCGCCCTGGCGTCGAACCAAGGCCATCCAACGATTAATACTGTCATTATTGGCTTGAGTAAGATTGACTTTATAAATATTCCGAATATCAAAAGGAAATTCATTCAGGAAGTACCTCAAATTGTGTCCTAAATGTCCTATGCATTTTAAATGGAGATATAGTTAACGCCTCCTAGCATCGAACCAACGACCATTTACGATACTATTACGGTTTCATTTATGTGAGAATGGTCCCTTATATGGCTGTGTGAAATTTTGAACCTCTGCGCGGTTGGGAAGTGTCATAAAAAGCTTTCGCATATATGGCCAATGCATTCCTTATGACAAAAATCGAGATTACGGGTCGCTCTGGAATCGAACCCGTGATACATAGGCAAGTGCTGATTATTTTCGAAGTACGAAATATACGTATCTATTTGTTGTAAAAGTGTGAATGATCTACGTATCATATAAAAAGAGCTACGATTTTTCAAAATTTGAAACTTTTTCACTTCCTGGCTTCGAACCCATGACCGCTTGTACGTAATCAATGTCATTTTTCCGTAGATATATATAATAGCAGTAGCCATATGAAATTTCATTGTTCTATCTCAATGGAAAATATTTTTTAAAATTGTTTGAAAAACTGCCACATGCATTCTTAATGTGGAAAATCGAGATTACGGGACGCTCTGGAATCGAACCCGTGACACGTAGGCAAGTGTTGATTTTTTCCAAAGTAGACTATGTACGCATTTCTACGTGTAAAAAGTTTGAATGATCTATATATCATTTTAATAGAGTAACGAATTTTCAAAATCTGAAAGTATTTCACCTCCCGGCATCGAACCCATGACCGGTTGGACATAAGCTATTGCATTTTTCCGTAGATATGTATTATAGCAATAGCTACATGAAATCTTATTCTTTTAACTTAATGGGAAGTATTTTTAAAATTATTTGAAAAACGGCCCCATGCATTCTTAACGGGGAAAATGGAGATTACGGGACGCTTTGGAATCGAACCCGTGACACGTAGGCAACTGTTGATTTTTTTCAAGGTATATAATATACTTACCTATAAATGTAAAAAATTTGAATGATCTATGTATCATATAAAGAGAGCTAGAATTTTTCGAAATTAGAAAATATTTCACCTCCTGGAATCGAACCCATGACCGCTTGCGCGTAAGAAATAGCATTTTTGCGTAGATATATATAATTGCAATAGCCATATGAAATTTCATTGTTCTATCTCAATGGGAAGTATTTTTTTAAATTGTTTGAAAAACGGCCCCATGCATTCTTACGGGGGAAAGTCGATTTTTGGGGCCTCCTAGAATCGAACCAATGATAGGTAGGGTGGATTTCTGAATTTTTCCTGAGTGAGATTTAGTGGGCCATTACGTAAAAAAATCGGCGGCTCCGTGGCCGAAGCGGTTTGGGCCTGACATTAATATCATATATATATGTTATATATATATATATACGAGTAAAGGTGCGCTTGCTTACAGCAAGCAATATAATAATATATATTTTAATAAAATGTAAGATTTCCCGAAATATATTCTGAAAGGCCATTCTAAACATAACGTAAATGACATTTTCGCAGCGAGCATTGCATTGATTTCGATTTCCCATGCATATCGTACTGCAGCATTATTACCGCCCTGGCGTCGAACCAAGGCCATCCAACGAATTATACTGTCATTATCGGCTTGAGTATGATTGACTTTATAAATATTCCGAATATCAAAAGGAAATTCATTCAGGAAGTACCTCAAAATGTGTCCTAAATTCCCTATGCATTTCAAATGGAGATATAGTTAACGCCTTCTAGCATCGAACCAAGGACCTTTTACGACTATCTTAGGATAGCTTTCAAATGAGAATGGTCCCCTTAATGCCTGTGTGAAATTTTCAACCTCTGCGTGGATGGGAGGTGTAAAAAAAAAACTTTCGGAAATGTGGCCAATGTATTTTAAACGGGAAAAATCGAGATTACGGGACGCTCTGGAATCGAACCCGTGATACATAGGCATTTGCTGATTTTTTTTTAAGTACAAAACATACTTATCTATTTGCGTTGAAAATTAGAATGATCGAGGTATCAGATGAAAAGAGCTACGATTTTTCATAATTTGATAGTTTTTCACCACCTGGCATCGAACCCATGACCGGTTGTACGTAATCAATGGCATTTTTCCGTAGATATATATAATAGCAATAGCCACATGAAATTTTAACTCTCTAGCGTAATGGGAAGTATTTTTAAAATTATTTGAAAAACGGCCCCATGCATTCTTAATGGGGAAAATCGAGATTACGGGACGCTCTGGAATCGAACCCGTGATACATAGGCATTTGCTGATTTTTTTTTAAGTACAAAACATACTTATCTATTTGCGTTGAAAATTAGAATGATCGAGGTATCAGATGAAAAGAGCTACGATTTTTCATAATTTGATAGTTTTTCACCACCTGGCATCGAACCCATGACCGGTTGTACGTAATCAATGGCATTTTTCCGTAGATATATATAATAGCAATAGCCACATGAAATTTTAACTCTCTAGCGTAATGGGAAGTATTTTTAAAATTATTTGAAAAACGGCCCCATGCATTCTTAATGGGGAAAATCGAGATTACGGGACGCTCTGGAATCGAACCCGTGACACATAGGCAACTGTTGATTTTTTTCAAAGTACATTTTATATGTATCTATTTGTTTAAAAAGTGTGAATGATCTTTGTGTCATATTAAGGAAGCTAGGATTTTTTAAAATTCGAAAATATTTCACCTCCTGGCATCGAACCCATGATCAGTTACACGTAAGCGATAGCATTTTTCCGTAGATATATATGGTAGCAATAGCTACATGAAATATTATCCTTCTAGGTTAATGGGAAGTATTTTTAAAATCATTTGAAAAACGGCCCAATGCATTCTAAATGGGGAAAGTCGATTTTTGGGGCCTCCTAGAATCGAACCCATGATAGGTAGGGTCGGTTTCCCAATTTTTCCTAAGTGAGATTTAGTTGGCCATTACGGAAAAAAATCGGCGGCTCCGTGGCCAAAGCGGTTTGGGCCTGACATTAATATCATATATATATATATGTTATATATATCCCCCCGAAGCGTCTATATGTATAGACGAGTAAAGGTGCGCTTGCTTACAGCAAGCAATGCAATAATTTATCTTTAGTGAATAATAAAATTTTCGAAAGATTACTCTGCTCAAACGTTGCTTAACATTAAGTAAAGGGCATTAACACAGCTGAAAATGCACTGAATACGATTTCCGATACATTTCTTTCGGCAGCTAAAATCCCGCCCCGGCGTCGAACCAAGGCCATCCTGCTAAAATTACTGTAATCTTTTGCTTGAGTATGGTGGACTTTATAAACCCCCCGAATTGCAAAAGGAAATTCATTCAGGAAGTACCTTAAAATGAGTCCTAAATTCCCTATGTATTTCACATGGAGAATTGATTAACGCCCCCTAGCATCGAACCAACGACCTTTTACGATAATCTTAGGATAGCTTTTATATGAGAATGGTCCCCTTAATGGCTGTGTGAAATTTTGAACCTCTGCGCGGTTGGGAAGTGTTATAAAAAGCATTCGGAAATATGGCCAATGTATTTTAAACGGGAAAAATCGAGATTACGGGTCGCTCTGGAATCGAACCCGTGATACATAGGCAAGTGCTGATTTTTTTCTAATTACATTTTGTATGTATGTATATTTGTAGAAGGTTTGAATGATCTACGTACGATATTAAGGGAGCTACGATTTTTCAAAATCTGAAAATATTTCACCTCCTGGCATCGAACCCAGGACCGATTGTACGTAAAATACTACATTTTTCCGTAGACATATATATAAGCAATAGCTACATGAAATCTTATTCTTTTAACTTAAAGGGAAGTATTTTTAAAATTATTTGAAAAACGGCCCCATGCATTCCTAACGGGGAAAATCGAGATTACGGGACGCTCTGGAATCGAACCCGGGACATGTAGGCAAGTATTGATTTTTTTCGAGGTATATAATATACTTACCTATAAATGTAAAAAATTTGAATGCTCTATGTATCATATTAAGAGAGCTACGATTTTTCGAATTTTGAAAATATTTCACCTCCTGGCATCGAACCCATGACCGGTTGCGCGTAAAAAATAGCATTTTTGCGTAGATATATATAATTGCAATAGCCATATGAAATTTCATTGATCTATCTCAATGGGAAGTATTTTTTTTAATTGTTTGAAAAACGGCCCAATGCATTCTTACGGGGGAAAGTCGATTTTTGGGGCCTCCTAGAATCGAACCCATGATAGGTAGGGTCGGTTTCCCAATTTTTCCTAAGTTAGATTTAGTTGGCCATTACGCAAAAAAATCGGCGGCTCTGTGGCCAAAGCGGTTTGGGCCTGACATTAATATCCTATATATATATATGTTATATATATCCCCCCGAAGCGTCTATATATAATAGATACGAGTAAAGGAACGCTTGCTTACAGCAAGCAATCGAAAAATATATCTTTTAAAAGAATGTATGATCTTCCGAAAGACTTTATTCGGATAAGTCAAGCTAACTAAAGGACATTTTCGCAGCTGACAATGCACTGAATTCGATTTCCCATGCATTTCTTACGGCAGCATTATGCCCGCACTGGCGTCGAACCAAGGCCATCCTACGAAAATCACTGTCATCCTTCGCTTATGTACAAACACCAGAAATTTCAAATCGAAATACCCTAAGGAAGTACCTCAAAATGAGTCCTTATTTACCTATGCATTTCAATTGAAATATTTGTTAACGAACCCTAGAATCGAACCAAGGACCATATTGGACATTATTACGGTCGCTTTTATTTAAGAATGGTCCTTTTTATGGCTGTTTGAAATTTGAACCTCTGCGCGGTCGGGAAATGTCATGAAATGCTTTCAGGAATGTGGTCAATGCTTTCCATACGGGAAAAATCGAGATTACGGGTCGCTCTGGAATCGAACCCATGGCTCATACGCACCTGTTAATTTTTATAGAAGTACATTATGTACGTATCTATAAACGTAGAAAGTTTGTATGATCTATGTACGATATTAGGGGGGCTACGATTTTTCGAAATTTGAAAATATTTCACCTCCTGGCATCGAACCCATGTCCAGTTGTACGTATAATATAGCATTTTTTCGTAGAAATGCATGATGACAATAGCGCTATGAAATCTCATTGTTCTAGCTTAATGGGAAGTATTTTAAAAATTATTTGAAAAACGGCCCCATGCGATCTTAACGGGGAAAATCGAGATTACGGGACGCTCTGGAATCGAACCCGTGACACATAGGCAATTGTTGATTTTTCGCAAAGTACATTTTATACGTATCTATAGGTGTAAAAAGTTTGAATGATCTATATTTCATATTCATAGAGCTACGATTTTTCAAAATCCGAAAGTATTTCACCTCCTGGCATCGAACCCAAAACCGGTTGGACGTAAGCAATAGAATTTTTCCGTAGATATATATAGTAGCAATAGCTACATGAAATCATATCCTTCTAGGTTAAGGGGAAGTATTTTTAAAATCATTTGAAAAACGGCCCAATGCATTCTTAATGGGGAAAATCGATTTTTGGGGCCTTCTAGAATCGAACCCATGATAGGTAGGGTCGGTTTCCCAATTTTTCCTGAGTGAGATTTAGTGGGCCATTACGGAAAAAAATCGGCGGCTCCGTGGCCAAAGCGGTTTGGGCCTGACATTAATATCCTATATATATATATGTTATATATATCCCCCCGAAGCGTCTATATATAATAGATATATCCCCCCGAAGCGTCTATATGTATAGATATACGAGTAAAGGTGTGCTTGCTGACAGCAAGCAATGCAATAATTTATCTTCAGTGAAAAATAAAATTTTTCGAAGAAGACTCTGCTCAAACGTTGATGAACATAAAGTAAAGGACATTAACGCAGCTGAAAATGCACTGAATTCGATTTCCGATGCATTTCTTTCGGCAGCATAATTCCCACCCCGGCGTCGAACCAAGATCATCCTGCTAAAATCACTGTTATTTTTCGCTTGAGTATGTTTGACTTTATAAACACCCCGAATTTCAAAAGGAAATTCATTCAGGAAGTGCCTCAAAGTGACTCCTTAATTCCCTATCCATTTCTTACGAAGTTATTGTTAACGCCCCCTAGAATCGAACCAACGACCGTTCGCGAAAATCTTAGGGATGCTTTTGTATGAGAATGGTCCCTTTTACGGCTGTGTGAAATTTTGAACCTCTGCGCGGTTGGGAAGTGTCATAAAAAGCTTTCGGAAAAATGGTCAATGTATTTTAAACGGGAAAAATCGAGTTTACGGGACGCTCTGGAATCGAACTCGTGACTCCTACGTAACTGTTGATTTTGTTCGATGTACATTATGCAAGTATCTATACGTGTAGAAAGTTTGAATGACCTAAGTATCACATGAGGAGAGATACGATTTTTCAAAATTTGAAAATATTTTACCTCCTGGCATCGAACCCATGATCTTTTGTGAATAACTGATATAATTTTTGTGTAGAAACGTATATTATCCACAGTCACATGAAATTTCTTTGTACTACGTTCCCGGAAAGTATTTTTTTTTAATGGTCAAAAATCGACTCCATGCATTCTTATGGAGAAAAATCCGACTTTGGGGCCTCCCAGACTCGAACCCATGATAGGTAGAGTGGGTGTTAGATTTTTTCCTGGGTTAATTTTAGTTGGACATTACGCAAAAAAATCGGCGTGCCCGTAGCCTCAGTAGTTTGGGCCAGACATTTGTATCCTCAAATTTGTTTGACCCCCTAGTTATCTATATATAATAGATATATATATATCTATTATCTATACATATAGACGCTTCGGGGGGATATATATATATATATACGAGTAAAGGTGCGCTTGCTTACAGCAAGCAATGCAATAATTTAACTTTAGTGAATAATAAATTTTTTCGAAAGATTACTTTGCTCAAACGTTGCTAAACATAAAGTAAAGGACATTAACGCAGCTGAAAATGCACTGAATTCGATTTCCGATGCATTTCTTTCGGCAGCTAAAATCCCGCCCCGGCGTCGAACCAAGGTCATCCTGCTAAAATTACTGTGATCTTTCTCTTGAGTATGGTGGACTTTATAAACACCCCGAATTGCAAAAGGAAATTCATTCAGGAAGTACCTTAAAATGAGTCCTAAATTCCCTATGTATTTCACATGGAGTATTAATTAACGCCCCCTAGCATCGAACCAACGATCTTTATGATAATCTTAGGATAGCTTTTATATGAGAACTGTCCCCTAATGGCTGTGTGAAATTTTGAACCTCTGCGCGGTTGAGAAGTGTTGTAAAAAGCATTCGGAAATATGGCCAATGTATTTTAAACGGGAAAAATCGAGATTACGGGTCGCTCTGGAATCGAACTCGTGATACATAGGCAAGTGCTGATTTTTTTCTAATTACATTCTGTATGTATCTATACTTGTAGTAGATTTGAATAATCTATGTAGGATATTAAGGGAGCTACGATTTTTCAAAATCTGGAAATATTTCACCTCCTGGCATCGAACCCAGGACCGATTGTACGTAAAATACTACATTTTTCCGTAGACATATATATTAGCAATAGCTACATGAAATCTTATTATTTTAACTTAATGGAAAGTATTTTTAAAATTATTTGAAAAACGGCCCCATGCATTCCTAACGGGGAAAATCGAGAATTCGGGACGCTCTGGAATCGAACCCGTGACACGTAGGCAAATATTGATTTTTTTAAAGTACATTAGGTACGTATCTATACGTGTAAAAAGTTTCAATGATCTATATATCATTTTAAGAGAGCTACGATTTTTCGAATTTTGAAACTTTTTCACCTCCTGGCATCGAACCCATGACCAGTTACACGTAAGCGATAGCATTTTTCCGTAGATATATATAGTAGCAATAGCTACATGAAATCTTATCCTTCTAGGTTAATGGAAAGTATTTTTAAAATCATTTGAAAAACGGCCCAATGCATTCTAAATGGGGAAAGTCGATTTTGGGGGCCTCCTAGAATCGAACCCATGATAGGTAGGGTTGGTTTCCCAATTTTTCCTAAGTGAGATTTAGTTGGCCATTACGGAAAAAAATCGGCGGCTCCGTGGCCAAAGCGGTTTGGGCCTGACATTAATATCCTATATATATATATCCCCTATATATATATATATCCCCCCGAAGCGTCTATATGTATAGATAGATATAGGATTAAGTAAAAAAATCGGCGGCTCCGTGGCCGAAGCGGTTTGGGCCTGACATTAATATCCTATATATATATATATATATATGTTATATATATATATATCCCCCCGAAGCGTCTATATACGAGTAAAGGTGCGCTTGCTTACAGCAAGCAATGTAATAATATATATTTTAATAATAGTGAAAAATTTTTCGGTATATTATTCTGAATGACCATTCTAAACGTAAAGTAAAGGGCGTTTTCGCAGCGAGCAAAGCATTGATTCCAATTTCCCAAGCATTTCTTACTGCAGCATTATTACCGCCCTGGCATAGAACCAAGGACTCCAACGAAACACGCTGTCATTATTGGCTTGAGTATGATTGACTTTATAAATATTCCGAATATCAAAAGGAAATTCATTCAGAAAGTACCTAAAAATGTGTCCTAAATTCCCTATGCATTTCTTACGAAGGTTCGCCCCCTAGAATCGAACCAACGACCTTTTACGATAGTCTTAGGATAGCTTTTATATGAGAATGGTCCCCTTAATGGCTGTGTGAAATTTTGAACCTCTGCGCGGTTGGGAAGTGTCATAAAAAGCCTTCGGAAATATGACCAATGTATTTTAAACGGGAAAAATCGAGATTACGGGTCACTCTGGAATCGAACCCGTGATACATAGGCAAGTGCTGATTTTTTCCGAATTACATTTTGTATGTATCTATCTTTGTAGAAGGTTTGAATGATCTTTGTACGATATTAAGGGAGCTACGATTTTTCAAAATCTGAAAATATTTCACTTCCTGTCATCGAACCCAGGACCGATTGTACGTAAAATACTACATTTTTCCTTAGACATATATATTAGCAATAGCTGCATGAAATCTTATTCTTTAAACTTAATGGGAAGTATTTTTAAAATTATTTGAAAAACGGCCGCATGCATTCTTAACGGGGAAAATCAAGAATACGGGACACTCTGGAATCGAACCCGTGACACATAGGCAACTGCTGATTTTCTTCAAAGTACATCTTATATATATCTATTTGTTTAATGATGTTTAAGTTTGAATGATCTAAGTATCATATTAAGGAAGCTAGGATTTTTTTAAAATTTACGTAATAGCCATATGAAATTTCATTGTTCTATCTCAATGGAAAGTATTTTTTTAAATTGTTTGAAAAACGGCCCCATGCATCCTTACGGGGGAAAGTCGATTTTTGGGGCCTCCCAGGATCGAACCCCATGGTGGGTAGAGTAGATTTCCGAATTTTTCAACACTTATAGATACGTTTATATTGTACTTCGAAAAAAATCAACACTTGCCTACGTAACATGGGTTCGATTCCAGATCACTTTGAGGTACTTCCTTAAGGTATTTCCATTTCACATTTGGAGTGTTTATAAAGATTATCATACGTAAGCGAAAGATGACAGTGATTTTCGTAGGATGACCTTGGTTCGACGCCGGGGCGGGAATAATGCTGCCGTAAGAAATGCATGAATGCAGTGCAATGTCCGCTGCGATAATGTCTTTTAGTTTATGTTTAGCAAAGTTCAAACGGTGTAATCTTCCGGAAAAATTTATTTTTTATTAATGATTTACTATACCATTGCTTGCTGTTAGTAAAAACGCCTGAACTTGTATATAGATAGATTGTACTTCAGTCGCTTTTCACCATTTGCTTGTTCAGAAGTCATTGCCGCAGGGGTTATTTTCGAAATGGCTAGAATTGACGATTTTTAAACATGAATTACAAGGAAACGAGGGAGCGTTGGCCCCTAGTATTTTCAGGTTGTTATAAGTAATATCTAAGCTACGCATCCATACCGGTCTTATCCAATATCTCGTGCCGCAGTCCTAAAGGTCCCCTTGTAAGATTTTCCGGAATAAACTCATATTTCGGCCAACCGTAACGTGTTTCTTTATAGCATCACGACACTTATAATACTTCAGTTGAACTAATTAATTCACTCTGAATTATCGAGTCTTGGTCACGACGTCGTTAGCATTACTCCACCGTAAAACCGACTCCACAGGACGCAGCGGCTGGAATCACCATAGTGAAACGACGTCCCATTCCTGTCTTTAAATGCACCTTAAGTTCTGTAAATAATCACGAAACCTTTCTTCAACTAACTAATCTTTGCAACATGGCAGTTGAAGTCAAACATTACGTCAAGAGAATTGAGCCTATACAGTGTTTTGAGGGCTTTCAATTCGGGCACACCAAAAATAACTGTAACCTACAACCAAAATGTAGTCTATGCGGAGGCAGTCACACTATCAAGAACTGTACGCAACCTCCGAACACAGCAGCGGCTTGCATCCGTTGTAATGGAGACCACCACGGATGTCCCATGTTTAAAGAGCTGAGACGAAAAATGGTAATCAGACGTAAAGAGGCAACCCAAATTCCTCAACCAACTCCCTCAATTAACTTCGCTTCTGATCAATCCTTTCTCAGACTTCCCAAACGCATCTGCCACCCGAAATTCCATCCAAGCTCAACCTTCGCAACCTACCACCCCTTCATCTGAATCCTCTTACCTTTTAAATTGCAATTCCTTCTTCCAAAAAATCATCGACATCTCCATGAAAATTTTCTCCACTCCTATCTTACTTGAAATTGTCTTTTATACTGAAACATTAAACCTAATCAAATCCTACATTAAAAAATGTTCCCTTTTCCCAACACCCTACCCTAATCCCTAACCCACTTATTAAGTATGCACTTAAATACATGACGTGTTTAAGCGCATACTTAGTGGCCAAAGCCCACTGCTTGCGCCGACAATTTTGCCAAGTTTCACCGTACACTGGACGATCGTACAAGATATTAAAAATCTAAAAGCAGTGGAAGAAACTATTCATCCTCACTGAAATAATGAAAACTTATGACTAAATCAATGACGACATATTGTATGTCAATCTGTCGTCATGGAATTGCCATTAAAAACAAAACATTATAAATCAGAGACTTCATAAACTACTGGGACATAGACATATGCTGCCTGCAGGAAACATTCCTCAAACACATCGACAAAATACCAAACTACACCGCCATACGAAAAGACAGAAACACAACTGGAGGAGGAGTCCTCATTCACGTCAAACCAAATATAACATACTACCGTATATTACCCGCCAAAAATCTGGACGTCATCGAATACGTAGGGTAACTAACTACGTAATTAAGAAAACGAAACCTTGAACATCTACAAAATTTACATCCCTCCAGCCGCTAATCACAACAACAACCCAAAATACTCCACGTAAAAACTCAAAGACGAACTAATTAAAATACACTACCGGGAAAAACATGTTTGTAGGGGACTGGAATTCAAAACAGATATTACGTGGATCTTCAACGAACAACCAAAACGGAAATTTTCAGACGAAATTATCAGACAATTATCCCAATACTAATCTTGTCGATTTCACCACTCAAACGTGATAGATAGAACCAGATTCTACGCGGAGCGTGCCATCTCAAGTACCATTCGGGAGTCAGGTGTATTTTATTCCGCGTTTTACGGGGGAGGACGATGTAACAGAAGAGAGATTCTTGGAATGCCTTAAGATTACTAGCCACCTTAGCGGGTGGACGGAGCCGCAAACTCTTTGCATTGTTAGTTGCGCCTTAACGGCTCCGCTGAGGATTACGTAGCGGAAAATCCACACGTACTGGTAAATTACGATAATTTTAGCTCCAGTTTAAAACGTAGATTTTCACCCCGTATTTCTTCCTTAGCCATCGAAAGACTCTTTAACTCGTGTATCCAGGGTAATCTCGAATCCGTGGCAACGTTCGTACACGCTTGAGGAAAATCACGAGACAACTTAAATCCACTATAACTGAGCCCCACCTGGAAAGTGTAAAGGCTTTGCTAGAGAACCGCTTGCTATCCCAATTTCTTTTAGGACTTAAGGAATCAATCGGGCGATTTGTTCTTATCCGCAATCCCAAAACTATTTTAGAGGCGGAAGAATTTGCATTAATGGAGTAAGCGAACATTCGTAATTACGCCGCCCAACAGCCTCATCACAACTGCCCCAATCCACAGCCCGATGCGTAGTGGCAACCACAGGCTTCCATCGCGAACCTTATGCAAGATTATTCGTGCAATACTAATGGTAGGACAGTGCAGTGTAATGAAATTAACCGCAATGTTCACGCTACGGTTAAGACTCCTTCACCTACGGTTTTTCAACCGCCGTCTATTAATTTCATACCCTCCGAGCATTTATGTCGAACTTGCGGAAGGGCTGGTCATTCTTCACGACGATGCCGCTCAAAACAAAGTAATTACTTTTCTTGTGGAGCGGAAGGACACTTTTCAAAAGCGTGCATTTTGTTATTATGCGGGGTTTGTCAACAAGCAGGACATCGCCCTCTCACCTGCCCCAATAGGACCTCCATAAAGGCTTCGTAAAATGGGCTACCCCCGATTCGTCGGGTCGGGGGCAGTTTAGTTCTGGCCGTAATTCCCGTAGCAGGTCTTACGGTAGACGTCTAAATCCTAGACAAAAAACGTAAATTCCTTATGGACACCAGCGCGGCAATTACAATCGTCGATCAGAAAACAAATTCAGAAAGTCGCGAATTTCAGGAAAGAGAGACAGGCGAAGATAAGGCCGTCAAAAAAGGATCTCTCATGATGTTTTAGGGTAGACCGTAGTCTCTCGAAGGGAGAGAATTCGCGATTTCGAACCGTCTAAAGGAGAACAAAGTTGTGCCTCGGACATTTTTTGTTCGGACAACAGAGAAGGGGTTAATGCCCTCCCAAAGATGACGAGAGTCTAACATCGGGAAATTCTGGAAGATGAGTTTGTCTGCGGAATGGACGAGGAACATGAGTGGGAACAATTTTGTTTAAGGAGAGTCTTAAATAATAAAGCTAGAGGAAATGAACGAGAGGAAATGGCCAAAGAAACGATTGAAAAGGAGTGGAATGAATTCGGTTTTAAGAGAGCCGCAGCTAGTAAGGCAGGAGGGGAATATAGCAAGGAATATGGCAGACAGTCAGTAAACATGTAGATGAATCAAAAAGGTAGTATTATCAAATGCAACGATATTGGGATTAAGGAGGAAAGATTAGCTGAGATTCCAAGGAAATGAAAGAAGCATGGAAGGATAACATAAAAGAACCGTATGGAAAATCATCAAGAGATGAAATAAAAAGAAGGGGTTAAAAAAATTATCCAGGCCCAAGTATACTAACAATCAGAGAGGATTATCAAAAAAAACTGATAAGAAAAACAACAGGTACTAATGGAATTCCAGCAGAAATTTCCCATGAAATACAGTGGTACCTCGAGTTACGAGCAGCCCGACATACGAGATTTTTGAGATACGAGCTGGAGCTCGGGCCATATTTTTGTTTGAGAGCCCAAATTCGAGGTACGAGCGCTAATTCGTGTTTCCGGAGCGTCTAGCTAGTTGGTGCGCTGGGTCGAGCACCATCCAAGGAAATCTCTCACTCACTCGCACGTGTTACCCGCTTGAATCGAAGTGTATTTTGTGCGCTGTAATCATTTTTGCGTGATTACTGAACTTTTTTTACAGTGCAGCCAAGAAGGCAGAAACAACTGATAGTTAAATTTACGTTAATGTTAAGGTTAGTTTCAGTTTAAAGTTAAGAACATTGTTCTAAGTATTTTCTCTTATTTGAAGTAAATAAAGAATTGTTTTAGTTTGAAGTTACGAAAATAGTTTTAAGTTTTAAAAAAGCGCCGTTTACGTATGGTTCTAGAGTGCCTACACTCCTTCCCTCCTTCTCGCCGTTAAACTTCGTTAGCCGAAATTGTCCTTCACCAAAGTAAGACTATTATTCTAAATAACTCTTTTATTTCTTAGCTTCATAATTTTGTTACGTATTTGTTAATTATACATTATTATATATTAATTATATATTATATATTATTATTATACATTAATTATATATTATTATTTTTTTAATTAAAAACGCATATTTATTCATAATTTACAATGTTTTGGGGATTTTTCATAGGTCCGGAAAGGATTAATGACATTTTCATTACTTTCAATGGGGAAAAATGATTCGAGATACGAGCAATTTGACATACGAGCAAGGTTTACAGAACGAATTAAACTCGTATCTCGAGGGACCACTGTATTAGGAACTAAGAAGAATGAAATAAATGCAAGGCAACAAAGAAGCATTTAGAGCTATGAAAGAAAGACAAAAGTGGACATAAAAGAATTGTATATATCATATATATATATATATATATATATATATATATTAAGACTGAGCTAGATAAATGGATAATTATAGAAAGTAAATGAAAGAGTGGTAAAACCAAAGATTAGATTAATTATTAAGTTATTTACTTCTAATTTAGAGTTTGATTCTAAAATATTATTAACTCACCTTCTTTCTGCTCTCCACTAGCCCAGATTTCTCCAGATCCAACAATGCTTTTATCAGTCACTTTATGGATGGATAATTCCTCCATGCTGTCATATATTAAAAGGATATTTGCTGCAGCATCAACTTCATCTGAATATGGCAAGTACAGAGCAGAGGAAAAGGGACTAGGACCAGCTGGGAAGGTGTTACTTTCAAATTTATGTTTTACCTCTATGTCATCATGGAAATAAAAATGCAACTGTAGATTACCATTATCTGGGGGGTATTTCACTGCAATGAAATCAAATATATACTTTAATACATCAAAGAAATCTTTCATAATTTATAACTTTCGAAAATACATATCAGTCAAGTGGTGTGAATTTCCAATTGCTATTCACTTGAATTTCATTAATATATTACTTTGTATTATACAAAGGTTAAAAGAAAGTTTTTAAATACAACTATTATGAAGCAATAATTTAGTTTTTTGAAATTCTACTGATGATGGCATATTTATTATATATATCTTTCCAGTAAAATAACTTTATGAGGTATATCTAGGATGCATGGCAGCATCCAGTTTTCCTTGAAGATTTTATTGGTTTTGCATTTATTCTTCACTGATCTATATAGACCTAAATATTCATCATAACCAATCCACTCTCAAGGTTACAATTAGATATTGACTCCCAACAAAATATTCATTACTGACCCTGGATTCACTGTTGAATTAGATGATATAGATTTTCAAGTTCAACATGTTTTCCATCTCCACTGTTGGAGTAATGGTGTTCTTTGTCACAGAATAGCTACCTATAGCATAACAGGGATTACATCCTTCAGCTCTTATATTTTGCTTGAGTTTCAGAAATTATAAATCGTGGCTCTGTACATGTCATTCTGCCAGTTGAGCAATGACTAAAATCTTGAATAAGTTCTACTCACCACTTTATCTGTGACTATTTATCTAGGCATTTCCTTGGTGAAAAAATAAAACCGTGGGAAAGTAGAAAAGATTTTCTAATACATTGGAGTAAATGATAAAAGATGAATTCTGTTCCATACCAAAAGGGAAAGTATGCTCTATAAGAGGTGTTAGGGAAGTTACAGAGCATTCATTTTATTTTAATCTTCCAATGAAATAAATTAACACTTCCACAGAAAGATCTTATTGCAAAATTTTTAAATGAAATATAAGGAAATTTGTTTAATTGTAATGGCCTTCTGTGTGGTAATGTCATACCATATTAGTTTATTCTTCTATTTTCAGTTTTTTCGTATTGGGTGTAGCCTTAACATTTATTAAATTATTGGTTACTCTTAATACATATTATTCAATTCCTTCACATCTCTAGATGTATCCATAATATACAAAATATAGCCACTTCAGGGGGATATATATCTACTATACAAGTGAAATTTAGCTCACTAAATTAAAGCAAAAAGTTGATGTCTAATAAACAATAAAAAAATATGTATAATACTAACACACTCCTTAACCAATTCAATTGCCCTTTGTCTATCTTATGGCAGCATTCTTCTCACCATTAATTCTAAAATCTATATTTGTTCATTATTTATAATAATATGATAGTCCTTGAATACATTCTAAACCCCCCAAAAGAGACATAGTCCACCGACGCTTAAGTAACTTTCTAAATAAGTAGATTTCTTAATTTGTAGCATAAAAATCTGAAACTTCAGGAATATACTCTTAATATGTTATACTGTTTTTGAAATAATAAATGAGCTATTTTTGCCTAGATAAACCAGGTTTTCCCCAAAAGAAGCCAACTATAAGAAGCTATAAAATGCTCTATCACATGTAAAATATAAAAATAGTGAGAGATATATGAGACATATATGTATTTTAAACCTTATATGGTGCAATTATCAAAATTAATATTGTACAATATTCAAAGTGGTATCCAGGACTAAGGAAGAGAAGAATTCATGTAAGACTATTTAAATTAACAACTTGATTGAATACTCTTAATACTAAAATGAATATTCTAAATTATTAATGGGACATGTACCTTCATTGTCTTCTCCTTCATCTAACTCTCCTTCAGAAAAGCAAAGAAAACTCTTGGCTACAGAACATGTATGGAATTGACATTGAAAAAGGGTGTGCCTGTGTATAGACTGTCCGTTACTGAGATATCTTTGAGGGCAAAGCAAATTTTTGCAAACACGATAACCCTTTATGAGAACATCTCCTCTCAATTGAATAGGAGATGATGTGGAATGGATCCTAGGGTTGTCAACAACAATGTTCAATTCCTTGCAGCCTGGAAACACTTTATAAATTGGAGAGGAGTACATCAGAGAAAATCCTTGTTGATATACTTTTAGGAAAAAATAGACACTCTCGCCTTTGCTAACTTTCTTAGTTTTGCAGTAAGGAGCACCAAATATTGTAAAATGCTTGAGAATGAGAGGCTCAGCATTCATACGGATCCCACCTGACAGCAGACCAGAGAAGTGATCAATATACCTGTAATGAAATCTTTATTTCAATCACCAATATTCATCAATTCATTACATTATCTCCCTAAACATTTTTAAAATGGATGAACCAGATTTTTTTATACTCCGTTTCACATCATGTAGTGACCACATATTCTTTACGAACCTGTGCATTTTAAATGCTGCCAATTTTGTTGAGAAAAATGAATTTGAAAGAATTTGGTTTCAAACCTTAATCTTCTAAAAATATAATTAATATTAATATAATAATAATTTGAGCAAAAATAAACTCAGTATTTTCTGAGTTTATTTTTTCTAGAAGTATTTCTTGCTAGAAGTTTTTCTTATGTTCATAGGACAGAAAGAAGCAGGCTACTACATTTTTCAACTTATTTAGCCAAAAAGTCACAGTATTTCCTTAGATTTCTTCTCGTAATTTCTCCACAAAACTTTCAACATAAAATTTGACAAGATGAGCGGAAAGCAAATAAAACGAGGCAAATATTGATACAAAATATGTGATATATTGAAATATAGACCCAAAGTCCTTGGTTTGAAGAAAATTGAAACCTATTCTCAGGATTTCATGAAAGTATATTTTTTTATTTTTCCTTCGATTATTATAATTTTTAAACTTGAATAATTTTCCGGTTGTTCACAAATCTTTTTCCTAATTATTGATAAGCTTTAAAACCAAATTCTTCCAATATAATTTTTCTCACCGAATTCACGGAATTAGTCACTGAGCGAACGCAGAGCTAGGTGGACGTTGTAAAACCTAGCTTTATTTTTTTGAGTCGATTTTTCAACACCCACTCGATAAACTTTAATTACAACTTAAGTGATTTACCTTCTATAGATTTTATTTTTTTTTCTAATAATACTTGAATACTCACTGTTCCATGTTATACTCAGAAAATACAGAGAATTTTATTCATATACAAGTTAGAGGATAGAAAAGTTGAGTGTTCCGTTTTTGGAACACTAGGCACAACCACTACTGAGACTTCGCCGTACCTATTTTTATTTACATATATGGCATTTATCTTTGTTTTTAATTTTCACCACTTTTAAGTCTCAAGTTGCGTAAAACATTAACCCTACACAAAATAGCTGACCTGTTGTAGACAAATTATGACATAAAAGCAAATGCAGTTATCATAGAACCTCCTGAAAATGCAACAACTCCTGTTTCTGATGAGGACCCTGGTGATGAAGAAGGTGGAACAATAAACAATCTGCCTGATTCTTTGCGTGCCCCTGCGTACCTTGTTCAAGATGATTCTGATCCAGAAGAGAGATGCATGCTCTTTGTACCAAACGAAACATGCTTCAGCTTTGACGAGTCCATGATTCCTTACTTCAGTCGTCATAAACGCAAACAGTTTATTTGGGGAAAACCTATTCAGTTTGGGTACAAGTTTTGATGTACACGCCTACGTTATATATGTTGGTTTCAACCATATCAAGGTAAAAACCCAAACACTAATTATGAGGGATATGGTGTCGGTGCATCCGTTGTCCTACAATTTACTGAAGCACTCATGAAGGAGCACCCTGGAAATTGCACTTTTTGATACACTCAGTTCAAATGGTCATCAAGCAACCAGCACAGAGAGAAAGAATCGAATCGACAAACCCCTATTGGAATCAGAAGATGCTCTAAAAAATAAAGAAGGGTTGCATTTTTATTACAGAACTGATGGCAAAGTCAATGTGGATGCTGAATGATAACAGTGTTGTCACTGTTGCATCATCTGGGGCTGGCGTCAATCTGCTGTGCGTTGTCAATCGCTATTCACAAAAAAATAAAAAGAAGATCCAAGTGCAGCAGCAAAATATGATAAAAGTATATAACAAATATATAGGAGGAGTAGTCAGAGAAGATGAAAATATTGACAAATATAGAGCTTCAATTCATGGCAAGAAGTGGTACTCAAGCTCTTTGTTCTGCTTCGAATTAGCTCTACAAAATGCTTGGCAGCTGCATAAAACTTACGATCCATAGCCAATGGATCTTTTGGAGTTTCGTCACTGTGTGACATGCCATTATCTGAAGACCCATGGTAATTCGGCCCAAACTGGGAAGACCTTCTTAGAAACGCAATATTATTATGGCCAGAATCATGTAATTGCAAAACAATCAAAGCAAACCAAAAAATTGTGGAATGCCACAAATATACCACTTTTTTCTGTAAAAAATGCAATTTTGCCCTTCAAATAAAGTGCTTACAGGACTATCATACCAAAGAGTACATTTTACGTATTACGTAGTGCTTTTGCCTAGTGTTCCATTTTTAGAACACCATGTAACTCTGTAACCATGTAACTTTAACTAAATTTTCTTTCAAATTCTTGTTTTTTAATTTGTTTAACCTAATATATGTGAATATCAGACAAAAATTCAAAAATTTTTACCTTCAGCATAAATGGGTTAAATTAATATCATTTAAAAAATTTTGTATATCTGACTTATACAGCATTATATTATTGCTGTAGTCAGTTGATTGAAGATATTGTAGCAGAATTTTTAACAAAATAAGGAACTAATAGTAAAAAACATAACAGGAAGAAAGTAAAGCACAACCTCTACCTAAGAAGAAATTCAAAACATATTATTGAACCATAAATTAAAATCAAGACTTAAAAGGAATAGACTTTGATATTAAGGCAATGAATATACAAAATAAAAAATATGGTAAAAAAGGATGTAAAAAACTTATCTTAAATAAACCCAGAGCATAAGTCATTCAACAGAAAAAATTAAATATATTCATAACAAAAAGAACAATAGCCTTCCATCATCATCACCACAAGAACACCCTATCATAGTAGATCACAGAAATTATTTTCGATTCCTGCAACGTGCTCCACTGAATACAGGAATCACCCTACTTCACTATAAAGTCACTGCTCAAGAATTTCTAGAAATTTTGTGCAGCAATTTAATCAGCGCTTTTATTATATTTGACATGCTTTTGTTCAAACAATAGCCTCCATTTATCTCTTACAGTAAAAAACACATTGGGTGGATATCTGTTATTTGTAGATGCTTCAGGGGGATATTATATACATATGTCTATATATATAGATGTCATAAATAATGATGGTATTTAAATTATTCAATAAACTTTATTCAAAGTATAAAAAAATTATTCTTTTGCTTCATTCTAAAAATGGACAGAACTTTCCAGTAGACCTATTATATCCCCCCCGAAGCATCTATATATATTATAGATATAGATAACATACATCCCAGGACTCAGCTATGTATTAGATATATATTTGAGAATCTTACCTCACACTTGATGGACTCGGCAAACAACCGATTTCTTCCTGGAAAAAACGTTGCATGGCAAATCGATCTAGTTCTTCACTTCCACATACTTCTGAGTACGTAAGATAAGCAGATAAAATCACACCAATTCTTTCTTTACTGAATGGTCCTCTAACAAGAGAAATCAAAAAATACACATCAAAATGTTTTATATGAAAAAAAAACTTTCCAATAATTCTATTATGTTCCAAAATAATTATTTAACATACATAAAATACCGAACCAGGGATTCAACAAACAAGTCGAGTCGCTTCTGGGTTTATCACACTCGTAATTAAACATTTTGACAAATTTTTCAGTGAAGTGTTAACATAATAATTGGTTTCAGATATCAGTATCACTAGACCTCTGCACTACAAAGTCTCACACAATAGGCTCATTGCGTATATTGTAGCAAATATAGGGATTGTATGTGCACCTTATGTCCAAAAAAGATGGCACTTTAAAATTAATGAAATCAATGCTATCCAGGACCAATTTTCCATCCCCTTCTGATGGAATACTTTATTCCACCTTTACAATGATTTTGAAGGCGATTTTGTTATATTAACAAATAGTACGTATATTTGAAGAACTCTTATTAAAATATTAATTGATTAATTCCAATTAAATTAATATTATCTTAAAAAAATCAAAGCATAAAGGATTGTTACCTTGCAAACAGAACAACTACATGTTCTGCATTAGAAGACAGCCACGATTCTATTTGCTTGCAAGCAGAGCAAAGGCGTTCCAAAGGGGGAGCTAGATTAATACCTTGCCAACCAAGGTAATGGAAGGTGTTTCTATGTTGTTCAGAAAAACTTGATCCACTAAGAGTAGAAAAGTCAAATACCTATATGATGAGAAATTATTATTATTATTCCAGAGATATTGTATCGTAGTTTTCTAAATGCGTTTGCATATCATCATTGTAAATTTGAATATGGAAAACATATTTATATGTGAAGAAAGAAAAATCATTATTAATTTGATACTGGAGATTGATTGTATTGAAGCTTATCAATTCTTAAGATTCCTATGTTGGATTCTCCAAAATCCCATCCGCTGTCTAAGGATATCGTGCTTAAATATGAATGTAAATTACTAAACATGAGCAGTAATTTATTAGTGTAAAGTTACTGCAGAACTTACATAAAGACACTGCATTATGCTGAACTTGTTTCATCTGTTAAGAAAGTTTGTAAAATTCATAAACATACAGTTTAATTATGGCTTTCCACAAAGTCACGCCCAAAAATATTAATGTTCAATTCTTAGGATTGCTGAACTAAATGAAATGTTTATATGTATTTCCAAATTCAACTACATTTGCCAACTCTTGATCTCTAGAACAACTTTCTCTTCCAAAAACAATTTCATTGTTTATTTGGGTGAAAATAAGATTTCAATGAAGAGATCTAATCAGGGATAAATATCCATATTTCAAAGAGTTGAAATTTGTTGGAGGTTTGTTAGATTTTATTTACTGTATTTTATGGTGAATTGGTTGAAAACATTTTCCAAGAAATTTAATTCTTCCTCCACAAAACTAGAACTTTTAGCATTATTATATCTTTATTAAGGGCAAATTTGAGACTGCAAAGTCTCCCCTTCCATTTACCCCTGTCAAGATAAAAAATAATATTATTTAAAAAAGTAAACAAAATTAAGTTGAAGCTAAAAGAATTTAGTTGTGGAATTCAAAATCCTACGTGAATCTTAGCAGCAGGAAAACACCTCAAGGAAATGTGTGTGAAAAACCTGCACAATTTTCAACTTTAGAGGCTCCTACAAGAAGCAAATACAGACCAATAAAGGAGGAAAGAAAGAAGAAATATATCAAAAATAACCGAGTCTCTCAACTTATAATTAAGGTCTTCCACAAAGTTACCCCAGATCATATTGATTTTAATTAGTTTGTTAATGAACTAACATTTGATATTGGAAAATTAAAATCCTCTCCTGTGACCTTGGTCATGCTATCCCAAATAGTCCCAAATAATAATCAATAAATCCCAATAGAAATAATCCCAACGTTCTGTCTGTCTCATTCATACTAAATGGATAAATTTTACTTGGTTCAGTCAAATAAATTTAAAGCTCATTCACATCAAACTTGAAAAACTTACCATGCAATTTTCAGCATGTTTCAACATTAACATGGATGCGGCTTTCCAGAGCTTTTCTTCCTCTATTGATTCTTTGATATCATTTAAGGTTGATGGAAACCAGAGAGCAATAATTCGCTCTGTAACATACGAAAGCTGTACCGAAAGTTCTACAGGAAAAAAAATTAAAGAATTACAATACTCAAGCTATAATCACTGCTGTGCTTTTTTGTCACATTTTATCAGCTTCATGATGGATATGCACAAATTTTATAAACAAAATATATGCTTGTACTTGCATCAAGAGTCTATTGAATAGTTAATAGAGAAGCAACAGTACTGAGGAACAAAAAGTCTTTCTCACAAAGGTAATATCCAAGTTCCCTTATAACACTCTCTGATTCTATCAAAATTATTTCCTATTATTCAAAAAATCTACTAAACAATAATACCTTTTGATTGTAAGACTAGTAAGGACTCAAGTAGCATATGTTTATGTAAATTTACATATTTAAACTCCTATTCCCAAACATTTAGAAGTAATTTTAGTAAAGAACTGTAAGATTAAAAATTATACTTTCTTAATTATGAGTAAGCACATAAAAATTATAATACATAAAATAATAATATCAATAAAATAGACTTAACTTTTGAGAATCAACAGTGCTTACAGAAGTGCTGTTTTACAAACAAGGATATGGACATAACAATTCTCTCATGATAAGATAAAATGCAACTGAATTAAGTAGCTGTGTTATCTTAGGTTTCTTCACTTTTTGTCCTTACTGGAATTTATCTTCCAACATCAAATCGTAACTTAAAGCAAAGATTATATGAGCAATGAATATCTTCCTAAAAATTATTTTCCTTGGAAATTTTGGTTGTTCTTATTCTATCATTAAATTAGTTTGAAATATAGAGAAGCAATATTGCTAGGGGAGAATCATTAAATTGCATCAATCAAAAAATTATTTAACTCTGCATAAGAATTTGGACTTCATAGAGGTATGTCATTACATCACTAATAAATATATGTTCTATCATTTTACATGACAATAATTTGAAAAGATATACATACAATATGCTGGATTTTTAATGCATAACTTGGGATAAAGGGCATAATCATAACCTATAAATTAATTAATTCATGAAATTTTTAAACCTGAAAATTCTCTAGGTCTGTCAGAGTAATACGAGAAATCGGTTTAAGATATTTTTGTACAATTTCCTTCCTTTTCTTATCCAATTTTTTAACACAGGAACAATGATGCTTCTCCAGTAATAGATTTTCATTTAAGTAATGTGTATACAGGTTTAGAACAACTAGAGCAGTTTTGACAAGTTTATCACTAACTTTCAAACATAGATTTAACATTAACCTTTATCAATCTCTTGTTCCATTATCACTCCCATTTTCATATCCTCTTGCTTCTTACTAAACCACAATCTCCCATCCAATGCAGCAGATTTTTGTGGAACACATGAGATCGCCTTTGTGGAAAACTGAAAGACATGTGTTTGGTCATGAGATAATGATTTTTTTACTATAAATAAAAACATGGAGATAACACATATAGAATATATGATACATGGAATTCAGCTCAACTCTCTAAAGTTTCAGGATATATAGATGAATTCATATTTTTCCATTGAATTGAATAATATACCCTAATTTGGGGAGAATGAAGTTTTGCTTCTAATTACAGAGTTTGTTTGCTGAAGAAAATACACTAGAAACTACAGATCAGAGGAGGTAATTTGCTTTAAGAAATTTGGATAGGTTTGAGGAGCAGGCAATGTAGTCATGTTCAAAATTTGGTAATTTCATTGACCAGAAAAATGTACAAGTGAGTCTACTTAATGTTCACTTGAAAAGAAATTTTTGGCTGCATTAGACCACTTTCAGCAGTGAAATGTAGCTCTCGGTGATATAATCAGTTGTTTTCTGTTACTATGGTCCAGAAAACCATTATCGGTATTTAGGATTTTAAGACTGTGACCTTTAAGGAATCCCTGAATATTTGAGACTACTTCTAATTCTGTACTGAATAATGTAATTAGGAAAAACCTGTCATCATTTCTGCATAATTTGGGTAAATAGCAAATATCACAATAAGATTGATAAAAAGAGATTGTGATTATATACAGGACATGGATATCATTCTGAAGGTATTTATAAAGGTACGGTAAGAAGCATGGAATTTGAGTAAGCCGAGATATAGAAGGATAGGAAACTCAATTCAATATTAAAAATTAAACAGCTAGCCTTTATAGAAACCTATTAGTAATTAAAAACAACAATGTTATAAGGATTTCATGATTTGATAACGATTTATAAAATAATAATGTGGTAACATTCAAAACTAATTCTTACTCCCCTTTTTTGGAGGAGCACCACTATATTATCTATTACTATCTACTTAATGCAAAACTATCCTTAACAACCAGAAAATTAGGCTGACACAAAAGTGCATCATTTTTATCTCACACATCCTCATAATTGTCCAAACATTTATCAGTATTAATCACCATTATCTACCCAAATATCCTCTACCAATGACTCTACAGATGAATCTCAATTGGATTTATACAGGAACTAGATGAGCTATAATGACAACTTGTTTCTTTGAATAGGGTTCTTCTTCCTGTAATAGTAATATAATCTGATGAAGTTCAAGATGTGGAATAGAAGTATCTTATTCAAAATTAGTCTTCAACAACAAACCAGATATAGTTTTCTGCAATAGCTAGAACTTAAACAGTCCCAGCAGAAGTACCATTCGTTTTAATTTTTTCTTCCCTGTAAAAGAGGAATGTAGTAAGGAAATAAATCCCAGTCAAGATTAGTCAAATTTGAAATTGCTTTAAGAAGAATTCACATGTATACATACAGAGAACAGCCCAGTAATTATGGTGAAACAACAGAAGAACAGAATGGTGACTATAACATCACAAAGATTGTTTTAAGATTTTATATTACTAGCAAAACAGCAGACAAGAAATTAGTTGTTCCATGAATGTACTCTGATGCCCAGACAGCCTCGTAGTCTTGTTTTTTCCAATAAGAATACATAAGGTATATTTTGAAATTTTTTAGGGCACTTTCCGATAATGTGGAAAATTTAAATTTCACACATCAATAGAAAGTCCGTATCTTTATGTTCAGCCTCCGTAATATTGTCCTAAATGGTCATTCTACAGGGTATTTACTGTATCTCCATAAGAAATGCATGGGAAATCGAACTCAATGCCATATGCACTGTGATAATGTCCTTTATTTTATGATTAGTTATATGTGAGCAATGTAAACATGCAAACAGTTCACTATTATTAGAATCCTTAGATATATAGACTGACTGCTTGCTTACAGCAAACAGGTGGTTAATATATCTAAGAATGAATTAATGAAAGATTTAAATAATTCCCTACAAGATTAATTTACATTTTACCTGTGTATTTTAAAAGAGTTTGATTCCCATGCACTTCTTATAGCAGCTATCTTCCGCCTGGGTATTGAACCAAGGATATTCTACCAGTTTGGTACACTCATTGGCTATTTATTCCCTTTTGGACTAAGGTGAGTCTAGGGAGGCAATGTGGCCCATAATAAATAAGTAAAACATAGCATCCTGACTTGAAACTGCAATTTTACATTTCATTTGCTTGAACACATATTTTTAATGAATGGAGTTAAAAGTAAACTAAGATTAAACTAAATCCAAGCTAGGTAAATGAGAAAAAGGAAACTAAATGACTAATAAAAGAGGGTTTATAAGACAGTAAAAATTGAGACAATTCCCACACAAAAAATGATAATTAAAAAAGTTAAAAAATATGACAAATGGTAAGGATTTACATTTATTTATTTTTTATATTTTTGAATTGCAGTTCCATGTCAGGATATTATGATTTAGATTACTAATTTTGAATACGTTCAATAAGCTCTGACTTGAAGACTTTGTGTTTTTCAATTTGACTCTCCCTCCATACGTTGAGAAAAGAGTTCATAAGGTCTTCATCAGAGGGATTGATAGGGACAGAACATGTTTGAAGTGGGGTGCTGATAACAGGAGAGGAAACAATCTGAGCCAGGGTTGAGATAGTGAAGAAACAGAGGTTGGGTTGTTTAAGGAGGGGTTAGTGATTGCATCTGCTCTTGTTTTGTTAATCTTATTCTTGATTACCTCTTTAAGTTTAAGGTATTTTGGACATCCTTTGTTTGTGGCTGAGTGATTTTGATGCAAAAGAAAGCAGTGAGAGGGTATATCGGCAGCTGTAGTACAGGAACGGGTCTCATGCTGTTTGCCACGTTTGGGTCCCAAGTTACAAATAATAAGATAATTTCATAAGTCAATATTGTTACAGAGTATAACATGATTTATTAGTATGAAGTTTATTAACCTGCTTACCCAATTGACACTCACATTCTTTCAATTTTTGCATTAACACAATATTCTTTGTGCAGGTATTATTTTTAGTTTAGTGAGCATTATTTTCATGGAGTAAATTTAGACTATTTTAATACCGAATTCTTCAGTTTTTAAATTTGGTTATAATGATGCCAAAACAGAGATGCCAAATGGCATCATTGTTGCTGAAAGGGTTAAGTTAATGTATCATAGTTTTTCATTTATCGTTTATTATTTTGTATTTTCTCACATTATGTGTGTTTAAATCTTTCTCTGGTTAATACAGATCTTCTCCTTTTGTGGACATATTAGAGTTTTGTTATTTTATGTAAATTTATACAACGTTTAACATATTTCATGCTTTTTATCCATAAAAATTTGGGGGATTTATTTCCGGAGGATGTAAGGTAAATATAATCCTCAGAATGATGTGATGAAGGATGTAAATAAAAGCTAATACTAACTACTTGATAGTTAACATCTAGGTTATCCAGACATTTTTATGCATATTTTTAGGGATTAAGATTCACTTGAAAATTTGGCTCCCAATTATCTCAAGGTAATACGGATGTAAAAACGACTTACATGATATCCTACAATGCAATAAATGGTCATAGCAGGAATTTACTTTCCTTTCTGAATTATGCAGCGACTAACAAAGAGCTCGATTTAGAGGTTGCAGAATATCATAAAGAATGCTAATTACATGGGCCAACCGATGATCCTCGACTACATATCGACTCATTGAATATAGCGGATGTGTGGCTCAGTCTCAGAATTAATAAAACCCGGACGGAACCATACATAAATCAGAGCAAATACTAATATGACCACTATAAAATTTCGTACGAACTCGATATTTCAAACATACGATTTTTTTCTTATTTGTGTTCAAATCAATATACAAAGTAAGAACGATAAGGTATTTGTTAAACTTACGTGCCGCCAGATACACTTCATGTTTGGAAAATTGTATTATAAAAAAACAATGAATTATGAGAGAATACTTGTAAAGTAATAGATCGAATTTTGGAAAGTTTTTAAAATGTTCTTTAAAATCAATAACATTGATTTTAAGTGTTATCCTTCCACCACTAAAAACCCTCTGATTTAATATTTTAATGGCTACAATATTAGTATCTGTCAGGAATGGGAATTAAATCCAGTTCTAGGATTTGTGTTTGTAACTTTATTTTTCAAAGTAATCTTTTGTGAATAGAGGAAATTGTATGATTACTTGTTTTTACATTTTATATTTCTGAGAGAGCAAGAGATTTGCTTGTTTTTTTTTGTTTTCCTAACATATTTGTTTCATAGTTGTCCTTGGGTCATAACAAAACTGCTTAAAATTCTAATTTGCAGACATATTAGATTTAAGTTTCAAAAAATACATCATGAATTCAATGAAACTTATTTCAACAAAATTTTTGAATTTGAAAAAGGCAACTCAAGGAGTTGAACAAAATTACAACTTAAAGCAATTACAACCCAAAAAATAAACCAATATAAAACATACATGAGGAAATTGATCATGACTCTATCATTCTATTCCTGGTGATCTGCAAGAATATTAAGTAACTGTATTTGCATTCTAACACAATACCCTAAAGTAATACCAAAGAGATGATGAATGAAAGTATTTCCAGTAATTGAGTTAATTATAAAATATACCTAAACTTGTATTTTAGCACATATACAATTTTCCATGTCTCTTGTTATTCTTTAGTTTTGAATAACACTTCATAGTCAAATATTGTATTTTGGTGAGATCAATACATATCACACTGTTCGTACAGACACAAGGTTTCAGATGCACAATGTGACAATAGCAATGGGTTAATAAATCAATCCTGGTGCAAGATAGACTACAGAAGTTTTATCAAAATTTCTTTAGGCACATGATTATCTAAGAAATGGTAGATTGTACATCAGGGTAGCTTATCATGCATCTAAATCACTAAGGAACGAATATGTTGGGAATGTAAAATTGTAATATAAATTTGACGAAATAATGTCACGAGTTTCCGAAAAGAAGGAATACTGCTGATGGGCAATTAAAGGAGACTTTCGCGTCACTAAAAATTATTATTCCGCTACTTTCAAAGAAATTCAATGAGTCTGACCTGTTCACTCTGCAGATGCAAGGCTGTGTGCCAAACTGTAAATGCTATTCGGTGAAGAAAGTGTTCCGTAAACAACTTGGTCCTCCTCATGGTGCAGCACAATCAATGAGGAGAAAGGAGAGAGGCACTTGTTTTCGCGCTTGCTTTGAAAGCTGCGTTTAAATGTAAAAAATCCTCAGAAAGAAACTCCCAAATTAACGGAATGTTATTAAATCCCGAAACTAATATTGAACTGAACAAATTTATTGATAATTCGCGCGATAATATTTAAATAAAAAGCCCATCATCCAGGAACGATAAAGTATGTTGTTCTTCGTGCCAAAATCGGTTTTTATTAAAGAGGAATTATATTTCAACTCAGTGGAAGAAACAGATCCACTATAATTTGTTGCACCGCCGTAGACACTATGACTACCAGACAATCGCTGGAAGTTGGTATCGTCCATTCATTGCAGATAAAAAACGGAATCGCAATAGCCTCCGTTTCCTTCTCGTCTCCCTCCTCTTCGGGGTCCGTGTTTAGCGAAGTTTAATTGTTGTACAATATCTTCGATTTATTTATTGCTGACAGACTACAAAATGGGACTGACCAGATGAATTTTATAACCGAGGGAGTACTTGATTTAGCGCTCCGATTGCTAATCATTGTTACTTTTTGCTCGAGACTAATAGAATCGTAAGCGTAATTCGGATTGATCCGGACCCGCTCTCGGTTATAAAATTCAAAAACTAAAGTTCTATTCAAGATATCGACTCAGAATAACTTGTAAATGAAAATAACAACATTTATCTCAATTTCTCTCGCGACAAGTTTTTCGTAACGTAAGAAACAAAAAATTTTTAGGCGATGTATAAATTTGACTGCACGATCCAATTTTTCGGAGTTTGCGTTCCACTTAAATTATTTTTTACTAAAATTTTATCAGTCAAAGATTAATATAAGTTGACTTTTTTGTATTCATAAGGTATAAAGAGTAATCTAAGAAAAAACTAGCACTAAATGTTAGATAGGATGAGAGAAATGGCAGTTTTAGTATTGTTCACGGCTGGTGAGGTGACCATTTTTTTCTCATTCCGCTATAAAATTTATTTCTTTTGTTTAAAAGTTGAAAAAACTCCGTCGATATATAGAACCATCCTGCCTTATCCAAATTTCACCAAAAAATTGGAAAAAATCCACCAAACTAAGTTGAAAATCTTAATTTCATCCGTTGCGTAGGCAAATTTTGTGGATATCGCGGATATTCCGGAAAAATGACCCGGCGTACGAGGCTATTCGATTTCCCCATAAGACAATGCTGCCTAGAAAAGTGGAACAGACTATAGTATAAGTAATTTGTTGTGCATCACTACATTTAACGTCATAAATTTTCTTCTCTTTATGCAAAATTAGCCTCTATAAAAGGGTCCGACATTTTGTCCTGTAGAGAAGACAAATTCTCATGTTACCGTCACTCGAATCGAGTACTATGAAGCATGAAGGGTTAAAAAAATAGGTTTATAACATGAAACAGTTTTGTTCGATTCTTTGGTTCATTTGAAATTGAAGAACTCAAATCGAAGACCGGCGTTTTTCTCGAAATTTGTATACGTCAGTGCAGAGAAGCCACCTTTCGGTGTAATGGTGCATGGGGTACCTGAACCGTGAATTTCCATAGACGATTATTCAAGTGTACATTTTGTTCGATCCCTCTGTTCATTTTGGTTGAATGTCGGTTTGAAATTGAAGAATTCTCTGAAAAATCGAAACAGCCGTTTTTCCCAAAATTTGGTCAACTTTGACCCCTTGTAAAATTTAAATGCGCGGGAACTAACAAGGAGTGTAAACATAGGTGTCTCCTGACTTTTAAATGAGACTAGCATAGATCGATAGAGGATCAAAATTAAGAAGACACGTCTTTTTTTATAGACGTTTCTCGCCGTAAGTTTAGGAGATATTAACGTTCAAAGATTGCAATTTTTTTTCAAATTTCGCGCCGGGACAACCCAAACCCGCTTATGTCCGATAAGAGCTCTTCCGAGCTCCTCCGTTATCAGCGAGTTCGGTGGTGGAGTTGGTTAAGGCATTAACAAAGCTTTCTCTAATCGTCATTCTTGCGCGGTGGACGCTGGTTCGCGACCCGGCAAGTGAAATTTTTATCTCTTAGATTATAATTTATTTGTCTCGTATTTAGCGTCCATTATACACTGTGCATGACCTTGATTAGAACAAATAAATCAATTTTGACATAGGAAAGCTGCGTTTTTACTGGAATTGCGACTGAGGAGAAGTTTAGTTAGAACTTACAGTTGGAACCTTTTTTTAGGACAGACTAACGAAAGAGCGTTGAAAAAATACATAGTATATCAACATATCACTTAATAGCGACTATTAAGTGAACCGCTTTTGGTTGGTGCATGGGCGTTTTATTTGCACACATATACAACAATTCTCAATACAATGCGCGTTTGGGGAACCCCAAAAAAACCGCGTTACACTGAAACAGCGTTGAGCGGGGTCTTACTGTCCTTGGTAATAATCTATAGGAGCAACGAATGTCGATCTTTAAAACATTGATTACAAGGAAACTAGGGAGTGTTTTCCCCTATAATTATCAATTTGGTTTAAGTTATGCCCAAAGAAGATACCAATACCAATTTCATCCAAAACCAGTGACAAGCTTCGAAGTCGGCACTCGAAAATAAGTTTCTATTATTTTCGGTCAGCTTTTGATCTATTCTAGCCCGCTACAAGGAACCGGAATTATTACCAAACATGCACGAAAACAGCGAAAACACAGAATTTATTGGAAATAACAGGAACACAATGGTTATAGGGCATCAGGGAACCATACTTCATAAACGTTAATAATTCGGTCGAAAAGATTGCCACTTTACCGTAAGCGCTGGAATCCTTCCGCGTCTCAGCCAGTGAAGGTAGATCTTGTGGGAGGTGTCTGCGAAGCGGGAAGTGTCCATTGGTCATGACTCATTCAATGGGTACTGAGGAAATAATTGCAGAAAAAATGAGAGCAGCAATAATCTACATCAGAATCATTGTAAAGGTGGAGTAAAGTATTCCATCAGAAGGGGATGGAAAATTGGTCCTGGATAGCATTGATTTCATTAATTTTAAAGTGCCATCTTTTTTGGACATAAGGTGCACATACAATCCCTATATTTGCTACAATATACGCAATGAGCCTATTGTGTGAGACTTTGTAGTACAGAGGTCTAGTGATACTGATATCTGAAACCAATTATTATGTTAACACTTCACTGAAAAATCTGTCAAAATGTTTAATTACGAGTGTGATAAACCCAGAAGCGACTCGACTTGTTTGTTGAATCCCTGGTTCGGTATTTTATGTATGTTAAATAATTATTTTGGAACATAATAGAATTATTGGAAAGTTTTTTTTTCATATAAAACATTTTGATGTGTATTTTTTGATTTCTCTTGTTAGAGGACCATTCAGTAAAGAAAGAATTGGTGTGATTTTATCTGCCTATCTTACGTACTCAGAAGTATGTGGAAGTGAAGAACTAGATCGATTTGCCATGCAACGTTTTTTCCAGGAAGAAATCGGTTGTCCATTTTTGTATGAAACAAACGAATAATTTTTTCATACTTTGAATAAAGTTTATTGAATAATTTAATTACCATCATTATTTATGACATCTATATATATATATACGAGTAAAGGTGCGCTTGCTTACAGCAAGCAATGCAATAATATATCTTTAGTGAATAATAAAATTTTCGAAAGATTACTCTGCTCAAACGTTGCTAAACATTAAGTAAAAGGCATTTACCCAGCTGAAAATGCACTGAATACGATTTCCGATGCATATCTTTCGGAAGCTAAAATCCCGCCCCGGCGTCGAACCAAGGTCAACCTGCTAAAATTACGGTAATCTTTCGCTTGAGTATGGTGGACTTTATAAACACCCTGAATTGCAAAAGAAAATTCATTCAGAAGGTACCTCAATATGTGTCCTATATTCCCAATGCATTTCAAATGGAGATATAGTTAACGCCCCCTAGCTTCGAACCAACGACCATTTACGACAATCTTAGGGATGCCTTTATGTGGGAATGGTCCCTTTTATGGCTGTGTGAAATTTTGAATCTCTGCGCGGTCGGGAAATGTCATAAAATGCTATCAGGAATATGGCCAATGTATTTTAAACGGGAAAAATCGAGATTACATGTCGCTCTGGAATCGAACCCGTGATACATAGGCAAGTGCTGATTATTTTCTAAATACATTTTGTATGTATTTGTAGAAGGTTTAAATGATCTATGTACGATATTAAGGGAGCTACGATTTTTCAAAATCTGAAAATATTTCACCTCCTGGCATCGAACCCAGGACAGATTGTACGTAAAATACTACATTTTTCCTTAGACATATATATTAGCAATAGCTACATGAAATCTTATTCTTTTAACTCAATGGGAAGCATTCTTAAAATTATTCGAAAAACGGCCCCATGCATTCTTAACGGGGAATATCGAGATTACGGGACGCTCTGGAATCGAACCCGTGACACATAGGCAACTGTTGATTTTTTTCGATGTACGATATATACGTATCTATACGTGTAGAAAGTTTGAATTATTTTAATATCATATTAAGAGAGCTACGATTTTTCGAAATTTGAAGCTTTTTCACCTCCTGGCATCGAACCCATGACCGTTTGTACGTAAACAATAGCATTTTTCTGTAGATACTAATAATAGCAATAGCTTCATGAAATTTCATTATTCTAGCATAATGGGAAGTATTTTAAAAAATTTATTGGAAAAACGGCCCCATGCATCCTTACGGGGGAAAGTCGATTTTTGGGACCTCCTAGAATCGAACCCATGATAGGTAAAGTCGGTTTTCGAATTTTTCCTAGGTGAGATTTAGTTGGCCATTACGGAAAAAAATAGGCGGCTCCGTGGCCCCAGCGGTTTGGGCCTGACATTAATATCCTATATATATATATATATATATATATATATACATATATATATATATATATATATATATATATATATATATATATATGTTATATATATCCCCCCGAAGCTTCTATATGTATATATATATATATATATATATATATATATATATATATATATATATATATATATATATATATATATATATATATATATATATATATATATACGAGTAAAGGTGCGCTTGCTTACAGCAAGCAATGCAATAATTTATCTTTAGTGAATAATAAAATTTTTCGAAAGATTACTTTGCTCAAACGTTGCTAAACATTAAGTAAAGGGCATTAACGCAGCTGAAAATGCACTGAATACGATTTCCGATGCATACCTTTCGGAAGCTAAAATCCCGCCCCGGCGTCGAACCAAGGTCTTCATGCTAAAATTACTGTAATCTTTCGCTTGAGTATGGTGGACTTTATAAACACCCCGAATTGCAAAAGGAAATTCATTCAGGAAGTACCTTAAAATGAGTCCTTAATTACCTATGTATTTCACATGGAGTAAAAATTAACGCCCCCTAGCATCGAACCAACGACCTTTTACGATAGTCTTAGGATAGCTTTTATATGAGATTGGTCCCCTTAATGGCTGTGTGAAATTTTGAACTTCTGCGCGGTTGGGAACTGTTTTAAAAAGCATTGGGAAATATGGCCAATGTATTTTAAACGGGAAGAATCGAGATTACGGGTCGCTCTGGAATCGAACCCGTGACACATAGGCAAATGTTGATTTTTTTCAATTACATTTTGTAAGTATCTATACGTGTTGAACGTTTGAATGGTCCATGTACGATATTAAGAGAGCTACGATTTTTTAAAATTCAAAAATATTTCATCTCCTGGCATCGAACCCAGGACCGATTGTGCGTAAAATATTGCATTTTTCCGTCGACATCCATATTAGCAATAGCTACATGAAATCTTATTCTTCTAGGTTAATGGGAAGTATTTTTAAAATTATTTGAAAAACGGCCCCATGCATTCTTAACGGGGAAAATCGAGATTACGGGACGCTCTGGAATCGAACCCGTGACACATAGGCAACTGTTGATTTTTTTCAAATTACATTTTATATTCATCAATTAGTTTAAAAAGTGTGAATGATCTAAGTGTCATATTAAGGAAGCTAGGATTTGTTAAAATTCGAAAATATTTCACCTCCTGGCATCGAACCCATGACCGGTTGGACGTAAGCAATAGCATTTTTACGTAGATATGTATAGTAGCAATAGCTACATGAAATCTTATCCTTCTAGGTTAATGGGAAGTGTTTTTAAAATCATTTGAAAAACGGCCCAATGCATTCTTAATGGGGAAAATCGATTTTTGGGGCCTCCTAGAATCGAACCCATGATAGGTAGGGTCGGTTTCCCAATTTTTCCTAGGTGAGATTTAGTGGGGCATTACGGAAAAAAATCGGCGCCTCCGTGGCCGAAGCGGTATGGGCCTGACATTAATATCCTATATATATATATATATGTTATATATATATATATCCCCCCGAAGCGTCTATATATAATAGATATATATATATATATATCCCCCCGAAGCGTCTATATATAATAGATATATATGTTATACGAGTAAAGGTGCGCTTGCTTACAGCAAGCAATGCAATAATTTATCTTTAGTGAATAATAAAATATTCGAAAGATTACTCTGATCAAACGTTGCTAAACATTAAGTAAAAGGCATTAACACAGCTGAAAATGCACTGAATACGATTTCCGATGCATATCTTTCGGAAGCTAAAATCCCGCCCCGGCGTCGAACCAAGGTCATCATGCTAAAATTACTGTAATCTTTATATATATACGAGTAAAGGTGTGCTTGCTGATAGCAAGCAATCAAAAAATATATCTTTTAATAAAACTTAACATTTTCCGAAAGACTTTATTCGGATAAGGCATGCTAACTTAAGGACAATTTCGCAGCGATCTTTTCATTGATTTCGATTTCCCATGAATTTCTTACGGCAACATTATTCCCGCCCCGGCGTCGAACCAAGGTCATCCTGCTAAAATTACTGTAATCTTTCGCATAAGTATGGTGGACTTTATTACCACCCGAATTGCAAAAGGAAATTCATTCAGGAAGTACCTTAAAATGAGTCCTAAATTCCCTATGCATTTCACATGGAGAATTAATTAACGCCCCCTAACATCGAACCAACGACCTTTTACGACTATCTTCGGAAAGATTTTAAATGAGAACGGTCCCTTAATGGCTGTGTGAAATTCTAAAAATCTGCGCTGTTTGGAAGTGTCATAAAAAGCTTTCGAAAATATAGCTCACATTTTATTAAAAGACATATTATGACATTGCTTGCTGTAAGCAAGCACACCTTTACTCGTATATATCTATCTATTATATATAGACGCTTCGGGGGGATATATATATATAACATATATATAGGATATTAATGTCAGGCCCAAACCGCTTTGGCCACGGAGCCGCTGATTTTTTTCCGTAATGGCCAACTAAATCTCACTTAGAAAAAATTGGGAAACCGACCCTACCTATCATGGGTTCGATTCTAGGAGGCCCCAAAAATCGACTTTCCCCATTTAGAATGCATTGGGCCGTTTTTCAAGTGATTTTAAAAATACATCCCATTAACCTAGAAGGATAAGATTTCATGTAGCTATTGCTACTATATATATCTACGCAAAAATGCTATTTTTTACGCGCAACCGGTCATGAGTTCGATGCCAGGAGGTGAAATATTTTCGAATTTTGAAAAATCGTAGCTCTATAAATATGAAATATAGATCATTCAAACTTTTTACACGTATGGATACGTACATAATGTACTTTGAAAAAAATCAACAGTTGCCTATGTGTCACGGGTTCGATTCCAGATCGTCCCGTAATCTCGATTTCTCCCGTTTAAATTACATTGACCATATTTCCGAAAGCTTTTTATGACACTTCCCGACCGCGCAGAGGTTCAAAATTTCACACTGCCATAAAAGGGACCATTCTCATATAAGAGCATCCCTAATATTGTCGTAAATGGTCGTTGGTTCGATGCTAGGGGGCGATAACTATATCTGCATATGAAATGCATAGGGAATTTAGGAGTCATTTTGAGGTACTTCCTTAATGTATTTCCACTTGAAATTTGGCATGTTTATATGGATTATCATACTTAAGCGAGAGATGACAGTGATTTCTGTAGGATGGCCTTGGTTCGAAGCCGGGGCGGTAATAATGCTGTCAAGAAAAAGCATACGAAATCGAAGTCAATGCGAGGTACGCTGCGTAAATGTTCTTTAGTTAGTTTAGTAAAAATCGTAGTTTTTAAAAGATAAAGTTTTATTAAAAGATATATTCTCCGATTGCTTGCTGTAAGCAAGCAATGCTATAATATATCTTTTAATAAAATGTAAGATTTTTCGAAATATTATACTATAATTTTTAATTTTAACCGAGGGAGTAATTGATTTAGCGCTCCGATTGCTAATCATTGTTACTTTTTGCTCGAGACTAATAGACCCGTAAGCGTAATTCGGATTGATCCGGACCCGCTCTCGGTTATAAAATTCAAAAACTAAAGTTCTTTTCAAGATATCGACTCAGAATAACTTGTAAATGAAAATAACAACATTTATCTCAATTTCTCTCGCGACAAGTTTTTCGTAACGTAAGAAACAAAAAATTTTTAGGCGATGTATAAATTTGACTGCACGATCCAATTTTTCGGAGTTTGCGTTCCACTTAAATTATTTTTTACTAAAATTTTATCAGTCAAAGATTAATATAAGTTGACTTTTTTGTATTCATAAGGTATAAAGAGTAATCTAAGAAAAAACTAGCACTTTACGTTAGATAGGATGAGAGAAATGGCAGTTTTAGTATTGTTCACGGCTGGTGAGGTGACCATTTTTTTTTAATTCCGCTGTAAAATTTATTTCTTTTGTTTAAATGTTGAAAAAACTCCGTCGATATATAGAACCATCCTTCCTTATCCAAATTTCACCAAAAAATTGGAAAAAAATCCACCAAACTAAGTTGAAAATCTTAATTTCATCCGTTGCGAAGGCAAATTTTGTGGATATCGCGGATATTCCAGAAAAATGACCCGGCGTATGAGGCTATTCGATTTCTCCATATGCCCATACTGCCTAGAAATTGTGGAACAGACCATAGTAAAACTAGTATGTAAAGTAGATTATTATGATTTAAGCAAAAATAAATTCAGTATTTTCTGAGAAACTTTCTCGCTGGAAGTTCTTTCTTACGTTAATAGGACGGAAAGTAGCAGGCGACTACATTTTGCAAATCATTTTGCCAAAAAGTCACGGTATTTCCTTAGATTTCTTCTCGTAATTTTTCCGAAAAACTTTTAATATAAAATTTGACAACATTAGCGGAAAGTGAATAAAAAGAGGCAAATATTGATACGAAAAAATGAAATATCTTGAAAGATAGACACAAAGTCCTCGATTCGAAGAAAATCAAAACCGATTCGAAGGGTTTCTTGAATTATAACTTTTTCATTTTTCCTTCGATTATTATAATTTTTAAAGTTAAATAATTTGCACTATGTTGTTCAAAAATCTTTTTCCTAACTATTGATAAGGTTTAAAACCAAATTCTTTCAATTTCATTTTTTCTACATATTTGGCAACAGCGCGCTGGAATCTCCCATTAGAAATGTACAGGGCCATAAGAAATACGTTGGCTCTTCATAACGTGAAACGGAGTTTACCAATCTCATGACTCATACCAACTACTTGGCATCCGCGATAAAATCTGGACTACCAACCGACACTGATTTCGCATTGGATATTTTTATTAATTTTAATCGATAAGGTTGATCATGAACTTGTAATTAAAAAATCTTGAAGCCTTTGGTTGGTGGTGGTTAATTAAATCTGCTCCAATCTTACTTCAAGAAATAATGAAGAGTTGCAATAGATGGTGCGTATTCTTTATACTGTTATTAATAAATCTGAAGTCCCACATGGTTCCATTCTAGGTCCTTTAATATTTTTATTAATGATTCACCTCAAACTCTTATTAGTGATTGTCTTTTATTTGCTGATGTCTGCAAATTATCAAATGGATTTAATGACTTGACGATTCTCTAACCATGCAGAACGATCTGGATACTTATCATCGTTGTTGTCAAAGTGGAATCTTTTCCAAATTTATCTAAATGCAAGTCTTTCTCTTTTACTTTAAAAATTAATCCCATCAAGTTCGACTATAATATCTCAGGTACATCATTGGAACGAGTTGAAACTGGGACTGATATTGGAGTCATCTTTGATTCCAAACTCAATCCCACGTCCGATACATTGATTATCTTAAAGGCTTTTAAGGATTCTTAAAGATTAATGCCTTCGAAAATTTTTCTACTAAAACAATTGTCATATCATATTGCTCTATTGTGCGACCTGTTCTTGAAATTAACAGTGCCATTTGGAATCCTCATCACACTTCCCTCATTCAGGCTGTTGAAAAAGTTCAACGTCACGACGTTTATAATTAGAATAAAAATATAAAGAAAAATATAAAAATAAACACATAATAGCATTCTGTTTGGACAGAAAAGGAAGATACTTAACATTCATACAAAATTAACACTGATTAATTCAGATTCAGATTTCAGCAGTATTTAATTGATGACAAATTAAATTGGAATGGTCAATTACTCTCCAAAAAGGGTTAATCTTACCTAGTTTTATTTACTCTCCCTACTATCCAAAAAAAGTAAGAGAAGCAATGATATAAAAATTAGATTAATCAAAGATTTTTATTACCTGTACTAACATATGCCTTCATCACTGCATTTAACACCATTAAGACAAATTTGAAGAAAGTTATCACATTTTGCGACAAATGTATATTTTAAACAAATGCACATGTATCTACCTGAATGAAAAAAATCTTGTGACTCTAATACCAATTTAAGGCCTTCAACATCTAAGACAAACTAGGAAGATCCTCAATATTGTGAGAACTTTAAAGAAGAAACACTTCATCCACCCTTTACTTATTCCCCTAAATGGCCTTCCATTTTCACTAATTTATTTTTGTTGTAATCTCAATTATCATTATATATGTTTATTGTTGTTAACTCTTATTTTATTATTCTTATTCATTTTTTTGGATTTTTCATAAATATATGCAATTGTTATTATTATTATATTTTAATATTTTTTATGATCCAATGCAATTGGTCTTTTTATAATGACTTTTTTTGGATAAATTGATAATAAATAAAAAGAAATATTGTTATACCATGTAACCTTGATTGAATATACCAGCCAGCTTACAGCAAGCAAGCGATTTATATCCTGATTCCCCAATGACATCGTGATGTGAGTTCTGATTCCCTATGCAATCCCTAGGGGAGATATAATAATTGGCTCCTAGAATTGAACCAATGACCATTTACAACAAGATAATGGCAGCTTTATATAAAGATGCGACGGATGTGGATATTTTGCTTGTAATCATTGTACATTTCCATCATCAGGTATGTAATTTGTAATATGCAGGTCAACCATCACCATCTGGATATTCCTACATTGCCACATATTTGGAACCATCAAATTGCTTACAACAAGCAATCAATTATTATATCAGATGATGATAAAATAAGATTTTTCTTATTTTATTATCATTTGATTTAATGTGGAATGACAAGAAACAACAAAAAAGGAATGGGGTCAGGAAAGTAAACTGTAACATATTTTATGCGACAGGAAGAAATAATTTCATCTTGCAAGTTTGACATTTGAAATTATTGTTCATCGACACAGCGTTTAAAAAGTATCTCACTCTGTTCATTAGTCTAGTTTTTATGTCAAGTACAATTCTATGGTTCCAAATATATGGCAGTGTAGAAGAACCAGATGATGATTGAGCTGCACATTACAAATTACACACCTGATGATGGAAATGTACAATAATTACAAGCAAAATATAGCCACTCAGAAACAATCAATTGTATAATAGTGTATTTAAGTGTCTGAAAACTTAGATAGTGTATAATAATTATAATATAATTGACAACAGTGTTTGACCAAGAATTATTGAGTAATAGCCTTTCTCCGAACACTCTATTCACATAATATTGCACCAGCAAATACATTCGCTCACCGTTGTGTTTACATTTAATGCGATCCTATATACAGTGGACCAAATAATATAAGCTTTAACTTATGCGAGATGACCATAAGAGATCATCTCTGCTGATCTAAATAACAAACTTGGGACTCCGTCAATCAAAAAATAAAGTTACCTGAATATACTCCTACAGGAACACAAAAGTCGCCATTCCCTGAACCATACTTCTAAAAAACGGTCTTCGGAGGGCTTAAATTTAGGAATCTACAGTGTGTTTTGAGTGCACTTCTACGTCCGCTAAAATAAATGACTACGAAGCCATCTATTAGCCGAATTGGTAAACGGATGAAATTCTTCTTTATGCATTCTTCGTAGAGCGTCGAACTTAACCAACTTAACGATAATCTGGGCACCTACAATGAACAGGAAGGAAAAAAATCCATTACTTATCCCAGGGTATATTAAGTTGGACGTTAACATAAACATTTTTGCGATATAAGTGGTGCATGATTAAAAATTAAAATGAAGGAAAAAGAAATTTCAGTTGATGGACTCGGCAAACAACCGATTTCTTCCTGGAAAAAACGTTGCATGGCAAATCGATCTAGTTCTTCACTTCCACATACTTCTGAGTACGTAAGATAGGCAGATAAAATCACACCAATTCTTTCTTTACTGAATGGTCCTCTAACAAGAGAAATCAAAAAATACACATCAAAATGTTTTATATGAAAAAAAAACTTTCCAATAATTCTATTATGTTCCAAAATAATTATTTAACATACATAAAATACCGAACCAGGGATTCAACAAACAAGTCGAGTCGCTTCTGGGTTTATCACACTCGTAATTAAACATTTTGACAGATTTTTCAGTGAAGTGTTAACATAATAATTGGTTTCAGATATCAGTATCACTAGACCTCTGCACTACAAAGTCTCACACAATAGGCTCATTGCGTATATTGTAGCAAATATAGGGATTGTATGTGCACCTTATGTCCAAAAAAGATGGCACTTTAAAATTAATGAAATCAATGCTATCCAGGACCAATTTTCCATCCCCTTCTGATGGAATACTTTATTCCACCTTTACAATGATTTTGAAGGCGATTTTGTTATATTAACAAATAGTACGTATATTTGAAGAACTCTTATTAAAATATTAATTGATTAATTCCAATTAAATTAATATTATCTTAAAAAAATCAAAGCATAAAGGATTGTTACCTTGCAAACAGAACAACTACATGTTCTGCATTAGAAGACAGCCACGATTCTATTTGCTTGCAAGCAGAGCAAAGGCGTTCCAAAGGGGGAGCTAGATTAATACCTTGCCAACCAAGGTAATGGAAGGTGTTTCTATGTTGTTCAGAAAAACTTGATCCACTAAGAGTAGAAAAGTCAAATACCTATATGATGAGAAATTATTATTATTATTCCAGAGATATTGTATCGTAGTTTTCTAAATGCGTTTGCATATCATCATTGTAAATTTGAATATGGAAAACATATTTATATGTGAAGAAAGAAAAATCATTATTAATTTGATACTGGAGATTGATTGTATTGAAGCTTATCAATTCTTAAGATTCCTATGTTGGATTCTCCAAAATCCCATCCGCTGTCTAAGGATATCGTGCTTAAATATGAATGTAAATTACTAAACATGAGCAGTAATTTATTAGTGTAAAGTTACTGCAGAACTTACATAAAGACACTGCATTATGCTGAACTTGTTTCATCTGTTAAGAAAGTTTGTAAAATTCATAAACATACAGTTTAATTATGGCTTTCCACAAAGTCACGCCCAAAAATATTAATGTTCAATTCTTAGGATTGCTGAACTAAATGAAATGTTTATATGTATTTCCAAATTCAACTACATTTGCCAACTCTTGATCTCTAGAACAACTTTCTCTTCCAAAAACAATTTCATTGTTTATTTGGGTGAAAATAAGATTTCAATGAAGAGATCTAATCAGGGATAAATATCCATATTTCAAAGAGTTGAAATTTGTTGGAGGTTTGTTAGATTTTATTTACTGTATTTTATGGTGAATTGGTTGAAAACATTTTCCAAGAAATTTAATTCTTCCTCCACAAAACTAGAACTTTTAGCATTATTATATCTTTATTAAGGGCAAATTTGAGACTGCAAAGTCTCCCCTTCCATTTACCCCTGTCAAGATAAAAAATAATATTATTTAAAAAAGTAAACAAAATTAAGTTGAAGCTAAAAGAATTTAGTTGTGGAATTCAAAATCCTACGTGAATCTTAGCAGCAGGAAAACACCTCAAGGAAATGTGTGTGAAAAACCTGCACAATTTTCAACTTTAGAGGCTCCTACAAGAAGCAAATACAGACCAATAAAGGAGGAAAGAAAGAAGAAATATATCAAAAATAACCGAGTCTCTCAACTTATAATTAAGGTCTTCCACAAAGTTACCCCAGATCATATTGATTTTAATTAGTTTGTTAATGAACTAACATTTGATATTGGAAAATTAAAATCCTCTCCTGTGACCTTGGTCATGCTATCCCAAATAGTCCCAAATAATAATCAATAAATCCCAATAGAAATAATCCCAACGTTCTGTCTGTCTCATTCATACTAAATGGATAAATTTTACTTGGTTCAGTCAAATAAATTTAAAGCTCATTCACATCAAACTTGAAAAACTTACCATGCAATTTTCAGCATGTTTCAACATTAACATGGATGCGGCTTTCCAGAGCTTTTCTTCCTCTATTGATTCTTTGATATCATTTAAGGTTGATGGAAACCAGAGAGCAATAATTCGCTCTGTAACATACGAAAGCTGTACCGAAAGTTCTACAGGAAAAAAAAATTAAAGAATTACAATACTCAAGCTATAATCACTGCTGTGCTTTTTTGTCACATTTTATCAGCTTCATGATGGATATGCACAAATTTTATAAACAAAATATATGCTTGTACTTGCATCAAGAGTCTATTGAATAGTTAATAGAGAAGCAACAGTACTGAGGAATAAAAAGTCTTTCTCACAAAGGTAATATCCAAGTTCCCTTATAACACTCTCTGATTCTATCAAAATTATTTCCTATTATTCAAAAAATCTACTAAACAATAATACCTTTTGATTGTAAGACTAGTAAGGACTCAAGTAGCATATGTTTATGTAAATTTACATATTTAAACTCCTATTCCCAAACATTTAGAAGTAATTTTAGTAAAGAACTGTAAGATTAAAAATTATACTTTCTTAATTATGAGTAAGCACATAAAAATTATAATACATAAAATAATAATATCAATAAAATAGACTTAACTTTTTAGAATCAACAGTGCTTACAGAAGTGCTGTTTTACAAACAAGGATATGGACATAACAATTCTCTCATGATAAGATAAAATGCAACTGAATTAAGTAGCTGTGTTATCTTAGGTTTCTTCACTTTTTGTCCTTACTGGAATTTATCTTCCAACATCAAATCGTAACTTAAAGCAAAGATTATATGAGCAATGAATATCTTCCTAAAAATTATTTTCCTTGGAAATTTTGGTTGTTCTTATTCTATCATTAAATTAGTTTGAAATATAGAGAAGCAATATTGCTAGGGGAGAATCATTAAATTGCATCAATCAAAAAATTATTTAACTCTGCATAAGAATTTGGACTTCATAGAGGTATGTCATTACATCACTAATAAATATATGTTCTATCATTTTACATGACAATAATTTGAAAAGATATACATACAATATGCTGGATTTTTAATGCATAACTTGGGATAAAGGGCATAATCATAACCTATAAATTAATTAATTCATGAAATTTTTAAACCTGAAAATTCTCTAGGTCTGTCAGAGTAATACGAGAAATCGGTTTAAGATATTTTTGTACAATTTCCTTCCTTTTCTTATCCAATTTTTTAACACAGGAACAATGATGCTTCTCCAGTAATAGATTTTCATTTAAGTAATGTGTATACAGGTTTAGAACAACTAGAGCAGTTTTGACAAGTTTATCACTAACTTTCAAACATAGATTTAACATTAACCTTTATCAATCTCTTGTTCCATTATCACTCCCATTTTCATATCCTCTTGCTTCTTACTAAACCACAATCTCCCATCCAATGCAGCAGATTTTTGTGGAACACATGAGATCGCCTTTGTGGAAAACTGAAAGACATGTGTTTGGTCATGAGATAATGATTTTTTTACTATAAATAAAAACATGGAGATAACACATATAGAATATATGATACATGGAATTCAGCTCAACTCTCTAAAGTTTCAGGATATATAGATGAATTCATATTTTTCCATTGAATTGAATAATATACCCTAATTTGGGGAGAATGAAGTTTTGCTTCTAATTACAGAGTTTGTTTGCTGAAGAAAATACACTAGAAACTACAGATCAGAGGAGGTAATTTGCTTTAAGAAATTTGGATAGGTTTGAGGAGCAGGCAATGTAGTCATGTTCAAAATTTGGTAATTTCATTGACCAGAAAAATGTACAAGTGAGTCTACTTAATGTTCACTTGAAAAGAAATTTTTGGCTGCATTAGACCACTTTCAGCAGTGAAATGTAGCTCTCGGTGATATAATCAGTTGTTTTCTGTTACTATGGTCCAGAAAACCATTATCGGTATTTAGGATTTTAAGACTGTGACCTTTAAGGAATCCCTGAATATTTGAGACTACTTCTAATTCTGTACTGAATAATGTAATTAGGAAAAACCTGTCATCATTTCTGCATAATTTGGGTAAATAGCAAATATCACAATAAGATTGATAAAAAGAGATTGTGATTATATACAGGACATGGATATCATTCTGAAGGTATTTATAAAGGTACGGTAAGAAGCATGGAATTTGAGTAAGCCGAGATATAGAAGGATAGGAAACTCAATTCAATATTAAAAATTAAACAGCTAGCCTTTATAGAAACCTATTAGTAATTAAAAACAACAATGTTATAAGGATTTCATGATTTGATAACGATTTATAAAATAATAATGTGGTAACATTCAAAACTAATTCTTACTCCCCTTTTTTGGAGGAGCACCACTATATTATCTATTACTATCTACTTAATGCAAAACTATCCTTAACAACCAGAAAATTAGGCTGACACAAAAGTGCATCATTTTTATCTCACACATCCTCATAATTGTCCAAACATTTATCAGTATTAATCACCATTATCTACCCAAATATCCTCTACCAATGACTCTACAGATGAATCTCAATTGGATTTATACAGGAACTAGATGAGCTATAATGACAACTTGTTTCTTTGAATAGGGTTCTTCTTCCTGTAATAGTAATATAATCTGATGAAGTTCAAGATGTGGAATAGAAGTATCTTATTCAAAATTAGTCTTCAACAACAAACCAGATATAGTTTTCTGCAATAGCTAGAACTTAAACAGTCCCAGCAGAAGTACCATTCGTTTTAATTTTTTCTTCCCTGTAAAAGAGGAATGTAGTAAGGAAATAAATCCCAGTCAAGATTAGTCAAATTTGAAATTGCTTTAAGAAGAATTCACATGTATACATACAGAGAACAGCCCAGTAATTATGGTGAAACAACAGAAGAACAGAATGGTGACTATAACATCACAAAGATTGTTTTAAGATTTTATATTACTAGCAAAACAGCAGACAAGAAATTAGTTGTTCCATGAATGTACTCTGATGCCCAGACAGCCTCGTAGTCTTGTTTTTTCCAATAAGAATACATAAGGTATATTTTGAAATTTTTTAGGGCACTTTCCGATAATGTGGAAAATTTAAATTTCACACATCAATAGAAAGTCCGTATCTTTATGTTCAGCCTCCGTAATATTGTCCTAAATGGTCATTCTACAGGGTATTTACTGTATCTCCATAAGAAATGCATGGGAAATCGAACTCAATGCCATATGCACTGTGATAATGTCCTTTATTTTATGATTAGTTATATGTGAGCAATGTAAACATGCAAACAGTTCACTATTATTAGAATCCTTAGATATATAGACTGACTGCTTGCTTACAGCAAACAGGTGGTTAATATATCTAAGAATGAATTAATGAAAGATTTAAATAATTCCCTACAAGATTAATTTACATTTTACCTGTGTATTTTAAAAGAGTTTGATTCCCATGCACTTCTTATAGCAGCTATCTTCCGCCTGGGTATTGAACCAAGGATATTCTACCAGTTTGGTACACTCATTGGCTATTTATTCCCTTTTGGACTAAGGTGAGTCTAGGGAGGCAATGTGGCCCATAATAAATAAGTAAAACATAGCATCCTGACTTGAAACTGCAATTTTACATTTCATTTGCTTGAACACATATTTTTAATGAATGGAGTTAAAAGTAAACTAAGATTAAACTAAATCCAAGCTAGGTAAATGAGAAAAAGGAAACTAAATGACTAATAAAAGAGGGTTTATAAGACAGTAAAAATTGAGACAATTCCCACACAAAAAATGATAATTAAAAAAGTTAAAAAATATGACAAATGGTAAGGATTTACATTTATTTATTTTTTATATTTTTGAATTGCAGTTCCATGTCAGGATATTATGATTTAGATTACTAATTTTGAATACGTTCAATAAGCTCTGACTTGAAGACTTTGTGTTTTTCAATTTGACTCTCCCTCCATACGTTGAGAAAAGAGTTCATAAGGTCTTCATCAGAGGGATTGATAGGGACAGAACATGTTTGAAGTGGGGTGCTGATAACAGGAGAGGAAACAATCTGAGCCAGGGTTGAGATAGTGAAGAAACAGAGGTTGGGTTGTTTAAGGAGGGGTTAGTGATTGCATCTGCTCTTGTTTTGTTAATCTTATTCTTGATTACCTCTTTAAGTTTAAGGTATTTTGGACATCCTTTGTTTGTGGCTGAGTGATTTTGATGCAAAAGAAAGCAGTGAGAGGGTATATCGGCAGCTGTAGTACAGGAACGGGTCTCATGCTGTTTGCCACGTTTGGGTCCCAAGTTACAAATAATAAGATAATTTCATAAGTCAATATTGTTACAGAGTATAACATGATTTATTAGTATGAAGTTTATTAACCTGCTTACCCAATTGACACTCACATTCTTTCAATTTTTGCATTAACACAATATTCTTTGTGCAGGTATTATTTTTAGTTTAGTGAGCATTATTTTCATGGAGTAAATTTAGACTATTTTAATACCGAATTCTTCAGTTTTTAAATTTGGTTATAATGATGCCAAAACAGAGATGCCAAATGGCATCATTGTTGCTGAAAGGGTTAAGTTAATGTATCATAGTTTTTCATTTATCGTTTATTATTTTGTATTTTCTCACAGTATGTGTGTTTAAATCTTTCTCTGGTTAATACAGATCTTCTCCTTTTGTGGACATATTAGAGTTTTGTTATTTTATGTAAATTTATACAACGTTTAACATATTTCATGCTTTTTATCCATAAAAATTTGGGGGATTTATTTCCGGAGGATGTAAGGTAAATATAATCCTCAGAATGATGTGATGAAGGATGTAAATAAAAGCTAATACTAACTACTTGATAGTTAACATCTAGGTTATCCAGACATTTTTATGCATATTTTTAGGGATTAAGATTCACTTGAAAATTTGGCTCCCAATTATCTCAAGGTAATACGGATGTAAAAACGACTTACATGATATCCTACAATGCAATAAATGGTCATAGCAGGAATTTACTTTCCTTTCTGAATTATGCAGCGACTAACAAAGAGCTCGATTTAGAGGTTGCAGAATATCATAAAGAATGCTAATTACATGGGCCAACCGATGATCCTCGACTACATATCGACTCATTGAATATAGCGGATGTGTGGCTCAGTCTCAGAATTAATAAAACCCGGACGGAACCATACATAAATCAGAGCAAATACTAATATGACCACTATAAAATTTCGTACGAACTCGATATTTCAAACATACGATTTTTTTCTTATTTGTGTTCAAATCAATATACAAAGTAAGAACGATAAGGTATTTGTTAAACTTACGTGCCGCCAGATACACTTCATGTTTGGAAAATTGTATTATAAAAAAACAATGAATTATGAGAGAATACTTGTAAAGTAATAGATCGAATTTTGGAAAGTTTTTAAAATGTTCTTTAAAATCAATAACATTGATTTTAAGTGTTATCCTTCCACCACTAAAAACCCTCTGATTTAATATTTTAATGGCTACAATATTAGTATCTGTCAGGAATGGGAATTAAATCCAGTTCTAGGATTTGTGTTTGTAACTTTATTTTTCAAAGTAATCTTTTGTGAATAGAGGAAATTGTATGATTACTTGTTTTTACATTTTATATTTCTGAGAGAGCAAGAGATTTGCTTGTTTTTTTTGTTTTCCTAACATATTTGTTTCATAGTTGTCCTTGGGTCATAACAAAACTGCTTAAAATTCTAATTTGCAGACATATTAGATTTAAGTTTCAAAAAATACATCATGAATTCAATGAAACTTATTTCAACAAAATTTTTGAATTTGAAAAAGGCAACTCAAGGAGTTGAACAAAATTACAACTTAAAGCAATTACAACCCAAAAAATAAACCAATATAAAACATACATGAGGAAATTGATCATGACTCTATCATTCTATTCCTGGTGATCTGCAAGAATATTAAGTAACTGTATTTGCATTCTAACACAATACCCTAAAGTAATACCAAAGAGATGATGAATGAAAGTATTTCCAGTAATTGAGTTAATTATAAAATATACCTAAACTTGTATTTTAGCACATATACAATTTTCCATGTCTCTTGTTATTCTTTAGTTTTGAATAACACTTCATAGTCAAATATTGTATTTTGGTGAGATCAATACATATCACACTGTTCGTACAGACACAAGGTTTCAGATGCACAATGTGACAATAGCAATGGGTTAATAAATCAATCCTGGTGCAAGATAGACTACAGAAGTTTTATCAAAATTTCTTTAGGCACATGATTATCTAAGAAATGGTAGATTGTACATCAGGGTAGCTTATCATGCATCTAAATCACTAAGGAACGAATATGTTGGGAATGTTTACATATTAAGTTCCATGGAAACTTATTTACAAATTCTTTTGCTGTATTTTTGTACTATCGCGCTTACGGAATTTGATACATTTGATATATATTTAGATAAATATATGTGTGTGTTACATTTAAAAAAGGGCTTTCTGCCCATGAAACCAAACATTATGAAAACAAATTGTTACTTCACAAAATAAATGGTTAGTAAGATTTACTCTTCTACTAGGTAAAAATTTATTCATATCCAGCTTCTTCAATTTCTTAATTTCAGCTTCAGAACCTTTTCTTTCATTCAACCATTTAATAAATGGTCCTGACACACAAGTCATATTTTTTCATTAACTGAATTTTGATGAGCCTGAACCTGCTGAATGAATTAATTATTTTCTTCTATGAATTAACTTTTGTATTAGTAATTTTAAGATAAAATTGCACATAGCAACCACTTACATGGTAGATGGGACTTTTTATGCAAACTTTGCCAAGCTATTTCGTTTTATGAACTTAAATTTTTTCTCATGCTATCTGCATGTTAGTATTACTTTTATGAGCCTTTTCTTCAATGTCATTTTCATTATAACATATTTTATAAAAGACAAACTGATGGTTATGCAAAATGTTAAGATTTGGTGACAGAAATTAACAGATCATATAATGTAATACTTGATATTTTCACTCTATGTTCCACACATACAAGAACAATTTCTGTAAACAATGCATTCTGTATATATACATAATAACATCCACATTTAAGATGACAAAAATGCTCTTAATTTTCCATATTCATTTACAACACATTCTTGATTAGAAGCACTTTCTATCCTCATTGAAAGTATTTACCTGATTAAATGCATGCTTCCAAAAATTGAAAGGTTGATTACAAATACAGATGAATAAGTTCTCTATTACTCATTTTATAGGGAATCAACAGTCACTTCAAAAGATTCATCTTAGGCATTGAATGCCTCATTACACCATCACAGTCAATAACATAAATCACACTTCATACCGCTATAAGTCCAACAATTTATATGATATAATCAATAACAGTTGAGTTGAAACTCATCCAAGAATTTGTGCTACTTAGATGCACAAACAAAATACACCTATGTCTTTATTAGTTAACATGACAAAAGGATGAGGAATACACAAGATAATATACAGAATGCTGATAAGAAGAACTTAAAATGATTCTTACATAGAATATTAGCACCAAATTCACAATTTAGTCTTATAATAATAAGAACAATGCAGCAACAAAGAACAAAATAAAAAAAAAATTCATGGACTTGTATCAGAAGGAAAATAATTTTTTTAATTTTTACCATTACTTTCAAAACATTTTAAAGAGTGAAAATTACTCCAAGAAATACTAAAACATGGCAGGGAAAATATTTGGTCTTAAGCATAAAAATGCCTTCAGAAATATGGCAACGGCAAGAAATGCCTAATATAAAGGGATTTGGAGCCCTAGAACTAATAAATAATTTTGCACCAAGTGACACATGCCACCATAAACCACAATCAAAGTGGTGGTTAAAATGCCACAAAAAAGCATCCCTTTGTACCACTAAATTTATATTTGTCACACATCAGTAGATGATTTGGGCCTAGACTTCCTTCTTCTTCGAGCTAAATCTGACATCACAACAGGACCAAGGTTTGGCGCTCTTGGAGTCTGCAGAATGGCTCTATAAGTGGCATCCATAGCACCCTACAATAAATTCCCTTTCAGCATTACATATATTGGAGAAATTTACATATTTATAAAGAATTTGATTTAAAGCAAAGCATCAGCTGATTGCTTGATAAATCAACTGACAAACTCTTTTAATATAATTTTTTATTTCAGAAATCTTTTCTTATCTAATTTTCTAGAAATTTAGCCCTAAATATTAGATGTATTTGTTTGCTTTGCCTAAAACTTTCCATAACATACCATGAAAGTTAAATTTCAATCCTTGCAGATCCAGAGTGATACTGACAGAATGCACTTTTGTACAATAGGTAAACTGCATAAAAACAATGTATGTGCATTTTACCACCAAACTCCACAAAATCTTAATGAGGAAATAAATTCATGTAACAGTGAAAATGATTGCAGTATAAGGATCATATAGGGTAATTTTTATCTTACTGATATCAATTATCAAAGAATACTATTAGTATACCAATTCTAATAAAGAGTAACCAGACTTATTTCAGAAAAACACTGACCTAAATTGTAAAATCACCACTTAAAGATGAAAATATTCTCATTTTTTTGCTAATTAATAATTACTGTGCATACGATCTCAGGCCTATGCTGTCTGATGGACACTTGCTTGAATAAAATTATTGTATGCGTTGAATGGATAGGTGTCGCTGTAAAAGATATTTAATATCGTTAGTTTAAAATATCAGTTGGCTGACTTCCCGTGAAATTATTAGTTGGTAGTTGATGTTTATTTTTGCTATTAATGAAACACTAATGAAAGTTACTATTTGCAGAATGTTAAAGAATTTGCTTAACTGTGATCACAATTCGAAAAATATGAGTCATCGCAAACATTAAGTATTTTTACATTCATGGAAGTCATTTAATTTTTTAATTGCCGTACTTCCCGGCCGATAAGACGCACTTTTTTCCCTCCAAAATGTGCTGTTAAATTAGCCTGCGTCTTATGCGCCGATGGTATACGGATATCACAGTTATAACTTCGTTCTATAATAAGCAACCGTTTTGACAGAATAAATACATACCATTAAGTATTTCTTTGTGTATCAGGCATTGAAAATAGTTTAATTCATTAAAAATTTTGATAATAACACTTTTTTGAACAGGTTGTTAGAAATAAAGTTATAATATATCGATGTCTAACTTCCTTCAAAAAAACTCCCGGATAAATCAGAAATGCATACAATGTAGCATGTTTAGTTTAATCTTGCAATGGGTGCTGCTCTATCATGAAGTCTTTCAAAAAGTGCGGAAACAGCAAAATAATAAGACAGCATTTAAATTGATTAAATGTTTCCCAAAAAAAGAAAGTGATTTGAAGAAAAAAAACAAAATGTATAAACCGGATTCGAACCACGTGTAATGATAATATGACACCACACCATTTGCTTGTTAATAAAATTGATAAAACACCACGCAACCATTTGCTTGTTGATAAATCGCTGCCACCGGGGGTTATATTGGAAGCGGCTGTCGAGCTGACCACAACATTGTAACTACGAGGGCAGTTTGATAATTCAGTGACTTTTTGAATAAAAAAAATTTTTCGGCATTTTAAACATTTTATTTCGGCATTTTATTTTTATACATAATCACCTTTTAGCTCGATACATTTAGTCCAGCGTTTTTCTAATTTTTTATTCCAATATATCCAAATAATAGGTTTTCTCAAGGCTCTCAAAATACGCGTTTGTTTCGGTAATGACTTCTTCCATTCGACTCAAACCTCTTACCGCCCAGCCATTTCTTTAGGTTTGGAAACAGATAATAGTCGCAGGGGGCTAAATCTGGAGAATATGCTGGATGGGGTAGCAGTTCGTATCTCAATTCGTGGATTTTGGCCATCGTGACTAGACAAGTGTGCACACGTGCATTGTCTTGATGGAACAGCAGTTTCTTCTTCACCAAATGCGGTCGTTTTTGCTTCAAATCAACGTTGAATCTGTCCAAAAGCTATGAATAATATTCGCCGGTGATCGTTTTACCTTTCTCGAGGTAATCGATGTGAATGACACCGCGTGCATCCCAAAAAACTGTGGCCATGACCTTGTTGGCTGACAGACTCTGTTTGGCCTTCTTTGGTCCACGTTCACCCCGAGCAACCTACTGTTTAGATTGTTCCTTGGCCTCTGGCGTGTTGTGATGGATCCATGTTTCGTCCACAGAAACAAAACGGCGCAAAAATTCGTTTTACACTCTTTAGAAGTCGTCACACGATTGCGCTTGTGGTCGAGTGTGAGCAATCGCGGCCCCCATCTTGCGGAGAGTTTTCTCATGTGCAAATATTTGTGTAAAATATGATAAATAAATAGCTGGACTAAATGTATCGAGCTAAAAGGTGATTATGTAGAAAAATAAAATGTTTATTTGCCGAAAAATTTTTTTTTTATTCAAAAAGTCACTGAATTATCAAACTGCCCTCGTAAATTCGTACGCTCATAGTCGTCTGGATTACATAGCGAATGGACTTAACTAATCACTTAGTTCGGTCTCCTTCACCGCTTCTCTTCAAAAATAAAAGAACACGGCTGCTACCCTGATCGCCGTTCTCGGAGAATTTCCCCTCCGAGTCCTTTCCCCTACTTTCAGGCTGTGTAGAGGTCGCGCAATCAGCTACCTCGACAGACGTGTTCCAATTCCCAAATTACAGCTGATTTTGATCTGTAACCCCCATATATGTTTATACATACCGCTATAGCAAGATTTGATGTCTAGTCTTTTCTTTTTATTTTTTCAAATTTTTTCATTTCATAGCAAGCGAGTGAATTGTGATGAAAAAGAAGCTAATTTTTCCGAATTCCAAAGCATTCAACGCCCATAAAAGGATTTAAATTTAAATTCTAAAAATAAAAGTACGGTTTCGATCATTTCTCTTGCAAATGCTGAAAACCGGAAAGCTCTACAATGAATATATGTCGTAATTTGGGAAATGAAACAGGCTAAAACGGCCGTTTTCGGCGAGCGCTACAGCAGCCTTAAAGAAAGGGTTCATGAAAAATTGCTACGGTCAATCAATGAGCGTAACTAAAATGCTCAAGGATGCAGGATGGGAATCGTTCGAACAGAAAAGTTAGTTAGGGTATCTTCATAGACGTAGGCAAGTTTCGAGAAAAACGCCGGTCTTCGATTTGAGTTCTTCAATTTCAAATGAACCAAAGAATCGAACAAAACTGTTTCATGTTATAAACCTATTTTTTTAACCCTTCATGCTTCATAATACTCGATTCGAGTGACGGTAACATGAGAATTTGTCTTCTCTACAGGACAAAATGTCGGACCCTTATTATAGAGGCTAATTTTGCATAAAGAGAAGAAAATTTATGACGTTAAATGTAGTGATGCACAACAAATTACTTATACTACAATGATATCTAAAGCTTTGTGAAGAGGAATCTGAAATAGAACCCTGCATATTCGAAAAATAAAACGACATAGAATTGACACGGAAGTCTCTGTCAGATAGTCTCTTCCAATGCCTATATTGAAACATGTAAGTTCAAGTCTATGAAATCGACACCTTGTATCTTGGACAACCACTTAATCCCTTCATTAATATTTGTTGGTAAGAAATAACCCATTCCCACAGTTCTGCTAATTTTCATGTGTCCAATAACATCATCCCTCATCTTCTTTATACCAATTGTACAATGTACAATCAATCCCTTCTGTTTTTCTCCCTGTTTTCTCTTTTAAAATTGGTCAAAGTCACTCCGTCAAAGCAATTCAATAGTTGCATCCAGTGATTAGAGTTTACTTTTTCTGGAGATTTTCTAACCTCAAACCTTTCCTCCTTATTTGTTCTACCTCTTCTTCCAGCCTCTTCAGATTCTCCTTTGCCAATCTCAAGGTCTCCTTGGTAATTTTCTTATCTTTTTCTTCTCTTTTTTGCAGCAACATATCCAATTTTCCTCATCTTCAATCACATTTATGCTGCATCTTAGGTCTCACTCCTTGGCTTCAGTCTTCACATTTCATACCTCAGCCCTTTACTTTCACTTCTAAACACTTCCTAACCCTTTGGCTATCTGAGTGCAATTATATAATATTTATATAATAATTTAGCCATACTTTTCATTTGAATCTATTGGAATGTTGAGAGAAATGGGTCATGACTTTTGGAAATTTGGTCCTCCAAGTGACGTGGCCAAATATATCAGATAGGTTGTTTTAGGAAAAAGAGAGAGTGGAAAGGTGGGTTTGCTATTGATCTTTTATATGAATGAAATTTCTAAGGAAGTGAGAGGATTGAGTAGTATTGAGATGATTTCGAAGATGAGTTTTTCATATATTTCTATAATATGGCACTCAAGTACAGACCACTTAACCACTTCCCTGAAGTTGACAAGTATACTCGTCCAACCAAAAACGTCTCTGTCCGAATAATTAATAAAGCAGAAATACTCGTCGGATCAATGCAGTTATTTTTCTAATGCTAGATGCCATTTGTGGGCGGAATGCTCAGGATATTCTAGTGAATATTCTTGAAATTATCTTAATTTTCTGGAATGATTATAGGCAACCCGACACAAATTTCATAACAATCTGTAGCAAGAAATATTAAAATACATATTTTCTTGAATTGAACAGGAAATTCATCTTAAATTGATAACTATAACTATCATATATATAGTAAATGTAATATTTTCAGTTCTTTTATATAAAATTACAAGTAATATTGAGAAACTTACAAGAAATAGTTAACAACAAAGTTAAGAATAAACAATTAAATATAAGCTTCAGAAAAAAAGAAACAGGTACATTTATTCCAAATGACCAAATAAAAAAGAATATCCAATAAAAATATGATATTTTCTAAGGGAACTTTGAAAATAATTCGACAGGGAAGTGGTTAAAAAAGAAACACAAGATATGTTCAAGAGAAGATGGTTTAGATTCTGCAGAAGTGGTCCAAATATTAAAGAAATAAATAAGTAAAGGAAGGACCCATCTTGAAAAATTGGTTACATATAATTGGTACAGATAAGAATGACTGAAAGTCATTCTTATCTGTACCAATTTTTAAGAATCCTCAAATAAGACATTTATTTATTTTCAGTTAAATATTTTTTAAACAATTTATGAGCTCTGAGAAGTTTAGTTTTTATCAGTAATCACATCAGCTTCATATCTTGGATAAAATTTATAGATATTAATTAAGGAATAAATTCCTAATAAGATATTTTTAGGCTTGCTTATAACTGAACTCTTACAAAAACATTTTAATTCAGCAATAACATCATCCTATCCTATAATCACATGGCTGAAAATAGCTTAGAGGCAAATGACTGTGCTCAAAAAAATACATGCAATACATATAATGAAATGTAATCATTGACAACTAATTCATCAAAATATACAAAGAAACTGACTCATTTAATTTTTTCGGTGATATACAAACACACTCATGATCTGTATTAATTTAGTGTAGCAAATGCTTAATTTTGAAGATAAGAACATTAATTAAAGCATAATACAAAGGTACAGATTTTTACCTTAATTACAATGGGATCATGAGAATCCAGGTGAAGACGTTGAGCAGACAGATGAGGCCTCTGCATTAACCATGGATGATTTAATGCTTGTGATGCAGTTATCCTACGACCTGGATCAATGTGCAGCATTTTGGTCACAAGATCCTGTAGATGAAATTGAATAATCACCATTTCATATTCATTCAATGTATCCATGTAATAATATTTATGATAAAAATATAAGATTCATCTGAGATAAAAAACCTTTTATAAATGCATACATTTCAGCAATATCTCTTACAGTACAGTAGGCTTCTAAACTAACAATGCTGTTCATGAAGTACATTAATTTCAGAGAATCTATCAGAATGTATTAATAGGAATTGCTTCACATTGTCGTAAAACTCCTCAATGATTTGCAAATAACATTATTTCATGGTGTTTCTGAGAAACAGGAAAATGGTTGCTGGATTAGGAGAATACATTAGATGAGGCATAACAACAGTGAGTTGTTGACACACATACTTCTAAGGGAAGATGGTATTTTGATCTCATGTGTTGCATCATTAAATCTGCCCCATTATGCATACTTTGGCATGCAACCTTCATTCAGTCAATGAATGTATTAAGTGGGGATTCCAGTAAAGAACTTAAGAATTAATTATTTTAACCTACTAGTAATGATTAAAATACAATGTACATTCTGAACCTGAACCAAATGGATGAAAAATTATTGAAGGTTTCTAATCAATCCTTCTTGAAGTATCTCTATGGATAAATTGGAGAGGAATGAGTAATGCAGACAATTTGATGGGAATGTTTTTGATGAAAGAATCTAGTATTTTTAGTCAAAGAAGTGCACAAATAGAATTTACTTAATCTTAAATATTGCACAAGAAGCTATTTAAAAGAAAAAATAAAATATATCAAGTAAAGAAAGTTAACATTAATGATAAGAGAGGCTTTGCAACAACCACAAAAGTCTGCATTTATTGTTGTATTTACCTTAGCATTTGTTGATACTGAAAACCAGTTTCCACTGTCCAAATCAAATTTCCCTTCCTCAATTCGCCGCAAGATATCGTTAGGAGCATCTGATGCAGCATGAGCAAAAGGAGTCCGCCTGAATGATGACACAGGAAAAGATGATATCTTCCAAGATGGAATTTATAAACATTAATTTTATCCTCTATATTGTCATCATCTGGAATATTATAAAAGGTGTGTTCAAAAAGTAACAGGAATTTTCATTAAAAATAACTTAATTTACTGTCTACATTAACGTTGTCACCTTCAAAGTAGTCCTCAATAGATATTGTGCACTTACGCCAGCTTCTATCTAATCCTCCTATCACTTCTCAAACTTAATCTTTTGGAATGGCTTGAAGTTCTTTCAGAGATGTGTTATTAATGTCACATATGCCTGTAAAACAACCTTTTAAGTCTCCTAATTTTTGGAAATAGGTTAAGTCATACGGAGCCTGACATTAATGAAGGCTGGGATCTCATTGGAGTATTGTATTTTGCAAAAAATTATGAACAAGCAATGAAGTGTGAGCATGTGTATTCTCATGATCCAAAAACCATGCATTTGTTATCTTCAATGTTTTCAATACCATGATGCCCATATAAACCCTTGTTTCACTCATAGCAGATACACCAGAGGTCTTTAAAACATTTAACACCCTTTGTTACGCTTTCATTAATTTTAAGCAGAACTTGTAACAAATACTTTGACCCATTTCTTTTAAAATACAAAAATCACCAAGCTTGTAGATATGCCAAGGGTTTGTGACTGTCACAGACTAAGTAAATCACAAAATAAAAATTATCATACTTCAGGGGTTTATATACTGATAAAAGTGTAAGAAAAGTTTGACAATCACACCCTTCTAACCAGCAAAATCTAGAAATTCAAGTTACTTTCTGAACACACCCTGTACATTTGACTAATTCAAATTTCACTATAATATGTATTTGTGAATATCAGTGGACTCAGTACACACAGTTTTGCTCCATTTTTTATCATTTACATTAAAATTAAAAGGCTATTCTCAAGATTTCCTTAATTCCCATTTATACACTCATCATCATAGTTTAATGAAACAGAGAATCAAGACGGATAAATTCTAGCTTATACTTCAAAAATGCATGGAACAAATTTTCAGAAAACCTAGAACTTACCCAGCTAGCATGGTGAACAGGATGACCCCAAGACTCCAGATATCACAGGCAGCATCATATCCTTGGCGTCTAAGGACCTCTGGAGCAACAAATGTGGCTGTGTAACATGGTGTCATGAGCAATCCATTCTCAGCACGAAGTTGCTTTGCAAAACCAAAATCTATAAGTCGTAAAGACTGTGGCTCGCCAGATCCATCAGCATATAATATGTTTGACGGCTTCAGATCCCGATGTACGACCTCAAACAAAAAGAAATCAGGATGATATTTAAAATAATAATGGATACATGAAACAAAGAATAACAAGAAGCTTGAATAGTAGTGGTAGAATGTGAGAGTCTTCCAGAAAATGATGTATGCTTTGGCTGTTTGGTTGGCTGGGATATTTTGCATAGAGTCAATAATAATATAATAATAAATAGAAAAACAATGATACTTATTTGCATATATAATAGATTAAATGGATGGATTATTAACCTCCTTCCCTTGCTTTACCACTGGATATGTTATATTAACAGCAATGAAAAGTGTATGCTCAGATATATAGTTTTTATTACCTCTCACTTGATGTTAACCTGCTGTCAAAACCGATCGCATAATAAAAATAGTGTGGAAGTAAACCAGATATGTCATTCCTCCAATATGCTCCCATTACCAACAATGAATAACCAAAGAGTAAAAGCAATAAAAGGTGTCTAGCAAAAAAGTCCTGAACGTAGATCCGCAACTCAAAGAGGTAAGCATTACCAATATAATCTAAAGGTTTAAAGGCTTATCATATGTAGTCAATAGGAAGGTTTTTCTTGGCCCAAACTTGTGCATGCATACCAGTTAGTTCCTGTAGGAAATTATATCCATTACACATATTATTGGACAAAAATATTATGTAATTTCAGGAGAGTGGCAGTGAGCGAGTGCAGAGAGAGGCTGTGAGAGGATCTTTTAAGAGTGGTGGAAGGAGAGATGATGATGAAGAGGCAACCACTGAGATAGAGCTTCGGGAAGTAACCAAAGAGGGCCATGAGAGGGCAGAGCCAAACCAATTTGAGCTACTCAAAGTTCTGGGACAAGGCTCGTTTGGAAAGGTGATTGGCATTTCATTATAATTGTCATTGGTGGGGTGATTACAGATAGTATTTCTGTAATATTAATTAAAAATTTAATAAATTTAATTGAAGGGGAGTTAGAGATTATTTATCATTATTAAGTTAATACATAAACATATATGAACCCAATTTTTGCATTCAATTAAAAGAAGAAATGTTAACACTGATCATTTCTTTAAAGGGTAAGGATAAAAGATGAATAATAGAATATAAATTTGTCATTATCCAATATGATCAACAATTATTATGGATTCACTCCATAATTGGTCCAAATCTAATCTGTTGTTCATGTGGCCATGTTTTATTGAATCTCGTGAACAAAGATATGCTTCGATACATTGAACTTAATTTTCTGAATGTACTTCTGACAAGGAGACCTTAAGAACTGTGTTGTGGGATTTTTGATAAACTTGGTATAGGTATGTTCCTTGGACATTACTACCTGAAAATTATAGAGGCCTATACTCCCTAGTTTCCATGTAATTAATGTTTTAAATTCAACATTTGTGGCTTCTACCAATGAATACCCAGCAATCACCATTTATATTCAAGCAAATGGTGGTGGAGTTTTTGTTAGATATATCTAAAATTGAATTGATTTTATACAACTTTTTTCAAATATTGTATAATGCCATCAAACCATATTCAAAAGAATTTGATTCAGTGAAAAGAACACTGACTTTTACAAGGAATTATTGATCTTCTACTTCCAGAATTATTTTCAAAGCTTTTTATTAATCATGGACAAATACAATCACAAAAACAATCAAAGGATAAAAAATTAAACCCTATAAGAAGAGTAAAAGTTAATCTTTAGAGAGCATGGTTGATTATCCTGAAGCTAAATCCAAATATTATTTGTGAATGAGGAAAGATGTGCTTGCTTACAGGAAGCAATAGGTAAATGGATCTCGAGATGAAAAATTAAAATTTTTCAATAGAAAATTCTGCTGAATCATTGCTAAACATAAACTAAATGACACAATTGCAAGGTATATTGAATTTAGCTCAATTTCCAATGCATTTCTTAAGGAAGCATTTTTCCCGCTCTGGCGTCCAACTAAGGACCTTCTGTCTGAATGTTTTTCATCATTCACATGAATATCATCATTTGGATAAATTCTGCAAATATCAATAGATAATACATATGAAGTAGCTCAAAAAATTCCGATAACCCAATGGATTCATTATGAAGTATTGGAAACCAACCCTAGTATCAAACCATCAACCAATTACAACATTCTCATGGAGGGTTTATGTAAAAATATAACCTATCAATGCATGTGTTAAATTCCAATGTTCTACACAATCAGGAAATTCATTAAAAATTTTGGAATTACAGCCCATGTAGTTCTTAGGGGGAAAATCGAGATTACGGGTTGCTCTGGAATTGAACCCATGGCACATAGGCTACTGCTGATAATTTTCTAAGTACACCTATCTATACATTTAGGATGTATGAATGATCTATGTATCATAATAAGAGAGATACTATTTTTAAAAATTTGAAAATAGTTCACCTGGCATCAAACCCAACCAGTTGCACGTAAACTACTGCATTTTTCAGTAGGAATATTTCATATAATAACAATAGCTACATGAAATTTTATTCTTCTGGCTTATTAGGAAATTTTTTTTAATCTTATAAGGCAGCATTATACCCCTGTAGGTCGAACTAAGGACAATCTGCACCAGAACTACCTATCATTTCCTTATATTAATGTTTTTTAAATGCCTCCCAAGTTTCAAGATTAAACTTTGAGTAGAAGTGCCTAAAAGTGTTGTAAATTTTCCATGTATTCCTTACATAGAATATAATAAGGCCCCCAAGAATCAAACTCATGACCTCCTGTGGTAGGATCTTATTTCAAAAAAAGTTTATTATAATTGCTATAATCCTGATCCAATATTGGATTTTCTCCTGTAAGAATGAATAGGGTCGTTTTTTCACAAAATAATTAAATAAATATATATATAATACAATTGTTTAACCAAACTACTGAGCTTGCCAAATCTTTTTACATAATGGCCCAATGAATATTACCTAGGAAAAAATCAGAAACCAACCCTATCTTTAATTTAATTTAAAAATGCAAGAAGTCTTTTCAAAGTTTTTAAAAAATAATTCCTGAGCAAATAGAACGATTGAATTTCATATTGCAATAGTTATAAAATTGAGAGGATTGGAAAAGGTTTGGGCTATCCAATGTCAAAAATATATATACCTATTACAATGATATATACCGTATTTCCCGGCCGATAAGACGCGCTTTTTTTCCTCCAAAATGTGCTGTTAAATTAGCCTGCGTCTTATGGGCCGATGGTAAACGGATATCACAGTTATAACTTCGTCCTATAATAAGCAACCGTTTTGACAGAATAAATACATACCATTAAGTATTTCTTTGTGTATCAGGCATTGAAAATAGTTTAATTCATTAAAAATTTTGATAATAACACTTTTTTGAACAGGTTGTTAGAAATGAAGTTATAATATATCGATGTCTAACCTCCTTCAAAAAATTCTCGGATAATTCAGAAATGCATACAATGTAGCATGTTTAATTTAAACTTGCAATGGGTGTTGCTCTATCATAAAGTCTTTCAAAAAGTGTGGAATCAGCAATGCGGTGAATGGAAGTAAAGATGACATTATGTATGAGGAAAGTGACGACTCCCAAGAAAATATCTACGCGCAAGATTTTAGCAGCAGTGATGAGGAATTGCTGAGGTTCTATTATGAATAAACTCTGACATATTTGCTACTTAATTTTTTAATATTTAAGTTCCGTTTTCATGTAAAATGTCATCATTAAAATTCTTTTCTGCATTAAGTATTTTTCCAAGTATTTTAGTTTTTATCGTAAATTCTAACCTGAAAAATCCAGGTGGATTTTATGCGCCGGTGCGTCTTATAAGCCGGGAAATATGGTAATAGATATAGGATACAAATGTCCAGTCTGATCTATGGGGCATTGGCACAGAGGTGTGAACTATAGTAATTGCTCACCCCATTTTCATGTAGGTAGTTTACAGTGTGAAGTAAGATGTCCATCACATCAGCTGCTTCCTTCTCCGAGAAAGATCGAAGTCTTAATATTCGATCAAATAACTCTCCACCTCTCAGAAGTTCCATAACAAAGTAGACATGCCTTTCATCTTCATAAACCTAAAGGAAATATAATATAATAACTTTTGTTCTTTTATTTTTCTATCCAAGAACAAAATCAGTAATCTGTACTAACCCCTTAAAGATATCAATAGTTTCTCTCACAATTTTATGAAACCTTTCGGATTTTTTTATCATAAACTCTTAATGAACTCGTTCAAGAAAAGTTCACATAGTAAACTACTATGTAATATGTATATTATAGTTTATTTTCTGCAGTCAAAGTCAAATATTTAGGTGCAACTCTGCATTTTTTCCACAAAATTTATATGTTCTGAAAATGGATTTCTCATACAACAAGGAGCAATCACAGTAGATCCAAACTAGAAGCTATTATCAAATCATCTTGAGAAGAAATGATATCAATTCTACCACCCATATCTTTCCATGAGATTACTTTGTCATTTACATAGTCTCTGAAAATACTTTTTAATCTATTCTACTTTTTATAACCATTAATAAACATCTGAAAATATTAGATAAACAGTTTTTTAAATTTCACGGAGGAAGGCGTAGTTTTGTGGAAATCCATATTATCAATACACAAGAATAAGAAGTGATTGTACTTTTCCACAACGATTATTACAGTACAACCGGTTTCAGCGACTGATTGCCATCATCAGGTACAGGTTACCGTATTTTTCGGACCATAAGACGCACTTTTTCTTCACCAAAAAGTGGGGAGAAAAGTGCCTGCGTCTTATGGTCCGAATAGAAGACTGACACTGACGCTGTACTAATTGTAAGACGCTGACACTAATGCCGGGCATTTGTATCAGAGCTGCAGAGGGACCCGCTGCAGCCGACCCGCTGGATCAAATATTATTCTGTTACACATTATTAAATTCTGTTATACATTATTTTAGTAAAGCCTTCGACTCAGTAGACTAGTAAATTCATTGATCATGCCCCACTTCGATTACGGTGACATTAATTACCAAGATCTATCAAGAGATCTAGCCAATAAGCTCCAACGCATCCAGAATGTGTCCGTTCGATTTATATTTAATTTGAGAAAATTCGACCATATTTCCGGTGCATTTAAAAAATTAGATTGGATAAAACTCGAAACTCGCAAACAACTACACATTCTAACGTTCTCATGTACTGTTTTGCGAACGCAATCTCCTGAATATCTCTTTTCCGAATTTGTAAGATTTGAGTCCGTCCATAATTGTAATACTAGAGGGAGATTCAATTTACTAATACCGAACCACAGAACGGAGACATATCATAAATCATTTATTATAACTGCTGTGGTAGCAGTTATAATAAATGTCCACAGCACAGCACAGCACAGCAGTTATAATAATAATCCACCCGATTTTTCAGAAGAAAATGTCTTACTTATCTTAATCATATATCCAATTTATCTCCTGTATCAACAGTCATCACATCTCTACAGCACTGATCAACGCTCTCTCTACTGCTCCTTTCACTCTTAACCTCCGATTCATTTAACCTTGCATCTGTCTTGAAATATTCTTTTTTTTGCAGCTCAGTCCAATATCTCCTAATTTTATTATCTACACTTTGCCTCTCTTTTCGGCAATCAACTTAAATATACCATTGAATGTTTTTAATTACCTGTTTAGTTATAAGATATGTTTTCAAATTTAACATGATCTGACTCATTGATTATCTTGTAAAATTGAAATTTTAGTATTCTGTTTTTAGATAATTCTATCAGAAGGTTTGTGCAGGTTTTTCACACCCCCCTTCATTATGGGTGTTTTCCTGCAGTGGATTTTTTTTTCTAAGAATTTTCTTAGGTTTTTATATCCACTTAAATCTCTCTTATAATCATTATTTTACACTTTCTAATTCTTTTGTACTTAAAACTTTTTTAAAGAGGTTAGATGGAAGAAGAGACTTTTTAGTCTCAATCTTGCCTCCAAAATAAAGACTATTAAATATTTTATTACACTATTTGGTTCAGAATATTTTTTGTCCTATTTTTCTCCTCTAAAAACCAGGTGCGTCTTATGGTCAGGTGCGTCTTATGGTCCGAAAAATACGGTACTTACAGGTTACACATTAGGAGTAACCTGTACCTGTAACTTGGTAGCCGTTAGGCCTAATAATATAGCTTGAGTATTTTTTTCATTTCATTTTCTTTTTGACATATTTGAGTTGCCCTTTATAAAACATTTGTATGACTCATTGTATGTTATACGGTTTGCCTCCTGAATTGCACCAATCTGCAGACTCATGGAATATATCGATAATAACTAAAAGCAAATATTATACTCACATCTCTAAGGGTAGCGATGTTAGGGTGATGTCCATATCTGAGAAGAATCTCCAGTTCTTCCTGGCAGTCCCCTCGCTTTCCTTTATCTAGAACTTTGACTGCATATTCAGTTTTGGTGGGTCGATGCACACACAGCCTCACCACTGAAAAACTCCCACGTCCTATCTCACCCCGAAGCTCATATTCGTCTGTCACCGAGTTGGGTTTCACATATGGCATCTGATTCAATTAATTTAATAGAAATATTTATTTTTCTTAAAAACAATTATATTATTAATTTTTTAAATTCCAATAAGGATGTACAGATAATATTTGGCCAAAATATACAGTATTAATGTTATAGTACATACAAGATACAACAGTAGCTTGGTATTTCTACATCTTTAACCCTTTTACTGCCAGCCCATTTTGGGTGGGATGTGCGAAAACTGCCAAGGCTATTTTCCGGAATAAGCAAGATTTCAGATTCTAAATTATTTCAGCTACTTAACTTTATTTAATTCATCTAGATTTTTTCCCAATGCTAAAGATATATTTATAGCTTAGAATCATAGATGGACTATGGGGGTTTACTTAAATTTTCATAAAGTAAAATAATAACAAAGAAATTATTATATGTATAAAAACCCAAAATCCTCCGTTTTTTCACATTGGGATGTATAAAATATTATATACGTGGAATAAAATAGTGTTAGTTTTTGATATTATTAAGTTTTCTCACCCGTGGTTCAGTTTTATAGAGATCAAACTATTTTTTCCAGAGATATAAAATATTTTATATAACTCTACACTCACGGTCCCATCAGCTGGCGCACTTATGCTTATGGAAGCATTCACCAAGAAGTCCTTTTTTGCATTTTCCACACACAGTTCTGCATCTTTTTCTTTATTTTTCCCTCTTACACTACACACACAATAGTCCTTTTCTTTTTCATTTGGCAATTTTATAAGTTTTTTCGAGGTATGTCTCTGAAGATCCGGGTTGCATATCTTGGTTTTGCTTATATAAAAAAAGGTGGGCCAAAAAGAATATAAGCTTATCTAGCTGGAAACTGACACTCTAAAACAAATACTAAGGGCGCAAGAAAACAGTTCAGCACGACTTGTGACAAACACGAAAGATAATACTGTGCAGGATGACGCTTGCCCGAAGTAACGAAAATATACGGACGAATTTACGAGGAAAGATCACTGTAAAATATCAAAATATATCGCAAGATAAGGTGAAACCATATAAGTAAGATAAAGTAACCAGTAGAGATGCAGCACATGTGTATAAATGAGACGGCAGCCGTTGAAAAGGTCAAAATCACAAAATAAGTAATGTCAAATAAGTCGGGCCGATATATCGGCCCTCTGGCAGTAAAAGGGTTAAACAAAATATGTTCATTTAAATTAATTTTTGTTTAAATTATCAAAAACAATCAATGGTTTGTAGTTTATAGTAACACAATGTATGTAATGTGTTGAAAAGTTATAAAGCTATTTATCTAAGGATCTAAGATTATTCGTTTCACACTCAATTAAACCCAAATGTAACATAGCAGAGTTATCCTATAAATAGGTCTTAGAATGGTATATTGGAGTGAATCATCTTTTTTGACTCATTTGATGATAAAAATCTTATTTTGAAGAAGTGAAAACTGAGAGAAATACAACATTATGATTCTATATCTTCAAAATGTATATCCAACATGATGCTGTCAATACATACTTAAATGTTACTCTCAAAGTAATAAAGATTTCCATTTAATTTTAAATAATTCTTAAATCTAATGAATTTTAAAATCAATTTAAATTACAATGATGGTAAGTTTTATGCCAGAAGACACAAAAAGGACTTTCAATTCTGAAAGATACCTTATAACAACATTTCCTTAGCTTAAACCTCTAATACTTCAGAAAAGATTCAGTCACTGAACATGAAAAGAAATGTTCTATTTAAAGTTAATTCTTCATTTAAGTGGTACTATTAGTTATAATTAATAATTATTATAAACTGAGCAATACATTACACATTAAAACAATATAAATAAAACCACCAATTAGACACAATAGATGAAATTGTATGATAAGTACTCAATCTTTCCCTAGCAAAAGAAATAAAGAGAAAGCAGACCTTGGAAAGGGCAACATTAGATGATGCGTTATTGATGATATTCTGGTATGTAGCATTTTGGTGCTGTTGATCCTGCTCTAGGAGACAGGGAGCTATGAAACTGAATCCTCGGAAAAGTTCGTGTGCATTGGCGCTTGGAGGAACACCAGGGGAATCTTCAACAAGTAAAAGAAATTAATTTATTATTACTTTGTGAATTTAAAAAAGTTTAATACATATTTCACATCAATTAAGAATAATTTGAAGACTAAATTAGTTATATTCACCTTGATATTTCAAAAAATCCATTAAAATTACAACTAATATTAATTTCATAAAATTAAAGAAGAATCAAATAATTAATAGAATTCCATACATCATTAAGGGCATTAACCAGAATTTCCATAAAATAAATTGAAGGAATTAAACCTCCTTTTAAAAGCAAAGTAAAAGCATATAACTCAAAGAGAAACCTACTCTGTAAGCACTGAACTATAATATGGATATCTATTATATATAGACGCTTCGGGGGGATATATATACAGATATATATATATATATCTATTATATATAGACGCTTCGGGGGGATATATATATATACAGATATATATATATATAGGATGTTAATGTCAGGCCCAAACCGCTTTGGCCACGGAGCCGCCGATTTTTTTCCGTAATGGCCAACTAAATCTCACTTAGGAAAAATTGGGAAACCGACCCTACCTATCATGGGTTCGATTCTAGGAGGCCCCAAAAATCGACTTTCCCCATTTAGAATGCATTGGGCCGTTTTTCAAATGATTTTAAAAATACTTCCCATTAACCTAGAAGGATAAGATTTCATGTAGCTATTGCTACCATATATATCTACGGAAAAATGCTATCGCTTACGTGTAACTGATCATGGGTTCGATGCCAGGAGGTGAAATATTTTCGAATTTTAAAAAATCCTAGCTTCCTTAATGTGACACTAAGATCATTCACACTTTTTAAACAAATAGATACATATAAAATGTACTTTGAAAAAAATCAACAGTTGCCTATGTGTCACGGGTTCGATTCCAGAGCGTCCCGTAATCTCGATTTTCCCCATTAAGAATGCATGGGGCCGTTTTTCAAATAATTTTAAAAATACTTCCCATTACGCTAGAGAGTTAAAATTTCATGTGGCTATTGCTATTATATATATCTACGGAAAAATGCCATTGATTACGTACAACCGGTCATGGGTTCGATGCCAGGTGGTGAAAAACTATCAAATTATGAAAAATCGTAGCTCTTTTCATCTGATACCTCGATCATTCTAATTTTCAACGCAAATAGATAAGTATGTTTTGTACTTCAAAAAAAATCAGCAAATGCCTATGTATCACGGGTTCGATTCCAGAGCGTCCCGTAATCTCGATTTTTCCCGTTTAAAATACATTGGCCATATTTCCGAAAGTTTTTTTTTACACCTCCCATCCACGCAGAGGTTGAAAATTTCACACATGCATTAAGGGGACCATTCTCATTTGAAAGCTATCCTAAGATAGTCGTAAAAGGTCGTTGGTTCGATGCTAGAAGGCTTTAACTATATCTCCATTTGAAATGCATAGGGAATTTAGGACACATTTTGAGGTACTTCTTGAGTGAATTTCCTTTTGAAATTTGGAGTGTTTATAAAGTCAATCATATTCAAGCGGAAGATAACAGTAACTTTCGTAGGATGGCCTTGGTTCGACGCCTGGGCGGGAATAATGTTGCCGTAAGAAATGCATGGGAAATCGTAATCAATGTATAGCTCGCTGCGAAAATGTCCATTTACGTTATGTTTAGCGTGGCCTATCAGAATAATATTTCGAAAAATCTTACATTTTATTAAAAGATATATTATCATATTGCTTGCTGTAAGCAAGCACACCTTTACTCGTATATATCTTATATATATATAGACGCTTCGGGGGGATATATATACAGATATATATATATATATAGGATATTAATGTCAGGCCCAAACCGCTGGGGTCAACGGCTCGGCAATTTTTTTACGTAATGGCCCACTAAATCTCACTCAGGAAAAATTCGGAAATCCACCCTACCTATCATGGGTTCGATTCTAGGAGGTCCCAAAAATCGACTTTCCCCCGTAAGAATGCATGGGGCCGTTTTTCAAATAATTTTTTAAAATACTTCCCATTGAGATAGAACAATGAAATTTCATAACGCTATTGCTATTATTAGTATCTACAGAAGAATGCTATTAGTTACGTACAAACGGTCATGGGTTCGATGCCAGGAGGTGAAAAAGTTTCAAATTTCGAAAAATCCTAGCTCTCTTAATATGAAACATAGATCATTCAAACTTTTTACACGTATAGAAACGTATAAAATGTACTTTAAAAAAAATCAGCACTTGCCTATGTATCGCGGGTTCGATTCCAGAGCGACCCGTAATCTCGATTTTCCCTATTAAGAATGCATGGGGCCGTTTTTCAAATAATTTTTAAAATACTTCCCATTACGCTAGAAAGTTAAAATTTCATGTGGCTATTGATATTACATATTTCTAAGGAAAAATGATATTGATTACGTACAAACGGTCATGGGTTCGATGCCAGGAGGTGAAAAAGTTTCAAATTTTGAAAAATCGTAGCTCTTTTTATCTGATACCTAGATTATTCAAACTTTCAACACAAATAGATACGTATATTGTGTTTTTCGAAAAAAATCAGCACTAACCTATGTATCACGGGTTCGATTCCAGAGCGGCCCGTAATCTCATTTTTTCCCGTTTAAAATACATTGGCAATATTTCCGAAAGTTTTTTATGACACTTCCCAACCGCGCAGAGGTTCAAAATTTCACACAGCCATTAAGGGGACCATTCTCATTTAAAAGCTATCCGAAGATAGTCGTAAAAGGTCGTTGGTTCGATGCTAGGGGGTGTTAACTATATGTCCATTTGAAATGCATAGGGAATTTAGGACACGTTTTGAGGTACTTCCTGAATGAATTTCCTTTTGAAATTTGGAGTGTTAATAAAGTCAATCATATTCAAGCGGAAGATAACAGTAATTTTCGTAGGATGGCCTTGGTTCGACGCCGGGGCGGGAATAATGTTGCCGTAAGAAATGCATAGGAAATCGAAATCAGTGCATTGTCTACTGTGAAAATGTCTTTTACTTAGAATGACTTATCCGAATAATCTTTCGTAAAATGTTAACTTTTTTGAAAAGATATATTTTTCGATTGCTTGCTGTCAGCAAGCACACCTTTACTCGTATATATATATATCCCCCCGAAGCGTCTATATATATAGATAACATATATATATATATATATAGGATATTAATGTCAGGCCCATACCGCTTCGGCCACGGAGGCGCCGATTTTTTTCCGTAATGCCCCACTAAATCTCACTCAGGAAAAATTGGGAAATCCACCCTACCTATCATGGGTTCGATTCTAGGAGGCCCCAAAAATCGACTTTCCCCCGTAAGAATGCATGGGGCCGTTTTTCAAACAATTTAAAAAAATACTTATCATTGAGATAGAACAATGAAATTTCAAATGGCTATTGCAATTATATATTTCTACGGAAATATGCTATCGCTTACGCGCAACCGGTCATGGGTTCGATGCCAGGAGGTGAAATATTTTCAAATTTCGAAAAATCCTAGCTCTCTTAATATGATACATAGATCATACAAATTTTTTACACTAATAGGAAAGTATATTATATGCCTCGAAAAAAATCAACAGTTGCCTACGTGTCACAGGTTCGATTCCAGAGCGTCCCGTAATCTCGATTTTCTCCGTTAGGAATGCATGGGGCCGTTTTTGAAATAATTTTAAAAATACTTCCCATTAAGTTAAAAGAATAAGATTTTGTGCAGCTATTGCTAATATATATGTCTACGGAAAAATGTAGTATTTTACGTACAATCGGTCCTGGGTTCGATGCCAGGAGGTGAAATATTTTCAGATTTTGAAAAATTGTAGCTCCCTTAATATCGTACATAGTTCATTCAAACGTTTAACACGTATAGATACTTACAAAATGTACTTGGAAAAAAATCAGCATTTGCCTATGTGCCACGGGTTCGATTCCAGAGCGTCCCGTAATCTCAATTTTGGTCATAAGGAATGCATTGGCAATATTTGCGAAAGCTATTTATAACACTTCCCAACCGCGCAGAGGTTCAATATTTCACTCAGGCAAAAAAGGGACCATTCCCGCATTAAGGCATCCCAAAGATTGTCGTAAATGGTCGTTGGTTCGATTCTAGGGGGCAAACCTTCGTAAGAAATGCATAGGGAATTAAGGACTCATTTTAAGGTACTTCCTAAATGATTTTCCTTTTGAAATTCGAGATGTTTGTAAAGTCAATCATATTCAAGCGAAACATTATAGTAATTTTCGTAAGATGGCCTTGGTTCGACGCCGGGGCGGGAATAAAGCTGCCGTCAGAAATGCATGGGAAAACGAATTCAGTGCATTGTCCGCTGCGAAAATGTCCTTTACTTAGCATGATTTATCCGAATAATCTTTGGTAAATTGTTACGTTTTATTAAAAGATATATTTTCCGACTGCTTGCTGTCAGCAAGCACACCTTTACTCGTATCTATACATATAGACGCTTCGGGGGGATATATATAACATATATATATATATATATATAGGATATTAATGTCAGGCCCAAGCCGCTTTGGCCACGCAGCCGCCGATTTTTTTCCGTAATGGCCAACTAAATCTCACCTAGGAAAAATTGGGAAACCGACCCTACCTATCATGGGTTCGATTCTAGAAGGCCCCAAAAATCGATTTTCCCCATTAAGAATGCATTGGGCCGTTTTTCAAACAATTTAAAAAAATACTTTCCATTGAGATAGAACAATGAAATTTCATATTGCTATTGCGATTATATATATCTACGCAAAAATGATATTTATTACGCGCAACCAGTCATGGGTTCGATGCCAGGAGGTGAAATATTTTCAAATTTCAAAAAATCGTAGCTCTCTTAATATGATACATAGATCATTTAAACTTTCAAAGCCTATAGATACGTATAAAATGTACTTTGAAAAAAATCAACAGTTGTCTATGTGTCACGGGTTCGATTCCAGAGCGTCCCGTAATCTCGATTTTCCCCGTTAAGAATGCATGGGGCCCTTTTTCAAATAATTTTTAAATTCCTTCCAATTGATTTACAGCGATAAGATTCCATGTACCTATTGCTAATATATATGTCTACGGAAAAATGCAATATTTTACGCACAATCAGTCCTGGGTTCGATGCCAGGAGGTTAAATATTTTCGAATTTTAAAAAATCCTAGCATCCTTAATATGACACTTAGATCATTCACACTTTTTATACAAATAGATACATACAAAATGTAATTAGAAAAAAAATCAGCACTTGCCTATCTATCACGGGTTCGATTCCAGAGCGACCCGTAATCTGGATTTTTCCCGTTTAAAATACATTGGCCATATTTCCGAAAGCTTTTTTTGACACTTCCCAACCGCGCAGAGGTTCAAAATTTCACACAGCCATTAAGAGGACCATTCTTATTTGAAAGCTATCCTAAGATAGTCGTAAAAGGTCGTTGGTTCGATGCTAGGGGGCGTTAACTATATCTCCATTTGAAATGCATAGGGAATTTAGGACACATTTTGAGGTACATCCTGAGTGAATTTCCTTTTGAAATTTGGAGTGTTTATAAAGTCAATCATATTCAAGCGGAAGATAACAGTAATTTTCGTAGGATGGCCTTGGTTCGACGCCTGGGCGGGAATAATGTTGCCGTAAGAAATGCATGGGAAATCGAAATCAATGTAAAGCTCGCTGCGAAAATGTCCATTTACGTTATGTTTAGCATGAACGAAAAATCTTACATTTTATTAAAGGATATATTATTACATTGCTTGCTGTAAGCAAGCGCACCTTTACTCGTATATATATATATATATATATATATATATATATATATATATATATATATATATATATATATATATATATATAGGATATTAATGTCAGGCCCAAACCGCTTTGGCCACGGAGCCGCCGATTTTTTTCCGTAATGGCCAACTAAATCTCACCTAGGAAAAATTGGGAAACCGACCCTACCTATCATGGGTTCGATTCTAGGAGTCCCCAAAAATCGATTTTCCCCCGTAAGAATGCATGGGGCCGTTTTTCAAATAATATTTAAAAATACTTCCCATTAAGCTAAAAGAGTAAGATTTCATGTAGCTATTGCTAATATATATGTCTACGAAAAAATGTAATATTTTACGTACAATCGGTCATGGGTTCGATGCCAGGAGGTGAAATATTTTCAGATTTTGAAAAACCGTAGCTCTCTTAATATGATACATTGAGCATTCAAATTTTTTACACTTATAGTTAAGTATATTATATACCTCGAAAATAATCAACAGTTGCCTACGTGTCACGGGTTCGATTCCAGAGCGTCCCGTAATCTCGATCTTCCCCGTTAAGAATGCATGGGGCCGTTTTTCAAAGAATTTTAAAAATACTTCCCATTAAGCTAAAAGAGTAAGATTTCATGTAGCTATTGCTAATATATATGTCTACGAAAAAATGTAATATTTTACGTACAATCGGTCATGGGTTCGATGCCAGGAGGTGAAATATTTTCAGATTTTGAAAAATCGTAGCTCTCTTAATATGATACATTGAGCATTCAAATTTTTTACACTTATAGTTAAGTATATTATATACCTCGAAAATAATCAACAGTTGCCTACGTGTCACGGGTTCGATTCCAGAGCGACCCGTTATCTCGATTTTTCCCGTTTAAAATACATTGGTCATATTTCCGAAAGCTTTTTACAACACTTCCCAACCGCGCAGAGGTTCAAAATTTCACACAGCCATTAAGGGGACCATTTTCATATAAAAGCTATCCTAAGACTTTCGTTAAAAGTCGTTGGTTCGATGCTAGGTGGCGTAAACTATATCTCCATTTGAAATACATAGGGAATTTAGGGCTCATTTTAAGGTACTTGCTGAATGAATTTCCTTTTGCAATTCGGGGTGTTTATGAAGTCCACCATAATCAAGCGAAAGATTACAGTAATTTTAGCAGGATGACCTTGGTTCGACGCCGGGGCGGGATTTTAGCTGCCGAAAGAAATGCATCGGAAATCGTATTCAGTGCATTTTCAGCTGCTTTAATGTCCTTTACTTTATGTTCATCAACGTTTGAGTAGATTAATCGTTCGAAAAATTTTATTTTTCACTAAAGATAAATTATTGCATTGCTTGCTGTCAGCAAGCACACCTATACTCGTATAATCATACGCTTCACAAGCACTTAAGTTCACTCCACGAAAAGTCGAATTAACTCAAAATTTCACAGATCAAAAAATACGAACTGCTGTGTAAGGAAAAACTCCGATAACTTAAGGTTTGAGTGACAATCGACTTTGGAAACTCAACATGTGAGATATGAACTTGTGCAATAAAACTCAAGGGGTGGTCGACGACGTCCGTATGGAGCTTTGTTTTCCAAAAGCAGCTGAACCATTGAGTAGGGTACCGCTCTACCGCCCCTAAAATTTTGGGTTTATCCGTGACTTTCCTAATAAGGTTCCCTCAAGATAACTGAAGAATTAAGGAAAGAAAGGAAGTAGCCTTCATTTAATTAGCAAGCACAAGAACTAGCCGCTGTAAATAGAAGACGGATTCGCACCATCTGCGAATTCCTCAATCCTTGTGAAGGCCTACCCTAGCACGATTTTATGGAACAAGATCTTCCAGATGTACTTCAAAAGACTTCGTTTTTCAAAACCACTCTGTGATACGGAGCATTTTCGCTACTGTGAATATGCCAGTAATAGAGTGTACCCTTTTCTCAGCGAGGTGTCAAACCCTTTCCACGACAGCAATTGTGAAAATTCGTCCATGGGTAATACACCTTCCCTTCAGCAGTATTAGACTGAGTATAGCGCAAAGAAATTCGTTGTATCAGATGGTCAAAGAGCCCTCTAGGGAACAAAGTGTATTAGATCTTCTTCTCACCAATACGCCCGAGCGAATATCAAATATCGCAGTATGTGAAGGACTATCCGATCATAAGTCCATTATAATAAATCTTGATGTTAATTTGGTGAAGCACCGTAAACCTAAACGCAAAATATATCTCTATTCGAGAGCGGACTTTGAGGGGTTCCGTAATGACCTGTTAGCAAACTTTCTCTCATTCGAAACACACGCGATGTCTTTAAATACCGAGGACACTTGGAACTCGTTCATTAGAATAATGCGTGATTTAATAGTTAAATATGTGCCCTCAAAATACTGTAATCATAACAATGAACCTAGATGGTACAATAAAGAGACCAGAAAAGCACTTAAGAAACAGAGGCGCTTACATTCTAAAATAAAATCCACTGAGAGGATTCCGAACAAAATCGACTCAAGTAAATTGCTGAGCGAGTACAAATTAGCCAAATCAAAAACTAAACGCATCATGCGAGATGCGCTCCGTCAGTTCAAGGAGAAAGTTTTATGCGAACACCTAGACAACGACCCTAAAGCCTTTTGGTCCTACGTTAGGGAGGTTCAAGGCTAAGTGGAAACAGTAGGTTCCTTAGAAATTAACAACGGAAAAGTAGTTAACGATGCTGAGGGCAAAGCCAATATTTTAAATGAATTTTTCCATAGTGTATTTACGCCCAATTGTTCATCGCGTACCATGCAAAATTTAGACGCGCCTAAAAAATGTCTAAAATCACCTTCAGTGAAGACGGCATCACTAAGCTCCTGCGCAACATTAAGTCCGATAAATCTCCTGGTCCTGAAGATATACCAGCCCGGGTATTAAAAGAAGTTGCGGTAAGCGTCGCTCCTTTTCTTAAAATAGTATTTGAGAAATCTCTTAGTGAAGGTAGGGTCCCAAATGATTGGAAAATCGCGAACGTCACTCAAATATTTAAAAGCGGAGAAAAGGATGACCCATCGAATTACAGACCAATATCTCTAACGTCACTAAACTGTAAGGTAATGGAGCATATAATCGTTAGTTCTTTAATGGGATTCCTTGAAACTTCTAAATTCATTTTTAGGAACCAGCACGGTTTTCGTAAGACGCGATCTTGAGAGACTCAGCTTGCATTATTGGTCCACGACATCTTAAAATGCCGAAAAGAAAAAGCAAGTGGATGCAATATTTTTAGATTTTTGAAAAGCGTTTGACAAGGTCCCTCATCAGAAGTTGCTATACAAATTAAAAGTTGCTGGAATAAATGTCGAAGTAATAAACTGGATAGGAAATTTTCTCTCCGACAGAGAACAGCGAGTAGTGATAGATGGGGTCAGCTCTAACCCCGTGACATCGGGAGTAGGTTTGTTAAAAAAGTATCGCGAACTTCATGTTTTTTCAAGAATTATTTATTCATGAATATCTATTATGTCCCCTTCAAAGTAATCCCCATCAGACATTAAACACTTGTGATAACGTATTTTCTAATCGAAGCATTTTGGAAAATCATTTTTTGCGATCTTGTTCAGCTCCTCCTTCGATGACGTCTTCATCTCCTCTATCGTGGCGTAGCGTCGTCCTTTCATGGGCCTCTTCAGTTTCGGGAACAAAAAAAAGTCACAGGGGGCCAGGTCTGGGGAATACGGTGGCTGCGGCATTATTAGAGTGTTGTTTTTGGCCAAAAATTCGTGCACAAGTATTGATGTGTGAGCAGGGGCATCATTATGGTGCAAAAGCCAATTTTTGTTCTTCCTCAAATCCGGGCGTGTATGGCGGATTGCTTTTCGCAAATTGCGCATTACTTGAAGTTAACATTTCCTTATTGACCGTTCTATCCTGCGGCAAGAACTCATAATGCACCACGCCCCTCCAATAGAAGAAAACTGTCGGGTAAAAAACCTTCGCATTCCACCGAACTTGGCGTGCTTTTTTCGGTCTTGGCTCGTGCGGCAGCTTCCACTGGGATGATTGAGCTTTGGTTTCTACGTCATAACCAAAAACCCATGATTCGTCACCAGTTATAACTCTCTGGAGCAAATCAGCAAGGACAGAATCCAACAGCTCCTGAGCAAAGTTAATGCGGTGCTGTTTCTGGTCGAAATTGAGCAATTTTGGTAGGAATTTCGCGGCGACCCGTCTCATGCCCAAACTATTGGTAATAATCGAATGGCAAGAGCCAATCGATATATTTAGGTCCTCAGCAACTTCTCCGACGGTGATTCGAGAATTGGCCAATACTAGTTTCTTTACTTCATCCATGTCTGTTGTTGACGTGCTCGGGCGTCCGGAACGCTCTTCGTCGTTCACATCTTCTCGGCCCTCTGAGAACATTTTGTACCACCCATAAACGTTGCTTTTGTCCAAAGTAGCTTCGCCGTATGCGACAGTCAACATTCTGAATGCGTCAGCGCACTTTAAGTTGTTCTTCACACAAAATTTGATAATGGATGGATCAAAGAATTTGATAGAAATTCTTTGATCCATTTTTTGGAATAGGCAAAAATCGAAGACGAGCCAAAACACTTCCGAGCAAAACAGTTGTCAAAAATTAACTAAACATTTAAAATGGCTAACCTTGTCAGCATAAGTAGGGACAAATTAACAACATAACGCTACAAAAAAATCAAATATACGTAGCCCGCGGAAATTAAAAATTCGCTATAGCTTTTGAAAGGACCACGTATATATAATAGAACAAGTAAACCTGCAAACAGCAAGTTTTTGTAATCCAAATTGTTTTTTTCCCATTTAAAGAGCAGCATATGGCTCGCGAGCCGCAGGTTGCCGACTCCTGGCTTAAGATATTGGCCCTAGATTTCTTAATAATTCGCATAACGATCTTAACTTAGGTGTAATATCCCTAATATCTTGTACTTATTTTGAGAAAATAAAAACATTTCGAATATAGACCGCCTAAATCATGTTTCCCCCCTTAATTACATACTTTTCAATAGTCAAATAATAAATAATTATAAACCGTATTAACACTTCAAGCCTCATAAATGAACAAAATTACGTAAATATTTTGTTCAGTTATAATAAAAGTTGACCAAAGAGGCAATTTATGTCTATTTTATTCTGCCATATACTTAATTGATTCATTATTGTTTTACTGTCATTATAAAAATCACAAACTTTTAATATCTTATCTCATATTTAATAGTCAATTAAACACTTCCGTAAGTAATAAGAAGGCATGAGGTATAAACAAAACTGTATTAGATTATCGTTTTTGTAACTTGTTCATGCTAAGTTTTTAACATTTTTATTGGATTAAAATCCTTGCTAGCTTGTTTTTCTTTATATAACCTACTAATTTTCTGTTCAAGAAGAAATTATTTTCATGCATTCATCTTCTACTGTTCTTGTATATAAGTTTTGTGCAAATTTATATTACATTAATCGTTACTTCTTGTAGACTACATAAAGATAAATATATTAACAACTCTTCCATTTTTAGTGCTGAATCATTACATAAATTTGACCTTTATGTGCTTTCATATTATCATTTAATGAAGCTTGAATAGTAGTGGTAGAATGTGAGAGTCTTCCAGAAAATGATGTATGCTTTGGCTGTTTTTTCGTTCGTTGCAAGAATCTATACCTGGATATTCGGCGACCTCTTTTCTGCTTGCAAATAACCTATACATTGACTTCTGCTGGATAAAGGTTTATATAAAAAGAATGCATTAGCCAACGTCGTGAGTCTGCTCTCACCGTGTGCCTACGCGCCATTTGGTCCAGTACGCCGCACTTTGTACAATTATGGTACGGCACCGAGTCTGATTTTCTTTTAATAATACTGTCCGCTACGACATTAGAAAGCATCTAAATCGTGAGAAGAGCAATTTTACTCGGTTTAATTTTATAAACAGGGATATTTCTTCATTTTTGACAACATCGGAAATCACATTGCTGGTTTTCAACTTCAGCGACTCTCATCGCATTTGGTTTAACTTTCCAAATCAAAAAATGCCTACTTTCTTTAGCCTCTTGAATAGGTCCCCTTATGTAAAATAACTATCGGTCGTTAGGTTAATTATTTTCATAAGAAAAGGTCCTATCATTGTCATGACCACATGGTTCAGGAAGATGGCTTCATCGCGAAAACTTATGGAAATCCATTCAATGCATATTTGGAATTAAAATCCATTACTAACCGAAACTTTAGCACATTATCAGGTATATCAAGAAAAAAATGGAGTGAATAGACATCTGCACTTTCTGGGAAAAAGTTGATCATTCACCCTCACTTTTGTACCGGATTTGTAGCAAGCTTGGCAATATTCTGTGACTCTGTTCCACAAAAAGAAAGATGACAAATTTGTCTCATGCAAAAATTGAAATGGGAAAAGGACCATACGTACGGAAATAAAGAAAATAGAAGGCAAAAAATTTGCCACTCAAATCATCATTGGAATCGCTACCTCAAATTTTTATATTTAACAATATAATTACATTCATTTTATAGAGGAGGGATGTAATTATAGCAAAATGCAATATTATCTCGAAGTACTTTCGTAAGAGCATCTAATCTAAAATAACGAAGGTTTTATATAAGAAATAAGTGTAAATATTAAGTAGTTGTCCTGAGGACTCCTCCGCTGTTCTAGGGGGTATGTAGTAGTATCTCATATGAAAATTTTTCTATAAATATGAAACTTGGTGAAAATATGCAGAATATTAAATAAATAGTAGTTACGAAACGATTTTTTTCTTTGATAAAAATTACAAAAAAGGCGCGTTTTTATTAATAGGCGAGGTGTCCTCAGGAAACCCTCCGCTGTTCTAGAGTTAAAATATCAAAAAACTCACATCCTTGTCTTGGTTAAACTAGGTTGAAGCTTGAAAGCTTTTAGGAAGATATTTACTTTCTATACCGTAATTTTCGGATTATAAGGCGTACATGCAATCCCTATATTTACTAAAAAATCTACAATGCGCATTATATTCTGTTGATCATTGTGCATGAATCCTTTTCGTGCTGAGGTCAAGTAACCTCAAACCGATTTCTAAGTTGGCACAGCGATGAAAGATTTATCAATATTTTTTATAACGACTTTGGCGAGAGACTAAGCAATAAACCTTGATTGCAGAACAATAATCGCTGGTCAAAAACCTCGTGCAGTCAGTTCATACAGACTTGTTTGGATAAACTATGCAGGAGCCAACTGATTTGTGTTTATTTAACAACTAAAAACAATTGGTGACAGTGTAACTACTACTCCATGTTCAAGAGGAAGATTTCTATCCCTCACTTTTCTTCATAGTGCAGTGCTTCGACATATGGTAGTAAAGGATCGCAAAACAAATTCTGTTCAGAGACATCCTTACAAAGCAGATTTCAAACTCAATGGCAACGCAGTGCAACATGGACTTAGAGAAGCAACAATTCAACTTAAGTGAATTGATGGAAAAAGGAGGACACATGGAGATGAACAAATAAACAAGACGAAGAAATGGTTCCGAGGGAACAAAGCAAGATGGCCATAAGAAAAAATTGAGCAGTGGATTACTGAACAGAGAACAGCAGGTAGAAGTGTCTCTAAAGTCTCAATTGAAGGCAGCAGCTTTGCTTGTCATCATTATGGAAGGATTAACCAAAGAAATCCAAACACTAATAATTCGTGCCAATAGGGCTTCAAGGGTAAAGCGATGGATGACAGAAAATGAGCACAAATTTTAAAAAGACAATGCTGAACCAGTTATGCCACTATCTGTCAATTGATCTTAGATGCCTGGGTCTCGGTCTCCACTATCTTAGATTTTTCACAAATCATTAATCAACAGCAACAGCAATAATACTGAATCAAATGATGAGGAGAGGTATTACTATTACCTGGCTTACTTGTTGCCGCCATCTCTGATACTGCCGATGAAGAATTTGATGGATTTGTAGAAGAGGAACGATTGAAAAAGTGGGTGTACTTTTGTGTTCTGTACATGTTAAAGTAAACAATATTGACAGTTATTGCTAATGAGTTCAAGAAAGTCTGACATACCCAACAGTATTGTCCTTTTTATGAAGGGTAAATGTGAACAAAATGGCATCATACAGAGAATGGCCTAAGATGCATAGTAACACATAACATAGCTGATCAACACAAAAATCTTAAGTTTGGGTCATACAAGGATTTCCCCAATAAGTTAATACTGAATATTGTATTAATTTATTAATTTAGGTGAAAGTTTCATCCAAAATTATGGCCAAAGAGCTATCTTGCCAGAATGCTCAAACTCACTGTTAAGGGATACTTCAAAAACATGCTGGAGTTTTATCCAACTGTGTGCAATTTCTCATTCAAGTTTTCAAAACTTCATGCTGAAAACACAGGTATTTTTGAAGTGTCAACTGCCAATTTACATTAATTTATACATAAAATTTTGGTCATTGAATAACTGAAATAATTTAATGCAATACATGGGAAATTGATGGCAAAAGTTGTCTAGAATAAGCTAGGTTTTATATAAATGATAACCTTGCAAAATACAATAACAACATAAATACTAAAAATTGACATACCTTCAAAATCATGCTAGACCATGTTGAAGGCTAAAATGAACGAGAAACAACCACAAAAAAACCTAGCTCTTGATCCACCTGGCCAACCCTGAGAGTACCAATGGAAAGTGTGTCTAAATAAACAAAAGTTAACTAATGGTAGTGTCTCATTCTTTTAATAAAAAATCAGTGGTTCACATAAATTCTGTAGATAAATATATATCACTCCATTTCTTTTATTTCATCAGATACAAGGAGTTTGAATTAAGTTTGATAATCTCTTAACATGCACTATCTGAATTTGGTTAATAATAACAACTTATATGAAACTCAACTCTGTTAATCGTGGAACAAAATTTTCACATTAATACTCAACAAAATGTACAGCAATTATTGCTCCTATAGTATTACTGTAAATATTTTAAAAAGTTTCCTTTAAAATATCTATTGACAGAATCTGCTGATTCCCCCTTAACTCTGTGTTCTCCATAATGAACAAGGATATTACATAGAATATTACTTTACCTTTATCATAATTTAATTTTCCTTCGTTTTAATTGAAAAAATAATCTTCAGATGACATCACAAGACACTCAGAAAATATATTGTCTTAGGAAAGTGGATATTGAACATAAATTAGTACTAAGTCTCTTTCAACCGTACAAATTTGTATTGGTTTATAAATTAAATAAATGGATATTAAGCATTAGATAAAAATCCATTCACAGATTGGGTGAACAACTCATTCCTTACCTCTGAAATTTATCAAAAGATATATTTAATAGTCCATTCTAGCCATCTAATGGATAATAGAAGAATAGTCATCACTATATGCATAAATGAACATAGAAATTTAACTATTAAAAACTTACATTCTTGATCAGCTTTATTTAACAGACATTAAAATTTCTCAATTTGAGATTGATACTGAAAAGAATTTCCAGAGTGGTTTGGCTATCAGTAATGAAAATCAGCATCATAAATTACTTCTATTACAATGTTAAAATAAACTTCACCTAGGTTTTATAGAAAAGCTATTTAAAAAAAAAACATATCCATCACTAGATGAAATAACATGACTATAAAACCTAGGTGGTGTTACAATGATATTAGATAATAAAGCTGATCATTATCCTACTAAAATTACTGAGTCTTCATTATTTTAAGGTTTAAAAAATATAGTCACTAATACATTGGTAATGCTTAAGATCTATTTTTTTATTTCTTTCACCCTATTGAAAACTCAGAGAGGATAGACTAACTACAAGCTTAATCAACTGGAGAAGTCAATCTCATTTTATTATTATTTAATTTTCAATAATGTAGGTGTTAAGAACTAATACAGTAATTTGGCTGATAACTTCAAAATAGCAGCTATGCATTTTTCAATTACTGATCAAAAAAAATCCTAGCTTATCATTATTGTCATTACAGGATGTATACCATAAAACAATAATCAATAAAGTAATATATCTGTAACAAAACTCACCTTTGGGAGATTTTGAAGTAAATTCAGAATCAAAGTAAAATGCATCATCTGCCTTCGAAACTGCTGGTTTGAAAGGAGGTTGGATTCCTTTTTCCAAAAGTTTCTCCCAGTCTATAGTAGCAAAAAAGGAATGTGATTTTATCTCTTCCACACCTCCTGGACCTGCAAAAAGTATAAGGGTTGTTAAAAAATTAGTGGATCATACTTTTCTGGAATTTTTAAGGATTAATAAAAATTTGATCATTCAAACTTTCTACACGTATAGATACTTACACAATGTACTTTGGAAAAAATCAACAGTTGCCTATGCGTCACGAGATCGATTCCAGACATCCCGTAATCTCCATTTTTCCGGTAAGGAAAGCATTGACCATATTTCCGAAAGCTTTTTATGACACTTCCCAAACGCGCAGAGGTTCAAAATTTCACACAGCGATAAAAGGGACCATTCTCATATAAGAGCATCCCTAAGATTGTCGCAAATAATCGTTGGTTCGATTCTAGGGGGCGTTAACTATATCTCCATTTGAAATGCATAGGGAATTTAGGACACATTTTGAGGTACTTCCTGGATAAATTTTCTTTCGAAATTTGGAGTGTTTATAAAGTCAATCATATTCAAGCGGAAGATAACAGTAATTTTTGTAGGATGGCCTTGGTTCGACGCCGGGGCGGGAATAATGTTGCCGTAAAAAAGGCATGGGAAATCGAAATCAATGGAAAGCTCGCCGCGAAAATGTCCATTTACGTTATGTTTAGCATGGCCTTACAGAATAATATTTCGAAAAATCTTACATTTTATTATGCATTAATGTCAGGCCCAAACCGCTAGAGTAACGGCGCCGCCGATTTTTTTCCGTAATGGCCCGCTAAATCTCACTCAGAAAAAAATTCGGAAATCCACTCTACCTAGCATGGGTTCGATTCTGGGAGGCCCCAAAAATCGACTTTCCCCAGTAAGAATGCATGGGGCCGTTTTTCAAATAATTTTTTAAAATACTTCCCATAAAGCAAGAAGGATGAGATTTCAAGTGGATATTACTCTTATATATATCTACGGACATATGCTATATATTATGCACAACTGGTCATGGGTTCGATGCCAGGAGGTGAAATATTTTCAAATTTCGAAAAATCGTAGCTCTGCTAATATGATACATAAATGATTCAAATTTTTTACAAATATAGGTACGTAAATAATATACTTTTAAAAAAATCAACACTTGCCTATGTGTCATAGGTTCGATTCCAGAGCGTCCCGTAATCTCGATTTTTCCCGTTAAGAATGCATGGGGCCGTTTTTCGAAAAATATTAAAAATACTTCCCATTGAGTTAGAAGAATAAGATTTCATGAGGCTATTGCTATTATACATATCTACGGAAAAATGCTATATTTAACGCCAATTTGGTCATGGGTTCGATGCCAGGAGATGAAAAATTTTTTAATTTTAAAAAATCGTATCTCTCCTTATATGATACGTAGATCATTCAAGCTTTCTACACGTATAGGTACATACATGGTCTGTCCTGAAAGTAGTAGGACTGATTTTTTCCTGCACGCACGGACGGTCGGACGGGAATATTTTGGATTGCAAATAGAGGGGGAGACTTTAACGAAGCGATGACAACAATTGGAAGTCGATTCCCAGCTTTTGCGATCTGTGCATAGTAGTTTTCTCGGACCTCTGTCAAGTGACCTCGTCACGGTACGTCACCACGGTCTCATCGACCCGTGGTGACGGCGGGTTTTTAAGTTTTGGAAGGAGAAAGAAGTACGGGGGAGCAATATCTGGGCTGTAGGGTGGGTGAGGCAGGGTTGCAACACCGTTTTTCACCAGGAAGTTGGAAACAATGAGCGCGGTTCGGGTCCGCGCATTGTCGTGATGCAGGACCCACGCGGCGGCGATAGCTGGTCGGACACGGACGATGCGTTTTCGCTGTCTTTCGAGTCCTTGAACGTTAAAAGTTCGTCCGATAACATTCTCACACTCACAGTGTTCAATAATTTTTTCACTTGCGCCACACTGTCATCCATTTTCGAGGTCGAAGGGCGTCCGGAGCGCTCGGCGTCTTCTCTCCCCTCTCGAAAAAGCTTGTGCCGCTCAAATGCGGTTGATCTGCTCGTTGCACTGTTACCGTAAGCTGCCTTGATGAGTTTATGTGTCTTCTTGCCATTTTTTACGAGTTTTTAACGCAGAATTTCACTGCGTAGCGCTGCTCCAGCAAACGGTCCATTGCGTACCGTGACGAGGTCACTTGACAGAGATCCGAGAAAACTAAAATACACAGAACGCAAAACTGGGAATCGACTTCCAATTGTTGTCAGCGCTTCGTTACAGTCCCCCCCTCTATTTGCTATCCAAAAAATTCCCGTCCGACCGTCTGTGCGTGGTTCGAACCCGATTCACGCTTTTCGTTTTTTTTTTCTTCTATCACTTTCTTTTTTGGCAAAATTTTTATCAATTTAAATGCTGTCTATTATTTTATTTTTCATGGCTCATATAATTTATACATAATTAAAATACAAAAAAAATTATAAGGACCGTAGCTGATTGATGTCAACGTTTTAATTGTGTTTCATAATAGAAAAAGTCGTTGGAGATATCAAATCACAAGGAGAATTATATCCAATTATAATCCCAACCCTACCTGCCATTGAATTAAATATCATGTAAACAATACGAATTTTTGGATGGCAGGAAATTCTTGGTCACTTCGAAATTATACTATAAATTTTTTTACATTGATACTTTGGAAAAACTTAAATTTTTTTTCATGAAATCTTTCACATATTTTTGGGTGATAATTGAAATACGAGCGACTGAAGTATATATTTACGAAAAGTTAATGTACAGAAAATTTTTAGTTCTTTATAATGTACGATCATTGCAAGAGTTTACCTATATGTAGAATATAGATTATTCCACAGAAATACATCCGAATGTATCAACCGTCTAATAGGTAATTTTATGGATAAATGAAAAATCTAATCAAATGCATACCCTAAAGATGTGATTACATCAGCAATTGAGCTGAATACTCGTTCAGATGCTAATCGAATTCATCATATTGATTTACCATCAATAATATGTGATTTGGTATTCTTGATTTTCTAGTATATTGAGGTCAGAATTTTTAAACCTAACAATATCTTCTTCTTCGACGTAACAAAATACAAATTTAAATGCGAATCGACTAATTTTTTTTAAACTTTTCGTAAATATATATATATATATATATATATATATATATATATATATATAGGGTCCTTTAAAACTTTTGTAATTTAAATGTTTAAATTATATGAGCCATGAAAAATAAAATAATAGACAGCATTTAAATTGATAAAAATTTTGCCAAAAAAAGAAAGTGATAGAAGAAAAAAAAAAACGAAAAGCGTGAATCGGGTTCGAACCACGCACAGTAAGATTAGGAATCTAGCACGCTAGCACTACGCCACCATTTGCTTGTAAATATGTCGTTTCCGCGGGGCTTATAATGGAAGCGGCTAGAATTAACGATTTTTAAACATTAATTACAAAGAAACGAGGGAGCGTTGGCCCCTAGTATTTTCAGGTTGTTATAATGAATACCTAAGCTACACTTCCATACCGGTCTCATTCAATATCCCGTGCCGCAGTCCTAAAGGTCCCCTTGTGAGATAAGCGGGTTTGGGTTGTCACGGCGCGAAATTTGAAAAAATTGCAATTTTGAACGTTAATATCTCCTAAACTTACGGCAAGAAACGTCTATAAAAAGAGTCGGGTCTTCTTAATTTTGATCCTCTATCGAACTATGCTAGTGTCATTTAAAAGTCAGGAGACACCTATGTTTACACTCCTTGTTAGTATTTCTCTGCTATATGCTTATCACAACTTAATATTATAAACTATCATTCTGATACTTAACATCAAGAAAAATGAAAAATCATGAAAAACATCAAGAAAAATAAATAGTGAATGAGGATATTTACAATATATTTGTAGTTTAGATTACCTGCTCCAAGGCGGTTGGCTGGAATTCTCTTGAAGAGGACCCTCAGTAGAGCCTGAGCTTCTGGAGATAGGAAATCAGGCATTCCCAACTTTGCTTTTAAAATTAGGGTCATCGTTTCCTTACGATTCATTCCTTGGAATGGCAAGGAACCAGTTAGCATTTCAAACTGTAATGATTATAAAATAGTAAGTCTAAAATGATAAATTATTCTATATTTTCAATTTATAAACAGGAGAGGGATTTAAATATATCCCATTACTACTCAATGAATTCCAAAATTAACTAAGTTGTTGAAGAATTAATGTAATTTCTGAGGAATAAGATAAAATAATTGAAAGTCCAACATTAAAAAAAAAAAAAACACTATAAGGATAAAAAGGAGAAAAATTTGATAATGCTGGATAATGATCAAGAAATTTAGAGCAAGTGAAACTAATACTATATGACAAACCATACTGATATTGACTCTGACAAGGCAAACAACTATTAATAAGACAATAAGGAAAATATTTGGAGACCTTTAAGATTACAGATAACTTTCAAAGGAAATCTTATGAAACCATAAACATCTCAACAGATTTTGTACAATGAACTGCACAAAGGTAAACATGATTATATAACCATCTTTGAAGATGTAGGAGTCAAAGGATCTTGTAACCCAAAGTAGTATATGTGTGAAAGAAATACATATAAATGTGCTCCTGAGTAGATAAAAAGAAACCATCATCAAGAAAGACAGTTCAACTCTCAATCTAATAGATTAAATTCTTCAAATGTTATCTAGGATACCAGAAGTGTGGTTATTGGCAGGTATAAATTTATAAAGAAAACTGCATTTCCCATGAGAAAGGATGAATAACTCAGTTTCATCCCTTTAGTTTCATGTCAAGTTGCCCATTCAAATATGCTCAATTGAAAATTTATGTACATTACTGTATATAAAAAGAGCTTATCTTCAGTGATTAGAGGACCATTTCTTTTCATTCCAGGAATAAAAATTATCAGGATAGATTGTTCTATTTCATAGAGACCTAAAGAATCAGGAATGATTATTAGCTGGTAAGAAATCCATGGTAAAAAGAGCTAGCATATGATAGATAATAAACCTTAAGAAAGATCAAACAATAAAGTTCCTTGCTTATTAAAACTAATTATATCATTAATACTGAAGCCCAAATAATAAGGAATAGTATACATCTTATGAGGGAAGTTCAACAACACTTCTTTTCTTTTTGTATTCTATTCTTTTTTGGTTGTAAAAACTGTAAATTTCTTTGAATCATTCAAAAGATTGCAGCTAAAAGAATAAAATGATGAATATTTAAAAAATTTGAATGCTGCTAAGTTTAACTGTTTCAGAAAAAAATGAGTTGCATAACTTATTGAACTACCCTTGAACTAATCATAACTATGACCAGAATAATGGTCCTGTATCAACAGAAAAGCAAATATAAGGTTTCAATTATTTATCGAGATGAGTAAATAAAGCTGAAAAAATCAATTTTTTATTCATCTGACAGAAGATAGTATTTTATTACCTCAAAGCTTAATGTGATTTACTCCCATTCTTTCCAATTAAACAGGCAATAAAAAACGAAGTTCAAATGCTAGGACTTCCTTTCACATACGCATCACATTTCAGGGTTTATTACCCTTATTACTCAAGGAAATGTTGATATTAACAATTACCATAATGAAACTTAGACAAACACAAGAATGGAGCAGCAGAAGGTCTCCTCAGGACACTCATGTAATACATTCAAGTTGCATGAGGTATTTGAATTCCAAGTCTTTTCTTAAGTGCTTATGAATTGATAGCTGAGCATGAGTACATTTATATAGACAGGGCATGAGTTAAACCATTTTTAATTCTTTAATATAGATATTGTTGCTGTGAAATTCAAGTAATTCTGGTAGATTCATTTTCTGATAGAAAAATAATGAGAACAGGAAAGCCAGAAATTAATTATACAAATTAATGAATAAAAAAGTCCCTAACAGAAAAACAAAAAATTTCAAACACTTATAATAATAACTTATCAAAAATCCAATTGAATTTACAGTTAGAACAAACACTTTTACAAAATAATCTTGTGTAATAATACTTTACTGCTTTACCTATCTTCCTTTGCTTTTATTTCACATTACAAAGTCCACAAATTAAGTGTAACATTCAAACAAGACTTAATTCATAGTTCGCAGATGAAATTATATTCAGGTTTCTTTCTTTGCATATTGATATAAAAACAAAATAATTACTCCACAGAATCCTTCCACAAGCATAGAGATAAATCTTCTTTATGCGACACTTTCCACAAACCCATTCCTTGAACTTCTTACACTTTACTACTTCTAACTCCATTATTACTCTTGCATTTTCTTTTGAATATCCATTGGCCTTTATTGTATATCATCTGGTGCATCCTCTGTCTCTCTTAGGACAACAAAGGTTTTACCTAGTTCTCTGAGTCATTGAAGGAACTAAAGCTGGATATTTGATTACGAATAGTCTACTGGTAAATAACCCATGAATTACTTTCTGATAGTCTGATGTAAAAAAATCCATTGGTCAATGCTGTGAGTCCCCTCAAACTTTTTACCCACAAGCCATTTGGTATACTGCTTCAATGCCAAATTTTGTATGATTATAATATGTCACTGTGTCTGGTTCTCTCTTACCAATACTTTTCACTGGGTGCATTGAACTAATGCTAGAAGAATGTGTTTACTAAGGTTTCCTTAATAAAAAGCTGGGGATATTTCTTCATCTTTCAACAACTTTGAAGTTTACAGAAGTTATCTCCAGAGGCTCCTCTCATTGCAGTTTGTTCAATGTTTAAACTAAAGAAGTACCCTACCGTCTTTCTTCAGCCCCTTAAAGATGTTCAATGATGAAAAATAATTCCTGGTTATTACCTTTATTCCTTTCCTAGGATAGGGTCTCATGAATTTCTTGAATATATTTATATACAGGAAACTCTGAGCGCATGCCCTATTCTCCAACTCAACAATGTAGGGAAATCCATTCCATGCATATTTGGAAATAAAATCTATTACTAAGACTTTAGCCCATATTTATTGGGTTTATTATGCATAAATTGTTTGAATTAATTGCATTGAAAATTAATTGAAACAACATCTACACTTACTTGGAAAAAGCTGTTCATCCACCATCACTTTTTTACTGGGTTTTTAGATAGCTCGACAATCTTCTACAAGTCCGTCCCACAAGAAAAAGTAAAAATTTGACAGTGGTGAAAAAGGAAATGGAAAATGGATCTTACATGTGAAAAATCATAGAAAATAGGAGACAAAAAGGTTAGACAAATCAAATCCTTATCAGAATCTCTGCCTCAATTTTTTTATACATAATTATATTACTCCATTTATTTTAGATGAGAGAGAAATGATTACAGTAAAAAAGCACTACTATCTCAAAATACTTTCATAAGAGCTCCAAATATAAAACAAGGAAGGTTTAGTCATCCAAAAGAAGCGGAAAAATTATGCCTATGAAAACTATTATAGGTAGGTGTCCTGCTCTCTGATCTTCTAGGAGTGAAGGGTATTATCTTGCATGAAAATATCCCAATTAAGATAAAACTTGGTGGACATATTCAGAACTTTTGATTGATAAAAGTCACAGGAAGATTCTTTACTATGGCAAACTACAAGAATAGCACATTTCAAAAATGGATAAGGTGTCCTGAGCACTTCTGCCGCTGTTCTAGTGTTTAATTAATCAAATATCATGCCTATTTATTGAAGATATTATTGTTCAACATTTTAAAGGTAAAGTAATCTTGTTTTTTATGATTTACTAAATGAATATACCTTAATTTTCTGATAAATATGCCATATTTGCTGAACTGCATTATCAAATATCACAATTAAATCTACAACAACGTGCATGTATACACACATATATATGTTATACAAGTTTAAATATCACACAGAGGATCTCAGAACTCTTTATTTCTGAATAAATGCAAATGAGGTAGAAGAAGGATGGATCAGTAAGTAAGATAAAATTACCATTAAAACCCCAAAAGACCACCAATCAGCAGCAAAAGAATGGCCTCTCCTGTTGACAACTTCAGGAGCCATATACTCCACAGTTCCACAGAAAGAATATGCTTTTTGATCTTCTAAGGGAAGTTTGCTCAGTCCAAAATCTGTCAGTGATATGTGTCCATCGGCATCTAACAGGATACTTATAAATTCAAAGGGTTGAAAATTTAGGCACCAGAAATAAATCTTTGATAATAAGATCAATAATTTAATTACCTGGATAGAATATGCATAAAACAGCCAAACCATGCTCTTTCTTGTGAGCTTTTCTAATAGATGTTTAGATAAAATTGATTTACAAGGGCGAAGGACTTTATAAAAAGCATAGCAAATTAAGTAGCATGTTGGTAGATGATTTTCTTTTACTAGGGTAATTAACTTGGACAGATCTAAAGTAGAATATGGTAGAAATTAATTGAAAGTCTATCTGTAAAATTTTTAGCAAAAACTGAGATTGAATCTCAGTGTGCAGCAGTGTGAATATATCTTTTACACTTAGTTCTGGTCAAAACTTCGTAGGTTTTAGAAACAGATTACACTATAAAAATTCTAATGCTTATGTCAGTTTGTTCCAGCTAATTTCTGAAATAGATGACACAGTTGAACACAGTCTCCTCTTCATTTCAGTGTTCCTTAAATCACTCTCATGATACTAATATATGCTTCAATGTAACTGAATAGTATTTTATACAAGAACACAAAAGTATGGATGAATAAAGCTTTCACGGAATATCAGCCGGGTTAATATTGTATCTATCGACATTTCTGCACCTTTCTCTGGTGCGATCTTCAGGATGAAGTGCCAAGAGTTTGTCAGTTCGGGGTATTTATACCTAATTCTAAATCCCTTTCACTTTTACTATTGGATGGCATCATGCTAGGGACAATCAGGTATCCCTGTCCTCTCCTTCCCTTAATTCGGTTGGGCCTTGGGATTAGGTAGACTCCTTGAACTTATAGGTTGAGTGGGTCTTTTACATAAGTAAACATGCTTCAGAGTTTTCTGAGGGCTTTATGTATTGTCCTTATTTGGAGTTTGGCAAGGATTCTCCCTAGACCCACATAACCTAAAAGGATTGGACAACATGACGCCCAACCAATATTAACCTGGCTGATTTTCCAGGAACATTTCATTCATCTACTTTGTCAGGAAAACACAAAATCCTTCAAGAGTATGGATATAAAAATGATTGAATTATTATTTATTTATTGTATATTAGAACTACAAATAGGCACCAGGCCAGGTGGAATCTCTAGGTTTACAGGGGGACAAAAGCAATACAGCCTGGCATTCACCCTAGTCGAGAGGAAAACCCCCCAAAAACCTCCAGAAGGAATATCATTATCATATTAGCATATCGACCTTTCCCAAATAATATCTCTTACATTTCGACACTTCGGGGGGACGCTTCTATTATATACGAGTAAAGGTGTGCTTGCTGACAGCAAGCAATGCAATAATTTATCTTTAGTGAATAATAAAATTTTTCGAAAGATTCCTCTATTCAAACTTTGCTAAACATTAAGTAAACTGCATTAACGCAGCTGAAAATGCAGTGAATACGATTTCCGATGCATTTCTTTCGGCAGCTAAAATCCCGCCACGACGTCGAACCAAGGTCATTCTGCTAAAATTACTGTAATCTTTCGCTTGAGTACGGTGGACTTTATAAACACTCCAAATTTCAAAAGGAAATTCTTTCAGGAAGTACCTCAAAATGAGTCCTAAATTCCCTATGCATTTCTTACGAAGTTATTGTCAACGCCCCCTAGAATCGAACCAACGACCATTTACGACAATCTTAGGGATGCCTTTATGTGGGAATGGTCCCTTTTATGGCTGTGTGAAATTTTGAACCTCTGCGCGGTCGGGAAGTGTCATAAAATGCTTTCAAGAATATGGCCAATGTATTTTAAACGGGAAAAAACGAGATTACGGGTCGCTCTGGAATCGAACCCGTGATACATAGGCAAATGCTCATTTTTTTCTAATTACATTTTGTATGTATCTATATTTGTAGAAGGTTTAAATGATCTACGTACGATATTAAGGGAGCTACGATTTTTCAAAATCTGAAAAGATTTCACCCCTTGGCATCGAACCCCGGATCGATTGTACGTAAAATACTGCATTTTTCCGTAGATATATATATATATATATTAGCAATAGCTACATGAAATCTTATTCTTTTAACTTAATGGGAAGTATTTTTAAAATTATTTGAAAAACGGCCCCATGCATTCTTAACGGGGAAAATCGAGATTACGGGACGCTCTGGAATCGAACCCGTGACACATAGGCAACTGTTGATTTTTTTCAAAGTACATTATGTACGTATCTATACGTTTATAAAGTTTCAATGATCTATATATCATATTAAGAGAGCTACGATTTTTCGAAATTTGAAAATATTTCACCTCCTGGCATCGAACCCATGACCGGTTGCGCGTAAAAAGTAGCATTTTTCCGTAGATATATATAGTAGCAATAGCTAAATGAAATCTTATTCTTCTAGGTAAATGGGAAGTATTTTTAAAATCATTTGAGAAACGGCCCAATGCATTCTTACGGGAGAAAGTCGATTTTTGGGGCCTCCTAGAATCGAACGCATGATGGGTAGAGTCGGTTTCCGATTTTTTCCTAGGTGATATTTAGTGGGCTTAAAAAAATTGGCAACTCCATGGCCAAAGCGGTTTGGGCCTGACATTAATATCCTATATATAATAGAATATATCTCCTGCCTCTATATGTAATAGATAATGTAATATAAATTTAATATATTTACATTTATAATAAACTTTGAAAAGATTCCAAAGAAAAATTATCATATATAAAAGATAGATTAAATGATTAGAGAGCAGTGATATATTTCTAATTCTTCTTCCACAAAATGTGACAAGTGAATTGGTACTTAAAATGTCTGAAAAACAACTTGTATGGCTCTTTGATAAGTTCTGAGATAGACAATGGATCCTGCAGAAGAAAGATGAGACAAAGATTTATATGCTGTACACATTTGATTTCTTGAAAATCAACAAAAACGTTTTGTCAAGGAAAAGCAAAGAGTTTTTGGCTGCTAACTGGCCCTATAGGATTTTATCATCTTTAAGATAATCTGGGAGATTTTGTAATCACATTACCAAAGAAATTGGGACACTTCTCTAGTTTCAAGAAAAATTACGTAACTGAAAGAAGGAAAGTAAAATTAGACAAGAAAGTTACCAAATAAATAGAAGAATATTAAGAAAACACTAGAAAAATATAGTTGATTATCATATAACATTATCATAATTTTTCCTTAAAGAGGAGCTCTGTTCCATGAATCAGTACAACTTTGGTCTTTTGCTTTTTTACGGATAAGCAAGTATACTTTTACATAATTTCATAAATTACTTTTGTTCTGTATATGATTCATCATATACTTAACACGTAATTGAGAAAATAGAAAATTCCAGATAATGGAAATAATTCAAAATCCATCAAATCCTCACAAAAATAATGAAAAAAATGCATAGATGACAATTTAAACAATATTCCATCCCATCACATATAAACTAAAATAAAATAATATAACATATGAAATAAAATTATGTAGAAATAACATGATAAGCAATTATGGATTATAAATCAGCAGAATATTTAAAAGAAATATAGGGATAAAAGCTAACATAGATGGCCGCACTTTATAGAACGACATTCTAAGTTGACAGGATTCATTCACAGGATTATTCTGTGTTAAATCCTGTGGTGAAAAAGACGTACTTTTTTCCTTACACATAATATAGGGATCTATTCCAAGGGTAAACATCTAGGAAACAAAATATATAATTTCACTGAAAAAACTTTGTCCAAAGGAATTTTTTTACTTACTTTTCTGGTTTGAGATCCCTATATATTATCCCAAGGCTATGGATGTGATCAAGAGCAAGTGCCAACTCTGCTAAATAAAATTTTACATCTTCTTCAGTGAACATAACCTAAAGTAAATAAATTATATCTAGTAAAATTTTATAGAGAACACATATTTAAATATGCATAATTTGAATTATATAAGAATGTGCAGCAAGTAAAATATTACATTAAAATTGAAAGAGCTGGAATATAACTTCATTGTAAGAGATACCAGAAAGAATAATAATCTGAAAGTTTTGCCCACTTTTTAAGAGATGTATTTAACTGTAAGTTGTTGAACTGCAAACTTATTCTTTGGAATCATATTTCAAAAGAAAGTACTGGTTTTTAATAAACTTTATATAGAATATAATCCATGAAAGCCTATCATTTGCACAGTATAAAATTTATTTACACACTGTAATTCTCTTGACATACAGTATAATTAATGTATAATTGCATTTGTAGGGTCCTGCTTGACTGACCCACAGCTCCCTTGAATAAGATTGCTGACGTTCTGATTTAATCTATATCTATCAAAAATAATAATTAATATTATTCATTTGAAGAAGAATTTGGTAGGTTATCTGTGAAAGTTTTAGTAAGAAGTTGAAATTCTAAATAATTATGGTAAGACAGGTTTTATAACCTAAGTGAATTAAAGCATGCTCTTTTTCACTTCTGTTTAACTTTCCAAATAATTTTATATTAACCCTTTTACTGCATGCGGGCCGATACATTGGCCCTTGCTGGTTGTGCGAAAACTGCCAACGGGCCGATATATCGGCCCGACTAATTTGACACTATTTATTTCTTGATTGTGACCTTTTCAACGGCTGCTGTCTCATTTATACACATGTGCTGTATCTCTACTGGTTACTTTATCTTACTAATATGGTTTCACCTTCCTCATAAATTCGTCCGGCTTTTTTCGTTACTTTGGGCCAGTGTCGTCCTGCACAGTATCATTTTTCGTGTTTGTCGCAAGTCATGCTGAACTGTTTTCTTGTGGATCTTAGTATTTGTTTCAGAGTGTCAGTTTCCAGCTTATATAATAATAATAAGCAAATATTCTTTTTTGGCCCGCCTTTTCTTACATAATCAAAACCGAGATATGCAGCCCGGATCATTAGAGACATATCTCAAAAAAACTAATAAAATTGCCAAATAGAAAAGAAAAGGACTGTTGTGGGTAGTGTACGAGGGAAAATGGAAGAAAACAAAGAAAATGATCCAGAACTGAGAGTGGAAAATGCAAAAACGGACTTTTTGCTGAATGCTTCCATAAGCGTAAGTGCGCCAGCTGATGGGACCATGAATGTAGAGTTAGATAAAATATTTTATATCTCTGGAAAAAATAGTTTGATCACTAGAAAACTGAACCACGGGTTAGAAAACTTAATAATATCAAAAACTAACACTATTTTATTCCACATATATAATATTTTAAAAAATCCCAATGTGAAAAAACAGAGGATTTTGGGTTTTTACATATATTATAATTGCTTTGTTATTATTTTTCTTTATGAAAATTTAAGTAAACCCCCATAATCCATCTATGATTCTAAGCTATAAATATATCTTTAGCATTCGGGAAAAATCTAGATGAATTAAATAAAGTTAAGTAGCTGAAATAATTTAGAATCTGAAATCTTGCATATTCCGGAAAAAGGCCTTGGCAGTCTGTGCACATACCACCCGAAATGGGCAGTAAAAGGGTTAAAAGAATATTGGTGGAAAATAATTACTCAAAAACTGTTAATATAAATTAATTAATTACCTGTGCATAAAATAGTTGATTCTTATATATAAAATAATTTTCACTACTTTGTGTTTAAATTTGGGGGAAGAAATAAGATTTAACATGTATTCCATATTTCTTTTGAAACCAATTAGTAAACAATCAGAATATAGGATAAGAATTATTAAAAAACCTAATCACACACCATTTTCAAAGAGGGGTTCTTCAACTACTTTGGAAACTTAAAAAACATCTTCATTTGTCAATACACATGCTTCTTCACAAGAGAAACTTAGCCTCATGCTTGGACTTTCCACAATAACATTTTAATGTTTAACCCCCAGGTAATGCTAACATTCTCCTAAAGGTTTAAATGGAACCTTTCATCATCATCAGATAATCATCTCACACTCATGCTTTCTTTAGTTAGCTTCACTGTTCTATCTACACCTTCCTATTGTTCAGTCAACTATCAGTATTTTCAGATAACAGAATCACTCATCTATTTTTCCATTTGCTTTTTGACTACAGTATTTATGGGCATTCCTATACCCAGAGGTTTTACAAAACAATATTTTTATAATTATTAGAATAATTTTATTATTAAACAAAGTACTTGTAGCATTAATCAAAACTAGAAACATTATAATTCATTCAAACAGATAAAATCCCTACTATAGTCTGTTCCACTTTTCTAGCCAGTATGAGCCTATGGAGAAATCGAATAGCCCCGTACGCCGGGTCATTTTTCCGGAATATCCGCGATATCCACAAAATTTGCCTTCGCAACGGATGAAATTAAGATTTTCAACTTAGTTTGGTGGATTTTTTTCCAATTTTTTGGTGAAATTTGGATAAGGAAGGATGATTCTATATATTGACGGAGTTTTTTCAACATTTATATAAAAGAAATAAATTTTACAGCGGAATTTAAAAAAATGGTCACCTCACCCGCCAAAGTTCTATTCAAGATATCGACTCAGAATAACCTGTAAACGAAAATAACATTTATCTCAATTTCTCTCGCGACAAGTTTTTCGTAATGTAAGAAACAAAAAATATTTAGGCGATGTATAAATTTGACTGCACGATCCAATTTTTTGGAGGTTGCGTTCCACTTAAATTATTTTTTACGAAAATTTTATCAGTCAAAAATTAATATTAGTTGACTTTTATGTATTAATAAGGTATAAATAGTAATCTAAGAAAAAACTAGCTCTTTATGTTGGATACGATGAGAGAAATGGCAGTTTTAGTATTGTTCATGGCTGGCAAGGTGACCATTTTTTTCTCATTCCGCTGTAAAATTTATTTCTTTTGTTTAAATGTTGAAAAAACTCCGTCAATATATAGAACCATCCTTCCTTATCCAAATTTCACCAAAAAATTGGAAAAAAATCCACCAAACTAAGTTGAAAATATTAATTTTATTCGTAGAAGTAACTCAGAAATAATTAATTGATGCCTTTTGAGAGGCTAGGTTGCTCCCTTATGGGAATTTACGTGCATTTATTTCCCCATAAGCCTCCCGTACTGCCAGCTTTTGTGGAACGGACTATAGATGTATTTAATTACCCATGGAAACATTACCAAAAGTTGACATGAGAATTTCAAATAAATAAATTCTTGAAAATGAATTTAAATTCAAACAAGCTTCAGAAAATTCACTTGAGATTTAATAATAAAAATAATCAAATAAGGTTTAGACAACATTTTAAAAAGGTTATATTCAACCTTCAAATGTTTCTAATAAGTGTCAATTTTATGCTTTCTGCTTTACGATACATAATTTTCATGCCAGAGAAAATTTGTATTTATTTTACCAAATTCATAATGCACAGGAAAGATGTATTGCAGAATGACAGAGGTGGTTAATAAACAATATGCACTTTGTTGACACAAGTATATTGTCAGTAATTTTTGCTTAGCATACAAGCAAAATGATCATATGATCTCATGTCATACTACTCTGCAATGACTCTAAAAGATACATAGCAATTTCCTGCCATCATAAATTAACAATACTATTTCAACTTACCTCCTTTGAAAGGCGAGTGAATAAATCACCACCTCTGAGGAAATCCAATATGAGGTAGAGTTTGCCTTCTGTTTGGAACGCATAGTGAAGTCTTACTATGAAAGGATGCCGGATTTCTGCAAGAATGTTGCGTTCTGTTTTTGTACGTAGCCTATCTCTAACTTTGAGGGTTGCTTTACGCAAGACTTTCATAGCATACAGCGTTCCAGCATCTCTGCCCATTCGTTTACGAACCAGGAACACCTAAAATTATTATATCCTTGTATTATTACAGATTTAGCAGGTATATGAGATGAATATTCCTTGATGAATGAGTGATTTTAAAAGATAATTCGCAAAGATTACATTTCAATAACTCAAATTAACTAACACTTCTAAAAGTGTCAGTAACTTTCTAACAAGATAATATAATATAATGAAATAAATATCAAATAAAAATTATTTTATGTTCTCAAATATGTCCTTATTTTTGCTAAGATGAACATAACAGATTAAAAAATTTATAATTTGAAATAGAATATCTTTCACATGATGCTTTTGCTTTCAATTATTCCAGGAGAAATTTTATTTAGTTTTCGTCTTCTGTACTGATACTTAAATGGCTAAGTATTTTATGATTTTAATATTCTATATGTTCCCTGGTCTTCTCCTTAGACTCATACATTTCTTGGCATTTAATTAATAAATATTGATATCAAGTGCTTGTGAACTATACGACTTGTTGCTATTCATTTTACTGATTTCACCTTCTCGATGATGTCCATAATGTATATCATCTTTCACATCCATGCATTGTGTTTCTATCCCTCCTTTTAATTCTTCTCATACTTCACTCTACTTTCTTTGTATCAATTGTAGTCTTGGTATTCTTATTGCATTATCAATCATAGGTAATGTTTTCCACCTTTTCACTACCATGGGTATATATTTTATGAGAATATTTCAAGGCAGTTCAGCCACTACAGGTATACATCTCCTATTTACTTCATTTAATCAGAGTTTTTTTAACAATTCTGAAGGTAAAAGTTTAAACAGATTAATCCAATATCCCTTTTGTTTCCAGTCTAAATAAAACTTGAATACTTCTTCAGACTGATATAAAGAGGCTGGGAATAATAAGTGAAATAAACTTGTCAAAATTCCTCCAAAACGCTTCATTCATCTGTTTCCTCTTGCAGAATTTGTTTCATTATTGCAGGAATCGCACAATAATCTGAGTTTATAAGTCTCATGGTGGTTATTCCGTATTCTTTCAATTGGACAAAAATCTTATATAATATAATACATACTTTTACTCTATAGATTCCTGTATCAATCTCTTGTGTTTACTTTCACCATTCTTGATTCCCTACCTAATGGCCAAGCACTAGGCATTCAATACCAGTTTTTGATAAGTCTGAGTTGTTCACTTTTGTTTGCTACAGGGTGTAAGGCCATGATTTTTCCATTTCTGCCTTCTTAGTTTCACTTATCACTTCTTTGCTGCTCCTTTAACAACTTCCCTGAATTTACTTTCGGTCTTCTTCTACGGTTGTGAATCTAGTGCCAGTTCCATCCTAAATTCTACCTTTTTCTCTTCTAGTTTTCTAATACCTTATTTCTGTGTTAAGATATCCAATTCTTGTAATCTGTCAATAAATAAATAAGGTTTATTCATAAATCAGGTTTCATAGCTGAAGCATTTTAAAGCCAAATGAAACTTTTTATAGCTGAGGAGGGATGGGGAGTGGGAAATTGGTACTGTGAGGAAACGCTAGGAAAGAATTCGGAAGAGGGTTTAGAAAGAAATGCACCTTAGTAAGCATGACATTCTTTTAAGAGGTTCTGTAATTCTTCTGTTGTCTTGATGCAGTCTTTTGGGTTGAGGATGTTATGCCCTACAATCTCCATGTGTAGGGCATAACTGGGTATGGGAAGCAGAATTCTCATTGATGTTCTGCCACTCTTGATGCATAGCACTTTTGAGATATTCTTTGCCGAAGATCTTTTTAGGTATTGTTTTTTTGTATCAATGTATGTATATACCAACTGAACCAATGTATTTTTGGATCTAAGAGTCTTTCTCATCATTACTTTTGGCTATTCTTCTTTTGATAACCATGCTATGCTTCTTCCAAGGTAGGTGAGTAACTTATTCTAGTTTTTTCTCTTTCAGTTTATCTCTATTGCAAATAAGGAAATTTATTTTTCTCATGTTCTTTTTCATGTTACATCCTTGGAGGGCATGATAACTCTTGATCCTTCATCTCCATTGTCTATGCCACTGTGGTATAGACAATGGAGATATGATTTCTCAATTGAATTTGTCTTCTCCACGTCTTTTGTTTTTCTCTATTCACTTCTAGATATCTCCAAGCCTTGCTCATCTTCTACTACATTCTTCATAAATGTATCTTAAAAAGGATTCCATTCATTTTTAGATTGTATGCTGTTGTCATGTCATGGTTTCCTTATTAATTTTTTAATTTCTTCACAGTAGCTTTCCATCCAATCTTAATTAGCTTTCCTGGTCTCACATACAACTTGTTTCTGTAGTTCCATAAAGATGGCTCTCATAGCTTCTCCTTGCAGTTCCAGTACTTTGTTCTTTTTTCCACAAGTTCTCAAATGTGCATTGCCATCCATGTACATTTATTATCAGTTCTGTTACTTATACTTCTAAAATTTTTGTAATTCCCTTTTTCAATACATTCAATCTTCCTTCAGTCTTTCTGCAAACCCCATTTTTATCTTTTCATTAATGGTAAAAGTAAATTTTTTATCACTTTCTTCCTCTTCCAAGGTTTGGTTCTAGCTCACAAAGTTATTCCAAACTCCTGTTCTTATTATGGTGCAGCAACCCACCATAATCCTTATTTCTGATAACTATCACAACTAATTAATGATTTATACATATTTTTCTGTTAAAATTATATAAATTGTAAAATAAAATATAGTTTTCACTAAGGCAAAATTAATAAAAATTAAATATTTGCCAAAAAGAAAAATAAAGTAAGCAGAGGAAAAAATTGAAAAGAACAAATCAGATTTGAGCCATCGATCAATGATAATTCTACACTGTGCCGATCCACCTCCATTTGCTTGAATATAAATGGTGATTGCTGGGTATTCATTGGTAGAAGCCACAAATGTTGAATTTAAAACATTAATTACATGGAAACTAGGGAGTATAGGCCTCTATAATTTTCAGGTAGTAATGTCCAAGGAACATACCTATACCAAGTTTATCAAAAATCCCACAACACAGTTCTTAAGGTCTCCTTGTCAGAAGTACATTCAGAAAATTAAGTTCAATGTATCGAAGCATATCTTTGTTCACGAGATTCAATAAAACATGGCCACATGAACAACAGATTAGATTTGGACCAATTATGGAGTGAATCCATAATAATTGTTGATCATATTGGATAATGACAAATTTATATTCTATTATTCATCTTTTATCCTTACCCTTTAAAGAAATGATCAGTGTTAACATTTCTTCTTTTAATTGAATGCAAAAATTGGGTTCATATATGTTTATGTATTAACTTAATAATGATAAATAATCTCTAACTCCCCTTCAATTAAATTTATTAAATTTTTAATTAATATTACAGAAATACTATCTGTAATCACCCCACCAATGACAATTATAATGAAATGCCAATCACCTTTCCAAACGAGCCTTGTCCCAGAACTTTGAGTAGCTCAAATTGGTTTGGCTCTGCCCTCTCATGGCCCTCTTTGGTTACTTCCCGAAGCTCTATCTCAGTGGTTGCCTCTTCATCATCATCTCTCCTTCCACCACTCTTAAAAGATCCTCTCACAGCCTCTCTCTGCACTCGCTCACTGCCACTCTCCTGAAATTACATAATATTTTTGTCCAATAATATGTGTAATGGATATAATTTCCTACAGGAACTAACTGGTATGCATGCACAAGTTTGGGCCAAGAAAAACCTTCCTATTGACTACATATGATAAGCCTTTAAACCTTTAGATTATATTGGTAATGCTTACCTCTTTGAGTTGCGGATCTACGTTCAGGACTTTTTTGCTAGACACCTTTTATTGCTTTTACTCTTTGGTTATTCATTGTTGGTAATGGGAGCATATTGGAGGAATGACATATCTGGTTTACTTCCACACTATTTTTATTATGCGATCGGTTTTGACAGCAGGTTAACATCAAGTGAGAGGTAATAAAAACTATATATCTGAGCATACACTTTTCATTGCTGTTAATATAACATATCCAGTGGTAAAGCAAGGGAAGGAGGTTAATAATCCATCCATTTAATCTATTATATATGCAAATAAGTATCATTGTTTTTCTATTTATTATTATATTATTATTGACTCTATGCAAAATATCGCAGCCAACCAAACAGCCAAAGCATACATCATTTTCTGGAAGATTCTCACATTCTACCACTACTATTCAAGCTTCATTAAATGATAATATGAAAGCACATAAAGGTCAAATTTATGTAATGATTCAAGCACTAAAAATGGAAGAGTTTTTAATATATTTATCTTTATGTAGTCTACAAGAAGTAACGATTAATGTAATATAAATTTGCACAAAACTTATATACAAGAACAGTAGAAGATGAATGCATGAAAATAATTTCTTCTTGAACAGAAAATTAGTAGGTTATATAAAGAAAAACAAGCTAGCAAGGATTTTAATCCAATAAAAATGTTAAAAACTTAGCATGAACAAGTTACAAAAACGATAATCTAATACAGTTTAGTATATACCTCATGCCTTCTTATTACTTACGGAAGTGTTTAATTGACTATTAAATATGAGATAAGATATTAAAAGTTTGTGATTTTTATAATGACAGTAAAACAATAATGAATCAATTAAGTATATGGCAGAATAAAATAGACATAAATTGCCTCTTTGGTCAACTTTTATTATAACTGAACAAAATATTTACGTAATTTTGTTCATTTATGAGGCTTGAAGTGTTAATACGGTTTATAATTATTTATTATTTAACTTTTGAATATTATGTGATAAAGACACGCAAATCCAATGATATGAGCAGTCTGATCTTGGTATTATTCCAAATTTGTTTTATAGTTACCAAAAGCACAATAGAAGATATGAGTATAAGGAATCACTTTTTATTTCTACCTATATATATACGAGTAAAGGTGTGCTTGCTGACAGCAAGCAATCGGAGAATATATCTTTTGATAAAACGTAACATTTTACGAAAGATGATTCGGATAAGTCATGCTAAGTAAAGGACATTTTTGCAGTAGATAATGCACTGATATCGATTTCCCATGCATTTCTTACAGCAGCTTCATTCCCGCCCCGGCGTCGAACCAAGGCCGTCTTACGAAACTCACTGTCATTTATCGCTTATGTATGATTACCTTTATAAACACTCTGAATTTCAAAAGGAAATTCATTCAGGAAGTAACTTAAAATGAGTCTTTAATTCCCTTTGCATATCTTACGAAGTTATTGTTAACGTCCCCTAGAATCGAACCAAAGACCATTCACGACATAATGACGGTCGCTTTTAAGTGAGAATGGTCAATTTTATGGCTGTGTGAAATTTTGACCCTCTGCGCGGTCGGGAACCGTCGTAAAAAGCTTTCGGAAATATGGTCAATGTATTTTAAACGGGTAATATCGAGTTTATGGGACGCTCTGGAATCGAACCCGTGACACATGTGAAATGCTAATTTTCTTCAAAGTACAATATAAACTTATCTATTTGTACTGTAAGTTTGAAGTTTCTACGTACGACATTAAGGGTGCTACGATTTTATAAAATTTGAAACTTTTTCACCTCCTGGTATCGAACCCATGACCGTTTGTACGCAAGCAATAGCATTTTTCCATAGATATATATAATAGCAATAGCTACATGAAATCTTATTTTTCTAAATAAATGGGTAGTATTTTTAAAATCATTTGAAAAACGGCCCAATGCATTGTTAATGGGGAAAATCGATTTTTGGGGCCTCCTAGAATCGAACCCATGATAGGTAGGGTCGGTTTCCCAATTTTTCCTAAGTGAGATTTAGTGGGCCATTACGCAAAAAAATCGACGGCTCCGTGGCTGAAGCGGTTTGGGCCTGACATTAATATCCTATATATCTATATATATATACGAGTAAAGATGCGCTTGCTTACAGCAAGCAATGCAATAATTTGTCTTTAGAGAATAATAAAATTTTTCGAAAGATTACTCTGCTCAAACGTTGCTAAACATTAAGTAAAGGGCATTAACGCAGCTGAAAATGCACTGAATACGATTTCCGATGCATTTCTTTCGGCAGCTAAAATCCCGCCCCGGCGTCGAACCAAGGTAATCCTGCTAAAATTACTGTAATCTTTTGCTTGAGTATGGTGGACTTTATAAACACCCCGAATTGCAAAAGGAAATTCAATCAGGAAGTACCTTAAAATGAGTTCTAAATTAGCTATGTATTTCACATGGAGAATTAATTAACGCCCCCTAGCATCGAACCAACGACCTTTTACGATAGTCTTAGGATAGCTTTTATATGAGAATTGTCCCCTTAATGGCTGTGTGAAATTTTGAACCTCTGCGCGGTTGGGAAGTGTCCTAAAAGGTTTCGCAAACATGGCCAATGCATTCCTTATGACAAAAATCGAGATTACGGGACGCTCTGGAATCGAACCCGTGACACATCGGCAACTGTTGATTTTTTTCGATGTACACTATATACGTATCTATACGTGTAAAAAGTTTGAATGATCTATGTATCATATTAAGAGAGCTAGGATTTTTCGAAATTTGAAACTTTTTCACCTCCTGGCATCGAACCCATGACCGGTTGCGCGTAAAAAATAGCATTTTTGCGTAGATATATATAATTGCAATAGCCATTTGAAATCTCATTGTTCTATCTCAATGGAAAGTATTTTAAAAATAATTTCAAAAACGGCCCAATGCATTCTTAATGGGGAAAATCGATTTTTGGGGCCTTCTAGAATCGAACCCATGATAGGTAGGGTCGGTTTCCCAATTTTTCCTAAGTGAGATTTAGTGGGCCATTACGCAAAAAAATCGACGGCTCCGTGGCTGAAGCGGTTTGGGCCTGACATTAATATCCTATATATATCTTATCTTATATATATATAGATAACTAGGGATAAAAAAAATTTGAGGATACAAATGTCTGGCCCAAACCATAGGGGCCACCGGCTCGCTGATTATTCTGCGTAATGGCCATCTAAATCTAAGCCAAGAAAAAATCTAAAACCCACTCTACCTATCATGGGTTCGATTCTGGGTGGCCCCAAAGTCGGATTTTTCTCCATAAGAATACATGGAATCGATTTTTGAAAATTTTTAAAAAATACTTCCCGGAAACGTATAACGATCAAATTTCATGCGGCTATAGGAAATATACGTTTCTACACAAAAATTCATTATCCACGAAAGATAATGGGTTCGATGCCAGGAGGTGAAATAATTACAAATTTTGAAAAATCGTAGCTCTCTTAGTATCGTTTATAGACCATTCAAACTTTCAACACGTATAGATACTTACAAAATGTATTTTTAAAAAAATCAACAGTTGCCTATGTGTCACGGGTTCAATTCCAGAGCGTCCTGTAAACTCGATTTTTCCCGTTTAAAATACATTGACCATTTTCCGAAAGCTTTTTATGACACTTTCTAACCGCGCAAGGGTTCAAAATTTCACACAGCCATATAAGAGACCATTCTCACACAAGAGCATCCCTAAAGTGTCGCGAAAGATCGTTGGTTCGATTGTAGGGGGCGTTAACTCTAAATTCATAAGAAATGCATAGGGAATTAAGGACTCATTTTGAGGTACTTCCTAAAAGGTATTTCCATTTGAAATTTGGAGTTTTTATAACGATAGTCATACATAAGCGAAAGATTACAGTGATTTTCGTAGGATTGCCTTGGTTCGACACCAGGGCGGGCATAATGCTGCCGTGAGAAATGCATGGGAAATCGAATTCAGTGCATTGTCAGCCGCGAGAATGTCCTTAGTTAGTTAGACAATTTAGGACACATTTTGAGGTACTTCCTGAATGAATTACCTTTTGAAATTTGGAGTGCTTATAAAGTCAATCATATTCAAGCGGAAGATAACAGTAAATTCCTAGGATGGCCTTGGTTCGACGCTGGGGTGGGAATTATGCTGCCGAAAAAAATGCATCTGAAATCGAATTCAGTGCATTTTCAGCTGCGATAATGTCCATTAGTTTATATTTAGTATTGTTTCAGCGGGATCATTATCCGAAAAATCTTATTTTCATTATTAATATATTATGGCATTGCTTGCTGTCAGCAAGCACACTTTTACTCGTATATCTATTATATATAGACGCTTCGGGGATATATATATAAATATATATATATATATATATATATATATATAGGATATATATAGGATATATATATATATAGGATATTAATGTCAGGCCCAAACCGCTTCGGCCACGGAGCCGCTGATTTTTTAAGGAATGGCCCACTAAATCTCACTCAGGAAAAATTTGAAAACAGACCCTACCTATCATGGGTTCGATTCTAGGAGGTCCCAAAAATCGACTTTCCCCCCTAAGAATGCATGGGGCCGTTTTTCAAACAATTTAAAAAAATACTTCCCATTACGTTAGAACAATGAGATTTCGTGTGGCTATTGCTATTATCTATATCTAAGGGAAAATGTTTTTGTTTACGCGCAACCGGTCATGGGTTCGATGCCAGGAGGTGAAATATTTCCAAATTTCGAAAAATCGTAGCTCTCTTAATCTGATAGATAGATGATTCAAATTTTTTACACTTATAGGTACGTATATAATATACTTCTAAAAAAATCAAAACCTGCCTACGTGTCACGGGTTCGATTCCAGAACGTCCCGTAATCTCGATTTTCCCCGTTAAGAATGCAAGGGGCCGTATTTCAAATAATTTTAAAAATACTTCCCATTAAGTTAAAAGAATAAGATTTCATGTAGCTATTGCTTATATATATGTCTACGGAAAAATGTAGTTTTTTACGTACAATCGGTCCTGGGTTCGATGCCAGGAGCTGAAATATTTTCAGATTTTGAAAAATTGTAGCTCCCTTAATATCGAACAAAGATCGTTCAAACCTTCTGCAAATATAGATACATACAAAATGTAATTAGAAAAAAATCAGCACTTGCCTGCGTATCACGGGTTGGATTCCAGAGCGACCCGTAATCTCGATTTTTCCCGTTTAAAATACATTGGCCATATTTCCGAATGCTTTTTACAACACTTCCCAACCGCGCAGAGGTTCAAAATTTCACAAAGCCATTAAAGGGACAGTTCTCATATAAAAGCTATCCTAAGATTATCGTAAAAGGTCGTTGGTTCGATGCTATGGGCGTTAATTAATTCTCCATGTGAAATACATAGGGAATTTAGGACTCATTTTAAGGTACTTCCTGAATGAATTTCCTTATGCAATTCGGGGTGTTTATAAAGTCCACCATACTCAAGCGAAAGATTACAGTAATTTAAGCAGGATGACCTTGGTTCGACGCCGGGGCTGGATAATAGCTGCCGAAAGAAATGCATCGGAAATCGTTTTCAGTGCATCTTCAGCTGCGTTAATGCCCTTTACTTAATGTTTAGCAACGTTTGAGCAGAGTAATCTTTCGAAAATTTTATTATTCACTAAAGATAAATTATTGCATTGCTTGCTGTAAGCAAGCGCACCTTTACTCGTAACATATATATATATATAGGATATTAATGTCAGGCCCAAACCGCTCGGGCCACGGAGCCGCCGATTTTTTTACGTAATGGCCCACTAAATCTCACTCAGGAAAAATTCGGAAATCCACTCTACCTATCATGGGTTCGATTCTAGGAGGCCCCAAAAATCGACTTTCCCCATTTAGAATGCATGGGCAGTTTTTCAAATAATTTAAAAAAATACTTCTCATTAAGCTAGAAGGATAAGATTTCGTGTAACTATTGCTATTATATAAATCTACGGAAACATACTATTGTTTACGTACAATCGGTCATGGGTTCGATGCCAGGAGGTGAAATATTTTCAAATTTTGAAAAATCGTAGCTCTCTAAATATGTTAAATTTAGATGATTCAAAATTTCTACAGATACTTACAAAATGTACTTGGGAAAAAATCAGCAGTTTCCTATCTACCATAGGTTCGATTCCAGAGCGACCCGTAATCTCGATTTTCCGCATAAGAAATACATTTTCCATATTTCCGAAAGCTTTTTATGACACTCCCCAACCGGGGACGCCGGGGCGGGATTTTAGCTGCCGAAAGAATTCGTATTCAGTGCATTTTCAGCTGCGTTAATGCCCTTTACTTTATGTTTAGCAACGTTTGAGCAAAGTAATCTTTCGAAAAATTTTATTACTCACTAACGATAAATTATTGCATTGCTTGCTGTAAGCAAGCGCACCTTTACTCGTATCTATTATATATAGACGCTTCGGGGGGATATATATATATATAACATATATATATATATAGGATATTAATGTCAGGCCCAAACCGCTTCGGCCACGGAGCCGCCGATTTTTTTACTTTTAGAGGTTCAAAATTTCACACAGCCATAAAATGGACCATTCTCATATAAGAGCATCCCTAATATTGTCGTAAATGGTCGTTGGTTCGATGCTGGGGACCGATAACTATATCTGCATATGAAATGCATAGGGAATTTAGGAGTCATTTTGAGGTACTTCCTTAATGTACTTCCATTTGAAATTTGTCATGTTTATACGGATTATCATACTTGAGCGAGAGATGACAGTGATTTTTCGTAGGATGGCCTTGAGTCGAAGCCGATGCGGTAATAATGCTGTCTAGAGAAAAGCATACGAAATCGAAGTCAATGCAAGGTACGCTGCGTAAATGTTCTTTAGATAGTATAGTAAAAATCGTAAGTTTGATTAAAATATATATTTTCCGATTGCTTGCTGTAAGCAAGCAATGTGATAATATGTCTTTTAATAAAATGCAAGATTTTTCGAAATATTATTCTGAAAGGCCCTGCTAAACATAACGTAAATGGACATTTTCGTAGCGAGCTTTGCATTGATATCGATTTCCCATGCATTTCTTACAATATTCCCACCCTGGCGTCGAATCAAGGCCATCCTACGAAAAATACTCTTATCTTCCGCTTGAATATATGATTGACTTTATAAACACTCCAAATTTCAAAAAGAAATTCATTCAGGAAATACCACAAAATGTGTCCTAAGTTCCATATGCATTTTAAATGGAGATATAGTTAACGCCCCCTAGAATCGAACCAACGACCATTTACGATACTATTACGGTCGCTTTGATGTGAGAATGGTCCCTTTTATGGCTGTGTGAAATTTTGAACCGCTTCGGCCAGGAAGTCGCCGATTTTTTTCCGTAATGGCCAACTAAATCTCACTTGGGAAAAATTCGAAAACCGACCCTACCTATCATGGGTTCGATTCTAGGAGGCCCCAAAAATCGATTTTCCCCTGTAAGGATGCATGGGCCCGTTTTTCAAATAATTTTTAAAAATACTTGTATCAAACAAATTTCTATCAAATTCTTTGATCCATCCATTATCAAATTTTGTGTGAAGAACAACTTAAAGTGCGATGACGCATTCAGAATGTTGACTGTCGCATACGGCGAAGCTACTTTGGACAAAAGCAACGTTTATGGGTGGTACAAAATGTTCTCAGAGGGCCGAGAAGATGTGAACGACGAAGAGCGTTCCGGACGCCCGAGCACGTCAACAACAGACATGGATGAAGTAAAGAAACTAGTATTGGCCAATTCTCGAATCACCGTCGGAGAAGTTGCTGAGGACCTAAATATATCGATTGGCTCTTGCCATTCGATTATTACCAATAGTTTGGGCATGAGACGGGTCGCCGCGAAATTCCTACCAAAATTGCTCAATTTCGACCAGAAACAGCACCGCATTAACTTTGCTCAGGAGCTGTTGGATTCTGTCCTTGCTGATTTGCTCCAGAGAGTTATAACTGGTGACGAATCATGGGTTTTTGGTTATGACGTAGAAACCAAAGCTCAATCATCCCAGTGGAAGCTGCCGCACGAGCCAAGACCGAAAAAAGCACGCCAAGTTCGGTGGAATGCGAAGGTTTTTTACCCGACAGTTTTCTTCTATTGGAGGGGCGTGGTGCATTATGAGTTCTTGCCGCAGGATAGAACGGTCAATAAGGAAATGTTAACTTCAAGTAATGCGCAATTTGCGAAAAGCAATCCGCCATACACGCCCGGATTTGAGGAAGAACAAAAATTGGCTTTTGCACCATAATGATGCCCCTGCTCACACATCAATACTTGTGCACGAATTTTTGGCCAAAAACAACACTCTAATAATGCCGCAGCCACCGTATTCCCCAGACCTGGCCCCCTGTGACTTTTTTTTGTTCCCGAAACTGAAGAGGCCCATGAAAGGACGACGCTACGCCACGATAGAGGAGATGAAGACGTCATCGAAGGAGGAGCTGAACAAGATCGCAAAAAATGATTTTCCAAAATGCTTCGATTAGAAAATACGTTATCACAAGTGTTTAATGTCTGATGGGGATTACTTTGAAGGGGACATAATAGATATTCATGAATAAATAATTCTTGAAAAAACATGAAGTTCGCGATACTTTTTTAACAAACCTACTCCCGATGTCACGGGGTTAGAGCTGACCCCATCTATCACTACTCGCTGTTCTCTGTCGGAGAGAAAATTTCCTATCCAGTTTATTACTTCGACATTTATTCCAGCAACTTTTAATTTGTATAGCAACTTCTGATGAGGGACCTTGTCAAACGCTTTTCAAAAATCTAAAAATATTGCATCCACTTGCTTTTTCTTTTCGGCATTTTAAGATGTCGTGGACCAATAATGCAAGCTGAGTCTCTCAAGATCGCGTCTTACGAAAACCGTGCTGGTTCCTAAAAATGAATTTAGAAGTTTCAAGGAATCCCATTAAAGAACTAACGATTATATGCTCCATTACCTTACAGTTTAGTGACGTTAGAGATATTGGTCTGTAATTCGATGGGTCATCCTTTTCTCCGCTTTTAAATATTTGAGTGACGTTCGCGATTTTCCAATCATTTGGGACCCTACCTTCACTAAGAGATTTCTCAAATACTATTTTAAGAAAAGGAGCGACGCTTACCGCAACTTCTTTTAATACCCGGGCTGGTATATCTTCAGGACCAGGAGATTTATCGGACTTAATGTTGCGCAGGAGCTTAGTGATGCCGTCTTCACTGAAGGTGATTTTAGACATTTTTTAGGCGCGTCTAAATTTTGCATGGTACGCGATGAACAATTGGGCGTAAATACACTATGGAAAAATTCATTTAAAATATTGGCTTTGCCCTCAGCATCGTTAACTACTTTTCCGTTGTTAATTTCTAAGGAACCTACTGTTTCCACTTAGCCTTGAACCTCCCTAACGTAGGACCAAAAGGCTTTAGGGTCGTTGTCTAGGTGTTTGCATAAAACTTTCTCCTTGAACTGACGGAGCGCATCTCGCATGATGCGTTTAGTTTTTGATTTGGCTAATTTGTACTCGCTCAGCAATTTACTTGAGTCGATTTTGTTCGGAATCCTCTCAGTGGATTTTATTTTAGAATGTAAGCGCCTCTGTTTCTTAAGTGCTTTTCTGGTCTCTTTATTGTACCATCTAGGTTCATTGTTATGATTACAGTATTTTGAGGGCACATATTTAACTATTAAATCACGCATTATTCTAATGAACGAGTTCCAAGTGTCCTCGGTATTTAAAGACATCGCGTGTGTTTCGAATGAGAGAAAGTTTGCTAACAGGTCATTACGGAACCCCTCAAAGTCCGCTCTCGAATAGAGATATATTTTGCGTTTAGGTTTACGGTGCTTCACCAAATTAACATCAAGATTTATTATAATGGACTTATGATCGGATAGTCCTTCACATACTGCGATATTTGATATTCGCTCGGGCGTATTGGTGAGAAGAAGATCTAATACACTTTGTTCCCTAGAGGGCTCTTTGACCATCTGATACAACGAATTTCTTTGCGCTATACTCAGTCTAATACTGCTGAAGGGAAGGTGTATTACCCATGGACGAATTTTCACAATTGCTGTCGTGGAAAGGGTTTGACACCTCGCTGAGAAAAGGGTACACTCTATTACTGGCATATTCACAGTAGCGAAAATGCTCCGTATCACAGAGTGGTTTTGAAAAACGAAGTCTTTTGAAGTACATCTGGAAGATCTTGTTCCATAAAATCGTGCTAGGGTAGGCCTTCACAAGGATTGAGGAATTCGCAGATGGTGCGAATCCGTCTTCTATTTACAGCGGCTAGTTCTTGTGCTTGCTAATTAAATGAAGGCTACTTCCTTTCTTTCCTTAATTCTTCAGTTATCTTGAGGGAACCTTATTAGGAAAGTCACGGATAAACCCAAAATTTTAGGGGCGGTAGAGCGGTACCCTACTCAATGGTTCAGCTGCTTTTGGAAAACAAAGCTCCATACGGACGTCGTCGACCACCCCTTGAGTTTTATTGCACAAGTTCATATCTCACATGTTGAGTTTCCAAAGTCGATTGTCACTCAAACCATAAGTTATCGGAGTTTTTCCTTACACAGCAGTTCGTATTTTTTGATCTGTGAAATTTTGAGTTAATTCGACTTTTCGTGGAGTGAACTTAAGTGCTTATGAAGCGTATGATTATACGAGTATAGGTGTGCTTGCTGACAGCAAGCAATGCAATAATTTATCTTTAGTGAAAAATAAAATTTTTCGAACGATTAATCTACTCAAACGTTGATGAACATAAAGTAAAGGACATTAAAGCAGCTGAAAATGCACTGAATACGATTTCCGATGCATTTCTTTCGGCAGCTAAAATCCCGCCCCGGCGTCGAACCAAGGTCATCCTGCTAAAATTACTGTAATCTTTCGCTTGAGTATGGTGGACTTCATAAACACCCCGAATTGCAAAAGGAAATTCATTCAGCAAGTACCTTAAAATGAGCCCTAAATTCCCTATGTATTTCAAATGGAGATATAGTTTACGCCACCTAGCATCGAACCAACGACTTTTAACGAAAGTCTTAGGATAGCTTTTATATGAAAATGGTCCCCTTAATGGCTGTGTGAAATTTTGAACCTCTGCGCGGTTGGGAAGTGTCATAAAAAGCTTTCGGAAATATGACCAATGTATTTTAAACGGGAAAAATCGAGATAACGGGTCGCTCTGGAATCGAACCCGTGACACGTAGGCAACTGTTGATTATTTTCGAGGTATATAATATACTTAACTATAAGTGTAAAAAATTTGAATGATCTATGTATCATATTAAGAGAGCTAGGATTTTCCGAAATTTGAAACTTTTTCACCTCCTGGCATCGAACCCATGACCAATTGTGCATAAAATATAGCATTTTCCGTAGATAAAAATAATAGCAATAGCTCCATGAAATTTCATTATTCTAGCTAAATGGAAAGTATTTTTAAATATTATTTGAAAAACGGCCCCATGCATTCTTACGGGGGAAAGTCGATTTTTGGGTCCTCAGAGAATCGAACCCATGATACGGAGAGTGGATTTCTCAATTTTTCCTGAGTGAGATTTAGTGGGCCATTACGTAAAAAAATCGGCGGCTCCGTGGCCCGAGCGGTTTGGGCCTGACATTAATATCCTATATATATGTTATATATATATATATCCCCCCGAAGCGTCTATATATAATAGATATATATATCCCCCCGAAGCGTCTATATATAATAGATATCCATATTATATGATATATTGTTTTCTTAGCAAAGAATTTTGATCTCATTTGTGAATATGGAGAGTGGAAGGAAAGGAAAAATTTTAAGAAGTGGTGAATGGCGAACAGTGATGAGTGTATACGGATACTTAAGGAAAATTTTTGGTGCCGAATGTGATACAGTACAATCGTACGAAGAGCATGTAAGGCAACTGGTATAAGTAGAAGTACATTTTTTTAATTAAGAAAGAGGCCAGTGATCGCTTGTGACACCACGTGAGGAGAGGAAAATCGGAAATATTTATCGAACAAGCAGAGTAATTAAGTACAACGATTTTGTAAGAAGTGCCATACGTCGTCAGGTTCATTCATTGTTTCTTAAGAATGATCCTCCGGCTATTGCTGTAGTCTTGCAAGCAGTGATTGACGATGTCACTCTTCCAAATTTTAAACGTTCAACCTTATGGAGGTTTCTAAAGGAAATTGGCTTCCAATTTGAGAAAAGGGGGAATAAGGCCTTATTGATAGGAAGAAGTGACATCATTGCCATACGTCATGTGTATTTAAGAAAAATAGCAAAATTTCGTGAAGAAGGTAGGGAAATTATATATTTAGATGAAACATGGGTCAATGTTGAACATGCATCGGCTGCCGCTCGTTGCACCGCGCGCGGAGGTCCGCGTTACGGTCGTAATAAAAATTCGTTATTGAGAATAACGTTCAACGTAGATTATTAGGATTCAAGCAAAAATAAATTCAGTATTTTCTGAGAAACTTTCTCGCTGGAAGTTTTTTCATACGTTAATAGGACGGAAAGTAGCAGGCGACTACATTTTTCAACTCATTTTGCCAAAAAGTCACGGTATTTCCTTATATTTCTTCTCGTAATTTCTCCAAAAAACTTTTAATGTAAAATTTTATAACATAAGCGGAAAGTGAATAAAAAGAGGCAAATATTGATACCAAAAAATATGTGATATCTTGAAAGATAGACCCAAAGTCCTCGATTCGAAAAAAATCGAAACCGATTCTAAGGGTTTCTTGAAGTATAACTTTTTTATTTTTCCTTCTATTATTATAATTTTTAAACTTAAATAATTTGCACTGTGTTGTTCAAAAATCTATTTCCTAACTATTGATAAGGTTTAAAACCAAATTCTTTCAATTTCATTTTTTTCTACATATTTGGCAACAGCGCGCTGGAATCTCCCATTTAAAATGTACAGGGCCATAAGGATTGCATTGTCGCTTCATAATGTGAAACGGAGTACAGTAACTTTCTACAAGAATCACTATCACGAGCTCGCTTTTTAACTATGTTATTCGGCCAGTCTATGCCCGGAAGATTGAAATCTCCATCTTTTAAAGTTATGCTATTATTATTTTTTCGCGAATAAGAGTTCATTTCATCATTTAGATTGCGTAACAACTGACGTGGCGAGTTTGGTGGCCGGTAAAAAGCGCATATATCTAAATTCGGTTTGTTTGACTGACTAATTGTGCACCAAACGCTCCCGATGCTATCGTAAGAAGACTCCACACTCTGCGGTATCAGATTGGGTAAATTTACCAAGATTGTTAACAAAAACCTTCGTTTTTAAGTGTATGAATAAGTAATCTTGGAGAGAAATCCTGAGAGAAAAGATTACCGGATCGGAGGCGGTTATCAGAGATAAGCGGGTTTGGGTTGTCCGGGCGCGAAATTTGAAAATAAATGCAATCTTTGAACGTTAATATCTCCTAAACTTACGGCGAGAAACGTCTATAAAAAAGACGTGTCTTCTTAATTTTGACCCTCTATCGACCTATGCTAGTCTCATTCAAAAGTCAGGAGACACCTATGTTTACACCCCTTGTCAAAGACATCTTAATTCCAGAAAAAATATAATTTAACTTTCAGCCTACACATCTGTAGGCATTTACAAGTATTTTTAATATTTCTTGATTGAGATAATGGAAGAATTGGAGATATAAATCACGTGGGAATGCAATTTTTGTAACAACAACGAGGACCGCGAGGGCAAGACGAGATAGGAGCTGAAGCAGTGCATGGGAAGAAAATTTCATAGAAAATTAAGTATTCAGTTTAACGACTTCTATAGTCTGTTCCACTTTTCTAGGCAGTATGGGCTTTAAATTTTATAACCGAGGGAGTAATTGATTTAGCGCTCCGATTGCTAATTATTGTTATTTTTGCTCGAGACTAATAGACCCGTAAGCGTAATTCGGATTGATCCGCCCCCGCTCTCGGTTATAAAATTCAAAAACTAAAGTTCTATTCAAGATATCGACTCAGAATAACCTGTAAACGAAAATAACATTTATCTCAATTTCTCTCGCGACAAGTTTTTCGTAACGTAAGAAACAAAAAATTTTTAGGCGATGTATAAATTTGACTGCACGATCCAATTTTTTGGAGGTTGCGTTCCACTTAAATTATTTTTTACTAAAATTTTATCAGTCAAAAATTAATATTAGTTGACTTTTATGTATTAATAAGGTATAAATAGTAATCTAAGAAAAAACTAGCTCTTTATGTTGGATACGATGAGAGAAATGGCAGTTTTAGTATTGTTCATGGCTGGCGAGGTGACCATTTTTTTCTCATTCCGCTGTAAAATTTATTTCTTTTGTTTAAATGTTGAAAAAACTCCGTCAATATATAGAACCATTCTTCCTTGTCCAAATTTCACCAAAAATTGGAAAAAAATCCACCGAACTAAGTTGAAAATATTAATCTTATCCGTAGCAGTAACTCAGAAACAATTAACTGACGCCTTTGCAGAGGCTAGGTTGCTCCCTTATGGGAATTTACGTGTATTTATTTCCCCATAAGCCTCCCTTACTTGCGGAACGGACTATAGTAAGTAGCAAAGAGTTCTCTATACGCATTAGATTTAGCGGATAGCATACATAGTAGCAGTGATTTTATAAATTTTGATAGATATTCATAACTGAAACTCTAACGCGATTTTCCCAAAACAGTGTTTTTGAAATTTGTGTGCACGTTTGCGCAAAAATATTATTACTACTGAAAATATTTTTCCATACTTTTAGAACACTATTAGCCCTTTCGGTAAACCTCAAATATTAATGAAAATGTGAATATAAACAATTTTTTGTTGTCATAAATGAACGGAATTTTTAGGTCCAAATCAAAATATTCACTTTCAAAGGCTGTCATTTGCACAAATTTTAGAAACTATTCAGTTTTAGAGGTTCACCGACGAAAAACATGTATTTTCTATCTTCTCTATCTCATTTTATTCTAAGAAAAAATAGATTACTGAAATCAAATGAAAATTAAAGACGCTAGAATGCAAACAGTTTTCTCTGTGTATACCCTATACATATGCCCTAATAGAAACAATACTTTTGCTCAATGTTTTCTAAAAAATTTTTTCAAACGCTTAAAGATATACGTAATACACAAGCCTACGAACTTACAATGCCGTGCATTTCACCGTTTTCCAAAAAAATATCTAACATTTCCTTATATTTTGGGCCTCTAAAGCAGGTTCCCCTCATAATAAAGGCAAATCCAAACATATATTCAAATGATGACAGAGCACTCTGTCCTGGCATTCTTCCAAACTTGTGACACATTTACCACTAGCACAAGATACGAGTTAAATGAAAGAGTCAATACCTCACTAGGATCATCCACAACCATCTCCTCTGTGCTCAGCGTCTGTAAATTGAGAGAAATAAGTGCTTTAATCTGCAAAGAAGAAAAACGATGCATCTCATGCCACACAATGTTAACCACAAATCCAAGTTATTCATTCAGCACCATTAGAGTTTGAAGTTAAATTTTAAAATATAAATAATGTATAAGTATCAGAAAGCTTCACAAATATGAATTGAAATACTTATTTAAACTTCATCCTTCTTCACATTGATAATACTTGAAATGTACTTACTTTAACCCCAATATAGAATATAGAAAAAAGAAAAATATACTTCTTCAATTTGGGGACCCTTTTTAAATCTTCTTTGTTCTATCCTTATTAGTAGATAAGGCAACATCAGAAATTATGATAAACATTTTACAAATTTAAAAATTAAACTGATGGATAATTGGTTTGAATATACAGAGACATTAACAAAAAACAGTATAAATTAAGAAAATGTCAAAAAATGATTCATCAAGCCAACTATTTCAATCGTACAATTCTATTTGATGTTTAACTGTCTTGTCAATCATCTTGTTAGAAGAAACAAAATTCAATTACAAGAAAGTGAATATCATGAAATATATAGGTAAGTTTTAGTACAAATCAAGATTGAAAGTAGATGATAAATAAATCAAAATTAAATTTGTGCTTTCTATCAAAGACTAGAAGGTAAAATACTCCAAGCAAATCGAATGAAGTTGGATTTGAAAAAGTAAGAATGAGATAAAAATAAGACCAAGTAAGTAGGGCATCAAGTGATTGCATCAAATCAAATCATCATCACTGTAACTTATATTATTTTCACATTCATTAAGTCATTCATTCATTTCATTAAGTAATGAATACTTGTTAATTTAATAATAAATTATGTTTGAAATAGAAAATTATAGCATCAAATAAATAACAGTTACGGATTAAAGATGGCCTCAACCATTAAATCCATTGAAGCATTGAAAAATTAAATATTTGTCTATCATATAATTCATTGGTTTATATACTTTCATGATACTTTTTCTATTTGATAATGAAATAAGGCTTCAAAATTTTCCAGATGCTCACTAAGAAGAGGAGAGACTTCAATTGTTCATATTTATAAAGAATCCCCAAAGAAATTACTCAGATCAAAACTAGATAAGTTAAATAAAGAACTAAGAAATTAACATGAAAGAGAGTTCTAAAGAGATACAAACTGTGAAGTAAAAAATCTTTGGTTGATGAAACAACTCAAAAACTCCTTTCTAAAAATCACAAAGGTATTATCATGCAAGAAACATAGTGAGCATGAGAAATTTTGAAAGGTCCCAGAAGGGAACTCAGATTTCAGTCTCATCAAGAATTCATACAAGAAAACAAAGCTATAGGACAATTTATAGAAAATCGAAAAGAATAATCAATTGCACGAAAGCAACAGGAAGAAATAATTCAGGTCATAAAAGTACAGCTGATGAAAAATTTGCTTCAATTCATCATCTACCTCTACTCCACCGTTCTTTCTAAACGTTTGACTTTTTTTCACAAAAACTAGTGAAATCTTTACATTTTCCATCTGACAGATGCAAAAACTCTTACAATTCATTCAGTGTATATATGATATATAAGAGATAGGTTTGATAGCATTGCATGGAAGTGTGAGGATGTTTTAGTTCCTGCTTCTTAGGATCATATTTTTTATTACAAATTTAATCAATTCAATTTTTAAAATTACAAAACTTTGCCTAATTTTTGGAATTTTTTTTTAAAACTATTTTATCACAATATTACTCATTAACGATACATAATGTTACTAAATAACTTAACAATGAGAGTAATATATATATATATATATATATATATATATATATATATATATATATATATATATATAATCTATTTATTATATATCTTATATAGATTATATATTTTTTATAAATAGATTATATATATATATGTATATATATACCGTATTTTTCGGACCATAAGATGCACTTTTTTTTCACCAAAAAGTGGGGAGAAAAGTGCCTGCGTCTTATGGTCCGAATAGAAGCAGAGCGGCAGCGGGACCCGTTGACACTAATGCCGGGCATTTGTTGGAGGCGCGATGCTGCTCTGTGCTGTGTCACAGCCGTATGCTAATGGAGGATAGCATGTAGTAGGCGGTGTTACACTACACAGCAGTGCGCGGGGTTTTCAGAAGACTAGAGCAGGGGTCTCCAAACTACGGCCCAAGGGCCACATCCGGCCCGCGGAAAGATTTTGTCTAGCCCGCGGAGGGCTAGCATACTTGAAAACTCCTTTTACAGAACATATTTTTTTATAGGATATTAAATTTAGTTTACTGAAGAATTCTAATTTTATGTTAAATAATTATTAATATGACTTCTACATTGATATGGTCATGTGCTAACTACTCATAAAATTGTTATAGGCTTATAGTTTTTGTGATAAGTTGAATAAAGAAACACAGAATTGTAATGAGTAAAGACATGTATAATATGCAGAAAATTTAACTTCAGTATATAATAACTAACAAATTATTGAAATGAATCGATTTTTGTCATAAGTAATGCATTGGCCATATTTGCGAAAGCTTTTTATGACACTTTCCGACCGCGCAGAGGTTAAAAATTTCACCCAGCCATTAAAGGGACCATTCTCATATAAGAGCAGCCCTAATATTGTTGTAAATGGTCGTTGGTTCGACGCTAGGGGGCGTTACCTATATCTGCATATGAAATGTATAGGGAATTTAGGAGTCACTTTGAGGTACTTCCTTAATGTATTTCTATTTCAAATTTCGCATGTTTTTACGGATTATCATACTTGAGCGAGAGATGACAGTGATTTTCGTAGGATGGCCCTGAGTCGAAGCCGGTGCGGTAGTAATGCTGTCAAGGGAAAAGCATAAGAAATCGAAGTCAATGCAAGGTACGCTGCGTAAATGTTCTTTAGATAGCATAGTAAAAATCGTTAGTTTCATTAAAATATAAATTTTCCGATTGCTTGCTGGTTCCGGTTGATATTATATATATCTATGGAAAAATGGTTTTGTTTACGTACAACCGGTCATGGGTTCGATGCCAGGAGGTGAAATATTTTCAAATTTTGAAAAATCGTAGCTCACTTAATATGATAACTAGATCATTCAAATTTTATAAACATATAGATACGTATATTATGCACTTCGAAAGAAATCAACACTTGCCCAGGTGTCACTAGTACGATTCCAGAGGGCCCCGTAATCTCGATTTTCCCTATAAAGAACACATGGGGCCGTTATTCAAATAATTTTAAAAATACTTACCATTAAGCTAGAACAATAAGATTTCCTGTGGCTATTGCTGTAATATATATCTACTGAAAAATGCTAATGCTTACGTTCATTTGGTCATGGGTTCGATGCCAGGAGGTGAAATACTTTCGGATTTTGAAAAATCGTAGCTCTATAAATATGAGATATAGATCATTCAAACGTTCAACACAAATAAATACGTATGTATTGTACTTTGAAAAAAATCAACACCGGCCTATGTGCCATGGGTTCGATTCCAGAGGGCCCCGTAATCTCGATTTTTCCCGTTTAAATTACATTGACCATATTTCCGAAAGCTTTTTATGACACTTCCCGACAGCGCAGAGGTTAAAAATTTCACACAGCCATTAAAGGGACAAACATTAAACATTGCTGATTGTTTGTGGTTATATGTCCATATTTTATTTGCCCTAAAATTAAGAGATCACAGTATAGGTGTGTCATGAATTTCATCCATCTTAACTTTTATACCTTTTTGTTTTCAGCATTAAAAAATTTAAATTGCTGCTTGTAACTCAGTTTTTATATTTTCTAACCTGATAAGAAAATGTGTTTAGAACCATATCTCATTACTTTGAATTCTTATATTTAACCCTCCTAATATTCATACAATTGTCTGAGCATTCAAAATACCCTCTTTTTATCGATAAATAGATTATACATATATATATATATATATATATATATATATATATATATATATATATATATATATATATATATATATATATATATATATATGTATATATATATATATATATCTATACATATAGACGCTTCGGGGGGATATATATAACATATATCTATTATATATAGACGCTTCGGGGGGATATATATAACATATATATATATATACGAGTAAAGGTGTGCTTGCTTACAGCAAGCAATATGATAATATATCTTTTAATAAAATGTAAGATTTTTCGAAATATTATTCTGATAGGCCACGCTAAACATAACGTAAATGGACATTTTCGCAGCGAGCTATACATTGATTACGATTTCCCATGCATTTCTTACGGCAACATTATTCCCGCCCAGGCGTCGACCCAAGGCCATCCTACGAAAGTTACTGTTATCTTCCGCTTGAATATGATTGACTTTATAAACACTCCAAATTTCAAAAGGAAATTCACTCAAGAAGTACCTCAAAATGTGTCCTAAATTCCCTATGCATTTCAAATGGAGATATAGTTAACGCCTTCTAGCATCGAACCAACGACCTTTTACGACTATCTTAGGATAGCTTTCAAATGAGAATGGTCCCCTTAATGCATGTGTGAAATTTTCAACCTCTGCGTGGATGGGAGGTGTAAAAAAAAACTTTCGGAAATATGGCCAATGTATTTTAAACGGGAAAAATCGAGATTACGGGACGCTCTGGAATCGAACCCGTGATACATAGGCATTTGCTGATTTTTTTTGAAGTACAAAACATACTTATCTATTTGCGTTGAAAATTAGAATGATCGAGGTATCAGATGAAAAGAGCTACGATTTTTCATAATTTGATAGTTTTTCACCACCTGGCATCGAACCCATGACCGGTTGTACGTAATCAATGGCATTTTTCCGTAGATATATATAATAGCAATAGCCACATGAAATTTTAACTCTCTAGCGTAATGGGAAGTATTTTTAAAATTATTTGAAAAACGGCCCCATGCATTCTTAATGGGGAAAATCGAGATTACGGGACGCTCTGGAATCGAACCCGTGACACATAGGCAACTGTTGATTTTTTTCAAAGTACATTTTATATGTATCTATTTGTTTAAAAAGTGTGAATGATCTTAGTGTCACATTAAGGAAGCTAGGATTTTTTAAAATTCGAAAATATTTCACCTCCTGGCATCGAACCCATGATCAGTTACACGTAAGCGATAGCATTTTTCCGTAGATATATATGGTAGCAATAGCTACATGAAATCTTATCCTTCTAGGTTAATGGGAAGTATTTTTAAAATCATTTGAAAAACGGCCCAATGCATTCTAAATGGGGAAAGTCGATTTTTGGGGCCTCCTAGAATCGAACCCATGATAGGTAGGGTCGGTTTCCCAATTTTTCCTAAGTGAGATTTAGTTGGCCATTACGGAAAAAAATCGGCGGCTCCGTGGCCAAAGCGGTTTGGGCCTGACATTAATATCATATATATATATCTATTATATATAGACGCTTCGGGGGGATATATATAACATATATATATATAGGATATTAATGTCAGGCCCAAACCGCTTTGGCCACAGAGTCGCCGATTTTTTTCCGTAATGGCCAACTAAATCTCACCTAGGAAAAATTGGGAAACCGACCCTACATAACATGGGTTCGATTCTAGAAGGCCCCAAAAATCGATTTTCCCCATTAAGAATGCATTGGGCCGTTTTTCAAATGATTTTAAAAATACTTTCCATTAACCTAGAAGGATAAGATTTCATGTAGCTATTGCTACTATATATATCTACGGAAAAATGCTATTGCTTACGTCTAATCGGTCATGGGTTCGATGCCAGGAGGTGAAATACTTTCGGATTTTGAAAAATCGTAGCTCTATAAATATAAAATATAGATTATTAAAACTTTTTACACGTATAGATACGTATAAAATGCACTTTGGAAAAAATCAACAGTTGCCTATGTGTCACGGGTTCGATTCCAGAGCGTCCCGTAATCTCGATTTTCCCCGTTAAGAATGCATGGGGCCGTTTTTCAAATAATTTTTAAAATACTTCCCATTAAGCTAGAAGAATAAGATTTCGTGCAGCTATTACTAATATAAATATCTCCGGCATAATGCAATATAACACTCTCAACTGGTCATGGGTTCGATGCCAGGAGGTGAAATATTCTCAAAATTTGAAAAATCGTATCTCTCTTAATATGATACATAGATCATTCAAATTTTTTACACTTATAGGTAAGTATATTATATACCTCGAATAAAATCAATACGTGCCTACGTGTCACGGGTTCGATTCCAGAGCGTCCCGTAATCTCTATTTTCCCCGTTAAGAATGCATGGGGCCGTTTTTCAAATCATTTTAAAAATATTTCCCATTAAGTTAAAAGAATAAGATCTCATGTAGCTATTGCATATATATATATGTCTACGGAAAAATGTAGTATTTTACGTACAATCGGTCTTGGGTTCGATGCCAGGAGGTGAAAAAGTTTCAAATTTTGAAAAATCGTAGCTCCCTTAATATCATAAGTAGATCATTCAAACTTTTTACACCTATAGATACTTACAAAATGTACTTGGAAAAAAATCAGCATTTGCCTATGTGCCACGGGTTCGATTCCAGAGCGTCCCGTAATCTCGATTTTTGTCATAAGGAATGCATTGGCAATATTTGCAAAAGCTTTTTATAACACTTCCCAACCGCGCAGAGGTTCAATATTTCACTCAGGCAAAAAGGGACCATTCCCGCATTAAGGCATCCCAAAGATTGTCGTAAATGGTCGTTGGTTCGATGCTAGGGGGCGTTAACTATATCTCCATTTGAAATGCATAGGGAATTTAGAAGACATTTTGAGGTACCTCCTGAATGAATTTCCTTTTGATATTCAAAATATTTTGAAAGTCAATCATACTCAAGCCAATAATGACAGCGTGTTGCGTTGGAGTCCTTGGTTCGATGCCAGGGCGGTAATATTGCTGCAGTACGAAATGCTTGGGAAATTTAAATCAATGCATTGCTCGCTGCGAAAACGCCCATTTACTTTACGTTTAGAATGATATTTTAGAATAATATACCGAAAAATTTTACACTTTATTAAAAGATATATTATTACTTTGCTTGCTGTAAGCAAGCGCACCTTTACTCGTATGTTATATATATCCCCCCGAAGCGTCTATATGTATAGATATAGGATATTAATGTCAGGCCCAAACCGCTTTGGCCACGGAGCCGCCGATTTTTTTCCGTAATGGCCAACTAAATCTCACCTAGGAAAAATTGGGAAACCGACCCTACCTATCATGGGTTCGATTCTAGGAGGCCCCAAAAATCGATTTTCCCCATTAAGAATGCATTGGGCCGTTTTTCAAATGATTTTAAAAATACTTCCCATTAAGCTAGAAGGATAAGATATCATGTAGCTATTGCTACTATATATATCTACGGAAAACTGCTATTGCTTACGTCCAAGCGGACATGGGTTCGATGCCAGGAGGTGAAAAAGTTTCAAATTTCGAAACATCGTAGCTCTCTTAATATGATACATAGATCATTCAAATTTTTTACACATATAGGTAAGTATATTATATACCTCGAAAAAAATCCATACTTGCCTACGTGTCACGGGTTCGATTCCAGAGCGTCCCGTAATCTCGATTTTCCCCGTTAAGAATGCATGGGGCCGTTTTTCAAATAATTTTAAAAATACTTCCCATTAAGTTAAAAGAATAAGATTTCATGTAGCTATTGCTAATATATATGTCTACGAAAAATGTAGTATTTAACGGACTATCAGTCCTGGGTTCGATGCCAGGACGTGAAATATTTTCTGATTTTGAAAAATCGTAGCTCCCTTAATATCGTACAAAGATCATTCAAACCTTCTACAAATATAGATACATACAAAATGTAATTCGGAGAAAATCAGCAGTTGCCTATGTGTCACGGGTTCGATTCCAGAGCGACCCGAAATCTCGATTTTTCCCGTTTAAAATGCATTGGCCATATTTCCGAATGCTTTTTATAACACTTCACAACCGCGCAGAGGTTCAAAATTTCACACAGCCATTAAGGGGACCATTCTCATATAAAAGCTTTCCAAAGATTATCGTAAAAGGTCGTTGGTTCGATGCTAGGGGGCGTTAATTAATTCTCCATGTGAAATGCATATGGAATTTAGGGCTCATTTTAAGGTACTTCCTGAATGAATTTCCACTTGCAATTCGGGGTGTTTATAAAGTCCACCATACTCAAGCGAAAGATTACAGTAATTTTAGCAGGATGACCTTGGTTCGACGCCGGGGCGGGATTTTAGCTGCCGAAAGAAATGCATCGGAAATCGTATTCAGTGCATTTTCAGCTGCGTTTATGCCCTTTACTTAATGTTTAGGAACGTTTGAGCAGAGTAATCTTTCGAAAAATTTTAATATTCACTGAAGATAAATTATTGCATTGCTTGCTGTAAGCAAGCGCACCTTTACTCGTATATATATATATATAGGATATTAATGTCAGGCCCAAACCGCTCGGGCCACGGAGCCGCCGATTTTTTTACGTGATGGCCCACTAAATCTCACTTAGAAAAAATTCGAAAACCGACCCTACCTATCATGGGTTCGATTCTAAGAGGTCCCAAAAATCGACTTTCCCCCGTAAGAATGCATGGGGCCGTTTTTCAAATAATTTTTAAAAATACTTCCCATTACGCTAGAAAAATGAGATTTCATACAGCTATTGCTATTATTGGTATCTATGGAAAAATGCTATTTTTTACGTACAACCGGTCATGGGTTCGATGCCAGGAGGTGAAATACTTTCAAATTTCGAAAAATCGTAGCTCTCTTAATATGATACATAGATCATTCAAACTTTCTACACTTATAGATACGTATATAGTGTACATCGAAAAAAATCAACAGTTGCCTACGTGTCACGAGTTCGATTCCAGAGCGTCCCATAAATTCGATTTTTCCCGTTTAAAATACATTGACCATTTTTCCGAAAGCTTTTTATGACACTTCCCAACCGCGCAGAGGTTCAAAATTTCACACAGCCATAAAAGGGACCATTCTCACTTAAAAGCGACCAAAATTATGTCGTAAATGGTCGTTGGTTCGATTCTAGGGGGCGTTAACTATACCTTCGTAAGAAATGCATAGGGAATTAAGGACTCATTTTAAGGTACTTCCTTAATGAATTTTCTTTTCATATTCGGAATGTTTATATAAGATACCTTAAATCTCTTGGAGTCAAGATTTAATAAAAGAATACATGACTAGTAACGCTACACCACGACCTACCTCATGTAGGAAAATAAATATTATTACAAATATTGTAAATAACGAAGGCCACTCTCACCTGCTAATCTATTCATGAAGCTCACAATGCTGCTCAATGGCGACCTAAATGTTTCATCCGTAAAATCCATGATACATTAGCATCGGTTATTTAGCAGCAAGGAAAGAAGAAGTTGGACGATTTATAAACCATCTAAACGGCAGTCAAGAAGAAATTCATTATGGAATAAAGTGGTTCCCCACTTTCCTTGATGTACTGGTAAATGGAAGACCAGATGCGCTTTAAGCCCCAGCGTATATTGGAAGTCGACATCTCTACTTGAATGGCATCATCCCCCCTCTCAACGAATATCCTGTTCACTTACAGGATACAGGATAATTCAGCGAGCGCATCTAGGATCAAGATAATACAGTCTGAGAACTGAAACACCTTACATCAGAAAGGGGAGAATCAGGCGTATCTATTTATACCAGACGTTTTTCCAACGTCACGAAGATGGTTTTAAACCTTCCCTCCAATCTTTCAAAATATCTCATCTTTTCTACTATAAATATTTTCCTCGTTGTGTTCACTTTCCGCTATTGTTGTCAACTTCTAAATTAAATTTTATGGGGAAAATTATGATAGGTAATTGAACGAAATATCCTGAGTTTTCGGCAAAATGAGTTGAAAAATGTAGTCTACTGCTACTTTCCGTTCTATTGACGTATTAAGGAAAAACTTTCGGCGAGAAAGTTTCTCAGAAAATACTGAATTCATTTATCCTCCAATTTCTAATGTTCCACGTTCAACGTTATTGTCAATAACGAATTTTTCTACCCAAAGTAACGTGGACCTCCGCGCGCGTAGACTTAGGCGACGGCCGACCTTTTCTTTTTCGCGGTCGCTTATAATAATCGCATACATGCTAACGTAAATAAATATTTTAATAGTAAAATTATTGTGAGATTATAATGAAAAATACGCATCTTACATAATGACTAGGTATTATAATTAAATATGAATAGCTCTTGGATTGTTACCATATCTCTCTCACACTTCACTCCAGGCTCAACGTGAGACGGAGTATTCAAACCGGTACTTTATGGGGAAATTATGTCGTACATTTGATCCAATAATATCCATAAAATACATCAGCAGTAATCGATATTTATGAGCAAAGATGTAAAGCTGCTGAGTGAAGAGGAAGTGGCATATGGAGAATGTCTCATTCTTCGGACGATAAATGAAATTCAGGCAGAGGGGTAGACAATTTGTTTCATTAAATATATTTTTATGCTTATTATAGAATATTATACGGATTATTATAATATTGATAAATGCGAAGAATACATCATTAAGAAAGAAAATTAAACGTCCAAGAGATTAATTCTGCGTTTTAACACTAGAACAGCGGAGGGTGTCCTCAGGACACCTCGCCCATGAAAAAAACGCACCATTTTTTAAAATTTTATTATTGAAAAAAATCGTTTCGTGACTTTTAATTATTTAACATTCTGCGTATTTTTACCAAGTTTTATAATTATTGGATCATTTTCATAGGAGATCCTACCACATACCCCCTAGAACAGCGGAGGTGTCCTCAGGACACCTACTTAATGTTTACTATTATTTCTTACTATAAAACCTTCATTGTTTTATATTAGAAGCTCCAACGAATGTACTTTGAGATAATATTGCTTTTTGCTATTACTTTGTCCCTCCTCTCTAAAATAAATGGAATTATATTGTTATGTATAAACATTTGAAGTAGCAACTCAAATGATGATTTGAGTTGGAAACATTCTGCCTTTTATTTTCTAATATTTCTATGTATAAGATACGTCTCCCATTTCTATTTTCGTAATAGACTTATTTGTCTTCTATCTTTTTGTGACACAAACTCATTGAATATTGCCAAGCTTGCTACAAACCCGTTACAAAAGTGACGGTGAATGATCAGCTTTTTCCCAGAAAGTGTAGATGTCTATTCACACAATTTATTCTTAATAAACCTGATAAATATGTGCTTAAGCTTCGGTTAGTAGTGGATTTTAGTACCAAATAAGCATTGAATGGATTTCCATAAGTTGTCGAGTTTGAGGATAGGCCATCTTCCTGAACCATCTGGTTATGATATTAATGGGACCTTTTCTTATGAAAGGAATGAACCTAATGACCGATAATTATTTTACATTAAAGAACCTATTTAAGAGGCTGAAGAAAGCTGGTATTTTTTCATTTGGAACATTGAACAAATTGTGATGAGAGTCGCTGGAGTTAAAAACCAGCAAAAATCTGCTGTGAATCCGATGTTGTCGAAAAATGAAGAATAATCCCTGTTTTTAAAAATAAACCGAGTAAACATGTTCTTCTTGCGATTTAGATGCTTTCTAATATCGTATTAGACAGTATTAGTAAAAGAAAATAAGACGCGGTGACGTACCATAATTGTACAAAAAGTGGCGTAGTGGACCAAATGGCGCGTAGGCACACGGTGAGAGCAGACTCACGAGTTTGCCTAATGCATTCTTTTTACATAAAAATTTATCTAGCAGAAGTCAATATATAGATTATTTGCAAGCAGAAAAGAGTTCGCCAAATAACCAGATATAGATTCTTGCTACGAATCGCAGATAAACAAGGTAAAACCTAAGCTGTCTAAGAGATCTCAAAAAGGACCTAAGTAAACGCTTGATGCATCATCCAATAAAGCCACCGATATCTGTTCAAAAGAAAATCTTAATTAAATAAAGTATCAGATAAATGTTAGAAGTGCAAGGAATGGGTTTATAGAAATTGTAACATCAAGAAGATTTATCTATGAGCTTCGTGGAAGGATTTTGTGGAGTAATTACTTTGTGTCAGCATCATTGCGCTAAAAAAGAAAAATGAATATAATTGCGTATGAAAATAATATATAAGGTCTTGCTTGTATCTTAAACCTTATTTCTGGTCTTTTTGTTGTGAAATAAAATCAAAGGAAGGCACGCGAAGCGGTAAAGTTTTATTACGCGAGATCATTTTTTCTTGTGCCCCATGTAAATTGTTGATAAAATCGGGTAATTTTCATACGTTATTCAAGTAAATAATTATTTTATCTCGAAAAGGCTTTATATTAATTTATTCATTTAATTAATTTTGGCTTTATTGTTCTGTATATTTTTATATCGGAATATGAGTCTCATGGAATTGATTGAACTCAACAACAATTTCTATATTAAAAATATAGCAACTATTTACCTCATGATCTGCCAATAAATATGTACCCATACTTAGTTATTAATTTTTAAGCTTTTAAGGAAAGACTAGGAAGTTAAATACGACTGCCTCATGCTATTCAAAAGAAGCGCAAGTGTAGGTGTCCTGAGGACACCTTCCGCTGTTCTAGGGGGGTGTCCGTTTCCCGCTGTTCTAGTGTTAAGACGCAAAAAAGGACTAATGAGGAACGAAAGAACTAAGTTAAATGACTTAACAGTCGATGCATAATTTATTTGAGATTGAACCTATGAAGTTTCAAGGTCCGCACTCAAAATAACACATTTCGTATTTTTCTCCAGCTTTTCGATTCCCACTGTGCGTGTCTCGGACAGCCGCAGAAGGAAAACTCAATAACATAGCTGAGAAATACATATTGCGCTACAATCCTGTCGCTGCTCCAGTCTTCGCCAGTGCCGAAGTCCAGGAACTGACAGGAATCGAACCTATCCTTCACATGAAGAGCCGCGAGCCAAATCGTTCAACAGGCCCTCTGAAGCAAAATGCCCTGACACAACTCGTGGAGCCATTATCACGCCCACTTCCCGGGCGACCAAGCATAAAATCCCCCTGCCAGAGTAAGCTGTCCAAACCTATTTTTCCTCTCCACAATCCTCTACAAAACATTCAGCCCTTCCACCCTCCTTCCTATACCGAGACTAAACCAATGGCCTCAGAGAAGTAGACGTTAAAACCGTGCTCCCTCATTCCACAACGAATACAGTATGAAAAGCATTTTTTGTTGAAAAAAAACCCAACCCAGGAACAACTAGCGGAGAGGGAATGAGACCTCCATCAGAAGGAGTCGGCTGAATGAAGACGTTCAACGACATCTACATCATTTTGCCCATTCGCACCTTATAAATTTTTCGTATTCATAAATGCAGAAAGTGCTTAAAATAATTGTAACACCCATCCTTCTCGCCTGCAGTAGGCTCTCAACAAAATGGCTAGAGAGTGCCAAAGGGCGTATGAAAATAAGCAATTATGGATTCCACCGTCGGCACTTCGCGCAACCGAAACGTGGGACCTGTTTCTGTGGGGAAATCAAGGAATATTCCTGTATAAGCAAAATATATATCTAAGAGATTAAATTATGTTTCTTATTCTTACACTTGAATAATTTTTCCATTGCGTATTTACGGACCAGTGAAATGATGCCCGGGATTGAAGGCGGAAGGCCTTCTTCCTGTTTTCCAAGGAAACTGTTTTTCCTCGGAGCCTTTTCGATTGCATTATATCCTTCTAATTCCCAAAACGAGACATTCGACTGATCATGAAGTACCAGTTAACACGATCGTATATCAGGAGGAAGGAAAATATCTTTTACCCATATTCACATAGTATTATATTCGTTGATAAATTTATTTACTTGGATATAACTTATACTTCATCCCTTACCCTGAATGTTTAAATCAATGCCCTACCCAATTTTAGTATTTTACGTATTTTTGATAAATATAAAAATCTCAAAAATAACACTTGCATGTATAAGTGACTTTCGTATGAAACGTCACAGCGGTTTTCGCGTGTCAAAAAGCCGATCGATCCAACAGCTGAAGTTATGGCGTATTCAAAAGAATCGGCTCCTTCATAAAGTAACGGCATTTGAATAGTTCCGCTACTTAAAGCCTTCTCAAGGTTGTCAATATCAGATACGTGACCAAAGAGTTGAAATGCTTGTAAGGTATCGCAAACTATAGTCGAATTATGCGACTCCGTGAATTTATTGCATTATTATTTTGGAAGTATTAATTATGTGCCTCTTGACTTTGTAAATTTATTGCTAGCTAGGACAATCTAAATTGTCTCAAATTGAATCAGAGTAAGCATAATTTTATTTACTTTAAGTGAGATTTTTTGAAGGATCTGGAGTTTTCCCGGTGGATTTGTTGCAGTAACTCTTCTCGGGTTATCAACCGGGTAATGGAATGGAGCCAGTCCGACGTCCTTCGACGTCGTAATACAAAAAAAAAATTTAAAAAGTGGGTAAGTTAACTGCGAGTCTTTGTTCAGGCTAGATCGAGTATTTTGTTGACCCCTATCAAGGGACTATACGTGAAATATAACGAACGATTGAACAGCGGTACGCGATCGAATTTTGCGTCCGACTACGGAAATTGGACATTGGACGTTGGACATGATTTACCAAGTCTTTTAAGCGTCTGAGAAACTGCTGTTTTCAAAAAGCACAAGCTACTCAAAGATGACCGGGAGTGTATGAAGAACTATCCCCGCGCTGGACTGCCGTCGACGTCAATAACTGACGACAACGTGCAACGTGTGCGTGAAATGTTGAATTCAGACCGTCGGTTAAGTGTACGCATGATCGTAGATCGAATGACCATTCATAAAATGATAGTGCACACTATTATCACTGATAATTTGGCGATGCGAAAGATCTGCACCAAACTCGTCCCGAAGGTCTTCACGGACGACCAAAAGCAGCCGCGTGTGCCATTGAACGAAGACCCTGTGCAACGCGTTGAAGATCCCAGCTTTCTCGAGAACTTATTCACGGGTGATGGTTTTTTATTGGAAAGTGAAATCCTCCCTGAAAAGAACCGATGGGTTCTTTCCGGTAGGATTTCACCCATAGGACTTGCGGCACCCACGAGATGTGGACAACTAATAGGGAGAAATTGGGGAAAGGCTGCAAGCAACGCTTGGCAACGTCGCATAATTTCAGTAAACAAATATATTCGATAGAATAGTACTTTTAACACAGGTTTATTTCCGATGACCGGTTTCAGCGAGAGATCGCCATCATCAGGAACAAATACGAGACACGAAAGCTTTTAAATACTCATGGAGGATCGAAGTTGGGGGCCAAAGAGGGGGTTCTAATGCATGAAACGGCTGAGCATTCAGTGCCCGTTTCAAAAACGTTATTTCCAAAAAAATCATTATAAATTTTTAAAATATAATGAATGCCGCGGCGAAATTGACTTTTTCGTTTGACAACCAGGACTACATCGCTTTTAAATCTAAATTATGATTAAGAACAATATATTAGATATTTGGAAATAAGTTGCATAGTTGTAAGCTGTAACAATTTCTTGCATTTGACTACTTTGCATCGGAAAAATAGCGGAACTCAGAGAAAGTCCCGTATTCTGCTTTCTTAGTTTGTATGTATTCTCGTGGTAAATTAAGAATTCAATCTCCAGTAGCAAAACTATCACTAAAGAAACAAATAAAATTATGCTTAGATTGACGCAACGATAATTCCTATAATAAGTGCACTAAATGGTCAATACATTCACAAGACACACTAAATTTCAAAAAAAAAAAAACAATATTCTTTGTCAAGAGATAACATGTTCGCTACATGGCGGCTTCTCTCAATTCCAAAAACTAACATTCTACACTAGTATATCAGAGTTTGAATTTTTAATCATCCCCCTCCATGAAAGATTTTACTAAAGCGTTAAAATTTTTTGGTATTTATAAAAATTAATTACCAAGGAGAATGTTCTCCGTATAAAATTTTACTTATTATTTTAATTAAATATATTTTTTATGAAAACAAAATAGATAATAGCATGATAAATGCAAGATAGCGTAAATAGATGATGATGGTAAAATAGCCAATTGAGACCAACGTTAAAGTTAGTTGGGTTTCGAAGGAGCCATCAATCTGACGAATAGGGCACCATTAAAATCATCCTGTGGGCGAGCACTCACCTCGAGCGGAGCCGGTGCGTACACCTCAGACGCTGCATCCACTGGCTTCCAGCAAATGCACCGTCGCGTCATACCTAAACCATCTCAAGATGTACTTAGACAATAGACAAAACGCTGGTGATTCTAAGAGAAATATATAACATCTCCCAGAATTACTTCCGTGGTTCACGCGCAGAACTATTAGAATATATATGATAAAGATCAATTGAAATATACTACCCCGACGTCCACAAATAAAAATCTGACCTTATAGAATTTTTAAAACGATGAATTCTTAATTTAGGAATTGCCAAAAATTACCCGCGAGTAGTTAATCCAAAATTTTCTTTGGTATTTTGATCACACCTATTACAAATTCAAAAATTATTATTTTATTCAACGACACCTTTTTCTTGAAAAAGTACTACTACTTGAATTATACACGAAAATATGATAATCTGGATAAGACGGCGAAAAGAGAAACTATCCCCGTACGGCGGAGAACGCCATTAACTAATGTCAAAGAAACTACGGAGCGCAATAAGGCTTCTTCAATCCAATTATGGTCACGTGTTACTTCTCGTGCTGAATGGATTTCATTTTCCAGGAAAAAGCCTTTTAAAACAAATTATCTTAATCCGCCTGAATGAACAGATTTTGTACTTACGGCTATAATGAATAAATCACTAGAAACGAACGTCAGAATAAAAATAACCGAATTTGAATTCCTCGGCCACTCTGAAGACACTCTTGTTAGACAACTTAAAGCGACCATCAGTAGGTTTAATCTATTCCTTTAATAGGAATAAATTATGGACAATTAAATATGGAGAATCCGTTGCAAAGTATATATATAATCCGTTATATATATATACGAGTAAAGGTGTGCCAGCTGACAGTAAGCAATGCAATAATTTATCTTTATGTGAGAATGGTCCCATTTATGTCACTGTGAAATTTTGAAGCTCAGAGCGGATGGGAAGTGTCATAAAAATCTTTCGGAAATATGGTCAATGCTTTCCAGATGGGAAAAATCGAGATTACGGGACGCTCTGGAATCGAACCCGTGACACATAGGCAAATGTTCATTTTTTTCCAAGTACATTTTGTAAGTATCTATACGTGTTGAACGTTTGAATGGTCAATGTAAGATATTAAGAGAGCTACGATTTTTTAAAATTCGAAAATATTTCACCTCCTGGCATCGAACCCAGGACCGATTGCATGTAAAATACTACATTTTTCCGTAGACATATATATTAGCAATAGCTACATGAAATCTTATTCTTCTAGCTAAATGGGAAGTATTTTTAAAATTATTTGAAAAACGGCCCAATGCATTCTTAATGGGGAAAATCGAGATTACGGGACGCCCTGGAAAGAACCCGTAACACATAGGGCAGTGTTGATTATTTTCAAAGAACGATATATACATATCTATTTGTGTTGAAAGTTTGAATGATCTACGTATCGTATAAAGAGGGTACGATTTTTCAAAATTGGAAGATCCTAGGGAACGTTAACTATATCTCCATTTGAAATGCATAGGGAATTAAGGAATCATTTTTGGGTACTTCCTTAATGTATTTCCACTTGAAATTTGGCATGTTTATAAAGATTGTCATACTAAAGCGAAAGATGAAATTGATTTTCGTTGGATGACCTTGGTTCGACGCCGGGGCGGGAAAAAAATGCCGTTAGAAATGCATGGGAAATCGAATTCAGTGCATTCTTAGCTGAGATAATGTCCTTTAGTTTATGTTTAGCAATGTTTGAGTGGAGTTATCCTACGAAAAATCTTATTTTACATTAAAAATAGATTATCAGATTGCTTGCTGTCAGCAAGCGCACCTTAACTCGTATATATATATATCCCCCCGAAGCGTCTATATATAATAGATATATATATAGGATATTAATGTCAGGCCCAAACCGCTTCGGCCACGGAGCCGCCGGTTTTTTTACGTAATGGCCAACTAAATCTCACTTAGGAAAAATTCGAAAACCGACCCTACCTATCATGGGTTCGATTCTAGGAGGTCCCAAAAATCGACTTTCCCCCGTAAGAATGCATTGGGCCGTTTTTCAAATAATTTTTAAAAATACTTTCCATTACGCTAGGACAATGAAATTTCATACAGCTATTGCTATTATATATATCTACGGAAAAATGCCATTGATTACGTACAATCGGTCATGGGTTCGATGCCAGGAGGTGAAAAAGTTTCTGATTTCGAAAACTCGTAGCTCTCTTAATATGATACATAGATCAATGAAATTTTTTACATTCTTAGGAAACTACATTATATACCTCGAAAAAAATCAACAGTTGCCTACGTGTCACGGGTTCGATTCCAGAGCGTCCCGTAATCTCGATTTTCCCAGTTAAGAATGCGTGGGGCCGTTTTTCAAATAATTTTAAATATACTTCCCATTAAGCTTAAAGAATAAAATTTCATGTAGCTATTGCTAATATATGGGTTCGATTCCAGAGGGCTTGAGTATGATTGACTTTATAAATATTCCGGATATCAAAAGAAAATTCATTCAGGAAGTATATATATATAGGATATTAATGTCAGGCCCAAACCGCTTGGGCCGCGGAGTCGCCGATTTTTTTCCGTAATGGCCAACTAAATCTCACCTAGGAAAAATTGGGAAACCCACTCTAACTATCATGGGTTCGATTCTAGGAGGACCCAAAAATCGACTTTCCCCATTAAGAATGCATTGGGCCATTTTTCAAATGATATTAAACATACTTCCCATTAACCTAGAAGGATAAGATTTCATGTAGCTATTGCTACTATATATATCCACGGAAAAATGCTACTTTTTACGCGCAACCGATCATGGGTTCGATGCCAGGAGGTGAAATATTTTCAAATTTCGAAAAATCGTAGCTCTCTTAATATGATATATAGATCATAGAAACTTTTTAAACGTATAGATGCGGACATAATGTACTTTGGAAAAAATCAACAGTTGCCTACGTGTCACGGGTTCGATTCCAGAGCTTCCCGTAATCTCGATTTTTGTCATAAGGAATGCATTGACCATATTTCCGAAAGCTTTCGATGACCCATCCCGACCGCGAAGAGGGTCAAAATTTCACACAGCCATAAAGGGGACCATTCTCACTTAAAAGCGACCGTGATTACGTCGTTAATGGTCGTTGGTTCGATTCTAGGGGGCGTTAACAATAACTTCGTAAGATAAGCAAAGGGAATTAAAGACTTTAAGCAAAGGGAATTAAAATTCAGAGTGTTTATAAAGGTAATCATACATAAGCGATAAATGACAGTGATTTTCGTAAGACGGCCTTGGTTCGACGCCGGGGCGGGAATAAAGCTGCTGTAAGAAATGCATGGGAAATCGATATCAGTGCATTATCCACTGCAAAAATGTCCTTTACTTAGCATGACTTATCCGAATCATCTTTCGTAAAATGTTACGTTTTATCAAAAGATATATTCTCCGATTGCTTGCTGTCAGCAAGCACACCTTTACTCGTATATATATAGGTAGAAATAAAAAGTGATTCCTTATACTCATATCTTCTATTGTGCTTTTGGTAACTATAAAACAAATTTGGAATAATACCAAGATCAGACTGCTCATATCATTGGATTTGCGTGTCTTTATCACATAATATTCAAAAGTTAAATAATAAATAATTATAAACCGTATTAACACTTCAAGCCTCATAAATGAACAAAATTACGTAAATATTTTGTTCAGTTATAATAAAAGTTGACCAAAGAGGCAATTTATGTCTATTTTATTCTGCCATATACTTAATTGATTCATTATTGTTTTACTGTCATTATAAAAATCACAAACTTTTAATATCTTATCTCATATTTAATAGTCAATTAAACACTTCCGTAAGTAATAAGAAGGCATGAGGTATAAACAAAACTGTATTAGATTATCGTTTTTGTAACTTGTTCATGCTAAGTTTTTAACATTTTTATTGGATTAAAATCCTTGCTAGCTTGTTTTTCTTTATATAACCTACTAATTTTCTGTTCAAGAAGAAATTATTTTCATGCATTCATCTTCTACTGTTCTTGTATATAAGTTTTGTGCAAATTTATATTACATTAATCGTTACTTCTTGTAGACTAGATAAAGATAAATATATTAAAAACTCTTCCATTTTTAGTGCTTGAATCATTACATAAATTTGACCTTTATGTGCTTTCATATTATCATTTAATGAAGCTTGAATAGTAGTGGTAGAATGTGAGAATCTTCCAGAAAATGATGTATGCTTTGGCTGTTTGGTTGGCTGCGATATTTTGCATAGAGTCAATAATAATATAATAATAAATAGAAAAACAATGATACTTATTTGCATATATAATAGATTAAATGGATGGATTATTAACCTCCTTCCCTTGCTTTACCACTGGATATGTTATATTAACAGCAATGAAAAGTGTATGCTCAGATATATAGTTTTTATTACCTCTCACTTGATGTTAACCTGCTGTCAAAACCGATCGCATAATAAAAATAGTGTGGAAGTAAACCAGATATGTCATTCCTCCAATATGCTCCCATTACCAACAATGAATAACCAAAGAGTAAAAGCAATAAAAGGTGTCTAGCAAAAAAGTCCTGAACGTAGATCCGCAACTCAAAGAGGTAAGCATTACCAATATAATCTAAAGGTTTAAAGGCTTATCATATGTAGTCAATAGGAAGGTTTTGAGCAATTCCTACTGATTTGTTTTCATAGTTTCATTTTCTACAACTTTTTTCTGAACTTTTGTGCTTTTCAGGACTCATTTGACAAAAAACTCCCAACAACAATATTTGCATCAATTTCTATAATTTCTGGATTGCTAGCATTGACACTACCGGAGACTCTACATCAGCCTATGCCACAAACCTTGGAGGAAGGAGAGCACTTTGGTGAAGGAGACATTGCATGCAAGATGTGCTTCAATTTCAAAGAAGGGAAAGGAAATCTTAATGATAATGATTTAGTCCTTGCAGCATCCAAAGATTTGGAAGAGCAGCTGAAAAGATTTCCAAAACAAAGTCACAACCCTTAGGAATTCGTAATTTAAAGAAAGGATTGGTTGATTTGTAATTCATTGCAGAATGGTTATTTTAAATATACATAGTATTTAATTGCAACATTGCTTAAGTAATGCTTATTTTTGATGACAGCAATTATTAATTAACAGTTAACAAAAATTGATATTTAAGGACAGAAGTATCCTACAAAATCTGGATATTAAACTTATGATCAGCAAAAGTTCATAAAATTATTTTTAATTATTCAGTATTCAAGTTTAATGTAATCTATGATAATCTTATCTCTAGAATGTAACGTGCATCATCATTCACAGTGAAGTGATGCAAAATTAAGTAAGGTCCACAGGTTCTACAATAATTTTTCTTATTTAGAATAATTTTTATTAACAGCTTACGGAAATCTATTATCCTAAACTCCTAGCCCCGATTTTATCCCTGAATTTCAAATTCCGTTCAATTAAATGTTCTAAGGGTATGCAAAAGATAATATTTGTAGTAAAATAATATTTATGTTCTGACGTATACAATTTTCAAAAAAAAAAACAAAGAGAGGCCTTTCGACTTCAAGGTACAAATGTCGATAAATGGAATAAACTTAATACCTTAAACTGCTATGGCATATATTTCGCTTCATCATGGAAGTCATTAAGGGGGAACCTGGTTTAGAGTCGCAAAAAGGATATTCTATAAATTATTTTTAGAGAAAGAATACACGGCATTAGACGTTCGTATAAATGTGTATTATATCCTTAAGATTTCGAAGAACTTTTAGAAATCATAAACCAGTGGTATTGTTTGTATTACAGCATTGGTAAAGGAGATTCACGTATGACCCGGAAAAAGGTGTACATGCGTCTTTAATTATCGTTTTATTACGGAAATCTATTTTTTTCTTATAGAAATTACATGTTTCTCGTCCGTGAACCTCAAAAAATGAACGATTTTTGAAATTTGTGCAAATGACAGCCATTGAAAGTGGAAATTTCGATTTCGACGAAAAAAATCCGTTCAATTATGACATTAAAAATTGTTCATACATATATTTTCATAAATATTTGAAGATTTGAACATTTAGAACATTACTGCCAATTCGTTAGATAGGAATGCGAGAAAGAATCTCAATAGTTACTGCGCAATCGTGTTAGCATTTCGGAAATACGATTTTGAGGAAAACACGTTAAAGTTTTAGTTACGAATATCTACCTAAATACATAAACCTACTGTAAATATCTGCTACTTTACTAAACATGGTTAGTATAGCAACACTTTTGATTTACTTATTTTGATTTTTACTCGAAGTCGTCAAACTGAATACTATGAAATTTCCGAACCTCCCGGATGGAATGGTAGCCTTTCCGGCCGATCATTTACGCCGATGATTATAATTACGCTTACGGGTCTATGAATCTCGAGCAGAAAAGTAACAAGGATTAACAATCGGAGAGCTAAGTCTAAGTAAAGAAAATCATAATGGAAGAGTTAAAAATTCCATGGCTAGATCGCGAACCATTTTTTACCACACAAAAATGACGAATCAGAAAGCTTGAAGTCTGCGACCAACTTCACCACCGAATCTTCACGTTCTGTATACAGCTCTTATCTGACAGAGGCAGGATTGAATTGTTCCGGCGCGAAATTTAAAGAAAATTGCATTCTTCAAACGATCATTTCTCCTGAACGAATGAAGAAAATTAGCTAAAAATTGCTTTTCTTATAAAAGTTTATCCTCTATCGCCCTATATTCTTAAAAAGGAGAGGGAAGCCGATGTTAACTTCTCTAAATATCACAAACATTCCTACGCCTATATCATCGACCAATCCTCAATAGCTTTCCGGCGAAGGCATGGGTGCAACGCTATCACTTACATTTGGTTGTTCGGAAATTTTCCGCCCACTTTCAGGAAAATTTAAGTATATTATAAAGGTTAAAATTGACCAGGTTCAGTTTAAAGGTAAATCTAATTTTCCCACCTGTTAGGAAGTTTCATACTTCCATTTTTATAAAACATCCTAAGCAGAAAAACTGGTCCAGATGCTTTTTGTAATATTCTAGGAAATTATAATCCTAACCCCGAAGGACATTTGGTGGAAACAAATGTTGTTCGAGGGGGATAAGTCAGGGTCTATGGAGAGTGAGGTAAAACATCCCAGCTGAGGTCGAACAATGTTTTCAGCGTAGACAATAAACGTATGCGGACTGTCGTTATCGTGAAGAAAATAGATTCTTTCAACATGTTGACATGAAATTTCTTTGTAATAAACTGGGGAATTCGAATTTTGCCTCCAACCCGAGCAATTGTTTTCAATGTTGAATGCATAGAAAAACAAATCGAAAGCCATTTTGGAACAGCTACATCCTACCGTCTTCTTTTCAGAAGTATAAAAAGAGTGTCTATTTCAAGAGAATGCTTTACTCTGATATCCATTTCTATTCTCATCATAACATCAGCTCTTCATATCATTCCTTTGCATTTCTGTTGCTCACTAACACCTCATTAAAACTGGTATCTAAGTTTTAAATGTTCTTTGAGGACTCATTATAACTATTACATGCATAATATACATACATAATGATCTTAATATCTTGCAAAGAAGAGGAATATTGGAGCAGGAAACCTAAAATGCCATACATGAATCAAATTTATCTATTGAATTAGTCAAGGTTTCTTAGTATGTATTCCACTAACGAGGGGTGTAAACATAGGTGTCCCGCGACTTCTCAAAAAGACTAGCATAGGGCGATAGAGGATCAAAATTAAGAAGACTCCTCTTTTTTTAGCCGCCGTAAGTTTAGGAGCTAAGTTTGCAATTATTTTAAATTTCGCGCCGGAACGAACCAAACCCTCTCCGATAAGACCTCTTCTCACAAGGGGACCTTAGGACTACGGCACGGGGTCTTTGGTAAAATTAGTACGTAGCGACACTACTTATAACAACCTGAAAGTTATAAGGGCCAACGCTCCTTTATTTCCTTGTAATTAATGATTAAAAATCTTCAATCCTAGTTGCTCCCAATCAATACCCCGCAACAACCGATTACTTACAAGCACATGTTGGCGGAATGCTAGCGAGCTAAAATATGTACGTGGTCCGAATCTGGTTTGTAATTTTCGTTCTTCAATTACTTTATTTTTTTGCTAAACATTCAATCAATTTAAATGCTATCTTATGGAAAACCGTACTTTCATGGTTCATATAATTTTAACGGAAAATACAGAAATATATGAACCATTAAAAATAAATATCCGATTTTCCATAAGACAGCATTTAAAATGATTAAATAATTGCCAAAAAAATAAAACAATTGAAGAAAAGAAATTACAAGTAGAAACTGAATTCAAACCACGGATAATTTCATCAGCAATCAGATTTGCTAGCTCTCTTTCACCTATATATAAAATCTTCATTGCAAGGAATACATTAACATTTTTTAATGTTTATGAAATATTACATTAGAATAATTTGACATGAAAATATTTCAATGTTACATTTTAAAAGTTTCGTCATTATAATTTTCACCGCCACCATTTGCTTGTAGATGAGTGATTGCTGCTGTGTAATTATAAGGAGCGGCTAAGATTGACATTTTTTTAAACGTTAATTTAAAGAAAACTAGGGAGCGTTGGCCCCTATAATTTTCAAGTTGTTATAAGTAATGTCTAAGCTGCATTCCCATAACAATTTTATCAAAAACCCCGTGCCGCAGTCCTAAAGGTCCCCTCATAAGTAAGTCTCCTCCGATATAAGATGGCAGGTTAAGAAATCCTCTTTTACTTAATTATTAGCTAAATTGAAATAAATGATATAGCTGCAGTTTAAAACATTCAAAATCTGGCAGGTACAAATATGTATTGCCTGCATTACATATTTATACCTATTATTACAATGCAAAATTGATATTTAACAATTTTTTTTGGATATTTCCCCTTACCAAAATATAAAAAAATTGGAAGTCTGAGCTGGCTAGGATGTTTTGGAGAAGGAATACAGCAATTTTCGTAAGTTGAAATATTTTCCTGTAAGATGCATAAATGAATATAAGAGCAACAAAATTAGACTTAGATAGAATCCTGATATATTGATCTATAACTTTTTGTAAGAAAGCCAATAGAATGTAAGGGGTACAAATAAATGACAGGAAAATTAACAATAACCCAGGACAAAATGAAAAATTTTTTTATTCATTGGAGTGAGACTGATTCCATACTTGTCATCCAATAAAAAGATTAAAGCATTACTATGGGATGCACACAACGGATGCAAGGAGTGGGAGAATTTCATTTTCAAGTGGTGCTAGACAGTGAACATTGGGATGATATGTATGGGATAAAATTAGAAACAGTAAATTCCAAAAAGACTTTGGATAAAGATAAATGTTAATCTGAAAGGAGTTAAGTCTAAGTAACCAACTATATGAAATGAATATTTTTTAAACTCCATCATGCAGCTGAAAGATCCTTTAAAAGCAACTTAACTAGAAAAACTACGGAACTTAGAACAATAGGATTACCAGATCAAAGTCATAATAAGGCATGCCTCTGGCAGTACATTTTGTCCAAAATTTACATTATATTTTTGTTGATGTTAGAGTTTATGAATGTATGCTAACATACATATAATTATGTAAACTAATTCATTTCAATGGTTACCCTGATATATTTTACATGATACAAAATTGATAACAAATTTCCTTAGGTAAATAATCCGAAAATTAACAATACACAAGAATAAGGAGTGATCGTACTTTTCCACAACTCTTATTACAACACAACCAATTTCGGCGACTTATCGCCATCATCAGGTACAGGTTACTACGTAGTAACATTCTCCATCATCAGGTACAGGTTACTACGTAGTAACATTCTCCATCATCAGGTACAGGTTACTACGTAGTAACATTCTCCATCATCAGGTACAGGTTACTACGTAGTAACATTCTCCATCATCAGGTACAGGTTACTACGTAGTAACCTGTACCTGATGATGGCGATAAGTCGCCGAAATTGGTTGTGTTGTAATAAAAGTTGTGGAAAAGTACGATCACTCCTTATTCTTGTGTATTGTTAAGATGGATTTCCACAAAACTACGCCTTCCTCCGTGAAGTTCAATCTAAAAAATGGTCAACCTAAATTCCAGGGTATTTATTGTTGCCAAAAAATATTGTAATTTGTTGTCAATAGTATGAAGCAATTCAACTAGCATGTCAAAAAATTCTACCATAAACAATGAATAGAATTCCACTTGCCTGCTGCCATCAAACAAGACTATTATTTAACATATTAACTATATTTTAACAGACTGTTTTGGTCTTATAAGTTGGATGGCAAAGGTATTATTTGCCACAAATTAGTTACATGTTTTGGAACTCATTGGATCATCCATTGGGCTTTTAAAGTCAAGAATCGAATTGTGTTTAGACTGTATTGTAAAATAAAACATGTTCAACTGATTAAGTAAATCTAACTAAGTTATTGATAAGCAAACAGTATTTTGCTATGTTGTAATTATCCTCCAAAAATTACTAAATATAAATAATATATGCTCACATAAATAACTTTGGGCAAAACTTCCAAAGGCCAGGTGTCAAAATTAAAGCTCAAAATAATTTTGATGTCTGGTAACCCTGAGTGATGGAGATAACAAGCTTTCAGAAGTGTTATAGAGGAATTCTAAGAGAAAATTATTGATCTACAGCATAAAATAAAAATGTGCCGCACGAACTGTGAGGGCAGCTCTTCGGCAATCCGGATGCAAAATAAAGAACGCTCAGAGAAACAAATGCCATGCAATTTTTTATCAACTTATACTAGAAGAGATGCCCCCACTTCTATTAGAAAATCATACATTTGGGCCTGAAATATACCTACAGAGCAAATCCTTAGTCCAGATATGGACCTAGACACTCCATTGGCTGAAATCAAAGGAAGAAAATATATGGTTAAGGTTTTCCAGGCGGTGATAAGTGTTCCCAAAACATTCTTCCAAGTACTATTGAAGAAAGATATCCTTTTAATACGAACTAATCACTTTAAACTGCCCATAATAATATCCTTTGATAAAGATATCGAATCATAAATAGCTCTAACACAACCATATTCTAATAATTCCATTTTTAAATGCCCAACAACAAGAAATTCAACAAATGGCAAATGAATATCATTATGATAGCAGAGATCCATACATCATTTTTTGCATCAATTAAAAAACTTACCTTAATAGAGCAATAAACATGTACTAAGAAAAAAACACCCAATATTCTGCCCAGATATTACTGGGTGTATTATATCATATCGAAGAGATGCATCTAAAGCATAAAGCTTCAATGAGCAGTCTCATTGATAAACAATTTCAAGGTTAAAAGGAAACAAATCTAATAATTATAATCATAGATATGAACTTAATCCTGTATTTACATCTGAAGTCAATTCAAACACATTAAAACCGATTATGTTTCTCTAGTAGTTGCCTCCATCTCAAAAATAATTTAGTACTTACCTCTATTTCTCCTTTGACTTGAACACGTTGCCATGGATCAGCTAGAAGAGCTAGCGGCATATCTTTTTAAATGTTGCACTTAATTCTACAAATTTTGGTGACAGACACATCCGTCTTCACCGGATACACAGTTCAAAATGGCGAGCGGATAGCGCATTACGTTAGTTAATTCAGTGACATCTAAGATAGAGAAGACCAATCACCCAACACCTGTTGCGGGAAATCTGAGGCAACTATTGAGGTTCTCGCAATTGAGAACTGCGTTTTTTGTCGATATAGTACGTAAATTAAAACATAAGTCACGTCAACGTAAATTACTCTTGTGACACTATAGTACCATTTATCTATTTACGAGTTTAACCACAGTTTACTTGTGGTCACGATACGAAGAATGGCGTCATTCTTCGGTGAAATACTCGAGTCCTCTTCGAGGGCATACGATGGGGATTGTGAAGAAATCTCGCGTAAAGATGATACTTCTGTACCCAGTTGGTTAGTACTTCTATTTCATCAAGTCTTAGTTACAAACTTTTTAAATTTTCTTATGAATCCATGTTCCTTAGCTATGACTTATCATGGAAATTAAATGATAAACCTGCTGGAGGACACTTATTTATTATATTGGACGGAAAATGCAGCTTAGGTAACCCGTTTCTCTAGTTCTGTGTGACAAAAATCGGACTATATTGTAGTGTAAATATACCTTATTTGCAGGCTTTCCTGAGGGTTTACGATGCCGTGCGTCATTAGTTGCAGAGATTACGGAGACGAAGATGCATGACGATGATCAGCCATGGAAGGCTTCAGAATCTCCATCCTACATATATAAACTAAGTAATGGCATATATTTATGCGAAGTTAGTCCAGACGTGAAACTTATTAACGCAAACTATTTCTCTTGCAAGGTAATTGTGATCTTTTTATCTTAGAGAAAAAAATCTTTCTTCACCATTCTTATTAATTACCTCTTATTCATTGCCTCCATTTCTTCTACCAAAATATCCCAAGAGACTTCGTAAATAAGATGCATATCCAACTCTTAAGTTGTAAGTTTTAATGACCTGACTGGTGCTAGATTAATTCTATTTCATATACATTTTGAGTAAAAATGTACTTTTTCCTTTATTTCCGATTTATTTTAGTTCGCGGCAGTGTATAAGTCCTGATCTATTGAGTTTCTAATGCAACCAATAAAGAATTATATTTATAGGAGTGTAAAGCTGAATTTTTTATCTTTCAAATGTGACCGTTATTAAAGGGGTATTTCCAGTCATACCACTGGAATTCTTATTAATTCCTTGGCTATCTCAGAATTTAAGTAAATAAAAATTTTCTTATGAAACAAATTTTTTTATGACCTTCTGTTGCTACTATTTTATTTTGTCTTAGATAATTAGCAATTTCAAAGAAAATAGCATTATAACTATAAAAAAAGACTAATAAGATCAGATGTTTGTTTATGTAACATATCTTATCAGATCCTATTCCCATATTATTATATTCCATTTAGCAAGAACATGAACCTTGGAGTCCAAACCATTCTATCACCTTGGTATTCTACTTTTTGAGTTGCTGGAACTAAATGTTTTCATTTCTAAATTTCAGTTTGTAAATTCACATCATGTATATGAGTCAAGAAGTTTAAAAAACTGAATATTAAGCAGTGGTATCAATAGATGGAGAGATGGTATTAAAAAGAAATATTTAGTACTATCCCACCATAATTACCTTTCTCCACTACTCAATCCTTTAGAATATAAGAAACTAAACTAAAAATCAAGACTGAACCATTAAATGTACCTCAAGATACTAGTAACTATTTAAATGCCACAAGCAAATCTTCAATCATGTACTCTGTTTGCTTTAAAATACAAGCTTCAATGAAATTTGTTTGCTTCTGCTGATGATTTATACATTTACAACTACCCTAATTAAATATTTTCTCCTAGTCTACTGTATACATGCTGTCATTGCATACTTAATTTTACTATTGGATACAATTTTGTTTGTCAATACTGAGAATGTTGGACAGATTTCTGTGAATGTTGCTGAAGTTTACTTGAGAATTTCTTTAAGGATATTTTCTTACATAGTAAATGAACAACTGAAACAAATAGCTATACTATCATGGGTTATTTCACGCAATATGTCCAAAATGAAATCCATTAAATGATGAGCCAGTTTGCATTTACAAATTTGATTCATATATTTCTACAACAGCATACATTGATTGCATTTTATGTATTTTCAGCTCAATGAAATATTGAAGAAGTCTAAAGAAGTGCTGATTTTAGTATCAAGACCATCTCTTGGCTATTTTCCGTCTCACAGCGACTCTTTCATAAGAGGACTTAGTAACTCTGTTTTCAGCAGAAGAGGAGGAAAACTTACTACTCCAATCATTGACAATGGCAACATTATCACTGGTGTGGCAGCATCTGGTTTGTAGTTAAGAAATATGTCATGTTTCAGATTTTATTCATCTTACATAAAAACATTATTTTTGTATTAATAATAATATAAAATATAATATAAAACAGAAGAATACTTTTGTACTAAAGTACATGATGTTTATAATACACGAATTAATTATTTTTAATTATTGTTATTGAATTATTGTAATTTGTGCTGAGTATATAATGCAAGTTTTTGAAAAAATTTCTGATTAATTGTAACTCAACAAAGCTTTGTACACATTTCAAACCATTAGAAACATTTTGGGTTCACAAAATTTAAATATCTTGAAAAAAGGGAAAAATTTTTTATGCAGGAGGAATAATATTCTAAAGATGTACATTTAAAATTGCTGTCCAAAATTGAATCCAAATTAGACTTCTATTGCTCAATGCTCCATGTTAGCTTATTTAAATTCTCTTTAGTTTTATCTGAGTTTTTAAGGCAACAATATCTTGCATCCTACTCAACAAAAAAGCCAGATTCAGAATAGGTTCTATAGACCCCAACTAAGAGGTACAAGAGATAATCAATAGAACAAATAAACTAAAGTTGACCCTCAAATTATGTTTTAGTGCAATTAACTCAAATCAAAACTGGAAATTCATGAAAAATATTATCCATAACAAGTAGATCTGACTTGTTCAAAATCTATGAGCTTAGAACAGTGTCTTTTTGTATCCATTTCTGTGTACTTGCCTTGTCAATTATGTCTTATACTCATTTTATGTCTTATCCCATTTTTTCCATTGAATACTCTTCCCTGTTCTTCCTAACATGCATGTTATTTGTAGTCTTTAATTACAAGAAACAAATTATTGGTCATCCTATTCACCTTTTATTTCAGTATTCTTGTGGTGCACATTGATGAAATTGAGTACTTCTGTTTACATATGTTATACTCCTAAAGAAGAAATGGAATCCGTATTCTGGGAATTTATCTTGAATCTTACATCAAGCTCAGCATCAGCAGTTGATTTCCTTAGTACAATAAATTTTACAGGAAAAGAAAAAGTAGCAAGAACTGGAAATCTATATTTATAAAAAATATGTAACTGCAGTGTATGTTTTTCTGCACATTTCGGTATATTGAATTTTTCTCTAATTTATATGTTGATGGTTAAAAATAAATTCAGTATGCAGGTAAAAAGTGAGCAATATTAATACTTAAATGACTAATTTGATGTTTGAACACCTTGGCTTAGTTTGCTAAAGCTCAGTATTATGGATAATATTGCAACTTCTTGTTATTCTAGAAGATCTTTAATTCTGAATAAACTATTTTCCCTTTGTACTTCTGTTATAACGTACTTCTTTGATTCTCTCTCTTTATTCACAATGCTTTGCGTGATTGCAGAATTATGTAGATAGGACGAATGTATCAATAATTCATCTTCTATAACAATAAGCAAAATATAATTCATTGCTTATATACTTAGGAGATAAGCATTATGCTTATGAATCACTGATAAAATTTTTAACTCTTAAATGCTCTATAAGCATGTATTGATTTACCAAGGTTGTGAACAGAAATCTCCGTTCTAAGCGTAGCATCGTTACATTTGTAAGTGATGACGAAGATGGCTGGTAGATAAATATTACCTTATCTATAAAATGTTGATTTCAGTCTTTCGAAAGATATTTATTAAAAACAACTGAAAGCACAAAAGTAATCCGCGCCAAGAATAGCGTATGAATGCTGGTTTCTTGCACTCACAGACTACATTTTATTTCTCTCAGAATGTCTACGTCATTTTATTTCAAACACATTTCCCTATCCTTAATCAGTTTGCTGCATACCGTGCGAACCTTGTCATTATTTCGAAAATTGGGGTTTGTAATTGATGACGAACGATGGACTATATCTCTTTCTCACCGTGTCCAGACGTTGATTGCCTTCCATCTGCGAAAAGAATTGAGTAATTCTGTATTCGCCGGATTTTAGCTTTCATCTGTTAATAGAAGTAGACATTACATGACTGACGAAGTGCTGTTGACTTCGAAGGAATCATCCGTCGCGTACATTCCGGTTTACCGATTTACCAAGGTTGTGAACAGAAATCTCCGTTCTAAGCGTAGCATCGTTACATTTCGGAGAGATGTAGATGAAAGTGATAACCCTGTCACGGTGAAATCTACTGATGAGTTGAGTTGACAGGTGAACCTTTAGGACTACGGCACGGGGTTTATATATCACAGATAAAATATTTTACTCTTATCATAATCAAAGGTTTCTCAGCAAAATTTTGAGAAAAACGTATATAATCAATCTCTGAAAAGTATAAACAAGTTCATGAAAAAGAAACATCACTGAAATATATAATAAACTGCAGCTATATCATTTATTTCAATTTAGCTAATAATTAAGTAAAAGAGGATTTCTTAACCTGCCATCTTATATCGGAGGAGACTTACTTATGAGGGGACCTTTAGGACTGCGGCACGGGGTTTTTGATAAAATTGTTATGGGAATGCAGCTTAGACATTACTTATAACAACTTGAAAATTATAGGGGCCAACGCTCCCTAGTTTTCTTTAAATTAACGTTTAAAAAAATGTCAATCTTAGCCGCTCCTTATAATTACACAGCAGCAATCACTCATCTACAAGCAAATGGTGGCGGTGAAAATTATAATGACGAAACTTTTAAAATGTAACATTGAAATATTTTCATGTCAAATTATTCTAATGTAATATTTCATAAACATTAAAAAATGTTAATGTATTCCTTGCAATGAAGATTTTATATATAGGTGAAAGAGAGCTAGCAAATCTGATTGCTGATGAAATTATCCGTGGTTTGAATTCAGTTTCTACTTGTAATTTCTTTTCTTCAATTGTTTTATTTTTTTGGCAATTATTTAATCATTTTAAATGCTGTCTTATGGAAAATCGGATATTTATTTTTAATGGTTCATATATTTCTGTATTTTCCGTTAAAATTATATGAACCATGAAAGTACGGTTTTCCATAAGATAGCATTTAAATTGATTGAATGTTTAGCAAAAAAATAAAGTAATTGAAGAACGAAAATTACAAACCAGATTCGGACCACGTACATATTTTAGCTCGCTAGCATTCCGCCAACATGTGCTTGTAAGTAATCGGTTGTTGCGGGGTATTGATTGGGAGCAACTAGGATTGAAGATTTTTAATCATTAATTACAAGGAAATAAAGGAGCGTTGGCCCTTATAACTTTCAGGTTGTTATAAGTAGTGTCGCTACGTACTAATTTTACCAAAGACCCCGTGCCGTAGTCCTAAGGTCCCCTTGTGAGAAGAGGTCTTATCGGAGAGGGTTTGGTTCGTTCCGGCGCGAAATTTAAAATAATTGCAAACTTAGCTCCTAAACTTACGGCGGCTAAAAAAAGAGGAGTCTTCTTAATTTTGATCCTCTATCGCCCTATGCTAGTCTTTTTGAGAAGTCGCGGGACACCTATGTTTACACCCCTCGTTAGTGGAATACATACTAAGAAACCTTGACTAATTCAATAGATAAATTTGATTCATGTATGGCATTTTAGGTTTCCTGCTCCAATATTCCTCTTCTTTGCAAGATATTAAGATCATTATGTATGTATATTATGCATGTAATAGTTATAATGAGTCCTCAAAGAACATTTAAAACTTAGATACCAGTTTTAATGAGGTGTTAGTGAGCAACAGAAATGCAAAGGAATGATATGAAGAGCTGATGTTATGATGAGAATAGAAATGGATATCAGAGTAAAGCATTCTCTTGAAATAGACACTCTTTTTATACTTCTGAAAAGAAGACGGTAGGATGTAGCTGTTCCAAAATGGCTTTCGATTTGTTTTTCTATGCATTCAACATTGAAAACAATTGCTCGGGTTGGAGGCAAAATTCGAATTCCCCAGTTTATTACAAAGAAATTTCATGTCAACATGTTGAAAGAATCTATTTTCTTCACGATAACGACAGTCCGCATACGTTTATTGTCTACGCTGAAAACATTGTTCGACCTCAGCTGGGATGTTTTACCTCACTCTCCATAGACCCTGACTTATCCCCCTCGAACAACATTTGTTTCCACCAAATGTCCTTCGGGGTTAGGATTATAATTTCCTAGAATATTACAAAAAGCATCTGGACCAGTTTTTCTGCTTAGGATGTTTTATAAAAATGGAAGTATGAAACTTCCTAACAGGTGGGAAAATTAGATTTACCTTTAAACTGAACCTGGTCAATTTTAACCTTTATAATATACTTAAATTTTCCTGAAAGTGGGCGGAAAATTTCCGAACAACCAAATGTAAGTGATAGCGTTGCACCCATGCCTTCGCCGGAAAGCTATTGAGGATTGGTCGATGATATAGGCGTAGGAATGTTTGTGATATTTAGAGAAGTTAACATCGGCTTCCCTCTCCTTTTTAAGAATATAGGGCGATAGAGGATAAACTTTTATAAGAAAAGCAATTTTTAGCTAATTTTCTTCATTCGTTCAGGAGAAATGATCGTTTGAAGAATGCAATTTTCTTTAAATTTCGCGCCGGAACAATTCAATCCTGCCTCTGTCAGATAAGAGCTGTATACAGAACGTGAAGATTCGGTGGTGAAGTTGGTCGCAGACTTCAAGCTTTCTGATTCGTCATTTTTGTGTGGTAAAAAATGGTTCGCGATCTAGCCATGGAATTTTTAACTCTTCCATTATGATTTTCTTTACTTAGACTTAGCTCTCCGATTGTTAATCCTTGTTACTTTTCTGCTCGAGATTCATAGACCCGTAAGCGTAATTATAATCATCGGCGTAAATGATCGGCCGGAAAGGCTACCATTCCATCCGGGAGGTTCGGAAATTTCATAGTATTCAGTTTGACGACTTCGAGTAAAAATCAAAATAAGTAAATCAAAAGTGTTGCTATACTAACCATGTTTAGTAAAGTAGCAGATATTTACAGTAGGTTTATGTATTTAGGTAGATATTCGTAACTAAAACTTTAACGTGTTTTCCTCAAAATCGTATTTCCGAAATGCTAACACGATTGCGCAGTAACTATTGAGATTCTTTCTCGCATTCCTATCTAACGAATTGGCAGTAATGTTCTAAATGTTCAAATCTTCAAATATTTATGAAAATATATGTATGAACAATTTTTAATGTCATAATTGAACGGATTTTTTTCGTCGAAATCGAAATTTCCACTTTCAATGGCTGTCATTTGCACAAATTTCAAAAATCGTTCATTTTTTGAGGTTCACGGACGAGAAACATGTAATTTCTATAAGAAAAAAATAGATTTCCGTAATAAAACGATAATTAAAGACGCATGTACACCTTTTTCCGGGTCATACGTGAATCTCCTTTACCAATGCTGTAATACAAACAATACCACTGGTTTATGATTTCTAAAAGTTCTTCGAAATCTTAAGGATATAATACACATTTATACGAACGTCTAATGCCGTGTATTCTTTCTCTAAAAATAATTTATAGAATATCCTTTTTGCGACTCTAAACCAGGTTCCCCCTTAATGACTTCCATGATGAAGCGAAATATATGCCATAGCAGTTTAAGGTATTAAGTTTATTCCATTTATCGACATTTGTACCTTGAAGTCGAAAGGCCTCTCTTTGTTTTTTTTTTTGAAAATTGTATACGTCAGAACATAAATATTATTTTACTACAAATATTATCTTTTGCATACCCTTAGAACATTTAATTGAACGGAATTTGAAATTCAGGGATAAAATCGGGGCTAGGAGTTTAGGATAATAGATTTCCGTAAGCTGTTAATAAAAATTATTCTAAATAAGAAAAATTATTGTAGAACCTGTGGACCTTACTTAATTTTGCATCACTTCACTGTGAATGATGATGCACGTTACATTCTAGAGATAAGATTATCATAGATTACATTAAACTTGAATACTGAATAATTAAAAATAATTTTATGAACTTTTGCTGATCATAAGTTTAATATCCAGATTTTGTAGGATACTTCTGTCCTTAAATATCAATTTTTGTTAACTGTTAATTAATAATTGCTGTCATCAAAAATAAGCATTACTTAAGCAATGTTGCAATTAAATACTATGTATATTTAAAATAACCATTCTGCAATGAATTACAAATCAACCAATCCTTTCTTTAAATTACGAATTCCTAAGGGTTGTGACTTTGTTTTGGAAATCTTTTCAGCTGCTCTTCCAAATCTTTGGATGCTGCAAGGACTAAATCATTATCATTAAGATTTCCTTTCCCTTCTTTGAAATTGAAGCACATCTTGCATGCAATGTCTCCTTCACCAAAGTGCTCTCCTTCCTCCAAGGTTTGTGGCATAGGCTGATGTAGAGTCTCCGGTAGTGTCAATGCTAGCAATCCAGAAATTATAGAAATTGATGCAAATATTGTTGTTGGGAGTTTTTTGTCAAATGAGTCCTGAAAAGCACAAAAGTTCAGAAAAAAGTTGTAGAAAATGAAACTATGAAAACAAATCAGTAGGAATTGCTCAAAACCTTCCTATTGACTACATATGATAAGCCTTTAAACCTTTAGATTATATTGGTAATGCTTACCTCTTTGAGTTGCGGATCTACGTTCAGGACTTTTTTGCTAGACACCTTTTATTGCTTTTACTCTTTGGTTATTCATTGTTGGTAATGGGAGCATATTGGAGGAATGACATATCTGGTTTACTTCCACACTATTTTTATTATGCGATCGGTTTTGACAGCAGGTTAACATCAAGTGAGAGGTAATAAAAACTATATATCTGAGCATACACTTTTCATTGCTGTTAATATAACATATCCAGTGGTAAAGCAAGGGAAGGAGGTTAATAATCCATCCATTTAATCTATTATATATGCAAATAAGTATCATTGTTTTTCTATTTATTATTATATTATTATTGACTCTATGCAAAATATCGCAGCCAACCAAACAGCCAAAGCATACATCATTTTCTGGAAGATTCTCACATTCTACCACTACTATTCAAGCTTCATTAAATGATAATATGAAAGCACATAAAGGTCAAATTTATGTAATGATTCAAGCACTAAAAATGGAAGAGTTTTTAATATATTTATCTTTATCTAGTCTACAAGAAGTAACGATTAATGTAATATAAATTTGCACAAAACTTATATACAAGAACAGTAGAAGATGAATGCATGAAAATAATTTCTTCTTGAACAGAAAATTAGTAGGTTATATAAAGAAAAACAAGCTAGCAAGGATTTTAATCCAATAAAAATGTTAAAAACTTAGCATGAACAAGTTACAAAAACGATAATCTAATACAGTTTTGTTTATACCTCATGCCTTCTTATTACTTACGGAAGTGTTTAATTGACTATTAAATATGAGATAAGATATTAAAAGTTTGTGATTTTTATAATGACAGTAAAACAATAATGAATCAATTAAGTATATGGCAGAATAAAATAGACATAAATTGCCTCTTTGGTCAACTTTTATTATAACTGAACAAAATATTTACGTAATTTTGTTCATTTATGAGGCTTGAAGTGTTAATACGGTTTATAATTATTTATTATTTAACTTTTGAATATTATGTGATAAAGACACGCAAATCCAATGATATGAGCAGTCTGATCTTGGTATTATTCCAAATTTGTTTTATAGTTACCAAAAGCACAATAGAAGATATGAGTATAAGGAATCACTTTTTATTTCTACCTATATATATACGAGTAAAGGTGTGCTTGCTGACAGCAAGCAATCGGAGAATATATCTTTTGATAAAACGTAACATTTTACGAAAGATGATTCGGATAAGTCATGCTAAGTAAAGGACATTTTTGCAGTGGATAATGCACTGATATCGATTTCCCATGCATTTCTTACAGCAGCTTTATTCCCGCCCCGGCGTCGAACCAAGGCCGTCTTACGAAAATCACTGTCATTTATCGCTTATGTATGATTACCTTTATAAACACTCTGAATTTTAATTCCCTTTGCTTAAAGTCTTTAATTCCCTTTGCTTATCTTACGAAGTTATTGTTAACGCCCCCTAGAATCGAACCAACGACCATTAACGACGTAATCACGGTCGCTTTTAAGTGAGAATGGTCCCCTTTATGGCTGTGTGAAATTTTGACCCTCTTCGCGGTCGGGATGGGTCATCGAAAGCTTTCGGAAATATGGTCAATGCATTCCTTATGACAAAAATCGAGATTACGGGAAGCTCTGGAATCGAACCCGTGACACGTAGGCAACTGTTGATTTTTTCCAAAGTACATTATGTCCGCATCTATACGTTTAAAAAGTTTCTATGATCTATATATCATATTAAGAGAGCTACGATTTTTCGAAATTTGAAAATATTTCACCTCCTGGCATCGAACCCATGATCGGTTGCGCGTAAAAAGTAGCATTTTTCCGTGGATATATATAGTAGCAATAGCTACATGAAATCTTATCCTTCTTGGTTAATGGGAAGTATGTTTAATATCATTTGAAAAATGGCCCAATGCATTCTTAATGGGGAAAATCGTTTTTTGGGTCCTCCTAGAATCGAACCCATGATAGTTAGAGTGGGTTTCCCAATTTTTCCTAGGTGAGATTTAGTTGGCCATTACGGAAAAAAATCGGCGACTCCGCGGCCCAAGCGGTTTGGGCCTGACATTAATATCCTATATATATATACTTCCTGAATGAATTTTCTTTTGATATCCGGAATATTTATAAAGTCAATCATACTCAAGCCCTCTGGAATCGAACCCATATATTAGCAATAGCTACATGAAATTTTATTCTTTAAGCTTAATGGGAAGTATATTTAAAATTATTTTAAAAAACGGCCCCACGCATTCTTAACTGGGAAAATCGAGATTACGGGACGCTCTGGAATCGAACCCGTGACACGTAGGCAACTGTTGATTTTTTTCGAGGTATATAATGTAGTTTCCTAAGAATGTAAAAAATTTCATTGATCTATGTATCATATTAAGAGAGCTACGAGTTTTCGAAATCAGAAACTTTTTCACCTCCTGGCATCGAACCCATGACCGATTGTACGTAATCAATGGCATTTTTCCGTAGATATATATAATAGCAATAGCTGTATGAAATTTCATTGTCCTAGCGTAATGGAAAGTATTTTTAAAAATTATTTGAAAAACGGCCCAATGCATTCTTACGGGGGAAAGTCGATTTTTGGGACCTCCTAGAATCGAACCCATGATAGGTAGGGTCGGTTTTCGAATTTTTCCTAAGTGAGATTTAGTTGGCCATTACGTAAAAAAATCGGCGGCTCCGTGGCCCCAGCGGTTTGGGCCTGACTTTAATATCCTATATATATATATATCTGTATATATATACGAGTAAAGGTGTGCTTGCTTACAGCAAGCAATGTGATAATATATCTTTTAATAAAATGTAAGATTTTTCGAAATATTATTCTAAAAGGCCATGCTAAACATAACGTAAATGGACATTTTCGCAGCGAGCTTTACATTGATTTCGATTTCCCATGCATTTCTTACGGGAACATTATTTCCGCCCTGGCGTCGAACCAAGGCCATCCTACGAAAATACTGTTATCTTCCGCTTGAATATGATTGACTTTATAAAAACCCCGAATTTCAAAAGGAATTTCATTCAGGAAATACCTTAAAATGAGTCTTTAATTCCCTATGCATTTCTTGCGAAGTTATTGTTAACGCCCCCTAGAATCGAACCAACGACCATTTACGATACTATTACGGTCGGTTTTATGTGAGAATGGTCCCATTTATGTCTCTGTGAAATTTTGAAGCTCAGAGTGGTGGGGAAGTGTCATAAAAGGCTTTCGGAAAAATGGTCAATGTATTTTAAACGGGAAAAATCGAGTATACGGGACGCTCTGAAATCGAACCCGTGATACATAGGCGAATGCTGATTTTTTTCTCTTTACATTTTGTATGTATCTATATTTGTAGAAGATTTGAATGATCTAGGTATCAGATAAAAAGAGCTACAATTTTTCAAAATTTGAAACTTTTTCACTACCTGGCATCGAACCCATGACCGGTTGTACGTGAAATATTTCATTTTTCCGTAGATATATATAATAGCAATAGCCACATGAAATTTTAACTTTCTAGCGTAATGGGAAGTATTTTTAAAATTATTTGAAAAACGGCCCCATGCATTCTTAATGGGGAAAATCGATTTTTGGAGCCTCCTAGAATCGAACCCATGATAGGTAGGGTCGGTTTCCCAATTTTTCCTAGGTGAGATTTAGTGGGGCATTACGGAAAAAAATCGGCGCCTCCGTGGCCAAAGCGGTTTGGGCCTGACATTAATATCCTATATATATATATCCTATATATATATATCCCCCCGAAGCGTCTATATGTATAGATATCCCCCCGAAGCGTCTATATATAATAGATATATATATATATATATATATATATATATATATATATATATATATATATATATATATATATCTGTATATATATCCCCCCGAAGCGTCTATATATAATAGATATCCCCCCGAAGCATCTATATGTAATAGATACGAGTAAAGGTGCGCTTGCTTACAGCAAGCAATGCAATAATTTATCTTTAGTGAACAATAAAATTTTTCGAAAGATTACTTTGCTCAAACGTTGCTAAACATAAAGTAAAGGGCATTAACGCAGCTGAAAATGCACTGAATACGATTTCCGATGCATTTCTTTCGGCAGCTAAAATCCCGCCCCGGCGTCGAAACAAGGTCATCTTGCTAAAATTACTGTAATCTCTCGCTTGAGTATGGTGGACTTTATAAACACCCCGAATTGCAAAAGGAATATCATTTAGGAAGTACCTTAAAATGATTCCTTAATTCCCTATGTATTTCACATGGAGTATTAATTAACGCCCCCTAGCATCGAACCAACGACCTTTTACGACTATCTAAGGATAGCTTTTATATGTGAATTGTCCCCTTAATGGCTGTGTGAAATTTTGAACCTCTGCGCGGTTGGGAAGTGTTGTAAAAAGCGTTCGGAAATATAGTCAATGTATTTTAAACGGGAAAAATCGAGGTTACGGATCAATCTGGAATCGAACCCGTGATACATAGGCATTTGCTGATTTTTTTTGAAGTACACTTTATATGTATCTATTTGTTTAAAAAGTGTAAATGATCTAAGTGCCATATTAAGGAAGCTAGGATTTTTTAAAATTCGAATATATTTCACCTCCTGGCATCGAACCCATGACCAGTTGCACGTAAGCGATAGCATTTTTCCGTAGATATATATAGTAGCAATAGCTACATGAAATCTTATCCTTCTAGCTTAATGGGAAGTATTTTTAAAATCATTTGAAAAACGGCCCAATGCATTCTAAATGGGGAAAGTCGATTTTTGGGGCCTCCTAGAATCGAACCCATGATAGGTAGGGTCGGTTTCCCAATTTTTCCTAGGTGAGATTTAGTTGGCCATTACGTAAAAAAATCGGCGGCTCCGTGACCCCAGCGGTTTGGGCCTGACTTTAATATCCTATATATATATATCTGTATATATATATATCCCCCCGAAGCGTCTATATATAATAGATATATATATCCCCCCGAAGCGTCTATATATAATAGATATATATATCCCCCCAAAGCGTCTATATGTATAGATACGAGTAAAGGTGCGCTTGCTTACAGCAAGCAATGTAATTACGTATCTTTTAAAAAAATGTAAGATTTTCCGAAATATATTCTGAAAGGCCATTCTAAACATAACGTAATTGACATTTTCGCAGCGAGCATTGCATTGATTTCGATTTCCCAAGCATATCTTACTGCAGCATTATCACCGCCCTGGCGTCGAACTAAGGCATTCCAACGAATTATACTCTCATTATTGGTTTGAGTATGATTGACTTTATAAATATTCAGAATATCAAAAGGAAAACATTCAGGAAGTACCTCAAAATGTGTCCTAAATTCCCTATGTATTTCAAATGGAGATATAGTTAACACCCCCTAGCATCGAACCAACGACCATTTACGACAATCTTAGGGATGCGTTTATTTGAAAATAGTCCCTTCTATGGCTGTGTGAAATTTTGAACCTCTGCGTGGTTGGGAAGTGTTATAAAAAGCATTCGGAAATATGGCTAATGTATTTTAAACAGGAAAAATCGAGATTACGGGTCGCATATATATATATATATATATATATATATATATATATATATATATATATATATATATATATATATACATATACATATATACATATACATAAACATATATATATATACATATACATATATATATATACATATACATACATATATACATATACATAAACATATATATATACATATACATATATATATACATATACATAAACATACATATATATACATATACATATATATATACATATACATACATATACATACATATACATACATATATATATATATACATATACATACATATACATACATATTGTCGCGGTTGTCGCCTGACGCCCCCGTGCTGCATCCTGGCGGCAGGGTTAGAGACCCGGGGGCAAGGGTAACGGGACAGTGACGAGAGCCGGGACAGTGAGAACAGTAAGAGTGACGAGAGAGACAAGAAAAGTGTGTGTCGCGAGAGAGCGTGTCGACAAGCGGGAAAGTAAGGACTGAGCGCGGGAGGCGTGAGAAGGTCCTTAGTGCTTGTGCGTGCGACACATAATTTGGTGTCAGAGGCGGGATTGGGCCGGCATCACGCTCGTGAAATTTGTCACTGTTTTTTTTGTGTTGTTCGTTTTGTGCGTTTTTTTTTAATTCTCAATCGAGAGGACATTGCGAAGGCGTGTTCGGCACGTGTGGCTTCGTTCGGAAGAATCGTTATCCGCGAAAATCCATTGCATCGAAAATTATCTGGAGTGTTGCGTGCGTTTTTTTTTCCCGTATTTTCTAGTTTTTTATCGTTTTTGGCCCTACATTTCGTAGTCCACGTTTTTTTTTCCGTTTCGCGCGCTTTCCCTTGAGCGTCCTTCCAGGGTCGTTAACCTCAAGCAGGGTTTGGGACGCGCAATGGAGGAAGTGGGGGCGGACGTCTGGTTGCTTATGCAAGCAATGAGGGAGTTGGTTCGGACCCTTAAGCCGCCCGCTCCTGCGTCGGCAGCACCTCCACCGCTGAGTTGGACCAGCGTGGTCGGCATTCCCTCTTTTTCGGGGAGTCCGCATGAAGACGTGGATAAGTGGATCAGGAAAATCGAGAGTGTTGGCTACCTTGCGGGTTGGGGTCCGGGAGAGAAGCTCCGGGCAGCCGTTTATAGGCTGATTGGAACTGCCAAATCCTGGCAGAAAACGCTAGGAATCGCGTTAATCGGCGACTGGGACCAGTGGTCGGCGGGCATCAGGAAAGCGTTCGAGACGCGGCTTGCATTTGAGGCTCGTATGAAGAAAGAGATGGAGACGAAGAGGCTGAACCAGGAGGAAGTCGAGGGAAAAGAAGATGAAGATAAGAATGAGCCGACCATAGATGAGGAGGAACTGCCTACAAAGGAGAAAGAAAAGGAGAAAAGGAAAGTGGACGATGATATCGAAGATCCGACAAAGGAAGTAGAAAATGTAACTATTGATAAGGATGATAAGAATGGCAAAGAGGAGAAGGAAGCCAAGAAACCTAAGGCTGAGATTAGTGATGAGGAAGTGAAAGTCAGCTCCGAGAAACCTGCAGCCCAAAAGAAGAAGGAAGATAATGACGATGATGAAGATCTTGATAAGTTGCTGGCAGAACTACCCGTAGAATACTCAGGTGGTGCGAAGGAGGAAGCAACAGAAGGGGCTGAAAAAGAACATAAAGTTGAGATGGAAGAAAAGAAGAGTAAAGCAAAAAGAGTGAAGGAGACAAAAGAAGCAGAGAAAGAAGAAAAAGAGGCAGGGGACGAAGAGGAAGCTGCTGAGGAGACTAGTACCGTCAAAACTGCTGCACAGAAGAAGAAGGAGAAGAAAGAGAGAGGGAAACAAAAGAAACTGGCTCTTAAGAAACGTGAGAATGCCAAGAAGGCAGCGACAGAGGAGACATTGGAAGGTAAAGCCGATACAGAAACTATGGCTGCAGCACCATCAGTTAAGGTTGCAGAAAAAGCCCCTGTAGAGAAGGCAAAGGGAGCAAAAGATGCGAAAGAAGATAGACAAGAGAAAGAAGAACCAGCAGAGGAAGAGGGTGCTGATGAGAAGGTTGAAAAGACCGAAGAGTCATCGAAAGCCGAAGGTGGGGACGGCTCCGGAGGCGCTGAGTCTCCGAAGGAAAATGGAGATGAAAAAGCAAGGATGTCTGCAGAGAATAGAGACTCTGAAGAAACCACCGCTAGCACCAAGAGGAAATCTGTTGGTGATGGAGATGCAGCTGAAGGTGATAAGGATGAAAATGGCAAAGAGGACTTGGGGGAGGATGAAGATGGTAAAGAAGAGGACTTGGACGAGGATGAAAATGGCCAAGAAGAGGACTTGGACGAGGATGAAAATGGCAAAGAAGATGACTTGGACGAGGAGGAAAATGGCAAAGAAGAGGCCTTGGAGGAGCATGAGAACGGGGGAAAGCGCAGGCGGAGAGAACAGAGATCGGGCTCCGTCCAGCGGCAAGAGCTTCTGCAGATCATTCATGCCTCTAGCGGAAGACATTGCAACCAAGAAGGCAGGCACCACTATCGCGTCGGTTCAAATGATGCGTCCCCTCAGACCAAGCACCGATCTGAGCATAGACAGCAGAGACCTCCCTATCACCATCCTCAGACCCTGGGTTACACCGAATACGGCAGAAACCACTACCCCGACTCTGCAGGCTACGAGCCGTGTACCATGGGAGAAAACAAGGGAACCGGAATGAGGTCGACCCATCACCATCGGAGGTCCTCGCAGCACCAGCAGCCTACTGATAAGTTCCAGAGTGGAGGAAGGACGTGCCCAAGAGGTGACAACAGAGGCCGCTCATGTCCTGCATCGTGCCAAGCCAACCATAGGGTAAGCGGGATGCCGCGGATGCAAGGACACCACCACAGATCGCGCTCTTATGACCTATCGTGGCCCATCCCTTACCATATACGAGGCCGGTGGACAGGGGAGGAGTGGATGGAAACGAGAAGGAGATGCGATGGAGTGGACGCTGACGGCGACGGAGATAAGGAGGATAAAGATGGAGGCGAAGAAGAAAAAGGCGGTTGGCAGCAGCAGGAGCAGAGACCTAGGAGTACCAGGGATGACAATCGTGCGATAGTACCACTCGGGACGAGTGGTGCGTCAGGAGAGGCCGAGTGTCGCGGTTGTCGCCTGACGCCCCCGTGCTGCATCCTGGCGGCAGGGTTAGAGACCCGGGGGCAAGGGTAACGGGACAGTGACGAGAGCCGGGACAGTGAGAACAGTAAGAGTGACGAGAGAGACAAGAAAAGTGTGTGTCGCGAGAGAGCGTGTCGACAAGCGGGAAAGTAAGGACTGAGCGCGGGAGGCGTGAGAAGGTCCTTAGTGCTTGTGCGTGCGACAATATACATTATATATATATATATATATATATATATATATATATATATATATATATATATATATATATATATATATATATATATATATATATATATATATATATTATATATATATATATTTATCTTTCTTTCTAGAATATCTGTAATTTTTCTTATCTGAATAAATAAATTTTTTAAAGTCAAAATACACTTACCAGAAGGGTAATAAGTGGAGTCAAAGCAGCACTTAAGCGTGCACACATGCTGCCCACTCCTATAGCAGTGTTCCTTACAACCGTAGGAAATAATTCGGCAGTATAATTGTAAATAATGGCAAAAGATCCAGCTATCAGAAATTTCCCAACCATGACAATAGTAGTTGCTGATATACTCCCAGCAGTTGTATCTGAAAATGGGCATCATAAGAACTTTCTCTAAAATACTTGAAGGTTATCTACCCAGAATTTTTTTAAAATTGAAGTACTGGATATTAGTAATGTGTAAAATTAAAGACATTTTTTGCACATTTGAAAGTTTGATTTTCTATACATTTCTTAAGCAGCAATTTTCACATCCAGGATTTGAACTAAGCACATTAAATGCGAAACTTTTTATATGTCATTCCCACAAGTATTGTTAATATATAGTATTCAATGGATAGTATAAAGTCTACTGAAATATCCTAATTGGATATTTTGAGCCTTTCATAACTGATTTAATTTTTACCTTGTCATATCATTAAGCTATGTATATCATTTATAATTTCCATACAATTAAAGCAAGTAAATTTTTTCACATCAATGGATTGTATAATTTCAGTTAACATTGCAGCAATGAGTTTTTACACTTATCTCTATGTAACTATCATATACAGCTTTACTTTTAAATTAATTTCCAACCTAGATACTCCAATTCAAGTAAAAAATTACTTTACTATAAGTTTTTTAACTTAATCGAGGAGATAGAAAAAATACTTGTTAAAGATTATGTCAGTAGTATATAAATCATATAAATTTAGATTATGGAGTTTAAAAGTGATACTATCTTTCATAAAAAGATAAACTAGATTCATTTTTACTACATTGACAGGGACATCAAATTTTATTACTTACCTAGAGGGATATTTGCAGCAATAATACACGCAATTCCACCCAATACCATGAGGGAACTGATCAAAGAACGCCTTCCTGTCCTGTCCATCAAAAAGACTATAGTTGCATAACTAGGCCATTCCACCAGACCAACAAGAAAGAGAACCAAAAATGGATTTCCAAAAAGCTTCCCAGTATTCAATGAAAGTCCATAGTACACCAAGCTGTTAGCAAACCTATAAAATATCTAAATGTATATATAATTTTCAGGTATATCTTAATTAATGATTATGGAAAGGTAATGGAAAATACATGATGGAATATTAAAAATATCCCAGGTAATAGTATGAGAATTGTGGGATTGAATTTGAAGATCATTATGCAGATTATTAAAGATGCTGAAAGTAAATATAGATCTATCTATAGTCTGTTCCACTTTTCTAGGCAGTACGGGGCTTATGGAGAAATCGAATAGCCTCGTACGCCAGGTCATTTTTCCGGAATATCCGCGATATCCACAAAATTTGCCTTCGCAACGGATGAAATTAAGATTTTCAACTTAGTTTGGTGGATTTTTTTCCAGTTTTTTGGTGAAATTTGGACAAGGAAGGATGGTTCTATATATTGACGGAGTTTTTTCAACATTTAAACAAAAGAAATAAATTTTACAGCGGAATTTAAAAAAAATGGTCACCTTACCAGCCGTGAACAATACTAAAACTGCCATTTCTCTCATCCTATCTAACGTGAAGTGCTAGTTTTTTCATAGATTACTCATTATACCTTATGAATACATAAAAGTCGAATTGTATTAATTTTTGAGTGATTATATTTTAGTAAAAAATAATTTAAGTGGAACGCAACCTCCGAAAAATTGGATCGTGCAGTCAAATTTATACATCGCCTAAAAATTTTTTGTTTCTTACGTTACGAAAAACTTGTCACGAGAGAAATTGAGATAAATGTTGTTATTTTCATTTACAGGTTATTCTGAGTCGATATCTTGAATAGAACTTTAGTTTTTGAATTTTATAACCGAGAGCGGGTCCGGATCAATCCGAATTACGCTTACGGGTCTATTAGTCTCGAACAAAAAGTAACAATGATTAGCAATCGGAGCGCTAAATCAATTACTCCCTCGGTTATAAAATTCAAAAACTAAAGTTCTATTCAAGATATCGACTCAGAATAACCTGTAAATGAAAATAACAACATTTATCTCAATTTCTCTCGCGACAAGTTTTTCGTAACGTAAGAAACAAAAAATTTTTAGGCGATGTATAAATTTGACTGCACGATCCAATTTTTCGGAGGTTGCGTTCCACTTAAATTATTTTTTACTAAAATTTTATCGGTCAAAGATTAATATAAGTCGACTTTTATGTATTCATAAGGTATAAAGAGTAATCTATGAAAAAACTAGCACTTTACGTTAGATAGAATGAGAGAAATGGCAGTTTTAGTATTGTTCACGGCTGGTAAGGTGACCATTTTTTTTAAATTCCGCTGTAAAATTTATTTCTTTTGTTTAAATGTTGAAAAAACTCCGTCAATATATAGAACCATCCTTCCTTGTCCAAATTTCACCAAAAAACTGGAAAAAAATCCACCAAACTTAGTTGAATATCTTAATTTCATCCGTAGAAGTAACTCAAAAATAATTAACTGACTCCTTTTGGGAGGCTAGGTTGCTCGCTTATGGGAATTTACGTGCATTTATTTCCCCATAAGCCTCCGTACTGCCAGCTTTTGTGGAACGGACTATAACACTACTTGTCACCATGCAAGTTCTCAGAATATTTTTAAATAAATATACACCTATCAAGTTGGCAGGCCAGTTTTTAAACAAAAATGCCTCACGGTGAAAAATCAACTTTCTATATAAAATAATGTAATAAGGGACCAATATGTAATTTTTTTAACAATTCCATTAGTTGACTAAAAATAAATATGGAATTTTATGAAAAAGCCTTAAGTCATAAATTAAGAATAGCATTCAGTAATGCATAAAAAAGATAAAAGGTTTGAGTGCGAAACTATTTTTGTCATATTGTTGTAATTGTCTAAACTCTGGCGACTCCTCAGTGCCATCTGCACCTCACCACCTGCAAGGTATAACTTAGAGACAAGGCCTTAGAATTTGTCGATGGTGATTGAGTTATGTGTCCATCCATTGTGGGATTCGAGGAAGGGCACACCTGGAGTAGAAAGAACAACGGCTTGCTCCTGTTTATAAGGGGTATGTTCCAAGGAATAGGGACCTAATTCCTTCTTTGGCAGACTCTCACCTTGCCTCATCCTGACCAAAGACCGCACTCCGTTCTTTTATCTAACATCTTTGTACCATGTCGCCTAATAAACCAATGGTAGCGAAGCCGTACGTACAACTTCATTTTACGCTCCCCGAAGTCGCAGCAAGGAAGCCGAGACATAGATGCTGGCAGGAGCAAACACTATGACAATATAATAGGATACAAAATCTAGTTTTTTGCACAGTTCAACTCAGATAATTCAAAACTTTAATAGTGGGTGAACGTAACAGAGCTCTGTGTACATCTATAAATATACATAAATAAACTATAAAAGTAAATTAAATGGTTTAAGATATTTGTAATAAGGTATTTAAAAAATTCTAATACACCACTGAACAGGGTTTTTATTTCCAAGCTCATCTTACTGCTCCTGAATCTCTGAGGTATCAAAGATAATGCACATTGCTCCATTGTGAAGCCAACACACAACATCATTATAAACAGCAAGTCAGGTGAATATTTACATCAGACAAAATGAAGTTGGTATCATTTTCTTTCTGTAGCCAAAATCTATTTCTTTCCCAATTGTGAGGCATTATCTTACCTTTTTATGCTTTTGCATTAATCTATAGCATCATTCACAATCCTTTCATAGAAATTCCAGACTTCCTCTTAAATTGCCCTTCTGATTGACTAGTAAAGATTGATTTACTTTCTCTTCATCATTTTAATTGGAAACATAAAGCATATAATAATAATATTTCCTCGGAAAAAATTGAAAACCGACCCTACCTATCATGGGTTCCATTCTAGAAGGCCCCAAAAATCAATTTTCCCCATTAAGAATGCATGCGTTTTTCAAGTAATTTTAAAAATACTTCCCATTAAGCTAGAAAGATAAGCTATTGCCAATATACATATCTACGGAAAAATGTAACATTTTACGCACAACTGGTCATGGGTTCAATGCCAGGAGGTGAAATATTTTCTAATTTTGAAAAATCATAGCTCTCTTAATATGAAACTTAGATCAATCAAACTTTTTACACATATAGATACGTTCATAATATACTGCGAAAAAAATCAACACTTGCCTATTGTCGCATGTGGCAATGCTAGCACGTTATCTAGTGCCTACATCCGGTGGCTGATAGTGGCCAAAGGTGACGATGAAGCATCACGGGTCAGACAACAGCACTTGGTGATAGCATGGTTGGACCCTGACCCGATAAGAGGAGGAGCGTTAAAAACTAGACTAGGAGGGTGATTTTGGGCAGTTGGGAAGCGGAGTCTGTAAGGAGCAGTTGGGAAGTGTGGCTGCATTCAATAAATCCTATCTCTTTATTCTCCAAAGGCTCTTATTATTCTTCCTTGAGACAAAAGTAACCCTATCCCATAGAGGCAGCCGCTCGTCTCTCTGGAATATTTGTCGTTAACATCCAAACGCAGACGTCGGGATGCGACACTATGAGTCACGGGTTCGATTCCAGAGCGCCCCATAATCTCATTTTTTCTCATAAGGAATACATTGACCGTATTTCCGAAAGCTTTTTATGACACTTCCCAACCACGCACGTGTTCAAAATCTCATACATTCATAAAATGGACCATTCTCACATAAAAGCGTCCCTAAGATTGCCGTAAATGGTCGTTGGTTCGATGCTAGGGGGTGTTAACTTGAATTTCATTAGTAATGCATAGGGAATTCAGGACTCATTTTGAGGTACTTCCTTAAGGTATTTCCATTTGAAATTTGGAGTGTTTATGAAGATAGTCTAACATAAGCGAAAGATGACAGTGATTTTTGTAGGATGGTCTTGGTTCGACGCTGGAGCGGGAATAATTCTGCCGTAAGAAATGCATGGGAAATCGAATTCAGTGCATCATCAGCTGTGTTAATATCCTTTAGTTTATGTTTAGCAATGTTTGAGCAGAGTAATCCTCCGAAAAATCTTATTTCTCATTTAAGATATATTAGAGCATTGCTTGCTGTTAGCAAGCCCACCTTTACTCGTATATATATGTTATATCCCCCAAAGCGTCTATATATAATAGATAAGCAATATCTACATGAAATCTTATCCTTCTGGCTCAATGGGAAGTATTTTTTAAAAATTTTTGAAAAATGGCCCCATGCATTCTTACGGGTGAAAGTCGATTTTTGGGGCCTCCTAGAATCAAATCCATGATAGGTATGGTCGGTTTTCGATTTTGTCATTTTAGTTTTAAATTCTCTTACATTTTGACTTCATTGAGTCTAGTGATACATACATGCAAAAAATAGTTCCTGAAATTGAGAAAATTAATATTACCTACCAGTTTAAGCAAACATTGATAGTTTTTCTGCGAAGATTTGGTGTTCGTAGAAGATCAAACAATCCTGCTGTAGTTCTTGTTGACTGGTCTAAACCACTGCATGCACTCTTGTTTTCACTCACTCTTCCCTTTGAGACATAGTGGGCAACATCAAATGAAGCTTCCAATTTGTTTTCCTTAAGGGCCTTTTCAACAATAGCAACTGCTTCTCTTGTGCGTCCTTGACTCCATAGCCATCTAGGAGATTCATCAATCAACCTGAAAATTTGTTGGATAACTTTTGATATTCAATATTGTAATCCCTCTCATTGATATTACAGACAAATTCATCAATGAAACTATTTTGCATACTGACATGCATGGATCAACATCATCCGCAACTATGGTATAATAAGAAATGATAATTAGTTACTATGTTCAAATTCCAATTTATTTCACCCAGGGATGTATAAAAAGTATAGGCATAATCAGAGTAAAATATAAAATTACATTCAGGTATTAAAAACAAACAAAATATTTACAATACAATTATAAATATAGAAGTTAAATATATAATAATGTTATTTAAAAATATACCAATCAAATGCATCAAGAATTTATAACTAGACAGAAAATATTACAAAACATCATTAAGATATTCATGAATATAGTAGTTGGCCTTATGAATCAGTATGTTTATGACCTGACATTAAAAGAGTTAAAAGAAGAGCTGTTGTTAACTTATTTGGAAGTTTTAAATGAATATGTGAGATGAAGTGTTTAGGGGCTTTGGCAGAAAGTGACAGTTTTCATGAAAATGGAAATTGCTATTCTGGTTTTTATAGTGTCTGTGTACACCTTAGTTGAAAGGAAAAGATTGATATTGTTCCTTGGAAACATGAGGCAAGATAGGATGTAAAGACAAGAAAGAATTATAAAGATTGAAAACATGGGCATCTGGGTGTTCTGCAGGAAAAATTCAGGAATGCTTAAATGGCTCTCATCTGCGCTGAGAAGGCTCTACTGGCTACTGATGAGCAACCCCAGAAGATGATTCCACAAGCCAAGTGGAAATAAATATTGGCATAGTAAACAATGATTGATTCATGAGAAACTAAGTTGACTAATTTACAAATGAGATAATTATGGAGGGAAATTTTTAAAGTGAGCTAGTTAAAATGGTTACAAAAATCGAGAACATCAGAGACAGATACATTGAGGAATTTAACAGAGTATCAACTGAGAATATAATTGTTGTTTATTTACAGAAGAGGGAAGGTATTAGGAGGAGAAATTTTAGTATGACAAAGAACAAAGATATCTCTCATTTATTATTAAGCTTATTGTCATAGCACCATTTATCCATTGCATTAATTGAATGGCTTGCATTCAGAAATAAATTATCAATATTTTTTGAACAGTTAACAGTAAAAGTAGCGTGGGCATAAAGAATGACATTTATATTGCATAGGGAATTTTTTAGATCATTGATAAAGAAAAGGAGACCTAAAATTGATCATTTGGGAACTGCAGAAGTTATAGAGAGAGGCTTTGAGTATATATTATGTCCAACATTTGCAGTCAGATTAGGAATTTTGACCATTTGCTTATAACTAATTAAAAAGGATGTGATCCATTTATATTTAAAATGTTTTTCATGTACAATATTTCATATTATGGTATAAAATACTTGGTTAAGGACAATATAGGTCTAAAAGAAGGGCAATAGAATTTTTTAGAACTGTGATTTTTAAACAACTCTATTCTTATTTTGAATACAACAGTCTATTTTCTCTTTAGGTTTCATTCAAATCGAATATCTGTTTCTAACATAGTGAAACAAGTTTTGAGAGGATTTGAAAATCGGAATCTTCTGTTACTTACCAAAAGCCTACCACTGTGTGCCTCACCATTGAAAAGCTATTAAAAACACAATGGTATATATGGAAGAGTTTTTAATGTAATCAAGACATACCTATCAGAGAGAAAGCAACTTTAAGAACTAAATGATAAAAAATTTAACATTTCGTGCATTGATCAGGGTGTTCCTCAACACCTCATTACTATTTCTGGTTGTGTAAGTAAATTGTTCCATAGTAATTGCAGTTATCAAGCTGTCCAGGGGTTATTACAGGAATTAGATCAAGTGCTTCTGATGAATTATATACAGCGATCTTATTTTCCACCTCACGAATAAAGCACCTGTATTTTGTAGATTAGCTTTTAACTCAATTATTCTGTTATTAATTAATGAAATCTAAATTCTTTTTTTTATTTTAAAATATTTGCAGCAAATAAGTAAAAATTATCAAAAACTCCTGAGGAGTTAAAGATATAAGATAAACAATAAAATTAACGTGTAGGTTATAAAATTAAGAAAGTTTCTTTATGAAAAGAAACTACTTTTTTAATGACTATTTTTCATAAAAATTAGTTCGGGTAAACTGAAATTAGTGATAATTATGCTGTAAGGTCATAAGTGGCAATTAAGATATTGTATAAACATCTTGGAAGTATGACCACATGCAAGAGATCATAGATCATGAAAAAGAAATACGGCAGTTTCTTCAACCCATAATGGTTACATTTGGCTTCTTGTAAAAATTCTTCTTCTAGATTTATGGTAGAACTAAATGATATGTGTTGTGTGTCAATAAGGGTGTTCCTCAAGACTCCATTCCTGGGTCTTCACTATTTCTGGTTACGATCAATGGTCTGTGCTCAAACGTTTCTATTGATCTCATCATGTAAGCAATTGTGATCCCTCTGCCACCAACTCTACCTTTCTAGAAGAAGCCCAAATATAGTTTAGTGCAAATGGACTTCCATTAAACCCTGAGAAAACAAAACAATTGGTATGCAGTTTTTGTGATTTTAACTGTCACATTAAGTTAGTTATAAACTACTAGGCTTACAAATAGATCATAAACTTGATTGGGATAAACACATTGAATTACTTAGTGGCAAGCTCTCCAATCGGCTATTTGCCACTTTGCCTGAAGATGGCCACAAAGAATGTGGCCAAAACGTCGGCTGTAGCCAAAGCTTGCACCCGGATGGAAACCCACGAAATATTTCTTCAGCAGTTACACCAGGAAAGACAGAGATCAGTTTTGACAATATTTTTTACCATACCATGGAGAGATTAATTGAGACAAATAATGATTATTATTATGATGTTAATTTTTGAATGTTGAACTCACCACCAATGTCCAATGAGCAGTAGCCCATGCAAACCATAAACTATCTGGAGTATTTGTCTATCTGCAATCAGAAAGCCCCAGAATGCATCCAACATCACACCCACAGCGAATGCAGCTTGGAATGCAACACCACATATAGTTCTCTTTGTAGGACCAACTATCTCCATTGCTGTAAAGTGATTTCAGTTATTTAATTTTATTTAACTTCTGCTGAAGCATTGTGCATTATCAGATTGGCCTAGGTAGCAGGGTGGTTGCATAATTTCCATCACATCTTCCTTTACAAACTGATAGGGTCCCTGACAGACCTGATTCTGAGAGGCACTATTACCTTTCTGGAAAGTGGTTGAGTAGCCCAGAGTATACTGACTTCATGCATACTACATTTTCTTCTTCCAGATGAAGAGATTTTTGTTTTCGAGATTTTACAATCATATATATCATTAACTAGTGCTCACCAAAATACAAATGAGATAATTATATTCATATTTAAGATTTTGATTGTGATTATTGTTAAAATTCTTATGAATAATTAATTACATCTTAAGATGAAAAAATTTTGAGCAATGAACAACTAACAGAAATTTTGATAACATATCCATGACATAGATTAATTCTAAACAAAAAATTATTGATACTTACTCAATACAAATCCTGTGATGTAAGAACCTGCAGATCCAAATATTCCATAGAGGTATCTTATAAAAAGGAATGAATAGTATTCAGGTATAAATGCAACAATCAATCCAAGGATCAGTTGGAGCACTGCAGATACATAGAATATAGTTTTCCTTCCAAATCTGTTAAAGGAATAAGATCAGAATATTGACAGCATATTACTACTCTTAATTACCGAAAATAGCATGGGTGGTGATGAAAGACAATGATTAATAATTTTCCGTCTAGATATTATGGAACTGATTAGTCTTACTTAATTAGGAGTAATAATATACATTTAAGGTATATTTTTGCATCCATCAATTAATTGCATACACAGACACTAGAGTACAATATTAGACAATGAATCATCGTAATCTACTAACAACCATGGAGGGAAGAATAAATTTAAAAAAGAAACAGGAACATATCAATCAAGGAGAAATCTTTTTTGGCATTCTTTCGTTTATCAAATATTATAATAGTGCAATGGCTGAAGCCTGGTTGGCAGTTAAAAGGCAATTTTAGCATTGGCAGTAAGATAGATATCTTTTTTAGTTCAGCCACTTCATTTCCATTCTTTAGCCAATAACAGTCATTCACTATCGTATCAGCAGTCCACTGAAATAATTATTAACATTTTATGGATAAAAATTTTTCATGGTAATAATAATAATTTAAGTTGAACTAAATCTACAACCCTTGAATTAAGAAGTTTTCATTGCATACATTTAGTTTTTATGATATCTATTACCACAGCAGAATCAATTATTCTTTTCATCTCATCATCCCCCTTCTCATTCTATAAAAACTAGTATTCTCATACTCACTTATCTGCCATGCTTCCCAAGACGATGGCACCTGTAAAAACTCCAAACATGTATGCAGACTGTGCAACTGCACCCATCCATCTCCTAGAGCATACCATATCCCACTGAATAGGAAGAAAATTATTTAGCACTTCTTGCATATCTCCTATCAAGTATAGTAAAAGTATCTTCAGAAAACAAGTGACCCTATTATATTACTTCATTTAAGTATCAATACATCTATATTAATGATTATTGGAGGTCTCTCAGTTAAGACAATTTAAATTATTTAAATAGAAACAGAATGAATCAGTAGAAGTGCAAGTGAAAAACTATACTTCTATTGATAAAGGAACCAAAGGTAGCAGTAGAACAAACTCTTAGTTTCTCTACAACGGAAATAAAATACATAAATGTGTGTCTTTTCGAAAGATTATTCTTCTCAATCATTGCTTAAAGTAAACTAAAGGACATTATCGCAGCATAGATTGCATTGAAATCTATTTCCAATTTATTTCTTACCCAAGAATTTTTCTCCACTTGGACCTCTTAAGAATCCAAAACTAACAACCTTAGCTCTAAAATTATTTCAACATTCACATGACTGTCATCGTCTGTATATATATTTCAAATTTCAAATTTTGGGAATAATGCTGCCATATGAAATGCAGGGGAATTCAATGCAATGTATGCTACAGAAATATCCTAAAAATATGCTAAGCAATGTTTGCGCTGAAAAATCTTTTGAAAAACCTTATTTTTTTATCATTATATATATATATAATTAACTTTAGTTTATGTTTACCAATGTTTGAGTAGAGTAATCTTCCGAAAAATCATATTTATCATTAAAAATATATTATAGCATTGCTTGATGTAAGGGAACACACCTCTACTCGTATATCATAGAAGTAAAGGTGCACTTCCTGACAGTAGAAATCGGAAAATTTATCTTTTAATATAATATAATTTTAATATAAGATTTGTCGATAGATTATTATGATAATTCATGCTAAACAAACTCTATGACATTATCGCAACGTACATTTCATTGAATTCGATATCACATGCGTTTCTTACCCCATAATTATTCCCGACCCAGCGTCGAACCAAGGACATTCCGCGGGAAATGATTCAAGAATTTCCTTCTGTATGATTGTCTTTATAAACACTGCAATTCTCAAAAGGAAATTCATTCAGGAAAGACCTCAAAAGGAGTTCCTATTTCCTTATGTATTTCTTATGAAGATGTAGTAAACGCCCCCTAGCATCGAACCAACGACCATTTACGACAATCTTAGGGATGCGTTTATTTGAAAATAGTCCCTTCTATGGCTGAGTGAAATTTTGAACCTCTAGGCGGTTGGGAAGTGTCATAAAAAGCTTTCGGAAATATGGAAAATGTATTTCTTATGCGGAAAATCGAGATTACGGGTCGCTCTGGAATCGAACCTATGGTAGATAGGAAACTGCTGATTTTTTCCCAAGTACATTTTGTAAGTATCTGTAGAAAGTTTGAATCATCTAAATTTAACATATTTAGAGAGCTACGATTTTTCAAAATTTGAAAATATTTCACCTCCTGGCATCGAACCCATGACCGATTGTACGTAAACAATAGTATGTTTCCGTAGATTTATATAATAGCAATAGTTACACGAAATCTTATCCTTCTAGCTTAATGAGAAGTATTTTTTTAAATTATTTGAAAAACTGCCCATGCATTCTAAATGGGGAAAGTCGATTTTTGGGGCCTCCTAGAATCGAACCCATGATAGGTAGAGTGGATTTCCGAATTTTTCCTGAGTGAGATTTAGTGGGCCATTACGTAAAAAAATCGGCGGCTCCGTGGCCCGAGCGGTTTGGGCCTGACATTAACCCTTTCGAGACGAATGCCGGGAAAACCCGTCGGAAATTTTCCAGGCTCAGAATACGAATGCCGGATTTTTCCGTCGGCAGTACATATCGTGCAAGGGTGCTGATGCAAAGGATTATGGTTTATAGTCTAACCATTTCGACCTTTTTCTAGGGAGTTTCAGACCTTTTTCCTTAAAGGAAACCTTGCCTCGGGGGTAATTAAGCCCTTTTCCCAGCATGGTGCCGCTGCAAATTAATTTTTATTGCAATAGTTTTGCTAAATATTTAAATTAAGAAATAATTGTTTATATTGCCTTGGAAAAGAAAACCTTGTAATTTGACGACTTTGTACAATTTTTAAACGAAATTTTATCGCAAATAATAAGGTAGTTAATGAGTAACTCAATTTCATCATTATTATTTAGGTTTCACGCTATATAGCTTAAAATTGGCGTTAGAATTTCGTTTAAAATTACTACATAGTCAACGAAATGCAAAATTTTAATATTCATTTGCAATATTTGCAAGTAGTCCTACAAAAGCTATACGAAAATAATACTGTATTAATAATGGTCAGTATTCAAAGCAATGCTGTAAAAGAGAAAGTGGATTACCCGCGGACAGTGTTCATAATTGCCGTTGCTGAGGATAGGCTATGGCACCCCGCTGGGAAAGGGGTACGCTCTATACCTGGCAAATTCAGAGTACCGAAAACGCTCCGTATCACAGGGAAGATTTTCAGAAAATGTCTCCGTCTCGAAAGGGTTAATATCCTATATATATATATATGTTACGAGTAAAGGTGCGCTTGCTTACAGCAAGCAATGCAATAATTTATCTTTAGTGAATAATAAAATTTTCGAAAGATTACTCTGCTCAAATGTTGCTAAACATTAAGTAAAGGGCATTAACGCAGCTGAAGATGCACTGAAAACGATTTCCGATGCATTTCTTTCGGCAGCTATTATCCAGCCCCGGCGTCGAACCAAGGTAATCCTGCTAAAATTACTGTAATCTTTTGCTTGAGTATGGTGGACTTTATAAACACCCCGAATTACAAAAGGAAATTCATTCAGGAAGTACCTTAAAATGAGTCCTAAATTCCCTCTGTATTTCACATGGAGTATTAATTAACGCCCCCTAGCATCGAACCAACGACCTTTTACGATAATCTTTGGATAGCTTTTATATGAGAACTGTACCCTTAATGGCTGTGTGAAATTTTGAACCTCTGCGCGATTGGGAAGTGTTGAAAAAAGCATTTGGAAATATGGCCAATGTATTTTAAACGGGAAAAACCGAGATTACGGGTCGCTCTGGAATCGAACCCGTGACACATAGGCAAATGCTGATTTTTTTCCAATTACATTTTGTTAGTATCTATACGTGTTGAACGTTTGAATGGTCTATGTACGATATTAAGAGAGCTAAGATTTTTTAAAATTCAAAAATATTTCACCTCCTGGCATCGAACCAAGGACCGATTGTGCATAAAATATTGCATTTTTCCGTAGACATATATATTAGCAATAGCTACATGAAATATTATTCTTTTACCTCAATGGGAAGTATTTTTAAAATCATTTGAAAAACGGCCCCATGCATTCTTAACGGGGAAAATCGAGATTACGGGACGCTCTGGAATCGAACCCTAACACATAGGCAACTGTTGATTTTTTTCGATGTACACTATATACGTATCTATACGTGTAGAAAGTTTCAATGATCGAAATATCATATTAAGAGAGCTACGATTTTTCGAAATTTGAAACTTTTTCACCTCCTGGCATCGAACCCATGACTGATTGTACGTAAACAATAGCATTTTTCTGTAGATACCAATAATAGCAATAGCTCCATGAAATTTCATTGTTCTATCTCAATGGAAAGTATTTTTAAAAATTATTTGAAAATCGACCCCATGCATCCTTACGGAGGAAAGTCGATTTTTGGGGCCTCCTAGAATCGAACCCATGATAGGTAGGGTCGGTTTCCCAATTGTTCCTAGGTGAGATTTAGTTGTCCATTACGGAAAAAAATCGGCGGCTCCGTGGCCCCAGCGGTTTGGGCCTGACATTAATATCCTATATATATCTATTATATATATATCCCCCCGAAGCGTCTATATATAATAGATACGAGTAAAGGTGTGCTTGCTGACAGCAAGCAATGCAATAATTTATCTTTAGTAAAAAATAAAATTTTTCGAAAGATTACTCTGCTCAAACGTTGATGAACGTAAAGTAAAGGACATTAACGCAGCTGAAAATGCACTGAATTCGATTTCCGATGTATTTCTTTCGGCAGCATTATTCCCGCCCCGGCGTCAAACCAAGGTCATCCTGCTAAAATCACTGTAATTTTTTGCATGAGTATGGTTGACTTTATAAACACCCTGAATTTCAAAGGAAATTCGTTCAGGAAGTACCTTAAAATGAGTCCTTTACTCCCTATGCATTTCTTAGGAAGTTATTGTTAACGCCTCCTAGAATCGAACCAACGACCATTTACGGCAATCATTGGAATTCGTTTATTTGAAAATCACTGTAATGTTTCCCTTAAGTATGATTGACTTTATAAACACCCCGAATTTCAAATGGAAAATCATTCAGGAAGTACCTCAAAATGTGTCCTAAATTCCCTATGCATTTCAAATGGAGATATAGTTAACGCCCCCTAGCATCGAACCAACGATCTTTAAGGACATAATTACGGTTGCTTTAATGTAAGAATGGTCCCTTCAATGGCTGTGTGAAATTTTGAAACTCTGCGCGGTTGGGGAGTGTCATAAAAAGCTTTCGCAAATATGACCAATGCATTACTTATGACAAAAATCGAGATTACGGGACGCTCAGGAATCGAACCCGTGATACCTAGGCAAGTGTTGATTTTTTTCAAAGTACTATATATACGTATCTTTTGGTTTTGAAAGTTTGAAAAATCTATGTACGATATTAAGGGTGCTATGATTTTTTAAAATTTGAAATTATTTCACCCCCTGGCATCGAACCCATGACCAATTGTACATAAACAATAGCAATTTTCCGTAGATATATATTATAGCAATAGCTACATAGAATCTTATTTTTCTTACTTAATGGGAAGTATTTTTAAAATTATTTGAAAAACGGCCCCATGCACTCTTAATGGGGAAAATCGAGATTATTGGACACTCTGGAATCGAACCCGTGACACATAGGCAACTGTTGATTTTTCTCAAAGTACACTGCATACGTATCTATAGGTGTAAAAAGTTTGAATGATCTACTTATGATATTAAGGGAGCTACGATTTTTCAAAATTTGAAACTTTTTCACCTCCTGGCATCGAACCCATGACCAAATGTACGTAAGCATTAGCATTTTTCAGAAGATATATATTACAACAATAGCCACACGAAATCTTATTGTTCTAGCTTAATGGGAAGTATTTTTAAAAATTATTTGAAAAACGGCCCATGCATTCTAAATGGGGAAAGTCGATTTTTGGGGCCTCCTAGAATCGAACCCATGATAGGTAGAGTGGATTTCCGAATTTTTCCTAAGTGAGATTTAGTTGGCCATTACGTAAAAAAATCGGCGGCTCCGTGGCCGAAGCGGTTTGGGCCTGACATTAATATCCTATATATATATATGTTATATATATCCCCCCGAAGCGTCTATATGTATAGATATCCCCCCGAAGCGTCTATATTTATAGATAATAGATACAAGTAAAGGTGTGCTTGCTCACAGCAAGCCATCTAAAGAAATATCTTATATTAAAAAACGATTTTTTTGAAAGATTATTCTGCCCAGTCATTGCTAAACATAAACTAAAGGACATTATCGTAGCCTACAATGCATTGAATTTGATTTATCATATAATCTTTAGGTTTTGGTGGCTGTTTTGATCCCAGGCTTGATTGAATTTTTTCCCTCTTACATACTTAAATACATGGGAATTTTTTGAATAATTATCTTTAGGTATTTATTTTGGAGATTGCCATCTGTAACTTTGTGATGTAGTATTATTTCTTAAACAAGTGTAGGAAATGATTATTAACATCCAAAATTGGTTCAGCATAATGTACTAGATTCTCATGCCATAGTGCTTAAGTAACATTGATTAGAGGATGGACTTGACTGAAAATTAAAGTAACATTTTTCATTATGTAGCATCACTTGATGCATAAATAAAATTTAAGACTGCTGAAATTCAATTTTTTTTGTGAATGATGTTGATTCTGGATCAATAATGGTATAATTTTAAACATACGTATTAAATCTTGATCCTATTGCAACATAACATGCAGGTTTTTTTGTATCTAGACTTAATAAAAATGGGAGAGCCATATGGAAATTTAATGGAAAGCCAATATTTTTTTCATATAACATTTCAAAATTTAACAAAAAATATTGTTTTCATTGAAAATGAAGTGTCTACCACATAATCAATCAAATAGTCCTTACCTCTATTGCTCTAGAAGATGTATGATATGTCATATCGTAAACCCAAGAATCGCAGCTCAATAGTGATTTATTTTTCCCGTAGTAATTGCAGTTATCAGGCTGACCCGGTGCTATTACAGGAATTAGTTCAAGTGCTTCTGATGAATTATATACAGCGGTCTTATTTTCCACCTCAGGAATAAGGCACCTGTATTTTGTAGATTAGCTTTTAACTCAATTATTCTGTTATTAATTAATGAAATCTAAATTCTTTTTTTTTATTTTAAAATATTTGCAGCAAATAAGTAAAAATTATCAAGAACTCCTGAGGAGTTAAAGATATAAGATAAACAATATAATTGACATTTAGATTATAAGATTAAGAAAGTAGTTTCTTTTCATATTGAATTTGCACTCTTTTAGCCATTTTAATGTTTAACATTCAACTATACAATATTCTAGCTCAAACTACTGTATTAAAGTATACATAGTATGTTGCAAAATTAAAGTAAACTCCCCTGTGATCAGGAACTGCTGCGACAAAGACTAGGCTGAGCATATGAACCCCAGCTGTCATTCCAGCTAAAATATGTAGCAGGAATTGCTTTTGCTGATAAACTCCAAACTCACCTGTTAGAATAATTTGAAAAAGCCAATACAATCAATAAATATGAAAAATTAAACGCATCCACATCATATAAATGTTGAGAAAATTAACTATTAATTATATCTAAGCAGTATATAAGGGCCAACAATTATTTTTGACAGCAACCTGTTTTAAATTTTAATTATTATATTTAAATTATTATTATAATTAATATTATTATTATTTGCTATGGAAATTGATGCGAGTATATCTAAATGATAAGTAAATTTATTTTACTCTAAAGAATATACAGAAATAAAAAAACATTTTATGATGCTATATGAGTTTACCTTACAAATCATGTTTCTCTTCGTAACTGAAATCGCTTGCTCAGAAGAATAAGATGATACAAGGCTATATACTTATATTATACTACTATACTATATACAATATTTCTGAATATCTAAGTTGATACATAATTTTTATTTTAAAACCTCTAAATCAGATAAACTGACTATAGTCTGTTCCAAAATTCTAGTCGATATCTTTAATGGAAATTTAGTTTTTGAATTTTATACCCAAGAGAGTAATTGACCTAGCGCTCCGATTCCTAAACATTATTACTTTTTTTGCTCTAGACTTGTAGACCCATAAGCTTAATTCGCATTGATCCGGACCCGCTATCAGGTATAAAATTAAAAAACTAAAGTTCTATTCAAGATATAGACTCAGAATAACCTGTAAATGAAATTAAAATTTATCTCAATTTCTATCACGACAAGTTTTTTGTAACGTAAGAAACAAAAATTTTCAGGCACTGTATAAATTTGACTGCACGATCCATTTTTTCGGAGGTTGCGTTCCACTTAAATTATTTTTTATTAAGATATGATTACTCAAAAATTAGTATAATTCGATTTTTATGTATTCATAAGGTATAAAGAGTAATCCAAGGAAAAACTAGCATTCTGTGTTCGATATAATGAGAATTGGCAGTTTTAATGATGCTCTCCCACCGATTTGGCGGTTATTTTTTTTTTTCATTCCGATATAAAATTTATTTCTTTGTTTATAAAGATGAAAAATCTTCATCCATATGTAGAACCATCCTTTCTTATACATATTTCACCAAAACTTTGGAAAAAATCGACTCAGCTAACCTGAAAATCTTAATTTTATCCGTATAAGTACGACATAAATAATTAACTGACCACTGGGGAGAGGCAAGGCTGCTGCCTTATGGGAATTTACATGCATTTATTTCCCAATAAGCTTCCTGTACTGCCAGCTTTTGTGGAACGAACTAATGAATAAGATAACTAATGCTAAAATATTGAAATTAGATTTTTTTCCAGGAGCTTAAAATTTCTTTTATCATGAGATTCTCAGGATATGAAACTAATACCTTCCTATATAATTAAGAAACGACTTATCAGTAATATAGAAAATAATATTTTGTAAAGGTCTTGTTCCCTATTCTTCACTTAAATAAAGGAAACATCAAAGAGGAAACATTATAAAAAGATAATAGAAGCTCTAATTCAGACTTTAGAATACTTTTTCACCAATAATGTTCTATGTTTAGTCTTTCCTCTAATTTTGTTTGAAAAGAACAAATAGTTTGGTCTCCTTATTTTCCCTTTCAATTACAGTGTAACGTCTTAATCATCAAATGCCCAAACAAGGTGATCAAAATCCTCCTCCTCTCCGATTATATGTCCACATATAGATACAGTAAGTACATCGTACTTCTAGACAATGTCTACAGTAAAGAAAAAATTTCCATGATGCTACATAAGGATGCAGAAAAATTCAACAGTAAGTAGAGAGTTATACAAAATGACTGTCTTTGCCCAAATCTTCCTTTCTTTAGCATAAGACGAAAATAAATTGCACATCTATGGAGAGTACCAACTATCCATTCTTTTGCACTGTTGTTCAATCCTGTCTTTCACAAATAACGACACACCATCACTTAACACACAAGACCTAAAGAGAGATGTAATTGAATAGCTTAAGAAATAGTAAGAATTTATGTAATACTGCTGTGTATATGCACAGAATATATTTGCTCAGGACATCAGTTTACAAGGGAAAATGTGAAGATCAATGCTGTAAACAGAAGAATCAAAGTTAGCTAGTGCACCTTCTGAAAGAACGTACATATATTTAAATATGAAATGCTCATAGATGACAAGATGATGGGTCATTGAATAACAAATCCTCTCTCTGATGACCTACAAAGGAAATTTATTATATTAAATGAAAATCAAGATATAAACTATATGAAATAAAATATAAAATGTTTTCACCGACAAAGAATGGTATGTGGGGATACATAGAGGTCCATAAAATTAGAATTATAATGTTTACTACAAAGAATACTTAGAATACTAAATAGAAGAATTGTAAGCAAGATGGAAGAGAATATGACAGAACAGTTCGGGAATAGTATGGGAACAAGGAATGTGAAAGGTGTTCTTTGAATCATTAGAGAAATAGAACTCCAAAAGAGCAAAAGTTTGAGCTTATATTTTTATGGAAAAAAGGTGTTTACTGGAGGGAGAGGAGGTTGTTAGGAAGCCTGTAAATAGGTCACAAAGCATCCATAAGTGTAAGTGAATTGAAAAGAGTGACAAAGTTACTCTAAGTGTTCAAAAACCCTAATAACTACATAGAAAATATGGAATTGAGAGAAATAGAATGCATCCGATTTATAGCAATATTGTTTAATTGCAGAAGAGCTGCCAAAGTGAGGGCCATGTTAAAACAGCAGCATGATTTAGAAGATAATGGCCTCAGAATAAACCATTAGAAAGAAATATTTCAAAGACAAAAAATAAATAAATCCAAGAAGGGATGAGTGTGGATAACAAAGAGGTGATGAATACATCTATTAAATGATTAGAAGGTAGTAGAGATAAATATTTATAAACAGATGTGACAAAGGATAGGAGAAGTAAAAAGAGAAGTCTGCAGAGTGCAAATGGGAAAATAATCCATACAAAAGAGATAACTTTCAAATAGTAACATCAATTCAAACAAAGGAAATGAATGGTTAAATGCTGAGTGGAGAGTATTTGCAAATGGCTGAAAAAAATGTGAAGTGATAGGAACAGAGGAAATGACTCACAGCATGCAATTCAAAGGGGTTGAATACAGGAGAATGGTAAGATACAAAAAGAAGCAAGTCAGAAAGTTCAAGAAAGACACGAGTTCATTGAAAGTAAGCAGTGGCTAAGGCTCATATTACCTTAAGAAAGGAAGAAAAAGGTGCTTGTGGTTCAATTTAGGTAACAATGGTTGAATGGAGGATAAATTAGGAAAATTCATTAACAATATTCGATGAAAAAGATCTATAGTCTTTCATGTGTAGAACATTTATATTTAAGTTACTCAATTGTCAATTTTCAAAAATGTGAAGGATGGAGTGGGAAGCAGAGAGATTTTCCAAGATGTAGGCACTTCAGTGTTCATACTCTCTTTCTAGAAAACTTGACCCATTTCTTCCAATGTAAAAATCCTAACAATGATTACAATTTATTTTTCACACACCACTCATTCCAATTAAATCAATGAATTCACTACATTTCAATTATAAATCGCTAAGTTGAAATTGTGTTTCATAGTAACACTTAAAACTAATTGGAAACATATTGCTCTTGGAATATAAATGCTAATTACCATGCGAGGAAATGATACGATGGATACAATTCTACTATCTTAATGCATAAGAATTTGTGAAATAATAAACCCCAATTGTATTATGAAAGGATATCATAAGGTCAGAGGATAAAAGGGCTATACAATTGGCACCGGAATGCGACCACACGATGATCAATTGGGTGTCAATTATTACGTCATTATTACAGAAGAACACCATGGCAGACCGTTATAGTGTGCGAATACTTATCAAATATTCGCTTACTATTATCCTTATTGCGAGACTGGTGTGTTGGTTTGCACGCCGTTTATCTGGGAACGTTCCCGAAGATACATCGCAATCTTTAAGTTATTTCCATGTAATACATACGGAAGAAAAGAACCTCAGAAGCTGTTGTTTTCGCTTCTTTAAATGTTATTTTATTAAGTCTACCTTGATAGAAGAATAATATCATATAATATGGAACATCCAAATTGAAAGAGACTCCATATGTACAAGTTTTGTAAACTCGTCTATCATGAGATACACTAGCGAATCATCAAAAAACATTGTTTATCGTGTAAATTCATAAAATATTAACCAAAATATTATAAATAAATCCGCTTTCCAATGCCGCTTCTTCTGAATATCATTGAATGTGTTGCATAACGTGTCCAACTGTCCTCGAAAATCAGGTTTGCGCCAACTGTTGATAATGAACTGTCGATTAATTATTAAGTAATCAACCCTGTAAAAAGTGTCAGTATCGTTCCTCACTGTAAAGTCCACTCTCAAAAGAGTCTCACGTCCCTGAGTTCGAGAGAAAATTCTCGAGCTTCGGAGTGTGCCTACCTTTCAATCGACAATTACATACACTTCCGCTGTTCCCTCTTAGGACAATTTAAACGAGATACAATATAAGCGAGAATTTTTACTGAAGAGAGAGTTGACTGTTTCTTGGTTTATATTTTTTTAGATTTAGCAACTCTTTCCTTCTCGAAATGTAGTGAAAACACTACCAGATATACCTTTACGTTTGATGGGATGGTTTACTTTTGCTAAAACTGCTTCTAGTAGTCTGCTTTTGAAGGGCTCCGCTCGGAAGACTAACGCGGTCGTTGTCTATGTAGCCGATTGTGCAGCTATTTCGAACTCTCGCTCTAGTGATTTACTACAATTTCTAGTAATTCGATTAATGTGATAACCTTAAAGAAGCCTTCATGTGACGTGAAAAATGACGAAAACTTTCATCTCCTGAGATGGAAGGGAGAATTCATTCTTTCCAACAATTCCACCGGTGTGTGTGTTTTCGTCACTCAGCGTGAAGATTTTCCCGTTTAAGAAATTAAGTTGGTGTCCGTCCGGTTTTGAGAACTTTACAGTGAGGAACGATACTGACACTTTTTACAGGGTTGATTACTTAATAATTAATCGACAGTTCATTATCAACAGTTGGCGCAAACCTGATTTTCGAGGACAGTTGGACACGTTATGCAACACATTCAATGATATTCAGAAGAAGCGGCATTGGAAAGCGGATTTATTTATAATATTTTGGTTAATATTTTATGAATTTACACGATAAACAATGTTTTTTGATGATTCGCTAGTGTATCTCATGATAGACGAGTTTACAAAACTTGTACATATGGAGTCTCTTTCAATTTGGATGTTCCATATTATATGATATTATTCTTCTATCAAGGTAGACTTAATAAAATAACATTTAAAGAAGCGAAAACAACAGCTTCTGAGGTTCTTTTCTTCCGTATGTATTACATGGAAATAACTTAAAGATTGCGATGTATCTTCGGGAACGTTCCCAGATAAACGGCGTGCAAACCAACACACCAGTCTCGCAATAAGGATAATAGTAAGCGAATATTTGATAATTATTCGCTCACTATTATTAAATAGCGATTAAGTTTCGTTCAAGCTTTCAGGTTCTCCATGAATCAGAAAAATGAGTAGTTTCGTTTACGTGTAGAAATAAAACAATTTTGACCGACGTTCCAGGGTTACGTAAATTAAATTTCTAACTTATTATGGTACCGGATACTGAACCAAAAATTATCTTTCCATAAGTATCAAAGAAATGTTGCATCGTTTTAACTCCTAGAGCAGGCAGAAGAAAATTTAAGGTAACGAGTTTGAAACGAGTAACATGCGTATGGTTGTTTCTGCTGAGTTCTAAGCGGGCTCTTATAACCTCACCACGTAACTTTAAGCATTATTGAATGTATTGCAATCACGAAGAAAATTATTTTTAAATTCTCATAAGATTTATTTTCCAGTATCCTATAGCATAATAATTATGCGCAATCACGGCAGATTGAAGACGGAAAGGAGTAACTAAGCCCACATTGTAGGTGCAATGCAATTTTAAACCGATAAAATCTAAAAATAACTCTTAACGAGTGGAAATAAAACATTCGCCTTCCGCTCAAGTGATCAATACACTACTGACTTTATTACCGTCACTCACCCAGCTGTTCCATCATACGTTCCAGCTCTACATCCATTTCGACAGCCGCGTGGTCCCTCACTAAGCACCTGAGTTGAGCTCTTTACTGAAAGCGCAGCCCAAAACAATGGTGTGCGCATGCGCGAAGTTTTCTTTCTGCTATATCCGAGAAGGGATGACAGGGTAGTTTGGGATACGAAAGATTTACCTTGGTTAGAAATGAATGATGGGAAAGAGAAAGAATTAAGTGTTCCGAGTACTGAATGAACGGAATGAAGTGGGTTGCATGCGAAAAAGATATCGGAAAGGAAGTAGGAGGGAGAAAAAAAGATGAATGTATAATCGGTATGGACTGATAATTTAAATTTGTACAATAAGTTGGAAATTATAAATAATTTTATTATAAATAATTTATTTTGAAGAGAATGAAATTCACGGAAGAGATAAGGAAAAATACTGTGTGTTTGCAATATTCTTTTTGGGGCGTATCGTAAAATATTTTTATTTATAAATAGATGCCACCATAAATATTTGCACGATAAGTACATGCAACACTTCAGTTTTGTACTATTTTATCGGTTTGGGTTTTTAATATGGTTGATTCTTGATTCTCAATTATTGCGAATAAAGCTAGTGAATGAGTATCATCCCCTCCCCATCGGGTAAGTCGATAAATTAGATGATTCTACGGTTACAATCTCTTGAGAGAAAGCGCATGTAACCCTTGTACTGAAAAAAGGCCGTAAAGCAAAACCAAAGACCGATTTAAAGAACATGAATTAAATTCCTTTTTTTGTAAAGTTTTTAGAATATTATCTTTTAAGTTTCGTAATAATTTAACTTAGAGAAAATATGAAGATTACACGGAGTCTACATAGAGATAAATATGAATTGCTTGGCTACTTAGTATTTCTCAATCTAGACTTGCCAACAACGAGACAAACCAACATGCTGCCGACGAACAGATGTTATATTCTTGGACTTCAAAAAATCAGTGGACATATTATCACGTTGTACTACAGAAACTCTAATACATCAACTAGATTATAAAATTATTTTCTCTGATAGGTCACTTCTACTACAGACACAAACAAGTAGTTTTATGATGAGATGGGGTCTTTTCAGGGTAGCGTAACTAGACCGATATTCTTCCTTACAATAGAAAATTACATATTACAATAGCGTAGGCTATGTTTAGACTATTTATAGCTCTTTTAGGACCACACATTTATAAATAGAAATATTCAAAACATCAAGGATTCTTTGATATTGCAGAATGTCCTGAAAGTTTCCCAGATGATATATAATAGATTGAGAGATCAATTTTAGCAAATATTGAGTAAATCAATTAGTTGAGTCATAGTTTGAGCCGTAATACATATTTCATGAATGGCATGAAGTTAGAATTCTTTCGTAAATACAAATATTTTGTTATCGTTTTACAGCAGTAGCATATACTTTGAAACGCACCTGAGACCTGTTTGTGAAAATAGGAGATTCCAACTCCATGGAGAGGTAAGCATCCTAAGTTTCAACGCTAAGGTCCTGGGTACTTATCTGTAAGGGAGATTTGTATTTATCCTTAGTAGAGTACAATTATAGTCGAAGGACATTTGTTTTTAAGTTCCTCCGTGAAAGTAAAAACAGCGGCCGGGAAGAGTGTAACGGATGCAAGGCGTGCATAATTAAGATACGGGTGTCAGTTTAATAAGTGTGAATTTTTGTTTCACGTGAGCTGCTCGGAAAATAAAATAGAAGAAAATGTGAAAGCCAGTTCCTTGTGCAATAGTTGTATGAAGGAATACGAGGTAAGAAAGATAGCAAGGAAAAAAAGAGCTGATTGAAACGATTAGGGGATAATCGAGAGAATGTATTTCTAAAAGAGAATCTAAAAAAGTGGGAAGAAGACAAAAAAAGGTCACTGGGAAAATGGAGCAACGAAAGATATTTCATATATTGCGGAACTCAATGATTTGTTTTGCTGTAGTGAAATGAGCAATTGAGGAATATTTTTTGGGCATCGAAACGTACGAGATAGAAAAAAAGATAAAATGAAAGCGAAGGAGAACTATCCATGTGAGAAATGTCAGAAGTACTACTAAAACAAAAGAATACGTTTATAATCTTGCGTGGGACTTGTCTACGGCGGCGAAAAAATAATAAAGACAGCCGATATAGTGACAAGTGCTGCGTAATGTGAGAACATCCTGGTAAGAAACGGAGAAACCATCAGGGAAGGTATCGATTGGGTGTAACAGAGACTGGGTTTGTGAATCACAATTGCCAGGATCTGGCCAGAGACGGACTCAACAGGCGAGCAGAAAATTGGGAAATATGATGACGGCTAATGACCTATTACGATGAGCTATGTTCAGAAAACAAGAACGGAAATCGGAAGGTGAAGAGTTGCTGGGAACGGGAGCAAAAAGTAGTGACGGAGGACAGAGGTTCCATCGGAATGTCACAGGAATTGGCGATGGGCGAGCAGCCAACAGGAATTCACCACTTGTGGCTGAAAATTCTCCAGTTGGAATGCATGAGTAAAAAAGGCTATAGAATTAGGTTCACAGTAGAAATGTTCAAAGCGGATAAAATAGCTGGAATTCTCTAAGAAGAGTCTTAATAACTATAGATTTGCATTAACTGAAAAAAGGAAATCGGTGAGATTGGGACGAAAGGAAGAAAGTTGTTGACAGTATCATCGGCTTCCCGCTGACCCACTCGAGCATTGAAGTCGCCCATAATTACTTTAAAGAAGCGGTCTTCCTTCTCATTCTTAGAGCTAACAGTCCGGTAGAATGTTTTTCTTCTTCGCTGCTAGTGTTGGTGCGTAGACTTGGATGATCCGAACAGAGTGATGCTTGTTAATCTTGAGTACTAGACTCTCATTACTACTCAATCAGATACACTTGCATTTTTCTCTATGTTATTCCTCCATTCCTTGTTGATCAAGAAGCTAATTGTGTTAAGTCTTTCATCCTTCGTACACCTATAATAAAATAAATGGCCCTTTAGGAGGGTCATCAGGTCTTGCTGCTTTCTTCTAATTTCACTGATGAGTCCGATGTCATCCCATTTTAAGGATGTATAGCGACTTTTCCATCCAAATCTTCTTCCTTGCGCCATCTTCTTTCTTAGTGGCCCCAATGTTTCTTTCCCAAATTGTTAGGCGTTGTCTTACCTTTTTATGCTTTTGCAATTCTCAACTACTTCTTTCATAATCCTTTCATTGATATTCCGGACTTCTTCAATGACGCTCCTTATAGACTTTTGTATCCTTTAAATCCTATCGTACTTCGTATTTTCCACAGTAAATTTTTTATTGAACGACCGGTTTCGGCTCATATGCCATCAGCAGACCTGATGATGGCATATGAGCTAAAACTTACTTGTGTATCTTATTTATACAGGTTTATACGAGGTGTGTTAAAAAAATAACAGGAAGTTACGTGTTTGTTTATTTCTTTATTTATTTGTCTAAAATTATGTTGTTGCAATCGATATAGTCCCTATTAGATATTATGCACTTGCGCTATCGCTTCTACCAATCCTCGAACACGTTCTGTAAGTCCTCAAGTTCTCTCGTCGATTCACTAACAAAATACAAATATTTGATTAAAACTAAAATTTTGAGTAAGAAAACAAATATTATGGCTATTTGATAAAAAAACGGAAAGAAGAAAATTTGAAACTTGGTAACTTTCCCAGGGTTACCAAGTTTCAATTATTTATCCTTCTTCAAATGTTTTTTCCAAAAAGTGATAACATTAATTATATAAAAAACGGAAATTAAAGGCTCTCTCTATTTATAGGATTAGGAAAAAAATTCAAAGGTTAAAGTTAAAAATATCTGGTATACAGGCATAATGATTAAAGTCCTTGTTTTGACAAAAAACTACGAAAAAGCAACGAATTGTGAACAGGTGCAATATCGTGGCGCGAAAGCCGTGAATTGCTTTTCCAGGTGTTTTTCAAAAGAAATTCAAGGAATAAATATATATGCAAACATCATCAGAGATTACTCTGAATGTGATTCATATCGATAAAATTATAGCATACTCTTGGGATATGTATACCAACAGGGCAAGGAGGGTTCAGCGCGTTCCCCAGAACCCGGCCCCGCGGGTCTACGAAAATGACCCACTGATAGGTAGAAAAAAATACGACCCCGTAAATATTGATCAGTTTGAAAGAGGAAAAAATAACCATATCTACATTGTATCTATTACATTATTTGTAGGTATATTTAATTGAAAATTCAGCATCTAGTTTTGTCAGTGGAAACAGAGTTACAACTTCTTAATCTTGCAATTTAGGTTACAGATTTTGGCTTTGTAGTGGTCTGTGACACAAAGCGAAAAAGTATTACTATGTATGTATTACGTTGCAATCCTCACGCTGCGATGTTCACAGTAAAACTGTAATTTCCTCTGAAGTGCCCGCGTGTACTCCGAGATTCAATAACCCCACTAATCGTGGTAACTGCTGTTATCCTATATGCTTTAGTGTGGGTATTGCTACTTTTCGATAAATTTAAAGTTAAATTGTGTTATAAATCGTGATGCACCTACACTTTTAAGATATTTAATTTCCGTTAAGTATAGTCTCTCAGTTATTTTTCCATATTAAAGATAAACGTAGAAATGTGTTAGGTATAGAGAATTTTACAGCAGACAAAAATTTATAGACATAATTATATTTTAAGAGATGAAATGGCCAGCAGGGACAGAGATAGAGGGCGGAAATATCTAAGTGGGTTGAAAAACTAAAAAGAAAGAAACAGCGAGAAGATTATATTAAACAGCAAACAAACAATATTTTAAAATATGCGTGAAAACCACTCATTCAAGAGACCCTCACGAAGATGAAGAACATGAGGCAATAAATCAGATCCCTTTGAAAGAGGAAAACCCAGAGTTGAGTACAAGTGGCGGAAAATGAAAAAGATGTGAAGGAAATGGAATTGGATGAAAATGAAAGCACTAGAGAAACGACCAATATCGAAACTCTTCCCGGAAAAGATACTGAATTAATAGAAATTGAAGTACAAACAGAAATTTTGACATTGAAGAACCTAGCTAAACCTAGCACTTGGCCAATTGAGAGAACACAACAAACAGTAAGTGTAACAGTTCAACATGGTCCGGTACAAGATACTCAATTTAACTTCCCTAAAAACCATAACAACAGAAGTTTTTCTGCAACATACTTTACAAGAATACTGACGAATGGACAAAGGGCAACACGAATATGGCTAATTTATTCTAAGCCGAAAGATAAGGTTTACTGTTTCGCTTGTAAATTATTTTCGACTTCTGCTGTTTCACTAGGGACAAATGATTTTTGTGATTGGTCTCATTTAACACAGCGAATCAAAATGCACGAACGATCTTCGGTATATTGAGGTACTGTTAACAAATGGCTTCAAACTGAGGAAAACTTTCGCACTGGTAACTTAATCGATAAAGAGTGTGAGAAAATATTAAAACTGGAAACTACACGTTACGAATAAGTTTTGCAAAGATTATCTGCAGTTGTTTCACATTTGGCGCAACATAATTTAGCTTTCCGAGGAAGTTCCGATACTTTATACACCTCGCACAGTAATACTCACAGTGGTAATTTTTTGGGTTTAATACATTTAATTGCAAAATTTGATCCTTTTCTAAATGATCATTTAAACAGAACATCCATAACAGGGAACCATGATTTATCGCATACAATTAAAAACTAATTAATAACTGCAATGTCAAATAAAGTACAAGGAGTGATTATTTATGCAGTGAAGAAAGCAAAATATTATTCCATTTTATTGGATTGTACACCAGATATGAGCGATCAAGAGCAATTATCGGTTGTTCTTCGTTATGTCAGCATAACAGACGAAGAGGTTGAAATCTAGGAAAATTTTATCAAATTTGAAATAGTTCACGATACAACGGGAAAAGGACTATCTGATACTATCATGTTCATTTTGGATCAGTTGAGTATAAAAATATTTGACTGTCGTGGACGATATCTGAAGGATATGATAACGGTGCCAACATGAGGGGAATATATCAAGGAGTACAAGCAAAGATATTAGGTGTATATCCTAAAGCCTTTTACGTACCATGTGGTAGTCATAATTTGAATTTATTATTGGGAAATATAGCAAAATCTTCAACTCAAGCACTTAATTTTTTTTGGAGTTTTACAAAAGATTTACACGATATTTGCAGCATCGACACCGCGCTGGGATGTTCTCAAAAAACAAGTAAAAATTACACCTAAACCGTTGTCAGAAACTAGGTGGGAATTTTGATAGTGTAAAAGCTATTCGATTCAAAGTTTTCCAATTTCGCAATGCTTTGATTGAAATTGAAATATCTGACAATATAGACAAATAAGTAATAGTGGACAAAATTAATGAATTTGAATTTATTTGCAGCCTCATAATTTGGCGCGAAATTTTATCAAAAATTAATATCGTCAGCAAAGTATTGCAAAATGAAAATATACAAATCGATTTGGCCACGAAGCATCTAAAAGGTCTTAACGATTTTTTTACGGAGTACAGAAAAGAAGGATTTAGCAAAGCTTTGATCGCAGCAAATGAAGTTGCAAGAGAAATAGACATATGTTATATTTCATATATATAGTTTTCAAATCGTTTTACAGGGGTAAAAAAACTGAAATTATTTGATTATGAGGGACAGGATGAATCAACGATGATAAGTGACAAAGATCACTTCCGTGTAGAATATTTTCTAAAAATAATTGATACTGCGTTAGTATCTTTTAAAAGTAGATTCGAATTATATACAAATCATGAAAATATTTTTGGTTTTCTATATATGAATGAGATAAGAAATTTAGATGATGACTACTTACTGAAATGCTGTCAAGACCTTCACCTACATTTGGCAGGAGATTTGGACGGAACGGAAATGTTTGAAGAAATTAAGATGTTCCGGTCAATAACGGAAACCAATTACTCGGGTTTAGATGTGATGAAGGTCATTGTAAAGAACAATCTATCCGAAACATATCCAAATTTATGGATCGCATTACAAATTATGTTAACGACACAAGTAACAGTAGCTTCTGCAGAACGTAGTTTCTCGCGATTGAAATTAATAAAAAATTATTTGCGGTCTACAATTAGCCAAGAGGGATTTTCAGCGCTAGCAATACTATCAACAGTAAATGAAGTAGCAAATTCAATCGATTTTGAAGAAGCCATCAAAGATTTAAAAAAAAGCTAGAAAAATGATTTATTATTGTACTATTGTTTGATTTAACTATTAGTTATAGTACTTAAAATAAATATTTATTTGAAGTAAAATGGGAGTGCATAATTTGAAGGAGAATTTATTCAGACCCCGCAAAAGTTCGCGCCAGCCCTGTATACCAACAAATTAAAAATATTTTGGAATATCGGACACTCAAAAATTTAAAATTCCCGTAATTTTTGGAAAACCCCTCGTGTATGACATAACTCCCGAAGCGGCTATATATAATAGGAGTAAAAGTTCACTAGCGTACAGCAAGCAATCCGTTCATATTTCTATGATGATATGAATTAGATCCTTAAAACCGACCACGAAAATTCAAGGTTCGGCTGCTGCCCGATTCCCTTCGTGCGAAGGTCCGCGTAACAATTGTATCAATAATTTGTTATTGACGATTCTAAATGAAATTACCAGTTTTTCTGAGGAAATTTCTCGCCAATAGTTTTTTCTTGCGTCATTAGAACGGAAAGTAGCTGGCGACTTCATTTTTCAACTCATTTTGCCGAAAACTCGCGGAATTTCGTTATTTCCCCATAAAACTTTCTTAAGTTAACGACATTAGTGGTCAGTGAATTAAAGGAGGCAAATACTATTTATTTTGAAAAATAGACCCAAATTCCCCGATTCGAAGAAAATCGCAACCGATTCTCTGTATTTCTTGAAAGAATGACTTGAGTTCTTTTTCCTTTATATTGAAAAGGTTTAAAATCAAATCTTTACTATTTCATTTTTCTAAACGATTTTGTAAGTGGCAACAGCACGCTGAATTCTCTCATTTAAAATACATGGGGCCACAAGAAATACGTGGTCTTATCATGAAGTGAAATGGAGTATAGGAGTGAAAATTAGTCCCGATTACAACAATGTGGTTCAGATAAAGGAGACATGCAAATTAATAAAAATGAAGTGTGCATGTCGATTAATTGAAGGCGTAGAATAGATTAAGTTTCAATAACTAATAATTTGGATTAACCTAGTTCCTATAACACAGTTTATAAATTATTTTAGCAGAATCAAAGGAACAGGCAATTTTTCAGATGAAATTTATGCATAAAAGAAAATAACTGTTTAAAAATATCAAGCAATCAAATTTTTATATTAAATACAATTCACTTGTTACACACAGAATAATATTCAAACATAAATCTGGAACAAGGAAAGTTACACTTAATTTCTCGTAGCAATGGCCGAATTATAGTCACTGTCTGTTGGCTAGATTGGCAGCAATACTTGGGCTGTTTATTACTTCTCCAAGACTGTCTAGCAGCTCACGTCTATAATCATCAAAGTCACCATCAACTTCATTAATATTTCTGTCCTCTATCACCCAAAGAGTACACTCAGTTTCTCTGATTAGACGCTCATCGTGGGTTACTATTATAACTCCTGTAAAGAAAAAAATCTATTTAATCCCATCAACGGACTGTTTTAGTATTGATTTACACTAAGTTTAGACATTTTATAAATGGCCTTCTATGTACAGAAATGTAACTTTATAGAATTATTTTAATTGATTCTGTTATTTCATATTATTTCTCACTGTAAGTCACAAATCACAACTAGTTCAAAAATGTTAATACTGAGGATACAAACTCTAAATCTGAAAGAGTATTACTCTTTATTCAAGATCAAGCATGAAAGACAATGTCTTAGAATATAATGCTTGAACAATGGATATGAAATAATAACTCCAACAGGAAGAGGCTTAGTTGTTATAGAGATATAAACTATTTTCATGATAGAAATCACTGAATATAAGAAATCACAAGAATAATATAACAAGGATATTTACAAACTATCCAATCCAACCAAATTATGATTTGAAAATATTCAGTTAATGTGGGATATTGAACTGATACATTATTATTCTGGCACATACTGAGAATCTGGTGCATTCTCTCAACAAATCATTCTTTGTTTCCTGTGAACCTAAGTTGATAAGCCAGTTTTGTTGAGTTTTACACATTTGGCACTAGTTTTTAAAAAATTCACTTTTCTCTCAAAGAGCTATAGATGAGGCAACTATCATTAGCCAATAGTTGGTCATAAAAGCAGTTTTACACTTATTGTATCAGTGATGAGTCCCTTTGCTTAACATAAGAATAGGAGAACAATTAGTTCTATTTTCAATAAATTTGCAACTACTTTAAAGATATTACAACAGTAATATTAACAATGTATAGAAACAAAGTATAAAAGAGTAATATTGAGAAAGATCGAATTCGATATATATATCTCCCCGAAGCGTCTATATATGTCCTAATAAGAATCAGGATTGGATAATCCTGGATAGGATTATCCAATCCTGATTCTTATTAGGACATATATAGATGCTTCGGGGAGATATATATAACATATATAGGATTAATGTCAGGCCCAAACCGCTTTGGCCACCGAGTCGCCGAATTTTTTTACGTGATGGCCCCCTAAATCTCACCTAGGAAAAATTGAGAAACCGACCCTACCTATCATGGGTTCGATTCTAGGAAGCCCCAAAAATCGACTTTCCCCGTAAGGATGCATGGGGCCGTTTTTCAAATAATTTTAAAAAATACTTCCTATTCAGCTAGAAAATTAAGATTCCATGTAGCTATTGCTACTATATATATCTACGGAAAAATGCTATATTTTACGCACAACTGGTCATGGGTTCGATGCCAGGAGGTGCAATATTTTCAGATTTTGAAAAATCGTATCTCTCTTATTATGACTCAAAGATCATTCAAACTTTCTAAATGTATGAATACTTACATAATGTACTTCGGAAAAAATCATCACTTTCCTATGTGCCAGCATCCCTAAGATTGTCGTAAATGATTGTTGGTTCGATTCTAGGGAGTGTTTACTCTATGTCCAAAAGAAATGCATAGGGAATTAAGGACTCATTTTGAGGTACTTCCTTAAAGTATTTCCATTTGAAATTATGAGTGTTTATAAAGATAATCTAATTCATACAAAAGTAGACTGATTTTTGCAGGATAGCCTCGGTTGGACACCAGGTGGTGAAAAGTCTGCCGTAAGAAATGCAGGGGTAGACGATGTCAGTGTACATATGCGCTCCGATAATTTCGTTTAGTTTATCTTTAGCAATGTGTACGAAGATTAACTTTCCAAGAAATCTTATTTTTCGTTAAAAATACATTATTGCATTGCTTGCTGTTAGCAAGCACACCTTTACTCGTACACTATATGATCATACAAATTAGTTTACACACTGTTTGCTTTCAACTATGTCCTAAGTGTAAAGTGATGAGCGATGCACTAATGTTTACTCACACTTAGGCAGCGCTAGGAAAGTAGTTCAAAAGTTTGTAAAAATGTTTTAAAGAAGAAAATATTGCTCCTTAAAAATATTTATTTCAAGGTAAAAAGATAAAACTAACAGCCAAATATGAAAGGAGGGTTGACGTTAGGTTAGGATGCTTGGAATATAAATCATTAGAAAAGATGAAATGGTGCTTTTTAATCAAAAAATACCTAGATGAATGTATTACTATGAATGATTAATACATCACTATAAATGAATTTTTAAATGCATGACTAAATATATGAATACAAAGAAATTAAAGCTAACAATTTAGAAATAAAAGTAGGGTGTATTTAATCTGTAATGTTTTTCTAAGCTTCTGCTATGCGTACTTCATACATACTACTACAGTAGCATACTTGAATCGTTTTACACAAATTTCAATTCATTGACCTAGGATACCAATGAATTACCATACTTGACAATCTGATATGGAAGCATCAACTCCATTGAATAGTTTTGAAGGGCTTCACATATTTTGTGTATACATGGTCAGTCTAAAAAGTATCGGGAACAATTTTTTCCAGGCTAGACGTTATGTCGCACTGCAAGTCCACTAAGCAATCTTAGTAGTGCAGGATAAGACCTTCAAAATGAGATAAGGGTTAGCTGACTGGGAGTCTTTGTTCAAGCTAGATCAAGCGCTAAATTGACCACTATCAAGTGACATGGTGTAAGATTAAAATGCAATGACACAAAGGTAAATCTATCTATAAGTATAGGAAGTTTGAATGATCTATATATCATAATTAGCTGGATATTATTTTTAAAAATTGAAAATATTTCTCCTCCTGGCATTGAACCAAGTATCGAAAGCAGGTAAACAATAACATTTTTGTGTAGAAACATATGATAACTATATCCGAAGTCGATCTTTGAGGCCTCCTAGAATCAAACCCAGATAGGAAGAGTGGGTTTCTGACTTGAGGAGTTTAAGTTTCTTCCAAGGGAACTCCAACCCAGTTTGAATATTTGATTCGCTTGATTAATTCTATTCTTCTCCCCTTCTTGTCACAAGTTGTGTGAGGTATGTGAATTCCAAGCACTTTTTTGTTTTTAATGTGCTGGGGCATTCCAGATTGAAAATATCACACACACATGATCATATGAGGTGTGATCAAAAAGTAAGGTGACGAATGAAATGTTGACAGTGGCGTACGGTCAACTTAGAGCAAGAAAAATGTGTATAAATGGTATAAGTTATTCTGAGAGGGCCGAGAAAATGTTAACGATGAACCTCGCTCTGGACACCGCAGCACCTTAAAAACTGACTAAAATGTTCAGGAAGTGAAAGATAACTATATCCAAAGTCGATTTTTGGGGCCTCCTAGAGTCAAACCCAGATAGGAAGAGTGGGTTTCTAACTTGAGGAGTTCAAGTTTCTTCCAAGGGAACCCAAACCCAGTTTGATTCTTTGATTCGCTTAATTAATTCTATTCTTCTTCCCTTCTTTTTATTTATTATTTTATTGATGAATGCTAAAATTCATTATTTATATTAAATAACAGAAGGTTTACCATGGAATAATGGAGAAAATAAGATATATAATTAGCAAAACTTTATGAAATTTAAATTCTATCTTGGTTGATTCCATTAAACTTACCTCCATTATACTCATTAATAGCTTCTGCCAAGGCATCTATGGACTCTATGTCAAGATTGTTTGTGGGTTCATCCTGTTAAAAAATCAACATTAAACATTATAGAACTCATAAGAAAGATGCCTTATTTGAATTCATCCTTAAAAATTAAATAGATTAAAAATATTTGAATTTATAACTTTCTATTTTTGTATACAGTATTTTCTTCATTTTCTTCTCTGAACTCATCTTCTAAGAGATAACATTATATGCAATGACTTCCTGGATGTACACATATTGAGTTTCAATCTTATAATGATGAAGTCATTATTCTGTGACCACTCATCTGAATTGTATTTTAAACCTTAAAAACAAACTTTTTTTGTTAAGTTACTTAGTTGAGATATAGTAGCATAATAACAGAATTTTTTAAAAAGAAAAGTGTATATATATCCTTTCATGTTTAAGTTTTTTGGAATTAATAAATAATGTTAGGGGAGTGGAATTAATTTTGAAATAGAAGTTATCTGTACCCAGGCTATATGTGGCGCTTTTATGGTTTAGGAGATACTTCTGAATAAGTAACTCAAGAATCTCTAAAAGAGTAACAGTTTAGGGAAGTATATATGTCAGTATGATTAGGAAAAGAAAGTATTTGTTGAATACAGAGATAAGGATACGGTATTTAAGGGAGATTGAGAATCATCTAAACTAGAAAACCTTTAAAAACATCACTTGCCAAAATCACAACATCTGGAGCATTTAGACACAATTCTGCAAGAGCAACTCGAGCTTTCTGTCCTCCTGAGAGATCCTTCATCTTTATCGTATGAGCATGACTTACAAGACCAAATGTTCCAAGCTGCTTGCGGGCCTGTAAGAATATTATAGCTCTAAATGGATCAAGAATTGTAAGAAAAATTAGCATAAAAAATCCTAAGGAAATGCAAATCTCTTGAAATTCCTTACAATAGAATCAAAAATCTGTACATGGAGTTTTGTTTCCTTTATTAATAATTTAACCTCATACATAATAAATGCATTAAATATACACGTACAGTTTTACCGCAAACAAACCCTAAGAAAATAGAATATCTTATCAGAAATTGAGTCAAACTCGAAGATCATATACCTATATATGTATATTTGTATCAAGTACATATGCCTAAAAACACAAAAAATAGAGAATCAAATACTGATGTCCAGATTCCTTTGCAAATTTTTCTCAGCTTTATGTTTTAGAACAGTGATTCCCAAAGTGGTCTTAAGTCTATACTGGTCCCAGGGGTCTACGACAGCAAAAAAAAATATTTGGGGGTCCTTGAAATGAAAATGGGGGTCCATAATAGTGGATCTAAACATACACTGATAGTACCTTATTACTTACATTTTAATATTTTATAATATGAGTTGTACGTTCATGAAATTTTGGCAACATGAAATGTCATCCGTTTCAGGATTTGTGTGAAACGCCATATTTATGTGTACATAAAATAAAATTTCAGCTTAAAAATAAAGTTTCAGCTTTCTGGTTACAGTCAACCATACAAAATGTTTGCAATTAGAATCGACCAAGGAAAGTCAGATTTCTCACAGTATATTTTCACTACTGTATATCTACATTCATTTTGAATCATATCTATGTAAAAGTACTAGTAGATGAAGAAAAGTTTTAAAACTATAACTTGTGCCTGAAAACCAATTCAATGAACAATACATTGTTAAATATACTTACCTAACTTAATGACAATGAATTTGAAAAATTTATAAATCAGTACACAAAACACTGGAATATTAAAAACGGGTTTAACCATATGAATTCATAAAAAAACCAAACCAAAAGATAAAAAATCTGCTTTATATAGTTTTTTTCCCTATTCACTACATTTCACTGAAAAGTCATTTAAGGATACTGGAAAAAATAGCTGAGAATTCTAGAAAAATCAATTTTATTGAATGCTGTTTGTGTACAGTGTAATTTAAATAGTTTTCTTCATCCATTTTCTTTAAAACAATAAGTTTCTACTTTTCTCTGATTTTGGGGTTTCTTATCCTTAAAACATCTATCAGCATAAAATGAATCAATCCCCTGCACCACCTGAATACAATTAAGCAATATGGAAAATCTTCATTTGAATCGGTCATATCTTCTATGTACTGGTCTAAATTTAACATATAACTAAATAACAGAATCTGTTTTTTTTGTAAAACTGCAACAATTAACTGGCTAAATAGGTAGCCAAATACATTATTTCCAACTATAATTAGAAAAAAACCCTAAAGACTTTGTTTTGTAGAGCTATATAAGTTTGTCTATACATGGTGTGTCCTGAAAGTAGTAGGACTGATTTTTTCCTGCGCGCGCACACGGTCGGACGGGAATTTTTTGCAAATAGGGGGGGGGGATGTAACGAAGCGGTGACAACAATTGGAAGTCGATTCCCAGCTCTTGCGTTCTGTGTATTTTAGTTTCCTCGGACCTCTGTCAAGTGACCTCGTCACGGTACACAATGGACAGTTTGCTGGAGCAGCGCTACGCAGTGAAATTCTGCGTTAAAAACTCGGATAAAACGGCGAGGAGACACATAAACTCATCAAGGCAGCTTACGGGAACAGTGCAACGAGCAGACCAACCGCATTTGAGCGGCACAAGCTTTTTCGAGAGGGGAGAGAAGACGCCGAGCGCTCCGGACGCCCCTCTACATCTACATAAGTAGATGTAGATGTAAAGAAGAACTTTTTACGAGCAAGTACTCGAAAGACAGCGAAAACGCATCGCCCGTGTCCGACCAGCTATCGCCGCCTCGCGGGTCGTGCATCACGACAATGCGCGGGCCCACATCGCGTTCATTGTTTCCAACTTCCTGGTGAAAAAAGGTGTTGCAACCCTGCCTCACCCACCCTACAGCCCAGATATTGCTCCCCCGGACTTCTTTCTCTTTCCAAAACTTAAAAACCCGCTAAAAGGACGTCACCACGGGTCGATGACCGTGCACAGAACGCAAGAGCTGGGAATCGACTTCCAATTGCTGTCAGCGCTTCGTTACAGTCCACTCCTCTATTTGCAATCCAAAAATTCCCGTCCGACCGTCCGCGCGTGCAGGAAAAAATCAGTCCTACTACTTTCAGGACACACCATGTATACCAACAAACAGTCTCCTATAACTTCCGTGATTTTAGTTTTGCCATGTTGCCAAATTTTTTCAAACCCGATATTACTGCAATAATAGTAATTTTATAATTATGCTGTAATGCTTCAACCAATGATTTGAGAAGAATATGTCATAATTTTTCTTCATACAATGAATGTGAAGAAATATATTAAAAAAACTTTCGAAACTTTTCAATATCTTTTCAATATTTATTCATTGAGAGTAATAATTATTTTACCTTACTAATACAAAAAGAAAACCTACCTTTTCATAGGGTAAATTGAACAACCTCATCAAATATTCAGATGGAGTTTCCTCTGCAGTCAAATGCTCCCCAGAGTGCTGGTCAAATTTTCCTATTCGCTATAAAAAACATACAATTAAAAAGTTTCAGAAGCAGAAACTTAACACTTTTTTGGTGATAAATATAAATAATAAAGAAGCAATTCCTTAAGCTCTATCCATCTGATGCAGAATGTCCAAGACGCTGATTTGTTGAGACAAGTATGAAAGAGTTCTAACCTATCTGCTTCTAGAGCTACTAAACACTGTTCTTTATGCAAAAGAAGTGAGCAGTTGGTAGAAAAGAAAGAAAAAGAGGTATGATAAAAAATTTTGAACCATTTCAACTTGTGAATGTCCTACAAATTTTCCATCCTAACTCCCTAATCCTTTCTGTGATATCACTTCTCTCGTCATACCATACCAAAATATACCTAGCGGCTTCTTTACATACTCTCTAGTTTTTTGATTAAACCTTCAAGAGAATCCCAAACACATTTCCAGAATACTTAATATTCTAAAATACATCATCTAATGTTAGATATGCTATTTCCTTGGTGTTCCTATTGAATCTCTTTATGATTATTAAAACAAAATTTAGGGTCTTATTGGCAAACAGGATAAGAAATCAATGTAATTTACTCTCAACAAATAGTTGCTAAATATGAATCTTAAGTAATGGATGTACATAAATCTCTTAATTTGAAATGAAATTGAGTTTTGATCCAATTACATTTGATTATATTGCTTTTGGATAGGTTAAGTTTTAGCTTTTCTTCTTCAGACTAGCGTTTCATTCTCCTGAATTGCTTTATAGTATAGCACAGTCTTTGATATCTCTGATAGATCTAAAAATTATGAAGTCATCTACAAATAAGTGAACTTTGGATTAGAGATTTTCAGATATATCATTCACATTAATCATATGAAATGTTTTAATTGGACATAATTTATATCAATCTCCATCACATACCTATGTTGTTAAGTTTTCTAAATATTATATCATAACGTTACTCACTAGAATTCAGTTTACCTTTGGTGGGCAATGAAGACATCCAGGAATATATTGTTTTACATGAAAGTACAGTATTTATGGAGAGAAATAGTCGATATATTTCTGTAGTTGGTGAGTATTTCTTTAAGTGTATTTAAAGTAGTTGCTGAAAGGGGAGTTAATATCTTAATTCACATTGTTTCAAAGAGTTGACCACATACTATCTCATTCAACTTGCCCTTGATGCTGTTGGTATTTGTTGAAGTGTTATTGGGATCAAAAATTAATCCTACTAAATCCTTACAAAAAAAGAGATGAATATCCATCAAATTAAAAAACTTCATAATGATATAGATAACTATCAACAGAGTTTCTTTACTCAAGGACCAGGAAGTGATCTTTGACTTTAATCAACTTTCTGGGATCTAGTAAACTGGATGAATTACAGGTCCACTACACTATCCTGCTTTTTTAAATAATGAATATGAAGGAACCTTGTGCCCTTAAAACAATATTTACTAGCTGTTCTCTACCCATCATTGACTTCTATGCACAGAATTGGCAGACCACTTCCCTTATGAATTTTAAAAAAACCCAACTGCATCTGATTTGTTTCTCGCCCATTACCCAGCACCAAAATTCCACCAGTAAATAAATTCTTTCCACTATCAGCATTACTTCTCTTTCCTTTTGCTGCAATTCTTTTGACTTAAAATTTCTTCTTCCACTATAATCGTCCTCCATATGGTTGATGCTGCTCCAATGAAATACTTCTCTCACTTCCACTTTAGTCCCTTACTGTCTTAATCATAATCACTATCACAAACATTCTCCCAGACTATCTATCTCTCAAATACCCTTGTTCCACCACATTCCTAAGCAGATGAATACTCTTTTATCCTTAAACCCATCTCTCAAACTTTTTCACCTACTATTCCTCTTCTTTCTTCTTACAATTAACTCTTAGTTTCCCATTTCTATTTTGATTTGTATTCTTTTTTGTCTGTGGAATTCATATTTAAATTTTAAGACTTGGAGTTTTATAAATCCAAAGGAATATATTAATTTGCATATATTACTACATGAACAAACTAGTACCAGCATTGCTAAATCCTCTATAGTTAGTTGTATGAAACTTTACTTATAATTTATCTCCTATCTTTACAGTTCCACATGCAACAGGCTCCCTTCTCAATAAAATTCCCATCCCAACTCATATACAATTTGACTAACACACACTTCATTTTTATGCTTCCTGATTACTCATCTAGCCAACTTCCTTTATACACCTTGTACCTTCTTGAAACTTATTTCATGCAGACTACTGGTAGCATAGTCATTAATAGGCCTAACCAGAGAATCATGCTGTTCTCTTGACCCCCACACCATTTTCAGGTCCTTACTACAAAAAGGAGATTTTCTTTACACCTTTGAGTAATACTGACTAAATAAATTTGTGCAGAATATGACTAAAATTGGAGTGACTTTCTTCTAGAAAACTTTATACACTAATACATGGTAACACCAACTTGTGTTCAAAAGCTGGTTATCCATAAGTGAAAGTGTTTCTCATGAAAAACTATAGAAAATTATCAACAGAAATTAAAAAATAAAATTTTGGTAAATATCTTGAGTAAATAATTGATTTTCCCCATTATATTAATGTTTATAATTTTTTATTTATGAAGTTCCTTCTAAGGTAGGATTCAAACACTAGGACTTTGAATTATGAAGTTAGCATACTAACCACCACCTTCATAAGAGAATACTTAAAGGAGACTTATATAAAATTTGAAGTACAGAGAGGTTATTAACTTATTTTGATAAATAATATCGTTACTTGATTAAGATGATAAATATGAAAACTGTTTGTAACTATTTAATAGTACTGAAAATTTGACCAACATAATCATGTTCTTGATACTAGGTTTTGTTACTTTAAAACCAAAAGGCCACAACAAAATCTTTTCTCAAACATTTACAATGAATAAAACTTGGAAAAATAATACATTGATATTTCAGTAAACCTCCAAAATGGATTCAAAATATTTCACTTACCAGGCGATGATTTTTTCTAACATCCCCCATTTGTGGTGTAAGCTCACCAGTGAGAATTTTTAAGAAAGTTGACTTTCCAACACCATTCGGTCCTACTATAGCAACTCTAGAACTAAGATCTATTCCAAAATCACAGTTCTCAAACAATGGGTTTTGTCCTTCATAGGCAAAGGTGACATCTGGAAGAATCATAAGACAGGAGATAATTACATTTTATAGTGATGAACAATAAGATACATTTTCAACTGATCTTTTAAGGAGTATGTGCCCGTTATTGTCAAGACAAATCATAGAGCAGTATAAAGATACCTAGGAATACACTATGAGATTCCCTATATAATAGAATAATTAAAATGAAGGATTAAGTTTATAGATAAATTCTGAGAAACCACTTTCTTAGATGATGTAGTCAATGTAGTGTCTCTTGCCTGTTACATACTCGTAGGTTGCCACAGTAGAAGGGAGATGATCTTAGATGCTAGGACAAGTCACCTAATAAATTCATTTTTCCTGCGATATACAAAAGTACTTGAGTCATGATGACTTCACCCCCAACCAAATGCCAAAAAAAGGCTCAGATGGGACAGAATATGATATGTTATATGAAAGTACCAGTACCAGTAGTGACGAAAGTCTTGTTAGTGATTGTGAGGAACTGAGCTTTCTAGAATCTGACTCTAGTGATGAGGAGTTCTTGGTGTTCTCATAAAACAAGCAGAACCTTTACCATAAATCTTCAACTTTATTCTATTTTATTACTGAAGTCTCTCGTTATTGTGTTTTAAGTACCAATTTTGTCTTTTGCTGATTTTATTTGTTAATAATGGTTCTAAATGCTGCTGTTTACTTCACATTGTTTATTTGATGTGTTTATGATTGTGCTGTTGGTTTTTAATTCACATAAAATATTTTAGGACACTATTTGTTTAAGAATTTTTTTTCCTGCATTTCCCTTCTCTAAAAAATAGTGCGCCTTATGGTCCAAAAAATACGGTAGTAGATATAGCCTGTATTCAAGTAAAATATGATCGAAATGGAATAAAAAATTAACCCTTGGCACTCGAGCACCGCTGACTGGGTGCCCAAGTGATTTGAAGTCTATAATCAAGCAATGCTGCTACTCCAGAATGATATTTTGTAACTGTCTTCTTATTTATACATAATCAGTGATAAGATACTATAAAATCATTTCTTATTCTTGTGTGTTCTTAAGATGGAATTCCACAAAACAATACCTTCCTCTGTGAAATTTATTATAAGATATTATTATCAGAAGTACTTTCATGGGCAAGGTTTTGCTGAAATAGTAGCCAAATTTTAGCTCACTTTAGTTAGACTCATTGTCAGTCTAGTATTCAATTCAATTCAAAATCTAGTGTCCACGTCTGATTCCCATGAAATCTGACTGCATTAAAAGCTTCACATAATTCTAAAAGGACCAAATTAAGACTCGAAGGTTTGTTGTTGCCGTATCACACCTGGAAGTAGATGGTGATTTCTTATTACAGTGACCTGTCCTGAAAAACAGTGGATGCATGTTGGATATGTTTTACAAAATATTACAGCAAATTTAATTACAGAGTGTTATGTTTATCAAAGTTTGTTATTTTTCACCTATAAATGAAAAATTTAGTGAAATTTTTAAAGCACTTACAAAGAGTTTACCAATTTTGTCCAAAATTATCTCGAGTCTGGTTGAATTTCTGGTTCACACAAGCAAAAAGTGCAGAGGGTTAATATTAACATCAGTGAAACATGAATAAATAGAATCAAGTTATACAGCTATACCAAGAATAAGTCAACATTATATGAAGGAACCAAGGAGATTATAGGAAAGTAAGTTTACCCTTGATTAGCCAATAGTCCTAGAACCTTTGTAATCAAGACAAGAAAGAGAAATCAAAAGAATATATATTTTGCAAATGAATCTGAATTAGTGAGCATCTATCAAAGGCATAATATAATAAAACATACAAAATCCTAAAAGACATGATATTTAAAGACAAAGGGTTGAAATTTTAAACAAAACAATGCTTATATGATATCTCCCTCTAATTAAAAAATTATATAGGATTTTTAAAATTATATAGGATAACAAATTATATAGGATTTGAAATATCACAATATTAGGCTATAAATCTATAATTACTCTATGTAGAAGATCAAACATTCCTAAATACCCATTTTTAATAACTTTTTTTTTAATCCTGTGATGCTTACATTAAAAAATTTAAAAAAATGGAACTCACTGTGCATGCCAAGGATAGGTGGTTGAAGAGGAGGTGGATCTGGAAATCTGAACTTCACTATATATTCTCTTGGTTTCTGTAACAATTCTGTTGGTCCACTTTCATTCTCATCCCCAGCACCTGAAGCTCCTTTTTGAGTAGCCCGAGATCTGTTTTTTTCTTGTTTTCTAGTAAGAGCTTCCTTTTGCTTCTTTTCCTATAAAGGAATTACTCAATTCACTTACATCTATGTTAAAAATGGTCAGAAATAACTAATTAAAGTAATTCTATCATTATTATTTTTCCAGTGTCACTCTTCTTTCACCATTTTAATGGTGGATGAAGGAAACATTTTACAAAGTGACCCTGGTTGTGACCCATTGGGTCATCTTCAGTGCAATATATATCATAAGGTAAGGGAGTGAAAGAACCATCAAAATTATAGAATCCAGAATCTTTATTTCATTTTTATCTCATTCATCCTTGTAACTAAGAGAGTTAATACTTCTAGAAATAATATCCTTGGAACTCCATAAAATTTACAAACATCTATGATCATATTTCATTTAATCAAACAATGTTCACTGTCTGGTTATTAATATATATTACTATCATTATCAATAATCATACATCATCAATAATTTTCAAGTTAAATATCCTTATTCTTATTTTTTACTATCATTCTCTTGAGTTTATGTTTTATTTATTTATCAGAATACATCAATAAATATCAAGGAGTCAATTAGAGTTGAGGAATAACAAAGAAAACAATCAACAATATTTACAGTAACTTAAATAATAAGTATATTTAGAAGATGCCAATCTCTTGCAAAAATTTTATGGTTTTGAAAGAAGAAAGGATTGAAGTGAACATCAGAAGAAAAAATCTTTAAAACTGAAGGAATATAGAAGATGAGCTATCAACAATTGAGATGAGAGAAATGGTCAAAGGGCACAAATAGGTTGTACCTGCAGGAACTTGAAGAGGACTGATTTTGCAGTTACCATACTTTTCAGACTACAAGGCACACAAATTCCCAATATTTGCTCAAAATAGCAATAATCCTTACATTTATGGGCACCTAATATATAAAACACTTGCATTACTGAGGTCTAGTGACCTTCAACCAATTTCTATGTTCACACTGAGCTGAAAAATCCGTCAAAATGTTTTATTATAACTTTGGTAAGTGATGAAACAACTTTCTTTAATTGTCAAGGATAATCACTGATCTGAGGTTTTATATGTGTAACTAATAAATAAAATTGATAGTTATTATTAATGGTTTGAACAAAGTCCAACCTAATATGGGATGTCATTGGACTCAGTGAAGTTAGAAGAAAGCTGCAAGACCTGATGACCCTTATAGAGGGACATTTACTTTATTTAAGTTGTACGAAGGATGGAAGACTTAACACCATTGGCTTCTTGATCAACAAGAAATGGAGGAATAACATAAAGAAAACTGCAAGTGTATCTGATTGAGTAGTAAAGAGAGTCTAGTACTCAAGATTAACAAGCATTACTCTGTTCGGATCATCCAAGTCTACGCACCAACACTAGCAAGCAGCGGAGAAGAAAAAAAATTCTACCGGACTGTTAGCTCTAAGAATGAGAAGGAAGACTGCTCTTTTAAAGTAATTATGGGTGACTTCAATGCTCAAGTATGTCAGTGGGAAGCCTATGATACTGTTATTGGACAATATGGACTAGGTCAGACAGACTGTCTGTTCAGTCTGTTAGTTTCGAGAATGCATTTAACTAATACTTACTTCAAGAAGGTAAGCATGGAAGCAAGGAAGTGAACAAGGAGAAGCCCAATTAGGGCAAAAAATGGAAGAGACTAGGTAGTGGTAAACAAACTGTACTGTACAGGACTGTGATGTATTGAACAAGTTCAGCACAGAGAGAGGCGATATTGAGATGCAGAATGAAAAAGAACATCTAAACGGAACACAAGAAGTTGGCTTCTAAAAATAGGTGAGCATTCAGAAACTAGGAGAAAAATTCCAGGTGGAAAAAGATTCGCAGCTCTTAAGGAAGAAAATTTGGATAGAAAAGTCACTGAAAATGTGATGGAGCAAAAGAAGTAGGGAGTTCTCCTAGAGGACCAAAAAATTTAAAAAATCAGAGATGAAACCTGGAAAATGATAATTGACAAAAGGAACTGAAGAACTCAGACACTGCAAGAGATGGTATATAATACATCAAGCTTTGCAAGTTGATCAGAAGGGCAATCGAAGAGGAAGTTCAGAATTTCAATGAAAGGATTGAAACAATTGAGAATGACAGAAGCATGAAGAAGGCCAGACAAAGCCTAAAAATTGGGAAGAAGCAGAATTTGGCAATATAGATAGAAGATGGCATGACAACCATCAACAGGGATAAAATACTGAAGACTGTAGAAGAAAAATTCTGTTGCCTTTACAAGTAAACAGATATCTGTGAAGAGGAAAACCAAGATTGCAAAGAAAAATAAAGAATCATATCTTCCGTTCTAAAAAATCATCCATCCAGAAAAAGTAACTACAGCAATTAAAAGGAAGAAGAACGGAAAATTGAGATGGAGTATGGGTGATTTTTATAATTTTGAGGAGACAAATTGCTGCAATCTTGGTGGAAGAATTTATTAACTGACTTAGAGAAGGAAAAATATCCAAGGATTGGAACCAAGTATTGTATTTATACAGAAAAGGAAGCAGGATTTGAAGAACTCCATCAGTCTCCCCACTTATTCACCCTTCAAGCGCAGAGGAGATTTAAATGAATCGCATCTCGTAGGAGATGGAATAGCCGATATTTGCAGATGCTTATGTAAAAATTTATAATTTCAAAACTAAACATCAAATTAATTTGAAATTTTTTGTTTAATAAATAATGTCTTTTTTTCAATACTGAGCAATTACATTTAAGTTACCTATAATATTTCATGATAAAGTATTTGTTGATTTTTTTTTCTTTTCCACCACTCGCATCATTTATTTTTTTCTGTTTTTTTTTTTTTTCTTGCATTTCTAGGTCTTGTCTATTGTTTGCTTTTAGGCAATACAATCTTAATAATCAACATTGTATAATAGACTCTAGGCGTCAATTATATTATAGGTGAAAAGACACAAATGACCGCCTCAGGAAGTGGGATGTAGCTAATGCACATTCAGTGATGACAGTATTAGTTCTGATAATCGCCTACCTGAAAATTCTGCTTGGTATGGTAGATCTCAAAGCAAAGTCTTATGTCCCAGTTTTCATTGGGAATTAAGGACTCATTTCGAAACACTTTCTTAAGGTATTTTACTGTTAAATTTGGAGAATTCATAAAAACGAGGATGCAAAGGCAGGATGTTAAATAAGCAGCATGTCCTAGATTTGAAGCCTGGGCTGGAAATACTCTGCTTTAAGAACTGCATGGGAAGACGAATTCAATGTATATATGCGCTCTGATAATTTCGTTTAGTTCATCTTTCGCATTGTGTACAAAGATAAACCTTCCAAAATATCATATTTTTCATTTAAAAATGTATTATAGCAGTGCTTGCTGTGAGCAAGCACATCTTTACTTGTACAAGTATATAGTCAACTTTGAAATAAATCTACAGGTGTCTGTGTGTTCGATACCAGAGATAGAGCTACATCCAAGCATGAGTTCTGAATGCAGCAGTAACTCAGCGACTGCAATCCACAGAAAGGAATATGGAAAAACATTTTGTGGCACTTCCAAGTAGTATTTCAATTTAAATTTGGATTATGTTTAGGGAAGATGGTGCTTAAGCTAAATTTAAACTATCTTGGTCTAGAATGTGTTTAGTTCAATGCCAGGGTAGGAAAAATGCTGCCATTAGGAATACATTAGAAATCAAACTTGATTCATGAAATACTTACGTGGTGACTTAAAATATAGTTAATTAATACATTAATAGAGTTAATTGCAGGTGAGGATTCATATATACATATATGTGTACATTATTATATACCTCCATAAGGTTATGATATTTAAACTGCAATGAGGCACAAATAAAAGAAATAGCAGTACTTACTGCTTGTTTGCGAGATTGTCCTTGTGCTTTTAATTCCTTGAGTCGTTTCTCTTGTTTTTCATATTCTTTGCATAATTCCTTTCGCTTCTGAACATACATCTTCTTGAACATTGAATAGTTGCCTTTGTAATACCACAATTTCTGCTGATCCAGATGAATTATTTCATTGCAGACATTGTCCAAGAAACTTTGGTCATGTGAAACTACAAGTAGGGTTTTCTTCCAACCTTGAAGATAGCTATCATGGCGAGCAAAAGAGAAAATTAACTACCATTTTGAAGATAATTTTGGTATTGCATTAAATTGATCAAGATGACTCAAACAAGGAGACCACTTGGAAAATACTTGACTTGAAACTTATGTAGTCTTTTTTTAAATACCTTTTTTACCCTTTATTAGTTCATTGTATCTCTGGTCCATTTATATTTTAGTCTTTCCCTCTCTCTCTTTATATTTATCAATTAAAATTTTAAATTTTTATTTTTAATTAATATTTTGTTCATAAGCAAGAAAATAAAGTATTTAATGTTATAAATTTAAAATAAAACTGTAACTCCTGTGTAAAATAGTAACATTTTTTCATATTCATTATAAAACCTTTTCCACTATTTAATTTACAGTTCTTAATTAAGGGCACAATAATCATGGGACTCCTGGTAGTATCCGCAAAGGAAAGACTTTCAAAAGGCTAATCTTGGTGTAAATTTTTAAATTGTCAAAACACATGTTCTTATCAATTTGCATAAAGATAATTCACTCCCATCAGAATAAACTATGTTGGAGAGAACTTCCTATTCATTAAAATTGTCTTTACTAATCAAAGTAAAAATTTTTAAGTCTAATATGTTTCCACAACACATTTTTACAATCAAGATTTGAATTTTGTGAGAATAGGAGAAACATAGAAGAATTTGAATTTAAAACAGAAAATTTTTCATGAATTAAAGAAATAAGATATGATGCAAACCTAGTGTAATGTACAGAACATAAGATACATACTTATCCAACCATATGACTGCATTTAAGTCAAGATGGTTTGTGGGTTCATCAAGGAGTAGGAGAGTAGGCTCAAGAAATAGAGCCCTGGCCAATGATACTCTCATACGCCAACCACCTGAAAAGCTGTGTGTTGCTCTGTCCTGCATTGCACGAGTGAATCCCAGACCTGCAAGAATTCTGCGAGCACGAGGCTCAGCTGAGTCTGCACCAATAGCCTTCAACTCTTCATAAACCTTCAAGCAAATTTACCAAATAAATTTTAGGGAATTTCATGACTTAAGGGGGTCAAAAAGTTTTATTTATAAATGTATAAGGAAAAAAATTGATCATAGATGAGATTGCATGGATAAATATGATACATATTTGAACTTTTTCTCCCAGCAATTAAATCAATCAATCTGCTTTGGACTCCTTTCAAGAAACGAGCAGCAGTGGAACCAGCCAAAATCAGAGCATATTTCTAGACTGTTCTGAAAATCTAGGCAGCATTGTCTCATAGGAAAATCAATTAGCCTTGCATGCAGTTGTATTTTTCCACAAAATCCACAGAACTTCAGTATTTAACGGAGAAAATTAAGATTTTCAGCTTAGTTTGGTTGATTTTTTCTGTGGGATCCCAAATACTAAAGTATGTTCCAAAATTCTAGGCAGTCTTATGAGGAAATCAAATAGCCTCACATGCAAGTTCATTTTCCAGATAATATGCAACATCCAAAGAATTTGCGTTCACAACGGATATAATTAAGATTTCAGGTAAGCTGGGTTGATTTTTTCTTAAGTTTTGGTCAAATTTGGATAATAAGGGATGACTCTACATATTGATGAAGATTTTTCATCCTTATAAGAAAGTAATAAATTTCATAATGGAATGAAAAAAAAAAAATGGTTGTCTTAGATGCTGAGATCATTATTGATAATGCTATTTCTTTCATCCTATCCAACATAAAATGTTAGATTTTTCTTAGATTGCTCTTTATACCTTATGAATACATAAAAGTCAAATTATATCAATATTTGAGTAACTATATCTTAGAAAAAATAATTTAAATGGAACATGACCAATAAAAAATTTGATTGTGCAGTCAAATTTGTACATAGCCTGAAAACTTTCGTTTCTTATCTTATGAAACAATTTTTGTGACAGAATTTGAGATAAATGTTATTTTTATTAACAGTTTATTCTGAGACTACATATTGAACAGAGCTTTAATTTTGGTATGTTATATCCGAGAGTGAGTTTTGGATCTGAAATACCCTCTCAGATATATGAGTCTTGGGGGAGAGAGTCTCAGGTAATTATAATTAACAATTGAAGTCAATTACTCTCTCGGGTAAAAAAATCAAAAACTCTTAAGAACAAAAGATGAAAAATCTTCATCAATGCGTCAAATCATCTTTTCTTGCTCAAATTTTAGGAAAAACTAACAAAAAAGGCTGAAAATCTTAATCTTCCCTGGAAATTTAAATTGCTATAAAAATATAAAAATCATCTTAGGTTTGATACTCGGGGGCTGTAACAATTTCTCCATAAGAAATACACAGTCTCATACCAATATGGGACAATACGGGCACATTTGAGGCACTTCTATTGTGAGTGAGCTTTCATTTAATTTTGTAGAAATTATAAAGACATAAGCAAATAATGAAAAGTATTATTCTAAGATTGTCTTATGTTTGAAGCATGATAGAGAGGAGTTCTTGGGAAGTATTTTTTTTTAAATCTTGGAAAACAATCCCATGCATTCTTACAGGAAGAAGTCAAATGATAAGAAGAGTCCGTTTCTAATTTTTTTACCATTGGAGATTTAGGGGATAGTGACGTAAAAAAATCAGCGAGCCCGTATTCCTAGTAGTTTGGGCAGGGTATCATATCCTCTGTGATACATACACACACACAGAATGAAGAGGAGAATTAAGTAAATTGTTCTTCCCCTAATAAGATGTAATAACAATAATAATAAAAACACACACACCATTTGAAATATGAATAATGCACCATCAAGCAACTTGTTGTATCAACAACAAGTTTATCCATCCATGTGAAAAAGCACTCATGAAAAACAATCAAAGAGAACTCTTTCTGAACTACTTAGTAAAGATAAACATGATATAATAGGTACCTCCTTGAGCCTCCCTTGGATCTGTTCCTGGTCACCTCTGGAGGTTTCAAGAGAAGCCTCTAGATCATTACATTCCTTCAAGAGCTGAGAGCGTTTTACATCTGCCTGTAACACCACTTCAACAGCAGTACGTTCATCTGCTACAACTTCCTGCTCACAGTAGAGAACATCAATGGATGCTGGAATCTCAAAAGCCCTTGAAGCTATGTGCCTGAGCAAGGTTGTTTTACCATGCCTTAAAGAAATATTGCATTTATATTAAAATATTTAAAAATAAATGATTTTCATCAGTTACATATGACTTGATTTGTAACTATGATACTTTTAAGAACTTATGAAATAAAATAGAAAATACTTAATTTTGCAATTAAATTTAGTATAAATGAATTTTTCAGGAGGAAGGGCACTCTGATTTTCAAAAAACAAAGTTATAATTGAAAGAATATTTATTTGTAAATTGATTAATTGCCCACAATTTAATTTATCTATTTAACTAGAAATATCAGAATTAACATTTGCTTTCATTTCCAATACAAAGATTCATAAATTTTTAACACCAACTTGCACTTGAATACTAAGGATATGTAGTCAAATATAATCCTTTAGTAAGAATTCAACAAAATATGAACAGGTAGCCTATTACTCTAACAATTACCAACTTTATCAGTCAATATTTCCACAACAAAGTTTATTACAGGAAAAGAGTTATCTATAGTATCATCTATCTGTTTTGCATAGCTATGTAAGCAATAGCTATTCCAATTTGACCATTAAAGTACATTCAATTCAAAATTATATTCAACATCAGCCAATAACAATCAAACCTCACAGCCTGTCTAAGGTGTCTCCAATTTTGTTGAATTTGAGCCTCTCTTCGCCATAATATTATATTATAGTTGATCATGTCTTTGTTTTATTTATACCTTTTAGTCTCTTATAAAAATTTGGTATCCATTTCAGAACTGATACATTAAATTCTTTTAAATCACAAATCCATTCACACGTCAGTAACTCTTCAAATATGTCACTCCAGTTACCATTGTCACATGTGCTATGCTCTCAAGATACTGAATCCACACAAAAAGGTTTCTGATTTTGTTATAATATTAAGTTCCTTTATTTTTGAATTTAATGAAATTTACACTGCAAAATTGTCCTCCACTTAAGCGATTTTTTAAGTAAAGGCCCACTAAATCTCACCTTGGAAAAAAATCGGAAACCGATGCTAAATATCAAGGGTTCGATTCTAGGAGGCCCCAAAAATCAACTTTCCCCGTAAGAATGGATGGGGTGGTTTTTCAAAGATTTTTGAAAAATACTTCCCATTAAGCTAGAAAGTTAAGATTACATAGCACTATGGCTATTATATATATCTACGGAAAAATGGTATAGTTTACCTGCAACTGGTCATGGGTTCAATTCCAGGAGGTGAAATATTTTATAATTTTGAAAAATCGTATCTCTCTTAATAAGATACTAACAAGGAGTGTAAACATAGGTGTCTATAATTTGTTTGTCTCGTATTTAGCCTCTATTATACACTGTGCACATATTTTGGAGTTATTACGCGATCTAATCTTATCTTTCTCTTAGGATTTCTCTTCTTCTTTCTTAAAGTTTACTAATTCATACTGAAGTAAACTAGTCTTCATAGCATCATTTATTTAATTAGAGCACACCAGTTAATGAGTGAGAATCAAAGAGAAAAAAATTTCAGTTGCCGGGTCGCGAACCAGCGTCCACCGCGCAAAAATGACGGATAGAAAAAGCTTTGTTAGCGCCTTAACCAACTACACCACTGAATTCGCTGATATCAGTGAAGCTCGGAAGAGCTCTTATCTGAGATAAGCGGGTTTGGGTTGTCCCCGAAATTTGAAAAAATTGCAATCTTTGAACGTTAATATCTCCTAAACTTACGGCGAGAAACGTCTATAAAAAAAGACGTGTCTTCTTAATTTTGATCCTCTATCGACCTATGCTAGTCTCATTTAAAAGTCAGAAGACACCTATGTTTACACTCCTTGTAAGATCATTCATACTTTCTACACGTATAGATACGTATATTATGTACATCGAAAAAAATCAACACACCTATGTGCCATGGGTTCGATTCTAGAGAGTCCTGTAATCTCAATTTTCCCCATAAGAAATACATTGACCATATTTCCGTAAGCTTTTTATGGCACATCCCAACCGCACAGAGGTTCAAAATTTCATACATCCATAAAAGGGAACATTCTCACATAAAAGCGTCCCTAATATTGTAGTATAAGGTCATTGGTTCGATGCTTGGGGGCTTTTACTATATTTTCATAAGATATGCATAGGAACTTTGGAATATCTTTTGAGGTTCTTCCTACAAAAATTTCATTTTGAAATTTGTTGTGTACATAAAGACAATCATACTCAAGCAAATTATTAAACTATACAAAGCAGGCTTTCCTTGGTTCGACGCCGGGGCGGGAATAATTTTGTCGTAAGATATGCATGGGAAATCGAATTCAGTACATTGTCAGCTACGATAATGTGCTTTAGTTTATGTTTAGCAATGTTTGAGCGGAGTAATCTTCCGAAAAATCATATTTATCATTAAAAATATATTATAGCGCTTGATGTAAGCGAACACACCTCTACTCGTATATCATACAAGTAAAAGGTGCACTTCCTGACAGCAAGAAATCGGAAAATATATCTTTTAATATAACGTAAGATTTGTCGATGGATTATTATAATTCATGCTAAACATAAACTCTACGACATTATCGCAACGTACATTGCATTGAATTCGATATCCCATGCGTTTCTTACCCCGTAATTGTTCCCGACCCAGCATTGAACCAAGTACATTCAAATCAAAAGGCACTTGCCTTTGTGCCATGGGTTTGATTCCAGAGCGTCCCGTATTCCCGATTTTTCTAATAAGGAATACATTGACCATATATTTTCAAAAGCTTTTTATGACACTTTCCAACCGCGCAGAGGTTCAAAATTTCACACAGCCATAAAAGGGACCCCTCCCCACATGAAAGCGTCCGTAAGAATGTCGTAAATGGTCGTTGGTATGCATGACTTATCCGAATAATCTTTCGTAAAATCTTACTTTTTATTGAAAGATATATTTTCCGATTGCTTGCTGTTAGCAAGCGCACCTTTACTCGTATGTTATACATATCCCCCCGATGCATCTGTATGTAAGAGATATATCCCCCCTTATATTCTTATGATATGAATGTTCTGCCTAAACTACAGGTTAAATCGTCACACTGATTTTTTTAAGTAACGGCCTACTGCTCTTTACCTGAGAGGAAATCTGAAACCAACCCTGCCTAACAAGGATTCAATTCTAGCAGGCCCAAAAAATTGGACTTTTCCCTGCAATGCATGGCCTTGGTTTACATTGATTTAAAAAATATTTTCCAAGCACATAGAAAGATGAAATTTTATAAAGCTATAGGTACAATATATTTCCACATGAAAATACTATTGATTATCTACAAATGGTCATGGGGTTGATGTTAGGTAAATTATTTTCAAATTTAAAAAAGTTTTCTTGATCCATATGGAAGATACATCATTAAAACTTCCTAGAGAGATAAACTTGAATATTATCTATTCCAAAATAAATCCTGAAGTATATTAAGGTCATTGGTTTGATTTCAGAAAGCCAATCATTTTTAAAAATACTTCCTATTACCTACAAGACTCAACATCAACAAAGCTGAAGATGTGCCATATATCTATCTACTCCAGCCATTTATTTTCTGCTTTTGGTTATTGGTTCAAAAATAATTAGATAAATTCAAAGTTGTAATTCCGAAGTTACAATAACAGGTTCCTAATTATTTTACTTTCACCACAAATATCTTGGAAATCTAAAATTATCACATATTATAACTTCCTAGTTGTGTGCTTTTTATCCTTCTTCCTCTTAAGTATCTAGAGATTTTTTAGTCAATAAAAAATCAGTGGTTTTGTCCTACATCAAAAAGGTGTGAGTAATGGGCAATTTTCCTTAGACCAGTCACTGGAAAGCATTTATAATACCTTATCATTTTTTCATATGACTACTGTTTATAAAAAAGTGTAAGAGCTATGAAATTATAGGTTTAGAATGAACTTATATTTTTTAACACAATGTATGTAAAAAGATAATTAATTTCATTTCTTTCATAACTAATAGCTATACAATGCCAAGCCTCAAGAAGTACACTTATACCAAAGCTTTCGTATGGTGATGAAAAAAAAAAATACTTTTCAAATGCAGTAACATCATGTAGTGGATATGATAAGCTCAATGCATAACCACCTCTAATTATGTGGTACTTTAAATAAATTATATACATCATAGATGAATTTTCTTCATCAACAAAATTTTCAAAATGTAACTCACCCATTTGGTCCAACCAGGCCGTATCTTCTACTGCTAGCAATCAAAAGGTTTGCATTTACAAAAAGATCATTTCCACGAGCAGAGATACTGAATCCTTCCACCTTTATGTCCACAGCATGATCCAAAGCCTGCTTCTGATTAGCTGACTTCACTGCTTGGGAGACACTAAAATTTTCCCCAAGCTCACTGTGACCTTGTCCTCCCTTTTTGGTCATAGTTTCCATTTGTTTCTCATACTCTAACTATATTAGATAAAATTCTTTTGTTAAAAATGTTATTATATTCAATCAGACAATGAATGAGCATTTGATTTAAAATACATAATTTACAAAGATAAATAGAAAAACACACATGAATAAGATGTGATCGTACTTATTCCACAATTGTATTTTAATACTACCAGTTTCAGCATTTGATCGCCATCATCAGGTACATGTCATAGAAGCTATTATATTAAGTCTAATGGAAAGTTCTGTCTATTCCGGTTACAATGTTTCAACAATTAAGCTCATATTCATTAAACACATATTTGGCTCTCTCTTTTGATCATTTACAATGTATACACATTTTCGTCTTAGATGAATAAAACGAAGACGATTCTGTTAGTATTAAGTGAGAAGTATGTGCTTAATGAATATGAGCTTAATTGTTGAAACATTGTAACCAGAATAGACAGAACTTTCCATTAGACTTAATATAATAGCTTCTATGACATGTACCTGATGATGGCGATCACTTGCTGAAACTGGTAGTATTAAAATAAAATTGTGGAAAAAGTACGATCGCATCTTATTCTTCTGTGCTTTTGAGATGAAATTCCACAAAACAACGCCTTCCTCTGTGAAATTTTTTTGATAAATAGAAAGTTATGTTCCACATGACAATCATAGCACACCAAGTGGATCATATCCAAAAGTGCTTGATAGCAAAATGATCTGAAAATTAATCTTAAAAAGGGAACAATAACACTAACACTACTGGTTAATGATTGAAATTACACAATTTCTTAACAATTAGACCCCTCTTATCCCTTTCCATTGATATAAAAGAGCAATAAAGTTAATAACAGAACACTGCTTCATCATTCTTTCATAAATAAGTTAGATTTCAAAAGATAAAAAATTCATAAATCCACTGTAAAGGAAAGGGAAGGCAACATTTTTCTTAAGATTCTCATGATGGTGAAAGACAGTATTAAACAGAAGTGGAAAATAGCAACAATATTGGACCGTCTCCCGCTAGCAGGTATCCTGACCACTACACTACCCATGCTACATCAATTCCACTTTGGCTTTTTAATGTGATAACCCCCCACAGCAGGGGACCTTGATTCAAGTGCCAGTTATGCTGCCATTATTTTGCTTCTGTTTAACGCTGTGTTTCACCTATAGCAGGGGTCGGCAACCTTTTGAGTCGGAAGAGCCAAAAATTACAATTTACAAAATTACAAATTTTTAAAGAGCCAAAAAAAATTTTCTTGACAACAATAAATACCACTCTCATAAATACTCAATGGAGCAAATCAGCAAGGACAGAATCCAACAGCTCCTGAGCAAAGTTAATGCGGTGCTGTTTTTGGTCGAAATTGAGCAATTTTGGTACGAATTTCGCGGCGACCCGTCTCATGCCAAAACTATGGGTAATAATCGAATGGCAAGAGCCAATCGATATATTTAGGTCCTCAGCAAATTTTCCGACGGTGATTCGAGGATTGGCCAATACTAGTTTCTTTACTTCATCAATGTTTTCGTCTGTTGTTGACGTGCTCGGGCGTCCGGAACGCTCGTCGTCGTTCACATATACTCGACCCTCTGAGAACATTTTGTACCACCCATAAACGTTGCTTTTGTCCAAAGTAGCTTCGCCGTAAGCAACAGTCAACATCCTGAATACGTCCGAGCACTTTATTATGTTGTTCTTCACACAAATTTTGATAATGGATGGATCAAAGAATTTGATAGAAAAAATGGATCAAAGAATTTGATAGAAAAAATGGATCAAAGAATTTGATAGAAAAAATGGATCAAAGAATTTGATAGAAAAAATGGATCAAAGAATTTGATACAAATTCTTTGATCCATTTTGAAACTGAACAATAATTTGAAATTGACAATAAACATCGAACTTGGACAATTGAAATAATATTTTCTTCATTATAACATTTTATTTATAATACTCTCCAATTCAAAGACTTGAATGATATTTATTGATTGAGCCGTCCCCAATTTCATATTATAAGTTAAATTGGATTGCATACCAGAAGTAGACCAATACTTGACAAGCATCAAACAAGCTTTCATATGCTTTCTAATTAAAAACCTTAATTGCACAATATGATTAGACAAAATTCTTCAAGCTAATCATAGTTGCTTATAGCCATTCAAAGCTGTATCAGCAAAATCTTTGAATCTAGTCTATGATAAACTTGTTTCTTATTTTGAGAAATACGTTTTTCCTAGACAAAATGGCTTCATTAGAGGTATATTTAACACTTCCAACCTACATTTCAAACAGATATTCTGGATGCCTTCTCAAATCATCTACTAGCTGATTCTGTTAATGTTGACCTAACTAAAGCCTTTGACTAAGTAAACTACCAACCATTAACCATAAACATGGACTCTTAAGAAGTTAGTGGTAATGTGGCTTCATAATTACTTAACACACAGAACACAAATAATAAAAATTAAGTTCTTACGCTCCTATGAGTTTATATATGTTACCTCTGGAGTTCCTCAAGGATCTCACCTATATTATTTAATATTTATATTGATGATATTATAGATAAACTAATAGATGTTAGATGTCTTTTGCATGCTGATGATTTCAAAGCTATAGAGTGATACAGTACAAGTAACTGTGGTATTCTTAAATGTAATATAAATAACTTGCTTAAATGGTGTAATAATAATGCAATGAAATTTAATGCCTCTAAGTGCTGTTTTATTATTTTAGTCATAAGAAAACAAGCATTAACTATCAGTACTCCTTAAATGAAACTTCAATGAAGAGGTTATTCATAGATAATGATCTAGGCATCTGGTTAGACTACATCCTAAATTTTCACTATTACAATTACACTACTTTCAGCAAAGCACATAGAATGCTTGGTTTCATCACCAGGTATACTAAAAACATTAAAAATATTCAAACAATCAAAACATTGTAATGCCCTTAGTTAGGCCCATAATGGAAATCTCTTTCCCGGAATTGTAACCATACCTCTCAATTCATCTTAAGGCTACTGAGATAATTCAGAATTGATTTCTGAAGTTAATTAACTATAAATTAGTTACTGCAGTTTCATTGCACATTCTAGATACCCTTTCCTATCTGAACACATCCACCCTGCAAATTTCAGGTATTCCATCATCATTCTATTTCTAATTTCATTGCATAATATAATTCAGGGTAGTGTTAGTTCTCCTGAACTCCTGTCTAAAATTTATACCCTGCTGAAATTTCATTATTTTATTTATTTAATTATTATAAATTGGTCCAAAAACAGCCATTTAGGCCAATTAGATTGGATCATAAACAATATCTTAAAATAAATAATAATATATAGACGCTTAGGGGGATATATATATAGGAAATTAATGTCAGGCCCAAACCGCTTTGGCCACGGACTCGCTGATTTTTTTGCATAATGGCCATCTAAATCTCACCTAGGAAAAAATCGAAAACCGACTCTACCTATCATGGGTTCGATTCTAGAAGGCTCCAAAAATCGACTTCCCCCTTTAGAATGCATGGGCAGTTTTTCAAATAATTTTAAAAAATACTTCTCATTAAGCTAGAAGGATAAGATTTCGTGTAACTATTGCTATTATATAAATCTACGGAAACATACTATTGTTTACGTACAATCGGTCATGAGTTCGATGCCAGGAGGTGAAATATTTTCAGATTTTAAAAAATCCTAGCTCTCTTTGTATGTTACATAGATCATTCAAACTTTCTACACGTATAAATACAAACATAGTGTACTCTGAAAAAAATCAATAGTTACCTATCTCATATAGGTTTGATTCCAGAGCGCCGTATTTTCGAAAGCTTTTTATGACACTTCCAAACTGCGCAGAGGTTCAAAATTTCACACAGCCATAAAAGGAACGATTCTCATATAAAAGCATCCCTAAGATTGTCATAAATGGTTGTTGGTTCGATTCTAGGGGGCGTTAACTATAACTTCGTAAGAAATGCATAGGGAATTAAGGACTCATTTTGAGGTACTTCCTTAAGGTATTTCTTTAAATTTGGAGTGTTTATAAAGATAATCATACATAATAGAAGGATGACAGTAATTTTTGTAGGATGGCCTTGGTTCGACACTGGGGAGGGAATAATGCTTCCGTAAGGAATGCATGGGAAACCGAATTCTGTGCATTGTCCGCTGCGATAATGTCTTTTATATCTTAGTGTAGTGTCTTATGTATGTCTTAGTGTATATTAGGCAATGTTTGATAAGAGTTATCTTCCGAAAAATTTTATTTTTCATTAAAAGACATTTTATACCACCATACCATATTATTATATAGCAAGCACTCCTTAACTCGTATATATATATATATGAAATAAACAACAACAATGAATAAATATAATAATATAAGATAACAAAAAATATAAATAATGATAATTGAGGTTACAACAAAAATAAAATAGTACCAAGGGAAGGCCATTCAGGGGTAGAAGTAAAAAGGGTGGGGGGAACCAATTAATTTAATGAATAAAGAAGGGAATTAATCGGAGAGAAAAATTTCAAGAAAGGGATTTGTTGAAGAAGAGGAGTTAAATAATTTAGGGATGCAATGAAATAAGGATCTTTGGGAAATGGAGAGACGCAAACATGAAGGAGGTGATGATTATAGGTATGTAGGGAAGGGACTTGAAGGGAAAATAATCATAGCAAATCAGAAGATCTGCAACATTCATTGAATATATTGTGAAGAAATTTCAAATTAGTGGACTTACAAACATTTATTTATTAACTACAACATATAAATAAAATAGAACTTTACTCAAAATATGGTCACTTTTTCTTTACAGAACCTCATTCCTCCAACTACTAGTTTAGTCCACGATCTAGCCTTCTGCAACAGCCGACTCAATTCTTCAACCAAACAAAAGTTCTATCGATGTATTTAATACTTCCAAACAAATTAAGGATTAAACAATTTGACTCTTATTTAAAATTAACTAATTGCGTTCAATTTCAAAATTTAGTATTTAATATAACAATTTTGTAATTACCTCTCACTTAGTAATTTACTAGTCCTTTATATGACCTATAATATCTGCCTCTTTATCGGTTATCTCGATTTGTTATTTTCTCTCAGCTATATTTTATGAATATATAAATTGTATACTGTACTTCGTCCTTGATACGGTACATACATACACTCGTGTAAACATTTGTATCATCTTTTATTGTAAAATCGAACACTTCTGTAAAGGGATTCTCCCATATATGATAAATAAATAAATACAATCAATAAACCAAAATATGTTTATAAAATATTATTAACTGGGATTTGCCTGAAATATACTGGGGCAGAAAATGAAAAAAAATTACCTGTTTTTTTAACTTTTTCTTCTCTTTGTGCGTAAGCTTTTTGGCAGATTCTGTGCAAAAAAGACAAAGTTAGTTGTACGAACTATTTAACAAATATAACATTCAATACATAATTTTTACTGACAAACCTTTGCTGTTTTCATCCGCCTCATCCTTGATTTCGCCAGCCTTAGTTTCCTCAGCATCGTAGATCATGGGTTCATTTCCACATTTGCCGGTTTTTTTAACGCTTAGGTTTTTTATATGACAATCTATATTATCGAAACATTTATCCATACTTTTTTTTTCTGTTCCAACATCAATTCTGCCTTCATTGGACTCAATTTCCGAACCTTTATATAAGTCCTCTTCGACATCAGATTTACCATTATCCGAATACGAACCAGGTTCTTCACTTTCAAGTTTCAGCTCATCCATTCTAGCCTCAACATCTTCCTCTACATCGTTTTGATTTTTTTTCAGATTTTTACTTTTATTCTTCGCCCTTCTGACGGGTTGAATGACAACGTCATCTTCAACAAGAGGGACAATATCCGGAAAATCCTTATCGTCACTCCAATCAGAATTATTTTTACTTTTCACTTTCTTCTTCTTGGAAAAATCATCTTTCTTTGTTTTAGGTATAGTGGTTTCCTCTACAGCATCAGAATTTGCCATTTTATCTTCATCGCTCTGCCCCTCATCTTTCTTTCCCTTTCCTTTCACACTTTTCTTTTGAGCTGATTTCTTTTCCTTCCTGTTAGACTGCGAAATAATGTCGCTCTCTTCAGAATTATCATTTTCAAAACCGCCTTCCTTGGGGTATTTACCTTTCTTCGGCATCTTTTTTAGAATTCCGACACTTCACGTGTAGATCACACGAACAGCTGTCGCTTAGTGAGGCCATATCGAGATAGTCACCTATCGATTCAAGTAAATATCGTTATGTCCGATCGAAGAGGGAATCGAACTTAACTTACTTGGCTTAAGTATGAAAGGAATGCTAATCAGACGGGTGATTTACTTTACTTCTTAGTAATTTACTCCTTCATTACTTCTCACTAAATTAATACTTAGAGAGTGTAAACAACTATGCTAATCCTCGATAACGTCGTAGAGAAAGCCCTTCGCTATTTCCTACGTCGATTCAAATTTCGATAGCATGATTCGAAGCAGTCATTTACGGAAATTGTGTTAAAATGCCAGAATATTAAATTTGAAGAAGAGATTCAGGAGCGATCGCTTCTTGCTAATGAATGATGAAATTTAACGGAATTTCTAATAAACTTGTGTGGCGACCAAAGCTAATGAAAATGTGTCCGGCATCCGAAGCTAACCTTGATGCGCCTAGTGCCAAATTCCATCAGATGGCTAATTAGAGCGGAGAACTTAGTTATCAACGAACTCCACAGTGAAGGACTTCCGGAGATTGCGGTTGGCTTCTCACGCACCTTCTCGTGTCGAGACTTAAACCCAGGGCAGTCGCGTCGCTCGAGCCTTCGAAAGGCCCTTTGCACTTGTATTTCTATCCATGACTTTCGGCTTGTAACTCGAATTCTAATGAATTCCCACTACTTACGAATAGCGTACTGTCAAATGCATTGTCTCTGGAGATGTCCAATCTAGCTCCTCTTCTCATGATGATGCTCCATATTGTTGGTATACCAACAATATGGAGCTTCTGACCTTACCTGTCCATATGACTTTCAACGTATGCCTCCCGCATAATATTTGAAAGGTTGGTTGCTCAGGTATGCTTTTCTAATAGTTCATGTCTGTTATCCATAACGGTCCACTTTCCTAACAAATGCTACAAATGAATTGTTGTATGTTGTTTGAGCATAGAAGTGGCCTCTTCTTCAAGAATGCTTCCTTGCTTTAGCTATTCTTCATTGGATATCCATGGTACTTCTTCCATTCCTCGTTAGACAACTCCCAAAGAAGGTGAATGACTCTACTCATGTCTAATGTGTACTTTTAAAGATGCCAGGGAAGTGAATAGGAAAAAAAGGCCTCAGTTAAAGGAGTTTCAGTAACAAAGGGCATATACCCCTCAGTAAAGGGCCATTTTCTATCATCTTTTGTGATAGGAAATGGCAAATAAGGCAAACCAACTTTGGGTTGAAAATTTACAAAATAGAGATTAAATATCCAAGGTAGATAATTTATTTATAGTAAAAAAGTTCTATTGACATAATATAATAGCAAAAATCACGTTTTTCTGAACAAGCTAGTATCTTATCTAATTAATTGAGAAGATTTTGAAATAAAACAAGTACAAACAGTAATATATAAATACAAAGATAAAAAGTCTTCTTCTAGAGTTATTATGAATCCCACCATGTAATGAAACTGTGAATCATGTGGCAGAGTTGTTCAGGAGTATCCAACATAAGCATGTGCCCTGCATTTGATATAACTTCCAAGAAAGAGCGTGGTATAGTCTGTAATAAAGAAAAACATAAATTTATACACAGTTGTTGTAATAATGCTGATTTATTTCTAATTTAATTTAAAGTAGATTATGTGTAATTTCATTACCGAGAGAGCATACATGAGTTGCTGTACTCTCTTTCATTGATTATGCTTCTTTCTCTATAGTCATTAAGACTTTAACATCTTGAAGAATGAAACTGCAATGGAACAACCAATACATTCATTGTGCTCATGGAAAAGGGCATATGTCTGATATTGCCATATTCAACCAAGCATTTAAGTAATTATATACGAAAGATTTTCAAATACTGTATCACAAAAACTTTTTATTAGTACATAACCATGGTTTTGGCCACTATGGCCATCTTCAGGTGACATTCACAAAGTAAACTGTATATAGGTATGAAAAAGGGAAGAAGGATGGGAGATTAAGGAAGTGGTTAGGTAGGTGAGAAAGGGGGAGAGGGCAAGCATAAAAATTTTAAAGTCATAGAGAGGATAGAAGAGGGGAAGGGGTAGAGGTTATCATTAATAATGGAGGTCATTGGGAACGAAATGATTTTCAAAATTGAGCCATTCATAGGAATGCAGAAAATGTCCTTTCTGATGAAAATGGAGATATTTCATTTCCCATGAGGACTGAGGGCCAGTATCTCGGTGTCTCACCATTTGGGAAGCTTCTGTATAATTGATGCCAAAGGGCACCTTGTGTTCCTCCTCATGGCATTCCCACGGCCTGTTTGTCCAGTGCCGACACCCTCAAAATGAAGGCAGGATAATTGGTACACTCCACTTCTTGGAGAGTATCTAGCTTTTCTTTTCCTTAGTAAATTTATTTTCTCCTGAAGGCTACCCTCAGTTCTTTCTTGGGGAAGTTCAACACTACCTGTTTGGCTTTCCTTCCAAGGAACCAGACAGAGCAACTAAGAGGGGATGATTCCTTGCTCTTGCTTGGGTAAATTGGCAAGCTTTTTCCTATCTTTCATAGAGATCAGACGGTCCACTATTGGCAGTGGCCATTTGTTTTAATGTATCCACTTCCTTTGAAAAATACTATACAGAAAGAGGTATCTCTAAAAGTCTATGTATTAGGGAGTGGTAAGGAGTTCCTGGGAGGGATGAGGTGAGGTAGCCAGGGTAGTGTGTTACACTAACAAGGAGTATAAACATAGGTGTTTTCACTTTCACCGACTTTTCAATGAGACTAGCATAGGACAATATAGGATCAAAATTAAGAAGACCTGTCCTTATCTTTTTTCTTAGGATTTCTCTCCAAGATTACTTACACTGAAGTAAACTAGCCTTCATAGTCTCATTTGTTTAATTAGAGCACAACATTTGATGGGTGAGAATGCCACTGGATAGTGGAAGCCTCTATATCACACATTATAATGCCTTGAACTCCTAACCTAACTAACCACAGTAATGAAAACTCCATAGAAATAGTTCAAGAAAACTAACATTTGAATAATGTTACACATTTTCAGTCTTTCTGATGATATTTATCTAAAAGTAATTAAAGCACAATAAAAATCTGCACCAAGAAGTATGAAGGCAGGTTTCTTGCATTTATAGACCTTATGTTTTCTTTCCAGAGCATCTTCATCATTTATCAAACATATTTCCCTATCCTTCATCAGTTTCCTGCATACCATGCGAACCTGATCATTTTTTAAAAAATGGGGCTTGTAATTGATGATAAACGATGGACTAGATCATTTTCTTATCGTGTCCAGATGTTAATTCCTTTCCTTCTGCAAAATTAAATGAGCAATTCTGTATTATACTATGGCTTTCCACAAAGTCAGGCCTTCTCACATTGATTTCGTTGTAATTTAAGTTTTCATCTGTCGATAAAAGTACACATCACATGACAGCAAAGTGCTGTTGACATTGATGGAATCATCCGTAGCATATATTACGGTTTACCCCAACCGTCGACGAATGTTTGGTCACAAATACTTGGATTGGTTTTCTCACCCCATCAAGAATCAACCAGGTATAAAGATTTGACGTACCGGAATAAAACATTAAGTATAAATAATTCGTAAATTCACTCGTGAAAAAAATAATAATCCGGGAGAAAAAAAAGTTCCGATGACGGAATGTGAACCAGCGTCTACAACTCAAAAATTACTGTTCGAAAAAGCTCGATTGCCCGCATCAATTCCACCACCGAACCCGCTCAGGGTTCGGTGGGTGGCCCCATCGTTATGAGCTAACGATGGAGCTCAGAAGAGCTCTTATCATATTATTTTAGTGATAGATGGGGTCAGCTCTAACCCCGTTAAAGTGACATCGGGAGTACCACAGGGTAGCGTAATAGGGCCCTTACTCTTTTTAGTTTACATTAACGATCTTGGTACTCTCATTGACAGTAACGTTAGACTATTTGCAGACGATACGGTTATTTACAGAGAAATAGATAGTAGAGAGGACAGGTTAGCTCTATCGAAAGATTTAGATATCATCGGGAAATGGTGCGATGACTGGAAATTAGAGCTCAATATTCATAAATGCTCAGTAGTTAACTTCTTTAAGAGAAAATCCACTACCTATGACTTTCTATACAGCATTCAAGGGAAAAATATAGCAATAGGGGAATCTGTAAAATATCTGGGAGTTACGCTGACGAATAACTTAAATTGGAGTGCCCACATCCGTAACGTATGTGGTCGAGCACTAAGAAAACTCGGTTTCGTCAAAAGAATAGTCGGTAGGAGCGATGAAAAGGTTCGCGAACGATGTTACTTCACGTTAGTTAGGCCTCGCCTCCAGTATGCAGCATATGGGACCCTGCAAATAAAGACTGCATTCGGGAGTCAGAAAAGGTCCAGCGTAAGGCGATACGTTTCGTAAAAAATTCATACGATAAAACAGCGAGCGTAACGCAAATGCTAAAGGACGCCGGGTGGGAATTACTAGAAGAGAGAAGGTCGAGGCAAAGAATTAAATTATTAGATAAATTCAGGGAGAGCTCCTTCATAGAAGACATAAAAAGTATAATGCGTCCACCTTGTTATATAGGCCGATCTGATAATGCGAGAAAGATCAGAGAAATAGATGCGCGAACGGAGCGTTTTAAAAATTCATTTTTTCCGCGGACTATAATAAAATAATAAGATAGCATTAATTGATAAAATGTTTGCCAAAAAAAGAATGTGATTAAAGAAAAAAAATGAAAAGAGTAAATCGGGTTCGAACCACGAATAGTTTCATCATCAATCCAGCACGCTAGCACCACGCCACCATTTGCTTGTAGTAAACTGAATACATAATACAATGAATTGAATTGGCATTAGATAATATTATTATGTATAATTTTTGTAACGTACGATTTCAGAGGCTAAGTGTAAAAGAAGGCCACCAGGGAAAAACCTACTAGACTTAGAAGTACTACAATGCAAGTAATTAAATAGGTAATTTCAGTTACAAGTCTTTGGATAAACAATAGGATGTGACATCTTGTAATACCTTCGGATAAATATTAATATTGTCTCATTGCATGCTGTTTTTCATGAAAATAACTAATGCTAAAAACAAGGGAAAATACAAATAAATTGCATAACAAAACTACTTTATTATGAAACAGACAAATGTTAGAAGAAAAGACTTATTCAATTATTCCAGCACTCAGCTGTAGGGTTTTTCTGTCATTCATACATTGCCAATGAAAAAGGTTTTACACTATAGATCTAACTCTACAATGCAATAAATTCATGATCATCAAGTTATTTTAATTGACCTATGATATTATACCGGATTCAGAAAAACATGGAAGATAGTCCATAAAAGATTAAAAATTGACTAACATATTATAACCAAACATTACTAACTTACTCTTTCCATTTCACACTCTTCTACCAATGAGATAAACGGATCTTTAAGGCCATGGACCAAGAGAGTGGGGACTGTGATTCGGCGATGAAATGCAGCATCACCTTCTGCCCATTTCTGTCCTCTCTCCACATATTTCAGAACATTTGGAGGTAGCTCATAAGTACAGCAAGGGTGCAGGTGCTTCCCACGAGGGCCATAAAATAGGTCCCTAAAATCATAATCTTTATTCATAAGACAATATCATTTTGTTAAGCCATCTAGTATGCTCTCAAACAAATAGAGATTCATATAATTTACTTTTACCATTTATGCCCATATTTTCAACTAGTAACTTCCTAAAAGTGAAGCGAATCAAACATCTTTTGGTTATACAATTCTTTATTGTAACAGAAGTAATTTGGCTGAATGTAGTGCAGCATTTCTCAGACTTTGACAAATTGACTAGATCTTTATTGAGCTAGCTTTACCAAGAAAGAAGATTCATTCTTGCATTTATCTTTAGTTTTGTAAGAATGGTTAATTTGAAGAGAATATTAAAATAGAATAAGATTATTATCATTGGTTTCAGAGATTTCATGTCAATGGGAATTGGGATATCCAGGTTTGAGACATATTGTGGAATATTCCACCTATGTGAGTGAATCTCTCCAAGTTAACTTTAACCCTTTTACCTTGTGCTACCTTTATAGGGCTCTCCTAATCATTACACTATGTATGATTGGTGCCTCTATGAGGTTGTGGAAGCAGACAATGCAGCAAAGTGGATGAAATTACAATGCCCAAGCCTACAAATTATCCCATAACAGTTTAATGTTCATAAAAATTACACCATAACATGCTAGGGGTGCGCAGGTACAATTGCTATTTCTTCTACCTTACTTTATGCCAACCAAACGGTGAGCTTCAGACTTTATAATTCAAACTATTTATTACACAGGTGAAATTGAGCTGAAAAATATAGTTTTTACACATTTCCCATCTGTATTTCTTATATGGAGTTTCTACCACCAAAGACTGTTTACTACTTATACACAGTCTTTGTGGCAAAGAAACTAAATACACATGTCTACAATGAAGTCAAAGAAATTTAAACATAACATTTGTCATGGTATATAATTTGGGAAAAGTGCATGCATTATTTCTGGCTGCTACATTACCCTCCTTTGGCTTCAGCATTACTTTGCTAGCAAAAGAATTAAAAGACTAATAAAATTGAGTATCTTCATATAGTAATTTTTCTGAAATATTTCTTTACCAATTTGTATTTCTCTCATTTGCAGAAACAACAGCATAACACAAATTAGATTTTATTGCTTTATTTCAGAACCAATATTGCCTATTGCTCACACAATTTTCAATATGTAAACAAACAACCAGCATTTTGATAAGAAATTATATGTCCAAATTGGAGCTTATAGTTGCAAAAACCTAAGTAGAAATGAGTTAAAGTTGGGCATCATTGCTTCTCAAGTGCCAAAAAGGTGTATTTTTCAAAGTACAGTAAAAGTAATGTTGTATGGTGACTAAAATAAATTCTCCTGGTTTTAGCCTTAAATAACCTACTTTTTTGTTTACTGCTGTCGCTTTACTCAACTGAAATCTATAACTTTATACAACTATAGTGTTTCCAAAATTAAGGGTTACTAATTTTACAAAGATAGTTCATTATTTAATATAAGTATAGTTAAATTTCTATCTGTAATTGATATGTAGTGTACAAGTAAAAGTTTGCTTGCTTACAGCAAGCAGGTTATTAATATATCTAAGAATGAATTAATGAAAGATAAGTTTACATAATTCCCACCATAAATTACTTTATATTTTGTCTGCGTAATTTTAAAAACGTTTGATTCCCATGCATTTCTTAAGGCAGTATTCCTCCCACCCGGGTATCAAACTAAGGATGTTCTATGCAATGCATTATCATCATTAGCATAAGTAGCAGTCTTTAAAAGCTCTCCAACTTTCACAGCCAAATAAATTGTGGTAGTTCCTTGAAAACAGCATATGGAAACAAAAATAAGTACTTTTCCACAGATAATTTGATTACTCAAGCAGAAATCAGTAGAATATCTTTGGAACAGTACTTAGTTAAATTATTCAATATGTTACAAGCATTCCACAAAGTTAAGCTTGATAATATTAATTTAACCTTAAAAAGATTCCTGATTACCCTATGTATTCCTTACAGAGATATAGTTAGAATTGAAATAATAACCATTTATAACATTATTACCATAGCTAAATAAAAAGATAAGGCCTATCTAAAGGCCCATCTTTTTATAGGTGAGATTTAGTAGGCCATCAGGTGAAATCTAGTTTGTGCTGGACATACATATCTGTAAGTGCCATTAAAGTTTTGAAAATATGGCCAATATATGGCGAACCAAGATTACAGGACGCTCAGGAATTGAACCCGTAACATTTAAACAAGAGTTGATTTTTTTGGAAGTACATTATACACATTTCTAGATGCTAGAAAGTTTGAAAGTTCTATGTGTCATATTAAGATAGATAACTATACCTCCTAAAGAAATACACAGGAAAATAAGAATGCATTTTGAGGAACTTCCTGAATGAATTTCGTTTTGAAAAATAGCATTTTCAGGTATATATAATAGCAATAGCTAAATAGAATCTTATTCTTCCAGCCTAATGGGAAGTATTTTAAAAATTATTTGAAAAACGGCTCCATGCATTCTTACGGAGGAAAGTCAATTTTTGGGGCCTCCTAGAATTGAACCCATGATAGTTAGGGTCGGTTTTTGATTTTATCCTAGGTGAGATTTAGTGGGCCATCATGCAAAAAAATCGGCAACTTCGTGGCCAATCTCCTATACATATATATAAATATGTTATATATATCCTCCCGAAGCATCTGTATATAATAGATATAGGATATTAATGTCACGCCAAAACCGCTTTGTTTTAATTTGGAAGTGCCATAAATAGTTTTAGGAAATATGATCAATGCTTTCCTTACGGGAAAAATCGATATTAAGGGTCACTCAGGAATCGAACCCGTTACACATAGGCAAGTGTTGATTTAAAAAAAATACATTATATAGGTATATACACATGTAAATAGATTGAATGATCTAAGTAAGTATCATATTAAGAGAGCTACGATTTTTCAAAATCTGAAAATATTTCACCTCCTGGCATCAAACCCATGATCAGTTGCAGGTAAACTCTGACATTTTTCCATAGATATATATAGTAGCAATAGCTATATGAAATCTTATTCTTCTAGCTTATTTGGAAGTATTTTTAAAAAACTTTTTGAAAAACGGCCCCATGCATTCTTACAGGGGAAAGTCGATCTTTGGGGCCTCCTAGAATCGAACCCATTATAGGTAGGGTCTGTTTTCGATTTTTTCCTAGGTGAGATTTAATGGGCCATTACATAAAAAGATCTGTGAATCGGTGGCCGAAGCGGTTTGGGCCTGATATTAATATCCTCTATATATATATATCCCCCCGAAGCGTCTATATATGATAAGATAATCTGTAAGTATTTATGTATACTTAATGTTTTTCTGAATACTGATTGAATGAATTCTTTGAGTTCCGTCTATAGGGGGTTTTTTGGAGGCTTTTGGAAATGACTTAGGACAAGTGTATGTAATTTTATTCATCCCCTCAACGATTGCCACATGGTCAGCAACCTAATTTCAATGAAATTTTTAATAAATAATATAAAAGGAAGCTTGACTAGATTAAATAACTATGGAGGGATAATTTAAGCTTTTCTCCCCTCTTTTAGTCCCAAAAACACAAAATTCAAAAAAGTAATCACCAAACTATAAGTTATTATTCTCAAAATAGAAAACCCAAAATGGTGAAAATGACATTTTGTAATAATTATAAAAATTTCAATAAAGAAGGTATGATATCCCTTATTGAAACAAATAAATGATTACAAAGAATCATTTTGGGGATAAAGGTTTAACCTTAAAGGTTTTTTTCATAATTAGAAAACTCAATTGATTAAATATAATTAATTGACCAATTAATGACAAAAGAGTTACCTTTTAAATCCGCACATCAAGAAAGGCTTCATTAAGGACATAATGCAGGGTGGAAAATGTAAGAATGCTCCACTCGGGACAAGCGGAGATGGGCCTCCGCTGCTCAATAGGACTAGTTGAGCTACTTGCTGTGGTCGGTGCCTGGTAACAGCTGCAGCAAAGCATGAACTGCAAATTGTATGTTAAATTTAAAGAAAAAAAACATACAAGAGTATACAAGGAAATTAAGAAGCACCACAGAGAAGTTTTTCCTTATTGAAATGGCTTAGAGTAATACAAAGGCATTGTTATAGCAACACATTAACCCAGTGCCTATATACACAAGTTTTTTCAGAGATTCCAGCCTATAATATATTAAAATTCATGAGTTTTAAAATTAAATTCTGATTTTCAGAAAATTTTATTCAAATTTTAATAAAAATAAGATTTAAACTAATACAAAAAGGACACACTTCTCAATGAAACTAACTTTCATTGCTTGAAAAACTCCAAGTACATTAAATGCTTCATCTCTCTAAATAAAAGTAGATTAGAGTTTATGAAAGCATCAATCCCTCAGAAATAGAGAATTTTGCATGAATTGATTTCAATTAATTAACATGAAAATTAGGTATTAAAACTTCATGAATGATTTATAAGTAGCACCAACAAATTGCTAAATTGGATAAATATTTAATTGAAATAATTGATATAAATTATCCAATATTAATACTCTCACCCATATGAATGACCAATGATTACACATTTACGATGCTCCAAGATGAACCTATCAAAAATCTTTAAAACATCTTCTAAAAGCCTTTGAAAGGTATAAGCAGAGGGGTTATCAGGGGAAGAACTGTAACCATGTCCTAGCATGTCGGGAGCAATGACTTCATATCCAGCAGTTGAAAAATACTGCAACTGTAAGGACCAGACATCAGCAGAACTTCCAGCCCCATGCAGAAATAACAAAAAAGGTTTCTGCAATATACAAAATAAACATTTAGAGTCCCAGGTTTATATTTTGATATCCAAATTGCCCCAACATTAGTCCCACATTTCCTTAGATACTTATTGAATAAATAAAATTGTTGTAAAACTCCTTTTAGCAAATTAATACGGTAAATCGGGAAAATATTTCTGCAGTAGTTAAATCACGTTAAACGAAAAAAAAAAAACAAATACACCTTGCTAATTTTCGTATGCCAGCAGCGATCCAAGTCAGCATTTCTTTCAGTTATTTTGTCCACACAGTCATGCTGACAGATATCACTGTTTACAATGTTTTCTCTTGCACGCTTAAGTTGCTGCACTACTTTTCGATTCATAAGAGCAGAGTAATCTTCCGCTAGTAAGGAATCATTCCTTAGCTCTGCATTAAGTCTCTCGCCATTGCAGTGTTGTAATTTTCCTGCTTTCATCATTCCATTACTAGTTAATTTTTTTGAGTTTTCGAAATATTTCTTTGATTTTGAACTAACGAGAGATTCATTCAGGCTTACATAACTTCTAGCGTTTGATCCGTCCGATAATTCGAACGTATTCTGTGATGAATCGAACTGAAGAAACTGCTCTTCGTTTAGAGCAGGATTTGACAAATTGTCAGGTTCCTGTGAAGTCCCTGAAAAAGATATATTGACGATTCCATCCCTTGACGAGCGAGTTAGTAAGCTGATATCGTTTTTCAAATAAAACTCATCTCTATCGCTGGTTTGTTTATTACGAACGATATCTACTTCTTCACGGTGGACTTGCGCTATCGACTCAACCTCGTGTAACAAATAGTCGCTATCAATGCTGCAGAAAGAGTTATTTGCTCTTTTTCTAATCAAATAAAGACTGTTATCAGGATAAAAATTTTTGCTTTTAACTTTTGAGCAAATACTCTTTTCTTGGCTCAGAGTTCTCCCATAGACTTCATCTAATACCATTCGCACAACATTTTCCGCAAATCTACCTAATACATAATCGGATCCCCTTTCCACAGATCCTGTGTAAGTATTACTAATAGGTGTAACATTTTTTTCGTAAACGATTGTCACGTCCTCCCAAACCTTCGATATTCTTTTTTGGCTGGAAATTTGATCTGATACGCACTCACAGTCATCTCCAAGTTTAAATGGACGGTTTGAGCGAGTAAACCAATATTCTTCAATAGGAACCTCTAGGCTCTTACGCTTCTCTCCATTGGGAGTGATGAAGCTATCCTGGTTGGATGAGTCCTTACGTTGAGCAGGAAAATGGAGTACTCTAATTATCCTTTGAGAGCCAAGGTTAACAAATTCAGAGTCTCTAAGAATGAATACTTCTGGATGAACCTGGCGTTTCCGGACACATAATCCACAACAACGAAGTATGAATGATTGTATGGAATTCTGAGTATTCGAGAAACATGACTGAAGGCTGGATAAATTCATGATGCTTCATTCTGTGCGTCATTTCTGAACGAAGAGATTAAAAGCGAATTTAATGCTAAATTCGAAAGAATTTCAACAATCAGTTCATTCTACCAGAGATATAGGATATATGCATGATGTGCTTACTCCGATTGCCCGAAGGGTCAAGTCCAAACTTCTAGTGACGTAAAATTTAATGTACCGCGTACAATCACCGCTAGATCTCACTAGAGGGTAAGCGGTAATCTGGTTGTAATATTATACGAGTAAAAGTTTGCTCACTGCTAGCAATAGCTTATTACTAATTATGCATTAACTATATTTCGTGAAAAGCATTTTAATACTGACATGCTCCTTCAACTATATTTCCCGTCAGTTTGTCAGTTATTAACGAAGACAGTACGATTTCCCATTCATTTCTTCAGTTGTATTAGACAGTACGGGGATCGAACTATCATTATCTGAATATTCATCTTTTTTAAATGCCTCCCAAGTTTCAAGATTAAAAATCCGCATAATAAATATAAGTCTTCTTTAAATTTAATCTCCTCTTTTTATTTATTTACCTTACATTTATGAATTAGAACATTGGAAGCTATTTCCGTTTTGCTAAATTTAAACTATTCTGACTGTGCTCCATTTGATCTTCCAGCATGTCCTAACGGAATATGCTTCTTTCATTAATTTCTCCTTTTCTTCTTCGGCATTTTTGTACTTGGATAACATTACTGAAGTACACTTTGACTGTTTTATATCTTATTCATCTGATCATTATGGTTATCCGATCTCCTATCTGTAAAATCAAAAGCCGTCTTTCCCTCAAAGCTCACTATTTCATTTCTCCTGCTCCACATTACTTATTTTTCTTCTTTTCTTAACTCCTTTTAATTCTTATGGTCTCATGCATTTTAAATGGGAGAATCCAAGTGAGAGAGGAGACAAATGTGCTAAAACTGAATTTCTTTGTTCAGAATTTAAAAAAGGTGGATGAGATACAAGAGAAAAAGATCACTAATTGTTATCTACCTTACATTATTCAACGTTATTTATAAATGCTGATTTTTCATCCTCCATACTGTCTGAGTTGAAGATTAAAAGGGTGTACATAAGGAAATGATCTTTGCATTGATTTATCTTCTAATATCTAAAAGAAGCATGTAAAATGATAATGCAAGTATTTGTGGGTTCCATTTCAATTGCACCAAAAGGAGACAACAACAGTTCCATGCATTTTAAATTGTAGTATCCAGCATGCTGTTGCCACTTGCAGAGAAAAATCTAATTGTAATGATGTGGTTTTAACCTTTCAACATAAAAAAATGAGCTATGTGAATAGCGTAATGCTAATTAATCACATTTAAAAAATATAATTATCGAATGTAAAGTAAAATTTTATGCTTTAAAGAAATCTGAGATTTGGTATTTTTTTTCTTCTAACCGAGGTATTTAGGTCTATCTTTTGAGATATCTTCTTTTTCTATCAGTATTTCCCTCGTTTCTTCTCTTACTACCAATGTTGTCAAATTTTATATTAAAATTTTTGGGTAGATAGCATGTGAAGAAATCTAAGGAAACACAGTGAATTTCGGCTAATTAAGTTAAAAATATAGTTACCAGCTACTTTCTGTTCTATGTACTTTAAAAGAACTTCCAATGTGAAATTTTCTTGGCAAACACCGAATTAATTTACCCTCCAATTTTAATATTTTACATTAAAAATTTATTTTTTAAGCAGCCATTGCTTATCTCATCAATGTCAAAACCTTGTCTCAAATCAGACTTTTTCATTAATTTTTCCGTTACCTATTTGGTATTTTTTGGTGAGATTACTAAAGTGTATCAACTACACACGATCCTTCTCTACGAAAGGAGTGCTAGGTTTAAATAAAATGAAAAATAGCAATATGGTTGGGAATGAAATCCAGTCATCCAAATTTCTCGGCAGATACCAAAAAATTTCAAAATGTTAAGTTGATGTGAGTAGTGTCCCTATATTTAGCAGTACCAACCATCATAAATCCAGAAAGGGTGTACCTTTCTTTGGAAAATTGTAAAAGTATAAATATTATCAGAGTAAGTCCAACAATTTTAGGCTTGACAGTAGCCATGGCTATAAGGCTTTGGGCATTACTAAATCAAGAGCGGAGTGCTTATAATGCTAACATTCTAACGCCGAGGTACTGGGCTCAAATCCCGGCTGATGAGGAAATTTTCCTTTTCATGATATGCATGTTTGTGAAAGTCCACTGTTGAATACCAAACTTTAATAGTTCATAAATGGGATGTTTGTGCTGCCTTTGATGAATAAATAATGGAATAAGTCCAACTAATCTCATCTTAAATTAGAATTGATTATGATATATATATATATATATATATATATATATATATATATATATATATATATATATATATATATATATATATATATATATATGATATGATTGATACTATGATTGAAAATCCGGATTCTGCAATTCATAGTTCATTCTGCAAGTGAAACTGAGTATAATATCGACACCACACTAATACCAAAATTTTCTTTTGTTGAGGAGTGGATAATTTTACATCTTATTTGTAAAAATATATTAATTGATATTCTTTTGAGGCTGCCAGCTCTTATAGTAAATAGTTTTTTGAAAAATTAATTTCAAGAGTTAGGATAGTAACTACTATCCTAACTCCTATGTGTTTCTGTTTTTTTCTGGCAGATAAAGTTCCTTGTATGCAAGAATGAGATTTATTGAAAACTTAATGATATTCCCAGCAAACAAATCAAATGAATAATAAACTTTTGAGGCATCTGTTCCTATTCTTTTTTTCTTCAACTGTGAACATATATAGTATCCATAGAGTAACAAATATTTGCTTTCTCGATGCACTGTGCTAAAAGCGTAGCATGGTCTCATTATGGTTGGTTACAATACAGTTGGATTTTGTCCATTGCTGCTTTAAAATAATTTATCTCAATCATGTTCTCTAACATATGAATTATATTTTTTGATGAATGTTGGAATGGTTATTTTCATTCTTTAAAATTCAAGTTCGTATTTTGACAGACTTGACAATGCCAGTAAGGAGACCACTCCCCTCCATCGGATATTTGGTGGCTACATGAGGACAGAAAGTAAGTGAACTTATTTCCTCTCCTATTTAATTTAATTTATCTACTTATTTTTAACAATGTCAGCCTATTCTCAAATAGCGTAGTTTCAATGAAAAATGTAGAAGTATGTGACTAACTAAAAATGGGTAAAAGCATAGGTGCCCCGCGACTTTTCACTAAGACTAGCGCAGGGCGATAAAGGATCAAAAGATTAAGAAGAACAGCGTTTTTAGCTCCTCGCTGTAAGTTTATCTTTGTAACGATACTATCTCCATATTAATTTGCATTTTTATTTTTAATTTCGCTCCGGGGAACAACCCAAACCCGCGTATCTCACAAGGAGACCTTTAGGACTGCGGCACGGGATATTGGATAAGACCGGTATGGATGCCATGAGCCATGAAAAATAAAATAATGAGACAGTATTTAAATTGATTAAATGTTTGCCAAAAAAAGGAAGTGATTGAAGAAAAAAAAAACCGAAGAGTTCGAACCACGTATAGTTTTAACAGCAATCCAAAACGTTAACACTACGCCATCATTTGCCTGTTGATTAGCGGTCGCCGCGGGGATTATATTGGAAGCGGCTAGAATTGACGATTTTTAAACATTAATTACAAGGAAACGAGGGGGCGTTGGCCCCTAGTATTTTCAGGTTGTTATAAGTAGGGGACCTAAAAGACTGCTTGCCGCAGTCCTATAGGTCCCCTTGTCAGATAAGAGCTGCTCTTAGCTTCATTATTATCAGTCCATGTGACAGTGGAGTTGAACGCTGGTTCGCGACCCGGCAACAGAACTTTTTTACACTCTAATAATTATTTTTCTTGTGCAATGCAAATATTTCACCGTAACAGGTTAATTATTTTTCAACGTCCGCTTTCATCTATACCTATCTGAAATTTAACAATCTTGAACTTAAAAACGAAGGTTTCTGTTAACAACCTTGGTTAAGAAACCCATTCTTATACCGCAGATTATTGCCTCACAATGTACACTACACAATATGGTCTGTTCAAAGGCTATAGCGAATTTTTAATTTCCGTGGGCTACGTATTTTTGTAGCGTTATGTTGTTACTTATGTCCCTTACTTATGCTGACAAGGTTGGCCATTTTGGATGTTTGGTTAATTTTTGACAACTGTTTTGCTCGGATGTGTTTTTGGCTCGTCTTCGATTTTTGCCTACTCCAAAAAATGGATCAAAGAAGTTGTATAATGTAAGTAAGGGACATAAGTAACAACATAACGCCACCAAAAGATCAAAAACCGAACATACGTAGCCCGCGAAAATTCAAAATTCGCGAAACTTTTTGAACAAACCTCGTTTGGGAAAAATTCTTCGTTTGCATTCAAGAGCCAAATAGAAAATTTGGAATATCGGGGAAAAAGGATCGCTTAACATATGAATTTCGAAATGTCTTCATTACGGCTATCAAATTCAGAAAACTAACAAGTGGAAATTTACGAACTATTTGCTCGTAATGTTTTACTTCACTAAGTCGAATTTTAGTACCTGATCGATTCTTGGGGTGAAAAACAAATTCAAATATTTAGGCTAGCCAAAAATTCGTCGACGGTAAGGGTAAACCGTAATGAACGCGACGGATGATTCCTTCGAAGTCAACAGCACTTCGTCAGTCATGTAATGTCTACTTCTATTAACAGATGAAAGCTAAAATTCGGCGAATACAGAATTACTCAATTCTTTTCGCAGATGGAAGGCAATCAACGTCTGGACACGGTGAGAAAGAGATATAGTCCATCGTTCGTCATCAATTACAAACCCCAATTTTCGAAATAATGACAAGGTTCGCACGGTATGCAGCAAACTGATTAAGGATAGGAAAATGTGTTTGAAATAAAATGACGTAGACATTCTGAGAGAAATAAAACGTAGTCTGTGAGTGCAAGAAACCAGCATTCATACGCTATTCTTGGCGCGGATTACTTTTGTGCTTTCAGTTGTTTTTGATAAATATCTTTCGAAAGACTGAAATCAACATTTTATAGATAAGGCAATATTTATGTATCAGCCATCTTCAGGTTTTTTAATGTGTAACATTTTTTCGAATGTTAGTTTTCTTGAACTATTTCGATAGTCTCTTTAACTCTTTTTGATTACTCTGGATAATTAGGTTAGGAGTACAAGGAATAATGACGCGTAATATATAATTACCTCTTTCCAATATCATCCTTACCCATCACTTGATGTACTATGATTAAACAAAAGAAACTATGAAGACTAGTTTACGTCAGTTTGAACAAGTAATCTGGCAGAGATATCCTACCGTCAATGAATGTTTGGTCACAAAAACTTTGTTTCTTTTTCTTTTTTCTTTGTGTTCTTTTCTGATTAGTTTTCTCACCCCAAAAATCGATCAGGTACAAAAATTCGACTTTGCGAAGTAAAACATTACAAAGAAACAATTCGTAAGTTTCACTTGTTAGTTTTCCTATAGTCTGTTCCACTTTTCTAGGCAGTATTGTCTTATGGGGAAATCGAATAGCCTCTTACGCCGGGTCATTTTTCCGGAATATCCGAGATATCCACAAAATTTGCCTTCGCAACGGATAAAATTAATATTTTCAACTTAGTTTGGTGGATTTTTTTCCAATTTTTTGGTGAAATTTGGATAAGGAAGGATGGTTCTATATATTGAAGAAGTTTTTTCAACATTTCAACAAAAGAAATAAAATTTATAGCGGAATGAAAAAATGGTCACCTTACCGGCCGTGAACAGTACTAAAACTGCCATTTCTCTCATCCTATCTGACATTAAGTGCTAGTTTTTTCTTAGATTACTCTTTATAGCTTATGAATACATAAAAGTCAACTTATATTAAATTTTGAGTGATTATAATTTAGTAAAAAATAATTTAAGTTGAACGCAACCTCCGAAAAATTGGATCGTGCAGTCAAATTTATGCATCGCCTAAAATTTTTTTGTTTCTTACGTTACGAAAAACTTGTCGCGAGAGAAATTTAGATAAATGTTGTTATTTTCATTTACATGTTATTCTGTCGATATATAAACTAAATTTCTATTCAAGATATCGAAAAAGTGATAATGATTTTTTTTTGCTTAGCGATGTAACAGCTGTCCATCATGGAAATCAGTAGCTAAAAAAATATTCAAATCCGCCTCTCATGTATTTTAAATGGGGGAAATTCAATCAAGTATGGCATTGAACCAATGACCAACTGTACTGTATGCTACAGTAGATGGCAGAAACACATAGAGATTACGCATATCTATGAATTTGTGAAATTTAAAACTTCTATGTCGTCGGCAACTATTTTATAAAATCTTTGAAAATTGACCCCATGCATTCGTTCGGGGAAAAGTCCGACCTTAGGATCTCCTAAAATCGAACCCGGCACAGGTAGGTTCGGTTTCTGACTTTTTCCCAGGTTTACCTAGTGAAACTGATGTTGCTCTCATCATGGAGATATCCACCCAGCTGAAACCCGAGAAGTCTTCATTCAATACAATGCCTATACATTGGTGCAGATTTGATTTTGCACCTATAAAAGACTTAATTTGATTTTTTAAATTTCATAAAATATGAATGATCTCTGATCCATATTTAACAAATATATAATTATGCATCAAAGATACTCTCGGGAGAGCAGACAGGTGAGATGTGGCAGTAAAGCCGACGTTTCGAAGACCAACTTGGTCCCCATCTTCAGGGCTGAAGTGCAGGGAGGTCATGTCCGAGGTTTTTTTATATCAAATATTTACCTCCTTTCCCTTTTTCCCCCAATATATATATAATATAATTTGTTGAATTTGGATCAGTCTCTGTATTCATCATCATCATAGTAACTTTCGGCTGTGATTAAATGTTAAGGCTTTTAATGGAGCAAGGTGATATATCAGCTCTAAAGTGTCCCATCTTCATTTTGTATTAAATGGTTGAATTAACATTCTATGGCATATGTTTTTTTTGTTACTGACAATTCACTTTCTCTGTTCTATTTATTATGATTTAATTATTTCTATCGTCAGTTTCAGATATTTTTCATTAAGTTTTAATGAATCCATTAATAGTTGATTTTGTGTAGGGAAACATTCTAATGATTTTAAAATTAATTATAAATATCTGTCAAAGTACAAGAAGAATTATGAGTAATTCAAGGTAAAGATTAATGAAAATTGCAACTATTACATTTTTTATGTAATATAAATCTTGATCTGCAATGGAAGATATGTAAAATTATGCATCAACATGAAAGCAAAACACAAAAAACATAAATTGAGGATGCATGCACATCAGTCTTATGTTATGAGATAAATAATTTTACATAGTATGGATTACAAGATGATACAGATGTTAGAATTTTTAGTATAATAATTTTCTTATGTATCATATCATGCATGTATTAAGTAGCATTTTCACTCTCATGTCTCCTTGGGAAAAAATAGCTTCTCAAGAGGAGCAGAGTGTTACTCTTGCTATTAAATGATTATCAATTTCATATATCAGATTCTTCATATAACTTTGTGTTAATAATATTGTACATATAATATTACGCTTATAATGTAGACTAATTTTAATATAACTATCATCAAAAATGTTTTTTTTGCATTTGAGCTCATAACATACAGGTGTCAAATTGTTAATTAACCAGAATTATTTTAGGGTTGTACCAAATTCTCCAAAGAGATATGCCACATGGAAAAAGAGATTCAGCAAATGAAGAGTAAAATGTATTGATGGGTGAAATTTCATCTGGTACCTAAGAGTAACAAGGCAACAAGAAGCTCAAAGTGTAGAGAACTGGAGGGGAAATGCTTGGGGAGCATCTGATGACAGTTTTAAAATGGCTGAAGACGATGATAGTATATATGCATAATAAGAAATAGGATGTACTAGAAAAATTTATTAGTGAGTTCCAAAAATGGAAACATTAAGTGGTCTGCAGCAAACAGACTTACAGGCAGAGGAGTTAACATTAATACTATTGGGTTGTTAGGAAAGTTTCTTTTGTAGGGGTAATGAAGCAATATGTAATGTATACAAATGATCTGGTTTAGTCTGCAATGTAATTAACAATTTTTTAGTAACATGTTCACCACATCTTTTGTGAAGTTTCATAACTCCATTTTCATAAAACACCTAAAGCTTATTGCCAAAGAACTGATTCAGATGCTTTTTGCATGTATGTTTCCAGAGCAGTGTTTTCTAACCTCTTTTGGCCCACAGACCCCCTTTCATAGTAAAAAAACTTTTCCACAGACACTGAGTGAAAAAATACTCAAAGTATAATAGAATAAATAAAAATTTTACTTCAATGTCATAATGGTAAATGGTGTTGTAAAAATAAAATATAAAGGAAAGGTTTTGTTGAAGATGAATGTATTGAAATTTCATATTTCATATATATATATATTCATTCATTCATATATATATATATATATATATATATATATGATATATTTTTCTAAAAATGTTTTATGAGTGACTTGGATGAACTGTAGGACCTAAAAATTGCTATAAATTATCGATTGTTATTTATTTTACTTCCATATTAATAAGAATGTGTCACGATTTTTTTTAACTAAGCCTGAGGTTGTTAAGGAACCCCAAAATCGATTCAAATTTTCAAAAGACCCCCTGAATGATCCCAGGGATCCCTTGGGGTCCATAGGGACTACTTTTGGACAGGGAAATAACTTTTTGGCCACGAGTTAGCCTTTGAAGTAGTTGGTAGTGGATCAATGAGCATGCACGATCTTCAACACCCAATTCAACTTGCTTGAATTTCACAAATTGCCTGTTCACTTACTGCATTGTCCACATACAGCACATATTTTGTTTGCAGCTTGAGCTGCATTCCTGCCTTTGTGGAAATAAAAAAACATTATAGGACAAAAATGAACTCTCTTACTAACCGCTAGCTGCAAGTACCCGGCTTTGCCCGGGTTTAAAATAAGACCTTTTGTAGAAGCATTCAAAACTGTTTATTTGCATGCAATAAAAGTGCCAATTTATTTTAAAGTAATGTGACAAAATTTGTGGCAGTTCCATCTCGAGTGTGTACAAAAAATGCCCACTCCAGAGCAGGCCACATACAACTGCCCACGAGAATAAGCATGGTGTCTGCAAGTCTATACCAGCAATCCCAAGTTACTGGTCCTGTTGATTGTCATGGCAAAGCACTGTTTCAAAGGGAACTGTATTCTCTTGAATTGTATGGTGTTTTCTGAGGGAATGATGGATATTCTTGGAATGAAGGCATCCTCACCCTTAGTGCTCTCTGTGAGTACTGTGGCTTGAATGACATGCATAAGCTTTTTCACAATTAATCTTGTGCCATTGCACAACCTGGGTGCATCAATATTTCGGATCAGCATTATTGGAGCACCAAATTTCAGAATCAAGTTGTGGGCTCGCAAATCAGGAGTCTGGATGGAATTCAAGAACTCAATGGGATATTGTACTACTGCTTCATTATCATTAAGGATGCAGTCTATGGACTTGTAGGTATATTCTTACCCTGGAAGCTGTTTCTGAATGGTGGCATTGAGCTTCTCAACCATATCATTTCTGCTTGCCAGAATTGCTCTGTGAGAAAGGCAGTCCTGATCCTTGAAGTTTTGCTGAATGTTAGGATACATCTTGGACATAACTTTGTCAGGAGAGTTGACAATTTGATCACATGGCATAATGATGAGGTCTGTTGAAGGATCTTCAGGAACTTTACCATCTCCAATCTGGAGCAACTTGTTTGCAAATTGTCCTGCTGACAAATCACCCTGAATGTGTGACTGCATGTTTGTAGTTAGACTGAATTTTTCGTCATGGTGCCATAGATAAGAATTTTTCAAACAGGCACTGATCTGCTCTGCTGGTGTGCCATGTGTGACAATGGGAAGTGTTTGTTACAAATCACCAGCAAGCACAACAGTTGCGCTCTACCCATTATTGCAGAGCTGCCTCACATATTCTGTAATGTCTTGTCAAGAGCATGGAAAGCATTTCTGTGACTCATGGTAGCCCCATCCTTGACAATTAGCTTGGAGGTTTTGAGAACATGTCCTGTGCCCTAGGAATATTGCAAACAGCACTGTCTGATCTGGCCAAGACCAGTGGCAACTTGAAGGCCGAATGTGCTGTTCGACCACCAGCAAGCAGAGTTGTTGCTATGCCAGAGGAGGCAATAGTCACAGGAGTCCACGTCTTTCTCTTCCCTCTCAAAAGCCAATAAATAGTAAATTGAGTAGAAAAGTTTTGCCTATGCCACCTGCTGCATCCAAAAAGACAATGCCTCCTCTTTCACTTCTGAACATTCCAGTGATCGCTATAAAGGCTTGCTGCTGATCTGGAGTAAGTCTTGGCACATTTGCTGCCATGTAGGCTCAAAGTCCCTCAAGATATCCTTACTTGTCACTTCAGGTGGTGCACTGGTTCTGGCAAACTATACAGTGTCAGATTGTTGCCAGCTATAGATAGAATTTTTCTTCCAAGATGAGAAGAGTATTGTTGAAGAGAGCATTACAATATTCAATATTTTCTGTTGGATTATTTTGTCTTGCTTGGTGCAAAAAGTCCTCTGTCATATCTTCCTAGTGATATATCCACTGTTTGATAGGTTTCTTTAAGTCACCAAAATGGCAAAGAGGTTACGGAAATGTGCTGGTGACTGAGACACAGCTGCCTCTTCCATTGCCTGGTACCAATGGTAAATCATAGTTGTTATTAATAGGATTTTAAAACTGAGGAAAACCCTCTCTTTCTCCAAATAAGTTATGTAAAATTTAGATAACAAGGACTCAGCCTATACAGCAGACTAACAGACTAAGTGCAGCCTAGAAGAATCTGGCAAAATCTTTCAAAGCAACCCATTAATTTTGAAATAACCAAACATGTTGATAAAAATTATAAGTCAAAGTTTATTCAAAGCTTGCCAAAACTTTTACAAAATATATTTTCAAAATTACTTATTACTGCAATTTTAGTTTCCAATGCAATAATAAAAACTTTCAACAGAACTTTTTGTTAAATTTTAAGTCAAGGAACTTTCTGGAAATATTTTATAACCTAATTAATTAAGATTTAGGAAGAAATGATAATATAGTTGTTGTATTTATAAATAAATGGAAGGCCTTAGACTTGGTCAATTTTGACACATTGCTTGATCAACTCAACAGAATGGGAGCTCAAGTTAATTACCAAAATGCTATATTTCTTGTATATGAATTTCTGGTTTAATGCACATGTTAGTATTATATATAGTGAACTAATTTGTGTAAAGTATTAAATTACTGGTGCACCATCCTTGCAATCCTTCCAGACATAATTGTAGAGTTTGACAACCATTTACTGAGTGGCTTATATGGAAATTTTTTAGGTTATTTGCATAAACAAGTCAATTGGTAAATGGTACTGAACTGAATCAGAGAGGTTGAAAAGTGACTATGCTAAGTGATTAGATATTTGTCAACCAATGCCTTAGGCCTATAGCTAAAAGAGTAGAAGGATCCATTATATCTAAAGTTTTACAGAAATGTTTTTTACTTTTTTCATGAATACCTATTGCATAAGGGCTAAGTTTGCCCACATACCATGGATTTCATTTTATTTGGGAGTTTATTTTATGGTTTTCAACAGCAGAAGATATCTTCAACTTAGCAACATTAACTGAATATTATACACTCAACTCTCCTAGTCATGAATTCACTTTTAATGCTTTTTAATAATTATTATTACCAATCCTCCATGAAGAAATTACCATCAAGGATAATTTTTCAGTTAAACGAATGAAAGCATATGATTCTTTCTTAATCATACTACTTCTGAATGGACCATGGTAAACAGCATTCTATCTTCAGTTTCTGTTTTATAAATTTTATTTGTAAGAGTATAAATTGTTTTCTTTTCTGGAAGAAAAATTCTCCAATACGCTCTGAGAGAGTAATTATAGTTTTTGTTTTTGCTGAATATAATTTTAGCCGTATTGGTTTTTAGATTGCTCTGTAACATACTTTTTTGATTCTGGATTTTCAGTAAGTTGTGGAATCTGTAGAGGAGCTTCTACAACTTTCCAGCATTTTCAGGACCTCCTCCTAGACATAAGGAGGTCTTCCTCATTGGAGAATGCAATGAAACTGTTCTTCAGCTCTGAGAGCCTGGAAGGTGATGATGGGGATGGAGAAGGTGGTGCTTACAGATGTAGCAACTGTCAGAAGAAGGGTTTCTGTATCAAGAGAAACTATATTCAAATAGCTCCTAAAGTTCTTTGCATCCAGCTAAAAAGGTTAGTGGTTGAGAACAGGAAAGGTAGATATTAACTTTGCATGAATAGTTGTGCAACTTCATCTCATACGTTAAACAGAAGTGAAAATCAGCAAAATGAGCAGGACTTGAATGCTGCATACCTGCCCGGTAAGTGGGGGACCTGGGTTCAAGCCCCAGTTATTTTGCTAATTTTTACTAGCCTAGGTTAGTGGTTGGTAATGAATTAGAATCAATTATTTGTAAGAAATTGTGAACCAAGAGTATTAACTTAACTTATAGGTTTTGAAGTATCATATTGAGAAAGGAAATGTAATTTTCATTATTTACGTGAACGTTTAACTTTGAATGTTTTTGGAACTAGTAGCCTATTATTCGTAGGTGCTAGTTTAATTTTTCATAGTCAAAGCAAGTCTTAAGATTTATATTGTTTTATTTGGTATTATTATCAGAAAATTCCTTATAGCATACAAAACTTTTAGCATTTTCTAATTGAGGTATCTTAACCTCTCACCTTGGTATGACATTTATAAACATTTTGGTCAGAGGCATGGAAAATGGATATCATGTCTAAAATTGTCATGCAGTTTTTTTTTTTTTCAACTCTTCATAATGGACATGCTGTTCTATCCACAGATATTTTAATGATACAACCAGTTTTGTTAGCTAGATAAAATCCTTTTATTTATTCTTATGTTACCATTATACCAAATAATACTTTAACTTTATGCTATTCTATTCTGTCATGTGATCTCTCCTACTGCAAGGAGCACCCTTCAACTGTGCCCTCTGTTTACTGTAGATAGGTTTTTTGTATTTCTTTCTGGGGAAATAAAATTGTCTAGTGCTGAAACTCATGAATATTCTTTTCGGGTTGTATACCTACAACTCTTAATTTTGTGAAGTTAGCCTATGAAATTACTTTACTTTCATTTCAAAATTTTACAAAATATGTTTCTTTATTAGAAAGAAATACTGTATTTTAATGCATTAAATTACAAATTTGCAAAAACTCAAAAAATAGCTTTCACTAGAAAGGAAATACTTGCTACAGGTTTGGCTCAGAAAAATCATATGTCCAGAAAACTGGTTAAATGGAAAATTTTGTATGGAAATTCAGTGGCATAAATGTATGCTGACACTATGTGAATAAGTTTCAATTAACATTTAGAAGTTTCCAGGATCAAAATTATGCCATCCAAATAATTACCATTAGTTAAAATATTAGTATTTCATACCATTTGAAAAAAATCAAAGCTGTATAGAATGTTTATTGAGAGTCAAATTAGAGCGATGAATTACAAGATGTTCAATTTTTCCACTAATCACTACTTTCAGTTTGAATATGGTATAATATCTTGCATGCATCAATTAAATTTTTATTATTGTTTTTCCTGCATCAATTTTTTTGGATATTCCCTTGCTAAATGTGGGAGATAATGTAGTCACTTACTGGATTGTTGCTTTATGGAAAAGTATTACAACCAAGAAAGCTTCATGATTGTTATGTTATTATCACAAGGCTCCCAATCCTATTATTTTTGAGACTTAATATGGAACGTAGAGAGGAAGTAATTCATATTTTTCAGAAAGTTAAATGTCTCTCAGAATAATTGTATTTCCTGTACATTCAGGAAAATATGTTTAATGGCCAAGATTATTTACATTATTCTAATTCTTTTTATATTTATTCTTGTTCATAGGTTTACTGCAATGGGAGGAAAAATTGTGAAGGCAGTCGCCTATCCTGAAGTACTAGATGTCACACCTTACGTGTTTAATAAAAATAACCTTCCCTTGAATTCATCTCCCAACAATCAGGAGAAAGTGCCATTAATATATCAGTTAACATCCATTGTAAGTCATTGCGGAAGCTCTATGAACAGCGGCCATTACACAGCAACAGCCAAGTCTTCTAATGGAACATATTTTGAATTTGATGATGCTGTGGTAAGCCGAAAAGATATTCAGATTTTTATTTACTTAGATAAGGTTTTGGCTTAATGGAACAAGGTATAGGGTATTGTGCACACACAGCGTTCCTGTGCTATACCCTATGTTAATACCTTAAGGGGTTCATACCTTAACATCACTTTGCATGGCTTCTGCTCTAAATAAGAAGCCATGACAGTGAACGATGCCACAGTGTGGATGAAATCGCAATATCCTTGCCACACAAAGTTTCCCAAAAGGCTTGGAAAAATGTTCTGCTTGGATAGCTCAACGGACAGAGCACCCGTCTGGCAATTGGGAGACCTGGGCTCGATTCCCGGTCCCATCAGACTTTTTCCAAGTCCATTCGAATTTTGGCTCAAAGTTTTGTAATCAGCATTCAATTAACTCTTTCATGATGGAAAATTATTTACCACTGTTCTCTATATAGACATAGCTAAGGAATTCTTCTGAAAATGGCTAGGTATTTTTAGGTTCAGATTTGTAATTTAATTATTTTTAAATGTTACTTTATTGAGATTTTGTGCACTTATGTAATTATTATCTCCTTATTTAATTTAGATATTACTTTGCAACTCCTTTCGGGCCTCTACATACCATAGCTTCATAATTATATTTCCATGACAATAAAATTTATTAAATCACTCGTTAAATTTTGCACCAGTACCTTTGGCAGCAACTACATTATTACATATTGCCAAGAGGGTAAAAAAAAAGAATTTAAAATATATTATATAACATATAATTTCGATCTTTTGGTCCTCCCAAGTAGAATTTACTCATCAGCAGATTCTCATTATTCTATCATATTAATGAACAATATTTAATAGTTAGCCCTCGACTTAATATACAACACAAAATACAGTGAGTGGTTGTAGGACTGAATAAGAAGTATAATGAATATTTTGAATGTTTGTTATGGTTACAAAGCGATTATTCAATTTACGAGTAACTAACAAGGAAGGCAGAATATAAATTGTAAGGTCTTTGAATTATTGTTGCTTAAATATATTTCTAATTAATATGGCAGTTAAACATCATAAATAGACCATAAATCAATGTAACTAAAGACAGACTCTGTCTGCTTTACCAAGAGATTTCTTATCAGTGTTGCAGTCTTTCCAGTCGACGCCCGAGTCTATTTGTAAACCTAAAAATTCACTCCAGTGTACCCTATAGATCTCTTTTTGCTAGTCAATGAAATATGAAACATTCCTTCTTGTGCTTTATTTTCTAGTCTTTTCAGCAGAATCCTTGTCATTATTTTAAAGATATGAGATAAGCACCTTAGCATCAACATCAACAAGAATTAAAACATTCAAGGATATCTACCTTCAGTTTGATTTATATTGAAATACATTCCTATAAGCTTAAGTATTCGATAGATTTTTTTTCCCAATATTGAAGCTAAAAGTTCTACTGCCATTCTCTTACATGTCTATACACCTTTTCTCTGCTCACTATTTATTTGTCCTCTTAAAATGTGAAAAAAAATGAAGCAATTTGATCAGTAAACATTTAACTTTTTATTTATTACCATTCTCATTTCTTTTTACATAATTCACTCCAAGAAATGGTTCCTTCTCATAGAAACACATTAGGAATCAGTGCATTATTATGTAATGGTAATTTGGTTTCCCTCATATTCTGTCACTGAGCTCTCTTCAATGAGATGTCAACACACGACATGAGCTCAAAAAATACATCAGGTAAAATTATTCAACAAATACTTCACAGAAGTCAATAGCATGTGAAAACCTTTTGAACAAATCACATGAAAGAGCTGATGATCTTAAAAAAATTAGCAGAATTTGTTGACATAAGAATAACAGCCAAGTTTAGTATGAATGATGAATTACTCTATGAACTGTCACCATAGGGACAATTGACTTCAACGTGAAATATTTAGACCACCAATTGCACTTTGATTATATAAACGTACCCAATGATTATTTTTGGCATCATAAAACAATAATATACAAGAAACAGGCAGTTCAATGTATTTAGTAGAGGAAGTTCTACAGTTAATGGATACTTAACTGGTAAAATGTATATTAAAAACTGTTTTTTCCAAATATTCTCTTTTGCACAAAAATGGACTTTCAGAAGGAGGATATGAAATTGATATTGAAGGATTTTTTTGCCTTCTGTATCATTAAAGAAATCTACCTTTGACAGAACATTACTTTTCATTACATCTTGTCATTTAGGTTAAATAAAACTAATTTTAACAAATATTCTTATTTTCACCCCACATATAGTACATTTGATAGAAAAAAATAAATAAAACATATAATGAATTCCAAAAAGAAACATGAAGGCAAAACAAAGGGTTGCCACCACTGACCAAATCTCCTATACATAACTCATACCTATAGAATGAGTAATAAAAAAGTAAGAAGGAAAAAAGGAAACTTAAAAATCTGTCCATTGAAATTTTATGTATACATTTAATATAACAGTCAATGCTTGCAGTATTAACTCATACAAAATTAAGGATATGCATGCCAGCTTGTACATAAATCCAAAGTGCATTCAACACACTTACAAAGTTACTTAAATACCCAAGAAATTATCATAAATACTCTTTTTTTGTAGAATCATTTTTATACATGAGGGCAAAAAGGCCTTGATGGAGTAAAAATTAAACACATTGAATCAAATAAAGTGATAAAAAAATTTTATGCATTAAGTCTTTTCAAGAAGAGTTTAGCTTGGGTTTGATATTATACTTCTTAAATCTGCTTGTCCAAGAACAGGAGTGCCACTTGAGTTTGGCCGTCTTGGAGCTGAAATTAAAGTAAATCACCATTAAAAATCAACATCACTAGTGAAAGAATAATTATGATTACATTAACCCTTTGCACAAAATTGATGACATTAGTTCATCTTTATGCACTTAAATAACTGTTGGCTAACAGAATTTGATGCTATGGAATGAGTAAATAATTTTTATGGTAGCATTAGAAAGAGAGGGTTCTGTAGTTTATTTTTGGATTTTCTTGCATTTGTTTTTGAAATATATATTTTTGCTTACTGGAATTTAAAAATACATTTTTTGGTATAATACTAATAATATATTATTAGTGAAAGATATTTGCAACTACAGATTCTTATCAAACTAGGTATGTGTTTATTCAAATTTTTATAAAAATAAATATTTTTTAATTTCTCTACAGAGATATGTATTTACAGATAATATGTGTAGATACATATATTTAAATAATTTTCCTGCTTTAATTTTTTACTTGGCATCCATAAATCCTACTCAACACTTTCAAGGACTACAGCCACTCAATTAATAATTTATTAGTGTGAAGAGAAATGCACAAGTCTCTCTCAAGAATTTCAGCTAAGATTTAACAGAATATTAATGAATTAAACTTAATAATCATACACACAGTATTGCACTAGAATTTTTTCAATATCATCATAGATCAAAACCTGTATTGGTATGTACATAATAATAATAATTTTATTTGGCAGAGATAGAGGCTTTGTCGATACACCAGAGTCAAAACAGGTATATAAACTTCAAAAGGCAAATACAAAATCAGTAATTGGAAGGAAAAGCATTGACAGAATAAAACATTTTACCTATTAGAAAGTTCTTAACCTTTGATTTGGAACAAGATACCGAGCTTATATTTTTTATTTTTTCTGGACGATCTTTGTATAAAATAAACGGTAAGATGAAACTGTTGAGGAAGCAATTGGTGCGTACATAGGAAATATAAAGATTGCAAGTGTTCCATAAGAATAATTTGATGACGAGAATTATAATGTTGTAAAACATCTAATGATCAAAAAATTGTTTCATTAGATTAATTATACTTTCCAAGCATGTTGCAATATTCACTAGGCAATGATGAATGATAATAATAATTTATATCAATATTAACTTAAATACTCACCATCTACATGAAATTACTTTTAGGGAATTTACAAAAAATAGTAAATTTGTGTTATGAGCTTCACAATTTGTTTTAAATTACGCATGCTAACTTGGTTAATTTAACTTCAATCATTTTGAATTTATCAATTTGTTTAATCATTGTAGTAAATCTTAAAATTTTATGGGTAAGTATTTTTGTCACATTATATATATATATATATATATATATATATAATGTGACAAAAATACTTACCCAATTACTCGTATATATATATATATATATATACGAGTAAGTGAGTGCTTGCTTACAGGAAACAATCGGAAAATATATATTTTAATCAAACTTACGATTTTTACTATACTATCTAAAGAACATTAACGCAGTGTACCTTGCATTGACTTCGATTTCGTATGCTTCTCTAGACAGCATTATTACCGCACCGGCTTCGACTCAAGGCCATCCTACGAAAATCACTGTCATCTCTCGCTCAAGTATGATAATCCGTATAAACATGACAAATTTCAAATGGAAATACATTAAGAAAGTACCTCAAAATGACTCCTAAATTCCCTATGCATTTCATACGCAGATATAGTTATCGCCCCCTAGCATCGAACCAACGACCATTTACGACAATCTTTGGAATGCCTTAATGCGGGAATTGTACCTTTTATGCCTGAGTGAAATATAGAACCTCTGCGCGATTGGGAAGTGTCATAAAAAGCTTTCGCAAATATTGCCAATGCATTCCTTATGACAAAAATCGAGATTACAGGACGCTCAGGAATCGAACCCGTGACACCTAGGCAAGTGTTGATTTTTTCAAAGTACTTTATATACGTATCTTTTGGTGTTGAAAGTTTGAATAATCTATGTACGATATAAAGGGAGCTATGATTTTTTAAAATTTGAAAATATTTCAACCCCTGGCATCGAACCCAGGACAGATTGTACGTAAAATACTACATTTTCGTAGACATATATATTAGCAGTAGCTACACGAAATCTTATTATTTTAACTTAATAGGCAGTATTTTAAAAATTATTTGAAAAACGGCCCAATGCATTCTTAACGGGGAAAATCGAGATTACGGGACGCTCTGGAATCGAACCCGTGACACGTAGGCAAGTGTTGATTTTTTTCGAGGTATTTTTTCGAGTAAAAAATTTGAATCATCTATGTATCATATTAAGAGAGCTACGATTTTTTGAAATTTGAAACTTTTTCACCTCCTGGCATCGAACCCACGACCGTTTGTACGTAAACAAAAGCATTTTTCGATAGATACACATAATAGCAATAGCGATATGAAATCTCATTTTTCTAGCGTAATGGAAAGTATTTTTAAAAATTATTTGAAAAACGGCTCCATGCATTCTTACGGGGGAAAGTCGATTTTTGGGACCTCCTAGAATCGAACCCATGATAGGTAGGGTCGGTTTTCGAATTTTTCCTGAGTGAGATTTAGTGGGCCATTACGTAAAAAAATCGGCGCTTTTGTGGCCGAAGCGGTTTGGGCCTGACATTCGGGGGGATATATATAACATACGAGTAAAGGTGCGCTTGCTTACAGCAAGCAATGTAAATTATGGAATAATAAATGGAAATTCATTCAGGAAGTACTTTAAAATGAGTCCTTAATTCCCTATGCATTTCTTACGAAGTTATTGTTAACGCCCCCTAGCATCGAACCAACGACCATTTACGACAAAATTACGGTCGCTAATAAGTAAGAATGGTCTCTTTTATGGCTGTGTGGAATTCTGAACCTCTGCGCGGTTAGGAAGTGTCATTAAAAGCTTTCGGAAAAATGGTCAATGTATTTTAAATGGGAAAAATCGAGTTTACGGGACGCTCTGGATACGAACCAATGACACCTAGGCAAATGTTGATTTTTTTCAAAGTACGTTATATACGTATCTATTTGTGTTGAAAGTTTAAATGATCTATGTAACATATGAAGAGAGCTACGGTTTTTCAAAATTTGAGAATATTTCACCTTCTGGCATCGAACCCATGACCGATTGTATGTAAAATACTGCATTTTTCCGTAGACATATATATTAGAGATAGCTGCATGAAATTTCATTGTTCTATCTCAATGGGAAGTATTTTTTAAAATTGTTTGAAAAACGACCCCATGCATTCTTACGGGGGAAAGTCGATTTTTGGGGCCTCGTAGAATCGCACCCATGATAGGTAGGGTGGATTTCCCAATTTTTCCTGAGTGAGATTTAGTGGGCCATTACGGAAAAAAATCGGCGCCTCCGTGGCCGAAGCGGTTTGGGCCTGACATTAATATCCTATATATATATATCCTATATCTATTATATATAGACGCTTCGGGGGGATATATATATATATAGGATATATATATATATAGTATTAATGTCAGGCCCAAACGGTTAGGGCCACGGAGCCGCCGATTTTTTTCCGTAATGGCCAACTAAATCTCACCTAGGAAAAATTGGGAAACCCACTCTACCCATCATGGGTTCGATTCTAGGAGGCCCCAAAAATCGATTTTCTCCATTCAGAATGCATTGGGCCGTTTTTCAAATGATTTTAAAAATACTTCCCATTAACCTAGAATGATAAGATTTCATGTAGCTATTGCTACTTCATATATCTACGGAAAAATGCTATCGCTTACGTGCATCTGGTCATGGGTTCGATGCCAGGAGGTGAAATATTTTCAAATTTCAAAAAATTGTAGCTCTCTTAATATGATATTTAGACCATTGAAACTTTATACACGTATAGATACGTGCATAGTGTACTTTGAAAAAAATCAACAGTTGTCTATGTGTCACGGGTTCGATTCCAGAGCGTCCCGTAATCTCGATTTTCCCCGTTAAGAATGCATGGGGCCGTTTTTGAATTAATTTTAAAAATACTTCCCATTAAGCTAGAAGAATAAAACTTCGTGTAGCTATTGCTAATATATATGTCTACGGATAAATTCAATATTTTACGTACAATCTGTCCTGGGTTCGATGCCAGAAGGTGAAATATTTTCAGATTTTGAAAAATCGTAGCTCCCTTAATATCGTACGTAGATCATTCAAACCTTCTACAAATATAGATACATAGAAAATATAATTAGAAAAAAATCCGCACTTGCCTATGAACGGGTTCGATTCCAGAGGGACCCGTAATCTAGATTTTTCCCGTTTAAAATACATTGACCATATTTCCGAATGCTTTTTACAACACTTCCCAACCGCGCAGAGGATAAAAATTTTACACAGCCATTAAGGGGACAGTTTTTATATAAAAGTTATCCTAAGATTATCGTAAAAGGTCGTTGGTTCGATGCTAGGGGGCGTTAATTAATACTCCATGTGAAATACATAGAGAATTTAGGACTCATTTTAAGGTACTTCCTGAATGAATTTCCTTTTGCAATTCGGGGTGTTTACAAAGTCCACAATACTCAAGCGAAAGATTACAGTAATTTTAGCAGGATGACCTTTGGTCGACGCAGGGGCGGGATTTTAGCTGCCGAAAGAAATGCATCGGAAATCGTATTCAGTGCATTTTCAGCTGCGTTAAGGTCCTTTACTTTATGTTTAAAATTTTATTTTTACTAAAGATAAATTATTGCATTGCTTGCTGTCAGCAAGCACACCTTTACTCGTATATATATATATCCCCCCGAAGCGTCTATATATAATAGATATATATATATATAGGATATTAATGTCAGGCCCAAACCGCTTTGGCCACGGAGCCGCCGATTTTTTTACGTGATGGCCCACTAAATCTCATTTAGGAAAAATTGAGAAATCCACCCTACCTATCATGGGTTCGATTCTAGGAGGCCCCAAAAATCGACTTTTCCCCGTAAGAATGCATGGGGCCGTTTTTCAAATAATTTTAAAAATACTTCCCATTAAGCTAGAACAATGAGATTTCATGCAGCTATCTCTAATATATATGTCTACGGAAAAATGCAGTATTTTACATACAATCGGTCATGGGTTCGATGCCAGAAGGTGAAATATTCTCAAATTTTGAAAAACCGTAGCTCTCTTCATATGTTACATAGATCATTAAAACTTTCAAAACAATTAGATACAAACAGATTGTACTCTGAAAAAAATCAGCATTTGCGTACGTGCTATGGGTTCGATTCCAGAGCGACCCGTAATCTCGATTTTTGTCACAAGGAATGCATTGGCCATATTTCCGAAAGTTTTTATGACACTTCCCATCCGCTCTGAGCTTCAAAATTTCACAGAGACATAAATGGGACCATTCTCACATAAAACCGACCGTAATAGTATCGTAAATGGTCGTTGGTTCGATTCTAGGGGGCGCTAACTATTAATTCATAAGAAATGCATAGGGAATTCAGGACTTATTTTCAGGTACTTTTTTTAATGTATTTCCATTTGAAATTTGGAGTGTTTTTAGAGATAACCATATTAAGGCGAAAGATGACAGCGTTTTTCGCAGAAAATCCTTGGTTCGACGCCTGGCGGTAACAATGCTGCCTTAAGAAAAGCATGGGAAGAACATGTCAAAGAATACATGCTCTATGATAATTTCGTAGAATATATTAATGAAGACGAAAGTTGGCTTTCCATTAAATCTTTTTTTTTCATTATAAGATATTACATTGCTTGCTGTAAGCAAGCACGCCTTTACTCGTATATATAGACGCTTCGGGGGGATATATATATATACAGATATATATATATAGGATATTTATGTCAGGCCCAAACCGCTGGGGCCACGGAGCCGCCGATTTTTTTACGTCATGGCCAACTAAATCTCACCTAGGAAAAATTGGGAAACCGACCCTACCTATCATGGGTTCGATTCTAGAAGGCCCCAAAAATCGATTTTCCCCATTAAGAATGCATTGGGCCGATTTTCAAATGATTTTAAAAATACTTCCCATTAACCTAGAAGGATAAGATTTCATATAGCTATTGCTATTATATATATCTACGGAAAAATGCTTTTGTTTACGCGCAACCGGTCATGGGTTCGATGCCAGGAGGTGAAATATTTTCAAATTTCGAAAAATCGTAGCTCTCTTAATATGAAACATAGATAATTCAAATTTTCTACACGTATAGACACGTATTAAATGTACTTTAAAAAAAATCAACTGCTGCCTTCGTGTCACAGGTTCGATTCCAGAGCGTCCCGTATTCTCGATTTTCCCCGTTAAGAATGCATGGGGCCGTTTTTCAAATAATTTTAAAAATACTTCCCATTAAGTTAAAAGAATAAGATTTCATGTAGCTATTGCTAATATATATGTCTACGGAAAAATGCAGTATTTTACGTACCATCGGTCCTGGGTTCGATGCCAGGAGGTGAAATATTTTTGAATTTTAAAAAATCGTAGCTCTCTAAATGTCGTACATAGACCATTCAAACATTCAACACGTATAGATACTTACAAAATGTAATTGGAGAAAAATCAGCATTTGCCTATGTATCACGGGTTCGTGCCAGAGTGACCCGTAATCTCGATTTTTCCCGTTTAAAATACATTAGCCATATTTCCGAATGCTTTTCAAAACACTTTCCAACCGCGCAGAGGTTCAAAAATTCTCACAGCCATTAAGAGGACAATTCTTATATAAAAGCTATCCTAAGATTATCGTAAAAGGTCGTTGGTTCGATGCTAGGGGGCGTTAATTAATTCTCCATGTGAAATACATAGGGAATTTAGGACTCATTTTAAGGTACTTCCTTAATGTATTTCCATTTGAAATTTGGCATGTTTATAAAGATTGTCATACATAAGCGAAAGATGACAGTGATTTCCGTAGGATGGCCCTGGTTCGACGCCTTGGTGGTAATAATATTGTCAAGAGAAAAGCATACGAAATCAAAGTCAATGCAAGGTACGCTGCGTAAATGTTCTTTAGTTAGTACAGTAAAAATCGTAAGTTTTATTAAAAGAGAAATTTTCCGATTGCTTGCTGTCAGCAAGCACACCTTTACTCGTATCTATTATATATAGACGCTTCGGGGGGATATATCTATTATATATAGACGCTTCGGGGGGATATATATATATAACATATATATAGGATATTAATGTCAGGCCCAAACCGCTTCGGCCACGGAGCCGCCGATTTTTTTACGTAATGTCCAACTAAATCTCACTTAGGAAAAATTGGGAAACCGACCCTACCTATCATGGGTTCGATTCTAGGAGGCCCCAAAAATCGACTTTCCTCCGTAAGGATGCATGGGGTCGATTTTCAAATAATTTTTAAAAATACTTTCCATTGAGATAGAAAAATGAAATTTCATGGAGCTATTGCTATTATTTGTATCTATAGAAAAATGCTATTGTTTACGTACAAACGGTCATGGGTTCGATGCCAGTAGGCGAAAAAGTTTCAAATTTCGAAAAATCGTAGCTCTCTTAATATGATATTAAGATCATTCAATCATTCTACACGTATAGATACGTATATAGTGTACATCTCAAAAAATCAACAGTTGCCTATGTGTCACGGGTTCGATTCTAGAGCGTCCCGTAATCTCGATTTTCCCCGTTAAGAATGCATGGGGCCGTTTTTCAAATAATTTTAAAAATACTTCCCATTAAGTTAAAAGAATAAGATTTCATGCAGCTATTGCTAATATATATGTCTACGAAAAATGTAGTAGTTAACGGACTATCAGTCCTGGGTTCGATGCCAGGACGTGAAATATTTTCTGATTTTCAAAAATTGAGCTCCCTTAATATCGTACAAAGATCATTCAAACCTTCTACAAATATAGATACGTACAAAATGTAATTAGAAAAAAAATCTGCACTTGCCTATGTATCACGGGTTCGATTCCAGAGCGACCCGAAATCTCGATTTTTCCCGTTTAAAATGCATTGGCCATATTTCCGAATGCTTTTTATAACACTTCACAACCGCGCAGAGGTTCAAAATTTCACACAGCCATTAAGGGAACCATTCTCATATAAAAGCTTTCCAAAGATTATCGTAAAAGGTCGTTGGTTCGATGCTAGGGGGCGTTAATTAATTCTCCATGTGAAATGCATAGGGAATTTAGGGCTCATTTTAAGGTACTTCCTGAATGAATTTCCACTTGCAATTCGGGGTGTTTATAAAGTCCACCATACTCAAGCGAAAGATTACAGTAATTTTAGCAGGATGACCTTGGTTCGACGCCGGGGCGGGATTTTAGCTGCCGAAAGAAATGCATCAGAAATCGTATTCAGTGCATTTTCAGTGCGTTTATGCCCTTTACTTAATGTTTAGGAACGTTTGAGCAGAGTAATCTTTCGAAAAATTTTAATATTCACTGAAGATAAATTATTGCATTGCTTGCTGTAAGCAAGCGCACCTTTACTCGTATATATATATATATAACATATATATAGGATATTAATGTCAGGCCCAAACCGCTTCGGCCACGGACGCGCCGATTTTTTTACGTAATGGCCCACTAAATCTCACTCAGGAAAAATTCGAAAACCGACCCTACCTATCATGGGTTCGATTCTAGGAGGCCCCAAAAATCGACTTTCCCCCGTAAGAATGCATGGGGCCGTTTTTCAAACAATTTAAAAAAATATTTTCCATTGAGATAGAACAATGAAATTTCATATGGCTATTGCAATTATATATATCTACGCAAAAATGCTATTTATTACGCGCAACCGGTCATGGGTTCGATGCCAGGAGGTGAAATATTTTCAAATTTCGAAAAATCGTAGCTCTCTTAATATGATACATAGAACAATCAAATTTTTTACACTTATAGGTAAGTATATTATATACCTCGAAAAAAATCGACAGTTGCCTACGTGTCACGGGTTCGATTCCAGAGCGTCCCGTAATCTCGATTTTCCCCGTTAGGAATGCATGGGGCCGTTTTTCAAATAATTTTAAAAATACTTCCCATTAAGTTAAAAGAATAAGATTTCATGCAGCTATTGCTAATATATATGTCTACGGAAAAATGTAGTATTTTACGTACAATCGGTCCTGGGTTCGATGCCAGGAGGTGAAATATTTTCAGATTTTGAAAAATCGTAGCTCCCTTAATATCGTACATAGATTATTCAAACCTTCTACAAAGATAGATACATACAAAATGTAATTAGAAAAAAAATCAGCACTTGCCTATGTATCACGGGTTCGATTCCAGAGCGACCCGTAATCTGGATTTTTCCCGTTTAAAATACATTGGTCATATTTCCGAATGCTTTTTAGAACACTTCCCAACCGCGCAGAGGTTCAAAATTTCACACAGCCATTAAGGGGACAATTGTCATATAAAAGCTATCCTTAGATAGTCGTAAAAGGTCGTTGGTTCGATGCTAGGGGGCGTTAATTAATTCTCCATGTGAAATACATAGGGAATTTAGGACTCATTTAAGTTACTTCCTGAATGAATTTCCTTTTGCAATTCGGGGTGTTTATAAAGTCCACCATACTCAAGCGAAAGATTACAGTAATTTTAGCAGGATGGCCTTGGTTTGACGCCGGGGTGGGATTTTAGCTGCCGAAAGAAATGCATCGGAAATCGTATTCAGTGCATTTTCAGCTTATAAATCAACAGTTGCCTATGCATCACAGGTTCGATTCCAGAGCGACCCGTAATCTCGATTTATCCCGTTTAAAATACATTGGCTATATTTCCGAAAGCTTATTATTACACTTCCAAACAGCGCAGATTTTTAGAATTTCACACAGCCATTAAGGGGACCATTCTCATTTAAAAGCTATCCGAAGATAGTCGTAAAAGGTCGTTGGTTCGATGCTAGGGGGCGTTAATTAATACTCCATGTGAAATACATAGGGAATTTAGGACTCATTTTAAGGTACTTCCTGAATGAATTTCCTTTTGCAATTCGGGGTGTTTATTAAGTCCACCATACTTAAGGGAAACATTACAGTGATTTTAGCAGGATGACCTTGGTTCGACGCCGGGGCGGGAATAATTCTGCCGAAAGAAATGCATCGGAAATCGAATTCGGTGCATTTTCAGCTGCGTTAAGGTCCTTTACTTTATATATATATATATATATATATATATATATATATATATATATATATATATATATATATATATATATATATATATATATATATATATATATATATATATATATATACATATATAGGATATTAATGTCAGGCCCAAACCGCTTTGGCCACGGAGCCGCCGATTTTTTTACGTAATGGCCAACTAAATCTCACCTAGGAAAAATTGGGAAACCGATCCTACTACCTATCCAAATAATTTTTTAAAATACTTCCCATTACGCTAGAAAAATGAGATTTCATACAGCTATTGTAATTATTAGTATCTATGGAAAAATGCTATTGTTTACGTATAACCGGTCATGGGTTCGATGCCAGGAGGTGAAAAAATTTCAAATTTCGAAAAATCCTAGCTCTCCTAATATGAATACATATCTCATTCAAATTTTTTACACTTATAGGTATGTATATTTTGTACCTCGAAAAAAATCCACACTTGCCTACGTGTCACGGGTTCGATTCCAGAGCGTCCCGTAATCTCGATTTTCCCCATTAAGAATGCATTGGGCCGTTTTTCAAATGATTTTAAAAATACTTTCCATTAACCTAGAAGGATAAGATTCCATGTAGCTATTGCTATTATATATATCTTAAGAAAAATGCTATTTTTTACGTACAATCGGTCATGGGTTCGATGCCAGGGGGTGAAATATTTTCAAATTTTAAAAAATCATAGCTCCCTTTATATCGTACATAGATTATTCAAACTTTCAACACCAAAAGATACGTATATAAAGTACTTTGAAAAAATCAACACTTGCCTAGGTGTCACGGGTTCGATTCCTGAGCGTCCCGTAATCTCGATTTTTGTCATAAGGAATGCATTGGCCATATTTGCGAAAGCTTTTTATGACATTTCCTGACCGCGCAGAGGTTCAAAATTTCACACAGCCATAGAAGGGACCATTCTAACATTAAAACAACCGTAATTATGACCTTAAAGATCGTTGGTTCGATGCTAGGGGGCGTTAACTATATCTCCATTTGAAATGCATAGGGAATTTAGAACACATTTTGAGGTACTTCCTGAATGAATTTCCTTTTGATATTCGGTATATTTATAAAGTCAATCATACTCAAGCCAATAATGACAGTATAATTCGTTGGATGGCCTTGGTTCGACGCCAGGGCGGTAATAATGCTGCAGTAAGATACGCATGGGAAATCGAAATCAATGCAATGCTCGCTGCGAAAATGTCAATTACGTTATGTTTAGAATGGCCTTTCAGAATATATTTCGGAAAATCTTACATTTTATTAAAAGATATATTATTACATTGCTTGCTGTAAGCAAGCGCACCTTTACTCGTATATATATATATACCCTGAAAATAAATATATTTTCATTAAAACTTGAGCAGCATTGTGTCCTTAAACTTCCATACATGCATAGAAGTATGAGGATTTTAATCTGGACCGCCTGAGAACCAGAATTATTAAGACAAAAATAATTCAACATTGTCTAATAAATAAATAAAAATGTCCAGTTTTCAGGGCAACTGGTAAACATATGGCTCTTCAGACTAATAGCTTCCATCAAAATCCACTAAATTTAGAAGAACAAACACAAACTCTTAAATAAACTCGTACATATCTTTCCTTCCATGTAGACCTGTAATGGAGTGGTTGGCCCAAACCCCAAGATCCCATGTTTGAACACTAGATGAATTTTCTCATTTGAGACTAGTTAATTGAGTTTAGTAAAGTTAAGGGACAATCCTTACTAATCTTCAACCTCATCAAGGACATTATTATTATCATTCGTGTATGAAAATTCATCACTATCATCACATCATTTGCTATGGAAATAAAAATTTTGCATGTTTAAAGTATCCATAGCAGTTTCAGAGAGGTCCTCCTATTTTGCACATTCATAACTCATACTAATAACTATTAAGCTATTACCTGCTATATTTCTTCAAAATTTGAATGAAGTTGAGCATCCTAAGTGTTGCATGATCTTCATTGATCTCCCTAGACTCCATTGGGATACCCAAATAACCTAATGATTTCTTTCAACAAGGGAAAAATTAATATCGCTCTTAGGATTCTACACTGTTGAAGTAAGTTATATGAATGGAAAAAATTATTAGCAACACTCTATGGTGGAGAGCAATCTTCTGAGTATAATCAAATTGGAGAGGCTACAGTAGCCAGAAGCAGAATATATAACTATGTACGCATAGCAGCAATCAAAAGAAAAATCAATTATGAATATCACGATACCTTGCTAGTCAATATACTCTTAAAGGTCTAATGTTTCCATACCCATCAGTCATATGATTCTAAAATTATTTCAGTGGATACATATCATTATCATCGGTCATCCAATTCACAGATAGAGAGAAATGGAGGACTGCAGTCAACCTATCTAATGCTTAACTCTACTTTAACAAGGAATCTCGTCTTCCCTTCCCCCTCTTCACTCAATTTTCTTATTCATCTCTTGATTTTTCTTTTGTTGCTTTTCCTTCTGTTTTACCTGAATGTATGTTCCTAATAAATTCATTTTTTTATTAGTATTTTATGAAAAAAGAAGCTTTCATTATCTTTTCCTGTGTAAGCTATCTTAATCCTTTATTTTTCCTATGAAATATAGCGTTGGATTAAGAAAAACAATTATGCCTTGCCCAAAATAAAAACTTTTAGAACTCATATAAAATGATACACAGATTGACAGATTTGGAACTAATTAACTAACAAAGGAATAGATGCTAAGTTAATATAGAAAGTAGAGTAACAGAAATTACATGCTTCTAAAGATTCACGAGTAATTAAAGGAGAAAGGGATGAAAATTAAAATTTTAAATCAATCAAATAATAGCACTTACAAAGCATCACTAACACATTTTTTTGGAGAGAAAACAAATTATTTCCTCAGCTAAAACTTAATGTTTTGTCTAAATTCTCAAATATAATTATGTTTCTTTTTTAATAACTCTTCTGGATGGCAATTGTATGAGAATAGTTCCATCACTTACCACATATCTAAGATGATGAGGATGACCAGCTAAAATTGCAAGTTTCATCTGGCTGCTGATTAACAGTAATCAATGGATCACTTCCAGCATCATAATCATCTGATTCACTGCTACTTTGATCATCCGCAAAATGTAATTCATTTAAATTATATGAAACCCTATAGCCAGTTTTGGATATTGAGATTACTGCGTCTCTACTTTGGCATGGAAACTGAAGTAATTCTTCAAATGTTGCTGCACTCTCGCTTCCTGAATTATCCTTAAAAGATTTTATTAAAGCACTAATTTGAGAACTTAAACTTGGTCTTTTAGTAGAGAATCGGCAAGGAGTTGATACTAAAGGATATCTCTTATTAATATTGCTTTCCCTGAATTCTGGTTCTATGCCTCTCAGCCACTCATCAACATTGCACAATGATTTCCTTTTTGATGCTGCAAAAAAATTTCAAGATCCAACCCACATTACATAAAATAAAATCAAAGTCACATTACATCTTCCACTCACCTTTGGGTTCAATCCATATCCCTTAATATTATCTAACCTAAGTAGGACTCAAACTCATTTCTTGCATTTCCACATCAATAAGCACTTCTTGTCTCAATATGGACAGGATTAATTTAAGTTAATATTTCAAAATTCAAGATGCCCTACAATTAGGATTGACTTTTGTTGTAATATTTGGGGAATTCCAATGATAAGTCTCCCCTGGTGGCAATTTATGATAAACTGAAATAAAATATTTTTATAAGAAAGGTACTTCTCTGATCTGACGATTTGAAGTACATTTGAATTTACAAATTTCATGAAAATAACAAACTGAGAGAAATTTTTTGCATAGTTCAATTACCACAAGATTGGCAAAATTTAAGTTTAAAATTGAGGCACTACAACACAAGGCAAAATACACACACATAGTTGCTTGAGTAAATACCACTGATTATTTATTAAAACATCAGTACATACCTCCTTTTACAATGCTGGGAGGATCTTTGTCTATCATGGAGCATTTGCTTGGACTCTGCCCCTTTGTATCCATGCAACTAGAGCCATCAAAGATTTTCAAGATAGACTTGAAGGATGAAGCTTTGTGGGAATCAGACGAGGGGGTAGGCAAATTAGAAGGTGGGGACCTTTAAAATTGAATAAATACAACTAATGAGTGGCATAAACTACAGAAAATAAAATTTCATTTGGTTAACTTAAAAATGAGGCTTTATAAAAGGGCCATTTCATTTGTTTAGAAAAAATAATACTAAAATTCATTTTAAGACATTATAGCATAGTATGATAGCAATAACAGTAATAAGATGCTGATTTCTGAAATTCTGAGCAACTAGGAATGAAGGATAAAAATTACTTAACATTACTAATTGCTTAATTACTATTTAAAGCCCTAAGAAAACCTTAATAAAATTATAAGATTGAGAGTTTGTCCATTGAGGAGCAGCTCATAGTTGATGATAAATTACTAATCCCACCAAATAAACAACAAAACTTTCCTGGCCATCAATCCTGGCTTTGACACCATTTGTACGGGCTCACTGCCCTTTGACCATGACCATTTTTGCTTGACGTTGTTGTAAGTGTTCCACTTTTCATCACCAATCACCCTCTGCTTCAGAAATGGGTAGACTTTTTGCGATTCAGCAGCAATTTGCAGATGGAAATTCGATCCCTGGGTTTTTTTGTTAACTCCTGCGGCACCCATACATCAAGCTTCTTTATGTATTCAGCCTTGGTGGTTCCAAACTGTTCTTCGAGTAATTTTTAGCTCCTGGGCAATCAAAAGTGCTTGTATGATGGTCAGACTTGACGATTTCCATGATTTCATTGACATTTTCTAAAATTGCTCTTCCACAATGTGGTGCATCTTTGACATGAAAATTACCGGAACAAAATAGACAAAACCAAAATTGTACGAGACTGGCTGTTACAAATTTTCAGCTGCCTAACTTATGTTTTTGCCTTTATTGAAGAGAAATAGAAAATGGGATATTTTCTCTTCGCTGGTGTCCATCTTTGACATGCACCTAAACACTACTGAGTCAAGCAATCAAAACCTCTTTCAAAAGGTTTTTTAGCACAAAATCTCATCTCTCTGAAGCCTTCTAGCATAATCCAATCACACTTATAGAACTCAAGACACAGATTATTACATCTATCAGGCAAAAAAAATAATGAATTACTTCTTCGTAGATCTGATATTTATTGAATAATCATCCTTGAAAATGGTAGCAGAAGTTGCTATTGGAAATATTGGAGCCATTCTACATCATGACCAAGTTGATTACCCAAGAAAACTTACTGAGCAGCATTCACAGGGAAAGTATCAGATCTTTCTTCAATATATTTATTGCTGCTAAAGCAGATTAGATACCATTACATAAGTAAAAATTGTCACATTCAAGGTTTTTAAGAATTTCAAATACATAGGTACCTTGTTTAATGATGCCTAATTAATAATGTACTTGGTAAACAAATGTTACAACCAAATATATCATGGGTAAAGAGGTATGCTTTGGCCTCAACCCCTTAGTTGATTTGTCTCTCCAGAATTATACATGTTTCAGCATTCTATTTATGACTACAATATAGTAAACTAATTAGTGATTAATGATATGTTCCATCATACAAATATAATTAAATAGCAATTAGGGGAGAGTATTTAAAGCAGATCAAAACTAAATTGAGCCTATTCCAGATAAGTATATATTTCATAACTCCTCATCTTATTTCAAAAGCCATATCTATTCTTGATTAATATCTTCATTACATCCTCATATGATGGATATTTTATACAAGATGATTATGATATGGTAGACATTTTATATTTAATTATGGGATATAATCAGCACTAGGAAATAAAAGTATTAATAATAGTTTTTAAATATACCATGCAATTTCTCAAGAAAAATAAAGCTATCAAAAATTTATTTCTGAAAAATTGTTAAGATATCAGCAAGAAAAAAATTTATAATGTATCATGTATTGTAAAATATATTAAAGAGAAAATGTAAATAATGCTCTTAATAAGTAAAATGTAAAAACACTTGCATACCAATCAGAATAACCTAAATATCTCCTTAATGTATAATGTATCTCCATTATGCAGAAAAATTCAGAAGCTTAGCAGTAAGACTTCATACCCAATTACTTTCATTTCATAATAAAGAAATGTTATAAAATGGACCAAAAGGCAGTTTTGATAGTATTTTATCTGAAATGGTCAACATCAATGTTCAGCAAATAAGTGTAATAGGGCTAATATTGTACACATAACACTTAAACATAAAAGACCAAGTAGATAAGATTGATTTACAAGTTATCAACACCTTAAATATACCCTATGATAATTAATTTAGGAATAATTTATACTCAAAGATTTAATTTGAACAGAAAAAAGAAAAAAAAGTAGCAATACATCAACTTGCCCATCCCTCTTATCACTTCACACTTGATATGACACTTACACTTTGTATTTCATCGAGTCATGTCTCTTATTTTCTGCCACTGTCCATCCACGCTTTGTTGCTAATGCAGTTGCATCTGGAGTAAGGTTTCCCGAAATCGTCATCTCAGATGCTGCTGGACATTTCAGCAATCTGTTTTCTAAACAAGTATTATTTAATAACAAAATCAATTTGACTTTAAAATAAGCAAAGATTGAATAAAGGAAATATTTTCCTGAAGTTAATACCAATAGAAACAATACTGAAGGAAAACCAAATTATTTTATATGCATAATTATTTGTTATCCGAAAGGCATTGAATAATACACATAGGAATCTATTGCATAACTACTCAAAGACTTAATTGGAGTCATGAAAATTTAATAATCCATTCATTGGTTTTTTAATAAGAGTTACCATTTTAGATCAACTGTGATTGGCCCTCGAACAAATTTGATAAGGAAAAATTTGGTCCCTAGATGTTTTGTATTTATTATGAAAATAAATCAGTTGTAACAAACTCCACTTTGATCAAAGTTTGTTGTCATTAGGGAAGAGGTTCTTTCCCAAGGACAACTTCACATTTAAATGCTGCAATTTTGAAACTTTATAGTTTGTAATATCTCCATATTAGATGCTGCATGTGAATTATCAATCGCAGAAACAAATAATATATACAATACTATTATTGTGCAGCACACATTCTTTGATGCTCATCAAAAATACTACTTTTTTCCTGGCTACCCACCTAACAATATATAAATAGGGTTTTACCCACCTGGGAGAGCCATTAGATGCAACGAAGTTCACATAAATGAATACTGATACAAATAAATCTTAAATACAGTTGTAAATAGAATGCAAATTAGTAATTTTACGTGGATTTTCAAGAAGCTTTGAAAGAGATTTGCCATTTTCGCATTGAATCTCTGATATATATGATTTGCATGATGTACTAATGAAATATAAGTTAGAATTTATTTATTAAGTGGATTAATATATTTGGTTATATATCACTTCCTTAATTCATATGTTAATACTTTAAATGCACATTTCAAAATAAAAAAATAGTTAGCTATTATGGTGTTAAAAATATAGGTCCTGTTAACTAATAATACAAAGACTTTCAAAATCAATATAATGATCAGAAGTGATTGTATGGTGGCCAACATTTGATTATCAGAAAATAAACTGGTAATGAATATTGGTATGATGTTATGATATTTAATATACCAATTATCCCAATAATTTAAATAAAAATAATAATGGTATGAAGTAATGATATTCATCTAATAAAGAAATTCTCTGCATAGCATACATTTTAATCTGTAAACTTTTTTAAAGGATACTGCATATAAAAAAATGAAAATATCTGGTAAAATAACAATGAGAAATGAGAGACAGAAATATAAAGTACACTAAACACTGTATTAGTTGTAGAAGAAGAGAATTCATTAGAGTAATCACTAGATACAGAATAAGACAAAACCCACATAAAGGTGAGAATTAAAAATGCCTCTTTTTCAATTTCATAGAATTTGTAAATACAATGAGAGTCAAAGATGGGATTCATCCTCCTAAAGGGGGGAAGTCACCTGAAGCTTTCCTTCTCCTCCTGTCTTCTTCTTCATCAGAAGAATCTCCACTGACAGGGTAAGGTACCAAGTGGTCAACTGTCCTCTTATCAACTAAATCACTCTCCATTTCATTGGTTAAGCCTGATTTAGATATTTTCTCATATACAGTCATTGAGTAAGGAAACTGACTTCCTAAAGTGGATTTGCTGTGATTTCTGCTTGTTTGGCATGGACTTGCACCATTTGCTTTAGAGTTTACACACAATTCAGATCTTTTAATAGATACTCCATTTGATTCTGATAAACCTTGGGGTCTCCCATTGGAAGCAGTAGGTAATGCCATAGCAGCGAAAACATTGCCAGGTTTTACTCCAAAATAAACTTTTCCTCTGAAAAATACAGAATTTGCAAGGGAAAATATTTTAATAACTATTCACGAAAAAGTCAATTATCACCAATAAATATCAATATATGGTTACATTTCTTTATTACAGGTTACAATATAAAGTATACAGGAATGATTAACACTACTTGTGAACTTCTAAATAAAATAGACTCATTTCCCATGCCTAAAAAGTGAAAGAGAAGATTCAAAATAGAATGAGGATAGGTAATATTATAAATACATTTGGGTCACAAAGATGTTTAGAGAACAACTAAAGGGAATAATTTAAAAACATAAAACCATTATTAAAGTGAAGAAGATACAATTGATAACAAGATTTTACATTTCACAATCATTAGAAAAGAGTTACTATAGAGAACATGAGCAATTACACAGCAGATAAAATATCTACATATCACTAAATCATTAGCATTCACCCCATATATTTTTAACAATTATTAACCCATTTATGCCTAGTGTTCCATTTTTGGAACAGCAGTTACATTAAGTTATTTTGTGGCCTATCGCTTAGAAGATTACTGGGAAGTGGGTGAAAACTTCCTGCCTTATTTGTAAGGGTACATATTACATCACTGAATGCAGAGAATTAGTCATTGAGCGAATTTAGAGCTGCGTGGATGTTGTGAAACTTTGCTTTATTTTTTTGAGTCGATTTTTCAGTACCCACTCGATAAACGGTCATTATAACTTCCGTGATTTACATTCTATAGTTGTGATTTTTTTTCTGTTAATACTTGAATAATCACCATTTCATGTTATAATCAGAAAATGCAGAAATTTTTATTCATATACAAGTTAGAGGATAGAAAAGTTGAGCGTTCCATTTTTGGAACATTAGGCACAACCACTACTGAGACTTCGCCGTATATTTATATATGGCCTTTTCTTTGTTTTTTAATTTTCACCACTTTTAAGTCTCAAGTTGCGTAAAACATTAACCCTACACAAAATAGCTGACCTGTTGTAGACAAATTATGACATAAAAGCAAATGCAATTATCATAGAACCTCCTGAAAATACAACAACTCCTGTTTCTGATGAGGACTCTGGTGATGAAGAAGGTGGAACAATAAATAAACTGCCTGATTCTTTGCGTGCCCCTGCGTACCTTGTTCAAGATGATTCTGATCCAGAAGAGAGATGCATCCTATTTGTACCAAACGAAACATGCTTCAGCTTTGACGAGTCCATGATTCCTTACTTCGGTCGTCATGAACGCAAACAGTTTATTCGTGGAAAGCCTATTCGGTTTGGGTACAAGTTTTGATGTGGTGCCACACGCCTAGGTTATATTTGTTGGTTTCAACCATTTCAAGGTAAAAAACCAAACACTAATTATGAGGAATATGGTGTCGGTGCATCCGTTGTCCTACAATTTACTGAAGCACTCATGAAGGAGCACCCTGGACATTGCACTTATTGATACACTCAGTTCAAATGGTCATCAAGCAACCGACACAGTGAGAAAAAATCGAATCGAGAAACCCCTATTGGAATCAGAAGATGCCATAAAAAATAAAGAAAGGGTTGCGCTTGATTACAGAACTGATGGCAAAGTCAATATGGATGCTGAATGATAACAGTGTTGTCACTGTTGCATCATCTGGGGCTGGCGTCAATCCGCTGTACCTTGTCAATCGCTATTCACAAAAACATGAAAAGAAGATCCAAGTGCAGCCGCCAAATATGATAAAAGTATATAACAAATATATGGGAAGAGTAGTCAGAGAGGATGAAAATATTGACAAATATAGAACATCAATTCGTGGCAAGAAGTGGTACTGAAGCCCTTTGTTGTTCTGCTTCGAATTAGCTCTACAAAATGCTTGGCAACTGCATAAAACTTACGATCCAAAGCCAATGGATCTTTTAGAGTTTCGTCGTCGTGTGGCATGCCATTATCTGGAGACCTATGGTAATCGGTCCCTAACAGGGAAGAGGGGTAGACCTTCTCAGAAACGAAATATTGACTCCCGTTATGATGGAATGAATCATGAAATCGAAAAACAACCAAAACAAACTCATTGTACGGAATGCCACAAAAATACGACTTATTGCTGTAAGAAATGTAATGTTGCCCTTCATATAAAGTGCTCACAGCAATATCATAACAAAGATTAAATTTTATGATTTACGTAGTGTATTTGCCTAATGTTCCATTTTTGGAACACCATGTAACTCTGTAAATATGTAACATGAATTAAATTTTATTTCAAATTCTTGTTTTTTAATTTTTTTTACCTAACATTTATGAATTTCATCAAAAAATTCAAAAATTTTTTTCTTCGGCATAAATGGGTTAAATATGCTAGAAGTATTTTAAACTACATCCCAAATACATTCAAATAGTGTCACATTAAGATGTAATTTCTAAAGTTATTTTTGAAAATAAGCTGATTGAAAATATATTTTCTCAAATTAAAACTATATGCTAAGAGATTTAAGCCTTAGAAGTTACTTCCTGGAAGGTATTGATGAGAGTAAAGGAAAAAACAGTCTCTTCACTAGTCTTCAAGAAAAATGGACTAGAATGAAGCATTAGAAAGTGGAGCACAAGAAATCATGAATAACAAAATTCTTGGAGATCTTTAGAAAATGAATCATTCATTCACTCTCAAAGAGGACTGTAAATTATTCTACAAAATAGATAAATCTGTTTTGCTGCAAATGAGGGAGGTACATCACTTGGTAAATGCAAAGTCAAATGACTACCCTAAATTAGTTTCTAATATTAATATATTATAATATAATAAAAAAATACAAATTAAAGTACTTTAACATAAAAACTTAACATATTAAAAACCTGTTGATAAAAAATCCATGCTTATGCATAAAACTAAAAGCACATTTCTAGCATGCTAATGAAGTCCTATTTTTGAATCCCAAAAATTTTAATTCCAATATTTTTAGAATTTCAATGTTAACGTCAACAAAATTACTTTCTGTAATTTACATCAAAATTATTCAAATTAGGAGGTGTTAGTAAATTTTGGAGATGATGAGCTTTTCATTCATTTTTAAAGCAAGAAACATAAGAATACCAGCTAAAAATCTGAATATTAATCTGAATTTTTTTCAAAATAATCACAAACTACCATTAAGAAAATATTTTTAAATCATAAACAGATATGAATCATATGGAGTATTTTGTAACAATATTATAAGATAATCATCATGCTAACATCTTACTTACTGATATACATACTTAGTCACTGCAACAATAACTACTGGTGAATCTAAAACAAAACAATCAAACATTTTGCTTGCTTCCAAAAAAAATCACTAAAATTTGTAAAATAAATTCTTGGTAGAATTTTAATAAGTATTTCTCTTTAATATAAATTGTTAACCCTAGATTTCATTGAACAGTAACTATCCTCATATAAAAAACATGTACATATTTGTGAATTCCAACATAGTTATAGCATGATACTTCTATATTTTTTTAGGAAATCAAATGAATTTCATTTACAACCTAACAAATATATGAATGGCACATTCGTTGGTTTAAATGTGAAAATTTTGTTTGGTATGTATTTTAACTTATTAAAAAGTATTATATGCACAAATTTCCCCTCTCTGATTTCCAAATTAAAAAATTCAGCATCACTGGTTGATTTATGGAAAAGGAATGAATAATCACTTTTCCAGGAAGATTAAGGGGGGGGACCTGGTTTAGATGACCAAAATTTAAGGAATTTTTAGAAATTTTTTGAGAAACGGTGATGTATATATACATAAACAGCATTGAAAGTTTGTACGTTTGTGTGTTATATATTTAAGTATGTGGAAAAAATTTTTCAAATTTTAGAAAATATTACTCAAAGGTATTTTTTCTATTATGGCATATGTAAAAGGTATTCATACATGACGTAGAAATCGGTGTGAATCCTAGCATCTATTATTGATTTTCGTTAAAGTTTGGAAATCTAATTATTTCTTTCAGAAAATAGTACGTGTATCTCGTCGGTGAACCTCAAAAACTGATCTGAAATTTTTTAAATTTGTGCAAATGTTTACCTTTAATGAGAAAATTTAATTTGGACAAAGAAATTCCCGATATTTATGACACTAAGATTCTTTATATTTACAGTATCTTCTCTGTTCTATTGATTCCCATCCCGCATCCTTGAGCAATTAAGTTATGCTTATCGATTTATCGTAGCAATATTTTACAAAACGTTCCCCTTACGTTGGACCTTTTCTAATTCACTTACATTACTTTTATTGGCAGGGTCCCACACACTACAAGCATATTCAAGATATGGTCTGACTAGTGCAAAGTAACATCGTTCGCAAACTTTTTCTACGCTCTTACCGACTATCCTACTAACGAAACCGAGTTTCTTAAAAGCTTTTCCACATGTATTATAGATGTGGGTATTTCATGATAGGTTATTAGTCAGGGTTAATCCATGATACTTAACAGATTCTACTATTGAAATTTTTTCTCCGCGGAGGCAGTAGGTGAAATCATTATTCATAGTTTTCCGGCCAAAGAAGTTTACAACGAAACACTTGTTAATATTTAACTCTAAATACCATAAGAATGCATGGGGCCATTTTTCAAATAATTATTAAAAATACTTTACATTGAACTAGAAGGATAAGATTTCATACAGCTATTGCTATTATATATATCTATGGAAAAATGCTATAGTTTACGTACAACTGGTCATAGGTTCGATGCCAGGAGGTGAAATATTTTCAGATTTTGAAAAATCATAGCTCTCTTAATATGATACTTAGATCATTCATACTTTCTACACATATAGATACGTACATAATGTAATACTGCAAAAATCAACACTTGCCTATGTGTCACGGTTTCGATTCCAGAGCGACCCATAATCTCGATTTTCCTCTTAAGAATTGACCATATTTCCGAAAACCTTTTAGGGCACTTCCTGATCGTGCAGAGGTTCAAAATTTCACACAGCCATAAAAGTAAAGCATCCCTAAAATTGTTGTAAATGATCATTGGTTCAATTCTAGGGGGCGTTAACTATAACTTCATAAGAAATGTATAGGGAATTAATGACTCATTTTCAGATACTTCCTTAAGGTATTTCCATTTGAAATTTGGAGTGTTTATAAAGATAATCATGCTCAAGCGAAAGAAACAGTGATTTTTGCAAGGTGGCCTCGGTTCGACGCCAGGGCGGTAATAATGCCTTAAGAAAAGCAGGGAAAGACCATGTCAAAGTATATATGCGCTCCGATAATTTTGTTTAACTTACATTTAATGTGTACAAAGATTAACCTTCTGTAAAATCTTATTTTTCATTAAAAGCTATATTATTACATATATATCTATCTATTATGCATAGATAACTAGGGGGTAAAAAAAATTTGAGGATACAAATGTCTAGCCCAAACTGCTGAGGGCATGGGCTCGCCGATTTTTTTGCGTAATGGCCATCTAAACTTAACCCAAGAAAAAATCTAAAACCCACTCTACCTATCATGGGTTCGATTCTGGGAGGACCCAAAGTCGGATTTTTCTCCATAAGAATGCATGGAGTCGATTTTTGACAATTTTTAAAAAATGCTTCCCGGGAACGTATAACGATCCAATTTCATGTGGCTATAGGAAATATACGTTTCTACACAAAAATGTTATCAATTATTCACAAAAGATCATGAGTTCGATGCCAGGAGGTGAAATATTTTCAAATTATGAAAAATCGTCGCTCCCTTAATATCGTACGTAGATCATTCAAACTTTCTACACGTATAGATACGTATATAAAGTACTTCGAGAAAAATCAACAATTACCTATGTGTTACGGGTTCGATTCCAGAACGTCCCGTAAACGCGATTTTTCCCGTTTAAAATACATAGATGATATTTCCAAAAGCTTTTTATGACACTTCCCGACCGCGCAGAGGTTCAAAATTTCACACAGCCATTAAGGGGACCATTCTCATTCAAAAGCTATCCTAAGATTATCGTAAAAGGTCATTGGTTCGATGCTAGGGGCTGTTAATTAATTCTCCATGTGAAATACATAGGGAATTTATATATATAGGATATCTAATATGATATATGCCGATAAATAAGTACCCATACTTAGTTATTAATTTTTAAGCATTTAAGGAAGGACTAGGAATTAAAATACGACTGCCTCATGATATTTAAAAGAAGCTCAGGAGTAGGTGTCCTCAGGACATATATAGGTACTAAAATAACTAACCAAACTCAGATTTGAAAAAATTATGATAATAAAATCAGCATGATATCCAGGAAACTAAAAAAAAATTTTACTTTACCTGAAGAGCGACGTTTTAAAGGTATGATGAAAAAATCTTATATTGAATAGCATAATACGCTTCATAAGGGAAATAAGGGTCAAGCTTAAGGAAACTAGAAATAGAGATATGACTCAGGAAATATCAAACTTAATTCTATTGAAACTGTAAATTTAAATTTTAGTTTGATTGACATAGAATTACAACCAACCTTTCTTTCATCGAAGGTAATGGAGAACAGTTAACAGGAGAAGGTAGCACACCATTTACATGCCTTGCAGATGATCCAAAAACTAGTTTAGGATGATTGGGAGGAATACCAAAGGTCTTCTCAGACTCCACAGTATGAGATAAAGACTTGTGGGATGTGAATTCCAGGTAATGATCACTAGTACTGGGTACCATCTCATAAATCAATATATATGCACTCATTGACAAGGCTGTGCTCACTGATACCTGGTGAACCTGTAAAATATTATATAAGCTGATAAAATACTATTTGGCGTAAACAATGCTGGATACTTAAATCCAAATACTATGGAAGCTAAACATTTTTGGAACCTAATTTCCATAATACATAACAATACATATATTGTTGTTGTATGATGCCAAAAATAATCATTGGGTACGTTTATATAATCAAAGTGCAATTGGTGGTCTAAATATTTCACGTTGAAGTCAATTGTCCCTATGGTGACAGTTCATAGAGTAATTCATCATTCATACTAAACTTGGCTGTTATTCTTATGTCAACAAATTCTGCTAATTTTTTTAAGATCATCAGCTCTTTCATGTGATTTGTTCAAAAGGTTTTCACATGCTATTGACTTCTGTGAAGTATTTGTTGAATAATTTTACCTGATGTATTTTTTGAGCTCATGTCGTGTGTTGACATCTCATTGAAGAGAGCTCAGTGACAGAATATGAGGGAAACCAAATTACCATTACATAATAATGCACTGATTCCTAATGTGTTTCTATGAGAAGGAACCATTTCTTGGAGTGAATTATGTAAAAAGAAATGAGAATGGTAATAAATAAAAAGTTAAATGTTTACTGATCAAATTGCTTCATTTTTTTTCACATTTTAAGAGGACAAATAAATAGTGAGCAGAGAAAAGGTGTATAGACATGTAAGAGAATGGCAGTAGAACTTTTAGCTTCAATATTGGGAAAAAAAATCTATCGAATACTTAAGCTTATAGGAATGTATTTCAATATAAATCAAACTGAAGGTAGATATCCTTGAATGTTTTAATTCTTGTTGATGTTGATGCTAAGGTGCTTATCTCATATCTTTAAAATAATGACAAGGATTCTGCTGAAAAGACTAGAAAATAAAGCACAAGAAGGAATGTTTCATATTTCATTGACTAGCAAAAAGAGATCTATAGGGTACACTGGAGTGAATTTTTAGGTTTACAAATAGACTCGGGCGTCGACTGGAAAGACTGCAACACTGATAAGAAATCTCTTGGTAAAGCAGACAGAGTCTGTCTTTAGTTACATTGATTTATGGTCTATTTATGATGTTTAACTGCCATATTAATTAGAAATATATTTAAGCAACAATAATTCAAAGACCTTACAATTTATATTCTGCCTTCCTTGTTAGTTACTCGTAAATTGAATAATCGCTTTGTAACCATAACAAACATTCAAAATATTCATTATACTTCTTATTCAGTCCTACAACCACTCACTGTATTTTGTGTTGTATATTAAGTCGAGGGCTAACTATTAAATATTGTTCATTAATATGATAGAATAATGAGAATCTGCTGATGAGTAAATTCTACTTGGGAGGACCAAAAGATCGAAATTATATGTTATATAATATATTTTAAATTCTTTTTTTTTACCCTCTTGGCAATATGTAATAATGTAGTTGCTGCCAAAGGTACTGGTGCAAAATTTAACGAGTGATTTAATAAATTTTATTGTCATGGAAATATAATTATGAAGCTATGGTATGTAGAGGCCCGAAAGGAGTTGCAAAGTAATATCTAAATTAAATAAGGAGATAATAATTACATAAGTGCACAAAATCTCAATAAAGTAACATTTAAAAATAATTAAATTACAAATCTGAACCTAAAAATACCTAGCCATTTTCAGAAGAATTCCTTAGCTATGTCTATATAGAGAACAGTGGTAAATAATTTTCCATCATGAAAGAGTTAATTGAATGCTGATTACAAAACTTTGAGCCAAAATTCGAATGGACTTGGAAAAAGTCTGATGGGACCGGGAATCGAGCCCAGGTCTCCCAATTGCCAGACGGGTGCTCTGTCCGTTGAGCTATCCAAGCAGAACATTTTTCCAAGCCTTTTGGGAAACTTTGTGTGGCAAGGATATTGCGATTTCATCCACACTGTGGCATCGTTCACTGTCATGGCTTCTTATTTAGAGCAGAAGCCATGCAAAGTGATGTTAAGGTATGAACCCCTTAAGGTATTAACATAGGGTATAGCACAGGAACGCTGTGTGTGCACAATACCCTATACCTTGTTCCATTAAGCCAAAACCTTATCTAAGTAAATAAAAATCTGAATATCTTTTCGGCTTACCACAGCATCATCAAATTCAAAATATGTTCCATTAGAAGACTTGGCTGTTGCTGTGTAATGGCCGCTGTTCATAGAGCTTCCGCAATGACTTACAATGGATGTTAACTGATATATTAATGGCACTTTCTCCTGATTGTTGGGAGATGAATTCAAGGGAAGGTTATTTTTATTAAACACGTAAGGTGTGACATCTAGTACTTCAGGATAGGCGACTGCCTTCACAATTTTTCCTCCCATTGCAGTAAACCTATGAACAAGAATAAATATAAAAAGAATTAGAATAATGTAAATAATCTTGGCCATTAAACATATTTTCCTGAATGTACAGGAAATACAATTATTCTGAGAGACATTTAACTTTCTGAAAAATATGAATTACTTCCTCTCTACGTTCCATATTAAGTCTCAAAAATAATAGGATTGGGAGCCTTGTGATAATAACATAACAATCATGAAGCTTTCTTGGTTGTAATACTTTTCCATAAAGCAACAATCCAGTAAGTGACTACATTATCTCCCACATTTAGCAAGGGAATATCCAAAAAAATTGATGCAGGAAAAACAATAATAAAAATTTAATTGATGCATGCAAGATATTATACCATATTCAAACTGAAAGTAGTGATTAGTGGAAAAATTGAACATCTTGTAATTCATCGCTCTAATTTGACTCTCAATAAACATTCTATACAGCTTTGATTTTTTTCAAATGGTATGAAATACTAATATTTTAACTAATGGTAATTATTTGGATGGCATAATTTTGATCCTGGAAACTTCTAAATGTTAATTGAAACTTATTCACATAGTGTCAGCATACATTTATGCCACTGAATTTCCATACAAAATTTTCCATTTAACCAGTTTTCTGGACATATGATTTTTCTGAGCCAAACCTGTAGCAAGTATTTCCTTTCTAGTGAAAGCTATTTTTTGAGTTTTTGCAAATTTGTAATTTAATGCATTAAAATACAGTATTTCTTTCTAATAAAGAAACATATTTTGTAAAATTTTGAAATGAAAGTAAAGTAATTTCATAGGCTAACTTCACAAAATTAAGAGTTGTAGGTATACAACCCGAAAAGAATATTCATGAGTTTCAGCACTAGACAATTTTATTTCCCCAGAAAGAAATACAAAAAACCTATCTACAGTAAACAGAGGGCACAGTTGAAGGGTGCTCCTTGCAGTAGGAGAGATCACATGACAGAATAGAATAGCATAAAGTTAAAGTATTATTTGGTATAATGGTAACATAAGAATAAATAAAAGGATTTTATCTAGCTAACAAAACTGGTTGTATCATTAAAATATCTGTGGATAGAACAGCATGTCCATTATGAAGAGTTGAAAAAAAAAAAAACTGCATGACAATTTTAGACATGATATCCATTTTCCATGCCTCTGACCAAAATGTTTATAAATGTCATACCAAGGTGAGAGGTTAAGATACCTCAATTAGAAAATGCTAAAAGTTTTGTATGCTATAAGGAATTTTCTGATAATAATACCAAATAAAACAATATAAATCTTAAGACTTGCTTTGACTATGAAAAATTAAACTAGCACCTACGAATAATAGGCTACTAGTTCCAAAAACATTCAAAGTTAAACGTTCACGTAAATAATGAAAATTACATTTCCTTTCTCAATATGATACTTCAAAACCTATAAGTTAAGTTAATACTCTTGGTTCACAATTTCTTACAAATAATTGATTCTAATTCATTACCAACCACTAACCTAGGCTAGTAAAAATTAGCAAAATAACTGGGGCTTGAACCCAGGTCCCCCACTTACCGGGCAGGTATGCAGCATTCAAGTCCTGCTCATTTTGCTGATTTTCACTTCTGTTTAACGTATGAGATGAAGTTGCACAACTATTCATGCAAAGTTAATATCTACCTTTCCTGTTCTCAACCACTAACCTTTTTAGCTGGATGCAAAGAACTTTAGGAGCTATTTGAATATAGTTTCTCTTGATACAGAAACCCTTCTTCTGACAGTTGCTACATCTGTAAGCACCACCTTCTCCATCCCCATCATCACCTTCCAGGCTCTCAGAGCTGAAGAACAGTTTCATTGCATTCTCCAATGAGGAAGACCTCCTTATGTCTAGGAGGAGGTCCTGAAAATGCTGGAAAGTTGTAGAAGCTCCTCTACAGATTCCACAACTTACTGAAAATCCAGAATCAAAAAAGTATGTTACAGAGCAATCTAAAAACCAATACGGCTAAAATTATATTCAGCAAAAACAAAAACTATAATTACTCTCTCAGAGCGTATTGGAGAATTTTTCTTCCAGAAAAGAAAACAATTTATACTCTTACAAATAAAATTTATAAAACAGAAACTGAAGATAGAATGCTGTTTACCATGGTCCATTCAGAAGTAGTATGATTAAGAAAGAATCATATGCTTTCATTCGTTTAACTGAAAAATTATCCTTGATGGTAATTTCTTCATGGAGGATTGGTAATAATAATTATTAAAAAGCATTAAAAGTGAATTCATGACTAGGAGAGTTGAGTGTATAATATTCAGTTAATGTTGCTAAGTTGAAGATATCTTCTGCTGTTGAAAACCATAAAATAAACTCCCAAATAAAATGAAATCCATGGTATGTGGGCAAACTTAGCCCTTATGCAATAGGTATTCATGAAAAAAGTAAAAAACATTTCTGTAAAACTTTAGATATAATGGATCCTTCTACTCTTTTAGCTATAGGCCTAAGGCATTGGTTGACAAATATCTAATCACTTAGCATAGTCACTTTTCAACCTCTCTGATTCAGTTCAGTACCATTTACCAATTGACTTGTTTATGCAAATAACCTAAAAAATTTCCATATAAGCCACTCAGTAAATGGTTGTCAAACTCTACAATTATGTCTGGAAGGATTGCAAGGATGGTGCACCAGTAATTTAATACTTTACACAAATTAGTTCACTATATATAATACTAACATGTGCATTAAACCAGAAATTCATATACAAGAAATATAGCATTTTGGTAATTAACTTGAGCTCCCATTCTGTTGAGTTGATCAAGCAATGTGTCAAAATTGACCAAGTCTAAGGCCTTCCATTTATTTATAAATACAACAACTATATTATCATTTCTTCCTAAATCTTAATTAATTAGGTTATAAAATATTTCCAGAAAGTTCCTTGACTTAAAATTTAACAAAAAGTTCTGTTGAAAGTTTTTATTATTGCATTGGAAACTAAAATTGCAGTAATAAGTAATTTTGAAAATATATTTTGTAAAAGTTTTGGCAAGCTTTGAATAAACTTTGACTTATAATTTTTATCAACATGTTTGGTTATTTCAAAATTAATGGGTTGCTTTGAAAGATTTTGCCAGATTCTTCTAGGCTGCACTTAGTCTGTTAGTCTGCTGTATAGGCTGAGTCCTTGTTATCTAAATTTTACATAACTTATTTGGAGAAAGAGAGGGTTTTCCTCAGTTTTAAAATCCTATTAATAACAACTATGATTTACCATTGGTACCAGGCAATGGAAGAGGCAGCTGTGTCTCAGTCACCAGCACATTTCCGTAACCTCTTTGCCATTTTGGTGACTTAAAGAAACCTATCAAACAGTGGATATATCACTAGGAAGATATGACAGAGGACTTTTTGCACCAAGCAAGACAAAATAATCCAACAGAAAATATTGAATATTGTAATGCTCTCTTCAACAATACTCTTCTCATCTTGGAAGAAAAATTCTATCTATAGCTGGCAACAATCTGACACTGTATAGTTTGCCAGAACCAGTGCACCACCTGAAGTGACAAGTAAGGATATCTTGAGGGACTTTGAGCCTACATGGCAGCAAATGTGCCAAGACTTACTCCAGATCAGCAGCAAGCCTTTATAGCGATCACTGGAATGTTCAGAAGTGAAAGAGGAGGCATTGTCTTTTTGGATGCAGCAGGTGGCATAGGCAAAACTTTTCTACTCAATTTACTATTTATTGGCTTTTGAGAGGGAAGAGAAAGACGTGGACTCCTGTGACTATTGCCTCCTCTGGCATAGCAACAACTCTGCTTGCTGGTGGTCGAACAGCACATTCGGCCTTCAAGTTGCCACTGGTCTTGGCCAGATCAGACAGTGCTGTTTGCAATATTCCTAGGGCACAGGACATGTTCTCAAAACCTCCAAGCTAATTGTCAAGGATGGGGCTACCATGAGTCACAGAAATGCTTTCCATGCTCTTGACAAGACATTACAGAATATGTGAGGCAGCTCTGCAATAATGGGTAGAGCGCAACTGTTGTGCTTGCTGGTGATTTGTAACAAACACTTCCCATTGTCACACATGGCACACCAGCAGAGCAGATCAGTGCCTGTTTGAAAAATTCTTATCTATGGCACCATGACGAAAAATTCAGTCTAACTACAAACATGCAGTCACACATTCAGGGTGATTTGTCAGCAGGACAATTTGCAAACAAGTTGCTCCAGATTGGAGATGGTAAAGTTCCTGAAGATCCTTCAACAGACCTCATCATTATGCCATGTGATCAAATTGTCAACTCTCCTGACAAAGTTATGTCCAAGATGTATCCTAACATTCAGCAAAACTTCAAGGATCAGGACTGCCTTTCTCACAGAGCAATTCTGGCAAGCAGAAATGATATGGTTGAGAAGCTCAATGCCACCATTCAGAAACAGCTTCCAGGGTAAGAATATACCTACAAGTCCATAGACTGCATCCTTAATGATAATGAAGCAGTAGTACAATATCCCATTGAGTTCTTGAATTCCATCCAGACTCCTGATTTGCGAGCCCACAACTTGATTCTGAAATTTGGTGCTCCAATAATGCTGATCCGAAATATTGATGCACCCAGGTTGTGCAATGGCACAAGATTAATTGTGAAAAAGCTTATGCATGTCATTCAAGCCACAGTACTCACAGAGAGCACTAAGGGTGAGGATGCCTTCATTCCAAGAATATCCATCATTCCCTCAGAAAACACCATACAATTCAAGAGAATACAGTTCCCTTTGAAACAGTGCTTTGCCATGACAATCAACAGGACCAGTAACTTGGGATTGCTGGTATAGACTTGCAGACACCATGCTTATTCTCGTGGGCAGTTGTATGTGGCCTGCTCTGGAGTGGGCATTTTTTGTACACACTCGAGATGGAACTGCCACAAATTTTGTCACATTACTTTAAAATAAATTGGCACTTTTATTGCATGCAAATAAACAGTTTTGAATGCTTCTACAAAAGGTCTTATTTTAAACCCGGGCAAAGCCGGGTACTTGCAGCTAGCGGTTAGTAAGAGAGTTCATTTTTGTCCTATAATGTTTTTTTATTTCCACAAAGGCAGGAATGCAGCTCAAGCTGCAAACAAAATATGTGCTGTATGTGGACAATGCAGTAAGTGAACAGGCAATTTGTGAAATTCAAGCAAGTTGAATTGGGTGTTGAAGATCGTGCATGCTCATTGATCCACTACCAACTACTTCAAAGGCTAACTCGTGGCCAAAAAGTTATTTCCCTGTCCAAAAGTAGTCCCTATGGACCCCAAGGGATCCCTGGGATCATTCAGGGGGTCTTTTGAAAATTTGAATCGATTTTGGGGTTCCTTAACAACCTCAGGCTTAGTTAAAAAAAATCGTGACACATTCTTATTAATATGGAAGTAAAATAAATAACAATCGATAATTTATAGCAATTTTTAGGTCCTACAGTTCATCCAAGTCACTCATAAAACATTTTTAGAAAAATATATCATATATATATATATATATATATATATATATATATATATATATATATGAATGAATGAATATATATATATATGAAATATGAAATTTCAATACATTCATCTTCAACAAAACCTTTCCTTTATATTTTATTTTTACAACACCATTTACCATTATGACATTGAAGTAAAATTTTTATTTATTCTATTATACTTTGAGTATTTTTTCACTCAGTGTCTGTGGAAAAGTTTTTTTACTATGAAAGGGGGTCTGTGGGCCAAAAGAGGTTAGAAAACACTGCTCTGGAAACATACATGCAAAAAGCATCTGAATCAGTTCTTTGGCAATAAGCTTTAGGTGTTTTATGAAAATGGAGTTATGAAACTTCACAAAAGATGTGGTGAACATGTTACTAAAAAATTGTTAATTACATTGCAGACTAAACCAGATCATTTGTATACATTACATATTGCTTCATTACCCCTACAAAAGAAACTTTCCTAACAACCCAATAGTATTAATGTTAACTCCTCTGCCTGTAAGTCTGTTTGCTGCAGACCACTTAATGTTTCCATTTTTGGAACTCACTAATAAATTTTTCTAGTACATCCTATTTCTTATTATGCATATATACTATCATCGTCTTCAGCCATTTTAAAACTGTCATCAGATGCTCCCCAAGCATTTCCCCTCCAGTTCTCTACACTTTGAGCTTCTTGTTGCCTTGTTACTCTTAGGTACCAGATGAAATTTCACCCATCAATACATTTTACTCTTCATTTGCTGAATCTCTTTTTCCATGTGGCATATCTCTTTGGAGAATTTGGTACAACCCTAAAATAATTCTGGTTAATTAACAATTTGACACCTGTATGTTATGAGCTCAAATGCAAAAAAAACATTTTTGATGATAGTTATATTAAAATTAGTCTACATTATAAGCGTAATATTATATGTACAATATTATTAACACAAAGTTATATGAAGAATCTGATATATGAAATTGATAATCATTTAATAGCAAGAGTAACACTCTGCTCCTCTTGAGAAGCTATTTTTTCCCAAGGAGACATGAGAGTGAAAATGCTACTTAATACATGCATGATATGATACATAAGAAAATTATTATACTAAAAATTCTAACATCTGTATCATCTTGTAATCCATACTATGTAAAATTATTTATCTCATAACATAAGACTGATGTGCATGCATCCTCAATTTATGTTTTTTGTGTTTTGCTTTCATGTTGATGCATAATTTTACATATCTTCCATTGCAGATCAAGATTTATATTACATAAAAAATGTAATAGTTGCAATTTTCATTAATCTTTACCTTGAATTACTCATAATTCTTCTTGTACTTTGACAGATATTTATAATTAATTTTAAAATCATTAGAATGTTTCCCTACACAAAATCAACTATTAATGGATTCATTAAAACTTAATGAAAAATATCTGAAACTGACGATAGAAATAATTAAATCATAATAAATAGAACAGAGAAAGTGAATTGTCAGTAACAAAAAAAACATATGCCATAGAATGTTAATTCAACCATTTAATACAAAATGAAGATGGGACACTTTAGAGCTGATATATCACCTTGCTCCATTAAAAGCCTTAACATTTAATCACAGCCGAAAGTTACTATGATGATGATGAATACAGAGACTGATCCAAATTCAACAAATTATATTATATATATATTGGGGGAAAAAGGGAAAGGAGGTAAATATTTGATATAAAAAAACCTCGGACATGACCTCCCTGCACTTCAGCCCTGAAGATGGGGACCAAGTTGGTCTTCGAAACGTCGGCTTTACTGCCACATCTCACCTGTCTGCTCTCCCGAGAGTATCTTTGATGCATAATTATATATTTGTTAAATATGGATCAGAGATCATTCATATTTTATGAAATTTAAAAAATCAAATTAAGTCTTTTATAGGTGCAAAATCAAATCTGCACCAATGTATAGGCATTGTATTGAATGAAGACTTCTCGGGTTTCAGCTGGGTGGATATCTCCATGATGAGAGCAACATCAGTTTCACTAGGTAAACCTGGGAAAAAGTCAGAAACCGAACCTACCTGTGCCGGGTTCGATTTTAGGAGATCCTAAGGTCGGACTTTTCCCCGAACGAATGCATGGGGTCAATTTTCAAAGATTTTATAAAATAGTTGCCGACGACATAGAAGTTTTAAATTTCACAAATTCATAGATATGCGTAATCTCTATGTGTTTCTGCCATCTACTGTAGCATACAGTACAGTTGGTCATTGGTTCAATGCCATACTTGATTGAATTTCCCCCATTTAAAATACATGAGAGGCGGATTTGAATATTTTTTTAGCTACTGATTTCCATGATGGACAGCTGTTACATCGCTAAGCAAAAAAAAATCATTATCACTTTTTCGATATCTTGAATAGAAATTTAGTTTATATATCGACAGAATAACATGTAAATGAAAATAACAACATTTATCTAAATTTCTCTCGCGACAAGTTTTTCGTAACGTAAGAAACAAAAAAATTTTAGGCGATGCATAAATTTGACTGCACGATCCAATTTTTCGGAGGTTGCGTTCAACTTAAATTATTTTTTACTAAATTATAATCACTCAAAATTTAATATAAGTTGACTTTTATGTATTCATAAGCTATAAAGAGTAATCTAAGAAAAAACTAGCACTTAATGTCAGATAGGATGAGAGAAATGGCAGTTTTAGTACTGTTCACGGCCGGTAAGGTGACCATTTTTTCATTCCGCTATAAATTTTATTTCTTTTGTTGAAATGTTGAAAAAACTTCTTCAATATATAGAACCATCCTTCCTTATCCAAATTTCACCAAAAAATTGGAAAAAAATCCACCAAACTAAGTTGAAAATATTAATTTTATCCGTTGCGAAGGCAAATTTTGTGGATATCTCGGATATTCCGGAAAAATGACCCGGCGTAAGAGGCTATTCGATTTCCCCATAAGACAATACTGCCTAGAAAAGTGGAACAGACTATAGGAAAACTAACAAGTGAAACTTACGAATTGTTTCTTTGTAATGTTTTACTTCGCAAAGTCGAATTTTTGTACCTGATCGATTTTTGGGGTGAGAAAACTAATCAGAAAAGAACACAAAGAAAAAAGAAAAAGAAACAAAGTTTTTGTGACCAAACATTCATTGACGGTAGGATATCTCTGCCAGATTACTTGTTCAAACTGACGTAAACTAGTCTTCATAGTTTCTTTTGTTTAATCATAGTACATCAAGTGATGGGTAAGGATGATATTGGAAAGAGGTAATTATATATTACGCGTCATTATTCCTTGTACTCCTAACCTAATTATCCAGAGTAATCAAAAAGAGTTAAAGAGACTATCGAAATAGTTCAAGAAAACTAACATTCGAAAAAATGTTACACATTAAAAAACCTGAAGATGGCTGATACATAAATATTGCCTTATCTATAAAATGTTGATTTCAGTCTTTCGAAAGATATTTATCAAAAACAACTGAAAGCACAAAAGTAATCCGCGCCAAGAATAGCGTATGAATGCTGGTTTCTTGCACTCACAGACTACGTTTTATTTCTCTCAGAATGTCTACGTCATTTTATTTCAAACACATTTTCCTATCCTTAATCAGTTTGCTGCATACCGTGCGAACCTTGTCATTATTTCGAAAATTGGGGTTTGTAATTGATGACGAACGATGGACTATATCTCTTTCTCACCGTGTCCAGACGTTGATTGCCTTCCATCTGCGAAAAGAATTGAGTAATTCTGTATTCGCCGAATTTTAGCTTTCATCTGTTAATAGAAGTAGACATTACATGACTGACGAAGTGCTGTTGACTTCGAAGGAATCATCCGTCGCGTTCATTACGGTTTACCCTTACCGTCGACGAATTTTTGGCTAGCCTAAATATTTGAATTTGTTTTTCACCCCAAGAATCGATCAGGTACTAAAATTCGACTTAGTGAAGTAAAACATTACGAGCAAATAGTTCGTAAATTTCCACTTGTTAGTTTTCTGAATTTGATAGCCGTAATGAAGACATTTCGAAATTCATATGTTAAGCGATCCTTTTTCCCCGATATTCCAAATTTTCTATTTGGCTCTTGAATGCAAACGAAGAATTTTTCCCAAACGAGGTTTGTTCAAAAAGTTTCGCGAATTTTGAATTTTCGCGGGCTACGTATGTTCGGTTTTTGATCTTTTGGTGGCGTTATGTTGTTACTTATGTCCCTTACTTACATTATACAACTTCTTTGATCCATTTTTTGGAGTAGGCAAAAATCGAAGACGAGCCAAAAACACATCCGAGCAAAACAGTTGTCAAAAATTAACCAAACATCCAAAATGGCCAACCTTGTCAGCATAAGTAAGGGACATAAGTAACAACATAACGCTACAAAAATACGTAGCCCACGGAAATTAAAAATTCGCTATAGCCTTTGAACAGACCATATTGTGTAGTGTACATTGTGAGGCAATAATCTGCGGTATAAGAATGGGTTTCTTAACCAAGGTTGTTAACAGAAACCTTCGTTTTTAAGTTCAAGATTGTTAAATTTCAGATAGGTATAGATGAAAGCGGACGTTGAAAAATAATTAACCTGTTACGGTGAAATATTTGCATTGCACAAGAAAAATAATTATTAGAGTGTAAAAAAGTTCTGTTGCCGGGTCGCGAACCAGCGTTCAACTCCACTGTCACATGGACTGATAATAATGAAGCTAAGAGCAGCTCTTATCTGACAAGGGGACCTATAGGACTGCGGCAAGCAGTCTTTTAGGTCCCCTACTTATAACAACCTGAAAATACTAGGGGCCAACGCCCCCTCGTTTCCTTGTAATTAATGTTTAAAAATCGTCAATTCTAGCCGCTTCCAATATAATCCCCGCGGCGACCGCTAATCAACAGGCAAATGATGGCGTAGTGTTAACGTTTTGGATTGCTGTTAAAACTATACGTGGTTCGAACACTTCGGTTTTTTTTTTCTTCAATCACTTCCTTTTTTTGGCAAACATTTAATCAATTTAAATACTGTCTCATTATTTTATTTTTCATGGCTCATGGCATCCATACCGGTCTTATCCAATATCCCGTGCCGCAGTCCTAAAGGTCTCCTTGTGAGATACGCGGGTTTGGGTTGTTCCCCGGAGCGAAATTAAAAATAAAAATGCAAATTAATATGGAGATAGTATCGTTACAAAGATAAACTTACAGCGAGGAGCTAAAAACGCTGTTCTTCTTAATCTTTTGATCCTTTATCGCCCTGCGCTAGTCTTAGTGAAAAGTCGCGGGGCACCTATGCTTTTACCCATTTTTAGTTAGTCACATACTTCTACATTTTTCATTGAAACTACGCTATTTGAGAATAGGCTGACATTGTTAAAAATAAGTAGATAAATTAAATTAAATAGGAGAGGAAATAAGTTCACTTACTTTCTGTCCTCATGTAGCCACCAAATATCCGATGGAGGGGAGTGGTCTCCTTACTGGCATTGTCAAGTCTGTCAAAATACGAACTTGAATTTTAAAGAATGAAAATAACCATTCCAACATTCATCAAAAAATATAATTCATATGTTAGAGAACATGATTGAGATAAATTATTTTAAAGCAGCAATGGACAAAATCCAACTGTATTGTAACCAACCATAATGAGACCATGCTACGCTTTTAGCACAGTGCATCGAGAAAGCAAATATTTGTTACTCTATGGATACTATATATGTTCACAGTTGAAGAAAAAAAGAATAGGAACAGATGCCTCAAAAGTTTATTATTCATTTGATTTGTTTGCTGGGAATATCATTAAGTTTTCAATAAATCTCATTCTTGCATACAAGGAACTTTATCTGCCAGAAAAAAACAGAAACACATAGGAGTTAGGATAGTAGTTACTATCCTAACTCTTGAAATTAATTTTTCAAAAAACTATTTACTATAAGAGCTGGCAGCCTCAAAAGAATATCAATTAATATATTTTTACAAATAAGATGTAAAATTATCCACTCCTCAACAAAAGAAAATTTTGGTATTAGTGTGGTGTCGATATTATACTCAGTTTCACTTGCAGAATGAACTATGAATTGCAGAATCCGGATTTTCAATCATAGTATCAATCATATCATATATATATATATATATATATATATATATATATATATATATATATATATATATATATATATATATATATATATATATATATATATATCATAATCAATTCTAATTTAAGATGAGATTAGTTGGACTTATTCCATTATTTATTCATCAAAGGCAGCACAAACATCCCATTTATGAACTATTAAAGTTTGGTATTCAACAGTGGACTTTCACAAACATGCATATCATGAAAAGGAAAATTTCCTCATCAGCCGGGATTTGAGCCCAGTACCTCGGCGTTAGAATGTTAGCATTATAAGCACTCCGCTCTTGATTTAGTAATGCCCAAAGCCTTATAGCCATGGCTACTGTCAAGCCTAAAATTGTTGGACTTACTCTGATAATATTTATACTTTTACAATTTTCCAAAGAAAGGTACACCCTTTCTGGATTTATGATGGTTGGTACTGCTAAATATAGGGACACTACTCACATCAACTTAACATTTTGAAATTTTTTGGTATCTGCCGAGAAATTTGGATGACTGGATTTCATTCCCAACCATATTGCTATTTTTCATTTTATTTAAACCTAGCACTCCTTTCGTAGAGAAGGATCGTGTGTAGTTGATACACTTTAGTAATCTCACCAAAAAATACCAAATAGGTAACGGAAAAATTAATGAAAAAGTCTGATTTGAGACAAGGTTTTGACATTGATGAGATAAGCAATGGCTGCTTAAAAAATAAATTTTTAATGTAAAATATTAAAATTGGAGGGTAAATTAATTCGGTGTTTGCCAAGAAAATTTCACATTGGAAGTTCTTTTAAAGTACATAGAACAGAAAGTAGCTGGTAACTATATTTTTAACTTAATTAGCCGAAATTCACTGTGTTTCCTTAGATTTCTTCACATGCTATCTACCCAAAAATTTTAATATAAAATTTGACAACATTGGTAGTAAGAGAAGAAACGAGGGAAATACTGATAGAAAAAGAAGATATCTCAAAAGATAGACCTAAATACCTCGGTTAGAAGAAAAAAAATACCAAATCTCAGATTTCTTTAAAGCATAAAATTTTACTTTACATTCGATAATTATATTTTTTAAATGTGATTAATTAGCATTACGCTATTCACATAGCTCATTTTTTTATGTTGAAAGGTTAAAACCACATCATTACAATTAGATTTTTCTCTGCAAGTGGCAACAGCATGCTGGATACTACAATTTAAAATGCATGGAACTGTTGTTGTCTCCTTTTGGTGCAATTGAAATGGAACCCACAAATACTTGCATTATCATTTTACATGCTTCTTTTAGATATTAGAAGATAAATCAATGCAAAGATCATTTCCTTATGTACACCCTTTTAATCTTCAACTCAGACAGTATGGAGGATGAAAAATCAGCATTTATAAATAACGTTGAATAATGTAAGGTAGATAACAATTAGTGATCTTTTTCTCTTGTATCTCATCCACCTTTTTTAAATTCTGAACAAAGAAATTCAGTTTTAGCACATTTGTCTCCTCTCTCACTTGGATTCTCCCATTTAAAATGCATGAGACCATAAGAATTAAAAGGAGTTAAGAAAAGAAGAAAAATAAGTAATGTGGAGCAGGAGAAATGAAATAGTGAGCTTTGAGGGAAAGACGGCTTTTGATTTTACAGATAGGAGATCGGATAACCATAATGATCAGATGAATAAGATATAAAACAGTCAAAGTGTACTTCAGTAATGTTATCCAAGTACAAAAATGCCGAAGAAGAAAAGGAGAAATTAATGAAAGAAGCATATTCCGTTAGGACATGCTGGAAGATCAAATGGAGCACAGTCAGAATAGTTTAAATTTAGCAAAACGGAAATAGCTTCCAATGTTCTAATTCATAAATGTAAGGTAAATAAATAAAAAGAGGAGATTAAATTTGAAGAAGAGAGAGAACTAAAATGTTTGTTAACAATGACATGAATTAAGTCTTTAAAAGCAATGGTGAAAATCAAACGAACCGCTGCCGCCCAATTACATGGAGGCCCACCTTAAAATCGTAATAAAAATTTGTTATTGACAATACAATTGAACGTAGGTTATTATAATTTGAGAAAATTATTCATTGTTTTCTGAGAAACTTCTTTAATGGATGTTTTTATTAAGTTAATAAAATGGAAAGGTGCAGGCAACTACATTTTTCAAATCATTATGCCTAAAACTCATAGTATTTCGTTCACATTCTTCTCATAATTTCTCCCACAAATTTTAAATAAAAAAGTTGATAACACTAGTGGAAATTGAAGGAGGCAAATATTGATACAAAAAAGATGAGATATCTTGACAGACAGACCCAAATAATTCTTTCTCACTTAGTTTTTCAAAAATATTTTTTATTGAAAAGGTTAAAAAACAAATCCTTTCAATTTCATTTTTCTAAACAATTTTGTGATAGGTAACAGCGTGCTGCATTCTTCCACTTCAAATACATAGGACCATAATAAATACGTGGTATTTTCATGATGTGAAGCAGATTATATAAACTTTTATAGATCTCTGAGATCATTCCTAATCCAAGTTCATGGGTAGTATAACTAAGTAAAAACAATTATTGAAACAACAAAGTTATCCTTCAAAATCAAACCTATATCTTCAAATTGTATAGCATAAAAATGAGTACATACTGTTTCCCTTTGAATCGATCCAAGTAAGAAAGCTCCATCTTTTCTAGAAGGTATCTAAAAAACTCATGAGCATCTTCCTGTCTTCCCTGACACATATGCCTACAGATGCCTACAATAAATAAATCATTTAAACACAGTGCCACACAAAAGCAGTTAAATATCAATCTAATCAATCATCAAATAAATACCTACTTTTCAGGCGACTATATATCAGAGATGGCTTGATGACATTCCCAGATTTAGACTGTGCACTCTTTAAGGTGTAGAACATCACACAAATAATGCATTTGTCTCCATAATCATCTGTAAAAAAAACAATAGAAAAAGAAAAATGACTATAGTCGAAGTATTAATTATGCGCCCCAGGGCTTAGTGAATTTATTGCTAGCTTAGTACAGGAGTTGTTTTTAAATCAAACAAAGCATGATAATATTTACTTTAAGTGAGATTTTCTTTGCGTCCGCAAATTGAATATTTTGTCTACTGCAAGAAAATATAAAGCATGGTTCCCAAAATACAGCATTTCTTCCTAGTTCTGTCATTTTTGTGAAACATAAAAGTCAATTGCAAGGAAATGGTAATGCAATTTCAGACAGAGCAGCATCTTTACTAGCTCTGTGTGCTCAATATTTGGAATTTTCCAAGTATCCATTATATTGTTGTTAATCGACATAAAAGTTTAAAATCGATCTAGTCCTAGGATTTTTGTGACACCAAAAATTTTTTATATCATCATGCATACATCAGCTAACAAGGGGACCTACAGGACTGTGTCATGTATGTAGCTTAAACATAACTTGTAATAACCTGAAAATGATAGAGGCCAATATTCCCCAGTTTCCTCGTAATTAATGTTTAAATTCGACAATTATGGCTCCTATGGATAAATCCCCTGCAATCATGTTATCTTCAAGCAAATGGTGGCAGAGATGGTCTCCACAGGAAGCAATGCCCCCGTTCCCCTCCTTCCCCCTCCATCCACTAGAGGCCGGAAACAGCAGTACATTTCTCCTCCAGAGAGAGAAGAACTTCTTAGAAATCATAGACTCCTCTTCCTCCCCAATACTTTAACCCCTCCCCACCTACATACCCACCCCTACTTCAAATACCCCGAAGAAAAATTTCCTGTACCTGATGATGTTTGTAACTTAGCGAAACCGGTTGTTAAATAAAATTGTGTGGAAGAAAATGAAATACATCATTTCTGAACTAGTCTGAGATGTCCTTCCACAAGGTTATGACTGAACACATAGCTTTTCCTAAGAAGAAAGTTTCTCTGAGTACTGTCTCAGAAGTTTCCTCACCATGTTGCAACGTTGGTGAAGCCCCTCAGCTCCAATACCATCTACCGACACTTGGGTTAGCAAAAAAGAAGTTCCTAGATCTGGCCCAATCATGGAACTGAATGATGACGATCAAAGAAATGGTGAAGGTTTTCTAAAAGTCAGGTCTAGGAAATGAGGCATTGTGAAGATGATTATTGTAGATAATTCCATATCCACTGAAAGCAGTTTTACAAGTTTTCCACAACATGCAAATATTTAACCCTACACAACAACATTCTAGATAGTACAATCTGGCCTAGTTTTTGGCAAAATCTTTCCTTTGAAGAGATTTCCCCTTTCCTCAAGAGTTATACTCTGGTACTTAAAAATAACTTAGTAAATTTCCACAGAAAATTGTTATATTTGCAACCGGTTTCGTAATATAAAATTATATCCTCAGGCTGAGGATATAATTTTATATTACGAAACCGGTTGCAAATATAACAATTTTTTCTGTGGAAATTTACTAAGTTATTTTTATTACTATGGCATTCCATGAAGTCACGCCTTCACACATTGATTTCACTGGTACTTAATAATCTCTTGAAGTCTTTTAATTTGTACTTCAAAATTATGATCCCACTAGGCTTAGTTCTTACTAATATCATAAGAGATTAAAGTAATGAGGTTTATCAGGTTCAAGTTGTTAATCCTGCTCTTTCTGATCCCATTGCACTCAAAATATCTCTCCATTATCTGTCAAAACCTAACCACTGACGGATATTGCATCCAGGTGGGTTGGATCCATTAATATTGAAAATTTGAATAAGTTTAAACTTTTGAGCACTACTCCCACATCCCTTACTAATTGTGACTCCAAGAAACATAAAAGGAGATAGTATACCAAAGAATTCAAAACTCTGAGAGAACAAAAATTTCTTTACATTTCCAGCTCAAAAACAGAATAAATCTATTACGTAGCAGTAGAATAACACTAAGAAAGAATACATGAAGTAAATCCTCATAGCCAAAAGAAGATCTTACACTGATTATATCAATCAATCCAACAACATTTCCTCTGCCGCCTGAAGAGTTAATAATGGTGAGCTAAAATCTACAAAGAATGTTCCTACTAAGTCTATCAAACCTAACGATTTCAATAATTTTGTTTATTCTGTATGATATTTGCTCAAAGCATTGGCCTAAACCCAAAATGCCTTTAACATGATCATAAAATTCAATGCTAGCCTTTCAAATGGACCCTGGTGACACTAAATGATATAATAAAAATTGTCCAAAAATTTAATAATTCTAAGAACAGAGACTTAGAGACTTTTTTATTAGACTTTGGTAGCTTTTTCATGAAATAAATAATTCACTGTATAGCATAACCTCTTGCTACATGCATTAATACCTGTCTACAATCTGGAATGTATCCCAACCAGTTAAAGCAGGGGTCTCCAAACTTTCCAGCCTTAGGGCCATACTGATTACTTCAGTAAGTTCCAAAACCAGATTATACCAATTAAATAAATCTCATTAGTACTTCATATGTCATTATGCTTATCATAAGTTAAGTTTTTATTTCAAATGTATAAAATGTTAGTTGGATTCATTTCAATAATTTGTTAGTTATTATACACTGAAGCTAAATTTTCTGCATATTATACATGTCTTTACTCATTACAATTCTGTGTTTCTTTATCGAACTTATCACAAAAACAATAAGCCTACAACAATGTTATGAGTAGTTAGCCCATGACCATATCGTCGTATGTCCATAGATGTCGTATTAATAATTATTCAACATAAATTTAGAATTCTTCAGTAAACTAAATTTAATTTGCTATAAAAAATATGTTCTCTAAAAGGAGTTTTCAAGTATGCTAGCTCTCTGCGGGCCGGATGTGGCCCTCGGGCCGTAGTTTGGAGACCCCTGAGTTAAAGTGTTCCAGAATTGTACCTGTTTTCGAGAAGGGTGACAATGATTATATTAACTGTTACCTACGTATATCTTTAATACCTTAGTTTATCAAAATCTTTGAAACCATGATTTATAAACTACTATATTCTTATTTTGAATACAACAATCTATTTTCTCCTCAGCTTTCGTTCAAATCGAAATTCTGTTTCTCACATAGTGAAACAAGTTTTGAGAGGATTTGAAAATCGGAATCTTCTGTTACTTAACAAAAGCCTACCACTGTGTGTCTCACACCATCATTATTGAAAAGTTGTATCACAATGGTAAACATGGAAGAGTTTTTAATGTAACCAAGACTAACCTATCAGAGAGAAAGTAACAGGAAGAACTAAATGGTAAAAAATCCAACAATTTTTATGCCAATCAGAGTGTTCCTCTAGGTTTCATTACTATTTCTGGTTATGATTAATGCTCTGTGCACAAACAGATAGTTTCTATTGATCTCATCATGTACGCAATTGTGATCCCTCTACCATCAACTCTACCTTTCTAGAAGCAAAAATATAGTTTAGTGCAAATGGACTTCGATTGAACCCTGTGAAAACAAAACAATTGGTATGCAGTTTGTGTGATTTTAACTATCACATCGAGATAGTTATAAACTACTAGGCCTACAAATAGATCATAAACTTCATTAGGATAAACACATTGAATTACTTACAAGGACTGTAAACATAGGTGTCTCCTGACTTTTGAATGAGACTAGGATAGGTCGATAGAGGATCAAAATTAAGAAGACCCGTCTTTTTTTCTAGACGTTTCTAGCCATAAGTTTATGAGATATTAATATTCTAAGATTGCAATTTTTTCAAATTTCGTGCCTGGAAAACCCAAACCTGCTTATCTCAGATAAGAGCTCTTCCAAACTCTATTGTTATCAGTGGGTTCGGTGGTGGAGTTGGTAAAGGCTTTAGCAGAGCTTATTCAAACTCATTTTTGCGTGATGGACGCTGGTTCGCGACCTGGCAATAAAACTTTTATTTCTCCCTAATTATGATTCTTTTGCCTCATATTTACCTATTTTGATGAGTTGTTATTATGAGCTTATTTTGCATTATCTCAAGGCCATCTCAGCTACTGCCTTCTTCTCTGGCGCAACCAATGAGAAACTGATATTTCTTTTCCAGAAAAAAACAATCAGAGTACTAACCAACTTAAAACCCTGGGTATCATGTAGAACCAGTTTTTAAAGCTTAAAAAATAATGACTACCTACAGCCAATATGTTAAGGATAATGCAAATAATTATAATCTCAGATCTAATATGCTTTTTTAATCTTAGAGGTAAAAATAACCTTGATATATAATACCATATTTTTAATACATAATACATATCATATAAATTTTTAGTATCACATCAGAGTAATCATGAATTTTTTGATATTCTAAATTAATATAGTATAAATTATATTCAATTTCATGAAGCATGTAGTCATCCAATGTAATGTAGCATTGGATTGAGATTATTATTAGAAATTAAATTCCTTGAGAATAGGCATCTCCCACTACTCTTTCTTTGTTGAACCCCAATTGAACCTTTAACATCTGTCAGCTATGGTCATTAAAATATTCTGTATTTTCTATTAAAATTATAAGAATCAAAAAATTCAAGAACAGTTGTTCACAAGATAGAATTTAAATTATTTAAATGTTTGCCAAAATAAAAATGAAGTAAAAAATTGAGTAGGATGAATTCAAATAGCATCTGAACAAGTATTCAGCTCAATTACTGATGAAATCAACTCTTGAATATTTTGTATTCTTTTGATTACATTTTTAACCTGCCTAAGAAAATACACAAGGGACGATTAACACATTCAAGTTCATTTCATTTTAATAACATATATTTTAATAGTTGGTTGACCCTTTAATGATAATATATAAAAATTGTCTGTTTTTCCGTTAAAATCATATGAATATTAAAATACAGTTTCCCATATGGCAGCATTTAAAACAATTGTTTGCCAAAAGAAAAATAAACGAAGAAAAAAAGATTCAAAAGAACAAATCATATTTGCTTGTGATTGAACCACAGATGCTTACTTTAACATTCTAATATAGAACCACTCTGCCAACATTAGCTTGTAGAGAAGTTACTGTGGAGTATTTATCTGGAGGAGCCACAAAATGACAAACATTAATCACTAGGAATAGGGAAGAAATGATCTCGGGCTTTCCCGGCGTAACTGATGTAGAAATGTTTCGCGGGTTTCCAACCGGGTGCAGGCTTCGGCGAGAGCCGACGTTTCGGCCACATCCTTCGTGGCCATCTTCAGGTGAAGTGGAGGTGCACGGAGACGGTGGTGTTATATATATCTAGGGTTCGTATCCCTTTCACCTCTGCGATTGGTTGCAATTCTGTCTTGTGCTATTCTTGCAATTTGCAACCAATCGCAGAGGTGAAAGGGATACGAACCCTAGATATATATAACACCACCGTCTCCGTGCATCTCCACTTCACCTGAAGATGGCCACGAAGGATGTGGCCGAAACGTCGGCTCTCGCCGAAGCCTGCACCCGGTTGGAAACCCGCGAAACATTTCTACATCAGGAATAGGGAATATTAGCCTCTATAATTTTTGGTAGTTATAAGTCAATGCTACATACTCATACCGGTTTTATCAAAAACCGCATGAGACACTCCTAAAGGTCCCTTTGTAAGAATCAACAAGATAAATATAAGGGTAAGACATTTAATATCCAATACATTTGTCTTTATTAAAACTAATTTTTTATATTAAATATTATTCAGAATCTGGTGGGATTTCAAATAGGCGGCTTTCCATTATTACAGAATTGTGAGGATACATTTGAAGCAATGATGAAAATACCCAGTCTGTTTTTTTAATATAGTTTAAAACAAAATTAATTACCTTTATGAATAAATAGATACACTGATAAATTTTTTAAATAAGTAAAAATAACTGATGAAACACTAAAGAAGTCACTCACTTTCGCATATATTGTGGTCACCTTCATTCAGGAGCCAATGACAGAATGATGGGATATGAAATAAAGCCTGTGGAAAAAAAGTAATTATTTAGATGGACTTACGGCAATTAACAAAGCACAAACCTGATAAGTTAAAATATTGAACATTATATAAATATGCAGATTAAGATGGAGAATCAAATAAACCTCTCTGCCAATTAATAAAAGAATGAAGTATAGGGAGATTTTATTAGGATATGTAATAAATTACATAATAAAAGACTAATGTTTAAACAAAAGAATTATCAAACGCATTACATATTTCAAAATTCCTCACTGAATGATTACTGAAATGCCATGAGCATATGGTTTCCTTCGTAAGTTGTTACGGTAATACTAGTTGACATGGGTCATACCCATAAGAGGTACATGTCAACTGAATTACCAAACCAATGTATTTAATCTTATAGCATCACTATGCCTTACTTCCAAGGGAGCTGGAAAATATTAATTATTAATATTAAAAGTGCCCAACAGTGGTCTGAGAGACTTATTTCAAATGCTATCTATGAAAATAAAAATTAATGGACACTTCATTTTATATTTTATTTCATAATATGTTATGAAACTCAGTTTTTTTCATTCGTGGTTTTTACACATTTTATTGATTTTCCAAATTTAAAGTGTCATTGTATTTTACTGCTAAAATTGTTTCCTTCCCTTTATGTGGATTCAATTTCATTTTCCTTTAACATAATCATTGGAATAGCATTAAGTTTAAAATTAATAAAGCTTTTTCACATAAATCCTTTTATAACTGCCTGGTTCAGTATAATATTATTTTTCTGTATCTCAGACCTCAAGATTGCAAACAGTGTCAGATAAAAGAAAGACTACTTACAAGAGGTGGCAAAATTCCTTGTCAATAGTCATTATATAACTATGTTTATATAATAATATTAATATGCCCTTATTGATTCAAGATGAAATATTAGTTTAATAGGACCCCTACAAACAAAAATACATCCCATGTCATAAAAATCCAATCTTGAGTACTATCTGCTAGTGCACCAAAGACAGCAATGAGGTTTTGATGATTATTAATTCTTTTTTCCCTTACATACATGTAATTATATACATCTCTACTGAGACTACTTAATTTCACTCTGATGATTTACTATGGGGTTTTATTAATGAATAAATAAATTTTTACTTTCCACAGATGCTTTAATGATATTACTAGTATCATTAGTGAGCTAACCATGCAAAAATACCAAGTTATTTATTAATTATGCTGTCATTCCTCCAAGTAATGCTTAACCATATTAACTTTATGGAGTTTTATTTTCATTTCAAACACTTTTGCAACAATAAAAGTATTTCATACTTTTAACCTACAAAAATGTGTTTTTCTACAAATTATATATACTGTACTTATATTTTTTCTTGGTGTTCATTAAAAAATGATTTTGAAAAATAAATCCTTTTCAAAAATTTTGTTGATTAAAAAAACTCCATCTCAGGAAGTTAAACCTATCATTTTCTTTCCATGACAGGTTTTCTCATTTGATGGTTTTCCACAAAGTTAGACATCTTCTTATATTGATTTTATTAATAAATACTAAGATAATAACTTTAAAAGTAATTCATAATGCACTCGCAAAAGTCATACAGACCTGTAAAGTTGAATTAATGTAGCATGTGTTTCCCAAATTATACATCCCTGCTCCAACAGGAAGCAACTCTCTCCAACCAAGAACTATTTTATTCTCAGGGTAAAGAGAAACCTTTGGCAGAGGAGGACCATCAGGATCTTCTTCATCTACTTGCTCTGTAACCCCTTTCAATTTGGATACTGCAAAATCCGATGCATTTATAAATAATTTCAACTAAATGAAACCCTTTTCAGTTTATGCTCATAGGCATGGATTGCACATTTCCTTACAGTGTGCAGAGACTCCTTTCAGGCTGAAAGCCTAATTGAGAGGTTTGCATCTTCCTAGGCTTACATCTTGAGAGATTAAAATGCATAGACATCAACAGCGCCACTGTTCTTTCAAATGATTACAGGTCATACATATGGAACATGATAATAGAAAAAAATGAATTTCAAAGTATAGAGCAAATATTTATATTAAAGATATTAGGATATTATATAAGATTCAATGTTCAATTTCTTTCTAAAATCTTATTCCATTAAATCAGCAACGGCCAAATTTCAAAACCAAACAACAATTTTTTTCAATTGATTAAGGATTAACATTTTTCAATACTGTTATTATTCATTAACTAGGATGGAAATTTAAATATGTGACTGCCTTTTTTAATCACACCAATCTTGGGAAAAATGTTCCTTATAATATTTATTAGACTTAGCAGAGATGATGGATTCCAGATAAATGTCAAATATATTGTTCAAGTTAACTCAGTCAATGACAAATTTCTATCAAAAAATAAGATCTAAATAATCTTCAAGAAGTAAAAAGTAGTGAACAAGAAATAAGACTAAAACAAACCCCAACTAATGGAAACAGAGGTTGCTTAAAATTGTTTTACAGTTCAAGAATCAGTATAATTTCATGAAATTATATGGAAGTAAAATGATAGTGTTAAAAACATCACCCCAAATTCATGTAGAAATCAAATAATTCCAAAAAAAGCTTTAACTAAATTTTACACAGCCGCCTTAGCCCTTCACTTCCATTCTATTCAAAAGGTTTCTCTCTTCCATACATTCTTATTGTTAGATTTGGTAAAAAATCCCTATCAAAATTTTTTGGAAAAGAAATTATTTTCTTTATAATATACCACATTATCAACAGTTTCTCTACAATATTAAAAACGACTTTTCACTATTTATTATATATTCACTAAGAAAACTATCACTATTCACTAAGAAAGCATGTCCTTTAATGTGATTAATTAACAACACATACTATCATGTTCGGTTATCAATTTCATTCGAGACTAAAGGGTGTAAATACCACGGTGGTGATGGACTGAATGTGACATAGGATATCATAGTTAGTATAACATTTAAAAAATATTTTCCCGTAGTTTAAGATCGTTATGCAAAATAATGAATCAAAATACAGGGTTCAATGTAAAAGTAATGCGCATGATTTTATTGTGACGCGACTATCAATTGTTGCGTGCTCGGACCGGTCGGAAAATGAGGTGTAAAGGTGAAGGTCTCTTTCAAACGCGCCCAATTTCAGCTCGATCCGAACAGTGAGAGCTGAATAACGTGTCTTTGCGTGAAGTGTGTTTTTTTTGTAGTAATGCGCATTTTCTGGGAAAAATATATTTATTGATCCTATCGTCGCAAAAGCTTAATAATTTTCAAAATAGTCCCCTCCTGCATCTATGCACCTGCGGAAACGTGTCTGCCAGATCTGGAAGGCACCATAAAACTCCTCCACAGGAATGCCATTCAAAAACGATGTAACATGCGTTTTGGATGTTTTCCGCGGACTCCCAATGTTTTCCTTTCAATTCTCTCTTCAATCGAGGGAACAAAAAAAGTCACGGGGCTAGATCGGGACTGAAAGAGGGCTGGGGGACCACTGGGGTTCTGCTTCTGGCCAGGAAGTTGGTGACGATGAAGGCCGTGTGGCTGGGGGCGTTGTCGTAGTGGAGTTTGACCGCGTCTTTGATGTCAGCCCTCATGCGCAGACCTTCTGCATTAGCAGATCCTCGGTCAAAATTCCATGTACCACAAGTGTGGACAAGTTTAGGGTGTCAGCGATATGCTGGATGCTCAATCGACGGTTAGAACGCAAAACTTGGCTCGCGCGTGTCACATTTTCATCGGCTCTCGCCTCGTTGGTGGTCGTCCAGAGCGGCGTTCGTCAACGACCATCTCGCGGCCCTCCTTGAACGCCTTGTGCCACCTCCCGGATTGTGATCTTGAAATGCAGTCTTCTTTAAACGCCTCTTGAAGCATCAGACTTTCATCAAAGGAATTACATGAGATTATCGTGCGTACGGAAAGTTATCAACGGTCTTTTTTCCCGGATAGTGTTAGAAGAATAAATAGGATAGATAAATAATTAGAGATTGGTGTATAGATACCACCTGCCATACGCCATAAGGCGGTTTGCGGGGTATTTATGTAAATGTAAATCGCGAAGATGCGACAACGAATTTTGCGAAAACACCCAAAATCAACTTCTTTCAGATGTAAGCGAGTACCAAAATAAGATTTTAGGGTTACTGACGATTTATTGAAGGTATATTAATCGGATAGGTACCTTATAGATGAAAAAGAAAACTGCAATTCTAACGTTTGCACCTGCCTCAGAAACAATTTCCAGAATATTATTAAACTCGCAGCCTATGCATCGGTGGGCATATATATATACGAGTAAAGGGGTGCTTGCAGACAGCAAGCAATCGGAAAATATATTTTTAATAGAACTTACTACTTTTCGAAAGATTAATCGGATAAATAATGCTAAGCTTTGACTGAAGTACGTATTCGGCGCGTACATTGCATTGAGTTCGATTTCCTATGCTCTTTTCTTGACAGCATTATTACCGCCTGGCGTCCAACGAAGGCCATCCTGTGAAAATCACTGTCATCTTTCGCTTGATTATGATAATCTTTATAAACACTCCAAATTTCAAATGGAAATACCTTAAGGAAGTATCTGAAAATGAGTCCTTGATTCGCTATGCATTTCTTATGAAGTTATAGTCAATGTCCCCTAGAATCGAATCGACGACCATTTACGAGAATCTTAGGGATGCCTATATGTGAGAATGGTCCCTTTTATGGCTGTGAGAAATTTTGATCCTATGCGCGGTTGGGAAGTGTCATAAAAAGCTTTCGGAAATATGCGGGATTACGGGACGCTCTGGAATCGAACCCGTAACACATAGGCAAATGCTGATTTTTTTCCAAGTACAATTTGTAAGTATCTATAAGTGTTGAACGTTTGAATGGTCTATGTACGATAGGTATAGGGATAGGGATAGGTACGATAGGGAGCTACGATTTTTTAAAATTCAAAAATATTTCACGTCCTGGCATCGAACCCAGGACTGATTGTCCGTAAAATACTACATTTTTCCGTAGACATATATATTAGCAATAGCTACATGAAATCTTATTCTTTTAACTTAATGGGAAGTATTTTTAAAATTATTTGAAAAACGGCCCCATGCATTCTTAATGGGGAATATCGAAATTTCGGGATGCTCTGGAATCGAACTCGTGACACATAGGCAACTGTTGATTTTTTTCAAAGTACATTTTATACGTATCTATAGGTTTTGAAAGTTCAAATTTTTTTGACCCCCTAGTTATCTATATATATATATAATAGATATATAGACGCTTCGGGGGGATATATATCTATTATATATAGACACTTCGGGGGGATAAATATACAGATATATCTATTATATATAGACGCTTCGGGGGGATATATATACAGATATATATATATATATATATATATATATATATATATCTATACATATAGACGCTTCGGGGGGATATATATAACATATATATATATATATATAGGATATTAATGTCAGGCCCAAACCGCTTCGGCCACGGAGCCGCCGATTTTTTTCCGTAATGGCCCACTAAATCTCACTCAGGAAAAATTCGAAAACCGACCCTACCTATCATGGGTTCGATTCTAGGAGGCCCCAAAAATCGATTTTCCCCATTAAGAATGCATTGGGCCGTTTTTCAAATGATTTTAAAAATACTTCCCATTAAGCTAGAAGCATAAGATTTCATACGGTTATTTATATTATATATATCTACGGAAAAATGCTATTGCTTACGTGCAAATGGTCATGGGTTCGATGCCAGGAGGTGAAAAAGTTTCAAATTTTGAAAAATCGTAGCTCCGTTAATATCATAAGTAGATCATTCAAACTTTTTACACCTATAGATACGTATGCAATGTACTTTGAAAAAAATCAACAATTGTCTATGTGTCACGGGTTCGATTCCAGAGCGTCCCGTAATCTCGATTTTCCCCGTTAAGAATGCATGGGGCCGTTTTTCAAATAATTTTAAAAATACTTTCCATTAAGCTAAAAGAATAAAATTTCATGTAGCTATTAAAAATATATATGTCTACGGAAAAATGCAGTATTTTACGTACAATCGATCCTGGGTTCGATGCCTGGAGGTGAAGTACTTTCGAATTTTAAAAAATCGTAGCGCTCTTAGTATCGTTTATAGACCATTCAAACGTTCAACACGTATAGATATTTACAAAATGTACTTAGAAAAAAATCAGCATTTGCCTATGTGTCACGGGTTCGATTCCAGAGCGTCCCGTATACTCGATTTTTCCCGTTTAAAATACATTGACCATTTTTCCGAAAGCCTTTTATGACACTTCCCAACCGCTCTGAGGTTCAAAATTTCACACAGCCATTAAGGGGACAGTTCTCATATAAAAGCTGTCCCAAGATTATCGTAAAAGGTCGTTGGTTCGATGCTAGGGGGCGTTAATTAATACTCCATGTGAAATACATAGGGAATTTAGGACTCATTTTAAGGTACTTCCTGAATGAATTTCCTTTTACAATTCGGGGTGTTTATAATGTCCACCATACTCAAGCGAAAGATTACAGTAATTTTAGCAGGATGACCTTGGTTCGACGCCGGGGCGGGATGTTAGCTGCCGAAAGAAATGCATCGGAAATCTTATTCAGTGCATTTTCAGCTGCGTTAATACCCTTTACTTAATGTTTAGCAACGTTTGAGCAGAGTAATCTTTCGAAAAATTTTATTATTCACTAAAGATAAATTATTGCATTGCTTGCTGTAAGCAAGCGCACCTTTACTCGTATCTATTATATATAGACGCTTCGGGGGGATATATATATATATATACGAGTAAAGGTGTGCTTGCTTACAGCAAGCAATGTGATAATATATCTTTTAATAAAATGTAAGATTTTTCGAAATATTATCCTGAAAGGCCATGCTAAACATAACGTTAATGGACATTTTCGTAGCGAGCTTTGCATTGATTTCCATTTCCCATGCATTTCTTACAATATTCCCGCCCGGCTTCGAACCAAGGTCATCCTACTGTTATCTTCCGCTTGAATATGATTGACTTTATAAACACTCCAAATTTCAAAAAGAAATTCATTCAGGAAGTACCTCACAATGAGCCCTTACTTCCCTATGCATTTCAAATGGAGATATAGTTAACGCCCCCTAGCATCGAACCAACGACCTTTTACGACTATCTTAGGATAGCTTTCAAATGAGAATGGTCCCCTTAATGGCTGTGTGAAATTCTAAAAATCTGCGCTCTTTGGAAGTGTAATAAAAAGCTTTCGGAAATATAGCCAATGTATTTTAAACGGGAAAAATCGAGATTACGGGTCGCTCTGGAATCGAACCCGTGATACACAGGCAAGTGCTGATTTTTTTCTAATTATATTTTGTATGTATCTATATTTGTAGAAGGTTTGAATGATCTATGTACGATATTTAGGGAGCTACGATTTTTCAAAATCTGAAAATATTTCACCTCCTGGCACCGAACCCAGGACTGATTGTACGTAATATACTAAATTTTTCCGTAGACATATATATTAGCAATAGGTACATGAAATCTTATGGCTCTTACTCAATTGGAAGTATTTTTAAAATTATTTGAAAAACGGCCGCATGCATTCTTAATGGGGAAAATCAAGATTACGGGACACTCTGGAATCGAACCCGTGACACATAGGCAACTTTTGATTTTTCTCATAGTACATTTTATATGTATCTATTTGTTTAAAAAGTGTGAATGATCTAAGTGTCATATTAAGGAAGCTAGGATTTTTTAAAATTCGAAAACATTTCATCTCCTGGCATCGAACCCATGACCAGTTGCACGTAAGCAATAGCATATTTCCGTAGATATATATAGTAGCAATAGCTACATGAAATTTTATCTTTCTAGGTTAATGGGAAGTATTTTTAAAATCATTTGAAAATCGGCCCAATGCATTCTTAATGGGGAAAATCGATTTTTGGGGCCTCCTAGAATCGAACCCATGATAGGTAGGGTCGGTGTTCGAATTTTTCCTAGGTGAGATTTAGTTGGCCATTACGGAAAAAAATCGGCGGCTCCGTGGCCAAAGCGGTTTGGGCCTGACATTAATATCCTATATATATATATATATATATCTGTATATATATCCCCCCGAAGCGTCTATATATAATAGATAACATATATATATATATATAGGATATTAATGTCAGGCCCATACCGCTTCGGCCACGGAGGCGCCGATTTTTTTCCGTAATGCCCCACTAAATCTCACTCAGGAAAAATTGGGAAATCCACCCTACCTATCATGGGTTCGATTCTAGGAGGCCCCAAAAATCGACTTTCCCCCGTAAGAATGCATGGGGCCGTTTTTCAAACAATTTAAAAAAATACTTTCCATTGAGATAGAACAATGAAATTTCATATTGCTATTGCGATTATATATATCTACGCAAAAATGATATTTATTACGCGCAACCGGTCATGGGTTCGATGCCAGGAGGTGAAATATTTTCAAATTTCGAAAAATCCTAGCTCTCTTAATATGATACATAGATCATTCAAATTTTTTACACTAATAGGAAAGTATATTATATACCTTGAAAAAAATCAACAGTTGCCTATGTGTCACAGGTTCGATTCCAGAGCGTCCCGTAATCTCGATTTTCTCCGTTAGGAATGCATGGGGCCTTTTTTCAAATAATTTTAAAAATACTTCCCATTAAGTTAAAAGAATAAGATTTCGTGTAGCTATTGCTAATATATATGTCTACGGAAAAATGTAGTATTTTACGTACAATCGGTCCTGGGTTCGATGCCAGGAGGTGAAATATTTTCAGATTTTGAAAAATCGTAGCTCCCTTAATATCGTACATAGTTCATTCAAACGTTTAACACGTATAGATACTTACAAAATGTACTTGGAAAAAAATCAGCATTTGCCTATGTGCCACGGGTTCGATTCCAGAGCGTCCCGTAATCTCGATTTTGGTCATAAGGAATGCATTGGCAATATTTGCGAAAGCTTTTTATAACACTTCCCAACCGCGCAGAGGTTCAATATTTCACTCAGGCAAAAAAAGGGACCATTCCCGCATTAAGGCATCCCAAAGATTGTCGTAAATGGTCGTTGGTTCGATTCTAGGGGGCAAACCTTCGTAAGAAATGCATAGGGAATTAAGGACTCATTTTAAGGTACTTCCTAAATGATTTTCCTTTTGAAATTCGAGATGTTTGTAAAGTCAATCATATTCAAGCGAAACACTATAGTAATTTTCGTAAGATGGCCTTGGTTCGACGCCGGGGCGGGAATAAAGCTGCCGTCAGAAATGCATGGGAAAACGAATTCAGTGCATTGTCCGCTGCGAAAATGTCCTTTACTTAGCATGATTTATCCGAATAATCTTTGGTAAATTGTTACGTTTTATTAAAAGATATATTTTCCGACTGCTTGCTGTCAGCAAGCACACCTTTACTCGTATATATATATATATATATAGGATATTAATGTCAGGCCCGAACCGCTTTGGCCACGGAGCCGCCGATTTTTTTCCGTAATGGCCAACTAAATCTCACTTAGGAAAAATTGGGAAACCGACCCTACCTATCATGGGTTCGATTCTAGGAGGCCCCAAAAATAGATTTTCCCCATTAAGAATGTATTGGGCCGTTTTTCAAATGATTTTAAAAATACTTCCCATTAACCTAGAAATTTAAGATTTCATGTAGCTATTGCTACTATACATATCTACGGAAAAATGCTATCGCTTACGTATAACTGGTCATGGGTTCGATGCCAGGAGGTGAAATATTTTCTAATTTCGAAAAATCCTAGCATCCTTAATATGATACTTAGATCATTCTAACTTTTTAAACAAATAGATACGTATGAAGTGTACTTTGAAAAAAATCAACAGTTACCTATGTGTCACGGGTTCGATTCCAGAGCGTCCCGTAATCTCGATTTTCCCCGTTAAGAATGCATGGGGCCGTTTTTCAAATAATTTTAAAAATACTTCGCATGAAGCTAAAAGAATAAGATTTCATGTAGCTATTGCTAATATATAGGTCTACGGAAAAATGTAGTATTTTACGTACAATCGGTCCTGGGTTCGATGCCAGGAGGTGAAGTATTTTCGAATTTTAAAAAATCGTAGCGCCCTTAACGTCGTATGTAGAAAATTCAAACTTGCAACACGTATAGATACTTACAAAATGCAATTGGAAAAAAATCAGCATTAGCCTATGTGTCACGGGTTCGATTCCAGAGCGTCCCGTAAACTCGATTTTTCCCGTTTAAATACATTGACCATATTTCCGAAAACATTTTATGACACTTCCCAACCGCGCAGAGGTTCAGAATTTCACACAGCCATAAAAGGGACCGTTCTCACTTAAAAGCGATCGTATTTATGTCGCAAATGGTCGTTGGTTCGATTCTAGGGGGCGTTAACAATAACTTCGTAAGAAATGCATAGGGAATTAAGGACTCATTTAATGGTACTTCCTGAATGATTTTCCATTTGAAATTCGGGGTGTTTATTTACTTGAGGGAAACATAACAGTGATTTTTGCAGGATGACCTTGGTTCGACGCCGGGGCGGGAATAATGCGGCCGAAAGAAATGCATGGGAAATCGAATTCGGTGCATTTTCAGCTGCGTTAAGGTCCTTTACTTTATGTTTAAAATTTTTTTTTTACTAAAGATAAATTATTACATTGCTTGCTGTAAGCAATGTAATAATTTATAATAATATAATATAATTTATAATAATATTATATAATATAATATAATTAATGCATTTCTTACGAAGTTATTGTTAACGCCCCCTTGAATCGAACCAACGACCATTTACGACATAATTACGGTCGCTTGTAAGTGAGAATGGTCCCTTTTATGGCTGTGCGAAATTTCGAACCTCTGCTCGGTTGGGAAGTATCATAAAACGCTTTCGGAACTATGGTCAATGTATTTTAAACGGGAAAATCCGAGTTTACGGGAGCCATTGCAATTATATATACCTACGGAAAATGCTATTTTTTACACACAAACGGTCATGGGTTCGATGCCAGGAGGTGAAATATTTTCAGATATTGAAAAATCGTAGCTCTATTAATATGACATATAGATCATTCAAACTTTTTAAACTTATAGATACGTATATAATGTACTTTTAAAATAATCAACTTTTGCCTATGTGCCACGGGTTGTATTCCAGAGCGTCCCGTAATCTCCATTTTCCTCATTAAGAATGCGTGGGGCCGTAATACGTACAACTGGTCATGGGTTCGATGCCAGAAGGTGAAATATTTTCGAACTTTGAAAAATCGTATCTCTCATAATATGATACATAGAGCTTTCAAAATTTCTACACAGATACGTATGTATTGTACTTTGAAAGAAATCAACACTTGCCTAGGTGTCACGGGTTCGATTCCAGAGCATCCCGTAATCTCGATTTTTGTCATAAGGAATGCATTGGGCATATTTGCGAAAGCTTTTTATGACATTTCCCAACCGCACAGAGGCTCGAAATTTCGCACAGCCATAAAAGGGACCATTCTCACATATAGGCATCCCTAAGATTCTCGTAAATGGTTCTATTCGATTCTAGGGGACATTGACTATAACTTCATAAGAAATGCATAGCGAATTAAGGACTCATTTTCAGGTACTTCCTTAAAGTATTTCCATTTGAAATTTGGAGTGTTTATAAAGATTATCATACTCAAGCGAAAGATGACAGTGATTTTCGCAGGATGGCCTTGGATCGACGCCGGGGCGGGAATAATGCTGCCGATAGATATGCATGGGAAATCGAATTCAGTGCATTGTCTGCTGCGATAATGTCATTTAGTTTATTTATTTTTCATAAAAGATATATTATACCTTTGCTTGCTGTTAGCAAGCACGCCTTAACTCGTATATATAAAAGCTCGTATGTCGGGCTGCTCGTAACTCGAGGTACCACTGTATATGTAAAGGCATAATCTACAAAAGTAGTAGTTATTTTCTTATAAAGAAAGTATATATTTTTATTTACTAAAAGTGTTCCACCCCCTCAAAAACTTTTCCAATCTCCCTCTGAGCAACAAGTACTCTATATAACAATACCCCTTTTATTGCAGGTCAATATGTCCACGGGTTGAGAGAAAACAGCCACAGGCTGATCATTTGGCCCACTTTTTTATTTACAATAAGCTCTTTAATGATTGACTTTGTCTACAGCTGATGATGGAAACTTTGTCTACTTTTCTATTTTAATTTTTTCACTTAGTCTGCAATATACAATGTGTAGCTGTATATTTTTTTTTCTTTCGGATGCGAACATATCTTTGACTCGGATTATACTCAGTAAAATTCCTTCTTTCAAGCAAGAAAATCTTATTTTATTAAGTTTACTGTGAAATTCACAGTCCATGCATTCATTATGAAATTCTAAAAATATTGGCAGTGATTCTGATTAATAATAAATGGTGATTTTTCCTTGACATTGACATCCAAAATTTTCACATAAATGCTTTATAATTTTTTTTATTATCTTAAGCTTCCATACGATGTTCTTTGTCTACTAATTATTTATAAAAGATATAATAAATCTCTTTCTGTCATGTTCTTATAGCTTAGTATAAGATAATTTTTCCTAATCAGAATTTTTCAGACTTCATCATACATTATTTTTATTGCAATGTTCCATATTGATAATCACTTCACATAGAGTTTTCTGAAACTGTAAAAAATTGATGAACTATAAGGAAATCTAATATATTCCATCAAAACTTGATATTATTTAAGCTTCAAGGAATGGATTTCTATAATAAAACTAAAATTATTGAATTTTCAGATATACATAGATTTACCACTCATCTGACAACTATAGACATCATGACTGAAGCATTGGTAATGGATATGGCATCTATAGAGCTCATGCAGTTTTTCAACTGTTTGTAATGGGCATGCTTTCCTATAACATCATGTGAATATATATATATACATGATGGATAATTTACAAATTTTGCAGTTTTTCATTATATAGTTAAGATTTAATCTCATCACAATTCAGAATTATTAAATTTTTAAAACACTGCAAAATTGGTAAATTATAAAAAAATGTAGAGGGATTTACCTTTGGTCAGATTATTTTGTTGCTTATTCTTTCTTGCACCATATACTCCCATAGGTCTCATAGTTAAAATGCAAGATAGCCAATAAAGGAATCATACCAAGGATATATCCTATTATTACCTTTGATAATTTTCAACTTTAGAATTAATCTAACTTTTTATGAGCAGACACAGTTGAATAGCCATAAGAAAAAATATTTTACCACTCAACCAATGATTACCAATAATAAAAGAAGCTGATTTTTACTTTTTGATAGTAGTAATTGGTTACACATAGCAATGGTTTCAGATAAAATTCAAGAGGTACTGGAGCTTTTAGCTGGATATGAGCATTAAGGAACCTTTGGATCGCCCAATCATTAACTCTAACTTTATAATATGTTACTGAAAAATTTTTAACAAGCACATATGATCTACCTAGCACAGAATCGCTACCTATGAATGAAAATATTAACTTAAAAACTCACCAACAGTGGAATTTGAAGTGACAGCAGAACAATCATCACTCTGTACAAGTTGCAATGATGCTTCATTTTCATCTGGCTTGAAAACAATAACACGAGCTTTACCCGTGTACCTACTACAACTAATTCTTGATGAACTATTGACGAGTTCGAACCCCACGTACCGACTGTGAATATTTACGGGAGAATCAAATAGTCTAGATTCAAGAGCTGAATGGTCATCATTTCCAGTCCTTCTATCACGCTGAAAGTGGAATGCTGAACGGTTAGCTGGGTATAGCCATGCATTCTTTGATTCATACGGACGATAGATCCTTCGATAATCCCTTCCTCGACGTGAAGCCATTATAATAAAGGCCTTTGGAAATAAACAATTTCTTCCGTGCTCTTCCCACTAAAAGAGAAAATGTTAGCTCTATGAATCACATAGCTGTACTCAAAAGATACAGACATAAATCAGTAAAAAGGTAATGGGGAGCACACAAAAAATTAAATTATCAATTAAATAAAAACCACAAACTATGATCTAACTTCACTTATGCTTTCAGCAACTCGAAATTTAAAAATTAACAAAATAAGTCAATATAAACTAAAGAAGTGTACATTTAATAAAAAGAACATTGCTTTCACAAAGAATGATCAGATCAATGCAATAAGGAAATAAATATTTAATACCGATAAAATGCAATTCAAAAGAACTTATAAATGCTTTTTCAAGGTTCATGTATGCTCAATAGAAGTCACTGAATTCATACGAAACAATACATCACGACTAGCAGTGTGATCAATCAATCAATCTTGCATTAACCTACAACGTTTCTGTTTAATGAATATCATTACACTAAAGACACGAGAATAATCAATTCACACGGTAATCTGAAATTGTTGCAACACATTCACTAATGTTGAGCTACTCCCATTTTCTGATTCCGTTACAATATTATTTAGAAAATTCTTTGTTCGATGCTGCTTACGGGAGTCAAATCAAGAAACGGTGATAATATATTACCTCTGTAATATCATTTGAATAAAGTCGTGGCAGCACTTATTACCTCACACAAGTTATTTTATAAATTTACTCAATTAACATCCCCATCGGTAATACCAGATAAGTAAACTCGAATACTAACTCAATGAGATTGAATGATAGAAAAATGAATATGAACTTAAACAAGAGAAGATCTTTCAAGAATGATAAAATTTAAGGCATACCTAATTCATAAATACAAACACCTACTGCAATGTTTACTTATAACTAATGCAAATATCTTAGGAAGAAGGCATTAATTTTCAACATTGGAAATGTTTCAGAAATTCAAGTCTGTGTACTTTAGTTATTTCCAATTCTTACCCATTAGCGAACAATTTTTTCAAACTGCGAAAACAAGTCTTGACCTAGTTACATCAAAAACTAATCCAAACTTGACATTTTCTCTGCCAGTACGCAACCGGAAGATGGTAACATGCCGCATCCGGTTTCGTTCGATTGTAAATAGCGGGATTTTTTTAGAATGCCTAAATCTTGCTGAAATATGATGATAAATCATCGTAAATTTCATTTTTTGCAGTATTAAATTCTCTCAAGCTTTATAATAATATTTCAGATATCCTGCTAAATTTGCGCAGACTGTTTTCATTGGCATTATTTGCAATGTGTAAGTACCTAGGTACTATGCTTAGTAGTTACTTCTTTCCGTAAATTTGAATATGCAACATTCTTTTAGTCTTCAACTATGGCTGAACTGCTTTAATGAATCGTTCGTTTTTTTACCGGAGAAATAGTGTTACATGTTAAAATTAAAGTATTCAATTCTTGTAGTCAAACTAGCAACTGTTGGTATTCGTAGTATTATGTGAGCGTTTTATTTATACTTGAAATTTTCGTCAGAGCTCAATAACCTAATCCTGGAAGAAAGAAGAATTTTCGTCGGAGATTGTAATGTTATTGCGAGGAATTACATCATGTATTACATATTGTGACATTTTCTTGTGAAAGATATCAGTTTAAGTCCTACTTCTCTAATTAAGTACCACAAATTATTTTTAATCGTGATGTCTTTAATGTCTTCGAAACCAAGAAAGAATACAGTGACAAGTAACTCATCGTCATAACTAAGGAACAATGCACAGGGATGCTTTCATGAAACTGGTATTGACCATATTATGTTACGTGACAAACTTAATCGTTTTAAGTATCTTAATAAATCTCAAATTTCATAAATGAACAACACATTCTGGGTAATATTAGCTGTATTTTGATTGATGCGTTGTAATCGGAGAATTTGGTAAAGATAATAGAATTTTATTTTCATATTGTAATATCTTTGAGCGGTCTCTCATATATCCGCTAGAATAATTCCCAGTATTCAGTTAGTAACAGTATTATATTCTTTCAATATTATGTGAAATAATGTTCTGTTTTAACATATGACACTATAAGGAACTTCCGGATTACATTTCCAAAGCAGCTAACTCTCAATCTTAACTTTCCCTCATTGAGCTGGTTTAAAAACAAATTCATTGTCAAATTCTTTACCAAGGAAATATCTACTACTTATCACAAAGATTCCCCTTGTATTGCTTTTCCTCTATCTAATTATTTTTAAGTGGTACTTTCCAAAGCAAATTGCCAAAATTTTTCACCTGAACTCCAATCGTGTGTGATATGGAGGAAGATCATAAAGAAATAAGCTTCCCTAGGGTTAGAAGTTCAATCTTGACAAATACTGCATGTTTAAAAAAATCCTTAACATATATCCATGCATCTGTATAACAGCAAAACTCAACCAATTTCTCCTATCTAACTCAAGTTTAGAACAAATTCATGAACTTCTTAAAGCACCAGGGATCAATTTAAAAAATATGAAAGAATGATGATAAAAAACAGACCATTTTCCACTATTTACAGAATTTATTGTGCACTACCTGAACCATTATCCATATGTTTTCAGAGGGATGTTATTAATAATAAAAATATTGGTCATAATCTTATTTTTAAAAATAGAATTAAAAAAGGTTTAACTGAAATTTGAAGTACAACTTGCTGCAAATATAATTATCCAGAAATTAAACTCTTCCTTTCAACATTTCATATATTGATTTCTTTTGCTGCTGAAATATGTTGGTTTAACCATCCAGGTGATATTTTTCTAAATTATAATTAGAGATATGCAGCATATAGAAATATCATTATTTATTATCTTGGGAATAATGTTAATTATAGGGTAACCTATCCATAGTTATGATTTAAAATGGGTGAATGAGTTTCAGATCAAAGGTTTTCAAAAAACTTATGATGGGATATGTTTTGCATTTATTTCTGATGAATTAAATATGGATGGCCTCTAACTCTCGAAAAGTTAGTTTGGACAATATTTTGATGATACCTTGCCTATATCCACCGTATTGTTAACTTGAGGTGATGATATTTTTCTTCCAAAGCAAAGGTCTGAATTGAAATGATACTTTATTTGTAGCTTTAAGAGTTTATGAGAGGTGGAAACATAGTTTAGAGATTATCAATCAGTCAGTCAGTTTCTGAGACAAGAGGTAAACTAATTATTATAAGTAAGCATCACATGATTTACAGATAGCACCAATTTTGACCTGAATCTAAACTAAAGAAAAAAAATATAAAGATCAATGGAAAATATAAAAAATATTTTGTTGTGATAAAAATAATAGTTTTCTTCTGCTTTTTTCCAGTGCAATATTCATGTTTTTTTCATATTATGCTTTTTACTTCTTTTTTATTATTTAATTCTTATTTACAGCATTATTTTGTGTTCAATAGTATATATTCATTGTAATGCATCTAATTGAGTTAACATGTTTTAATAATAATTTAAATAAATTATTATTATTAGTTTAGAGATGGAAAACTGCTATGAAGTTGAGGGGTAATTAATAATTATAAATTATCAATAATTAAAATCCAGCCAAAATTTTTTTTAAACAAATGTGTATTTTGAATAAATGAGTAACTTTCAATTAGTATTTTACAAGAATCGATTAAAGAAGATAAGGGTGTTTATGATATTTTGTAGTATAAACAGCATGAAAATCTATTATAATTATGATCAACTCCTTACATCATGTAGAAAATTTTATACAAAATATAATAACAACCAAAATAGTGAACACCATTGTAGGTATTTTGTAAGGCCATTTTTGGTCTGTTTCATCTTCATTCTCTATGAGAAATTGTCCTTTTCTGAGATAACTTTGTCAAGTAAGCTGAATAAGAAAAAAAACATTCAAATTTTGGAACAATAATTAAAATATTTATCAGGTAAAATGTAAGAGCTAAGCCAATGAGTACACAAATTGACTCCTAGAAAATATCTCAAAGTATTGAAAGACTGATTAAGACCAATATTTAAAAGATAATTTTACAGCACCAACACATTGAATAGGATGATTGTATTAATACTAGTTGTGATTGAAAGAGTTTCAAAAATAATATAATTACCAAACAACTTTGCACATACACTCATGAACAACCACTTTGATTGGGCCTTCCACATATCACATTTACTGAAATAGACCATTATTTTGAAAATTATGAAATACTTTAGTCCTTCCTTTTTCTTCTGATGATTTATCATCACTGGAAAGGAATGGAATTTTTCTCTCACTAAAATTACTAAAAATTTCAGAGTCCACCAATTTCCTTTTCCTCTTGTAACGATCTTCATCTCTTTTCCTCTTATATCCAGCATCCTCTTCACTATTATTATTTTCTGTCACCTTCCACCCATTTACAGACCACCTACTGTATTTACTCAAATTCACACACTTCCTACTAACCTGTTCATCTGCAAAATAATTTTTATAATTACAATAAACAAAAAATGATTTTGGAAAATAATAATTTTAAGGTTGCTCATCATTTAAAACATACATTTATTAACATATGCCAGAAGGTTATGGGAACTATAGCATTTAAAGATCATTAAATACTTATTAAAATAAAGAAAAGCATAAGAATTATTGTGGGACAGTGAAAACTAGTACTATATATAAATGTACTGTTTGCAGTTTACAAAAACAAACATGGAAAACCATAAAAACAGGTTTACAAAATTTCAAACTCACATCAACTTCAAGCAAAAAGTGATATATCTTTCACAGTTTTACTTCAAAATAAGCAGTATCTGAATCATTCTTGCATTAAAATAAACTGTTATTTCAGCCATAACTTATTTATCTATCTACAGTTCTTTTATTAAGCTAACCATGATAGCAGAATTATTTTATATAAATTAACTGCTAAATTTTATGTGGATATCATAAAGTATTAATGGACTTGTGAAGAAATTAGAAAATACTAATATTATACTGCTTTTTACATTTGAAACTTACCCATACATAAGGAAAGTTAAAAGTTTGTTAGATCCAACATTAAAGAATTATAGCATTGAGTAAAAGAAAACTCAAAGATTATTAATATACGTAAATAAATAAGTCAAAGTCAGCATTAAATGAATTCAAGAATAGCATTAGGCTATAAGAAAATTTTGAGAATATCTAGAGCACTGAGAATCACTCCCATAATGGGTTTCAAGATTTATAAATTTGTCGAAGTATGAAGTGATACATAGTAACCTTTAGCACAAACCTCTTTTACGAAGAAGAAATGTTCCTAAATTCTAGAGATGTCAATTTTTTATTGAAATCAATGTGAGAATGCGTGACTTCGAGGAATGCCATAGTAATAAAAACAACTTTGTAAATTTCCATGATAGCAATAAAAATCTCTCTTAAGTTCGATTTCATTCATCTATTCACACATGTAAGTATTTCTACTCTATTCTTTAAAGAAAAGTTATAATAACTTCAATCATAAATTACACACAATTGTTTGCAGCTGGAATTTTAAGAGTGACAAAATGATAATGTTCTTATTTCCTTTCAAAGAACACAATAACAAGTAAAATTATTGCATGCAAAAGCAAAGTCTCCATCAAGACGAAGCTTTATTCTGCATGTCAAATATTGACTAGGATCTTTCCAGTTTGCCCTTAGTATCTTATATATTACTGCTAGAATATTAAATTTCAAATTATTATTTTATCTACCTTGAAATGACCTACTCATTGCTCAATTCAAATGAAAAGTTAGTTTGGAGTCAAATCCTGTTCTTTTTCAATACAATTATTTTTATTACCTATTATTATTTATTTATTTTCACTGAAACTGTTCTTACCTGAATATGATTCACGGTTCACTAGCCAATCCTTTAATGTTCGTATTTTATGCTGAGAAGACTTTACATCAATAACATCCCTATGGCTCTTACGAAAAATATCAGGTAAAGTGAGTTGCTTCTTGCAAGATTTGCTATCAGCTGTTGATAAACTCCTCTTGAGAGGGTATTTCAAGGAATTTTTTTGGATATCATCAACAACTAAGTGATTTTGCTCACCAAGAGTTCCTTCATCACTAACACTTTTGACTTTGGTCTCAATGTCAGCCTTTAAACACTTTTCTTCAAGATGTTTCCTTCTTTCCATTAATACAACATTGATATTATTCTTAGTGTCACTTGGTACATTCTCAACATTACTTTTTGGTGTGCTTTTGGCTTCATCGAAGAGATTAACAGACTGTAATTTCAATTTCAAAGGTTCAGGTTTCAAGCTCCTTGATGTAGATGCTCTACAATAGAAAATGTACACCAAATGAAAATAATAAATCAGCAAATGCAAAAAGAAAAAGTGCTTAATAAATCAAGGGATGACTAGGATGGCAGAAAGCACCAAAGTCGCAGCCAAAAAGTTATTTATAAATAACAATAAATAAATAAGTAAATTGCTGTTTTTCAAACCACCCAGTTTCAGAAACATTAGCACACTTAGTAGCTGAATGAACTTAATGTTTAAAAAGAGAGAGGAAATTCTGGATACTGACACAAAATTTCATTAAACATCAATATTCAGATTCATATAATATTACTGTATTTTTTGGACCATAAGACGCACTTTTTTTCACCAAAAAGAGGGGAGAAAAGTGCCTGCGTCTTACGGTCCGAATAGAAGCAGAGCAGCAGCGGGTCCCGCTGACACTAATGCCGGGCATTTGCAGGAGGCTGCTCTGTGCTGTGTCACCGCCGTATGCTAATGGAGGATAGCATGTAGTAGGCAGTGTTACACTACACAGCAGTGCGCGGGGTTTTCAGAAGACTAGAGCAGGGGTCTCCAAACTACGGCCCGAGGGCCACATCCAGCCCGCGGAAAGATTTTGTCCGGCCCGCAGAGAGCTAGCATACTTGAAAACTCCTTTTAGAGAACATATTTTTGTAGGAAATTAAATTTAGTTCACTGAAGAATTCTAATTTTATGTTGAATAATTATTAATATGACATTACATTGATATGGTCATGGGCTAACTACTCATAACATTGTTATAGGCTTATTGTTTTTGTGATAAGTTGAATAAAGAAACACAGAATTTTAATGAGAAAAGACATGTATAATATGCAGAAACTTTAATTTCAGTATATAATAACTAACAAATTATTGAAATGAATCCAACTAACATTTTATACATTTGAAATAAAAACTTAACTTATGATAAGCATAATGACATATGAAATACTAATGAGATTTATGTAATTGGTATAATATGGTTTTGGCTCTCGGAACTTGCTAGAGTAATCAGTATGGCCCTAAGGCTGGAAAGTTTGGAGACCCCTGGACTAGAGTACTCAAACCTTTGTCTTTATGTGTGATAATGGTTCTTAATGCCACTGTTGACTGCTGTTCAGTTTATATAGTTCAAATATTATTCTGTTATACATTATTAAATATTTTATTACACTATTTGGTTCAGAATATTTTTCGTCCTATTTCTCTCCTCTAAAAACCAGGTGCGTCTTATGGTCCGAAAAATACGGTAATTGATTTGGAAAGAGCTCAGATAAATAATACATTTATAAGAGGATTAACATGATTCATTAGAATTTTTTATAGTACAAGGAAGGTTAATTTTTAGGCACACTGTACACCAATGATCAGATTGGGATAGAGAACTCAAAATATCATAGAAATCATGAAAATTAGAATTATCAAAGGTAATTTATGATTATGAAGATACTTCAAGAGAGGATTGCAACAAAACTAAATGAATGTACAATATCACAGGATACCTAGCATATTATTTGTGGTTGAGTTGGACAAATAGAAATCAGTGAAACACAATGAGTGAGAAGGAAATTAATATGCATTCTTGCTTCACATGTGCTTATGGGCCATAGGACTTCACAATATGGCAACTCAGTAATATGATTCAGGGTTGCTTGGGGAGAGCAAATGAGTAAAAAGATTACAATGATAATCTGGCTAAAGACCATAATTTAAAGTCACTTTTGGAATCAATAGTTGGGCTAAAATAAAACTTGGTTGGTTTCTTAGTGAAAACATGTAATAAATGAGTTATCATTTTTGAAATGGACAGTAAAGTTAATATTTTATAAAAATATAGATCAATAACAAATTATATATATCCAAACCCCTTCAGATTTTTTACATTTTTAGAATGATAAATAACTCTTTTGGGCAATCAAAAGTAACAAATTAAATTAGTATGCTGCATCTAGGAGAGTTGATAAATATATATTTTCAGCTTCAATTTTGACAAATTTCATTTGGGTCTACTCCTCATTACCGACAATCATTTCCACAACGCTCAACTGACCGACGGACCACTCGCCCGACAGCTCACTTTACCGACAGCTCACTTTGCCGACAAAAAAATGACCAACAACTCGCTTGAATAAAATTATTTATGTCCCGAATGAGTGGATTTTGTATCTGCCTTTATATTTTGAGAAAGAGCAAAGATTTAACAAGTTTCGAAGAACAAAATATTAAGTATTAAAACATCCTTTATTTACTTTATTGAAATATTAAATTAACAAACTGAAAGACTATTGAAATATTAAATTAACAAAATTTATTAGAGGTGTATGTAAAGATATTTACTGCACTTTTCACTGAGATTAATTCTATTTGGAATTAATTTATAATTATTAAAAAAACTGTAATTTTATTTTCCCTTCTAATTTAAATTTTTATACTGAATCATCAAACTTGTGCATTTCTTGAAATAATGAATAAATATCACTGTATTGAACTATTATTTTCTCCTATAAATATATATGCATAAATAATTTTATTCAAGCGAGTTGTCGGTCAGTTTTTTGTCGGCAAAGTGAGCTGTCAGGCGAGCGGTCCGTCAGTCAGTTGAGCGTCGGGGAACCGAGCGTCGTGGAAATGATCGTCGGTCATATGGACGGGTCCCATATCATTTAATATGATAATATTACTGTTAGTTGGAATTCATTACAATAAAAATAATTTATGAATAATTTTCATTTCTAAAGCATTCTTCAAATAATGAATCAACTTGTTAAGTCAAGATACCAAAATCAGATGTTTTAATAATAATTAATACAATATCAAGCAGATTATCATTATAGTAAAAAAAATTTTTTACATACAAAACATTTTTTCTAATTGTCATCATAGAGCTTGGGTCACTGATCACCTAATTGATAGCTAAAAATTATCAGCTAGAATAATCACTCCAAAATCAGTTACAAATGCTTTGAAGTTGTTAGTTTCAGGAATTTTTATATGAATACAAGTGAGAAAACTTGTAAGAGCTAAGTACTTCAAAGAAAAAGTAGGAATTAGATTATTCAAATTCCATCACGTGAAAATCCATTCTCCCATTAAAGGTAGTGAAAGGGAAAAGAGCAATATGTAAGCGAATGATCTTCACTTGCATATTGCCCTTGCTTCAATCATGAAATCTTCCGATTTCTATTGTAGGAAAGGTTAAAAGAGCTTTTATCAAATGTTCCCAGATGATATAAGGGTTCATAAGAGAACATAAGTGTAGAGAAAATAACCTATAATGCAAAAACCTAGGAAAATTGATGCCAAGATCAAAAAGTAAAAGAATTATATCATTAGGTACTTTTGATCATATGTCATAGTCATATGATTAAATTCAAGACAAATTGTTTCTACCCAAAAGCAATAACAAATGGACTCATTGAATTAATCTACTACACACTAGAGCATACATAGCTGTTTAACTCATGATTAAAAAGGTAATGAAATTAAGACTCAGGTTTTCGATTGGGATTGTTTAGTTGGAGAATCTTCTCACAGAATGCACACGTACCCAAGAAAAGCAAATATATTCAACATGGTCCCTCATCATAAATTATTCTATAAATAAAAATTACAGAAATTGATATTGAATTGAATTGAGGGGATAGCAAACATACTGAACAACATAGCAGTGCTTGATGGAATTCATTCAAAACTAGTTAAGGTAACCTTGGATATTCCACAGGGTAGCATAATCAGACCACTTCCATTTTTAATATATATCAACGACCTCAGAAAAGTATTTGATTAGATACCTTTTTTGCAGATGATACAGTTGTATACTGGGAATTAGTGGACAGTGAGGATTAACTGGTTCTTTTCACTATAGATAGAATTATGAAATGGTACAATGACTGGGAATTAGATCAAGTATAATGACAAGTATCAAGTCAATCTTACAGCCAGAAAAAAATTCAACAGTAAAATCTGTTAAATATCTTGGAATATATAATTAATAACTTATTATTGGAATGTTCACATCTTTAATGAGGAAAAGTTTGAAGAATCTTGGATTTGTTAAGAGGATAGTCAATGAAAAGTGTAGAAAAAGCTTAGTTATGTTAGTTTGTGCTAGCCTAATTTGAAAAATTGATGGGATAAATTAACAAGTGTTAAAAACTTCTAGCAAACTATGAAATCCCTTTAGGAACAGGAAGGACATAAATTTCTGAGGATTGCTGAGGTATCTACTGCCTTAGCTTTAAAAACTGTCTAAGGATCTATTTAGGCAGTAGGGAAGATTGTTTGCGGCTCATAAGAAGGAATTTACCAAATTTCTGATTAAATAATCCTCCTGCTTCCCAATTAGAAAGTATCTTTTGCAAAGCACTGCTCAAATTCATTTACAAAGGAATTTCTCCATTTCATTGACAAAGGATGTATGATGAATCTTTAGGAAAATAAGAAAATAGATTTTAAAAATAGAGGAAGCTTGTGCAACTATCATGAATGAACATCTCTACTATTCTGAAATCAATATGAGAAGGCTTGACGTCGTGGAATGCCATAGTAATAAAAACAACTTTATATATTTTCACAGAAAATATGCTATATTTGCGACCAGTTTCTTAATATAAAATCATTATTATTATATTATATATCATTATTAAAATAGCCTGAAGATGTAATTTTATATTACAAAGTTGTTTTTATTTCTCTATTATTCTATTATTAGTATTTGACATTCATTATGATCACCGAAACTTTTGCTGTATTAATCCTTTGCACTCAAGGACGTTTTTGTTAGCTCTGACTAGTAAGTCAAGACATTTTTTGCTAAACACTTTAAAAATTTTTAAAAGCAAACAAAAGTGTACCAATAATAAAGTTTCAGATTGTTCATTTATTGGTCAAATCAAGAAACTTTGATAAACATAACAGTCTGTAATTATTTATGGTGTGATATTATGTAAAACAGTTTTCCAAATACACCCTAGTGTGGAGGATATGAAACTAGCCAATAACGAGTCACTGAGTCTGAACAATTAATGGCCCCTCACTCAGTGCACTCCCTGACGAATCCGCTATTCCCTACATTCCTAACTAACCGAATTGTCTTTGTTAGGGCCTAACTGTTCCTTTGAACCCTGCCTCGAGAATATAAGGGCTCTGCCCAATTAGGCAAATTTTCACTCATTCTTTGGTCTACCCACACCACTTCCAGTAGGTTCTGCTAGACTGCCATCTGCAGAGTTATTATTGGCAACAAGTAGGTCTTTTTTGTTAATTAATAAATATATTCACAGACAACCTCGACTTTGTTTCATGTCCCTACAATACTAGGTTTGTGAATACATTAAGAATAGTTATACCATATTTCCCCTCTGCCTACAAGAGTTTTACGGTCAGATCAATCCTTGTAATTTCTATTTGGCCTTTTTAATATTACTTGAAGCTTCCTGTTTTGTTGGAATTCGTTAAAATGAAACGTAGATGCAAATTCTATGCTGAGACTAACTACACTGAGCTGAAATTTGGATACAATTTCCATGGTTCCTAGCCATAAAAGTATTTTAGAGAAAAATATCTTATCCCAAAGGGTAAATAAGGAGAACAAGTTACATAGGACCAAAGTATAGCAGCAGCAGCAATAGAGATTTAAAATCGCTCGAGTGCCACATCAGCAATGTTCAAGTCGACACATTAAATTGGCTGGCCACCCAAGCAGCACTGCTTGAAGGGTTAATAATAACTATTCTGCAGTAAGTAAAAGGTTGTTTCTATTCCTTCATTGTGTACAACTAGAGACTAACAAAATTGTTCCTACATATTTGTACCAAAAATATCAAACATATTTTCTCCAAGTGAGAGACAACAACAAATCACACATGACAGGCACGAGAGCCTCTACGATTTTTACATATTAATAACTCCAATTATCTTAGATTGTGAGGTATTATAAGAATGAAATTCATAAGACTCTATGAAGAAATAGGGTGCTCAATATATGCTGAAAGATGAGTAAAGAGAAGGCAGATCATTACTACAATACATACTGCCCTTCACATTGAAATGTATGAAACAATAACGAATTATTTGATACTTTGGGTGATTGCAAAATATAAAAGAAAATCTAGACAAGGAGGGCATTTAACTGACCTCAAAGTTGAGACCACTAAGTCTGTTTCACCTTGATGAGTCAGAATCAATTTTGGAGAATTTAGGTGAGGATAGTCTAACTGCTTCATGTTTGAGTTAACAGCTCCTTTGCTTCTTAACCAGTTAGCTTCCATTTCATACATAAGAATATAAGCATTGGTGCCCAAAGCTGTACTGTTGGAGACAGGTTTAACCTGCTCAGAAATAGAAAAACACTAATTAAGAATATTAAACACATTAATCACAGAAGATTGCATTCATGAAATATATTTCTCAAAACAAATACATAGAAATCAAACATTTAATTGAAGAATATAAACAGGAATGATTGATTAATGTATAAAAATATTGCAAATTGAGTCATTAAAACATTAAGATTGTAGGAGGCATAAACCATCAAGATAGGAGGAGGCATAAACCATCTAGCCTAAAAGAGAACAATGGAAAATAAAAGACAGCTAGTTACCAGCTCTAGGGGGTTAAATTTACACAATTAATATAATATAATAATATAGGATCCAAATCAGAATGCACCTCACTGGCAGTTTGTGATAATTTAGCACTAACCATACTATTATGATGTCACTGTCATAGTTGCCATCAGATACTATTACTGTCATTATTCCTTTTTCCAAAAATTATTCTGAGAATCTCCTTTGAATTAAGAATAAGTATACTTGACTAAGACTCATCATTTGGCTAACTTGTGCCCGCTCAGCAATTGATTTAAGTCCATTTTCTTTGAAATCCTCGAAGAAGTTTTTATTTTCGAATGTAAGCGCCTCAGTTTCTTAGGAGCTTTCCCTGTCTCTTTATTGTACTATCTACGTTCGTAATTAAGATTATAGTTCTTTGTGGGCATATATATAATATAACTATTAAGTCATGCATTATTCTAATAAACAAGTTGCAAGAGTCCTCTATATTTAAAGACATCGTGTGTGTTTGGAATAAAAGAAAATTTGCTGCTAGGTCATTACAGATCTCGAAACTCTATCCTCCCTTGCCCTGCTTTAGCTGAAGCACTCCTACCTCGTAAACCTACCACTCATAGCTGTTGGCATAAAAATTGCATTCCCGCTCTAATTTTTCCATTATTACAACCAAAAAGCATATATACACTGCATTGGCTTCAGAAATGGGGTATATAATGATCAGAAATTTCGGGATTATATTCTTAATAAGTTACACTGTTTTTTGAAAACGTAAAGAAAATAAATACTTTTTAATGGACGATTAATCATATCTCGGAGGTTAATTAAGTAAAATCAATTTTAATTACCATATTTGACGGCATATAAGACGCACTTTATTTCCTAACTTAGCTCTCAAAAAATTTACCCACATCTTATATGTGACGGTATTGATATCGAAGCTTAAAACTACTTGTTTTAAACAATATCCTCGGAAATGACTAAAGTTAAGAAGGGATTAAGACACACCATTCAGTATAAACTAGGAGTGTTAAATTATGCTAAAGTGCATGGAAACAGAGCAGTAGTAAGTCATTATGTTATTGTTGTACTCCACTGTTGCACGGACTATTAAAATGTTCTTTCCTTGTTTGTGGCCTACTTGATGAGGGTGCCTCTTATATGCCGTCAAATACGATAAATAAGTAAAAATTAGTCTTCAAATATTTCATATTGTATACCTCTGTTTGGAGCATCTTCTACAAAATTGGTCTTTCAATTGCATAATTACATGTCCTGAAACGGCATTTGGCTGAATATTTCCTCAAATAAACTTAAAATTTCACTTGGTCGGTTAATAAAAACAGACAAACTTACAGGTCTGGTGACTTCATATAGAGCTTACGGTATGGTTTTTTCCTGTTTGTCTCTTTCAGTGTTATAATAAGTGGCAAACCGTAAAGTTTTCGTGTTTATACAACACAATATTTACAGCAACCTACCAATGATTCATCATCTGAGAGAGAGATTTCGTTTTTTCATCGGGAAGAGGTCATGCGAAGTTATGCTTTTAAATCAAATACGGTAGTTCGGATTTTCATAACTAAGTGGTGCATAGGGGATTCGTTTAAGAAAGAAGAAACTTTCCCACCCCTCAAGCCGCTCCAGTTCGTACTAAAACAGGCGATTGATCCACACACTTTTTGTTAGTTCTCTAAGTCACCACTTGGAGTGCTCTGAGATGCGACTGTTGAAATCTCTGAGCCCTACAAGCAGTCTTAAGGTGTTTGACAGATACATCTGTAAAAAGCATAGCATTGCAACAAATGGGAAGATGGAAATATTTGCATGTGGAAGGGACAAAAGATAAATGAAAGGGAGGTCACTGAGGGGCTGGAATGCAAAGAAGTGTTTAGAAAAAAGAAGGAATTTTTAAGCAGTCATATTAATATAGAACTAAGAAAAAGGATGGTTATATATAGTTAAATTCCTTGTGCGGAATGTACTAATGTACAGCTGCAAAACATGGATTCTCAGAAAAAGTAGAAAGAATAGAATAGAGACATTTCAAATGTGAGAGTGGAGGAGAATGTTGAGAAATGAATGGAAGAATAAAGTTTTAAATCAAATTTTCACTCTCTTTCCTTATTTTCCATATATATTTATCTTACCTGTGAATCATCAAACATGAAATAAGACCCTTTAGCAGAAATTCCAATGGCAGTATAATGGCCACAGTGAAGACCTGCACCGTAATGGCTCACAACTGATACCAATTTGTACAGCAGAGGTCGAACTATTCCATTATGAATGCTATCATTCTTAATGAGTCCATTGTATATAAAAGGTGATAAGTCCAATTTGATGGGGTAAGAGATGTGCTTGGTAATTTTCTTTCCCAATGCTGTAAACCTGAGATGTAAAACATTAATTAGTAAATATGAGTGTATTGAAAAACGAGAACTTGGGCAAATCCCACTACTTAGGAATTTAACAGAGAAATTTATTTTATATTATTTTTAACAGAGAAAAAGTGACCAAACTTTCGAAAACCATTGGTGTTAATGAAATATGGTAACAATAAGATATGATCAGATCTGCTGAAGATAAAGAGAGATGTAAAATTTGTATCTCCTCTGATTCAACAATGATGTACAATAGACAAAATGCGTTGTCACTTACATATAATTATTTATGCATTACTCGGATTTTTCATGGATAGTCAGTCAGAAGAAGTCAACAAAGAGGAAAGCCAAAGTCTATGGGGATCTTTTTCCATCCTATGGTTGAATGAGAGGTTATTTAAAGAAGTTGAGAAATTATCAGGTAGATGTAGATGTCATCTTTTATTTCCAATGAGTCCCGTATTCGTGTAATTTTATTTGTTAAACTTTATTCTTAAAGAAACCATCCTTTGACATTCAAATTCCATCAAAGCTAAACGTAGTATTTATTTATTTAGTATGCCCTCACAAAAAACCATTTATACGGCAGTGAGATACCTAAAAATGGACAAACACAAACTTCCATACTCAAAGACAAAAATTTCCCAGGACAAAACACATTAGAAAGTTAGCACGTTAGGCACTATGCCAGGAAGACAGGCAGAGAAAGGCATCACCTCAAAAGCAGACTTGAATTATTATTATGTTATACTTCTTGGACATTTTATGACAGTCTATCAATTAAAGAAGCACAAATTTTGGTGTTATACTAAAAAAAACATGAAATTCAAGGTTTATGAAGGGTGAAATTGAAACTGAAAAGTCTCCTTTGGAATTAGAGGTTTTAATCTGTTAAAATTAAAAATTGTTTATTAATTGACCAAACAACAAAGGATACAAAATATGAGAAAGAGTATATCCCAACATTGTAACTGACTCCCTTCTTCTTCCTCCTTAAAAAACCATCGACTCTCAAATGCATCTTTGATGAGATTGCCCCTCATATGAATGATAGAGAGTAATTGATCATTAACAGTTGTAAGGAGTGTAGAGATGATATATATTGGTTTGAAATCTATCAAAGGAAGTATAACTCCTAACAGTAATTATAAAAGCATTTGAGATATGTGTTGCTAGTTACTGACGGTCCACATGGGATCCAGTTATTTTTTAAAAAGCAATTCCTTAAATAAATGTATATGATCTTTTTAACACAAAAGTAAAAATCAATTACAATTGTGTTCAATTAAGACAAGAATCAAAAATTATTATTTTTAATAGAATATAAAGTATCAGTTACTATGAGAACTTTTTAAACCTCAAAATTAAATGAGAAACAAGAACTGAATAATTGAGACAGCCACTATTAATGGATAACAAAAAATGGAATGAAATATATAGCAGTATCACCTCTTGAGTTGAATGCAGAGAACTTTAGGAGGAGTTTGAATGTAAACTCTTTTTCTGCAGTTGCCTCTATAACTGCATCGCTCGCATTTGTAGCAGTTGTCCTTTTCACCTCCCTCTAGTTTTTCCCATGAGAAAAATCCCTTCATTGACTGAGTCAGAGACTCTGAAAGCCTTATATCAAGGAAAAGATCTTGAAAGAGTTGAAATGTGGTAGATACTCGACCACAACTGTGACAGGAAACTGTAATGGAAGAGAAATAAGCAATGAATAAATTCGATATTGTTCACTTCAGTAGTTATTAAAATATGGACACCATTATACAGACCTTCATTTCGCAAGTAACCTCCAAAGATGCGATGCAATGGTGTTGTTTCCTTGCTGTAACAATCTAACCTATGGATAGCAAAATATCATAAAATTATTATCACAATGTATTCAACTGTATGTAATCAACTGTACTAATACGTACCTACAGTGAGGATGAGCTATAATATAAAAATTTTAGGTATGGTGGATTGTTGTAATGTTTGTTATTGAATAGAATTCTCTGTTACAGGCTCTGTTTCATGTGCCTTCCTTCTGCAATTGGCTCACAACACAAGCTGTTCATAATGGAATTGGAAAATGTGACCATGCATGTAAGTTACTTAATCATCACTTTTTGTATGTTCATCATCTTAATTTCTCATACTCAGGTATTTGATATAAAATTTCTGAAGCATAACTCTGAATAGTTTTATTTTCATAACTATTTCTCTTAATCAATCTTGATACATGGTTTGGAGACTATTTAAATATACTGATTACTTATTACCACTTCTATTACTGATTATTTTTGTCACGACACCTCTGCTACTGCATGTCGTATTATATTTTTTAAAAAATTAATGTACTTCTATATCAAAAATGCTAGGAATGACAAATATCAAAACAGTTAATATGCCACTGATTTGAACATGGATCTCCAAACATCTGGTTTGTTATTCTAGCCAATTGAGACATTGAACTAGAACATTCTGACATGTCATACAGTGTGTATGACATTACATTTGCATGGATGTCAGGAAACCTGGGTTGAAGGCATACATTTTTTATGGTTCTGTTCCTTGGGTATTTTCAGAGTCATGTGAATATTTACAACCTTATTAAAGGAAACATTATACAAATATAAAGACAACCTTACATGAATTTTAAAAATTAAATGTAAATTTCAAATTTGATCAATTCTGAAGATCAATATAATCAAGGATAGAAGAAGATAGTTTCCTTGGGTATTTTCAGAGTCATGTGAATATTCACATAAAGTGTTTTTGATTGCATGGCTTAGTAATTGTTGATTTATAGAAGAATAGATAAATTGATAACTTATGAAATTGAAGAAGTTCTATAGAAACTCATGATCTAAGAATTAAAAATAAGATTTATATTGTTTCAACCTTATTAAAGGAAACATTATGCAAATATAACTTTACATGAATTTTACAAATTAAATGTAAATTTCAAATTTGATCAATTCTGAAAATCAATAAAATCAGGGATAGCGTTGTGGAGAAAGAGTAAATTTTCCCACAATTTCATTAAACTCAAAAATCAATATTTGATAAGAAAATTCCAAAGAATTAGTTCCAAATTAGTAGTTTTAACCTAATGACTTTGAAAATAAACCTCTGAAGCGAAGTCAGGAAGAACTCTCACAACTGAAGGAAAAGCTTTTCTACTAACTTTTTGTTTTTCAATGAAAAAATTTGGGGAAGAAGATAACTTCAAATAGAGTTGATTTTTTTAGTTTTTTATTTGGTTTTTAAAAGTCATTCTTTAAAAAATATTACGTACCTATTAAATGGTTTTCCTACTGTACAAACTAAACAATTTTATGCACTTTTAACTTCTACATTTATTACTCTTGGTAAAAATATTGATTCAACCTGCTGGAGTATCTTTCATCTTTTAGTACTCTTTCTTTGGCTGGACATGTTCTTGCGTAGAAGTAGTGTTGTTACAATTATTAATGTAGTGATAAACTATTGTATTTAAACTTAATTCACGCCATACATTATCGTTTTCATCAAAAAATAACTTCAAATTTAAGATAGTAAGTTGCAAGGAGATTTATTTACTAAATTACTGAATAGAATGTGAGGTGAAGTGGCTGTGAAACCTCAGTTGCAATAAGCTGTTGAAAAGGAGCCCTTGATGTCCTTTCCTGCAACCAATTTTTCCACAGTTTTCCACTGCATAGATTGTTATTATCTTGTACTTTGTTATTTCCCCAAACCAAGTTTTTACTGTTCCTTCTTCTGTTTTCTAGATTTTTTTTGCAAAACCCTTTAAAGAGAATTTCCCACATTTCATAATTTGCTAGACGAGGGTTGTTGAATGGTAAAGCCTGCTTCCTACTATCACTTCTAGTGAGTATATTACCTGCCTGGCTGAGAAGCAGTTCTCTTTTCATGAAACAGGAAAACATGATTTGACTTTTGAACATGAAAATAAAAGTCACACATCTGATGCTTCATATTAAGCAGAAACGCAGGAAAATTAATGGACAGAGATAGACTCCACTTTTAGAGATATTTGTTAAAATACAAAATAAATAAAAAATTTTTTTTTATTCAAAAAGTCACTGAATTATCAAACTGCCCTCGTATATGGCAATGTTTCAAGAAAAGTGACTGACTCAATAAACTCGGGTCATATTACTTTACAAAAACATTTTTATTATTTTAAAATTATATTACAAAAAGTAGATATTTACAGTGAGATAGTTTGTTGAAACACCTCACAAATTAACACCACGCACAATCAAAAGGTTTTTCAAAAGGATAAAATAGTAACCATTCACAACATAACTTAAGATGTACTAAGAATACATTCCATAAATTATACTGACGATAGTCATAATTTCTAGAGTTTAAGGCGCCTTAAATTGGTGACTATGGAAGTACCTACCTTTCAAAATTCAAAGTAAGAAATGCTTCAGCATTCCAATCAAAACCGACCCAGTAGGATTCCAATCACAGAAAACTAATCAACCCATAAATTATTATTATGAGGCAATAATTTTTAGGGAGCAGTTGAAGCAACAATACTGCAACATTCAGGTTCTTTCTTAGAGTTTGTCTTAAGAAGATTTGAGTGAACCGTGATTTATTTTAACAGTTCCATTGCGAACAGGCCTTTGACTAATCAAATCATTTACAAAAGGGTCAGTACCAGTACACATACTGGGAACAACTTTTATCATCATTAAATGCATCACAGATTAAAATATGTTGGAGTCTCTAATTTATTGCATTACATTATGCTCTGAACAACCTTTTTGCCTGCGTTGCAGTAGGCTTCTTCAGGTTAAAGAGTCCTTTGTCCTCCTTCTATAGATCATTTAAGTCACTCTATACTCTTTGACCTGAAGAAGCCTACTGCAACATAGGCAAAACACTGTTACCACATTCATCACCCTGGAATCCCAAGAGAGATACTATGGAGACAAAAAATCACTGTAAAAACCTTTGACCTTATAAATATCAGTATTCATACAAACTGGACAGATGTTTGCTAGTTAAGGATAATGAGGTAAATATTTGAGTTTCTTTCAGATTTGGTTATTACATTAGAAAAATGTTTTATCAGATTAGAAAAATATTAATAATTACTTTATAATTGAATGCATTGCGAATTCAACTAAGTTCGGAGTCTCTAATGTATTGCATCACATTATGCTCCAAATATCCTTGGCTGCTACAAAGCAACACTTCATTACTTAATCTCTTATTTCATAATCTTTGTATAAATAGTACATACTCTCCAATAAGCATTTAAAATAATATTAAATGGAAAAAAAAGAAACCATCACATGCAATGTAAGATTAAAATTAAATGTGATCAAGGGTAACTCAGTGGAGTGACATCTTCAAGAAGTTTGTAACTTCCGCAATAATTTTTTTAGTCACGACCAGTTTCATCATCATGATGACATTCTCTGGTGATTGCCAGAAGGGTGGTTATTTTTTTAAATCTGTAAGGGGACCTTTAGGATTGCGGCACGGGGTTTTTAATAAAATCAGTATCGGTATGTAGCTTAGACATTACTTACAAGAACCTGAAAATCATTGAGGCCAATGCTCCCTAGTTTCCTTGTAATTAATGTTTAAAAATCATCAGTCGTTGCTACTACTGATAAATACCATGGAATTCCTATAAATTTATTTATAACTTGAAATTTTTTTTTCATAAAAATTTTTAATATGTTCACATATTTAAACTTGTAGTTTTGTACCCTCTACAAGTGCTACTCTTCAATGTATTATTTTCATATGGGGATTAATGAGGAGAGTAATGATAGCAACAAATTTGATGCGGCATGTGAATGTTCACAATGACCAATGATTACATAAGAAAACACCAATTAAACTAGACTATACAAGTCCATGCTCAAATTCTATCCAGGCACTATAAAGTTTTTGATTAAATACTATATTCTAACATCCTTGTAGATTGCAATTTTTGTGTCAAACTCATAGTGTACTATTTGAGTTAATTTCTACCTAACGGTAACTATTCAGGACTATAGATAATTTTTAATGGAATTCAACTTACTTCTTTCCCTTATACTGCAGTAGAAAAGTCTTCTCCATACTCTCAATTAAAAATCTAAGGAATTCATGAGCATCCTCTTGTTGACCAAGACTCAGATGCCTACAGATAGCTAGAAATGGAAAGAAATATTTAATTTGAAAAAGAAAATAAGTTGACAACAGAGCACTATTACTGTATTTCCTGGTGTGCAAGATGCACTTTTTATTACTCCAAAATGTGCACTAAAATCAGTCTGCATCTTATGTGCCAATGGTATCACTGGACTTTTCCAGATATTCCACTCAAACACCAACCTGTTTCATAGATCCATTATTGAAAAACTGCATAATAAATAATTATTTTTTTATGTTGCTGTTTATAATAATAATACGCCTAAATTTCATGCAAAATTCATACCAAGGGCATCTGATTGTGAGGCTATGAGATTGATTGATAACGAAGATGATTACTTAATGTCCTCTATTTAAAAACTAGCTGAATGCTTAGTGCAACTAGGAATATAACTCCACATTTTAGCACCGGAAGCTCTATCTTACTTTAATCAAAGAATTTAAAATAAATTTACAAATAATATTTTTGCAACCTTGTAAGATCCATACATTTTATAAATAGCTGCTTCGGGGATATTTAATAATAAACTGCCTTTATTAAATCAGGGCAAAATTTAATCTATATAAACCACTTATACATTTAAACCCTATAGAGGAAAAAAAATGCATCCCATCCCAGACCAGAAACTTTTCCGACCTGCCAGGACTTGAACCTGGGGCCTCAAGACTATAAACAAATAAGGCAGCCACATGATCCCTGTAGTTAAGGCTGGGAATATGATAACCTTAAAAAAATACAAGAAAAAGTTTGCTTGCTTAATGCAAGAAATCAAATTATGTTTCTAATAATGAACTAACAAATATATGGGAAGAGTAGACAAAGCGGATGAAAATATTGACAAATATAGATAAATTAGATATAAATATAGATATAATATCAATTCATGGCAAGAAGTGGTACTCAAGCCCTTTGTTGTTCTGCTTTGAATTAGCTCTACTAAATGCTTGGCAGCTGTATAAAACTTACGATCCAAAGCTAATGGATCTTTTGGAGTTTCGTCGCTGTGTGGCATACCAATGTGGAGACCCATGATAATTCGACCCAAACTGGGAAGACCTCAGAAACGCAATATTGACTCCCGTTATGATGGCCAAATCATCAAAACAATCAAAGCAAACCAAAAAATTGTGGAATGCCACAAAAATACCACTTTTTTCTGTAAAAAATGCAATGTTGCCCTTCATATAAAGTGCTCACAGGACTATCATACCAAAGAGTACATTTTACGTATTACGTAGTGCTTTTGCCTAGTGTTCCAAAGTTGCTTTCTTTGCTTTCTGTTTTCAATTACTCAAATGTTGCTTTAAGTTAGCTAACTGTAAACTTTTGATTGCCACAAATTGCACTCTTGATTTGATACTACCGACTGTGCAAAAGCAGGCAGCCTCTATCATTCACCATCTGCACTTCATCATTTAACTTAAGTTCTAAGCTTATGAGAATATTTTCTTAACATTTTCCATTGCTATACTCCATAAATCACATGTGCATGTAGTAGCCATTGCTTATGCACAACACAAGCAGCTGATTAGGTATTCATGGGTATCTGTAGCTAAGCTATGATGAAATACAAAATATTTTTCAATTCCGAATTATGACTGAGAGGGTGTTTAGAAAGTGCTCTCTAATCCATGAGATAATCTGGTAAAACAACTTTTACATATTATTTATGCCAAAATTTTTAAGCAAATATTATTCTCATAAAGTTTCTTCAAACTAGTATAAAAAGTAATATGTAAATGCTGAATAAAGGTTTTAAGTCATTTTGAGATGCATAAATAGAATATACCATTGGTACTTAGAAAACATAGTTTATGAATTCTACTTCTACTCACATTTTAGCCTTCCATAAATAAGAGCAGGTTTGATCACATGACCAGTTTGGCTCCTAGATATTCTCAGTGTTGCAGCCATTGCACAGATTATACACATCTCTCCAGCAAGAACTGTTAAAAAGAAAAATAAATAATACCTTGAAATTATCTTAACCAATTCTTAAAGAAGGAAAACTCACATAAAAACTAAGATTTCATATTAATATTTAATTGACCAACTAGAATAATTGAATTAGACTTCAAGTTCTTTTAAGATTTTATCATCAATGCAAGAATAACAATATTACAGATATTTAATATTATATTATTATTTTTAATATACATGTATATTGTTTGGGAATGATTATTATTATAAATAGAACTGTTGTAATGGAAATATCTGGTGGAAAAAGAAATACAACAATTAGAGCACACAAGAAATAATCATACCATGAATATAACCTTCTAACTAATTAAAACTAACAGTAATAATTATAATAATGCTCTTGATTTAAATAAATGTATATTTGCAGTTAAAACCCTACTTCTTTCTTGCACGGCCTCAATCTCTTTCAGTGTAATCTCAACCCCACTAGGGACTTGGCAACCTTGGACCTAATCCTATTCTTGGATTTCCTAACTGTTGGTCGGAACATTTTTGCGTCAGATCATGAGTCTTTGGAACTACCTCTGAAAGAAAGAAGCCATGTGGAAACTAATGAAAGCGTTTCCAAACCCTTTCATGAAAAATACCTTCACTGTGTTCCATCAGCTAGCAAGGAGGCTGTTGAAATGGGATTACTCCCAATTTGTAGAAAAAAATCACCTATGATATTAGATGGAATTGTAAGCGTTTTTGGACTCAAGTTAACCTGTAAAGAAAATCTTCTTGAATCCCTCAACAGTTAGATCTTGGTAACCATACTTACCATAATGAAAGAGTCTTTGCCTTTAGCAAATACTTTCCACAACTTCCAACTCTGAGTCACTTCCTCCTCTTAACCCTGTGAGCTCCAACGCCCTATCACTTATATCAACTACCTGTAATGATTTTAAATCTATTAACTAATATTCCCCTCAACAAAGCAACTGGGCCAAATAATATTGCTTCCCTCTTCCTCCGTAAAACTGCCCATTTTCTTTACCTACCAATTACCAATATTTTTAATAGGTTCTTCTCCACCGGTTAGTTTCCATCCTTAAAGAGATCTGCCAATGTAACTCATAAAAATGGCCGAAAAGACCAGTTGGAAAACTATCGGCCCATTTCCATACTCCCAATACTGTTCATTCTCTTCGAGCATATCATTCATAGCCATCTTCTTTCCTTATCTCTTCCTTACATCTCTCTGCATCAGCATGGTTTTCTTCCCGCTGGTTCCTCACTAATCTGACCGTCTTGCAGCATCACATCATATCCACTTTCGAAAATTCTTCTCAGCTTGACGTTTTGTTATCTTGATTTCAGCAAAGCCTTAGATACCGTCAACCATCTTCTTCTTAAACTTAAATTCGAGCATTAGTTTAATTTCCTCAGACCTTTTCTTTCTCTTCTTATAGTTTTTCTTAATCAGCATAGCTAACATGTCATCCTCGATGGATATGTCTCCCCATCCTCCCCCGTTCCCTCCGGAGTTCCTCAGGGTAGCATTCTTGGCTCCCTACTGTTTGCCCTATATGTTGATGAACTGGCAGAAACAATTAAAGCCACTGGAGGTAGTGTCCTTCTATATGCTGACGACTGTAAGGTATTCAGACGATGGACAGCGCTATAGCCTGCCACTCTTTACAACTTGCTCTCAACACTGTCAGGGATTAGTCCTCTAGGTGGGATCTATAAATTAATCCTTCATATCTTCATTTATGTCCTTTACTCGAACGAAAATATTGTATCCCTCAAAATATTAAGTAAATAAAGCTGAGATCTGTAGAATCTTAACCCATTTATGCGAAAGGTAAAAATTTGAATTTTTTTCTGATATTCATAAATATTAGGTTAAAAAAATTAAAAAAACAAGAATTTGAAAGAAAATTTAGTTAAAGTTACATAGCTACATGGTGTTCCGAAAATGGAACACTAGGCAAAAGCACTACGTAATACGTAAAATGTACTCTTTGGTATGATAGTCCTGTGAGCACTTTATATGAAGGGCAACATTGCATTTTTTACAGAAAAAAGTGGTATTTTTGTGGCATTCCACAATTTTTTGGTTTGCTTTGATTGTTTTGATGATTTGGCCATCATAACGGGAGTCAATATTGCGTTTCTGAGGTCTTCCCAGTTTGGGTCGAATTATCATGGGTCTCCACATTGGTATGCCACACAGCGACGAAACTCCAAAAGATCCATTAGCTTTGGATCGTAAGTTTTATACAGCTGCCAAGCATTTAGTAGAGCTAATTCAAAGCAGAACAACAAAGGGCTTGAGTACCACTTCTTGCCATGAATTGATATTATATCTATATTTATATCTAATTTATCTATATTTGTCAATATTTTCATCCGCTTTGTCTACTCTTCCCATATATTTGTTAGTTCATTATTAGAAACATAATTTGATTTCTTGCATTAAGCAAGCAAACTTTTTCTTGTATTTTTTTAAGGTTATCATATTCCCAGCCTTAACTACAGGGATCATGTGGCTGCCTTATTTGTTTATAGTCTTGAGGCCCCAGGTTCAAGTCCTGGCAGGTCGGAAAAGTTTCTGGTCTGGGATGGGATGCATTTTTTTTCCTCTATAGGGTTTAAATGTATAAGTGGTTTATATAGATTAAATTTTGCCCTGATTTAATAAAGGCAGTTTATTATTAAATATCCCCGAAGCAGCTATTTATAAAATGTATGGATCTTACAAGGTTGCAAAAATATTATTTGTAAATTTATTTTAAATTCTTTGATTAAAGTAAGATAGAGCTTCCGGTGCTAAAATGTGGAGTTATATTCCTAGTTGCACTAAGCATTCAGCTAGTTTTTAAATAGAGGACATTAAGTAATCATCTTCGTTATCAATCAATCTCATAGCCTCACAATCAGATGCCCTTGGTATGAATTTTGCATGAAATTTAGGCGTATTATTATTATAAACAGCAACATAAAAAAATAATTATTTATTATGCAGTTTTTCAATAATGGATCTATGAAACAGGTTGGTGTTTGAGTGGAATATCTGGAAAAGTCCAGTGATACCATTGGCACATAAGATGCAGACTGATTTTAGTGCACATTTTGGAGTAATAAAAAGTGCATCTTGCACACCAGGAAATACAGTAATAGTGCTCTGTTGTCAACTTATTTTCTTTTTCAAATTAAATATTTCTTTCCATTTCTAGCTATCTGTAGGCATCTGAGTCTTGGTCAACAAGAGGATGCTCATGAATTCCTTAGATTTTTAATTGAGAGTATGGAGAAGACTTTTCTACTGCAGTATAAGGGAAAGAAGTAAGTTGAATTCCATTAAAAATTATCTATAGTCCTGAATAGTTACCGTTAGGTAGAAATTAACTCAAATAGTACACTATGAGTTTGACACAAAAATTGCAATCTACAAGGATGTTAGAATATAGTATTTAATCAAAAACTTTATAGTGCCTGGATAGAATTTGAGCATGGACTTGTATAGTCTAGTTTAATTGGTGTTTTCTTATGTAATCATTGGTCATTGTGAACATTCACATGCCGCATCAAATTTGTTGCTATCATTACTCTCCTCATTAATCCCCATATGAAAATAATACATTGAAGAGTAGCACTTGTAGAGGGTACAAAACTACAAGTTTAAATATGTGAACATATTAAAAATTTTTATGAAAAAAAAATTTCAAGTTATAAATAAATTTATAGGAATTCCATGGTATTTATCAGTAGTAGCAACGACTGATGATTTTTAAACATTAATTACAAGGAAACTAGGGAGCATTGGCCTCAATGATTTTCAGGTTCTTGTAAGTAATGTCTAAGCTACATACCGATACTGATTTTATTAAAAACCCCGTGCCGCAATCCTAAAGGTCCCCTTACAGATTTAAAAAAATAACCACCCTTCTGGCAATCACCAGAGAATGTCATCATGATGATGAAACTGGTCGTGACTAAAAAAATTATTGCGGAAGTTACAAACTTCTTGAAGATGTCACTCCACTGAGTTACCCTTGATCACATTTAATTTTAATCTTACATTGCATGTGATGGTTTCTTTTTTTTCCATTTAATATTATTTTAAATGCTTATTGGAGAGTATGTACTATTTATACAAAGATTATGAAATAAGAGATTAAGTAATGAAGTGTTGCTTTGTAGCAGCCAAGGATATTTGGAGCATAATGTGATGCAATACATTAGAGACTCCGAACTTAGTTGAATTCGCAATGCATTCAATTATAAAGTAATTATTAATATTTTTCTAATCTGATAAAACATTTTTCTAATGTAATAACCAAATCTGAAAGAAACTCAAATATTTACCTCATTATCCTTAACTAGCAAACATCTGTCCAGTTTGTATGAATACTGATATTTATAAGGTCAAAGGTTTTTACAGTGATTTTTTGTCTCCATAGTATCTCTCTTGGGATTCCAGGGTGATGAATGTGGTAACAGTGTTTTGCCTATGTTGCAGTAGGCTTCTTCAGGTCAAAGAGTATAGAGTGACTTAAATGATCTATAGAAGGAGGACAAAGGACTCTTTAACCTGAAGAAGCCTACTGCAACGCAGGCAAAAAGGTTGTTCAGAGCATAATGTAATGCAATAAATTAGAGACTCCAACATATTTTAATCTGTGATGCATTTAATGATGATAAAAGTTGTTCCCAGTATGTGTACTGGTACTGACCCTTTTGTAAATGATTTGATTAGTCAAAGGCCTGTTCGCAATGGAACTGTTAAAATAAATCACGGTTCACTCAAATCTTCTTAAGACAAACTCTAAGAAAGAACCTGAATGTTGCAGTATTGTTGCTTCAACTGCTCCCTAAAAATTATTGCCTCATAATAATAATTTATGGGTTGATTAGTTTTCTGTGATTGGAATCCTACTGGGTCGGTTTTGATTGGAATGCTGAAGCATTTCTTACTTTGAATTTTGAAAGGTAGGTACTTCCATAGTCACCAATTTAAGGCGCCTTAAACTCTAGAAATTATGACTATCGTCAGTATAATTTATGGAATGTATTCTTAGTACATCTTAAGTTATGTTGTGAATGGTTACTATTTTATCCTTTTGAAAAACCTTTTGATTGTGCGTGGTGTTAATTTGTGAGGTGTTTCAACAAACTATCTCACTGTAAATATCTACTTTTTGTAATATAATTTTAAAATAATAAAAATGTTTTTGTAAAGTAATATGACCCGAGTTTATTGAGTCAGTCACTTTTCTTGAAACATTGCCATATACGAGGGCAGTTTGATAATTCAGTGACTTTTTGAATAAAAAAAAATTTTTTATTTATTTTGTATTTTAACAAATATCTCTAAAAGTGGAGTCTATCTCTGTCCATTAATTTTCCTGCGTTTCTGCTTAATATGAAGCATCAGATGTGTGACTTTTATTTTCATGTTCAAAAGTCAAATCATGTTTTCCTGTTTCATGAAAAGAGAACTGCTTCTCAGCCAGGCAGGTAATATACTCACTAGAAGTGATAGTAGGAAGCAGGCTTTACCATTCAACAACCCTCGTCTAGCAAATTATGAAATGTGGGAAATTCTCTTTAAAGGGTTTTGCAAAAAAAATCTAGAAAACAGAAGAAGGAACAGTAAAAACTTGGTTTGGGGAAATAACAAAGTACAAGATAATAACAATCTATGCAGTGGAAAACTGTGGAAAAATTGGTTGCAGGAAAGGACATCAAGGGCTCCTTTTCAACAGCTTATTGCAACTGAGGTTTCACAGCCACTTCACCTCACATTCTATTCAGTAATTTAGTAAATAAATCTCCTTGCAACTTACTATCTTAAATTTGAAGTTATTTTTTGATGAAAACGATAATGTATGGCGTGAATTAAGTTTAAATACAATAGTTTATCACTACATTAATAATTGTAACAACACTACTTCTACGCAAGAACATGTCCAGCCAAAGAAAGAGTACTAAAAGATGAAAGATACTCCAGCAGGTTGAATCAATATTTTTACCAAGAGTAATAAATGTAGAAGTTAAAAGTGCATAAAATTGTTTAGTTTGTACAGTAGGAAAACCATTTAATAGGTACGTAATATTTTTTAAAGAATGACTTTTAAAAACCAAATAAAAAACTAAAAAAATCAACTCTATTTGAAGTTATCTTCTTCCCCAAATTTTTTCATTGAAAAACAAAAAGTTAGTAGAAAAGCTTTTCCTTCAGTTGTGAGAGTTCTTCCTGACTTCGCTTCAGAGGTTTATTTTCAAAGTCATTAGGTTAAAACTACTAATTTGGAACTAATTCTTTGGAATTTTCTTATCAAATATTGATTTTTGAGTTTAATGAAATTGTGGGAAAATTTACTCTTTCTCCACAACGCTATCCCTGATTTTATTGATTTTCAGAATTGATCAAATTTGAAATTTACATTTAATTTGTAAAATTCATGTAAAGTTATATTTGCATAATGTTTCCTTTAATAAGGTTGAAACAATATAAATCTTATTTTTAATTCTTAGATCATGAGTTTCTATAGAACTTCTTCAATTTCATAAGTTATCAATTTATCTATTCTTCTATAAATCAACAATTACTAAGCCATGCAATCAAAAACACTTTATGTGAATATTCACATGACTCTGAAAATACCCAAGGAAACTATCTTCTTCTATCCTTGATTATATTGATCTTCAGAATTGATCAAATTTGAAATTTACATTTAATTTTTAAAATTCATGTAAGGTTGTCTTTATATTTGTATAATGTTTCCTTTAATAAGGTTGTAAATATTCACATGACTCTGAAAATACCCAAGGAACAGAACCATAAAAAATGTATGCCTTCAACCCAGGTTTCCTGACATCCATGCAAATGTAATGTCATACACACTGTATGACATGTCAGAATGTTCTAGTTCAATGTCTCAATTGGCTAGAATAACAAACCAGATGTTTGGAGATCCATGTTCAAATCAGTGGCATATTAACTGTTTTGATATTTGTCATTCCTAGCATTTTTGATATAGAAGTACATTAATTTTTTAAAAAATATAATACGACATGCAGTAGCAGAGGTGTCGTGACAAAAATAATCAGTAATAGAAGTGGTAATAAGTAATCAGTATATTTAAATAGTCTCCAAACCATGTATCAAGATTGATTAAGAGAAATAGTTATGAAAATAAAACTATTCAGAGTTATGCTTCAGAAATTTTATATCAAATACCTGAGTATGAGAAATTAAGATGATGAACATACAAAAAGTGATGATTAAGTAACTTACATGCATGGTCACATTTTCCAATTCCATTATGAACAGCTTGTGTTGTGAGCCAATTGCAGAAGGAAGGCACATGAAACAGAGCCTGTAACAGAGAATTCTATTCAATAACAAACATTACAACAATCCACCATACCTAAAATTTTTATATTATAGCTCATCCTCACTGTAGGTACGTATTAGTACAGTTGATTACATACAGTTGAATACATTGTGATAATAATTTTATGATATTTTGCTATCCATAGGTTAGATTGTTACAGCAAGGAAACAACACCATTGCATCGCATCTTTGGAGGTTACTTGCGAAATGAAGGTCTGTATAATGGTGTCCATATTTTAATAACTACTGAAGTGAACAATATCGAATTTATTCATTGCTTATTTCTCTTCCATTACAGTTTCCTGTCACAGTTGTGGTCGAGTATCTACCACATTTCAACTCTTTCAAGATCTTTTCCTTGATATAAGGCTTTCAGAGTCTCTGACTCAGTCAATGAAGGGATTTTTCTCATGGGAAAAACTAGAGGGAGGTGAAAAGGACAACTGCTACAAATGCGAGCGATGCAGTTATAGAGGCAACTGCAGAAAAAGAGTTTACATTCAAACTCCTCCTAAAGTTCTCTGCATTCAACTCAAGAGGTGATACTGCTATATATTTCATTCCATTTTTTGTTATCCATTAATAGTGGCTGTCTCAATTATTCAGTTCTTGTTTCTCATTTAATTTTGAGGTTTAAAAAGTTCTCATAGTAACTGATACTTTATATTCTATTAAAAATAATAATTTTTGATTCTTGTCTTAATTGAACACAATTGTAATTGATTTTTACTTTTGTGTTAAAAAGATCATATACATTTATTTAAGGAATTGCTTTTTAAAAAATAACTGGATCCCATGTGGACCGTCAGTAACTAGCAACACATATCTCAAATGCTTTTATAATTACTGTTAGGAGTTATACTTCCTTTGATAGATTTCAAACCAATATATATCATCTCTACACTCCTTACAACTGTTAATGATCAATTACTCTCTATCATTCATATGAGGGGCAATCTCATCAAAGATGCATTTGAGAGTCGATGGTTTTTTAAGGAGGAAGAAGAAGGGAGTCAGTTACAATGTTGGGATATACTCTTTCTCATATTTTGTATCCTTTGTTGTTTGGTCAATTAATAAACAATTTTTAATTTTAACAGATTAAAACCTCTAATTCCAAAGGAGACTTTTCAGTTTCAATTTCACCCTTCATAAACCTTGAATTTCATGTTTTTTTTAGTATAACACCAAAATTTGTGCTTCTTTAATTGATAGACTGTCATAAAATGTCCAAGAAGTATAACATAAGTGTAATTCAACTACTTATAAAAATCTAAAAAATAGCCAATAATCAGAAAGTCGTTACTGGATTATATAATTACTCTCACTAAAATTAATAATAAGACTAACTTGAAGAATGGAATTGAGGTAGCATGTATTTCCAAGATTCATCATTCCTGCTCCAACAGGTTCAAAACCTTTCCAGCCCAACTGGACTCCATTTTCAGGAAAAAGTTCAGTTGATGGAGAGGGAAGTTCTTCACTATTTATCAAGTTTGAAACACCCTTGTCTGAAATAGAGAAAAGAAAAACAAACATAAAACGGGAACAAAGATTGAGTGTAATTATAATAATAGTTCTCCTTTGATGATAAGATACGAATTTTTCTCTACGAGAATAACCCTTAACAGATTGCTCATTTTGAAAAAATATATTTGAAACAAATAGAAGCCCATTACTAGAATGACTACGATTGGAATGACGAAAAAGAATATGTCCGAATTAAAAAGAAAAGAAAAAACCCTTAATTGCAGTGAAGATCAAACTTCAAGTTAACACATTGTACTCTAATACACTGTATAATACCTATAATCATGCACATATGTTATTAGCAGAAACATCTATTGAAAAAATCTTTTCGTTATAACTATCTGGTAGGTTTGCACAGGTTTTTCACCCCCCCCCCTTCTTAGTGTGTTCTCCTGCAGGGGATCATTTTTTTCTTAAGACTTTCATAGGTATGTGTGTGTCCACATCATATTTAAGCTTTTTTTATCTTGTTATATAAAATTTGTAAAAATTCAAATAGGTTAGATGGAGGAGGAGGCATTCAGTCTCAATCTCATCCAAAATAAGGCATTATGCATAGAGGCATATGTATATAGGATATGATGTCAGGCTTAAACCCCAGGGGCCAAAGGGTCTCTGTTTTTTTGACGTATTGGTCCACTAAATCTCACCTAGGAAAAAATCGAAAACCAACCCTACCTATCATGGGTTCGATTCTAGGAGGCCCCAAAAATCGACTTTCCCCCGTAAGAATGGGATCATTTTTAAAAATTACTTACTATTAATCCAGAAATATAAGATTTCATGTAGCACGTGTTGCTACTATACAACTTAAGGTGTGCTTGCTAACAGTAAGCAATGAAATAATATATCTTTCAATGAAAAATAAAATTTTTCGGAAGATTACTCTTCTCAAACATTGCATAACATAAACTAAAAGACATTATCAAAGCGGACAATGCTCTGAATTCGATTTCCCATGCATTTCTTACGGCAGCATTATTCCCGCCCCGGCTTCGAACCAAGGTCATCCTACGAAAATCGTAGGATGACCTTGATTTTTTTCAAAGTACATTATATACGTATCTATACGTGTAGAAAGTTTGAATTATCTATCTATCATATGAAGAGAGCTACGATTTTTCAAAATATGCAAATATTTTACCTCCTAGCATCGAACCCATGACCGTTTGTACGTAAACAATAGCATTTTCCGTTGATATATATACTATCAATAACTGTAAGAAATCTTGTCCTTCAAGCTTAATGGGAAGTATTTTTACAATTATTTGAAAAATAGCCCTATGCATTCTTAATGGGAAAATGGAGATTACGGGACGCTCTGGAATCGAACCCGTGACACATAGGCAAGTATAGATACTTACATAATGTACTTCGAAAAAATCAACAGTTGCCTATGTGCCATGGGTTCGATTCCAGAGCGTCCCGTATTCCCGATTTTTCTCATTAGGAATACATTGAACATATTTGCAAAAAATTTTTAAGACACTTCCCAACCGCGCAGAGGTTCAAAATTTCACAGAGCTATAAAAGGGACCAGTCTCACTTAAAAGCGACCGTAATAATGTCGTAAATGGTCATTGGTTCGATTCTAGGGGGCGTTAACTATATCTCCATATGAAATGCATAGGGAATTAAGGACTCATTTTGAGGTACCACCTTAAAGTATTTCCATTTGAAATTTGGAGGGTTTATAATGTCAATCATATACAAGCAAGAAATGACAGTGTTTTCGTAGGATGGCCTCGGTACGATACCAGGGCGGTATTAATCCTACCGTAAAAAATGCATGGGAAATCGAATTAAGTGCATTGTCTTCTGCGATAATGTCCTTTAGTTTATGTTTAGCAATGTTTGAGCAAGGCAATTTTCCGAAAAATCTTATTTTTTCATTTAAAATATATTATAGCATTGCTTGCTGTCAGCAAGCACACCTTTACTCATGTGTGTGTGTGTGTATATATATATATATATATCGCCCCGAAGAGTCTATATATAATAGATATATCCCCCCGAAGCATCTAGATATAATAGACAATAGATATTTCTACAGAAAAATGCTATACTTTACCTGCAACTGGTCATGTGTTCGATGATAGGAGGTGAATATTTTCAAATTTTGAAAAACATCTCTCTCTTAATATACTAAATAGATCATTCAAACTTTCAACATGTGTAGATACGTATATATTTTACATATAAAAAAATCAACATTTTCCTGGGTCATGGGTTCGATTCCAGAGCGTCCCGTACTCTCGATTTTCCCTATAAGGAATGCATGGGCTACGTTTCCGAGTAGATATTAGGGCACTTCCCGACCATGCAGAGGTATAAAATTTCACACAGCCATTAAAGGCCCCGTTCTCGCATATGACAATTATGTGAAAAATGGAAAGGCTAGAAAATCAGATGTAATGTGAGTCATATGTTTAAATCTTACAGGAATGGAAAAAGCTCCCATTCTAGCACAATTGTTTGAATTGTAGTTAGTTTGAAGCTTAAGGTGACATTCACTAAAGCCGGAATTATGAGAAATTATCAAAAGGAATGCATAATTATTATCAGCTAAAGAATTGGTAGAACTTGATGGAACTCCTAAGAATACATGTTTGCCAAATATATACTCATCATAACTGTTCATGGATGAGGAAAATAGAAGAATAAAACAAGGCTATACGGAAGAACCCTTTCTCTAATCAACTAAGACTATGGAGGAATGCCTTTTATGTATTAACTTGAGCTAAGGGAAGGAATACTTGTGTTAAATATAAAGACTGCAAACATTACAAGGAGGTAAGAAATGCTGTACATTAGGATTCACTAGGAGTGACAGAAAACGTAATAGATAGATGAGAGCACTTGAAGGAGTTACAGACTTCATAGGCAAGATTTCGGAAATGGATGTGGGCAGGTCATTTGAAGAAAAGAGTTGGACATCAATATTTTTAAACAGGATACCAAGAGATGTGAAGTACCAAGATGGAGACTCAAGGACATGAGGAACAAAGAAAAAATCATTTACTTCTGAAAACTAAGGCAAAGGGAGGTTCTGAATAAAGGAAATTGGAGAAACCTGAAGAAGGGTTACAGCCAGTGTCTGATTGAAATTTGCTCATGATGATAAATACAACTCATTTATTTCAAGAACTAACAACATTGTTTGAATTGAAGGTGTCTTCTATCAACACCACAATCTCATAAATCATCTAAAAGATAAACAGAATCAAAGTGAAGAAAATTTGCATATAAAAGCAAAATGAAATGGATAACATGGGGCACCTCTCACTCCACTTTATCACATGTGATTCATTCATTGAAGGGTTATTCGTTCATAATGCCTATTCTCTTTGCACATTGTTCAAAGGAGAAGTGCTTACACCATATGTTGGGAACCACCCTTTCTTATCATCATAGTCTTGATGAAAGCATTCCCTAAATAGCCCTGGAATAGATCAAACAGGGATACTTGCAGCAATTTACAGGAATCAATCTAAAAATATCCTCATTAAATGAAATGCTAGTACTTTTCCTTTTCTAAGAAACTGAACTGATCTCATAGACTTCATTTTCAGTAAACTTGTATTAATAAAAATAAAGAAATTACTGACCCGGAAGGATATATTGATCTTTTTATCCATATCCAAGGTGTCATACATAATGAAATTTTTGTGAAATAAAGATTTCCTTGTCCAGTTGATCTTTGCTCATAAACAAGTTAAACAAAAATTACAAATAAATTCAACAAACTAAAACGGACAACACCTGTTTCAATGTTACCAATTAAGTACCTCTGTAACCTATCAATTCATTCATAGAATACTACTGATCCGTTATTTGCATTGGATAACCTCTTTCGCCATAATCATGATTGCAGGACTCACATCTGTCCCATTCACTTTTTCTCCATTTATACTTTCCTAATACTGTCTGGACCCTCCACTACTGAGAGTCATTCAGTAGAATTATTTTTCACATCAGTTTTGACTTAGATAAACATTTATTTAATCCTGCCATTTCTATTTACATTTAAAATGAATTAAAGATTTCCTTAATATTTTCAAGAATAATGTTTTGTTTCTTCATCAATCGTTAACAGTCGTAATTAAATGTTTCCTGTTCTACACTGACCATCTATATGCTTAAATTATTTACTTCACAAAACATTTTAACACATTCTGCATTGCCCTGGTTCTTTGAGAGTTTATTGAATTCTTATAGTAGTTGTGACATTAATTTCTAAACTTCTTTCCATTCAAAACAAGCAAACATCTTAAAGATGTCTCATATTCTTTACGTCAGAAGCATTTAAGAGGCGCTTGCAGCAACATGATAGTATGAAACTTTCGCCCTCACTACAATTTAAATTTAGAATCAGAATAATATGACGTATAACGTATAGAATATATAGTATTTTCAATATCCAATTCAAATTAGATATTTACCAATTTCAATTTTCCCCATCTCTTTCCTAAAATAAAAGTATTTCAATAAATACCAACTATTTTGAAATCTATGCCTATTGGTCCAAATTAGTAACACTTTCGCAAAAGCCCTCTGCTGAATCGCTACTACTATCTAAAAACTCACATTCTTTTAAAATTTTCTATACAAAAAATACAGTGCACTACAAAATATACAGCCCATATACATTACCTGAAGATATCTTAGGAGTTAAGTTGCTTGAGCCTTCGTGTTGTGAACTGCTAAATACCGCCGAGAGTTTTTTACTAGTAACCAATAATTTATATTTTTCTTTCAGCTTATCCGCAACTACTGTGCTGTATGCTGGAACTTTTTCAAACTTGACTTCATTCTCCAAAATTCTACGACCAGAAGCTGTAACAAACAACCCTACTGAAGCATCCCCGTCACCATCTGCCACGCTTAGCTGATAAGGTTTGTAATTCAACATATGAGATTTCAAATATGCCGAAACAGGGTCAGTTCCTTTCACACAAGCCATATTTCATAACCTTGCAACACAAAAACCTTAACAATGAGGAAAAAATTCTTTCCGCCGATGTAAATGTAATACTGCAAAAAATTTTACGATAACGTATGAGGTGAATCTTAACTAAAGATCAAATATATAGATGCACTTCTACCTATTATACAAATAATTCACTCAGAATTATCAACTGCGACCGCTTTCGACGAATAATAACCACGTGAGATTATCTTGAATACCAATTCCAGGTCTAAGTTCCTTGACAGTATAATCTTTGCACTCAAACGTAAAACACTCTCACGTTAGAAATTCATGATAACATACTGTCCTATGAGCATGAAAATTGTGCTACTGAGTGGGAAAAAGCAAATGTGCTTTCGAGAGAGATTGAGGTGCACCGGTATTAAAACTGAGCTAGCTGGAGCATCGTTTAGAAGACCATATACCAAAACATTTGAGTTATTATTATGACTTTGGATTCGTTTCGAGGCCTTTTGTAAGATGGCGCTATCGTTAACTCCTAGCACTCCATTTCCAATGTGACAGAACTAAAAAGAATAAATTTTAAAAATTATTTCAAGTAATAATTTCATTCGTAATTTTTTTACTAACATGAGTAAAAGAGAATGTGTAACGCGGCTTCTTTAAAATAAAAATTCTGATAGCCGCCTTTCGGCGAATGGCAGTGGGTTTACTTGAGATAAACCATATAAATTTTCTACTTTAAATATTTATCATGATTTTAACCACATTAATTAATGTGTTTAAACTTCAACTCTTGGTCATACAATTTTCAGATGGCAAACTATGAGAGTATACTGAATTATATCTATTGTCGAAGAATTAATTATGTGACCCTGGACTTTGTGAATTTATTGCTAGCTTAGTATACTACCAACAGAAATTGTTTTTTGCATCAAGATAGCATACTTTTGTTAACTAAAAGTGATTTTTTTGAGTCCGCAGATTGAATACTTAATCTACCGCAAGAAAGAATATAATCCAAGTACCCAAAAAAGGCACTTTTTCCGAGTTCCGTCATTTTTGCGAAACATAAAAGTCAATTGCATGGGTATAGTACAACTTACAACAATGCAATTTCAGAAAGAATAGCATCTTGACTAGCTCCGTTCGTCGAACATTTTGAATTTACGAAATATCCATTATATTGTTGTTAATGAAAGATTAAAATCGATCGAGTCATAGGATATATGTTGCCTAAAGAATATTGCATTTTAAATGATGATATAAATACTTACTACTTGTCTCATAAAAAAATTATTTATCGTATTTTTTCAAATAAGTTTACAAGGAGGATCAAGAGACCTTATGTAGTTCGCGCGCCATTAATAAATGAAATGGCAAAATCAGCGCTGTACAAGTGCTTATTTTATTTTAAAATTTTAAAATAACTAATTTTCGGGTCGTACAATTTTTTTAAATAATGTATAGATTGCAATGATGTAAAAATTTTTCTCGTTTAACAACAAAGATGAATACAAAATCAATATACGGGATAGATTTCCGAAAACTTTGTAGGTAACTTCCCGACAGTATAGAAGTTTAAATTTCAAACGTCATTAAAGGGCCGCATTTTAACATAAAACCTCCCTAAAAATGTCGAAATTGGTCGTTGGTTCGATTTTAGGAGGATGTATCTATAACTATGAGTGTAGGTTAACTATATTTACATTAGAAATGCATAGTGAAATAGGGACTGCTTTTGAGGCACTCTGAAAACCTGAATTATTTTCATTTTGAAATTTAAAGTGTTTATGAAGACAATCATACACAACCAAATTATTAAATAATTTTCACAGGATGTCCTTGGTTCGACGCCGGGGCGGGAATAATTCTGCCGTAAGAAATGCATGGGAAATCTAACAAAATGCAGTGTACGCTGCGAAAATGTACATTTGTTTATGTTTAGCAATGTTTTAGCAGAATCATCTATCGAAAAACCTTAGTTTTTCATCATTAGATATAATAATTGATAGCTTGCTGTGAGCGAGCACGCTTTTACTCGTAACATTTATAGCTGCTTCGTGGGAATATATCCATTATATATAGACGCTTCGGGGGGATATATCTATTATATATAGATAACTAGAAGGTACCATTTGGCTTTAGATAATTTATGTTTCTACACAAAAATCTTACTAATTATTCACATAAGATCATGGGTTCGATGCCAAGAGGTAAAATATTTTCAAATTTTGAAAAATCGTATCTCTCTTAATATGTTACATAGGTCATTCAAACCTTTTACGCTTATAGATACTTACATAATGTACTTTGGAAAAAATCAACAGTTACGTATGAGTCACAGGTTCGATTCCAGAGCGTCCCGTAAACTCGATTTTTCCCGTTTAAAATACATTGACCATATTTCCGAAAGCTTTTTATGACACTTCCGAACCGCGCAGAGGTTCAGAATTTCACACAGCCATTGAAGGGACCATTCTCACTTAAAAGCAACCGTAATTATGTCGTAAATGGTCGTTGGTTCGATTCTAGGGTGCGTTAACAATAACTTCGTAAGAAATGCATTGGGAATGAAGGACTAATTTTAAGGTACTTCCTGAATGAATTTCCTTTTGAAATTAGGGGTATTTATAAATCAACCATACCCAAGCGAAAAATTACAGTGATTTTAGCAGGATGACCTTGGTTCGACGCCGGGGCGGAATTTAGCTGTCGTAAGAAATGCATCGGAAATCGTATTCAGTGCATTTTCAGCTGCGTAAATGCCCTTTACTTTATGTTTAGCAACGTTTGAGCAAAATAATCTTTCGAAAAAATTTATTATTCACTGAAGATAAATTATTGCATTGCTTGCTGTAAGCAAGCGCACCTTTACTCGTATATATATATATATATATATATATATATATATATATATATATATATATATATATATATATATATAACATATATATATATATCTATTATATATAGACGCTTCGGGGGGATATATATATATACAGATATATATATATAGGATATTAATGTCAGGCCCAAACCGCTGGGGCCACGGAGCCGCCGATTTTTTTACGTAATGGCCAACTAAATCTCACCTAGGAAAAATTGGGAAACCGACCCTACCTATCATGGGTTCGATGCTAGAAGGCCCCAAAAATCGATTTTCCCCATTAAGAATGCATTGGGCCGTTTTTCAAATGATTTTAAAAATACTTCCCATTAACCTAGAAGAATAAGATTTCATGTAGCTATTGCTACTGTATATGTCTACGGAAAAATGCTATTTTTTACGTACAATTGGTCATGGGTTCGATGCCAGGGGGTGAAATATTTTCAAATTTTAAAAAATCATAGCTCCCTTAATATGACACTTAGATCATTCACACTTTTTAAACAAATAGATACGTATAAAATGTACTTTCAAAAAAATCAACAGTTGCCTATGTGTCACGGGTTCGATTCCAGAGTGTCCCGTAATCTCGATTTTCCCCATTAAGAATGCATGGGCCCGTTTTTCAAATAATTTTAAAAATACTTCCCATTAAGTAAGAAAAATAAAATTTCATGTTGCTATTGCTATAATATATGTCTACGGAAAAATGCTATTGTTTACGTACAATTGGTCATGGGTTCGATGCCAGGGGGTGAAATATTTTCAAATTTTAAAAAATCATAGCTCCCTTAATATCGTACATAGATTATTCAAACTTTCAAAACCGAAAGATACGTATATATTATACTTTGAAAAAAATCAACACTTGCCTAGGTATCACGGGTTCGATTCCTGAGCGTCCCGTAATCTCGATTTTTGTCATAAGGAATGCATTTGCCATATTTGCGAAAGCTTTTTATGACACTCCCCAACCGCGCAGAGTTTCAAAATTTCACACAGCCATTGAAGGGACCATTCTTACATTAAAGCAACCGTAATTATGTCCTTAAAGATCGTTGGTTCGATGCTAGGGGGCGTTAACTATATCTCCATTTGAAATACATAGGGAATTTAGGATACATTTTGAGGTACTTCCTGAATGAATTTCCTTTTGATATTCGGAATATTTATAAAGTCAATCATACTCAAGCCAATAATGACAGTAAAATTCGTTGGATGGCCTTGGTTCGACGCCAGGGCGGTAATAATGCTGCAGTAAGATATGCATGGGAAATCGAAATCAATGCAATTCTCGCTGCGAAAATGTCAATTACGTTATGTTTATAATGGCCTTTCAGAATATATTTCGAAATACCTTCATTTTATTAAAAAATATACTATTACATTGCTTGCTGTAAGCAAGCGCACCTTTACTCGTAACATATATATATATATATATAGGATATTAATGTCAGGCCCAAACCGCTTCGGCCACGGAGCCGCCGATTTTTTTACGTAATGGCCCACTAAATCTCACTCAGGAAAAATTAGGAAATCCACCCTACCTATCATGGGTTCGATTCTAGGAGGCCCCAAAAATCGACTTTCCCCCGTAAGAATGCATGGGGCCGTTTTTCAAACAATTTAAAAAAATACTTTCCATTGAGATAGAACAATGAAATTTCATATGGCTATTGCAATTATATATATCTACGGAAAAATTCTTTTGTTTACGTCCAACCGGTCATGGGTTCGATGCCAGGAGGTGAAATACTTTCGGATTTTGAAAAATCGTAGCTCTATAAATATCAAATATAGATCATTCAAACTTTTTAAACGTATAGATACGTATATATTCTATAACTAAAAAAATCAGCATCTGCCTATGTGCCATGGGTTCGATTCCAGAGCGACCCGTAATCTCGATCTTCCCCATTAAGAATGCATGGGGCCGTTTTTCAAATAATTTTTTAAATACTTCCCATTACGCTAGAAAGTTAAAATTTCATGTGGTTATTGCTATTATATAAATGTACCGAAAAATGCCATTGATTACGTACAACCGGTCATGGGTTCGTTGCCAGGTGGTGAAAAACTTTCAAATTTTGAAAAATCGTAGCTCTATGTATCTGATACCTAGATCATTCAAATTTTCAACACAAATAGATAAGTATATTTTTTACTTCGAAAAAAAAACAGCATATCCCTATGTATTATGGGTTCGATTCCAGAGCGTCCCGTATATTCGATTTTTCCCGTTTAAAATACATTGGCCATATTTCCGAAACCTTTTTAGGGCACTTCCTAGCCGCGCCGAGGTTCAAAATTTCAAACAGCCATTAAGGGGACCATTCTCATTTATAAGCTACCCTAAGATAGTCGTAAAAGGTCCTTGGTTCGATTCTAGGGGGCGTTTATTACATATCCATTAGAAATGCATTGGGAATTTAGGATTCATTTTTGGGTACTTCCTTTAGGCATTTGAAATTTGGTGTGATTATGAAGATAATCATACTTAAACGAAAGATTACGGTGATTTTAGCAGGATGACCTTGGTTCGACGCCGGGGTGGTAATAATGCCGTCAAGAGAATAGCATACGAAATCGAAGTCAATGCAACGTACGCTGCGAATACGAACTTTAGTGAAAGCTTAGCATGACTTATCCGATTAATCTTTCCAAAAATTGTTAGTTTTATTAAATAATATATTTTCCGATTGCTTGCTGTCAGCAAGCACACCTTTACTCGTAATATATATAGACGCTTCGGGGGGATATATATATACAGATATATATATATACGAGTAAAGGTGCGCTTGCTTACAGCAAGCAATGCAATAATTTATCTTTCGTAAACAATAAAATTTTTCGAAAGATTACTCTGCTCAAACGTTGCTAAACATGAAGTAAAGGACATTAAAGCAGCTGACAATGCACTGAATTCGATTTCCGATGCATTTCTTTCGGCAGCTAAAATCCCGCCCCGGCGTCGAACCAAGGTCATCCTGCTAAAATTACTGTAATCTTTCGCTTGAGTATGGTGAACTGTATAAACACCCCGAATTGCAAAAGGAAATTCAATCAGGATGTACCTTAAAATGAGCCCTTAATTCCCTATATATTTCACATGGAGAATTAATTAACGCCCCCTAGCATCGAACCAACGACCTTTTACGATAGTCTTAGTATAGCTTTTATATGAGAATGGTCCCCTTAATGGCTGTGTGAAATTTTGAACCTCTGCTCGGTTGGGAAGTGTTGTAAAAAGCATTCGGAAATATGGCCAATGTATTTTAAACGGGAAAAATCGAGATTATGGGTCGCTCTGGAATCGAACCCGTGATACATAGGCAAATGCTGATTTTTTTCTAATTACACTTTGTATGTATCTATATTTGTAGAAGGTTTGAATGATCTTTTTACGATATTAAGGGAGCTACGATTTTTCAAAATCAGAAAATATTTCACGTCCTGGCATCGAACCCAGGACCGATTGTACGTAATATACTACATTTTTCCGTAGACATATATATTAGCAATAGCTACATGAAATCTTATTCTTTTAACTTAATGGGAAGTATTTTTAAAATTATTTGAAAAACGGCCCCATGCATTCCTAACGGGGAAAGTCGAGATTACGGGACGCTCTGGAATCGAACCCGTGACACGTAGGCAAGTGTTGATTTTTTTCGAGGTATATAATATGCTTACCTATAAGTGTAAAAAATTTGAATCATCTTTGTATCATATTAAGAGAGCTACGATTTTTTGAAATTTGAAACTTTTTCACCTCCTGGCATCGAACCCATGACCGTTTGTACGTAAAAAATAGCATTTTTCCATAGATACTAATAATAGCAATAGCTGTATGTAATCTCATTTTTCTAGCGTAATGAGAAGTATTTTTAAAATCATTTGAAAAACGGCCCAATGCATTCTTAATGGGGAAAATCGATTTTTGGGGCCTCCTAGAATCGAACCCATGATAGGTAGGGTCAGTTTCCCAATTTTTCCTAGGTGAGATTTAGTTGGCCATTACGTAAAAAAATCGGCGACTCCGTGGTCCCAGCGGTTTGGGCCTGACATTAATATCCTATATATATATATATATATATGTTATATATATATATATCCCCCCGAAGCGTCTATATATAATAGATATATATATAGGATATTAATGTCAGGCCCAAACCGCTTCGGCCACGGAGCCGCCGATTTTTTTACGTAATGGCCCACTAAATCTCACTCAGGAAAAATTGGGAAATCCACCCTACCTATCATGGGTTCGATCCTAGGAGGCCCCAAAAATCGACTTTCCCCCCTAAGAATGCATGGGGCCGTTTTTCAAATTATTTAAAAAAATACTTCCCATTTCGCTAGAAGAATAAGATTTCATGTAGCTATTGCTATTATATATATCTACGGAAAAATGCTATAGATTACGTACAACCGGTCATGGGTTCGATGCCAGGAGGTGAAATATTTTCAAATTTTAAAAAATCGTAGCTCCCTTAATAACGCACAAAGTTGATTCAAACTTTCGAATTGTATAGATACGTATATATTGTACTTTGAAAAAAATCAACACTTGCCTAGGTGTTTCTAATGGAGATGTTATATAGGCCCCGTAGAATCGAACCAACGACCATTCACGACAATCTTAGGGATGCTTTTATATGAGAATGGTCCCTTGTATGGCAGTGTGAAATATTGAACCTCTGCGAGGTCGGGAAGTGTCATAAAAAGCTTTTGGAATTATGGTCAATGTATTTTAAACGGGAAAAATCGAGTATACGGGACGCTCCGGAATCGAACCCGTGACATATAGGCAAGTGTTGATTTTTTTCGAAGTACATTTTGTATGTATCTATACGTGTAAAAATTTGAATGATCTAGGTAGCATATTTAGATAGATACGATTTTTCAAAATCTGAAGATATTTCACCGCCTGGTATCAATCTATCAGAATAATCTTTCGAAAAATCATACGTTTTATTAAAAGATATATTTTCCGGGCGCATGCTGTTAGCAAATGCACCTTTACTCGTATATATATACTTAGAATGAGTGTTACCTATATATGAGTCTTTGAAGATTATCTTGCTATACACTCCACCAGCTACATAATGAAATCTCAATACAATTAGATATCCTCAACGACTTCGCAAATAACCTTCCGGTAACCTTATATTTTGATTTAATATACACTTTTGACGATGTTCACTTTCAGCTATAGATCAGTAACTTGAATCTTATAGAATTGGTGGTTATGTAATTCTTAGCCTCGTACTTCAAATTGTTTTAACTAATTTTGCACAAACTGCAAAGATCAGGTCTAAAGTAAAAACTGCCCCTAAAGGTTTAATGTTAATTCTGGTCCCCAACAAAGTTCTCATCAGGCACTTACTAGTGTTTCATATTTATATCAAGAATATTGTAAATTGAATAATTGTTGAGGACAGTCTCAAGCATGCTGATAACATATAATTGTACACTTTGATTCATAATACAAGGGACTGTTATACTCTGTACCTTAAAACTGATTTTTGCTCAATTAATAAAATGAAAATGCAATGAAAATTCATATTGCTGGAGTAATCTTTTAATTTTTGGTTATAAGAAAAGTGGTAACCACAAGTATGTTTTGAATGGAACTTAATATGAGGCTGAATATGATTAAATACCTTCCCTTTTTTTTCTTAAGCCCATACTTGAGAATATATCCCAATTCTGTGTTCCGATCAATATCTCTGCAAGAGTGAAAAGTGTAATATCATGAATTTAAACAGTATATAAAAGTAAGAATCTCCAATGAAAAATGTAGCAATAATTTTTTATTATGAAATTAAATTCAACTTTAATTGTTGCTCTTTGTTCATAAATTTATTTATTATTTAAAATAGTTCAACTATCAAATATGCTATTATTATGAAAATTTAATTTTATGAAAAACTTATTTCATGGAAAGCTCTGGATATTATTATACCCATGTATAAATGGGAAGGGATCCTTTCAACCAATCTTTTAAACCCATACTTCTCTTTTTGTTTTACAAGAAAATATTTTCCAAGTGCCTATTACATGATACAGAGCTAACCATTCATAACTGCATTCTGAAAAACATATGTATATATAATTTTATTATATTCATTTGAAGCAATAGGAGACAGCACTATCTAACTTCAGTTGATTAGCATGAATTTTTACAAAAGCTAATGATTGAACATTTCACAACATGTACATAATATTCACAATGAGCCAAAAAACTTCTTTCCCCGTGTGTAAAACATGCTGACAGCAATCACAGTGACCAGGAAGAATATGAGGGCAAGGACTGCAGTTATAGCTCTTCCATAGCAACGTGTTCTTCTCGATACCTCTATTTCATGCATTTGATGTTCTGCTCTCTTCATGTCCAAAGTAAAATCCAGATGTTCTTGAGAACATTTGGCTTCCTGTAATAGATATCTTCAATCAATATGGGTCACCCCATATATTCATACATTTTTAGCCATATCTTTTACAATGAAATGCTTCAAAAAAGAGACATTGTATATGAACTGAGGAAATTTATCAAATATTTGTATGTACATAAAAATAAATCAAGTAAAGAGTAATCTATGGTAGGCTATGCTGAACAATGACTTATCCATCTAACTATACCTCATTATTGGCCATATGGAAACAGTCAGTTTTTTATTTAAATTATGCTATTCAAGCCTTAATTGATGAATAAAGGTCTCCATGAGGTCAGATAGCCTCATGTTAAGAATGTTACACTCAAGAGCCTCAAGGATGATAGTTGAGTTTTCCATACAAACGTCAAATACACGGACACGGAGGAACAAATATAAAAGTAACTAATGTCAAGTTTAATAATAAAATTTACTAAGTTATTTTTATTACTATGGCATTCCACGAAGTCACGCCTTCTCACATTGATTTCATAATGTCAAGTTTGGTAGATTTTAAGTTTAAGTAACTTAATATTGTGCTCAACTGACATGAAATATACTTACTTTCATTTTTAAATGCGTCGAGACTCAAATAAGGACTTTAATGAGTTTCAGATCTCGTGAATTTACTGTGATTGTTTCTGAAAATATATAATTATAGATCTAGACGCGTAATTCGTGAGTTTAATATTAAAAGGTTATTGAGTCGTTCGGAAAGTTTCCGCCGATTTTCAGGGTTAATTATAAAAAATACCAAGTTTAGACCAAGTTTAGTTTATTATTATGTTATATCAATTTTCTTAAATAACAAGTTCCTATCTTTTAGGAAGTTTTATAATTCAATATTTATAATAGGTCCTATACTAATTGCCGAAAAACTGGTCCAGATGCATTTTTGCGGCCCCCAGGGAAATAAAATCCTAACTCTTAAGGAAATTTTGTTGGAAACGAAACGAATAATTTTCCGAGAGGGCTAAATCCAGGCTACATGAAGAGTTAGGTAAAACTTCCAAGTTAAGGACGAGCAATTATGGACAAATACTATGGAATAATACTCTGGTTAACACAAGAGTATTATTATCATGACGGTAAACAGCGACTATAGTTTTTCTAGCTCTGGTTGCTTCCAGTTCATTAAATAATGATTAAATTAAATTCATTAAATCTGTCAACGGATTGTTGATTACAGTATTTCTCAGAATTTATTGTTTCGTTGTAAGGCTATAGAACACTATAACTTTCCAATTCCATCATCAATAGTGCTTAACTTTTTGGGCATGAGTTCGAAGTGGTTGTAAGCTCACTTGGCGTTCTCGATCTTCAATTCATGATTCACCCTGCCTAAATTACACAAACCACTGGCTGTTTACTTACTGCATTGTCCACATACACAGAGCACATGTTGTTTGCGGCCGGAGCATAATTCTTGCCTTTATGGAATTAAAGACGCATTAAATGGACTTTCTTGTTTTCTATGAATGGTACTGAAGGAAAAGATCCAAGTCATAGTTCAAATTTATACAATTTGAACACAGAGTAAAACCCTCTCTTTTTCAAAATAAGTGATGTCAAATTAGGATTACAAGGAATCAGCCTTTACAGCAGACTAAATGCAGCCAAGGAAACTATCCGAATAATCCAATGGTATTACAACGGATTCCACGAACATTTTTATAAAATTCCGAGAATTCAATTTCGGTTAGTTTTTATTGAAAAATTTTCACGTTTCTTGGAGAGACATTTCTATATTTAATTATCTCATCATCGCTGATCCGTGACTTTAGTTCTCATTGTCAGACGTAGGGCATAATTCCATTACACATTGGTTTTATCAAATGAAATGTTGTATTTCAGATTTTTGACCGAAGAGTATGAATTTACCTGGTGGATGTTGGAGAATTATGGATTCGAATCGATTATTAATTGACGCGTCCAAATCAACGATTTCGGCTGCTCTTTTTATATCATGATGTAGTAAATTTTTTTCTTCTACATTGAAAATTATAAGGTTTGGACATCCATGTATTCATTTAGAATGTTTTCGGTGCGTTCGGAGATATCTACAACTTTAATAGCAGCCTCCATTAGTAGTGTCATCACCCTAAAATTGATTCCGCGGTTTTCATATCAATTCGATTCCCTGTACAGTTCTCACATTGAAAGGATAGTTCCCGTCATGATAACTTAAAGTTTTGAAATTCAGTGTGCGAGAGTTCGTATTATGCGGAGCGAATAACACTTCGACACAATTACATTAACATAAATACCTCGCGAACCACCGTATGGCGTCAATACAACAGTTCATCTCCCTATTTATCAAGAAAAGGAATCAAGATGTCTTGTACCCCGTTATGTAAGTCACCGCCCCCGAATTTTTCAAACAGATTGAGTCTATATTCGGTTCTTCTATCCTGTATCGATGGATCCTCCGCGTTTTGTTCTAGATATGAGACTGTCGTCCGCAAAGAGCCTGATGTTACTCTTTACATTGACTACGATATCGTTAATATAAATACGGAACAATACCGGCCCAATGACACTGCCCTGGGGAACACCGGATGTAACCTTTACTTCGTCGGAAAAAATACCATTCATGACAACGCGTCGGAATCTGCTTGTTAGGAATGACTTCACCGAATGATATGATAACCAATCCCATTCGAGCTTCTGCAGTAACTTTTCGTGTGGAACTGTATCGAATGCTTTCCTAAATTCCAAGAATATAGCATAACTCCGATTAATAAATAACTTAAATCTATTGAGACAACCTGCTTGAAGTCAACTGTATCCAAGATCCTCTTCTTTGAGCTGAAAAGCTTTCTTCTTTGGGGCAGAAAAGAAAAACTATTGCGCACCGAAGATGCTGCTGAAGACTCCCTCTGTAAAAAGTATTAATTTTAGGTAAGATCTCAAGAGTAACGTTTAAATTCTAAGAGCTAGTAATGCTTTTTTCGTTTCATTCTCCCTGTGAGAATTTATCATTTACAGACAAAAATTCTCGTATTTGATTGCGATCTATCAAAAAACAAGTCAAACTTTACTAATTTCAATTGGAAACGGACTGATACATGTATTTCACTTACGAATGAAAAGCTTTCTTAAGGATTATTATGCATGGTTCTATGCATTATAAATATACGAAGACTGTTCAAAACGTATCGCGATTTTTTCAAAAAGTTTTTATTTATTCATGAATATCTATCTTGTCCCCTTTAAGTAATTCCCCTTTCATTATTGCTTAAAAGCGAATGGCACGAGCCAATCCATATGTTTAGGTCCTCAGCAACTTCCAGTACTATTTTCTTCACTTTATCAATTATTTCGTCTGTCGTTGACGTGCTCGGGCGTCTGGCACTCTCTTATTTGTGAGAAAATTGTGTACCACCGATAAACGTTGCTTTGGTCCAAGGTAACATCACTATATACCACAGCCAATGTTCGGAATGCGCCCGCGCACTTTATTTAGTTTTTTTATAGATAAATTTTGACACAGATTCCTTTTAGATAAAATCCTTTTTTAGATAAAATTTGACACAGATTCCTTGATCCATTTCTTGGAATAGGCAAAAATCGAAGACGAGCCAAAAAACATCCAAGCAAAACAACTGTCAAAAATTAACTAAACATTCAAAATGTCTGACCTCGTCAGCATAAGTAAAGGACATAAGTAACAACATAACGCTACAAAAAAATCAAAAAACAAATACACTATTTTTCGAATAATTAATCGGATAAATAATGCTAAGCTTTGACTGAAGTACGTATTCGGCGCGTACATTGCATTGAGTTCGATTTCCTATGCTCTTTTCTTGACAGCATTATTACCGCCTGGCGTCCAACGAAGGCCATCCTGTGAAAATCACTGTCATCTTTCGCTTGATTATGATAATCTTTATAAACACTCCAAATTTCAAATGGAAATACCTTAAGGAATTACCTGAAAATGAGTCCTTAATTCGCTATGCATTTCTTATGAAGTTATAGTCAATGTCCCCTAGAATCGAACCGACGACCATTTACGAGAATCTTAGGGATGCCTATATGTGAGAATGGTCCCTTTTATGGCTGTGAGAAATTTTGAACCTCTGCGCGGTTGGGAAGTGTCATAAAAAGCTTTCGGAAATATGGTCGATGCTTTCCTTATGGGAAAAATCGAGATTACGGGACTCTCTGGAATAGAACCCGTGACACCTAGGCAAGTGTTGATTTCTTTAAAAGTACAATGCATACGTATCTATACGTGTAGAAAGTTTGAATGATCTATGTGTCATATTAATAGAGCTACGATTTTTCGAAATCTGAAAATATTTCACCTCCTAGCATCGAACCCCTGACCATTTGCACGTAATGTATAGCATTTTTACGTAGAAATATATAATAGCAAAAGCTCTATGAAATCTCATCCTTCTACCTTTATGGGAAGTCTTTTTAAAAATTATTTGAAAAACGGCCCCATGCATCCTTAAGGGGGAAAGTCGATTTTTCTATATATAGTAGATCTATATATAATAGATATATATATATATATATATATATATATATATATATATATATATATATATATTATACGAATATTCTCGCGGGAAGAACGCACTAGTTCTGGCATCTATTTTTCAGTCTCGTTTTCTGAGCGGCCTATATGACAGGGAGGGCAATAGCAGTCACATCTTCCGAGAAGGTACCTCCACTTAATTTATCTAATAGGTTAAGTTTAAATCTCCTATTTTCTAGGGACTCCTATCCTTTTCATCATTTGATCGTAGCAGATCTTTACGATCGCCTGTTCCTTTTCTCAGTCGCTTGAGTAATATTTTGGGATGAGACCTTAGAGCGAGTCATGCAACAACGCGGATTATCCACAGACTTTTAACGAATCCGTGTTTCTTAAGTGCTCGTATGTTGCGGATGTGAGTGCCCCATGAAAAGTTATTTGTGAGGGTTACGCTAGGGTATGTAATGGATTCTACTGTAGGTAAGATTTCCCCTATTATGCCGTACGGATTATAATTTTAATTCCTTTCGGAAATTTTGACTACCGAACATTTTTCACGTTAAGTTTTAGTTACCATTCATCGCACCATTTCATAATCTATAAATCATTCGATAGAGTTACTTTGTCCCTCTAAATTACGGTTTCGTGCGCAAATATCCTAACTTTACTATCGATGTTATTGATCGTTAATGAATTACCAAAAATAATATTGGTCCGATGACGCTCACGTGAAGGACGCCCGAGGTCACCTCCGTTCAACTAAAGTACGCTTAATTGAGAATGTAAACCGCAATAAGGAAGCAACCGGGTCCTCCTCGTAATATTATTAGTTGGTAGTTAGCATTCATTTTTTGCTATTAAAAAACTTTTTAAGACTTATATTTTTTAATTATGATCGCTGTGAAGCGAATTCTTTAATATTTCGTGAATAATAACTTTCATTAGTGTTTTAATAACAAAAAATAAATGCTAACTACCAACTAATAATGACACGAGAAGCCTGCAAAATGACTTTTTAAACTAACGATGTTAAATATTTTTGCAGCGACGCCTATTCATTCAACACATAAATAATTCTATTCAATCGAGCTGTCGGTCAAGTGAGCTGTCGATCGGGATCCGAAGCGACCCCCATCTCATTTCATGAGAGTAGGTTGCTTTAGTCATTTAATCGGTAGGGCAGAGATTTTTTCGAACGGAGAAATTTTTCAGTTTCGTTCGGTCGATCTTTTCTGAAAATATGGTGAAATTTGGATAAGAAAAAGATACTGCATATTGCAGAAGATTATTTATCCTTATAACAGAAAAAATACATTTTACGGCGGAATGAAAAAAATGGTTGCCTCACCGGCCGAGAACATTATTAAAACTGCCATTCCTTTAATCCTTTCCAGCAAAAAATTAGTTTTATCATAGATTACTCTTTATACCTCTTAAATACATAAAATTATAATTATACTAATGTTTAAGAAACCATATCTTAGTAAAAAATAATTTAAATGGAACGTAACCTTCAGAAAATTTGATCGTGGAGTCCAATTTATGCTTCGGCTAAAACTTTTTTGTTTCTTACGTTACGAAACAACTGACGAGATAAAAATTGAGATGAATTCTGTTATATTTATTTACAGCTTATTCTTTTACCCGAGGAATTGACTTTGCACTCCAATTGTTAAACATTTTCCCTTTCTTGTTCGAGACTCATACACCCAAGAGCGTAATTCAGATTGGTCCTCTCTCAAAAGGTACATAACTTAAGAGATCTATGGCTTTTATTTTGTCGTTGGAGAACTGCTTACCTTGCGATGGACAGCGAGCAGCTCAACAGTGCTGTTCACAGTGGAGGCTGGAGAAATGTTCCTCTTCTCATGAGACTCGACTGCGCTCCCACAGCACGTGTTTCTTCCAGGAGATTCAAGCCAAATCTCATCCACGAAGATAGGATTCATTCTAAACCATGACAACTATTGAGCATTTACATCCCACAGTAAGAAGAAAATTTTAAACAAATTCTCATCTATACATTTTCATAATCGGAAGGAAAGTAACATTGAATCCAAGTCATCCCATAGTCCATTCCACAAAACCTGGCTGTACGGGAAGCTTATGGAGAAATAAATACACGTAAGTGCCTTAAGGAATCAATCTCTTCGCGAGACTCATTGAAATCAGTGTTACAGAGTCTTACGGATAAAATTAAGATTTTCAGCTTAGTTTGGTAGTTTTTGCTGAAATTATGATGAAATTTGGATAAGAAAGGATGATTCTTCACTTTGAAAAAGATTTTGTATCTCTATTATATAAGAAATAATTTTATAGCGGAATGAAAAAATGTTTGTCTTATCGGCCGAGAGCATTATTAAAACTGCAATTCCTTTAATCCCATCCACCATAAAACGCTAGTTCATTCTTAGATTATTCTTTATAATTATGAATACATAAAAGTCAAATCATGGTAATTTTTGATTAAGCATATCACTGTAAAAAAATTCAAGTGGACGTAACTTTCGAAAAAAAATTGATTATATAGTCCAATATATACATCCCCTAATACTTCTTTGTTTCTTACGTAACGGAAAACTTGTCGAGAGAGAAATTAAGATGAATGTTGTTATCCCTATTTACATGTTATTCTGAGTCGATATCTTTTCTTTTAAACCCGAGAGAGTAATCATTATTACTTTTTTGCTCATACACTCTACCAGCCTAATTCAGATTGCTCCGAACCCGCCCTCGGGTATAAAGTTCAAAAAATTTTTCTAGATATTCACTCAAAATAAACTTCAAATGAAAATAAAAGCATTTGACTCAAATTATCTCGTGACAATTTTTCCAGAACGTAAGAGACAAAAAAGTTATAGGTGATGTGTAAATTGGACGATCAAATTTTTTGGAGGTTACGTTCCATTTAAATTATCTTTTACTAAGATATAGTTGATCAAAAATTAGTATACTTTTACTTTCATATATTCATAAGGTATAAAGAGTAATCTATGAAAAAAGGAATATTTTTTGCCGGATAGGAAGAAAGGAATGGCATTTTTCGTAATCTTCTCGGCCGTTATTACAACCATTTTTCCATTACGCTATAAAATTTATTTATTTTGTGATAAAGATAAAAAAATATTCACCAATGTGTAGAATCATCCTTTCTCAACCTAATTACACCATATTTTCAGAAAAAAATTACCAAAATAAGCTGTAAATCTTAATTTTCTCCGTTTAAGGCCTTTTGCGGAAAAAAGCACCTACTCATTGCCAATACTGCCTTTTGGAACGGTGTATAGAATAATTTTAAAAGTAAGGAATGAATCCGTAATTCAATATTCCTACTATTACTAAATACAAGTATCAATTTCACCAGTTGACACTCTTTTAAGAAACCCAAACTATAAATTACAACTGCGCTTTTTATGAGTTACATTTGAAACATCTTCCAAAAGAATATATTTCTACGAAGGCATCAAATGTAAATAGAAACGAAGGGCTCTTTCAGAAGAATCTCAAAAAATCCATCAGCGTTGAAGATAATGTAAAACTATAAATTATATAAATATTCTCGCAAGTCTCTTCAGAGGTCTGAATGCGTATAAGTCGCAACAAATTGATATCTTTTATGAACAATCTCATGTTCTGAGGAATAGGGATTGCCTGGGAGAGCAAAAGTAGGTATTGTGGTGTATTCTCACCTTCCCACATCGACTGCAAGGAAAGGAGGCCCTCCGGTCAGCCACCTAGATGGTATCACAGTGACCTTCTTCTCACCAATCAGAGCTCCTTCTGCCCACATGTCTCTTTCTCTACAACATCAAAAAAATTTTCGAGATTTTCCTTGCAAATCAGAAATTATTCTTACCAAAATATCCCATCCTGAGAAATTCGCTGTGCCTATGTATGTAAGTGACCAGCAAACCGCCTTTCGGCTTGTGGCGCACTCTATTTACGTTTATAATCGCGTATCGTTTGAGGAGGGTCTACTCCTCATTGCCGACGATCATTTCCACGACGCTCGGTTCCCCGACGCTCAACTGACCGACGGACCGCTCGCATGACAGCTCACTTTACCGACAGCTCACTCTCACGACAGCTCACTCTCACGACAGCTCACTCCAACGACAGCTCACTTTACCGCCGGATCGAATTAACGACAGAATTAAGTTCCATTGACCGACGCTTAATTGACCGACAGCTCGCTCGCAAAAAATTATTTACGAACTGAATGAATAGGCGTCATTGCAAAAAATATTTAACATCGTTAGATTAAAGAATCAGTTGGAAGGCTCTCCGTGAAATTATAAATCGGTAGTTCACATTAACTTTTGGCTATTAACAAATACTAATTAAAGTTATTTATTAACGTACTCTGAGTTTCATGAATTATCTAGCAAAAAATTGTGGTTTCTTTATTGTAAAAAATCTGTATTTTGTACAGTCACATAAAAATTTATATTTTTAAAATACACAAAATTAAATATTGAAACTTCTTGTACTAACTTCTTAAGGCTTGAATTCAACTTAAATTAATATTTGAGTCTTTATTTACTTTTTATATTCAATTTATATACAACTGTAAAAACTTTCATGTATGTAACAACTCGATGTTGAAATGTGAAATTTATTCATTATCTCAATAAATGCAAGTTTGATGCTTCAATATAAAACTTTAAATTAGAAGTGAAAATAAAATTACCTTTTTTAATAATTATAAATTATTTCCATATAGAAAATAATCTTCGTGAAAAGTGCAGTAAATATCTTTACATACACCTCTAATAAATTTTGTTAATTTAATATTTCAATAAAGTAAATAAAAGATGTTTTAATACTTAATATTTTGTTCTTCGAAACTTATTAAATCTTTGCTCTTTCTCAAAATATAAAGGCAGATACAAAATCCACTCATTCGGGACATAAATAATTTCATTCAAGCGAGTTGTCGGTTAGTTTTTTGTCGGTAAAGTGAGCTGCCGTGAGAGTGATCTGTCGGCAAAGTGAGCTGTCGTGCGAGCGGTCCGTCGGTCAGTTGAGCGTCGGGGAACCGAGCGTCGTGGAAATGATCGTCGATCATATGGATGGGTCCCGTTTGCGGAAAAACGTATTTCTGAATCGTTTTGTTTTGGAATCTGATTCTATATTTGTATCTATGTCTAATAAGTGATTTTATTTACACTTTCCGAGCATTTAAGATTTTGGATCAGTTTAATGTAATGCTCTTCAATTAAATTTTCTATTGATGATTCTCTGGATTTTCCAATGTCTTTCCAAAATAGCAATGATTGCGTTGCGGGAAAAAGTTTGCAAATGGAGCTTCATTCCGAAATTCTCCCATTTTTCCCTTGGCACGTTTGCTCCGTCGAGCGCAAAGGATTTTTCCTTTCTTAGACGGTCGAGGGAAATACAGTTTGGGAGGCTTCAATATTTAGAGCTAGTTGGATCAGCAGCTATGGTCCTCAGGATAAACAAAAGTAGAGCCTATGAAAATTACAACGCGACCAAAATATTACAAATTAGCATATTTTTCTATATAATCAGATTAAGATAATTAATATACAGAAATGTATTTATGACATTGCAGCCAAGATATCCAATAGAAATAAATTATTTCAGTCTTTTTATTGAACTTCTGTATATACTGTTTATGGGGCTCATTGGATTTTACTTTTAGAAAGAGGATTTCTTAAGAAACAGGAGATACGAGCTCAAAGGTAAGATGATTGAATTATAAAATTTATTGCTGTCGTTATAAAGATGAAAAATTTTCATCAATGTGTTGAATCATCTTTTCTTATCATTTGATAGCATGCAAACTATTCAATAGTTGACCAAAAAGAGCATACCGCCCATCGAAAAATCCTTATAACTTTGTAATTTTCGTATTAAGGATTTCACTACACGCAATTATCTTCGCTACAAACAAGATGTAACTGATATTCCATATTTGGAAAAGTAAATGGCGAAAACAATGCGAAGGATATTTATACATACGATATAACTTTAACCCTAAAAGAAAGATGAAGGTTAATCCTTAGTATGCACGGTTGATTTTTAGATCCGAACATTAACTTAGAGCGATGACTCACTCCGGATGTGTGGTTCATTGAGGGTTAAAGAGAAAATTGAGAGTAAAATAAGGTGGATGAAATCATTAACTGAAAATTTCGCGATAAGTTGCTCCACCTAGATTTTTGGTTTCATGAAAGCTGATACGTTGCTGAAAGATTTTACTATCATATTGGAAGATACTTTGACGTATTTAAAATATATAAATTGAATATATGATCCTTTAAATATATGATTCCTTCGTCTGACGGTAATAAAAGGTTATTTCAGATAATTAATATTGAAAATCAACGATTAGTAAAGGTGTTCGTACGTTTATCATCTATAAACCAAGATAGCCACTGAGGGCGGAGCTCCAAATATGACAGCTGTTTAAGATTCGCTTTATTTTTCGAAGGCGCAGGATTTTATTTCAGATCCTCCTTCAGGTAGCTTTCACGAACACTGTGGTATAAGTAACTCCTTGTACATCGATGTACTTACAACTATTTTCCTGGCTTTATGCAAAAATCGCCTCTAAAATAAGGGTCCGCCATTTTGTTCTGTAAAGTAGTCAAATTTTCAAGTATGATCGTTCAAATTGGGTTCTATAAAACATAGAGAATAGGTTTATAACATGAAATAGTTTTTATCCGATCCTTTTTCGTTCATTTTAGTCCAGCGTTGGTTTGAAATTGAAGAATCCTGCGAAAATCGGTCGTTTTTCTCAAAAGTTGGTCAACTTTGATTCATCATAATGAATATATAATTTAAATGCGAGGAAACTAAGTTAAGTGAGTTTTATAGCCTTGAAGAATTTATATGAGATTGACCATGAGAAGTTTCAAGGTCTGCACTAAATAAAAAATGCATTTTATATTTTTGGCCAGCTTTTTCGATTCTAGCCCACTGTGTATCGTTTAGAAATCATGCCATAGAAAATCCTTTCGAAACGTATTACATCCCACTGAAACTTTAATCAACTACTTCTACACGATCATTCTCTACTCCTCATCACTCATTTATACTAAAGACGTTAAGCTATCGTATCTTCGCTCGGATTCTTTGTATGCAATCTTTTCCCTTCATCGAAGGGTTATTTTCGGCTCCGGTAATGCTTATTGACTAAAGTCTGACACAAACCCACTTTCCAGTCAGATGGAGTACGTTAAACTCAAAAGATGCAACGATGCAAGATAATGAAATTTATTTCAAATGTATAATTTATAATGTATATAATATTTCAAATAAATAAATTAATTGTCTCCTTTTCCTACAACGCATGGCTCTCGGAACATTTTTCAAATACTTTAGCTTTCATTTCTGAGTTTCACTTCGGTGCCACCAAAATGTATCGAATGATCTGTGCATTGAATGAAAGTAATCAGGTGAAACATTACTCTAAAATGATTTTGTTCAACAGAAAAGGCGAAAAAAGAGATCATCTTCAAGATACTTATGATAGAATATTGGTGCAGAAGACAGTTCGATACCGAAGCAAAAATACCAATGCAAAGGAAAACACTTTTTTCTATAAATTAAGTACTTAAAGAGATTATAATAAAGAATTGCATTTTAATCTAATTTATTGCACAATGATCTATGTATAAAATAAAAATAAGAGGATATTAATCCGTATTCAAAACAAGTTACTCTAAAAATTTACCTTTTAGATTCTAATTAATGGTTGCTTTCCGATATTGTTATGCATTTAATGTAAAATATTGAATTTTATTTGATTATAAAGGTAACACGCATTTTGCTAATTAGAGACTAATATTTTCAGGTTTTGAACAATATTTAACGATACAATCCTCAGTGTTTGAAACATCGGTGAAGTGAAATTTCTGAACATTTAGCACCATTTACTTATAAATTCGGTAAACTAGATTTTAAACTTGGAATAACTGAAAGTATATTTGAGGAAGTGCTCATAAAAAGATATGAAAATAAACAAACTCACATTAGACGCTGGGAAACGGTCGCTTTAGAACACAACCATATACTGAGGCAAGGGAAAGTGGATTATAGGGCAAAGAGGGGGGTTCGCCCATGCGAAACGCTTGTCTTGGAGAACGAAAAATACATGCAAAATGTCGAAGTTATACTCAGAGGTTCGTCGTTATTAAGTTATAGATATGAATAAATTTTTAAGTCAAATATTAATTCAAATTAACTTGATACTAAAACAGCAGACATATTTAATAACAAAGGTGAATTTTTTAGATTATTATCAATCTCTAAATCTATTCGTCTGAAATATCCGGAAATTCCAGACAATCAACCATTACCTAATTTGCTTTAAGCAAGCAAGCGATATTTGTTTCCAATGATTTCTTAATTACAGTTTTATAATTATCATCTCTTCCTTCCACCATCATATACTTTGTCAGTATTTTAGCAAGTTTGATTATCTATAAATTTCTTATGGCAGGATTCTTCCCGCCTGGGTATCGAATTAAGGATATTCTGTACAAAAATTTATCATTTGCATATGTACCATTGTTTACATAAATCCCCCAAATTTTAAATACATTCAAAAAGTGCCACAAAAGATGTTCTTATTTTCCTATGATTTCCTTATGGAAATATAATGAACGCAACGTAGAAGTTACGGGAATTTACAACATTTTAATGGCAACTGAATTGTAATGTGTGGCCTATTAATGCATGCGTGAAATCTAAATCTTCCAAAGGAAATTTCTAAAATATAGCCCGTGTATTCTTATGGGCATTATCTTGAAATTATCGAGAATCTCGATTTTCCCCATAAAATACACGGGCTGGATATGGAAGCTACTTCCATATTCATATTAACCTCAATATTATCATTTTCTTCAGTTCTTCTTTAGGTTTTACTTTTTAAATAAGAAAAAATTTTCATTTTCTTCTTTCAAGAACAGTTATGCCAGTTACCATGTAATTGAAATAGTTAAGGGTATTAATTTTTCCTAAGTAAAATAAAAGCTATATAATATTATCATTCCATTCGTCACAATTACTCATTAATTAATAACCAATTACTTAACAGTTGCAATTGTACATTAATCTATTTGATTGAATCCAAAAAAACATGTAGGGGTAATTAAGATAATTCTTCACAGAATTAGAGTTAAGATTCTGCCCAAAAGAGTTAATATAACAATTCATACCTGTAATTGATCTCCAGCATCAATGCGGATAGGAACTGGATGAAGATGGTGATTGTATTTCCAAAGCTTTATTTTATTAGCTCTATTGCCTCTCTTTATTTTCTTCTAAAGCGTTGATTCAATAAATAAATCCCATTATTTTTACAGTCATTGAGATCATTCAAAACATTTAAAGGACACAGCATTTTTTTGAGGATCAAAATAAAATACATCTGAATAAAAAATATTATATGTAGGAGATAAATTCTTGGATATCATGTAAAACAATAACAATTTATATTATAACAGTTTGATTTAAAGGTTTACACATGATACAGATTCATTTACAATATGACAGAATTTTCTAAATAATAAACAAAGAATCATAGAATTCTGCAATTCAAGTTATGCAAAGTCATTATATTTTTACCCCTTCTGAAATCCTAATGAAGGACCAGGGATTCATATTCCTCCTTAAGGCTAAATTGTGAACAATTCTATAAACCTGGTAAAATATTGACGAATTTAAAAATAGATGCAAATTATGGAACATCACTCATGATAATAAGATACGAAGGTTTACATACATCTGGGAGAAGTAGAGAAAGTTTGCAAGGTAGTTTGAAGCTTTTTATTTTCCTCTTAGAGTTGGAGTGAAACTCATCTCTTGGAGCTCAGGGGTTTTTTGAAAAGTTCTTAATTCACAGTGGCTTTAATCGTCCGAATGAAATGTATTGTAAAGTTTCACAGACAACTGAAAGCCACTTTAAGTACTTCTAATTGATTTCTAGGAGTTATAGCATTGTTTAAATATATGCCATTCAAACTGACAAGAAATAACAAAATTGGGAAGCACCATCTCTGTCAGGATCTATTGAATGAGATTATCAATCAATCTGAAGAGCTCAACTTGACTCTGGACCACCTCTTTTATTTTCTCTCACTTCTATTCCACTTTCAAAATTCTCAGAAACTTTTTGTCCTCTGAAGCAAATATAGACCCACCCTCTTCTTCAACTTCACTTGCACTACCATCAACAGAAGCACGTCCATCATCCAGTACACTAATGGCATCAGATACAACACATACAGCCAAAGAATTTCCTTCCCATGAAAGATACTGTACACCACTATTTTCTCCTGGATTGCATACTGAAGAAGGATACGAATCGCATGTAATAACAGGTGTCCGAGAAAGTTTGTCAGCGTTCTAAGTATCATCTTCAACAGGTGCACTACTTCGTGAGTATCAGACCAAGTACTTTCATGTATCACACAACTGCGTATTCTACGCGTTGCTTCAGATTCGGTGTACTAAGGATTATGGGAGAAGTGTTAAGGAAGCGGGCATAGGAACGGAGCGTATGTTTTTATCACTTGATTAGACGTTAAGCGACAGAATATCGGGGAAGGAACTGAAGATAAAACTCGCGCGCCATAACTAAGATATAATTCCATACCTCTAGTGAACGTTTCCGAAATAAAATTGTAGTTTCCAAGAGAAAGTGAGCAGTCTGGAAGTAAAAATGTCAAGAAAAGGAGCAGAATACATCGGCCTCGTTGGTACAATGGTTAGCAAGATGATGATATCCCAAGGGTTCAATCCCGAGTAGAAAAATTACCTCTTAGGAGGAGGCAGGAGAAGTCAATAGCAATGTTTAAAAATGTGTTATTCTTTACCTACCTATTCTAATTCCCTTGATACGGTAATTCATTTCCAGAGATTTCATATTACCATGACTTAGAAGATGTAATAGATGTTTTAGGTGCATTGAAATAATGTTGCATTTTATATGTTGGTATAAATACTTACACATTTTCTCATATAAAATTTATTCTTTATATAGGTAAACAAGGAGGCTCATGAGACATTTTATAGTTCGCGCGCCTCTAATATATCATTTGGCAACGCTGTCCCGTGCCGGTTTTTAAAATTGGCAAAACATTATTTTGCGTTAAAAAATAACTAACTTTCGGATCACGTAAAATTTTTAAATAAGGTATAGAATGCAATGATATGAATTTTCTTCCGTTCAACAAAAATCTTAGGACTAGATCGATTTTAAACTTTTATGTGGATTAAAAGTATAATGGATATTTTGTAAATTCAAAAAGTTTACCACACAGAGGAAGTCAAGATGCAACATTATCTGGAATTTCATTGTGGTAAGTTGTACAATTTCTATGCAATTGACTTTTATGTGTTGCAAAAATGACAGAACTCGGAAAAGTGCCTTTTTTGGGTACCTTAGATTATATTTTTTCTTTCGGTAGATTAAGTATTCAATCTGCGGACGCAAAAAATCTCACTTACAGTAAATAAAATTATTCTTAGCTTAATGTAAAAACAATTCCTGTAGGTCGTCTACCAAGCTAGCAATAAATTCACAAAGTCCAGGTGCACATAATTTATACTTCGATTACAGATGAGAACCCTGTGGAACCCCAGAATATACCTCAAACTCTTGAGAAATAAAAGATTTATTTTAACAAACTGCCTCCTGTCCACTACATAGTTTGGCATCCCCTTGAGGATTGTACCATTTATTCCTAGAGGCATAAGTTTCCTGCATAACAAAGTATGGTTAACATTATTACAATGCCTTGGAAATGTCCATATAAATTGAGTCAGTTTTATTATAATAATTTAGTTCATAGTAGATGGTTTCTTCATGTAATACAACTTTGTGAGTTACAACTGTGCAAACTGGTAAGAAACTATTTTGCTCATGGATAATAATAAGAATAATCATGTAATATTCCCTCAAAAAGAGGGAATAATGCATGAATTTTGGATTGCATGTCTGAATAGTTATGGGTCTATAATTTGTAACATCAGATTTGTCACCTCTTTTATGAATTGGAACGATGTAACAATTTTCCAAGCATCTGGAAATAGACCCTGAGTTAGTGAGTAATGAAAAATCAGATATAGAGGGAAGCAGAGTTCATCAGCACACTTAATTACAGATGGAGGAATGTTATCAGGAAAATTCCAAAAAGACTTTGGTGCTATGTGGTATGGTATTTTCTATATTAAGTATGTAAGTACTGTAACAACTAGAAATTGATTATTTGCATTTGTATCTTAATGATGCGAAATAACATAATCACTAAAGTCATTACTTTCTTTAAACTTTTTGTAGGCAACCTAGTTCATCTGTTCATCAGTGATTTTAATTCAGATGAAAAAAGCAAGGAAATGAATTTCATTTTAAGTCAACTTAAGGAAAATTTTCAATAGCCTGATTTAGAATAAAATAAAAATTATCTATAGCATAATCATGGTCTGGGTTAATTAATATATTTCAGTTAAATACAGATATTTGTTCATCCCAATATAATATCCCCTACTAAAATTGTAAATATATGACTCTTGCTGAATAGAATTAAGTCTACTTTTAATTGGGAATACACACTGCAGAGGATGGTGACAATCAACCAACAAGAGAGTCTCATCCAAGTTGGTCACCATCACATTATTCATATTTGTAAAGACAAAGTCCAGAATTTCACCATTTACATATTGAACAAAGTTAAACTGCACCAAATAAAAATAATTGACCAAGTCACGTACCTTTCTTTACTCTGCAGAGAACTAAGGTTGAGAGAAATTGCTATTATGATTCCAGCTAAACTAAGGTAGGTTGTAATCAACACAAACTATATATTATACCTCAGGGTAAAACAACATTTTTCTAAATCTAGACAATGTCTTTCATATTATTCAACCTTAGTGCTGGGTGGGAAGTAAGCACAGACAAAGATGACCATTTCTCTTGCTATTTTCAATGTAACTACAAGGCAATATTAGATGCCATGACTTCATGGAAAGCCATGGTCATATCATATATCTTGATTTGTTTCAATTTTTAGCTTGCAAAAACAAAGTTGCAAGAATTTGCTTGTTACTACTATTGAGTAGTATACATCATACAAAATTTAGAGTGTTTCATAGGAATATTTCAATAAATAAAAAAGATATTCGGTTAACAAAATTTAATATTTCTGAAACTACTTCATTAAAAAATAAAAATTCAAAGTTCAGCGAATGATGTTTAATTAACACATAATAATGTACCTAATAGTATTTGACAAAAAAGGAGTGAATTAATGATGCCAGTTTAATATATTGACAACCATTGAGAAACAGTTCCTCGAGTAAGGAGAGTAATAGTACCTCTGCATTCCTCAAATTGCTTAATTCAAAGGTTTCAGATCAAAGACGCTTGCATAATCCTATTTACGTTACTACGTTTCCTGATTCTCAATTCCATCGTCCAGCAAACATCTTCTTTTTACAACATGAATCTTCTTGTTAGACAAACATACGACATACGAGTGACTTTCAAAATTCACTATTGTAAAGAAAACAAGATTACAATGTAATTTTAAATGTAGGTTTATACATCAATACATGTAATATAACACATTTAATGAACTTACCTGAAAGTTTTTTGAAACTTTCTTCAGTCGAGAAAGCAGTGGAGTCTATCTTATCAGTGATAGTAACGAGACTCGTTATAATATTCGCCATATGTTCGTCATTCTCAAGCTCACCACCTGACTATTAACATACATATCGTATATAAAATCATCAAATCCATATGAAATCATGCCAAAAAATAAATTCATTCAGATCTAGAAGCGACGAAAGGGAAAAGTTGAACTGTTCAAATCCTCCCATTTAAATGACATTTGTAAATAAATTATAATAATTGTGATTTATGAACGTCATCACACCCATGATAGTAATGTAGTATTTATAATGTATGCCAAATTAAAAACTTCCGGATATGTAAGCAAATTACAGATAAAATAATTTATGAATTTCTTACAGCTAATACAGCTCCATCATCATTCAAAACAAGATACCCAACTTGATCAGGTATTCGTTCCAGTCCAAGCATGTTGACGTGACAATTGACACAACAAAGCTCTGATAACCTCGTAAAAATTATATTATAAGGTGACTAACTTGACATGAGTGTCAACTTAGATAAGAACTTTAGATTGTTATTAGCACCATCTATTAGAGTGGATGCTAAACTTCGTGCTACTTCCAACCCATCAAACCTATACAGTGGTACCTCAAGTTACGAGCAGCCCGATATACGAGTTTTTTGAGACACGAGCTGGAGCTCGGGCCATATTTTATATGTTTTAGTTTAAAGTTAAAAGCATTGTTTTAAGTGTGTTCTTTTATTGAAATAAATAAAGTGTTGTTTTAGTTTAAAGCTACTAAAATAGTTTTAAGTTTTGAAAAAAGCGCCGTTTACGTATGTGTTTAGAGTGCCTACACTCTAGACACCGAACTACTACACCGAACTTGTCCGTCACTAAAGTAAACTATTATTCTAAATGCCTCTTTTATTTCTTTGTTTCATAATTATTTACGTATTTGTTAATTATTAATGTTTATTTGTTAATTAAAAACATATCTTTATTCTTAATTTACAATTTTTTGGGGATTTTTCATAGGTCCGGAACTGATTAATGGCATTTTCATTACTTTCAATGGGGAAAAATGATTCGAGTTACGAGCAATTTGTCATACGAGCAAGGTTACCGAACGAATTAAACTCGTATCTCGAGGTACCACTGTAAATAATAGAATAGATAAGAATCGTTTGAAGGGTTGGGTGCTGCAAGCGGTTGGGCGTAATCGCTAATAGATGGGGCTAACTCGGAGCCAAAGTTCCAATCTAGTTTATACCCTCCATTATATTCATATCTTAAACATTTCATACCTTTCACACCTATCGTACGATACGTATAGTATTGCTTCGTTGTTTGTTCGAGGGTGAATGGGTTTGAATTAATATTATTGAAAATCTATAGAGGACGGTATTATTTGGTCTTTTGAATGAAATGCATCAAGTTTAAACTGTCGATGACTCTGCCTCTCATTGCGTAGCTGAAAATGAATATTACTATTTCTACAGTACGCGCACGTACCAATATATTAGACAAACCTCTTAGTAAAGGAAAAGGAGAAGTTAACTCGAGTTGTTTCGCTCTCCTCTTTTCTGAATTGGTGCAGTACTGTCAGAATAGAGTCTACACGGTACCCGAGTTACAAAATAAGTGCGTTTGGCAATAGCACATCAGTTATTAGTCCATTAAAATCTTATAATAACCTTGTCATCAAATTTTCAGACTTTCGGAATTGGGACGTGATGTTGGAGTGAAATTCATCGATATTTTATTTGTCAGAGAGAAGAATGGAAAACATGAAACGAAATTATTAAATATGCTTCTATTTATTAAGTCTACTCTATGGAAGGTTGTGGAAATTCTAATTAGGTAATTCCATATGTACTTTATATAACTAAAATACCTTATTATTGTGTTGTAGGCCCTATTTGGAAAGGAGGCTGATATGTTGGAGCATGCAAATGACGATGAAAGAACTTATTATATAATCGAGAAAGAACCATTGGTCAATCGTTACGTATCTGTTCCTAAAGATAAAGGGAGTTTGAACTGTGCCGTATTTACAGCAGGAATAGTGGAAGCTGTTTTATGTGGTTGCGGCTTTGTAAGTTTTTATAAAATTTTGTTTTATATTAATCTTTTATTGAGATGGTATTGACTTCACTTACATGTTTGTTTTCAGCCTGCCAAAGTTACAGCTCACTGGCATAAGGGAACGACGTACATGGTGAAATTCGATGATCTAGTAATATCTAGAGATAAACAGTTAGAAGATCGATAATCAAATATTGGTGAACATGTATAACTTACACAGGAGTGATATGCCCATCAGCAAATTCTTACTTTGATTTACGTTAGGTATTCACGGAAATTCATTTTGTATCCCTTCATTCTTTAGTTGGTTTAAATATTATAAGAAACATACCACTGTTTTAAGAGGATTAGAGTATGTTGATATGTTTATTCTTGTACATTTGATTTCTTGGCACACTTAAAATGGAAAGGTTGGTTAAAGTATATCTTTTGAAAATGCATTGTTTATTTAAATTTTAATGATAAATTAATTATGCTTTAAATTTTAACTTAAACGTCAATAATGTGGGACAACAGAATAATGCTGATAAAATTATGCATTGGCCGTTTGCGTGATTCTGATGTAATGATATTGTTAGTAAAATTGGTGTTTTGAAAGATTCTTTCAAGGAAATAATTTAATTGTTTGTTATAAATTTTATTTTGCAATATACTATTCTTGAACTTTAGTGCATCTGTTCCAGTGATCATTCAATTTATGATTTCCAATTCTTAAGAAATCTGAAAGAATGCTTTCATTGCTTCGATTATGCCAGATTCTGATGAATGTTGTTTTCCATGCCTAAATTCTTTGAGATGTAAGATAGGCCAGAAGTCAGAGGGAGCTAAATGGTTCAATGTGAATAGATTATATCTTGCAACACTTATACTCTCATATAATGGTATGCATGGTATTTTGAGATTTGCAATAGGGTGCAGTCTTTAAAAGCTGTTAACTAAAGGATAATCTAAGTTTTTGATTATGATAGTCTCATAGCAGATAAAAAACTTTTATGAAAAAAATCATTCCTCAAAATTAAAATTTCTTGGTGTATATTCAAATTTTAAAGCACTTTTAATGTATATGAATGAAATAAGAAATTTAAAAATTATTTCAATTATGATTGAGAATATTAGTTCCTTCTGCAATACCATTTGTTTCATTCAAACTTTCCAACGTAAATTACTGGCGCATGATTCGTTCCTCTCAAAACTCCTACTGTAAGTCTGCCCCTTGTCCTGTGTTTACAATATAATTGTTCATTGCATAAGAATGGGTATCTTTACAACAAGGTGCATTGGGATCATCTTCAGATTGTCCCCTCCCAACAAAAGTGTTTTTAAGTACTCTGCTTCAATGCAATGTTGTTCTAGCCCTACCTCTGGCAGTAATCCTGTGCTTCATAACCAGCCATTGATTAAATTGCTTCTCTTGAAGCTTTTGATTGATAATTGTTAATCCACGTTGGGTTTAGCTGCTCACACAAAGATCTACCAATTCCTATTTATCTCTTAATAATTTCAACACTTAGCAAAAGGCCATAAAGCCTGAAGTAAAATTTGTTTTCTATTTCAAAACATAATCTAACACAGCAAAGAAAGTTTGATGCAACAAATGTTGACTCCTAATGCCCAATCCCTATATATACATGTAAATGTTCAAAGGCTATAGCAATTTTCAACTCAGCATTTGCTACGCTTTCACCGCTTAAGACTTTTCGAAGAATTTTCAGCTATATATTCTCCTTCAGGGAAAGAGTATCTACCTCTTAAGTGTTCTTTTATTGAACAGTGAAATTGTTTGCCCTTCCTTGAACAAATCTAGCCAAATACTACCCTTAATAGATTTCTTCATTGATTTTAACATAGACATTGTTCTAGCTGTAAAATACATATGAATCAACACCAATTAGCTATACAATGTTCAAAATACTATACAAAAATAATAATACTCCAAAGAAGACAATTGTTAAATTAAATAATTAAAGATATTTTTATTCAATAAATGATACACAATATTAAGGAAGCAAAGAAAAAAATTGTTATTTTTCTAGAATACTTTTTCCTGAAATGAAGTATTGCTCAATGTAGATTTTTCCTTTGCAGTTTGCGCTCTTCCATGGTCTTTCGCAGTCCTTTCATCTTTCTTGTCTGAAGTCTGTTAATACGCTGTGATTTAACATGCACTCTTCCAAATGTTGTTCCCAGTTTATTCTGCATGACATTTTTCTTGGACTTAACCTTTAATGAGAATACCATTTTATGTTAAAGGATTTTCAGCCTGACAAAGCGATTTAAAAAGTCATCATTCTCAAACAACTAAATATATATAATGTAAGGATTGAGATACATTCATAAAAAATCAAACCATTTGCACAGATACTTGCAGTTTATATGACAATGGTATACAATCATCAATAAATTCACAATCAGAAAACAATATGCATAATCTAATTCACAGTGAAATCAATATAAGAAAGCAAGCCTTTGTGGAATGCGATAGTAATAAAAACAACTTTGTAAATTTCCACAGAAAAAATTCACGACCGGTTTTGTAATATAAAATAAAAGATGTAATTTTATATTACGAAACCGGTCGCCAATAAACCAATTTTTTCTGTGGAAATTTGCTTTTATTGTAATTCACAGTATTAAAAACCACTTGAGGCTAAGAAAAACAAACCTAATGGAAATGAATCTCTGTTTCACTTTTAGGTGAGGTATTTCTAAACCAAACACCTGAATATTAACATACTAAGCCTTTAATTTTGTACCGCAAAGGTAGACATTAATACCTAATCAGGGAATATTCCACACTGTCATGAATTCTAATATCTTAAACTTGTAAAACTATAATCCAAGAGCAATAAACGCAAGATGGATGAAGTACATACCACAGTACTGGCATTCCTTACCTTCAATATTTCCGGGCTTTTACAAGCGGTTTTCATCAAGTCTTCCGAGGCTATCTTAGATCTTCTCACAATAAAATCAAATGCTGGGCCGATTTCTTCCAGCTCTGTCCTTGGCGTATTTTGACCTGACTTTTTCAGTAGGATTCTGTAACTTCGAACATGTATTTTCCCTTCTTTGACGTTAGATGTAAAAGTCAAAACATGTTCTATTCCAGCTAGAGCCACCGAATTGAGATTCCGCTCTCCACAGAACATATCGGCCAGTAGGGACTTCAAAGTTGAGAGCTCCGGACTCCTTTCAAAATCTCCAATAAAATGGAGGATGGGTTTAGTACCCACCATTACCTTTTCAGTCTGAAAATCAGCGAGCCCTTTGTAAAACGTTACTCCAACCTCAATCATGTCGAGTAGGTGCGAATCATATGTTCTCCCTGGTTAAAAAATAACTTACATAGTTATTTTGATTCACTTTGTATTCATAAAGTGAGCTACTATCAACTTCGAAAATGCTATAAGTTTATACTTGTATTAATTGTAAACTGATACTAACCTAAAACAATATTGTTAGGTCGCTTCTTGCTATTGGATGCGAATACGAACAGCGAAGAATCTTGCTTCTTCAACAAGTTTTCAATTGGTAAAATATCCTCAAAAGGAAGATAGTCATTTTTTCTGCTGAGTATGGTGGAGTGAAGTTTCTTCAAAATATACTGTGGAAAACTTTGAATTTTAGAAAAAATATAAACCAAAATGTATGGTATATGCAGCGGAGCGGATTTTTAATTACCGTGTCCTTTATAACATTATTGAGCAACTCGCAGGTTTTCCTTCCTTTCAGGAAAGCTGTTTGCTTAGCATTTTCAATTATCTTAGGTTCCCTCCTGAGAAGCACTTTCTTACCTTTTCTTGTTGTAGGCTTTCTATAATTTAATGATGGTATAATTAATGACAGACATGAATCGTAATTCAGCTACGAATTGAGTTAACTTACACCACTCTCTGTAGAACATGCATCGTCCACGGCTAATGTAGTAACAATACATGCAAACCTCGTGGATACCCCGAACCCCCCGAACTTTGCCATTAACTCCAAGAAATAACAGCATTCGCACGATTCACACACCTTTTGTCCTGAAATGGTACGTACTACTACCGCCAGGTTACGATCATAGCGCATTCCGACTCAATGCATTCAAAGGGAACGGAGTTTTCCTTGTCTTGATAGAGTAGTGCAGAGGTTTCCAAACTTTTTTATGTCGTAGACCCCTTGCCATGCTTATCCGTTTTGGGTAGACCCCCTATTTACCTAAATTTTTGTATATTTCTAACTGCAGTGAAGTTTAGTGCAATAAACTTTAATAACACGCTGGTTAGGTTTTATATATTAGATAATTGAATTTAGATTAAAACTACTAAAATATACATCGTAAAACTACTCAAATGTACATAAATAATCAATCCGATATTTTTTTGCTGACGAAGACCCCTTACAGGTTTTCATAGACCCCTAGGGGTCGATATAGACCACTTTGGTAATCCCTGGTTTAGTAATAACACGGAACCAAAGTTCCTATCTAAATAGACACCCTCTGCTAAGAGCACAGCCCATTTTAATAAAAACTGTTACTGCTGATGGGCAACAAATTTATTATTTCATACTTCGACATTCTTCCAAAGTTTTGATTTTATTTTCATGATTCTTGTATTCTAAATAGGGATTAAGATTATTCCATTACTATGAAAACTAACTCCAAATTTACTAGTTTTTGGTCGCTTATGTTGATATTGTATAACTCATACAATATTATATTCTCCGTTCAATGCATTCTATATTTCTTTTAGCTTATTTTGTAAGAACATCCTCATTACTCTACTGCCTTTCACAGATCTTAGTCGTGTAACAGAAAACAACATTATCTACGGTTCAATTTTTCTGTTGATTTTTCTTTCTATTTTGAATAAACTACTGATAGATTCTAACCTGATAGTCTACCATCTATTGAATGAGTTTTGGTGAAATTGTTCGATTCGTAAGTGATAACGAAGTCTACAGAATTATGAATCATATCAAGAATTGCTTTGTAATCATAGGTATAATCATATTACACTATAATTAATTTTATTAATCAATAACTCGCTGAGTACACCTGCTGAAATAAACGGTTTAACTACTCACTCAAAAATAACAATAATAAGTATTTAAACTCACGTCAAAGAAAATCCATCCAAAATGTAAAGTAGAAACAGAGAATTGTTAAAAAAATATCGGCATATTATTTTCTAAATATTTCAATGAAGTCAAATTTCAAGAATCAGATAAGGAAAAGTATTTGATAGACATTCCTACCTGCCGGTTAAAACTTATAGTTAATTGAGGAAAGGCATTGATCTACTCTATTACGTAAAGCTGCTTTGAAGGGAAGAATGATGCTATATGTATCGTGGATTCGATTCCAGAGAGCCCCGAAACCGCTATTTTTCCATATGAATAAATAGGTCGGATTTTCGAAAATTTTTTAAGCACTTTTCGAGTGTATAAAAGATTTAAATTTCAGAGACCTTTAGGTGGGCCGTAACTCTGTATGCTACTTATATTACTTTGTTGCAAAAGGCATATGGTTCAATTCTAGAGAGCGTTCTCCATGAGGAATAAATGGGAAATTCGGAACTACTTTTAAAGCACTCCCTGAAAGTTTTTGATTATTTTAGTATACAAAGACTATCGTGTACCGTATTTGATGGCATATATCATGCACCCCCATTAAGTAGGCTACACACAAAGAAATAAAGTTTTAATAGTCAGTACGACAGCGCGGTACCTCAAGAACATGACTTATTACTGCTCTGTTTCAATGCACTGTAGCGTAATTTAACACTCCTAACAAAAATGCAAGGAATAGATCGATTTTAAACTTTTATGTGGATTAACAACAATAAAATGGATATATTGTAAATTCAAAATGTTTAAAACAAGGAGAAAGTCAAGGGTTCTTCTCTGAAATTTTTTTTGACTTTAATGTTTCGAAAAAATCGAAACTCGGAAAAAGTGCCGTTTTTTAGGTGGTAGAGAATTCAATCTGCGGACGCAAAAAAAATTAACTTAAAGTTAATAAAATTATTCTTAGCTTGATGTAAAAAACAATTCCTGTAGGTCATATACTAAGCTAGCAATAAATTCACAAATTCCCGGGGCGCATAATTAATACCGCACCGAGACCTGTCACCTTATCAGGACGGACGCGATTGGTTTGCTTTATACTTTGCGGTGTCGGAAAGAAACTCCCAGTTCTATCTTTTCAATCAATATTTTTGTAGAGAAAATTAGCTAAACCTGATAAAATTATAATTGTAGATGTAAAGAAATTTGTGTGTGTCTAGACCTTTATCCGGGCCAAAAATAGCATTCAGTATTGAAAGTTAGACTGTTCCCTTTCTCATAAGACGAATTTTTCGAGAGCTAATTTAGGAAAAATCTTATATGCCGTCAAATACGGTAATTGCGAACAATGAACGAATTTCGCATAGATTGTTCATAGCTAGATGTCCGGGGGGGAAAGAATGCTGACATAAGAAATACATGGGATATCCTTAATACAAAATACGCTTATGTTATGTCTTTCAATTTAGGTTGAGCAGTGTGTGAGCACTATACAACTTCCGGAAAATTTTTTTATTCCTAACTAGACATACGGACCGTTTGCTTGCAATTTGCAAGCAAACTTTCAATCTTATAGCTCTACAGAAAAATACAATGGCAAGATTTAGATTAATATTAAAGAAAATTTTCATATTTGAAAAAAATAATACTCCCAAGATAAAACTCGAATTATATGTATAGAAATGGTAAACAGTCGTGAATAAAGTCTTCCAAATAGTTATAAAAAATTTATTAAAACCTGCCTCATTGTTCATAGAATATAAATTATGTGAGCAAGACTCATCATTTAAGTAAGATATATGGCAACAATGTTGCTTAATTGAGAAGGATATGAAATTCCTTACATTCTCATATCTCATACATTTCCAATTTATCATCATGAGTCTTGACATATGAATACATTTATGTCATTATTACTTACTGCTTACATTAAATATGCCTCTTTCTATAAATTAAAATATTATAGTTTGTTAATCTTTGTAATAAATTGAATATAACATGATATCTTGTACTCCTTCTATGCCCTCTTTGTGTTAATGTTGACTTTTTCCATTATTCGATTAATAAGAATGAATCTTGATAGTTTCCCGAACGAAAGGTTGAATTCCTCATGAAAAAAGAGATATACAAAAGATTAGACCATTTCCAAAAAAGAGAAAAGGTCCATTAACATCCTCTTTTCCTTATTACCTCTTTCATGCTCTTTTGGGCGGACCCAAGTACACAGTCATATTACGAGCAAGGCGTCTAAGGAGCCTTTGACCAAGACTCTCGGACACCTCAAGCCAAGTGTACTTGTCAATGATACCAACATCCTCCAAAGGATCTCGAATTGACACCAATAGAGTTAAACATAGACCATCATGATTAGCTCCAAATTCATCTCCAACATCCAACTTTGCCTTATGCTCTATACTGATTATGCCATGAGGACGGTGGTGTGGCAGATCAGCTCCAAAGATTTCCTGAAATATATAGAAAGTTGTAAGATAGAGTACTGGCTTATTTTAAGTATAAAATTCATGATAGGTACAAAATTTGCTCAAGTTTTTCTCAAGACTTGTTTCAAAATTGTTCTTGATTGAATTAGTATGTATCTCATCAGAGTTGTTCTACCTTAATGAAGCATTTGTATGATTGTTGACGACTTTTGTCTTTCATCAGGTATACTCTGCCTATTTGTGGACTTCTACTAGATTACTAAGAATTATGATAATTCAGGACAAATTTATAAAATATATTTATAATGATACACAAATAATCTAATAATAAAAGACTGAATGTTATCCAGCCATTAATTCATTTATAATATATTTTCTGAATAAATAAACATGAATAATAGTATTCCAAAGTATAATAATGATGGAAAAGTAAATCTGGATATTATGGTTCAAATTCTGTTTAATGAAACACAAAAATATTACACTTTATTGATAAACTTTCAATGGTAAAAAGGCAAATTAAAAACTAGTTACTACAACAGTAAATCTGTCACATCCTTATTTTCCTTGATTACTCCAATCTTTATATATTTAACCTTGAAATTTGTATGTAAAACTGGCACATGCAGACAGGCCCCCCTAATGATTCTGCTAGACTCGACTGATTATCTATAATTGAAATATCTCTTACTGTTGCATATTAATTTACACTTTTGTTTTCTCTTTCAAGCATCTTGTAAGAATTAGTATTTCTAGTATTGTTCTTGAAATTGATAACTGGAATGTTTAACTTTCTTGCTATATATTTGTGTGCATTTATATATTTTTTTATTTTACAAGCATCTTGTTAGAATTAATATTTATTGAATGGTTTTAATACTTAATATGTAAAAATAAAGACTTCAATCACAAAACAGCACACTATTTCAGATTAAATATCATCACTTCTTTACTATCACATGAGCAGCAGTTTGATAAGAAACAAAGTTGATTTATAACTTTAAATCGCTTTTCCTAGTGATACCAGGTGGAACTTATTCATAATTGCAGGAATGAAAGTACAATATGTCTGCATTAGCAAATTTTGCTGCCAAGAAACCAATAAAACTATAGTTTTTGAAGTTTATATAGTTTGAACAAATTATCAAGAGGAAAGCTTGCCTTCCTTTTTCCATTCATAACCTATGAGTCCATAATTTAATACATAACGGTAACTTATAGCACAGATTGCAAAAAATACATTTTTAATGGATACCAATATATTCAAACATTTTTTTAAATGAATAATCACAATTTACAAAATGATGGATTGATCAATTGAGATGCAATTAGGTTTGCTAAATTTTTACCTCAAGAAGGAGCAAGTTTTTCATGATAGTATGTTTATTCATGGATTACCTTTTGTCTTTACAAAAATTCTGGTCCATAGAGTTTCAGAAGCTGTAGCTGATATCTAAGAAATAAAAAGAGGTGAAGAAGAATTCATTTCTACATTTACTCATGTGTGGTTAAAAGTTGAGCCAACTGTCACTTATTTCCACTCAGTTGATTTTTTTAACAGAGGTTAGATGCAGACTAAAGCCAAATTTAGCAATGCTGGAAGACTCAAATATAAATACCCGCCCCTCCAACAAGACTTTATCTCACAAGGAGTATAAACATAGGTGCCCTATGACCTTTCGAAAAGACTAGCATAGGGTGGTAAAGGATAAAAATTAAATAGTAATATATTATTTTTCTTGCAATAAGTTTAGGATTAATATTAACATTTAATGATTGCTAATCTTTAAATTTTGTATTGGAACAACCCAAACTCATTCATCTCAGATACAGCACCTCTGTTACTAGCAGATTAGATGGTGAATCAGGTTGAGGCAACTGAAGAGCATATTGATCTGTAATTTTTGCATGGTGGACACTGGTTTGCGACCCAGCAATAAATAAACCTTTTTTCCTCTCAAATTATAATTTTCTTTACCTAGTATTTATTGCTTATCATGTACTGTGTACCTATATCTTTCCTTTGGATTTATCTGCAAGATTACTTTTTTATATGGGATGCAAATATTTTACTGTGACAGTTTGTTTATCAATGTATACTTTTGTCTACACTTCTCTTAAATCGAACTATCTTAAAAACAGAGCTCTCCGTTGACAATCAAATTAACTCATATTAACAGATTTGCAGGGCCTCAAATTATGGAAAACTCCATCAGTAGGTCTTCAAGAGTAAATAGAATAGTCTACAATGTTGATCGCAGTCTTTAGATGATACTTATCAAAAAGCACTAAAAGCACAAAAATAGTCTTCACCAAGAGCAGTGTATTAATGCTGGTTTATTTCACTGACATTGAACAGACACTGTATGGTTTATTTCTTCCATTAAATATTCATCATTTATGATCAAAAAGATATTGCAATCTTATTGTTTCCATTTTGTTGTACTAATCTTATAATTTTTTTCCAAAACTGGTGTTAGCAATTGGTGATGAACGATGAACTGGTTCTTTCCTTTTAAAATTCATTTCTACTTAATTTTATCCTCTGTTGCCTTATGCTCATCTTTTTGAAAAGTCCTGAGACTCCTATATTTTCACTCCTTGTTAGATACGTCATGATAGACATGCAACTTTCTCACAAAGAAAAAGGTATTGTTTTCTATTTAACCTGTTTTATTCAGTATTGCTTGGTTTGCTGCAGATGGCAAATGGCACTTCAGAATATTTAAGGATGATATGAGAAATCTAGGGAATGGTTAGATTTGACATCACAGGTAAGGTGAAGGAAGAATTCTGTTCATGTTCTACAGAGAGTGGTGTAAGTTAACTCAATTCGTAGCTGAATTACGATTCATGTCTGTCATTAATTATACCATCATTAAATTATAGAAAGCCTACAACAAGAAAAGGTAAGAAAGTGCTTCTCAGGAGGGAACCTAAGATAATTGAAAATGCTAAGCAAACAGCTTTCCTGAAAGGAAGGAAAACCTGCGAGTTGCTCAATAATGTTATAAAGGACACGGTAATTAAAAATCCGCTCCGCTGCATATACCATACATTTTGGTTTATATTTTTTCTAAAATTCAAAGTTTTCCACAGTATATTTTGAAGAAACTTCACTCCACCATACTCAGCAGAAAAAATGACTATCTTCCTTTTGAGGATATTTTACCAATTGAAAACTTGTTGAAGAAGCAAGATTCTTCGCTGTTCGTATTCGCATCCAATAGCAAGAAGCGACCTAACAATATTGTTTTAGGTTAGTATCAGTTTACAATTAATACAAGTATAAACTTATAGCATTTTCGAAGTTGATAGTAGCTCACTTTATGAATACAAAGTGAATCAAAATAACTATGTAAGTTATTTTTTAACCAGGGAGAACATATGATTCGCACCTACTCGACATGATTGAGGTTGGAGTAACGTTTTACAAAGGGCTCGCTGATTTTCAGACTGAAAAGGTAATGGTGGGTACTAAACCCATCCTCCATTTTATTGGAGATTTTGAAAGGAGTCCGGAGCTCTCAACTTTGAAGTCCCTACTGGCCGATATGTTCTGTGGAGAGCGGAATCTCAATTCGGTGGCTCTAGCTGGAATAGAACATGTTTTGACTTTTACATCTAACGTCAAAGAAGGGAAAATACATGTTCGAAGTTACAGAATCCTACTGAAAAAGTCAGGTCAAAATACGCCAAGGACAGAGCTGGAAGAAATCGGCCCAGCATTTGATTTTATTGTGAGAAGATCTAAGATAGCCTCGGAAGACTTGATGAAAACCGCTTGTAAAAGCCCGGAAATATTGAAGGTAAGGAATGCCAGTACTGTGGTATGTACTTCATCCATCTTGCGTTTATTGCTCTTGGATTATAGTTTTACAAGTTTAAGATATTAGAATTCATGACAGTGTGGAATATTCCCTGATTAGGTATTAATGTCTACCTTTGCGGTACAAAATTAAAGGCTTAGTATGTTAATATTCAGGTGTTTGGTTTAGAAATACCTCACCTAAAAGTGAAACAGAGATTCATTTCCATTAGGTTTGTTTTTCTTAGCCTCAAGTGGTTTTTAATACTGTGAATTACAATAAAAGCAAATTTCCACAGAAAAAATTGGTTTATTGGCGACCGGTTTCGTAATATAAAATTACATCTTTTATTTTATATTACAAAACCGGTCGTGAATTTTTTCTGTGGAAATTTACAAAGTTGTTTTTATTACTATCGCATTCCACAAAGGCTTGCTTTCTTATATTGATTTCACTGTGAATTAGATTATGCATATTGTTTTCTGATTGTGAATTTATTGATGATTGTATACCATTGTCATATAAACTGCAAGTATCTGTGCAAATGGTTTGATTTTTTATGAATGTATCTCAATCCTTACATTATATATATTTAGTTGTTTGAGAATGATGACTTTTTAAATCGCTTTGTCAGGCTGAAAATCCTTTAACATAAAATGGTATTCTCATTAAAGGTTAAGTCCAAGAAAAATGTCATGCAGAATAAACTGGGAACAACATTTGGAAGAGTGCATGTTAAATCACAGCGTATTAACAGACTTCAGACAAGAAAGATGAAAGGACTGCGAAAGACCATGGAAGAGCGCAAACTGCAAAGGAAAAATCTACATTGAGCAATACTTCATTTCAGGAAAAAGTATTCTAGAAAAATAACAATTTTTTTCTTTGCTTCCTTAATATTGTGTATCATTTATTGAATAAAAATATCTTTAATTATTTAATTTAACAATTGTCTTCTTTGGAGTATTATTATTTTTGTATAGTATTTTGAACATTGTATAGCTAATTGGTGTTGATTCATATGTATTTTACAGCTAGAACAATGTCTATGTTAAAATCAATGAAGAAATCTATTAAGGGTAGTATTTGGCTAGATTTGTTCAAGGAAGGGCAAACAATTTCACTGTTCAATAAAAGAACACTTAAGAGGTAGATACTCTTTCCCTGAAGGAGAATATATAGCTGAAAATTCTTCGAAAAGTCTTAAGCGGTGAAAGCGTAGCAAATGCTGAGTTGAAAATTGCTATAGCCTTTGAACATTTACATGTATATATAGGGATTGGGCATTAGGAGTCAACATTTGTTGCATCAAACTTTCTTTGCTGTGTTAGATTATGTTTTGAAATAGAAAACAAATTTTACTTCAGTCTTTAATCAGAATAACTGATCCTAAAAATATTTTAAATACGAATGAAAAGGGATTAAAAAACCATTTCCATTTAGGCACATTTTATAACCCTAGGACAGGAGGAAATAAATTGAAGATTCAAACTATTTAACCTTTTAAGTGAACTTTCATTTAATTGCTCTTACCATCATGTATTTCTTCAATGTGTGATGAGTGCTGTGAACTGGATTCAGTTCACAAAGAGGTAAATGAATTTCATTCTTCTCAGAGAGCAGAACATGTACTCTGTTGTTGGTTCTCTTCCTCACACAAATAACCAAACGTAGGTAGAGCTGTTTATGCATCTTTCTTGCAGGTAATAAGGGAGGATGCCAATTAGAAAAATGTTCTGCAACAAAAATCATCCAAATATTATCAAAAACAGAATTAGCACTTGTATATAAATCAGAAAAATTGTAGACAAAGAAAGACTTATAATCCCTATATTTCATAAGCATGCATATGGAATTTTCAATGTCCTCAATGGCAGAACAGGTGCAGAAGATGTGACATGAAGACAGCAAGTATGTAAGTAAGTAAGGGGGGGAACACTTGGGACAGATGATCATGATGAGGAAAACGAATCCTTTTGTAGATATTATTGAAAAATTCAATGAATAACATAAGGATTTATCAACAAATAATACTTAAGAAGAACTGGTGACAACAGGAAATTGGGAAAGAAAAGGATCAATGTAGTGAACAGAAAAATTAAGAGTCTTGGCTTGAGTATGTCATGAAATACATATGCACGAACATATTAAATATTTATTTGTATAATGCAAACCAATGGAACTGAATAGAGTCATTCTATCATATCAAAACTCTAAGTATGTTATATCATATGAATTTTAACCCATCTTGGTGTTAAACCTACCAGCATAGTATAGAGTACTAGCAAAAAATGCATAGGAAAATCAAACAAAGTGTAGCAACTCAGAAAAAATAATAATATAAATAATATAATAATATATATATATATAGTATAACATTTTTTAACCTTTAAAACAAAATAATATTCCTGAATACCAAATTATCACTTATGTATCCAATTACTTCACCAAAACCTTACCAAATATATATATATATATATATAGAATTTTAAATCTTGGGAGATCAAGCCTCCGAAAGAGCTATATAGTGTTGGAGGCAGCAGTGGAATCACTCCCAGGTAAGAATTTTGTTTTATTACGTCGATTTTTACAGCTTTTAAGTCCATTCCATTTCCATAATTAACCTGTTAACCGGGCGGGACGTATATATACGTCCAACGTATATTTCGAACAACAAAGGTATTAGTCATCCATACATGTCTCGACTTGATTTTAAGACAGGGAGGGAACAGTATCATATGAAATTACGTCCTCCGGGCGTGACGTACCAATATGTCCTAGCGAAAGTGGGCACGCACGCGTTGTATGCTGCGTAATTAAAAAGGGGATTCCCCGGTTAACAGGTTAACCCCAGTATATGTAAAATGCATGGGGTCAATTTAAAAATATACTTTTCAAGCTCATAGAGCAATATAATTTTAATATGCTACAGCTATTATATATTTCTACATAAAAATGCTAATGCTAAACTTTGACTACTTAAAGATACATACACAGTCAACCATTAAAAAAATCAACAGTTGTCATGGGTCCAGAGAGCCAAATAAACACAATATTTCCCATAAGAATACATGGGCTAGATTAAAAAAAAAATTAGGGCACTCTCAGAGATGATCTGAATTTTACACATCTATAAATGGCTTCATCCATATGTCAAGATGCTGCAATAATGTTGAAAGTGGCTGTTGGCTTGAATTGGAATGTTTTCTTGAAAAAAATTTTTTCATTTCATTGTTTATTTATAACCAAATTATATGTAAAGGTCACCATTAAAGTCCTCTTATTTGCATCACTCTTCTGTGACTAAGGTACAATAAACAAACATAGCTCCATCATTACATTAATATTTATTCCCAGGTCAGGTGGTCATTATTTAAAAAAATCAGCCTGCCCAAGGACCCATTAAAATTTTTACAAAATATAATTCCCAAACTTTCACAGTGATCGACCCTTGGTATGATTTCACCAATTTGAACCCATGAAGAATCTTAGAAGGCATTTAAGGATGAAATGGACTTTAACAGGTTAGAGGTACAGAGAAACAGGTATCTTGGTGAATTGAAAAATCTTAGTAAAAAAGTCAAAAGTGAGGTATGTGAGGGAGATGATATTAACAAGTATGACGAGAAATGAAAGAGAAAATATTTTTAAAAATTTTAAGACTGCATTCAAGATAGCAAGAAGAAATTTTAACTTTGTAAATGAAAGGCAAGAGAAGAAATGCCACAAGACATAAGGATGCTATTGCAGGTACAATGTACAGACGTACAATGGAGAAGAGTAAGTTAAAGGGGAGGTTATAGAGTTAAAAAAACTAGAACTAGAGAGTTAGAACAATGAGTTAAAAAAAACTGAAAGGTAATACTTTAAGGGCTAATGAGAAAATTAGGACGTGAACAATCTTTTAAAAATCAAATTTTATAATATCTCAGTTTTCTCTGCATTGATTAAACATTTATAGAGAATTGAAAATTGTATTTATTGAACATAGTTCAACATCTTTTTATTTACTAATACAATGTACCTTAATAATGAGCATAATATTTCTAATTAATACTAAAAGATCCAACAAATGAATACAATAGATCTCTGATAAAGGAAATTCATATGAAAGCTATGACAGTTAACTACCAATTAAACCACTCTTATCTGATAAGCTATTTCCAAACATGAATGAAGGCAAGTTAATGGAGCAGTAATATTGCTTATCTTAATGTGTTAGAATCTTATGAATGTGACAGCAAAGTTTCTTTATTAGTGTTTGCCATTAATTATATTGATTTCAATTACTTTTGAAACCAAAAGTTTATCACAATTCAAGTAATAATTTCTTATTATGAGTATATCAATTCCTTAGTAATAGAATTTTCTATATCCTTATAGGAAAGGAATCAAGATGAAAGTTTCTGGCAGTACAGAGTGAATCTCAGAGTGAATTCGTCCACATCATACAAGGAACCCCCTATCACTATAAGTACACTTGTATGAATTAGGAAAGTGGTTGTACATATTATGTACAAGAATGTTTAAATGTTTTATATTCTCTACTGTATTTTTAGTGTTAAAATGTTGCAGTTAATTTATGTGTAAATATTGCCACCAGGCTTAGGTCTAACAACGCAAAGTGAGAGCCTGCCAATGACGAAAAGTAAGTCGAGGGATCAACAGGCAGGGTGATGAGCATTGGGGACTTCATGAGCCCTGTTACCACTATGGTAGCTGTGAAGGCCTATCAGGAGCCCTGAAGAAACTTCTGATGTAATTTACAAGTTGGTTATTGTTAAACATATTTTGTTTCAAAATACCAATAATATTTAGTGTATTATTAATTCAATAATATGATAATTATAATTTTGAAAACAGTTATATTTCTGTCTATGTGGATACCCTGCTAGCCACCTTTTAAGGCAGTGGCAGGCAGAGAGAGCCAACAAATTACTGTTGTTATTGTTTTTTTTTTAGGTGCATCAAAGGCCTAAGTTTTCATTTCCCCTCATTTTGCACCATATTTAATTATTTTGATTTCATATTCAGTTAGTATATTTTAAGGAATCTTGCTTTTTTAAAGAAGGTCAGGACTCAGGTCATATTATAGTCATCTCCTAATGCTGTGTTAATTTCCCCTCTAATTGCTAACAAGCAGTAAATGTTCTAATATCTAATACATCCCAGTAATATATGTTCTAAGGTTATGGAACAGTTGCAGGTATTGCATTGAGGGGGTGTCTTCTCCTCTTAGGTAGGAGTGGGTAAGAGCACTATACCCGATCCTAAGTCACCTAACTGCCACCTCCTCTTCTCGGCTATTCCTGACCGAGGTGGCCCATGCTGACATGTCAGGTTTTATACATCATAGTTTGTTGCTGGTAAGGTATCAGCAGGATTACTTCCATTCTTCAAGGAACTCTCCATTTGGAGAGAATTCTACAGGTCTTCATAAATTTTTGGCACAGATTCAGAGATGACTATCTTTAATTTTTCCTTTGGGGCAGTGACTGCTTTTTCATTACCTGGATGCCTTTGTTATTTGGTGAGGATAGGGCTATATGTATATCTTGTGTGATTATATTGGTTGAGAAGGGGGTAGTTAATGCTTGCAGTGAACCGAGTGCAAATGAGTATAGACCAAAGTTTCCTTCTATCCTTAGGGGGGCTAATCTGATAGCTTTGCAGTGAAAATTGATAATAAGGGTTGAGTTTGGTTTGGATGACTCTTATTTTATTCAATGTATCTCATCCGCTGATATAGTAGGGAAGGCCCATGATGTGTACGATGTCTTTGTTGAACATTCCTTCTATGAATACTGTTCAATAAATCTAATCTACACTTTGATCTTCTAAGTTTTATAGATTTCTCAAGAGTTTGAACACCACCAAGGACAAGAGAAGTGTGTGGATATTCCATCATATGTTATTTGTTAGGGTTATTCCAAAATACTTAACCAATTTTCTTATTGAAATGTTTCCCCACAGAGGCTGTAAGTCGATCCATTGCTTGTTGGTTTCAGGTCAAAGAAGTTGAATACTCAACTCTGGTCTATATTTCATTTTAATTACCAATCATCATAATAAAAATAACTTAGTAAATTTCCACAGAAAATTGTTATATTTGCAACCGGTTTCGTAATATAAAATTACATCCTCAGGCTGAGGATATAATTTTATATTACGAAACCGGTTGCAAATATAACAATTTTCTGTGGAAATTTACTAAGTTATTTTTATTACTATGGCATTCCACGAAGTCACGCCTTCTCATATTGATTTCACCAATCATCATACTATTTCATAATTGTATCTAAATCGTTACCAACTATCAGTCTATTCTCAAAGCTTTCTAATTCCCTGTAAATGACTGTATTATCTGCAAAAATCTATAAAATCACCTACTTCACTGAATTATTTGATATTTATTAAAACAGAATGGTCCCATTACACCCCCTGTGAAATCCAGACTAGGTTACCCTTACTTTTCCTTCATTTGAGCAAATTTTCTCAAGAAGTACTTGTGCTCTGTTGTTCAGAAAGTTTTTTACACTCAATTATTACAAAATAAGTTTCTGCAAATATTAATTTACATAATAATTTATGGGGAGGGACCTTAAAAAAGCCTTATGTAAATTGAAGGACTTATACAAAACCTGTATTTTGTTTTCTGCAGGTCTTAGAATATTGTGGATTAGTAAGGCTAGATCTTGCAAGAATGTGGTTTTTTGAAAATTATCTTAATTTCTAGCAAAAAATTTATTTCTTCAATATAACAGATTAAGGATCTGGAAATAATATGCTCCTTTACTTTTCTGCTCAGTGATGTTAAGGAAATACTATAACTAATAAATTATTTTATCTGCTGAAATCTGAATTTCTGTTTAAAATTGATTCACTAAATATGAGTTATTTTACCTTGTGCACCCTCTAACTCTCTAGATTCCAATACAGCAGGTCCTCCAGCAGTTTTCATGCTATTCATGTAATTTCGTCCTTGATCCACGATCGGATATATATCATCCTTCCTGAGGTTAAGCTCATCTAAATTAGAAATCCATTTGGCTTGAATCGAATGATCATCAGCATCAGCTGGTGTCTTTAATCTTCCACCTAAAAGACATTACCAAGTCTGAATTTAAGATCTGTAATCTTATACACAATGACAAGATCAAGAATAAGAATATCTACGATTTTCATAAATATACAACAAATCTAATTTATTACTATAATTCGGGGATGATTTTTGATTTCTCTCCCTTTTGTACATTAAAAAGAAATATATAAAAGGGGTTGATTAAGTTTATGAAATTAAAATGTTTAAGATAATATGAATGAGATCATGATAAGCGACCCCGAAAATTTAAAGATAGGATGCCGCGCGATTCCCCGGGTGCGGAATACGTTAAGGCTGTAATAAAGATCGTTATTGAAAATACCGTTGAACGCATATTATTAGAATCCGAGAATAAATTAATTCAATATTTTCGGAGAAACTTTCTAGTTGGAACTTTTTTATTACGTCAATAGAACGGAAAGAAGGCCACTTCTTTTCCTTAAGACTCACGGTATTTCCTTAGATTTCTTCACGTAATTTCTCCCCAAAATTTAAATATAAAAGTTGACAAAATAAGTGGAAAGTGAACAGAACAAGGCAAATATCGATAACAATTAATTGATATATCTTGAAATATAGATCCAAATTCCTCGTTTCGAAGAAAATTAAAAATGAAAGAAACTTTAAAGAAAATGTACAACATTTTTATTTTCCCTTCGATTGCTACAGTTTTTGATCATGAAAAAAACTCGCAAGTTGTTCATAAATATTTTCCCTTAATATTGAAAAGGTCTAAAATTAAATCCTTTCAAGTTCAATTCACCTACAATTTTGAAAGTGGCAGCAGCGCCATAAGAAATACGTGGTCTTTTCATGATGAGAAACGGAGTATAGGTGAACAAGAAAAGAAGTTATCAAAGGAACAGCTTGACAAATAGTAGAATAAAGAAAGTTAAGAGGAAGGATTGATATTTCTATCATAAACATTAATACCTACCATAATTATGATATAAAATCCAAACAATTGCATTGATAGATATTTTTCCCAATTAGTAAAAAGCATCAACTTTTATCTGTAAGGGATGAACTAAATAGAAAGATCATGTACTATGTACTAAGAAACTACATCAGAAGATAATCCTAGAAATAATATTATAATGTTCATTTGAAAGGGTGCAATTGACAATGCATTGCTTTTAATATTAAAGCTATTGATCAAAGTTTGATGGTATATGCAGTCAAAGGACAAGGTCATAAAAATTGCAGGCCTGGAAAGGATGACAGGCCTACAGCAATAAAAGTAAGATTGACATTGGTCAGTGATAATTTTTATACATTGGTTTCTTTCTTTGGAACAGGAGATACTGTAATATTCCTAAGCTTCATAAGAAAAAAATCATTAATAATTGTCTATATACAATAACAGAAACATAGAGGGCAATTATAAAAGGAGAATCATAGGGATCTCATGTGCACCTTAATAAACATTCCTAAATAATTTCCTAAGTGACATCAATTTCTGTGATATTGTTAAAAATATAAACAGCGAAGGAAAGTTGAGCCATGACATAAAAAATGAGAAAACTGAATCATTTGTAAAGGACTGGAACTGACTACAACATTAAAATTACTACAGTATGAGTAAAATTCAAACACTACAACTATTGATATCCTTAACAAGATTCCTGACAGATATTTAATTAAAAAACAATTTAAAAATTAGACTATCGTTAAAATATAAATAGTTAACTAACAACTTTCCTATTTCCTATGCAAATTAAAATATTTCCTCTATTATAGATTATCCTCTAAGAATAAACCTAACTAACCATTTGTACATAAAAAAAAGAAAATAAAAATGAAAATTGAACTGTGATACCATACTAGTATTTATATATGTGTATGATATTTCATACATATGTCAAAGTTGTCATATAAAGAAAAACATTTATCCTGAATGGAAGACCTATGATGACTTTATAAATTTGTTAAGGAGACAATAAAAGATGTTAAACAAGGAAAAATACATATTGAGTGAGCTTAAACTCTAGTGAAATAATCATTCAATAAGTTGAGTATTAATATCAGTAATATTTGAAAGGATGAATCAGAATATATTAGAGAACATTTATATCCAAATCCAAACATTACAATGATATTGGATATACAATTAGTAAACATTTTCTCACAGATAACCACATTTAGGAGTGAAACAGAACATGTAAACTTCTTTTCAAAGATTAAAATAATTAACCTCATGTTGATACATATTCTGTATACATCAAAACATTTTCAGTTTAATATTCTACTTGACACTTAAAAGAAAAGATTGTTAAGAGAATTTATAAAACATGTCACTAGGCTTCAAATAGTGTTAATATACATATCAACTATTATTACTTAATTCTGAAGAAGTGGATAGGACCATTATAAACAGAGAACACAAGGATCAAAGAGGATATCTAAGGAAAGGAGGTGGGTAGGAGAAGAAGGGTTTGAAAAGGGTGTCAGCTAATGGACAACCTCAAAAAAACAAAGAGACTCATTAATATCACAAGGCTGTAGCAGAAAATAGGCAAAAATAGAGAGCTAATTTTAACATAGAAAATCAGTCCTACCAAAGATACTAATCATCTCACCACTTCAACCAATAAATACAATAAATCTAACATATACATCATGCAACTCACCTACTAACATTGTACATATAGAGCAGCCCTAATGAAATACTAAGTATCAGTTAATTCACCCACACAAACACATGCTATATGGGAAACAACTCTCACCCACAACTTTCCCAGTAAACACAAATCTCATCCATCCGTCAGCAGTACTCTGAACCATCAACAATGTGGTTGGCTGCATATCAAGCCCTGTCTCTTCTTTAACTTCTCGAATCACTGCATCCTATGCACCGAAAGTGACATTGAGAGAAATATTTTTTCACTAAGTAATAACTGAACACAATTTCCTTTTTCATACCTCAATATCTTCATCTTGCTCTAAACACCCAGCAGGCAAATACCACTGACCAGCGCAAGAGCTTTTGGCTTCTTGAATCAAAAGGATTTCATCATTTTCGTTGATCAGTATCGCAGCCACTACGTAACATATTGTTTTGTGAAGTTTTGGAACAAAATCTGAAGGAACTGAAGGAGTAACACCCCTGGAAACTTAAATTTATAATATTATATTCGATATTTATTATTATCATTAATTTATCATAATCTTATTAAGAAAAGGTTTTGAAGTGAATGAAAAAGGAATTGAAAACTACTTCCTCCGGTAATATTCGCAGCATAAAATGTATTACATTTTTACAAAAACAAATTACATTTTAATGAAAACAGACATTGTACCTCTTGAAGGTGGAATATTTTTACTAATAAGCTCAGAAATGCTTTCATAGACGAACTTATCACATATAAATTGTATCCAATATTAAGAACAATGCTGTACCTGTAACTTCGTTTTGATCTGCGATCGTAAAGTCACAATAATGATTTTCTCCCTCGCAAGCGTTACCGTTCAACAGATTATTAATATAATCTTCAATGCGATCCATTATTTACGAACAATATTTAAGAATTAGCAAATACAAAGCTGTTAAGCAGTTATGTACTTATTCCTCTATGGAACGTCAACGTCGACATTTCTCATTTTCAAAGGTGTGACAGATCCTAGACCGGAAGTGGCCAATATTGACTGCTCCTTTCTTGGACGAATTACTGAACGGTTATTAGCAGTACTATAGTAGGTCTTGATGGCAAATTTTAATAGGTTACTTGTAATTTATCAGCCTACTGACCAGTAATATATTGTTCTACCAATAGATCTAAAGTTAAATCGAATGATAATAGTTTTTTTGCAAACTTTATTAGCGAATATACCGAACTTAAATTTTATTATTTTTGATAGTAGCAAGAAAATTTGCTTGATTTTTTAAGTTGGTGGTGTTTTAATTTTTTCTTACACGGTTGAAGTTCATATGTTTCAAAATCACAGTTTACAACTACAGCTAAAGGAACATTTCAAATATATTGAATAATACCTCATACATCGGCACGCAAATTAAAATGCTGGTAGAATACAATACGCAAATTCAGTGGAATATAAATCAACAAGAGTGTCCTGATAAATATTTAGAAATATTAAATGTAAGAAAAATTAATAGTAAAGAGTCAATGGAAAGAAATCCTGACTACGAATAGCTAAGTGCATCATATTATTCATAGGATTATAATACATATGATTGGTTCTAGTGTGTGGTATGCTGAGTATGTTTGCTCTACGCCATAAGTATCTTGGATTATGGTATGTAATCAGGTTACACTATAGTCCGTTCCACAAAAGCTGGCAGTACGGGAGGCTTATGGGGAAATAAATGCACGTAAATTCCCATAAGGGAGCGACCTAGCCTCAACCCAGCCGTCAGTTAATTATTTCTGAGTTACTTCTACGGATAAAATTAATATTTTCAACTAATTTTGGTGGATTTTTTTCCAATTTTTTGGTGAAATTACTCTTTACAGCTTATGATTACATAAAAGTCAACTTATATTAACTTTTGAGTGATTATAATTTAGTAAAAAATAATTTAAGTGGAACGCAACCTCCGAAAAATTGGATCGTGCAGTCAAATTTATGCACCGCCTAAAAATTTTTTGTTTCTTACGTTACATAAAACTTGCCGCGAGAGAAATGTTATTTTCATTTACAGGTTATTCTGACTGAGTCGATAACTTTAATAGAACTTTAGTTTTTGAATTTTATAACCGAGAGAGTAATTGATTTAGCGCTCCGATTGCTAATCATTGGTACTTTTCGTTCGAGACTAATAGACCCGTAAGCGTAATTCGGATTCATCCGGACCCGCTCTCAGGTAAATGGAATAATGTATATTTGAATATGAGTATTATATATATATATATGTGAAAATAGTATATTATGAAAAACTAGAATAATGTATATTTTCTTGTATTCCTCTTGAAAATTACTTGCCATATAGTACAGATTAATATTCATGATGATGTATGCACAATGGAGCTTTCCTAGATGATAAATCTATTCGATCATACATGGCAAAACATTTGTGGAAGTGATAAACCTAGCTCTGAATAACCTCAACTCCAGTCCTACCAAGGAAATATTTGTCTTGGATTCACTACATCAATAAATGATCATCTACCACACTGTTACCCTTCTCTATTTAGTTTTCCTATCAACTCATACACATTATATTAAATATATAAATGAATTCGTCAAAGAAAATTTTAATTATCAAGGTTTATTGAAGATATATAAATTTCATACATAGTATTATTTCAAGCCATTGTGTATTTAATTTTTTGAGTGCCATTTGAATTCAAAACACAGGTTCACGAAAATTATGAAAAATATCATAATACCTGAAACATCTGGATGAGCTCCTCAGATTACTATATAATGTTACAGTTTCTCAAAGAACTATACTTTAAGCAAACAGCAGTAATTAAAGCAGATTTAATGCCAGAATTCCTGTTCACTGAGAATACTCACCAAATTACTAAAACTCTTCACAAAACGGGATTAAATGGAGGTTCAGAAATAAATTATAATTCCTGAAGATAATGTTAATAAAAAACATTTTTATAAACTCGCCCATACTGAGGTGGTCATGTATACTTCAAGTGTGAATTATTTTCTAAAAATGAAGATCACCAGAACATCTCAAAGATAGTATTCGGTTGATGCATTCATTTCCAATTCAACCAAAAAAATATACTAAATTATATAATGACAGGTAACGCACACGTTTCTTCTCCTAACCTTGAAACTGTTTCACTTACTTATATTCAAGATGACTATTACGATCAGATAATTGGACCTCACCGATTTTAAAACACGTTTCCATTACTGGAATATCACTTGTAGGTTTTCTTCAACATTAATCACCATTATAATTTTAAAGCTATAAGTTTCATTCATTCAGATTCATTGTAGAAAGATAATTAATTGTCATATTACGTCATCAATAGTCAATTGTCATAAACTTAGATTACAAAATCTGATTACTCAATGTTCTTTACTAATTAGTTTCACTTAAACCAGAATAATACTGTTTATTCATTGCTGGAGATTAGTCTCCTACGTCAGAAATTTTAACTTTAAGAAGAAATTAAGGACACAAAAGTTCAGATGTTCATTTCCTTGCTATTTTTGCCGGACGATTGATACTAGAATAATGAAAAATTTATTTTGTTAATTGTACGAAAAAAATCGATTAAACTCATTCCTTAAAAATTACTGTTCAGCTGATGATGAACCAAAAACGAATTATTTTCCAAAATAACTGATGCTTTGGTTACTTTGGAACATTTAAAATTACATATCTAATTGCTACCATTTCAAACAATTTTCAACGTTTGCATTCCTTATTTTTCCACCCCAGGTATCATAGTATTATCTAATTCTTCAATACGATTTCTAATAGCAGTAGTATCCAGACCTTGACTTTCATTATAGTCTAAAGCTATCGACAGCTGTTTTCTCTCTAGTCCTGGCATTCGATCATATAAAGTTTTATGTAGCTCACTATCAATATCATTTTCTTCCCTGAAAACACAAAAATACAACAGGAAAATAGCGACACTTGAGAATACAGACAGCGGTTGAAACCAGGGAGAGTTGTCGGTCACGTCTTCTCTAGTAAAACGTGCATTCCAACCAGCAGCTTTGCTCGTAGAAAATTTCACAGGTTCTTCTTCCAGTCTTCTTTCTTGCTTTATCGATTGCTTGTATCGAATTGAAGAATTTCTTGCTCTGAAAGTTAATAAGCTTCAGGTGAGTTTCAAATGCTATTGTTTTCAACTTCTTTCCACTTCACTTGACTAAACTAAGTACTTGGCATAAGCATCGAGTAATTTACGCCTTAAAAATGCTCGAAAAATAGACGTTGACATAACGTGCAATTTTCGCCGTATATGATTGGAGATGTAATCAAATAATGCAAGGAGCAGAATCAGGGAAACTGGCTACAATGAACACTGCTAAGCAGGGATAAGAGGAGTATATCGAAGACACCCCGTGAAATTAGCCCAGAATGTCTACTCATGCATTAGAGTGACCCGGAGTTGTCTTTGCGTTGATAGTTTAGCATTATTTACTGAAGATGGCAATGGCATCGAAATTGGAGGAAATTTAAACGGCTTGGCTAGCATTTTTCAGGTTTAGGTACTTATTTAATGTATTATAATTGCTTTGTCCTATAATGAACTATGTAATAAGAATACAGATAAATATAAGTTAATACGAAAGAAATTATTTATTAGAATAACAATGAACATGTACTTAAAGGTAAAACAAATATAGATTTTGGTAAATATTTTCACAACAATATTCCTTGAAATTCAAGATTTAAAACATTCTTCAATAGAAAGTCTTCACTTGTGGTCCTTCACATGAAATTATAAACTTTTGAAAATACACATGGCAAAGAGGTATCAAACTAGTCACATGTCCACTTTCCTTCATATGGCTAACACGGAATGCCTTTTCACTTGTCTTCACTATCACTTCACCAAGAAACCACCTTTCCTGTAAGTTGTAATGATACCCAACACATCAATCAAACTGCTCAGCTATGATATTATTTCTACATTCACCCGGGAAGTAAACAGTATGAATGCGTTTCTCTCTTAAGTAGAAAGAGATCCCCTTGAGGCATATAAGGAACCATGATCACCGTATTTAGTTCTATAAAGAATACAAGGAATGTTATAAAAATAATGCATCACAGTACCTTCAGCAGTGTTTGAAAACATTAGATGGAAAACGAAACATGACAAACATATGAGGTTAGAGGGCTCTTTAATTCAAACTTATATTTAACGCAATTATTTTTATCAAAACTTAGCAATTAATAAATCCCTTACCATCACTTTCTGTTAATATCTCTGCACCACTGAAAAATTGACTCCCTCACTATCACCTTCATTATTATTTTCTTAACATCCTTCCAGTGAGGAGGACATTTTCTTTCCATCTATTGAAAGGACATTTGAGGCTCAATAGTCCTCACAATATTATCACACAATTTATTTTTGTGAGGATGCCTATCCAGCATCCCTTTGGCTGCATGCCAAGTGGTTAGGACAATCTTCACTAAATTTTTATCTAGGCTACAACTACTGTCAACAATTGCTGACTTGCCCTCAACTTTGTTGAGAATTGTGAGCATTTGAATTGAAATTGCACAATTGAAATAATCCCAAATTCTGTTGATTCTAGGATTACAAATTCCTCAAAAGAATTCCCAAGGGAGAAGACAATGAAAGTAAAGACGCTGATGCTTCTATGAATGATGGAAGTAATGGACGTGAAGATGATGGAATTGGTTGATACTGAGGACTATTCTAAGAAGTTTCCAATTTTCTTAGATGCTCAGGTTGATGGGTTACTGGGATGGATGTAGTTGCAGAGTTGAGATCATTCATTAAAACAGCAACAGCATTTGGAATCAGTTTGTTCTTTAACTCATTAGTGAAACTTTCCATGCGGAAGTGTAAACCAAGACTCTGAGATATTTTAAAAACTTTCTTCCGTTATTTTACCTACCTATTACATACTTAGGTATTAAGGCTACTATGCAGGAGTTCCACACCTCTTTTTTTAGGACGAATTGTGTTCCTTCTTTCAAAAAGCTTCAAATAATGCCGTGGCATAAATTAACCAGTATACATTGATTTATTTTTCAGCACTTCTCAAGCTTTGTGAAATGAATATACTCTTTAAGTGGCTCGAAAATAAATTCGATATTTTGTTCCATAAAGTTGGCGGATGTATCACCGTGGCCCTTAATATTGAAGCATATTATGAAATAATAAAAGAACAATGAAAAGAATATGTATAACATACAATCCTTACAATACCATTCATATATTATTTATAATTATAACTTAATCTATTATAATTATAACTTAGCTTCAATATAGCTCTAAATTAAAGATCAGAATAATTTCTTTATTTAATATTGAATATTCGCCAAAATGCATCTTATCTTTTATTTTAGTATGTAAGGTCGTAAAATTATAATTGTTGTGGAATATTTCACGAAAATTCGTCCAACTTTCTTGGGTGAAAAATATAACACCTCTTTCGTCACATGAAAGAAATATAAGATATTCTTCGGTAATCCATATTGTATTTACTTATATGACCTATTAAATAATTATCATTTCCAGTTGATTTAAAAAACGGAAAATTTTTAACCTATAAAATATTATCATCCTTCAACTTGTTAGTAAAACGCTCCCGTACCTCACGGACGAGCGATGAACGGGCTTATCTACAGTCTTTTGTTGAAATCATGTAATTAGACGTTGTCATTGAATTGTTTTGATGTTTCTTGCTGAGTGTTCTACAACGTTTGACGAGGACATTAGGAAAAACTTACTTTTGTTATTTTAATATTTACCACTTTTAAAAGTGAACTTTCCAAATTTTGCAATATATTGCCGAAGAAAAAGATGAATTCTAACCTATCAATGTTTACGGTTTCTCTGGAAGGAAAGAAGAAAAGGTAGAGATATTAGAATTTAAATGTCTATTCTTACTATAGTATCTGTATGATATCAATTTAACTTGTTATTTAAATAACAGTTCACCTCCAAAGCACATCAAAGAGAGGATAAAACATCGGTGTTCAGGCAGTGAAGATGAACGTCGTGATGACACTACGAGAGGCAATATATCGAATTCAAAATCCCGGAGACATTGTAAAAAGTATAAATATGAAAAAGAAAAGAAGTCCTCAAAGCACAAAAGGAAACGGAAGAGCAAAGTGTAAGGCCTCTCTTATTGATATCTCTGATTGTCCATTGCTATCCAATGACGAAATACATCGTCTATCGTATTTCAGATTTTAACAATTCCGTTTTATGTATTGATTGTTTGAAAACTTATATCCTTAATAACGTTTAACAGGGTCAACTGGTTATGCTATTTCCGCGAGAAACGGTCATACATATCTCTACTTCCTGCTGATTATTTTCTCAAGTAATTTTAATACAAGAAAAAAAATAAAAGATTTTATGATGCCAATGATTCGTTAATCCTGTGTTATCTGTATGCACATAATTTCTTATTAATGTTGAATACGATTATTATTTACACAATATTCACACGGTAAGTATGTCAAGTCTATGAAACAAAATAAAAATAGCTGAATTGAGCAATTTTTGAAATATTTAGGTTGTTCCGAAATCTTGAACTCTAAGTTATGTCTGAATACGGCTATAGTTGCCATTTATTGACATAATATTGAAATAGCTTCACTCTCTAGAATTGTCACATTTACCCAGTACCTGATTCACTTGATGAAGCCTATATTGCTCTATTGAGTTCTTTGTCAGAGTAGTTTCTGTGATTCCTTGCAGTCTTAATTCTATATTTCAGTGATACCCTATTTTATTATTGATAAGTATGTAAGCACTGTACAGAAAATTGTGCGTTACTGTGTGAACTTACTTAGGTGAATGAGGTAGATGGAGTCATTTATAAAAATAAAAAAGGCAAGAGGCCTCACTACGCTGTCTAGTAATTTATCACTTTCCTTGGAATGATCTAATGAATATATCTTTTAGTACTTACATGTTATGAATATCTTTTCCCTAATAAATTTAAAGTCTTCTTAATTTAAATTAAATTTTGCTGCAATACTCTATAAAATTTTTTCTTAAAAATGTGGATATATAAAATCCATATAATCTTACTGTTGGAGGATATCAAGGAATCATTCAAAAAAGTGTAATATAATCTGTTGAGTATCCTGTCCATGGTATTCCATGGTCTGTATAACCAACATGTTAGATTATTAGTTTACACTTATAAATATATCTCTCAGTTTGAAATACCTAGGTAGATGTTAGTTTAATTTTTCATAGCAAATTTGTATTTTTGATCTCTTTTTTCAGTTTAGTACTCATTTAAGACCAAATTTTTCAATGATGTATTTTGTATGAATTGAATTTCTTAGGTTTATGCTATAATTAAAATTAAGCAATATTCAAAATTATTTGTATTCTTTAATGCTTGGGTGTGAGTAGTAGAGCACAAAATGTATATATTTACTTACTATGAAAGATTTATGTATTCTATTATTATAACACCTGTTTATTAAAAAATGAGGAAGCTTTAATATCCTCAAATAATTGGATTATGTACTCAGATCTTCCCCAGAGAACAGTTCCACATCCAGCGATAGCTCTGATGAATCAGATTCATCATCACAGTCACTCAAACTGCTGCAAAAGTTGCAGGATGAGAGACTGTCAAGGATAGAAGTAAAAAAAAGGCAGAAAGAACTGATGAAAGCAAATGAGAGTGCTGAGGAGAAAAGAGAGAGACGTCTACTGAAGAAGGAGGCAAAGGAGAGGAAAAGGAAGGAGAGAATGGGTTGGGACAATGACTATTTGCACTACACAAATACTGATAATCCATTTGGAGATGCAAACTTGCTAGCAACCTTTGTTTGGAAGAAGAAGTTGGACAAGGAAGGGCTGACTGGAGTAAGCAGAGAGGAGATTGAAGTGCGAAATAGACAGAAACAAGAGGAAAACAGGAGAGAACTAGAAAAGGTTATTCCCTTTACATACTATAATTGAAAATATATATATTACACATAGATGCTTCAGGGGATATATATATCTATTACATATAGACGCTTTGGGGGATATAACATATATATATATATATATATATATATATATATATATATATATAACTAAATCTCACCTAGGAAAAATTGGGAAACCGACCCTACCTATCGTGGGTTCGATTCTAGGAGGCCCCAAAAATCGATTTTCCCCATTAAGAATGCATTGGGCCGTTTTTCAAATGATTTTAAAAATACTTCCCATTAACCTAGAAGGATAAGATTTCATGTAGCTATTGCTACTATATATATTTCTATGGAAAAATGCTGTTGCTTTCGTTCACTCGGTCATGGGTTCGATGCCAGGAGGTGAAATAATATCAGATTTTGAAAAATCGTAGTTCCCTTAATGTCATTCATAGATCATTCAAACCTTCTACAAATATAGATACATATTAATATCATATGTAGCTCATTCAAACTTTCAACACAAATAGATACGTTTGTATTGTACTTTGAAAAAAATCAAGAGTTGCCTTGGTGTAATGGGTTTGATTCCAGAGCGTCCCGTAATCTCGATTTTTCCCATTTGGAAAGCATTGACCATTTTTCCAAAAGCCTTTTATTACACTTCCCAACCGTGCAGAGGCTCAGAATTTCACACAGCCATAAAAGAGACCATTCTCGCTTAAAAGCGACCTTAATTATGTCGTAAATGGTCGTTGGTTCGATTCTAGGGGGCGTTAAAAATAACTTAATCGTAAGAAATGCATAGGTAATTTAGGAATCATTTTGAGGTACTTCCTTAAGATATATCAATTTGAAATTTGGAGTGATTATAAAGATAATCATACTGAAGCGAATGATGACAGTGATTTTCGTAGGATGGCTTTGGTACGATGCTGGGGTGGTAATAATACTTTCAAGTTGTTGATTTTTTTCGATGCACAAGATGTAAGTATTTATAGGTGTAGAAAGTTTGAATGCTCTATATATCATATTAAGGGAGCTATGATTTTTTAAAATCTGAAAATATTTCACCTCCTGGCATCGAACCCATGACCGGTTGCAAACAAACAAAAAGCATTTTTCTGTAGATATATATAATAGCAATAGCCATATGAAATTTCATTGTTCTAGCTCAATGGGAAGTATTTTAAAAATTTATTTGAAAAACGGCCCCATGCATTCTTACGGGGGAAAGTCGATTTTTTGGGACCTCCTAGAATCGAACCCATGATAGGTGGGGTCGGTTTTTGAATTTTTCCTAAGTGAGATTTAGTGGGCCATTACGTTAAAAAATCGGTTTGGGCCTGACATTAATATTCTATATATAGTATAAACGCTGTCATCTTTTGCCTTAGTATGATTATCTCTAAAAACACTCCAAATTTCAAATGGAAATACATTAAGGAAGTACCTGAAAATAAGTCCTGGATTCCCTATGCATTTCTTAAGAATTTATAGTTAGCGCCCCCTAGAATTGAACCAACGACCATTTACGATACTATTACAGTCGGTTTTATCTGAGAATGGTCCCTTTAATGTCTCTGTGAAATTTTGAAGCTCAGAGCGGATGGGAAGTGTCATAAAAAGCTTTCGGAAATATGGTCAATGCTTTCCAAATGGGAAAAATGGAGATTACAGGACGCTCTGGAATCGAACCCGTGACACATAGGCATGTGCTGACTTTTTTCCAAGTACATTTTTAAGTATCTATACGTGTTGAACGTTTGAATGGTCAATGTACGATATTAAGAGAGCTACGATTTTTTAAAATTGGAAAATATTTCACCTTCTGGCATCCTGTTTTCTCGATTTCCCCCGTATGGAAAGCATTGACCATATTTCCGAAAGCTTTTTATTATACTTCCCAAACGCGCAGAGGTTCGAAGTTTCACACAGCCAGAAAAGGGACCATTCTTAAATAAGAGCATCCCTAAGATTGTCGTAAAAGGTCGTTGGTTCGATGTTAGGGAGCGTTAACTATATCTGCATATGAAATGCATAGGGAATATAGGACTCATTTTGAGGTACTTCCTTAATGTATTTCCATTTGAAATTTGGCATGTTTATAAAGATTGTCATACATAAGCGAAAGATGACAGTGATTTTGTAGGATGGCTTTGGTACGACGCTGGGGTGGTAATAATACTTTCAAGAGAAAAGCATACGAATTCGAACTCTATGCAATGTTCCCTGCGAAAACATACTTTAGTTACAGTTTAGTATGACTTATCCGATTAATCTTTCGAAAAATCGTAAGTTTTATTAAAAATAATTCGGATTGCTTGCTGTCAGCAAGCACACCTTTACTCATATAATATACACATCTCCAAGTGTAGGACGTTTGAATGAGCTATGAGCTCATATTAAGAGAGATAGATTTTTCAAAATTTGAAAATATTTCACCTGGCATCGAACTTATGACCAGTTGCAGCTTAACTCCACAATTTTTCTGTAGAAATATATAAAAGCAATAGCGGCATGATTTATTTATTATTTAAAGTTTATTCTTCTGGCTTAATAGGAAGTATTTTTTTAAAATCTTTGATTAACGACACGAGGAATCCTTTATGGCAGGGATGTGCAACCTTTCAGCTATTTACAGCCGCACTGCAGACTTTTTACTTTAGGAATGGCTGCCGGTAAGTCCAAGTAAATTTAATAATGCTTTATGATTTGAGTAAAAATATACAAATTTTACATGAAACAGAGTATGATATATGTGACATATTCAATTTACTGGTCTACATATGTAAAAAAAAGTCTGCGTTGCTTAATATGGTATAAAATAATAGTTTTACAGCAATTGTCCACACATCCACGGCTGCCAAAGTCCTTGCCCGTGGCCGCAGGTTGCGCACCCATGCTTTAGGGGAAGTCGATTTCTGGGGCCTCCTAGAATTGAACCCATTAAAAGTAGTATGGGTTTCAGATTCTTTCCTGGGTAAGGTTCTGATGGCCATCATAAAACAAATTGGCAAGCCTGTTTCCCCAGTGGTTCTTAATATGAAGCAAACATCATTCAAACTTTCTAATCCTATAGATATGTATATAATGTACTCTGAAAAAATCAACATTTGCCTTTGATCCATGGGTTGGATTCCAGAGATATCCATAATCTCGATTTTTGCCATAAGAAATACACTGGCTATATTTCGGAATTATCTTTTAAGCACTTCCTGACAGTATAAGTTTTAAATTTCACACATTAATGGGCATTTTACATAAAGACTTCTGAAGAATGTTGTAGTTGGTCATTGGTTCGATGCTAGGGGGAGTTAACTGTATCTCCTTAAGAAATGCAAAGGGAAATAGGAACTCCTTTTGAGGCACTTAATGAATGAATTTCCTTTTGGAATTTGGAGTTTTATAAAAACAATTATACTAAAACGAGATATAAAAGTATTTTTTGTAGTTTTTGCTTGGTTTGGTGCCAGAGTGAGAATAATGTTGCCATTAGAAATACATGAAAAATCAAATTCAGTGCATTATATGCTGCAAAAATGTCTTTCAGTGTATGTTAAGCAATGAGTAAGCAGAATAATTTTTCGAAGAATCTTATTTTTTATTGAAAGATATATTTTCGGATTGCTTGCTGTCAGCAAGCGCATTTTTACTTGTATATGTATATAAATTAAATATAGGTTGTAAATTATCGTGTAATTAATTTTTAAAATATTGAAAAATTGATAAATTCTAAATAACACAAGATAATTATAATATAGATATCCTACACCCCAGTTATGGTATGATGATATTTATTTTTAAACTTTTTATCTGCAGTATTTCTTTATCCTATCATTATCTTTTAGTATTTAATGTCCAATCAAAAAATCTTGACTTTTTTGGAAAGCCATAGTATAATGGAAAACTTAATTTTGACAGAAAAATTTTCTGTAGAATTTTTCTATTATGTTACAGTTTAATTTATTTTGTTTAGTTTATTAGTTTAGTTTTTTGCAGGTATATGTATGGGGTATGATTATTATGTACATACATTGACTGTGAATAGTTGAGAGAGAGTACCTTTACATAGCACTCATTAGCATTAATAAGTGTATGATTGATTAGAAGAACTATGTAAAATTCCATTTGTTAATTGTCGCTTAAGAAATAATATTGCCAATGCTGACTAACATCATAAAAATTAAAAAAATTCCTATACTTTTTCAGTATATTTTAGGGTATTAATTAATCTTCTCATTCATTCTCATAACTGCTGTTATCTTGCTTATTTTATGTATTAATATGTATCCTTCATCAATACTATCCATTCGTGGTATAAATTGAAACTTCCAAGGTGAAGAAACGTAGGCAAGAGCGTGAATTGGAGAGACAACAAAGAGAAGAGGAGATGGCTCTGATGCAACGTGAGAAGGAGGCAGCACAATTTGAAGAATGGGAGAGGCAGGAAGACCAATTTCATCTGGATCAAGCAAGACTGCGCTCCCGCATTAGAATCCAGGATGGTAGAGGTAATTATATAACTTTTTCCTTTTATATCTATTATGTATAGGTGCTTCTGGGGGATAGATTCATATATCCATCTATTATATTTATCTGTGTCTGGGGGAAATATATAGCCATATAAAGGATACAAATGTCAGGCCCAAACCGCTTTTGCCACGGTGTCACCGATTTTTTTACGTAATGGCCCACTAAATCTCACCTAGGAGAAATCGAACACCGACCCTACCTATCATGGGTTTGATTCTATGGGGCACCAAAGATCGACTTTCCCTCATAAGAATGCATGGGCTCGTTTTTCAAATAATTTTTAAAAATACTTCCCATTAAGCTAGAAGGATAAGATTTCATACAGCTATTGCAATTATATATATCTACGGAAAAACACTATAGTTTACCTGCAACTGAGCATGGGTTCGATGCCTGGAGGTGAAATATTTTCATATTTTGAAAATCGTATCTCTCTTAATATGACACACAGATCATTCCAACTTAACACTTAAAAAATGTGCTGGAAATCTGTAAAGTACCTGGTAACATCTACAAGATAAAACCATACTCTCCATTGATATTGATTTTATATTTAGTAGTTCAAGAGTTAGTTTTTAATTATATTTTTTGTTAATACTTGATTTTCAGCCAAACCAATAGATTTGTTGGCCAAATATATTAGTGCTGAAGAAGAAGTTGATGCAGTCGAAATGCATGAACCATACACATACCTAAATGGCCTCACTGTGAAAGACCTTGAGGATTTAATAGAAGATATCAAGGTAATTTTACTTTCATATCCCTTTCATCTATATGTACTAATTAGCCCAATAAAAAACACGCTGTTTTTGTAATTTTCATCATAGAATAGAGTTATTACTTCTTTAAAATTTATATTATTACTTATTTAACATATCATTTTTCACTAAGTTTTATATTTATTGGAATATTTGCATGGGAGTTACAACCACATACTATACATATTATAGTGGGTTGTCTAAGTTCTGCTGTTAATCATTGTGAGAATTAGAACGACTAATCCTAAAATTTAAAGTTAAATTAAACTTTTCATTTTGCTACTTAGGAAGGTTTAATTTTGATTTTTAAGACTTGTGTTAAATATTTAATATTAATTAATCTTCCATTAAAATAATTTGTAGTAGTGATTTCATTGGTGAATAAAAATTTTAAAATGTATCATATTTTTTTTAATGAAAGAGGTATTTGGTTAATTTAATTTATTACAATGCAAAATCAGGATTTTTTGTTATAGATAAAAAAATTTTCAGTATTGAAACTAGCAATCAGAGGAGGACTGACCTAAATAAATATACATTAATTATTGTGGTATTTTAGGTGTACAAAGAACTGGAAAGGGGCAAAAACTTGGATTATTGGAATGATATTACTGTGATAGTTGAAGATGAACTTCATAAACTGAGGAAATTGGAGAAGCAGAGTGAATATGAGGCTGGTAAGTATAGAGTTTACATTATTTGTTCCAAAATTGCTCCTGAATGATTTTTAATGAAAGATTTGGTTTTTTTCTTTTCTTTAGATTCATTTTTAGTTATGGAAGTATTATCCTAAGTACCTCATCAAATAGCTCTTCTTTCCAACATACCCTAATGTTTTAATTGGTTTGAAATCTCAATTCCTTCCTAGCTCACTCCTTTGATAGAAGAAGGGATTTCTGATTTTTTCTGTATGAATCTATTCTGTAGATGTTAAGCATATTTCTTTATGACTTCCTAGTATGATAGTGTATAAAACTTCTCCTTTTCTAATTATTTAAAAATTACTAGGATATAAAAATTGTAAGATCAAATTATGCTCGCGGACATTAAATTGATTTTTATTTTACTTCTTCCATTCTTTTAAAAATAATTTCAAATTCTTTCTCAATAAGAAGAGTTAATAACCACAAATAGCCTTTGTTTATAGTCAGTAATTTAATTAATAAAGAAATAGACATTATCGAAGTTGTACTAGTTTTAATTGCTGGCAGTATTTTATTGCTGATTTAGTTGGATCATTATTTTAGAGTAAGATGCATTATGCTAAAAAGCAATGGTAAAAAACTCCTTTTTAAATGGAGATATAGTGGATTGGAACTGTTTACTTGGAGAAGTCTTTGAGCCTTTATGTCAAAAAATGGTTTATTAAAGGTATTAATAAATTTAGTAAGATGATGTGGTGTGAAGTCTTCTCTTTCAAATGAGCCCAATTTGAGCTCGATCCAAGCAGTGAGTGCTGAAGAACGTGTCTTTGCATACGGTGTGTTTTTTATCCTTGTAACTCGGCGGATTGTGATCTTGAAATGCAGTTCTCCTTAAAGGCCTCTTGAAGCATCTGGAATGTTTTGGTAGCATTCTTTCCAAGTCACACGCAATACCTGACGGCGTACTGCTGTTCAAGCGAACTGTCCATCAACCTGTGTTGCAACAATAGATTGCGTCGCGTCACAATAAAATCATGCGCATTACTTTTATAATGAACCCTGTATGTCCAAATAGGAACAATATTTTTGGTTTATAATTCATAAGAAAATGTTTTTTTTAATCTTAAAGATATAATACCCAAATGTATGAATCACTGTTTCTCTAAGAAATTTTAAAAAATTCCTTAAATTTGGGCCTCCAAACTAGATTCTCCCCTTAAGCAAAGGTTAGTATTGCACTTTGGACTCGTTCATCTTCATCCTCTCACATTTTTACTGTAAATTTTTAAACCAAGCTTTATTGAAGAGATTTTCCAAAATTTTCTTCTCTTCTCAGTTTTTGACAAAAATATTATAGAAATACCTCAGTCAGTTTGTACCATATTATTTCATAATCTCTGTAAGAAATGTTAATTCTTGAAGCAAGAAAGAACCCAAAAAATTTTGATGTTGATGAACATCCTCTGTTTCCTACTTTAAATAAATATATATTGTCCTTGAAAATTATGAATTATAATTAAATTTTTCTAATATGGGAGAAGCCCATCATTTGCATGTTATAGAAAGGCTGATTCGTACTTGTAATGACGAACTTTCTTTTGCTATATAAACAAATGGCTGGTTCACTTAAAATGGATTACTTTGTTTTCATCAATATCTACTGCAACTGAAAAATGCCATTCATCAATTTTTACTTAAAATAAAAATTTTGTTACTTTATTGTAAAAATTTGTATTACATTAATTGACAGTAATTAATAGTTATAGTAAAATTTTCTTTGGGCAGTAAAATTTGAATAGTTTTGAACATGAATAAGTAAGTAATTGAGATAAGAGTAAAATATTGAAACTACCGTATTTCCTGGCCAGTAAGATGCACTTTTTTTCTCCAAAATGTGTGGTAAAATTAGCCTGCGTCTTATGTGCCAATGGTATACGGATATCATGGTTATAACTTCGTCCTATAATAAGCAACTGTTTTGACAGGATAAATAAATACCATTAAGTATTCTTTAATGTATCAGGTATTGAAAATAGTTCAATTCATTAAAAATTTTGATAATAACACTTTTTTGAGCAGGTTGTTGGAAATGAAGTTTTAGTATGTCGATGTCTAACTTCCTTCAAAAAAATTCCCAGATAAATCAGAAATGCATAGAATGTAGCATGTTTAGTTTAATCTTGCAATGGGTGCTGCTATATCATAAAGTCTTTCAAAAAGTGTGGAATTAGCAATGCGCTGGATGGAAGTGAAGATGACATTGTATATGAGGAAAGTGACGACTACCGAGAAAATATCTACACACATGATTTTAGCAGCAGTGATGAGGAATTTCTGAAGTTCTATGATGAATAAACTCTGATGTATTTGCTAATTACTCTTTTAATATTAAAGTTTTGTTTTTATGTAAAATTTTATCATTAAAATTCTTTTCTGCATTATCCAAGTATTTTAGATTTTTTTCGTAAATTCTAACCTGAAAAATCCAGGTGCGTCTTATGCGCCAGTGCATCTTATAGGCCGGGAAATATGGTATATATTTATATTTGATAGAGAAAACATTCTCTCAATTCTATTTATATAAATTATATTAATTTTTAGGCTTTTGATTGCAAGACAGTATTGCTGGAGGAGTCAACCAAATTTTGCTAATTTAAATTTTAATAAACAAAAATATTTTTAGCTGTTGGCCGTAGAGAAGGTATCCATCAATCAGTGGCAAAAGATGTGGCCTTGGTTTTTAAAGGAAAGACAGCCAGTCAGCTGGAAGCTCTACAAAGTCAAATTGAAATGAAGATCAGTGGGAAGCCTGAAGGTGTAGATATTGGATACTGGGAATCACTCTTATCGCAGCTGAAAGGTAAAAATTATCTCTGTTTCTTTCTATCCTAATTCTATGTTTATGTAGATACCCTGCAAGCCACCTTTCAGTGTGTGGTAGGGGTTGCATGCACCGCAAGTTTACTTCCCTAGAAAGTTATTCTTGTGTATTGTTTGATGGAAAAACAAATTTTTGAATCTGTTAGTTTTCGTATCTAATTCCTGTATTTTATTTGCTGTATCCGATCAACCTATATAGCAGGTAAGGCGCATGATATGTACTACGTCTTCCTTGAAAATTCCTTCTTTGAATCCATTCAGTAAATCTAATCTATTCTTTGATCTTCTAACGATTTCCATCCCACATCCTTGACCATTTATGTTATGTCTATTAATTTATCCTAAAAAATTTTTCATGAAACATATTTATATATACCTTTGTACGTATGTATATATACCTTTTGTCATTCACTCACATTACTTTTATCGGCAGGATACCATACACTTCATGCAAATTCAAGGTGTTGTCTGACTAGCGCAAAGTAACATTGCTTGCAAACTTTTCTACCCTCTTACCGACTATCCTGTTATCAAATCCGAGTTTCTTCTCAAGCTTTTCCACATGTATTATGGATGTGGATATTTGTCAGGGTTATTCCAATTCTCTATAATGAAATAAATTCCCCTAACCATGAATTAATAATTCATATGATGTACTTATATGGAAATCACCAAATGCTACTAATTTAAAACTTCTGTCATTCATATGTTGTTCCATGATTGGAATTAGTAAATTCCATTGGAATATATGTGAATCATTTCATGGCTTAACTAATTACATAGAATTAGAATCATTACTTTCATAAAGGAATGTCAATAAAATTATAAAAACTGTTTGATATTACTCTTGTCATCTTAACAAAAAAAGATATAACATGTTGGAAAATGATCATGTGCTAAGTCACAATTATCATTAAAATACCTCTGTGTATGATAGAGAGTTGTATTCAAGATACATGAAAGAACTTAAAAATACCTACTTTTCAAGAGCTACTTTATTTATGATCATTATTATTCTTATGTCTTTAATAAGGGTGAAATTGAGACTGAAAAGTCTCTTTAAGTATACTACATGCATAAAAAATTTTAATATCATTTAAAAAATTAAGCATGCTCATCTCAGCATGCCTATTATTGCTTCAGTTTCCTTAAAACTTACCTTAGACTGTAAAACGCAGTACCTCCATAATTTTTGAACAAAATTGTGTTGTGCCATTTGTGCCCTTATCCATCTCAAATTGCACTTGTATTAAAATATACTCTTTTACTTAGAACAAGGAAAATGTTTTTGTGAGTACCAAAGGTAGGGTAAGAAGTAAGTAAGGGTCATCTTTATTACCCAGTGGGGGGCTCTTTAGTCAGGCATCATTGAAATGCTTGAATGAAAGTATCCCTCACAATATTTAGTTTTATGCTTGCATTTGTTTATAGAAGTACCAAATATTTTACCATTAAAAGATTTATTATTTGGTATAACCAGCTATTTTTAATTGACCACAAGTTTCTACATGCATCTGAAGTTGCTTACAGGCGTTTCCTTGGTCTAATATACTGATGTATTCATTTGTCAGTCATTTTGTTTCTTATTGAAAGTTATTCAATCGCTGATGAATATCATACTTCTGTGTTCAGGAGAAAGAGATCATTAGTCTCTCACTTATTATTTTCAAGAAAAGAATAGTATTAATATTTCCTTTCCTCATGTTATTTCCAAATATAATAAACATATGGGAGGAGGACTTAAATATACAATTTTTATTAAGAAGCATAATATGTATGAACTTATTGGTGGTGGCCATATTTTGCATGAGAAATTGACATTTTCAGTGTGCGAGGTTGGTTTTTTAAAAGTGACTGGATGAAATTGGCTTCTCCACAAACCCCTGATTTTTTATGTTTCTCATGAAACATTATGGAAAACATGAAAGGGATGTGGATACAAACATACCATCTAATTTAAGAACATTATCTTATCACTAAAGGATCCTCAAAATATAAATAACATGTTCAGTGAAAGGACAATCTATATATGCAACTTTGCACACTGAATGCTTCATCCCATATTGTGAAACCTAAAGTTTTGATAAATGTTTGGAGTGAATAATAAATTTTCACCATTATATTAATGTTTATTAATACGTAAATATAAATGATAAATAAAATTAAAATATTTCACACAATTCCTGGTTATTCCAAGTGGGATATCCAAAAAAGAAATCACCAAACCTTTCACAAGTATGTGTCACTTGAAAAAACAAAAAAATAATCATCTAAGTAAATGAGTTATTAGTATTGGAAGAACAAGAGAATTGTTGAAAATATCAATTTCATAAAGAAATTCTGAGCTCTTATGGGTTAGAGTCTAATAACATACTGATGTGTACAGAATAAATTTCACGGAGGAAGGTGTCGTTTTGTGGAATTCCATCTTACGAATACACAAGAATAAGAAGTGATTGTACTTTTCCACAATTTTTATTGCAATACAACCGGTTTCAGCGAGTGATCGCCATCATCAGGTACATGTTACATGAGTAACAAAAATTGTGGAAAAGTACGATCACTTCTTATTCTTGAGTATTTATAATTTGTACAGAATTAGATAAAATACTTCAGTGAATGTCAAAATAAAAGTTAAGTCTTGCTTTTGTGCAAGTTCATCTAGCTTTTAAAAGTTATCACTCTCATCTGTAACTGGTAACTTTAGTCTAAAAGTTGAATGAATAAAATACATAAATTTTTATTTGGGTGAAATTGCTATTTTTTACTTCAGTTTAACTCTGTCTTTCACACAGTGAAAAGTGCTTCCTGTGATAAGTTATTCTTTCCTTATATCCGATTTTTATCTGTCTTGAAAAGAATTTTCAAACATAAACAGTAATTTTTGATGCACTTTTTTGATTTTCATTCAATGTCTCATATTATTCAAAACATTTGTCATATTTATTACCCAGTTTTGATGAAGTATTCATGGTAGAATTATATTGTAAAGACAAGGAACCAGAATTTCTTACTCTGTGTTTGATAATGTATTTATTAAAACAAATTTATCTTCTCTGAGGCTAATTTATGCGTGATAAATACCAAGATAGATACAAAATATTTTGAATTATTTCTTTCTCAAGTACCATGTTAAGGCTCCATTTATTTATGCAAGCATACTAAAAAAATATAGAACTTGTTATCTATGAAACAGTTCAAACCTTTATTTTTTCTCAGATGTGTAAAACTTATTGAATAATATCCTAAAAGGGAAAGTATTAAATTTGATAACTATTCTCCTCTGTTAAATTGTGTTAACTACTGGCTGCAATATTTTGATATTATTTATGTATGTTATGCAGTGGAAGATGTAGTGGCTCAATTGCATTTTATATGTATTCATTATTTTTATTGTTGAAGAGGTTGCAATTTGGAAAAAAGTCCATGTTGGATCCTATTCCAAATGAATCTTACTAATTTTAGAGTCTGGGATGCTTTTAATTTTTTTGGAATGAAAAGTGTATAACTTGGTTGAGTAAAGATTTTAAAAAATAATATATAATAATTTGAGTGTAAGAAGTTGATAGATTTGAGATTTTATGGCAGCGCACATGGCAAGAGCTCGACTAAGAGACAGGCATCAGGAAAACCTTCGACGTAAACTTGAGGTGCTGAAGGCAGAACAGGGTGTTAAGGAAGAAGAGAGTTCAAGTGAAGACAGCGATGGGGAAAACAAGGAAGCAGAGTCAGTATTACAAATTTTCAGTAATTCTTATTTTTAGTTTGTCTATATATATATATATATATATATATATATATATATATATATATATATATATACACAAGTAAAGATGTGCTTGCTGACAGCAAGCAATTCTATAATATGTTTTTAATAAAAAATAAGATTTTTTGGAAGATTACTCCGCTCAAACATTGCTAATCATAAAGTAAAGGACATTATCACAGCTAAAAATGCACTTCATTCAATTTTCCACAAAGCAATCGGAAAATATATCTTTTAATAACATGTAAGATTTATCGAAAGATTATTTGGATAAGGCATGCTAAGCATAAGCTAAAGTACGATTTTGCTAGGTACATTGCATTGAGTTTGATTTGGTATGCTTTTCTCATGGCAGCATTATTACCGCCATTCGAATATCGGCATCGAACCTAGGCCATCCTGCAAAAAACACTGTAATCATTTGATTGAGTATGATTGACTTCATAAACACTCCAAAATTTTAAAGGAAAATTCACTCAGGAAAGACCTCATAAGAAGTTCATATTTCCCTATGCATTTCTTATGGAGATATAGTAAACCCCCCTAGCATCGAACCAACGACCACTTCATTCACTATATTCTTACGGTTGCTCTTGTGTGAGAATGGGCTCTTTTATGGCTGTTTGAAATTTTAACCTCTGCACGGTTGGGAAGTGTCATAAAAAGCTTTCGGAAATATGGTCAGTGTATTTCTCACTCTGGAATCCAACCCATGGCACATAGGCAATTGCTGAGTTTTCTCGAAGTACATTTTAGAAACATCTACACGTGTAGAATGTTTGAATGATCTGTGTGTCATGTTATGAGAGATACGATTTTTCAAAATTTCAAAGTACTTCATTTCTTGGCATCGAACCCATGACCAGCTGCTGATAAACTATATCATTTTTCCGTACATGTTTGGGAAAAGTTGTTGGATGGATAGAGAGTATCCTAATTTTGGTATCGATGAATTAGGATTTGAGATGTGTGGGTTGGAAGGGATGATGGTGCGGGCAGCAGAAGATGATGAAGGAAGGTTGGTAAAAGGAGGGGAAGTGAGGTTGTTGTCCACCGAGGGTCGGCAAGAGTTCTGTTATCCCTTAGGATTATGCTCCTGAGGAGTTCTTTGAACTTAGGGCATCCCTTCCCACGCTTGCAAGAGTGGTTGCCTTGGCTGTGAATACATTTGGGTAGGTAGTCAGTCAAAAGAACTTTTCTCGAAAGCCACCGTAGGTAGAACATTTAGGTTCAAGAGATTTGGTATATAATTGATATAATGTTTGGATATAATTTCTATGGAAACAACAGCAAAGGAGGGGATTTTTTAAAAAGTTTTCAATGTCATTAAGTGGGGATAACATTATTTTAATAACCGGTATCTGCCTATGGAAAATGGTGGTGATGCTATTCCCCATATCAGAGGGAGTTTATTTGTGAACATAGGTAGGATGGAGACAATGTTAAAACCTAGGGAGGCAAGCTCTTCTTTTAAATTAATGGCAATTTTTATTGGGAAATACTTCGGTGGGCAGGGAGCTGATAAGTATAACTTCCCACTTCTTCCCACTTTAAGAAGATGTAGGCAATGTGGTAATAATAGGTAATGGAGGTATACTTGATAAGGATTAGGTCAGAATTTGTTTGGGGGCACACTGGGGGATATTTGGTGAGTTTCTTACTTCCCTTATGCCATTCAGGGAGTAGTTTTATGTTCAGGGAAAGGATTTTATGAGATGAGGGTGTAGAGGTCGAAGGGGAAGATCATCTGGTAAATGGTGTAGAAGCAGGCGGGGAAGAGGCTTTTAAAGTTGTAGGGTTGTTGGAGAGAGGAGTGAAGGAGGTGAAAAAGGGTGGAGGTTGAGGGGCAGTGCAGGTAAATAGCCTGCATTTGGTAGAGATGGGTTGAAGCTGAATGTGGTGAAAAAACGTCTCCTAGGTGATTTATCACATGCAAAGGAGTCTGGGAGCAGTAAAAATTTGTTGAATTGTATATAGTCAACTCAACAGTTGCCTTTGTGTCATGGGTTTGATTCTAGAATGCCCCATACTCTCAATTTTCCCCATAAGAATACATGGGCTGGATTTTTGAAGTTTTTTAAGACACTTTTGGATTGTGTGGAAAACTTAAGTTTCAAAAACTATAGATAGTCCATGTCTTCATATTTCACGGCTGTAATAATGTTATAAGTTGTTCTTGGTTCGATTCTAGGGGGCATTTACTATATTTTGATAAGAAATACATGGGACAATAATAACTCATTTTGAGGTACCATATTTGACAGCATATAAGTTGCACCCCTATTAAGTAGATCACACCCAAGGAAAAAACGTTTTAATGTCTGCGACAGTGTGGTACCACAATAACATAATGATGAATTCCATGCACTTTAGCATAATTTTACTAGTTTAAACTGAACGGTGTAACATAATTTCTTAATTTCCTTTAGTCATATTTCCATGGGTATTTTTTTTAAAAAATAGTTAGAGAACCGATACTAACACCTTCACGTATAAGACATGGGTACATTTTTGAGACCTTATTTAGGAAAAAAAGAGCATCTTATATGCCATCAAATACGGTATGCGCTTTCAGTGCAAATTGAAAAAGCAAAAACAGGAAAAATTATTCCCCAAGGATAATTTCAAAACATATTTAAGGAAATCAGAAAAGTAAAGAGTACTTTTTACCATGAAGTGTGTTTATTATTAACAAATCACCTTTTATTTAGGAAAAAAGTGCATCTTATATGCCCTCAAATATGGTATTTACTGAATGTATTTTGCTTTGAAATTTGGAGAATTTATGATTATGATGATACTTCTGGGAATGATTAAAAAATTTGGGACTGAATGTCCTTAGAAAAAATTTGAATTTTTATCAGTCTATGGTTTCCATATAACACCATTATGTGAAAGTGTATGGAGCATCATTCAAGTCTTCATATTTGCATCACTTTCTAAGGCTATGAAACTAAAGTTCACGTACAATAAGCAAACGTGGCTCTTACATTACTGTAATTACTTAATAAATCTCATAAAATTTGTTTTTGAAGATGTTAAGCAATTAACCTTATTAAAATTAGCAATCACCTTAAAGTAAATTGGATGTTTTAATTTCCACATCATCATCTATTTAGTGGTAATACTCCTCAGGAAATGTAGCATTACATGTAGTAGGCTCTTTATTCATTCAAGCAAATAAATATCAGTAAACAAGCTTCCGACTCCTTGAAAAGCAAATTTGTAGCATCCTGGATTATTATTTTACCAATTTGTGTAGAACTAAGTCTATTTAAATAAGGATTCCAATTTTGCCTTGTGATTCCAAAATTCAAAATATGTACAAAAAAAGTGATTCAACATCATCAATAGTGATCTTGATGTTTGGAGATAAAGCATACCAATGATTACATAATTTTGTGTAGTAATAGTTCCAAAAAACAGTCTATATTCTGATGATATATGATAGTTTTGAATGAAGATTACCTCATATTTATATACTGAGGATGTTGAGAAACCTGATTTACTGTAACAAATGAAACTTTTGCAATACATTTTGACAAAATTACTAGCTATTTAATTCATGCAAATTTGTTGGTCATTGTTTTTTGCCTTTTTCTAAAGTGTTATAAGTATTTATTATAATTAATAAGTGAGTAGTTATCTTTATGATTGAACTCAACTTCTGTTAATAAATTTCTCTCTCTTAGCATCCTCTTATTAAATGTAGTGATACTTTAGTATTCATTTTAAGTGTCTATTTAATTTAGGCAATAGGTTCCCCTTGTATGAGCTGCTATTAATGTAGATATTATGCTATAAATCACAATTCTTGATCATCAATTTTGTTTGAATATCATTTTATTTTGAAGTATAATATATATTGAAATGTGAAAAAGTAAAATTGTTATCCTTTAGGTCAACTATTCAGGAATACTTATTTATGGAAATAAACTTCTCAAAGTTGACTTTAAATTTTCACCACCTTCTTTAGAACCAGAATTCCAGCAATAATGTTAATTTTCAAATAGATAACATTTTTTTATCTTGTAGGTTATGTTAGGCTTTATTTGATTGGTTTCTCTGTGCAGAAAATTCTTTCTGTTGCATGAAATCTGTTGAATTCACAAAATAGTATTTTAAGTTTCCATTCTTGACAGAGAAGAATCCAGTGCAACTGAAGTGGCAAATGCAATGCTCTCAGAGAGTTTTGCAGACTTTGAAAGTGGAGGGTACAGTCCAGTTTATCTTAGTCAGTTTCAACTGGAGCCAGGCACTCTCATAATCTCTGAAGAGGATGACTTGCAGAGACTTGCTTTCACTAGAGCTCAGGTACAGGGAACAGGAGCTAAGGTTGAGGTTTGTAACATTTTATTATTTTTTTAGCACATTCAGTTTTTCTTTTCAAAATATATTGATCAACTACTCTTCTTAAGATATATGTACAAAATCATCTTATTCCTATTCTATTTCTGTTGCAAGTATATTATGATGATTTGTATCTTAATTGCAGTTTGATAATCATGCCTGAATTACTTTGAGGGAAGAAATTACTGTTTTATATTTTTAACCTTGATGATATGAATTTTCAAATTATTTATTGAAAATATCTGTTCTTTGGTTTTATTTCCTATCTGTGATTCAAATGTTTGATATAATTTTGCTTCAATAAAATTTTTCTTTGAAGAATCTAAGAAATGTTGAAGTAAATGTGTGAGCATGAAAATTTTTCAAAGAAAAATTGATTTAGGAAAAGTGAATGAACTTTTATAGAGCAAGGGAGGTAGATTTTTAACTTTGAGCAATCAATTGTTTGACTTATTCACAAATGTAAAACAGAAGTGGGCATAGCAGCATGGTGGTCTAGTGGCAGACCTATGTCGGAGTTCCAGTCATGTTGCTATTTTTCACTTCCGTTTAACATTTGTGGAAGAACTTTGAGTGAGAAGTTCATATGACTAGAAAAAAAGTTGTGAATCTAGAATCAGAATACTCATTTTCCAGGTAGGAATGTTAATCACTATTTATTGTTTAGTATAATCTGTGATGAAAGTATTTTTCAGAGATTTTGTAAAAGAAAATCATTGTTAAGCACAAGGTTTTTAGTCTGAGAAATGATAGGTAATATACTTTCCAAGTCCACTCTTCCATTATTATTTCAGAATATGAGGAGGCCAGTAAATTAATTCTACTCTCTATTTTATTGTAAATTATCTACCATCAATGTTCCAGCATAACTTTAAATGTAACTACTTAGATAATTGGTAAAATTAGGAAATGGCTAATTTTATTGAAGAGTACCTATATGAGTGACTAGGTATTGTCCAGTTCTATAATTTAATTGCTAGAAATAATGTCATGCTAACTCCTTTTCATTTCTTTCTATATATTTTTTTTTAATTTGACAAACCAATTTTCAGATTACAAATATAAAAGATATAATATTCAGTAAAATTTTCTAAATCCATTTACTATAAAAAATTATTTAAAAAGTTTTGACATTTAAACAAAAATGATGATTGCATTTTCCATTATTCAGTTTAAGAACTGAAGACCATTTTTGCTGATTTGAATTGTACTGATATAAATTGTTCATACTGTGATCTTTTTTTTAGAAACATTTTTAAGTAAATGAAATAGATAATTTTTATTGTCAACTTTATTTTCAAACTATTTTACATTTTGTTCAGTATAAATTTTTTTCTGATTATCTCTATAGAAATTCTCAGAATCAATAGCAGTATATTTAATAATTGAAAATTTAAAATTTTAGAGCTCAAAGGTGGAGGAAGCATTGCAGAGAGAAGCAAGGAAAGGGATGACCAATGATGAAGCAGAATTTTCTGTGGAAGCTTCACTTGACAATCAGGTCTATCTCTGGTCTGATAAATATCGCCCAAGAAAACCAAGATATTTTAACAGGTAATATAAATCTAATAACAACAATTGTGTCTATTCTGTTTACAGTGTTTCCATACCTATTAGTTTACTGACTCATAACCTTGTAAGTGAGGTTGTTGTCCACCCTCGGTGGACAACAACCTCACTTCCCCTCCTTTTACCAACCTTCCTTCATCATCTTCTGCTGCCCGCACCACCATCCCTTCCAACCCACACATCTCAAATCCTAATTCATCGATACCAAAATTAGGATACTCTCTATCCATCCAACAACTTTTCCCAAACATCATTTCAGAAAGTCCTTACTGCCCCTTCTCTAAGTTTCTCTGAGTGGTCTACTTAATAGGGGTGCAGCTTATATGCTGTCAAATATGGTAAATTGAGCTAAAAAGTTAAAGATGTATATTTTATCTTTTAATTGTTATGTAATTTATAGTTATTCTCAATGTCATATACATATCATGAGAGAAAATTTTTAACTGTTTGTTTGTTTTTCATGTGGGGTCTTAGGGTACATACTGGATTTGAGTGGAATAAATATAATCAGACCCATTATGATATGGATAACCCACCCCCAAAAATTGTGCAAGGATACAAGTTCAATATATTTTATCCAGACCTCATTGACAAGAGTACTACTCCAGAATACTTCTTGGTAGGTATTCAAATTTTGCCATTGTCATCTAATTAAACTTCCGCATATTAATGTGGCCCTCACAAACGTATATATTATGGGAATGTGAACTTTGCTTGAAAAGCTCATGAGGCTGGAATATTTCCAAGTTTAACAGATGTGAGGGAAAGTATGTGAGGACTGGAACTCTGCATCTCTCTGTCAGTTGATCTAGCCATTGAGTTATCTTGCCAGAACATTGCAGTTTAGGTAAACTTTGTAGACATAGACAATGCTTGTTCGGCCTCTGACAAGGAGTGTAAACATAGGTGTCTCCTGACTTTTGAATGAGACTAGTATAGATCGATAGAGGATCAAAATTAAGAAGACACGTCTTTATTATAGACGTTTCTCGCCGTAAGTTTAGGAGATATTAACGTTCAAAGATTGCAATTTTTTTCAAATTTCGCGCCGGGACAACCCAAACCCGCTTATCTCAGATAATACCTCTTCCGAGCTCATTCGTTTTCAGCGAGTTCGGTGGTGGAGTTGGTTAAGGCATTAACAGAGCTTTTTCTAACCGTCATTTTTGCGCGGTGGACGCTGGTTCGCGACCCGGCAACGGAAATTTTTTTCTCTTTGATTATAATATTTTTGTCTCGTATTTAGCGTCATTTATACACTGTGCACAAATTTTGGAGTTATTACGCGAAATATGCATTTAAATTGATAAAAATTTTGCCAAAAAAAGAAAGTGATAGAAGAAAAAAAAGAAAAGAGTAAACCGGATTCGAAACACGCATAGCATCATTAGGAACCATACACGCTAGCGCTACGCCACCATTTGCTTGTACATCAGCTGTTGCCGCGGGGTTTGTAATGGAAGCGGCTAGAATTGACGATTTTTAAACATTAATTACAAAGAAACGAGGGAGCGTTGGCCCCTAGTATTTTCAGGTTGTTATAAGTAATACCTAAGCTACACTTCCATACCGGTCTCATTCAATATCCCGTGCCGCAGTCCTAAAGGTCCCCTTGTGAGATAAGCGGGTTTGGGTTGTCCCGGCGCGAAATTTGAAAAAAATTGCAATCTTTGAACGTTAATATCTCCTAAACTTACGGCGAGAAACGTCTATAAAAAAGACGTGTCTTCTTAATTTTGATCCTCTATCGATCTATGCTAGTCTCATTCAAAAGTCAGGAGACACCTATGTTTACACTCCTTGTGAGAGACACCATCCATGTGAAGTGCTGTTAAGGAAACTTCCCTTAGGATACACAATCCTTAAGGAAGATAGGAAGATGAAATGTAGCATTGTTTGGAAAGATAAAAGTCAGTTGCATGAGATTTTCAAGCATATTTCTGATTTTATTATTATTTCAAGTAAACTGCTAGTAGGCTGGAAGCTTGGTGGCGGTTATTTTCTGAATATTCATATATAAGAACATTCAACATATGAAATTCGATTAATTTTATAATACATAAATTGAAAACAATCTCAATTTAAAAGATAACATATCCTTAAATATATATATATATATATATATATATATATATATATATATATATATATATATATATATAATCCTTTTATAACCAAATAAATTTAAGAGACTATATCTGTTTTTTTCTGGAGCTTTTTGGGGTTCATGACAGGCCTTCACTGCAGCGGTCACAGGTTGAAACCCTGCTATACATCACCCTGTCAAGCAATCCCTTACTCCTCCAGAAGTCCCTATATTGCTATTCCCTTATAAAATAAATACATCAGTTCTACAAAACATTGGAGCATTTCCTTTTGAAGAATTTTCAATTTTTAGGCAAGAGTCTTCACAAGGAAACAGGTAACCTGTTCCATTCTGAAATTCCCCTGTCAAGAAAATAATACTTCTTTATGTCTGTTCTTTACCGCTGAGGCTTAATTTAAAATTCCTGGCTATCTTAACCACAAAAATCAGGGTTCAATTGAATATTTGAAGGATACCCATCCATCATTATTAGTAACTATGTTGTAAATACAAACCCAGTTGGTTTATTTTTCTCCTTTTTTCTATCATATCCCACCCAAGAGTCTAACATTGCTGTAACACTGTCCCTTTTTCTAAATCTTCTCATAACATATCAAGCAGCTTTCCTTTGTACTTTGTGGTGCATCCTCCTAATATATTAATGATGATGATCATCTACTGGTGTTACTTTTTCCTTGTCCACTAATAACAACTAATTTTCTGTATATTTTACTGATTTTTATAGAGAAAATGTATCATAATCATCAGTCATCTATGTTTATATACATGTATTATCTATATGTATTTGTCTGTGGTTTGAAGTCAAACCAAGCAACCTTAAGATCAAATTAATTTAATTAATTAATTCTCTTTTTTTCTTACAGTATATTATTAGCTGGTAAATTTTATTATATATATACACAATATATCCAATCCTTTGATTTCTCCCTGATTCAGAGGGCCATTACTTAAAAAAAAGAGCGATCCCTAGTAGTTTAAACATTTGTATCTCCTAATATATGTAGCTACTTCAGGGATATCCCCATTATGAAAGTGGTCTAAGTCAAAATTTAAAAAAATCGAATTTATCACTTATTTCACTCCACATTATTTTAAACTAAATTTATTAAATAAAATTTTTATGTTAAATATTGTTAAAAATGGACACAGTATTTATAATTTCAAAGTTATTCAGAAAATTATACAGAATTTAATTTAATTTAATATCATGAACACGGCAATTTGATCATTCGACCAGGTGGCAGCGGTGGTGTAGGGGGATATATTACAAGGTATTGCCTGGCATTCGCCCGAAGACGGGAGGAAAACCCCTCCAAAAAAACCTCCCGCAGGCAATTTGTAGTTACATTATACAATATACACTATACAATATACATTATACAATATACACCATACAATATATACTATACAATATACATTACACAATATACTCCATACAATATACATTATACAATACACATTTAACAAAATACACTATACAATACATACAATTCAATATACGTTATACTTAATACATATATGTACATGCATTATACTTAATACATGTATAAAACATATAAGTAAAGTTTAATCGTTATTTTAGGCTATAGTTAACTATTAGATTTTAACCTATTTCTAAAAGTTTTTACATTTTTCGGCATTGGTAAGAGAACATCTCCAGGTAAAGCGTTCCAATCTCTAATTCCCCTATTTATGAACGAATATTTAGCAATATCAGTTTTCTGATTGCATTCTCTGATTTTTAAACCGTGATTACCGCGTCCTACATAATTCGGGAGTTTTAACCTCGAATTTAGTTCGCCCCAGCCCTCGGCAGAATTGCAAGATTTAAACATCCCAGTTAATCTATAAATTTTCCTTCTCGACTCCAAAGAAAAATTCAATCAGTGTTGATTATGAAAGTGGTCTAGGGAAAAAATTCCAAGAAACTCTCTAAATATAACTAGAAAATGACACATGGGCCTATTAGCATTTCAGGTAAGTCAAGGGAAACATATTCATTGTGTGGATATTAATATATTATTTATTTTTTGGATAATATGATGTAATCTACTGATATTATACAACCATGTCATTCTTCCAAGAAATGGAAAAAAATAAGAAAATTGAATTCTTCAGATGAATTGTACCAAGTCTGTATAGTAAATTTAGGAACCCCAGAAATGGTGTAATTAGAAAAAGATGAGAAAAGGAAACAGATAAGAAATGAAGTATAGATAAATGCTTTCCGAGAATATATTTTATGTTTCCCAGCAAAGCCCCTACACCAGAGCTTGTCACACTCCTGGTAAAAAAAATTTGAGTCCTGATATAGATATTCATAAAATGCTGTCTCTAAGTGTATGCAATAGCCTCTAAGTAGAGAAATGAGGGAAACAACAAATCCTTTGTAAACAAAATATTTAATACTGAACTTAACTACATTTCTATGCTCTTCAAAAAGACACAAAAAATGTGATTTACTGGAGGGAAATATAGAAGCATGTATTAATGTAGAAGGGAAATTACATCTTAAAGTAAGTCACGATGTACATTTAAAAAATGCTGAACAAGTTAGGAGCTGTAGGACCAGAAAAAAGCAAAAAGAAATTCCAGGGAATATTTAGGATTCTCTTTTGGTTTGCAAAAAGCACCTCCGTAACCGTCTATTAGCCTATTATAAGCAAAATATGTATGTATACAAATTGGTTTTACATAAATATTGTAAATAGAATATTTACACATGGAATGAAAGCTTCAAGAAGTGCACAGAAAGTAGCATCATGGATTTTAGAGCGTATGGAGGATATTATAACTACTGTGAAACATGTAATAACTTATAGTGATGTTTGTTCAAGACAAAATCCCAACATAAAAGTAGAAGATGATAAAATGGATTACTTTTAAGTGTTCATGTATTATTTCCTTCAAGTTATTGTTTCAAATAAAACTCATAGTTCTTTAAGTCATTTACAGGACACTCAGTTAATTTTGAAAATGGTCTAAGTCAATTCAAGAATAAAAAATAACGTTTTCGTATAAAATTTGAAGAAAAATTCATATTTGTAGTAAAGATCCATTATTCAAGACTAATACAATTATAAATTAAAATGTCTTATGATATAAAAATATTTTTTAATACGTTCAAATGCAATTCATTAAATATCTAGACACAGGAAATATATGACTTTCATAAATATGGACACACACACATCTATTAAACGAGTTAAGGTGGGATCGCTAACAGCAAGCAATGTAATAATGTCTTTTTATAAAAATAAGATTTTTTGGAAGATTTATCTTCGTCCCCAATTGACCCCATAAGAGTTTATGGGGTCAATTTTCAAAATTAAAAAAAAAATATAGGTATAGCTACTATTTATATCTACTGAAAAATGCTTTCCTGCATCTGGGCATGGGTTCAATGCCAGGAGATAAGATATTTTCTAATTTTGAAAAATCAAATCTATCTTAATATGATATGAAGAAGATCAATGAAACTTTGTACACATATTGGTATATAGTTAAACTTGAAAAAATCAACATTTCTCTAATTATCATAGATTTGATTCGAGAGCAACCTGTTATCTTGATTTTTTCCATAAGAATACATGGTCTAGATTTTCAAAACATTTTTTGGGCACTTTCTGATAGTGTAGAAATTCAACATTCATAGATAGGCATCATTATAATGTACTGGTGCCTTAAGCTATTATAATCGTATTGAGGTCGCTGGTTTGATTCTAGGGGATGTTTACTATATCTATACTATTTGTGAGAAATGCATAGAGTAATTGGATCTCTTTTTGAGTTATTTACTCTATATATTTTTCAATAAAATTAATGGATTTATAAAGAGGATCATACAAATGGGAATGAATTTTATCAAAATCTACTTTATTCTTCTCCAGAGTGGTAATAATTTTGCCTAAAAAAATGCATGGGAGTTAAACTCAGTGCAATATACACTGCAATAATGTCCTTTAATTTATGTTTAGCAATGAGTTAACAGAATAATCTTCCGAAAAATCTTACTACTTTTAATACTACTATAATACTTTTTCATCATTAGATATATCAACCGATTGCTTGGTGTAAGCAAGCACACCTCTACTCCTATGTATATATGTACATCCCAAGCAGCTATGTATAATAGGTGGAATATATGATATATTTTCTCATTCATTACATTTCAACTAGCTAATAATGTGCTACATAGTTTTTGTTTTAAAAACTAAATTCTAAATCCTCTGGAAATCCTTGTTCTTATTCTCTATAATCTCTTACATTTTAACTCCAGGTAAAAACATTTGCCTAATAACATTTTGCTATATCTATCCATAACTTTCTTATTCCCTCAAAACATAATCCTGATTTTAGTGACAGCTTGTGCTGATCTATGTGGTATGATACATGTAGGATAGGAAATTGTGTATTATCTAACTATGCAGTTTTAATGTCTCTTGTTTTCAGACCTCTTGCCCAGACAACCGGGATTTTGCCATTTTACGTTTCCATGCTGGTCCTCCATATGAAGACATAGCTTTTAAGATTGTCAATCGTGAATGGGAATACTCGTATAAAAGAGGATTTCGTTGTCAATTTCACAACAATATATTCCAGTTGTGGTTTCATTTCAAGAGGTATCGCTATAGGAGGTGATTTGCTTACAAAAGCAGTTACTATGTATTTATGAATATGAATCATTGTTATTGATTATGTGGACAATAAAACAATCATAAAGTACTGTGTACCAAAAACGAATTTTTCTTATTATCAAATTGTATTTTATCATCAGTGGTAATCTACCTTTCTTAGTACAATCCTTTCATCCTCCCTTCTATCCACAATTATATTTCTGTCAATGCTTCCAATCAATATCCATAATCTCATTTCCATCTCTCCTCTTTTATATTGATATATACTTCATATAACCATTTTTAGTGTATTGCTGATGTTATTTTTTTTCTTTAGATCCATCAAATTTTTCATAGTTCTTTTTGTAATTGATGATTAGTTTACAACTTGTCATTACGAATCTCCTACGCACAACTTACATTAGTTATGAAAATGTTTATTGAACGACCACTTTTAATGCTGCCGTAGAGCTTGCCCGAAACGGCCGGTTCAAGCCTGTTTCATTTTCCAAATTACGACATTTATATTCATTATAGAGATTTCCGGTTTTTAGCATTTGTAGGAAAAAAGATTGAAATTGAGCTTTTATTTTTTAGAGTTCAAAGTTAAGTCATAAACACCCTTCTATAGATGTTTGAATTCATTGAAAACAGCTACTTTTTTCGTATAATTTACTCGCTTATTATAAACAAAGGTGAAAAATTTGTAACTAACAACTCATCTTCAAACCTTGCTTTAATGGTATGTGTAAAAATATAAGGGGGTTACAGATCCATCCATCGAGGTAGCAGATCGCGTGATCTTTACATAGCCTAAAAGTAGGAGAAAAAATCCCAATAGTTCCAATACTTCTTGTGTAACCGTGCGCACAAATTTAAAAAACAAGATTTTGAGAAAAGGGCCTTAAAAGTTCAAGATACTCTTAAAATATTACACTGTTTTTTGAAAATAAATAAATAGATATTTTTAACTGGCTAAAACAGGTGCCCCCTTCATGGACGATTGTCACCCAGGTGATAATTAAAACTCCCTTATATTTTAACACATACCGCTACAGCAAGGTTTGAAGATTAGTTCATGTGATCAGTTTGAGAATGTCATAATTTAGGAAATGAAACAGGCTTGAGACGGCCGTTTACGGCGAGTGCTACAGCAGCCTTAATGTTCCGTCAATAAAAAAAGATCGACAATTGTGGGGAATGATGTATATATTCTTCAACTCCCACGAAGTAGTATTATATATAGTTGTAATAGCATTGTTTTTAAGCAATAAAATTAAATATTGAAATAAATAATTGAAAAAAGGAAGAACCATGGAAAGTGACAAGAAAAGGGAGCCTTTCCTTAATCAGTTGTGTCCAGATCTATCTAAAGTAAAGAATTTTTATTTAAGCAAATGATATTATTACATACATGTTAAATTAATCTTTAATTAAGTTAGCAATTCATAAAATCTGCATACTCCAAGCTTAGTAGTTTGGGTGTCATAAACTTCCAGTTATATAATCCTTAGTTTCTGAAATTTACCAATTGGAGAATTCAGTCCACATTTTTATTATAATTCCATTGCATTCAAATTGCAAATGAAACTGATTCAGGAATGTTCTTATTCATATCAATGTTATATAGAGTTACACAAATTCAACATAGCTCAGGAGCAATTGAATTTTTTACTTTAAGAACTGTGAAATTTATATCAGAGAGAAACAAAGAGAGAACTACTATCACTGAATAAAAATTCAAGAAGAAATTCTAAAATTAAAAGCCAATTTTTGATAAAGCAGATGATTGTATAAGAATATAGAATGATATATGTTGGGCCTTTGAAACTATGTTTTACTATCCTTCTAATTCTCTTGAGTTTTTAATATATTTTGATGGACTAAATTGGTTTCAGAACTCTTAATGAAGGGATTATCTTAAACATAAAATGAACAACCTCTTTAGAGAGTGTCACACCAGGATCACCATCAGGAACCAGCTCCAATTGAAACAAATTAGGTAGATGAGGCAGAAAATTGTGAGAAGTCAAGTGATATTCAAGTTTTGAGAAAGAAGCAGTTATGCGTAGGCAACGTAGTCTAGGAAGGTGGGCAAGACCATCTAGAATTCCAGGCTTCTCCAACGGAAGGGAAAATGCTGAATTACAAGATAAATCTAGCTCAGTAGCTGATAAAAGAGAAATAGGAAAGGATGCAGAAGGAAAAGGAAAGGCAGTGAGCTGAAGGGAAGAGAGATCAATAACTGAAGAGATCTTCTTGTCTTTATGAAGGGCAGACTCAAGGCAGCAGTTGCTTCCTGTAAATAGACACAAAATCTAACATAAGAAGATACATCTTAATTATAATAATTATACAATACTACCAATGTATAATAAATGCTAACTTATATTAGATATGTATTCTGCTTTGATAAAATTTTGCCTTAATAAGATAACCAACAGTTTGCTCAATTTTTTCTTATTCAATAAGAAGACAAGTCAATTGTTTGAGTCCTATTTTATTTACATAATGTAGTAGTGTATACTACCCCACAAACCGCCTTGTGGTGTTTAGCAGGGGGTGTAAAAATACCAATTCCCTAATCACTCTTTCTTGTTAGCGCATCTTATACTATCGGGAAAGAAAGACCAATAATAACATAATAATGACTTATAACTGGGTACCGACCATATGACCGACGATCATTTCCAAGACGCTCGATTCCCCGATTATTTACTAAGCTTCACTCAGGTTTTTAGTCCACAGCTTTTTCTACTGAGTTATAAGCACATAAATCAATCAAAAATCTGTCGTTTTTTATTTATTATTTTGAACGGAAAAGAGTGTTTTATTTTTTTTGTATCTCACTGTTTGAATTATCAATTGCAAGGCCTCTTTTGAAATTTTCAGAAAACCCACCTATACTGACCATGTGATTCCTCACCATTCCCACGAACAAGCCAGTATCTACTCCCTAATCCACCATTTACAGAATGTCCCTCTCGATGCCTTTTCAAAGGAGCCATCATTAAAACCAGAGCCCAGAATAATGGATACCAGAGAGAATATATAGACAAATTGTTAAAGAAGAAAACCAGGAAAATCGCCTCCATCTTTCCATCTCTTTGTCCAATTGAAGGCTGTCCGGGGAAAAAATAGGTTAAACTTCCTTTCCTAGGAAACATATTGTATAGGCTGACTAACCTGAGAACTTAAGGGCTGCTTTCATAACTCTTCCGATCTGTAGTACTCATTATCTGAGGTAAAGGACATGATGGATCCCATTATCGGGGGTCTACAAACTAAATTGCAATGACTGCCTGCTCCTTTACAGAGGTCAGAGTGGCAGAGCAATAATCAAAAGGGCTCAAGAACACCTAGGGAGCTATCGGCTGAAAAACCAAGTTACTTCAGCATTTGCGGCCTACTACCTGGAGAGTAGACATCAGAGCACCTTCATGCCGAAAGTCCTCCACTGGGAACCGAAGGGGAGAAAGTTGAATGTCCTTGAGATAATGATAATTACTTCTGTTGAAAATTTAACAAATCGATATACCTTTCAAAACCCTTCTTGTCATCCCACTGTCTTCCCATACTTGTCACCTGATGATGGCCATTTCCCCAAAACCGGTTGGTCATTAAAAATCTTGTGGAAAGTACAAAGTACTTCTTCTTTTATTGATTTTAGAATGTCCTTCCATGAAGTGTGGCCATCTATGATAGAATTTATTCGTAATGCGAGTATAGCAATCCTGGACAACTTGTATAGGTATCATCAGATTCCGTGCAGTTTCTCTCAACTTCTTTTTTGGCAACAAATGCCTGAACTTTGGCGTTTTTCCCAAGTTCTTCGAGATCAAGACTAAGAAGACATCACCTACTGCCTTGAAGGCACTTCAGTCGGCAAGAATCACCTGGCTGAATTGAAGAAATGATGTTCCCAAAGAAACTCTCTATCCCAATATTTGGCTATGATGTGGAGTGAATAGGTGCATAAACTACATTTTGGTGAGTGGTGCATCCTAAATGATAATGTCCATGATGTAGTGAGTGAATTTGCTTTCACAAAATTCAAGAAGTTGAAGAAAAAATTAGATAATTTCTGTGCATCCCAACATCCCACAAGTGTACCAAAGAGAACGAGACAGCATAATTTCCATCCTTCATTCGCTTATGTATTATCATCTTCATAAATTCCCCAAATTTCACAGTAATATACCTTAAGGAAGTGCCTCAAAATGAGTCCTAGATTCCCAACGCATTGCTTAGGCAGATATAGTAAACAGCCCCTAGAATTGAGCTAATGACCATTTACAACATTTTTACAGCAGCTGTATGCAAAAATTCGGATTTTTGATGCATGTGTGACCATCATCATGATATCCTGCAAAGACTTAACAAAACTTGAGAAATAAAAACATAATTTACAGGATAAAATTTGTTAGATTTAATGCTCAGTATTAAACAATCTAAAAGCTTATGCCCATGATTACCCTCTTCTTAACCACCATATACTCTTCTCCCTCCTCCTCAGTGTAAATGAGTATATGTTTGTTTACAATCGGATGATGTACATAATAATGAAAAAATAGAGAATTTTCTGAATGTTTAAATTGCTTAAACATAGTTTATCATAATATAAAGGACATTTTTGCAACTTATTTTACTTTGAGTTTGATTTCCCATGCATTTCTTATGGCAGCATTCTAACCGTTCACACATCAAACTAAGGATATTCTATGCAAAATAATTTCATCTTTAGGATAAATATCAGCGTCTTCTGAAATTCACCAAATTTTGGAGGAAAATACATTTTCTAGCTGTTAGGTCAAGCCCTGTAAAAGATGTCACAATGGGTGTGAAATGCATACATTAAAAAAAAAAACAAATGCCTTAATTTAGCTACTCTGTAACATCTCTGAAAAAGATTTCTTCTTAAAATACCAGGAGGTACCCTCTAAGTCAGTTCTTGTAAGTACAATGAAGATACATAAAAAATTGATAAAATTCTGAGCTTTTTGTCATCAGGATTGATATAAGGATAATAACATTTTTGGAACCTGTATGTATAGAGGAGATATATCATTCAAAGTAATTAGGTAAAATGAATAACTATCTCATACTCACGTATATCATCATAGTACCCAGACCTATATGGATCAATGGCTACCAATTTGTCCAAGTATTGTATAATCTTGTCATCATAGTCGTTGATTTTTGATACTGGTTGTCTCATCTTCAGGGTCCTCATCAATTGAACTGCTGTAAGGAGTGCCCCTGAAATCAATTATCAAATATTTTCGAAAATTTTTCTTGCGAGGAAAAGTAAAAATTTACAATTCACTTACTGAGCCTTTTATAGGTTCATTGAGGTTTAAAATAATGATTTGTTTGCTAAACAGATAATGATATTCTAATTGTGTGGATTGCTAAATTTCTTTCCTTGAGATTCTTCATTGCAATTGCAGGTTGAAAAATTAAGTCAAATGACTTTTTGAAGGAGGCATTTATAAAACTCGTGAATGTCATGATACTCAAGCGAATGATAGGTGGCTCTGGTGCAGATTGTCCTTTGTTCAACCCGCAGGCATATAAAATACTCCTATAAGAAATGCATAGAAAATCGAACTCCTTTATGAATTACTGACAAAATTATGTGGAATAGAGTTGAAGGAGTATACGAGTATTGAAATCTTTCTGTGAATCATAGTTTAAGCATAATAAGTACCAAAACCTGATGCTTGCTACAAGAAAGCAAACTTTCACTTGTATTTATATAAATAATATAGTACATCTAACGAGTGTAAGTACAGTAGGACCCTACTTAACGCCTGCCCTGTATAACTCTGTTTCAGTATAGCACAGTTTTTTTGGGTTCCCCTAAATCGCATATTGTAACGATAATTGTTGTATATGTGTGCAAAGAAACGGCCAACCAACCAACCAAAAGCAGTGCAATTTATTACGATGGTGACATTTAGATATACTATGTATTATTTTCAATGCTCTTTCGTTAGTCTGTATTTTCCTAAGTCGCAATCCCAGTAAAAACGCAGCTTTCCTGCGCCACAATGGATTTATTGGTTCTCATCTAGGTTATTGGGTGTATAAACATAATATTCTATTTCATTAAGATAAATTTGACAAGAACTGATAAATTTTGTTATTTTTGTTATTTTCACTGATCTCCATTACATAAACATATAAGTTTTACTTGGTCTCGTTTAAAGCTCGAAGTAACGAAGTGGGGTGGTAATAATACTTTCAAGTTGTTGATTTTTTTCGATGCACAGGATGTAAGTATCTATACGTGTAGAAAGTTTGAATGATCTATATACGATATTAAGGGAGCCACGATTTTTCAAAATCTGAAAATATTTCACCTCCTGGCATCGAACCCATGACCGGTTGTACGTAAACAATAGCATTTTTCCGTAGATAGTATTTATACCAATAGCTGCATGAAATATTATTTTTCTAGCTTAATGGGAAGTATTTTTGAAAATTATTTGAAAAACGGCCCCAAGCATTCTTAACGGGGAAGATCGAGATTACGGGACGCTCTGGAATCGAACCCGTGACACATAGGCAACTTTTGATTTTTTTCGATGTACACTATATACGTATCTATACGTGTAGAAAGTTTGAATGATCTATGTATCATATTAAGAGAGCTAGAATTTTTCGAAATTTGAAAATTTTTCTCCTCCTGGCATCGAACCCATGACCAGTTCCGCGTAGAAAATAGCATGCTTGCGTAGATATATACAAAAGCAACAGCCATATGAAATTTTATTGTCCTATCTCAATTGAAAGTATTTTTTAAAATTATTTAAAAAACGGCCCCATGCATTCTTACGGGTGAAAGTCGATTTTTGGGGCCTCCTAGAATCGAACCCATGATAGGTAGGGTGGATTTCCCAATTTTTCCTGAGTGAGATTTAGTGGGCCATTACGTAAAAAAATTGGCGGCTCCGTGGCCGAAGCGATTTGGGCCTGACATTAATATCCTATATATATATGTGTTATATATATCCCCCCGAAGCGTCTATATATAATAGATAACATACGAGTAAGGGTGTGCTTGCTGACAGCAAGCATTGTGATAATATGCCTTTAATAAAATGTAAGATTTTTCGAAATATGACTTTATAAACACCCCGAATTTCAAAAGGAAATTCACTCAGGAAGTACCTCAAAATGTGTCTTAAATTCCCTATACATTTTAAATGGAGATATAGTTAATGCCACCTAGCATCGAACCAACGACCTTTTACGGCTATCTTAGGATAGCTTTTACATGAGAATGGTCCCCTTGATGGCTGTGTGAAATTTTGAACCTTTGCGCGGTTGGGAAGTTTCATAAAAAGCATTCAGAATTATGGCCAATGTATTTTAAACAAGAAAAATCGAGATACGGGTTGCTCTGGAATCGAACCCGTGATACATAGGCAAGTGCTGATTTTTTCCGAATTACATTTTGTATGTATCTATCTTTGTAGAAGGTTTGAATAATCTATGTACGATATGAAGGGAGCTACGATTTTTCAAAATCTGAAAATATTTCACCTCCTGGCATCGAACCCATGACCAGTTGTGCGTAAAGTATAGCATTTTTCCGTAGATATATATAGTAGCAATAGCTACATGAAATCTTATCTTTCTAGGTTAATGGGAAGTATTTTTAAAATCATTTGAAAAACGGCCCAATGCATTCTTAATGGGGAAAATCGATTTTTGGGGCCTCCTAGAATCGAACCCATGATAGGTAGGGTCGGTTTCCCAATTTTTCCTAGGTGAGATTCAGTTTGCTATTACGGAAAAAAATCGGCGGCTCCGTGGCCGAAGCGGTTTGGGCCTGTCATTAATATCCTATATATATATATATCTATTATATATAGATAACTAGGGGGTAAAAAAATTTGAGGATACAAATGCCTGGCCCAAACTGCTGGGGCCACGGGCTCGCCGATTTTTTTGCGTAATGGACAATGAAATTAACCCAGGAAAAAATCTAAAACCCACTCTACCTATCGTGTGTTCGATTCTGGGAGGCCCCAAAGTCAGATTGTTCTCCATAAGAATGCATGGAGTCGATTTTTGACAATTTAAAAAAAAAAATACTATCCGGGAACGTAGTACAACGAAATTTCTTGCGGCTATAGATAATATACGTATCTACAAAAAAATGTTATCAATTATTCACAAAAGATCATACATCAGAGCATTTTATACTTCAAAAAAGAAAGGTTTGTTACAAAAATGGAATTGAATGATAAACTTACATCTACTATCAGGTTCTAGCTCTAATAGTTGAATGCAAAGATGAAGTTGCTCCTTAAGGATGGATAGTAAGAGAGACTTTCCTTCATCTTCTATGAATTCTATCGCAACCCACTCCAAAACATTTTCCTTTCCTGAAGGGACTGTTTTCAGGCAAATATGATCTATCTCCTCTCCAGAATCAGTCAAGACAATAGAAGGGCCTTCTTGATCCGCCATCTCCAATGCTTCTGTGATGTCTGCATCAGCTTCATCAGGCACAAAAGTCTGACTAGTAGTTAAGTGAATTATTGATAGTTTGATATTTAATTAGAAAGTCACATACACAATAAATGGCTATTTTTAGATTGTGAAGCTAAAATTCTGAGGGCACAAAGATATGTCTGCTATAAACAAATACTTCTCAGATGATATTGAGTAGATCATATCTTCTTAACAGTAGAGATTTTTTCTCAGAACCATTCACAAAGATAAGATCAATGTAGTACCCAATGGATTATTCTCCTTCAAAATATATCTCCTCCTACTATGCTCACTCTGCTCTCACTCATTACAATACAAATAAAAAATTTGTTCTTACTATTATACAATTATTAATACAAGAAAACAGGGAATTACAAGTAAAATACGAAATGATAAAAGCCAACTGAATAGGGAACACAGAAAGAAGAATGCATAATAAAATAGTTAACATATAGAAAGGTAGAATATAAGAGAGGAAGGGGTCAAAAAATGTTTTAGCTAATTTATAACTCTAAGAGAGGCAAAGAGAGTGAACAGTAACTCAAGGCTATAGCAAAAAATAGGCAATCTTAAAAGAGATTTTGTTTCCTAACTACTGACCATTCAAAGAGAAAAATCTGATGATTAATTTGAAATTAATAGGTCCCCAAACATTTTTAAATAATTATATGTAAACTCAGTTCCTATTATTCAATAACTCAGCTATTCTTATTCTTTCTTTTCCTCCTGAAATGGCAAATTGGGAATACAGAGTAAAAAAACAATTTTTACAGAATACTACATGTTCCAACAAGGATTATATTAAATTGACTGTTTCTGCCAGCGTAAAGCTGATGAAAAAAATAACTATCTCAATGATTATGATATTAATAGGGGGGAGAGAAACATCAAAAATTTTTCTACAGAGATTTCTAAATTCTTTATACAAAAATTGGGAAATTTTACCTTTTACAGTTTGTTACAAAAATTAAATAAAATAAGGTAAGTTCTAATGGCTAGCGCGGGGTATATGAAAGTTTTAGAAATTCATACTTGGATGAAATTCTAATAGTTCCAAACTGCAATTAACTATGTTTCAGAAAATACTAGAGTTCCAGTAGTGAAAGAGATAAAACACATCCTTTCCTTTGAAATTTGATCCAGATCTAGTATTAATCATATACATAAAACATGAGAAAAAGGACAGCAGAATTTTCTATAAATATATATATATATGTATGTATGAATATGATAATATTAAAGGATACCCATAAATATGAAACTTTCAATGAAGTATTGCATTTCCATTTGCCTTTTAGATGTTTCTTGCCAATAGTCAGCATTGCCTGCAATTCCTCTCCACTTTCTCTGGGCACATTCAACACTAATGCAGCAGAATAAGAGCCATATTTACACTGTAGCAAACCCATCCTAATTCGAGGCTTGGAATAGGATTTCTTTTTACCCAAGAGCCAACATAGGTAGAACCAAGCACTCTGGTCCCCAGGGTCTGTGAACACTGCATTCTGAACCAGGCTCAGCTCTGAAGAATTAATATCTCTCACTTTTTTCAAGATGATAGCAGATTGACTTGTGCATTGATCATTTACTCAAATGTTTGATAAAGCTTTTTTATAATAATTCTGGAAAGTCATGCACTAACTGAGAAAACACAACTCATTCCCGGACAAACATAAGACCTATTACTCTTCATTTACTTCTGTGATATATTCATTCAATAAAATTCAGTTCAGTACTGAACTACATAAACACATTAATGTGTTACATATATTCTGACTTACCTCTCTTATGCTGTTCAGCTGTGACAGAACAAGGGGAGTCCCTGTCTGAATGGACACATGGAAGGAAGAGTGTCCTGTAATGCCATGCAGAATAATTTGAAAAATTTTCATTCAACTTTTCCAATGAGAATTCTAACTCCCCTTCATAATTATTTTCTTGTGCCTTGTAAAATGCCAACCAACGTCGGTAATCCCAGCAATGAACTGTCAATCAATGTGATATATTAAGTCGCCTTAAACTATAGACAGCTTAAATTCAGTAAAATTAAGGATGCTTTCATAGTTAAAGATTCGAACATGTATCTGAAATAGTGAAAATAGATTCTTACTTCAATTATGTACTCCCAAATTTAACTGATGATTTATTAAGTTTTTCAATAGCAAGGAAAATTCCTTCAAATTATTCACAAATATAGTTCATTCATTTATATCAACCATGGCAGTTCAATACAACAATCAAAGATAGAACTAATCAGTCGCGTTAACATGATAACTTACAATTTCGTGGATCTACCTTCAATAATCTACAGCAGAGATTCAGTTCCTGCGATACAGGAGGATTTCCCATACTTTCCAATACCCAAATTCGATGATTCCATGCTCCATATGATTTTGGATTGCATTTTAATGCAGCTTCTGAAACTCTGAGCTCCTCTTTCAAGTCAGAATCAAACAGTTCTACTGATCTACAAACGAATGATTTTTCTCACATAAATGAGGAAATATTGAAGATTAATACTTTTATGATATTAGAGGCACAGAATCAGTAAACATACTTACTTCGATATTCGGAATATTTGCAAAACTTCTCTTCGTATGTTCCACAGCGTATATATATCTGGGTTTCCGATGAGTAATTGCTCTGTTATTTGGAGAATTTCTCCATCGAGTTCTCCGCTCACACGCTAGTAATAACGATTTAGAAATAACATACATGAGAGTTTGAATTACATATACTGAAAATTGATACGAGTAAACGAGGATTTCAAACACATGGTTTTGGAGGGACACGCCACATCTTATAAGAATGTTTGCTGATATTGATATGATAACTACAATCAATAAATTGGTCAATATTAACCAAAACTAGAAACTCATACACTTAGAAATTAGAGAAAATTTCCCCCAAAAAATTTAAGTTGTTTGAAAGTTTGAATATTACGTAAAATTAGTTAAAACGAACTTACTTTACTAAACACAAGTTCAAACCCACTACGGTAAATTTTCAATTTTCTCTCCCTTTCTTTCCTCTTCTCTTCCTGCTCCTGTGCTGAAGTTTTAACTTTCAGTCTCCCATGCTGAAAGCATACAGCAGAAGAGAACTATAGCATGACATATCTAAATATGAGGGCTAAATTTAATTCTTTAACAAATTCTTACCATTCTGCAATATCTATGACTGTCAAAAATCGGTTCCTAGTGTGCGGCCGATAACAGAAACGAAGGTTTAGTCTGTCGGCGTTGAATATCTTCATAAGTCAATTGTTTTTATATTACTTATCATCGGACGTATCATGGAATAACTTTTAGAGGTTAGTTGTATTCTATACGAGTAAAGGTGCCCTTTTAATGCGAGATTATTCAGAAGATTATTCTGCTTACTATTTTTTAATGATAAACTAAAAGACATTTTGCAGCGCACGTTGCATTGATTTCGATTTCCCATGCATTTCATACGGCAGAATTTTTTCCACACCGGCGTCGAACCAAGGACATCCTGCGTAAAAAACTTGAATAATTCGCTTGATTATGATAAACTTTATAAATACTGCAAATTTTAAATTGAAATTCATTCAGGAAGTACCTGAAAAGGAGTTCCAATTTCCCAATGCTTTTCTTAAGGAGATATAGTAATCGCCCCTAGCTTACAGCAAGCAATGCAATAACTTATCTTTGATGAAAAATAAAATTTTTCGAAAGATTACTCTGCTCAAACATAAATTAAAGAACATTAACGAAGCTGAAAATACACTGAATTCGATTTCCAATGCATTTCTTCCGGCAGCATGTTTCCCGCCCCGGCGTCGAACCAAGGTCATCCTGCTAAAATCACTGTAATTTTTCGCTTGAGTATGGTTGTCTCAAAATCAGTTTTTAATTTCCTATGCATTGCTTACGAAATTATTGTTAACGCCCCCTAGAATCGAACCTACGACCATTCACGATACTTTTACAGTCGCTTTTAAGTGAGAATGGTCCCTTTTATGGTTGGGGAGTGTCATAAAACGCTTTAGGAATTATGGCCAATGTATTTTAAACAAGAAAAATCGAGATACGGGTCGCTCTGGAATCGAACCCGTGATACATAGGCAAGTGCTGATTTTTTCCGAATTACATTTTGTATGTATCTATCTTTGTAGAAGGTTTGAATAATCTATGTACGATATGAAGGGAGCTACGATTTTTCAAAATCTGAAAATATTTCACCTCCTGGCATCGAACCCATGACCAGTTGTGCGTAAAGTATAGCATTTTTCCGTAGATATATATAGTAGCAATAGCTACATGAAATCTTATCTTTCTAGGTTAATGGGAAGTATTTTTAAAATCATTTGAAAAACGGCCCAATGCATTCTTAATGGGGAAAATCGATTTTTGGGGCCTCCTAGAATCGAACCCATGATAGGTAGGGTCGGTTTCCCAATTTTTCCTAGGTGAGATTTAGTTTGCTATTACGGAAAAAAATCGGCGGCTCCGTGGCCGAAGCGGTTTGGGCCTGTCATTAATATCCTATATATATATATCTATTATATATAGATAACTAGGGGGTAAAAAAATTTGAGGATACAAATGCCTGGCCCAAACTGCTGGGGCCACGGGCTCGCCGATTTTTTTGCGTAATGGACAATGAAATTAACCCAGGAAAAAATCTAAAACCCACTCTACCTATCGTGTGTTCGATTCTGGGAGGCCCCAAAGTCAGATTGTTCTCCATAAGAATGCATGGAGTCGATTTTTGACAATTTAAAAAAAAAAATACTATCCGGGAACGTAGTACAACGAAATTTCTTGCGGCTATAGATAATATACGTATCTACAAAAAAATGTTATCAATTATTCACAAAAGATCATTGGTTCGATGCCAGGAGGTAAAATATTTTCAAATTTTGAAAAATCGTAGCTCTTTTTATATGTTACATAGATCATTCAAACTTTCAAAACAAATAGATACTTATATATTGTTCTTTGAAAAAAATCAACAACTGCCTATGTGTCACGGGTTCGATTCCAGAGTGTCCCGTAAACTCGATTTTTCCCTTTTAAAATACATTGACCATATTTCCTAAAGCGTTTTATGACACTCCCCAACCATAAAAGGGACCATTCTCACTTAAAAGCGACTGTAAAAGTATCGTGAATGGTCGTAGGTTCGATTCTAGGGGGCGTTAACAATAATTTCGTAAGCAATGCATAGGAAATTAAAAACTGATTTTGAGATACTTCCTGAATGAAATTTCTTTTCAAATTCGGAGTGTTTATAAAAAAAATCATACATAAGCGAAAGATGACAGTGATCTTCGTAGGATGACCTTAGTTCGACGCCGGGGCGGGAATAATGCTGCCGAAAGATATGCATGGGAAATCGAATTCAGTGCATTGTCAGCTGCGATAATGTCCTTCAGTTTATTTTTAGCAATGTTTAATCGGAGTTATCCTCCGAAAAATCTTATTTTACATTAAAAATTTGTTATAGCATTGCTTACTGCCAGCAACTACACTTTTACTCGTATCCTTATCCAATCATCTGCTTTATCAAAAAATGGCTTAAAATTTTAGAATTTCTTCTTGAATTTTTATTCAGTGATAGTACTCTCTCTTACTCTTTATAACATTGATATGAATAAGAACATTCCTGAATCAGTTTCATTTGCAATTTGAATGCAATTGAATTATAATAAAAATGTGGACTGAATTCTCCAATTGGTAAATTTCAGAAACTAAGGATTATATAACTGGAAGTTTATGACACCCAAACTACTAAGCTTGGAGTATGCAGATTTTATGAATTGCTAACTTAATTAAAGATTAATTTAACATGTATGTAATAATATCATTTGCTTAAATAAAAAATCTTTACTTTAGATAGATCTGGACACAACTGATTGAGGAAAGGCTCCCTTTTCTTGTCACTTTGAAACGAAACGGCCATTTATGAAATTTTAAGGGAGGCTTGATGTAAACATGCATTTCTTCAATGCCTGTGTGAAATTCAGAACTTCTATTGTATCCCCCCGAAGCTGCTATATATAGTATAAGATTTAATTTTTAATAAATACTTTCTGTTTACCTAAAAGATTAAATTTTCTTAGATCTCTAGATAATTCTAACTTATATCTAATTCTGTCATCCATGTTTGCTCATGCTCATTGGTTAGATGCCTAGCTTATTTGAAATTCCTCCTTTTAAATAAATGGGATGCTTATTTGAATATTATTTTTAGGTTCTTATGATGAGATCAATGGCATCCATAGTCCTGCAAACCACTCTGCTACCAGGATGGTAAACTGATTTGCCAATTATCTTGTTATTGTATCTTACTATTCCCCATCACATTTCCTTCCCAGCTTCTAAAGACGATCAGCCTTATAAAGTCAGACTTGTAAATTATGAAAAGGAAATTTATTGCAAAAATATGTGCCAGCTATATTAAAATATTTTTATTTAAGTGTAAATGATTCATTCATACATCGTGAAATCATACTGAAAAATTCTTCTTGAATGGGCAACTGGGTCAATTCTTCAGATTTAACTGACATTTTGGCATTAACCTCTGTTGCAATCTTTTTGATGGTTGTCCACCTGATGAATTTACACATCAGGAAAACATCAAACCCTTCTTCATTTCTCCATTTTCCTTATATCATGTCAAAATAAGAAGAAATCAGGAGCCACTCTCATTATGTTATCATGTGAGTTGGTGGTTATTTGGCATTCCGAAAGTAAAATCTTTAAAATTTAATTTACTAAAGTAAGGTTTCAATTGCATGCACAACTCCATTAGTGGCAGGAATGTCCTGTGTTATGACTTGTGATGAGTTTATTCTCAGCACACCTGAAAAATATGATAGAAAATATGATAGATTTATAATAATATATTAATAATGATAGATTTATAATAATATATTAATAATGATAGATTTATAATAATATATTAATAGTGATAGATTTATAATAATATATTAATAATGATAGATTTATAATAATAAAATATAGCTACAAGTCCTTCATCAGGTTGTAATTGGAATTTAATTTCTTAGAATGAGTGTAATTAAGGTTATGGTTTATTCTCCAAAAATGTAATGTATTAGATTTAGTAAAGAATTTTATTTGAACCTGATTCATTATTCAACTTAATTGTGACTCCTTGTTGCATTGTGTACTTTAAATGAATTCCCTTTAGTCCACTTGTATAGAGGGCCCCTGGAATGATATGGCGAGCTACAAAGGCTCTTGCTTTGCTTCTGTCACCCTCCAGCTTGCTCATCTCTCCCACTTTTAGTGATTGAAAGGCATTGTCAATGGGTGCAAACAGTGTGTATGTCCTTTTACCTGTGAATTAACAATAAGAACACTTAATTGTGATAGTATTGATTAAACACCATAATTTGATTGTAAGAGTACTAATTATTGAACAACTATATAAAAATAGATGAATTGTCAACAACTAGATATCAATGAAAAAGTTCACTATTCCAAAATTGTAATTCTTAATCATTGCAATTAATTGGAGCATATCATATCATGCACAGTGTAATTGGTAATCAGTCAAATTAATTCACTTTATATACTTGTACAACTGTTATGTGAAAACATATTTTTTCTTTTCATTTCATTCCTTGACTTTTACTATTGCTTAGTACATCATTGCTTACAATTCTCTGCAACAAAATCTTTTTCATAAGAATCTGAACAATTTAATAAAGTATTAAGATTCAGCAAAATTTGGAATGCAGATTTTTAACACTCTCTTTGCATCTTGCAATAAGAGAAGATTTAACAATTTGAAAAATATATGAAAATTATATGCAATAGTTTGAAAAATCTCAAAAATACATATCTGGCTTCAGTAATCCCTCATACAATGAAATATTTATTTCATTTATTTATTTGTATGACATCAACGTAAAGCACGAGGCCAGTTACAGCTGATGATGAGCAAACAATAAATAAAGAATATAAAAATAATAAAATATACAAAGGGTAATGACAACAGCAAAGAGAATATATAGAAATAATAAAAACAACAACAGATGATACTACAACCTAATTATTATATAAATATTAAATATTGACTGGGATCCATGTCAGTCTCTTGGTACCATGTTTAAAAGTGATTTAAGAGGTAGGGTGAAGGGATCAAAGCAGTTATTGGAAAAAAGGGAATTGAAAAATGAAGGAATACGAAAGAACCGTTTTACCGTTTTACCACTGATAGACGTGGTAGAGAGAGAGAGAAAAGAGGGAAGGAAAGGAGAATCAATTTTGTTATTGAGAATATTATATAGAAAGGAAATGTCCGAGAAAGAGTGGGAAGTTTCCATTGAATTGATATTGTTTTAGAAGATGAGTTTTTGCCATAACTTTTTAAGACGGTACTCGGAAATAGACTGTTTTCAAAAAGAAATTGAATATTCTATTGAGACAATTAGCCAGGACTTGAAATGGCATTAAAAATACAGATAATTTTTAGGGCCAATAAAAATTGAAATTTCATAATATGTTCACTTAGGAAATCTAATAAGAGAGTTAAAGAAAGGTAAATATATCCTCCGTCAGGCCAATCTTGAAATATGTGAAATGTGTATGATACCCATACAAGGTAGGATTATAGCGCCAAGTACTGAGAGGAGCAGCAAGATTCATGTTAGGCAGGTATGATAGCACAAAAGAAATATTAAAGGAGCAAAGTTTGGAGTAAAAGAGACGGAAGAAAAGGTTCATTCTTTAAGGTATACACAGGAGTTAAATGGTTCATGAAATTATCAAATGAAATTACAAAGACAAACTTACATGTCAAAATGACAAGAACCATAAAGTTAAATCAATAAAACAGAGAACAATTTAAAGTAAATCTTCCCTTTTAACAAGAACCATGACAGTGTGAGACAATTGGTACACAAGTGCCTTGCAGCCCTTCCCTTAAAAAAATCATAGGGACTTAATTAAAAGATTAATATTTCTTCTCCTCATACACTTATGTATGTTCTCCCTTTCAGTTTTACCTACTATAGTGTGGAATCTTCTGCTGGTTGACTGGATTTATATGGGAATAGTTTTCAGATGGACGTCTGAGAGTAAACATCCCGCTATTGAATTATTGACTGTTTTGCTATCTTCAAGGCTTCCACTACTTGGATTAAGGGAATTTAAGCTTTGTTTCAAAATCAGTATTCTACAAACTGTAGGAGTGGCAGTTATTGTAAACGATAGCGATGGAATATCGACGGTCGAGCAGCATAACGCGATGGAGAAATAAATGCATGTAAATTGCCGTAAGGGACCAGCCTACTCTCTCCCCACGACTCATTTAATCGGGCCACTATCTACAATGCTTCTACGGAAATCTTAAATTTACATATATACCCCAAATCGAATGTATAGTATACGGCTGGATATTTAAATAAACAAATTGTTTACTAGCATTTTAGACGATATTGTTAATAAAAATTTAGAATAATTTCCGCTCCATGATACAGTCCCAGGAAACTCCTGATGTAACTTCCACTTCGTCCGAATAAAGGTCATCCGAAACTACCATAGCCTGTTCCGAAATTCTGGCAAATTCATCCAAAAGGGTGAAATTAAGATTTTAGCTTAGTTTGATCGATTTTTTCCGAAATTTTGGTGAAATTTGGATGAGAAAGGATAACTCTACATATTGATGAGTTTCATCGCGCGTGGACATGATTGCCGTGGATTTCTCACATAGTTTATACTTAGATTACTCTTTACCCCTTGTGAATACATAAAAGTCAAAATATACTAATTCTTGAGTAATCATATAATTATAAAAACTTATTGAAGTGGGACATGACCTTCGGAAAATTTGAACGTGCAGTCTAATTAATACATCGCCTAAAACTGTTGTTTCTTACGTTACGGAACACTAGTCGCTAGAGAGATTGAGATGAATGTTGCTATTTTTATGAACAGGTTACTCTGAGTCGATATCTTGAATAGAGTTTTAGTTTTTGAATTTTATATCCGAGAGAGTAATTGACCTTTCACTTCGATTAATAATCTTTATCACTTTCATTTTCGAGACTCATAGACCCGCAAGCGTCATTCGGATTGATCCGGAACCGGCTCTCGGGTATAACTTTCAAAAGAAAAATTTTATTCAAGATATCGACTCAGAATAATTTGAGCCACTGCTTCACCCCTAAAATTCACTGGCCTTCAGAGCTTTCTCACCACTTAGAACATCCTCGAGGTCTGCGGTGCGCACGATCTTGAGGAACCTTGAGTAGCGTGGTTCTGATAGAAGAGTATGTAGGATATCACCGACGGGCAAAGGGAAGAGAACAGAATCCAAGGCATGTGCTACTCCTCCTCCAGGGACCCAGATGTCTGGACGAATGATCTTCTTACCATTCACCACCACAATCTGATAAATTACAAAAATTTTACATTAAGAGGGGTTTTGTCAGGATATTTTTAAATATAAATACGCTTTAATTTAAATGTTAAATACTAAAATTCAAAAGTAAATATACTTGTATTAATGGGGACTATATTTAAGGGCGTTACGTGAAAGGAAACTGGAAATAGGAAAGAAAGAAAATAATTTCTACATGGTAGCAGTAAGTGAAAGTAAATAACTGTAGTAAGTCGTCAGGAGTCTATATCTCCTGGAAATTTCCTTCGGATTCTATTCTAGCGATTCACGCAATGTGTCACATCTATGAATGTCAAGTTCAAGCGGGAAGGTAAATATACGCGAGCAGGTATTCCTTCTGACCCATGGGACTTTTTGCTGTCTATTTGAAGTAAAAGATTTCTGATGCCTGCCTCACCTCCAAACTTCCCATTTCTTCCGAAACACGGGTAGGGAAAGCGCTGACGCGACCGTTGTCAGTTCCACAGTCACACCACAGTCAGTAAAAGATTTCCCAAAATGTTGATTAAGAATATTAGCTTTTTCACGAGATTCGGTAATGGTGCAACCTTTGCTATTAATCGGATGAGTAACAGTTGATTGCTTCCCTCTAGTATCACGAACGTATGACCAAAATTCCTTCGGATTCTTTTCTAGCGATTCACGTAATGTGTCACTTTATGTACTATGTCATATTCCTTTTCATTTACCTTTGCATAAATACCCCGCCTTATGGCGTATGGCAGGAGTTGTCAATACATCAAACTATCTATCTATTGATCCTATTTATTCTTTTAACACTATCCGGGAAAAAGACCGATGATAACTTTCCGTACGCGCGATGATTTCACGGAATTCCTTTGACGTTTGGCTCCGAAAATTACGATCGATAATTACGGGAATTATGATTTCACGTATCTCGTTGTATAATTCACCGTTTCTAAATTTTTCTAAAAGTTTTAATCTATATTCAATTCGTCTATCCTCAAGAGATGTCCAGCCGAGGGTTTTAATCATCTCTGATACACTGCTATCGAACCCGTAGTCTCCCTTAACGAAACGAGCCGCTCTACGCTGTACACGCTCTAGCTCTCCAAGGTTAAACCCTTCTCGTGCGGACTCCGCACCGCGCAGCAGTACTCCAGCAGAGGACGAACTAGTGAAAAGTAAGCCACCCCTTTGACTTTCGACTGACTGCCTCTAAGGATGCGGTTACATAACCTCGTCATCCGATCAGCTAACCCCACTACGCTTTGGATGTGTGTTTTGAACGATAAATTATTACTGAAAACGACACCTAGGTTCATTGATACGCATTTCTCTCTCCTCTCAGCCCGAGCTGCCAGTTTTCACATCATTTTGAGATAACATCCGGGTCACGCTGTAGTATCGATTGATCTTCCGCGGTTTATAGTTTTCTATATATTAGTGTCGTCTGCAAAGAGCCTGATGTTACTCTTTACATTGTCTACGATATCGTAAATATAAATCAGGAACAATAACGGCCCAATAACAATGCCCTGGGGAACCCCTGATGTAACATTTACTTCGTCGGAAAAACACCATCCAAGACAACGCGTTGGCATCTGCATGTTAGGAATGACTCAATCCACCGAATGATATGATCGCCTATCCCATACGATTCGAGTTTCTGCAGTAACTTTGTGTGTGGAACTGCATCGAATGCTTTCTTGAAGTCCAAGAATATAGCATCGGTCCTAAAACCTTCATCGGCGGCCCGCAAAATGTCATGTTAAGGAGGGCTAACTGACTCTCACAGGAACGGCCTTTACGGGAGGCATGTTGACTTTGGGAAATCGCAGCATTTACACTGGGGAAACGCATTAAATAACTGCAGATAATACGCTCAAGAACTTTACAAAATATCGAAGTTAATGATATAGGTCTGAAATCGTCCGGTTTAGTTTTACGTCCTTTCTTAGGCACTGGAGTAATGAGCGCTTTCTTCCATGATGCCGGAACTATACATTCATCTAACGATTTATTGAAAAACGCGAAAGGGAGGGGAGCTAGCTCATTTGCGAGTATTACATATGCAGGAACGCCTTCCGGACCAGGGGATTTCTTACTATCACCTGCGATAATAGGTTTCTAATTACAGTAACAATTAATTCCTACTTGCTCATTTTGGTGGTGACGCGGGTTGGAGAATCTTTAACGCGACCGTCATCTAATGTGAAACATTTTTTAAAGCGCCTATTCGCCTTATCACGGCTATCTGCTACTGTGCCTACATCATCGTCAATGAGCTAGGAAATGGTTGACTGTTTGCCTCTGGTCTCACGAACGTATGCTAAGAATTCTTTAGGATTTCTCTCCAATGATTCGCGCAATGTTACGGATCTCTACGCTTCGAATTCGCGGCGGGCTTCGATCTTGGCTTTAGTTTTGGTTTCTAAATACTTACGCCGATGATACTTGCATTCGTCACTATTCGTTTGGAATGCCTTCATGCGGGAATGTAACATTCTCTGTTTTCTTTGAAGGGAACGTAGTTTCGGTTTCACCCATCGCGGTTCCTTCCGATCTCGTACTATTTTGGTCGGAACGAATTTCGAAGTACCTTCACGGAGGATACGGAGAAACTCAGACCAGCTGTCGTCTACCGAGTGATTTGGAAGAAAACTAACGTATGAATAACTTTTGCCTTAATGAAATCCTTAAACGCGTGAAAATTTCCTCTCTTAAAAATGTATAACGTACGAGGGGGTATCGTAACTTGGGATGGAACTACTTTAAGCACTGCGGTTATTATTTTATGGTCTGAAATGCCTTCGTTAACTGCTATTTCATGAACGAGTTGAGGATGGCTTGCGGCAAGAAGATCTAGTTTATTTCCCTTACCGAGGGGAGTCATTCGAGTTGATTCTGTGTCAACCTGCTGCTCCAAGGCGAATACTGAGAGTAAATCAAATAATTTCCGCGATGCAATTCTATCACGACTATTGTTAGCGACGGACATGTTTGCACAGTTAATGTTGGGAAGATTGAAATCTCCTCCTAGGAAAATGGGTGCGTGCGGCCTACTCTTTCTAATTTCATTTAGCTACTCGTGTAGGGCCTCGATGGCCTCGTCGTCGCCATCGGGAGGACGATAAAAGGAGCAAAAATAATTTTCTTTGCCTCGACTGAACACCAGATAATCTCAGAGTTTTCTCGATTTTGAGTATCTTCTAATTGACTAAATTACTTGTTTCTAACAGGGATAGATACACCGCCCCCTATCCTGATACCTCTGTCCTTTCGATACACGGTGTAGTCGGAGGGAAAAATTTCGCTCGATCCTCGATTTACAAATAACCCGAAATTTCATCATTTATGACCTTTACTCTAAAGAATGTTTCCTATCTCTCAAAATATTACGCAAATAACGCCCAGATCTGTAGAGTCTTAACCCACAAGGATCAGGGAGTGAGTTTTGATCCCAAGTTAACTTGTCGGGACCATGTGATTTTATTTCACAACAAAAAGACCAGATATAAAGTTTAAGATACAAATAATACCTTACATGTTATTCTCATAAGCAATTATATTCATTTTTCTTTTTTAGCACAATGATGCTGTCACAAAGTAATTACTCCACATAATCCTTCCACGAAGATCATAGATAAATCTTCTTCATGCTACAATTTCTATAAACCCATTCCTTGCACTTCTTACACTTATCTGATGCTTTATTTAATTAAATAATAAATAAAGTTTTCGAAGGTGCATTTGCTTTAATTATTCTTGATCTCCACCAATAAAATGGTTTGATAAAATTCTGGAAAATAATCCGAAAATTCATCCACTTCAGCACCAATACGTATTTTAGTCATATCGACTTTGAATGTTATTTAATATTTAGCGTAAGAATTTGTCCTTTAAATAACAAAGATAATCATGAACAAACAAAATAACTATATTGCTTTAACGTTTCAAGAGGAACGTTAAGAAAGTTTTTGACAAAATTATTAAATATTAGAAATTTGGTGTGCAATATGGTTATTATTTCTTTCAAAAAGGATTGGTATTATAATTTTATTACCTACTGGAAGATTAGAATTCATTGTCCTTACCTTTCCATCGTAGACATTGATTCGCAGTTGCGTTCCAGCTAGGCTGACTCCAGTCATTTCATCCTGTAGCGTGTTGACCTTGAATGTTCCTGGGATGACGTGGTGCAATAGTAACTTGAACGAGGAAGAGATAGAAAATAGAATCCTGTCCTACATAGCATATGTTAGTGAGTCAAAGTAGGATATTTAATTCATGAGAAAAAATATGAAATGCTTTTCGGACTCGAATTGAACGATCATTTGGTCATCTCAAATTTTATCATTACATTTCTTTATTTACTTTATTGCACGACTTACTTATTAAATTATTCTGAAGAGCATAAAGAGAATCTCCAAAATATGAAGTTCATAATGTCATTCCTGAACTAAATGCAACCATCGCCCATAAAGAGAAGACGACGTATGTCCCCATGTATTTTTAAAGGGTGAATCCAACGAACTGTTACCACATTTGTAGAGGAAAATGAAATGAAAAGGATTTGATTTTGAATATATTAAATAGTAAGGAAAAATATTAGCTAACAACGTAGTGCAAATTATTCACGTTAAAAAACTATTACAATCGAAGGTAAAATTGAAAAGTACAGCTTCTTTAGTTTTACAGGATGTACAAGTAGGGAAACTTTCAGTAAAATAGATTTTTTCAATATATTTTTACTAAACTTTTGCTTTCATGACATTCTGAGAATCGGTTACGATCTTTTTCGAACCGAGGAATTTGGATTCCCAATGTAAGTATCTCATCTTTTTTAGTATTAATATTAATTTGGATTCCCAATATAAGCATCTCATCTTTTTTAGTATTAATATTTGCCTCGTTCCGTTCACATTTACATTACTACCCCGCAAACCGCCTTGTAGCGTTTGGCAGGGGTTGTCATGACACCAAGTCCTTAACTACTCTTTTTTATTGGCGCATCTTATAGTATCGGGAAAGAAAGGCCAATTCTTCCAATTTATTTCTCTCCCTTTTATATATTTCTTTTTTCTCGATTTTTCTATTTTCCCTTGTATTGATCTCGTTCACGTCCTCGTAAGCGGATATTTTAATAATGTATTTATTGTGTAAATATATAACAAGGGGAAGAATCACAAATTCATCCACAAATTACTGTTGGTTTACAAACCTTTATCTTGAATAGTAAGAACACTAATTGAAAAACATTTGAAATTTCGATTTGGATGGGCTAATGCAATTCTCATATACGTGAACTACAAATATTTTAGCGACGACATGCGCCAATTAAAAAATTCCGTTAAGGTACCAAAAGAACCATTATTTATAAAAGCGATTTATTTAAATACGTTTTTATCTAAATATGAAAATTTGATGTCAAAGATAGTGACCGTATATTTATATCAATTTCTTTTTAAATACTTCAGTCGATAAAATTGAAATGATTTCTATAAATATTAAAGGATCAAAATTCGTACCGGGAACATCAATAAATAATCTTTACGGAAAGTGTGCTTTTACATGGTGAAATTACTCGATGTTAACAATCGAATTCATATTATACTCACACCACTCAGCAATCTCGGATTCTCTGCGAATTTGCTTTCGGCCCTCTGCACTCCGCCAAGACTGGACATCAGCTCACGGAACGCGTTATCAGTAGGTGCAAATATAGTGTAAGGCCCTTAAATATAGCATACTTCAATTATACAGAAGTGTACACACACACACATATATATATTTATATATATATACTAGTTAAGGTGTGCTTGCTAACAGCAAGCAATGTAATAGTATATCTATTAATGAAAAATAAGACTTTAAGGTAGATAACACTCCTAACTCATTGCTAAGCATGAATTAAAAGTCCATTTTCGGAGCGTTCGGCCTCCTAGAATCGAACCCATGATAGGTAGGGTGAGTTTTCGACTTATTCGTTGGTGAGATTTAGTGATCCATTACGTAAAAATATCTATTATATATAGACGCTTCGGGGGGATATATCTATTATATATAGACGCTTCGGGGGATATATACATATATATACGAGTAAGGGTGTGCTTGCTAATAGCAAGCAATCGGAAAATTTATCTTTTCATAAAACTTACGATTTTCCGAAACAACAACATCGGATAAGTCATGCTAACTAAAGTACGTTTTCGCAGCGTGCATTGCATTGAGTTCGATTCCGTATGCTTTTAATTTTTACCCCATGTATATGTTATGGGGAAAATTGAGATTACGGGTGCCACCAATGACACGTAGGCTGATTTTTTTCAGGGTACATACACATCTATAAGTGGAGGAAGTTTGAATGCTCTATGTATCATAACACCTCTTGGGTTCATAAGGACGATGATACTAATGATGAGAGTATTATTTATGAATAGCGATATGCGAATAAAAACATTCAAAAATTATTACTTTTTATTTATAGATATATAATCCCATTGCTTACTGTAAGCATGAGCTTACTTCGGGCTCGACTTCAGAGTTGTTTAAAAAATTCTTCCCGAGCACATAGAACGATGAAATTTTATGTATCTGTAGAAGATCGTTATTTTCATATATTTCTGCAATCCAATGCCTTAACTAAAACAGATGGAAAAGTAGGGAATTCAGGTTTCCTTATAAGGTACTTCCCAAACGTGTTTTGCTGAAAAATTTGAACAATATATAACGAGGACGAACCTTATACAAATGATGAGAATATATTGTCAAGGTTGAGTTCGACATCCGGGCGGGGATAGAACTGCATGTCGTAAAAATTGCAAAGGAAAAGGAATTAATTTTAAAGTGCCCTGCGATTATGTACTTTAGGTTCGTTTAACAATTTTGAGTAATAAGAATACGGGGAAAGTATTTTTTAATTTTTATATACATTTACCGATTACTTGCTGTTGACAAGCAAACCTTTATTTGTGAGTACATATTTAACTACTTGCCAGTGTTGGACAGCATATCCTCTAGACCAGTTGTTTCCATGAGTCGTGACATCTCCTTATAGCCCTCTCGTCGCAGTACTTCGGTCAATGATGTTCGAAGGCTCTCCGTCGTTTCCTCCACTAACTCCTCTTCCTCGCTCTCTTCCTGATGAAAACTTCAGTTTTACTCAAAGGAACAATTTTCAATAAAAAAATACCGAAAACGATTAACGTACATTATTGATAATTATATATATGACGTGATGCTGAATAATAATACTTACTGCAGCTCGTAATGTAAATTAATAGTTACACTTAATATATATACTTGCTGGATTTTAAAGGCTAAAATCTCTTGGATTCTTCTATTTGCTCTGAATTAAGTTCCATAGTCAAATACTAAAATAATAGATATTATTTCCAAGAAATTTCAAGGAAAAATTTTTTATAGGTTTAACACTAGAACAGCGGAGGGTGTCCTCAGGACACCTCGCCCATGAAAAAACGCACCATTTCTGTAATTTGTATCATAGAAAAAAATCGTTTTGTGACTTTTAATTATTAAACATTCTGTGTATTTCTACCATGTTTTAGAATTATTGGAACATTTTCATAGGAGATCCTACCACATACCTCCTAGAACAGCGGAGGTGTCCTCAGGACACCTACTTAATATTTACTATTGTTTCTTATTATAAAACCTTCATTGTTTTATATTAGAAGCTCTAACGAATGTACTTTGAGATAATATTGCTTTTTGCTATCATTTTGTCCCTCCTCTCTAAAATAAATGGAATTATATGGTTATGTATAAACATTTTAGGTAGCAACTCAAATGATGATTTGAGTTGGAAACATTTTGCCTTATATTTTCTAATATTTCTATGTATAAGATACGTTTCCCATTTCTATTTTCGCAATAGACTAATTTGTCTTCTATCTTTTTGTGACACAAACTCATTGAATATTGCCAAGCTTGCTACAAACCCGTTACAAAAGTGACGGTGAATGATCAGCTTTTTCCCAGAAAGTGTAGATGTCTATGCACACAATTTATTCTTAATAAACCTGATAAATATGTGCTGAAGTTTCGGTTAGTAATAGATTTTAGTACCAAATAAACATTGAATGGAATTCCATAGGTTGTCGAGTTTGAGGATAGGCATTCTTCCTGAACCATGTGGTCATGACTTTTATGGGACCTTTTCTACATAAAAGGAATTGACCTAATAACCGATAATTATTTTAAATTAAAGAAACTATTTAAAAGGCTGCAGAAAGCAGGTATTTTTTATTTGGAACATCGAACAAATTGTGATGAGAGTCGCTGGAGGTGAAAACCAGCAAAAATCTGCTGTGAATCCGATGTTGCCGAAAAATAAAGAATAATCCCTGTTAAAAATAAACCGAGTAAACATGTTCTTCTCGCGATTTAGATGCTTTCTAATGTCGTATTTGACAGTATTAGTAAAAGAAAATCAGACGCGGTGACGTACCATAATTGTACAAAAAGCGGCGTAATGGACCAAATGGCGAGAAGGGACACGGTGAGAGCAGACTCACGACGTTGCCTAATGCATTCTTTTTACAAAAAAATTTATCTAGCAGAAGTCACTGTATAGGTTATATGCAAGCAGAAAAGAGGTTGCCAAATAACCAGATATAGATTCTTGCAATGAATCGCAGATAAACAAGGTAAAACCTTGAAATTTAGATCCTTTAATATTTATAGAAATCATTTCAATTTTATCGACTGAAGTATTTAACTCGTATTATATAAATATATATATGTGTGTGTGTGTGTGTACACTTCTGTATAATTGAAGTATGCTATATTTAAGGGCCTTACACTATATTTGCACCTACTGATAACGCGTTCCGTGAGCTGATGTCCAGTCTTGGCGGAGTGCAGAGGGCCGAAAGCAAATTCGCAGAGAATCCGAGATTGCTGAGTGGTGTGAGTATAATATGAATTCGATTGTTAACATCGAGTAATTTCACCATGTAAAAGCACACTTTCCGTAAAGATTATTTATTGATGTTCCCGGTACGAATTTTGATCCTTTAATATTTATAGAAATCATTTCAATTTTATCGACTGAAGTATTTAAAAAGAAATTGATATAAATATACGGTCACTATCTTTGACATCAAATTTTCATATTTAGATAAAAACGTATTTAAATAAATCGCTTTTATAAATAATGGTTCTTTTGGTACCTTAACGGAATTTTTTAATTGGCGCATGTCGTCGCTAAAATATTTGTAGTTCACGTATATGAGAATTGCATTAGCCCATCCAAATCGAAATTTCAAATGTTTTTCAATTAGTGTTCTTACTATTCAAGATAAAGGTTTGTAAACCAACAGTAATTTGTGGATGAATTTGTGATTCTTCCCCTTGTTATATATTTACACAATAAATACATTATTAAAATATCCGCTTACGAGGACGTGAACGAGATCAATACAAGGGAAAATAGAAAAATCGAGAAAAAAGAAATATATAAAAGGGAGAGAAATAAATTGGAAGAATTGGCCTTTCTTTCCCGATACTATAAGATGCGCCAATAAAAAAGAGTAGTTAAGGACTTGGTGTCATGACAACCCCTGCCAAACGCTACAAGGCGGTTTGCGGGGTAGTAATGTAAATGTGAACGGAACGAGGCAAATATTAATACTAAAAAAGATGAGATGCTTATATTGGGAATCCAAATTAATATTAATACTAAAAAAGATGAGATACTTACATTGGGAATCCAAATTCCTCGGTTCGAAAAAGATCGTAACCGATTCTCAGAATGTCATGAAAGCAAAAGTTTAGTAAAAATATATTGAAAAAATCTATTTTACTGAAAGTTTCCCTACTTGTACATCCTGTAAAACTAAAGAAGCTGTACTTTTCAATTTTACCTTCGATTGTAATAGTTTTTTAACGTGAATAATTTGCACTACGTTGTTAGCTAATATTTTTCCTTACTATTTAATATATTCAAAATCAAATCCTTTTCATTTCATTTTCCTCTACAAATGTGGTAACAGTTCGTTGGATTCACCCTTTAAAAATACATGGGGACATACGTCGTCTTCTCTTTATGGGCGATGGTTGCATTTAGTTCAGGAATGACATTATGAACTTCATATTTTGGAGATTCTCTTTATGCTCTTCAGAATAATTTAATAAGTAAGTCGTGCAATAAAGTAAATAAAGAAATGTAATGATAAAATTTGAGATGACCAAATGATCGTTCAATTCGAGTCCGAAAAGCATTTCATATTTTTTCTCATGAATTAAATATCCTACTTTGACTCACTAACATATGCTATGTAGGACAGGATTCTATTTTCTATCTCTTCCTCGTTCAAGTTACTATTGCACCACGTCATCCCAGGAACATTCAAGGTCAACACGCTACAGGATGAAATGACTGGAGTCAGCCTAGCTGGAACGCAACTGCGAATCAATGTCTACGATGGAAAGGTAAGGACAATGAATTCTAATCTTCCAGTAGGTAATAAAATTATAATACCAATCCTTTTTGAAAGAAATAATAACCATATTGCACACCAAATTTCTAATATTTAATAATTTTGTCAAAAACTTTCTTAACGTTCCTCTTGAAACGTTAAAGCAATATAGTTATTTTGTTTGTTCATGATTATCTTTGTTATTTAAAGGACAAATTCTTACGCTAAATATTAAATAACATTCAAAGTCGATATGACTAAAATACGTATTGGTGCTGAAGTGGATGAATTTTCGGATTATTTTCCAGAATTTTATCAAACCATTTTATTGGTGGAGATCAAGAATAATTAAAGCAAATGCACCTTCGAAAACTTTATTTATTATTTAATTAAATAAAGCATCAGATAAGTGTAAGAAGTGCAAGGAATGGGTTTATAGAAATTGTAGCATGAAGAAGATTTATCTATGATCTTCGTGGAAGGATTATGTGGAGTAATTACTTTGTGACAGCATCATTGTGCTAAAAAAGAAAAATGAATATAATTGCTTATGAGAATAACATGTAAGGTATTATTTGTATCTTAAACTTTATATCTGGTCTTTTTGTTGTGAAATAAAATCACATGGTCCCGACAAGTTAACTTGGGATCAAAACTCACTCCCTGATCCTTGTGGGTTAAGACTCTACAGATCTGGGCGTTATTTGCGTAATATTTTGAGAGATAGGAAACATTCTTTAGAGTAAAGGTCATAAATGATGAAATTTCGGGTTATTTGTAAATCGAGGATCGAGCGAAATTTTTCCCTCCGACTACACCGTGTATCGAAAGGACAGAGGTATCAGGATAGGGGGCGGTGTATCTATCCCTGTTAGAAACAAGTAATTTAGTCAATTAGAAGATACTCAAAATCGAGAAAACTCTGAGATTATCTGGTGTTCAGTCGAGGCAAAGAAAATTATTTTTGCTCCTTTTATCGTCCTCCCGATGGCGACGACGAGGCCATCGAGGCCCTACACGAGTAGCTAAATGAAATTAGAAAGAGTAGGCCGCACGCACCCATTTTCCTAGGAGGAGATTTCAATCTTCCCAACATTAACTGTGCAAACATGTCCGTCGCTAACAATAGTCGTGATAGAATTGCATCGCGGAAATTATTTGATTTACTCTCAGTATTCGCCTTGGAGCAGCAGGTTGACACAGAATCAACTCGAATGACTCCCCTCGGTAAGGGAAATAAACTAGATCTTCTTGCCGCAAGCCATCCTCAACTCGTTCATGAAATAGCAGTTAACGAAGGCATTTCAGACCATAAAATAATAACCGCAGTGCTTAAAGTAGTTCCATCCCAAGTTACGATACCCCCTCGTACGTTATACATTTTTAAGAGAGGAAATTTTCACGCGTTTAAGGATTTCATTAAGGCAAAAGTTATTCATACGTTAGTTTTCTTCCAAATCACTCGGTAGACGACAGCTGGTCTGAGTTTCTCCGTATCCTCCGTGAAGGTACTTCGAAATTCGTTCCGACCAAAATAGTACGAGATCGGAAGGAACCGCGATGGGTGAAACCGAAACTACGTTCCCTTCAAAGAAAACAGAGAATGTTACATTCCCGCATGAAGGCATTCCAAACGAATAGTGACGAATGCAAGTATCATCGGCGTAAGTATTTAGAAACCAAAACTAAAGCCAAGATCGAAGCCCGCCGCGAATTCGAAGCGTAGAGATCCGTAACATTGCGCGAATCATTGGAGAGAAATCCTAAAGAATTCTTAGCATACGTTCGTGAGACCAGAGGCAAACAGTCAACCATTTCCTAGCTCATTGACGATGATGTAGGCACAGTAGCAGATAGCCGTGATAAGGCGAATAGGCGCTTTAAAAAATGTTTCACATTAGATGACGGTCGCGTTAAAGATTCTCCAACCCGCGTCACCACCAAAATGAGCAAGTAGGAATTAATTGTTACTGTAATTAGAAACCTATTATCGCAGGTGATAGTAAGAAATCCCCTGGTCCGGAAGGCGTTCCTGCATATGTAATACTCGCAAATGAGCTAGCTCCCCTCCCTTTCGCGTTTTTCAATAAATCGTTAGATGAATGTATAGTTCCGGCATCATGGAAGAAAGCGCTCATTACTCCAGTGCCTAAGAAAGGACGTAAAACTAAACCGGACGATTTCAGACCTATATCATTAACTTCGATATTTTGTAAAGTTCTTGAGCGTATTATCTGCAGTTATTTAATGCGTTTCCCCAGTGTAAATGCTGCGATTTCCCAAAGTCAACATGCCTCCCGTAAAGGCCGTTCCTGTGAGAGTCAGTTAGCCCTCCTTAACATGACATTTTGCGGGCCGCCGATGAAGGTTTTAGGACCGATGCTATATTCTTGGACTTCAAGAAAGCATTCGATGCAGTTCCACACACAAAGTTACTGCAGAAACTCGAATCGTATGGGATAGGCGATCATATCATTCGGTGGATTGAGTCATTCCTAACATGCAGATGCCAACGCGTTGTCTTGGATGGTGTTTTTCCGACGAAGTAAATGTTACATCAGGGGTTCCCCAGGGCATTGTTATTGGGCCGTTATTGTTCCTGATTTATATTTACGATATCGTAGACAATGTAAAGAGTAACATCAGGCTCTTTGCAGACGACACTAATATATAGAAAACTATAAACCGCGGAAGATCAATCGATACTACAGCGTGACCCGGATGTTATCTCAAAATGATGTGAAAACTGGCAGCTCGGGCTGAGAGGAGAGAGAAATGCGTATCAATGAACCTAGGTGTCGTTTTCAGTAATAATTTATCGTTCAAAACACACATCCAAAGCGTAGTGGGGTTAGCTGATCGGATGACGAGGTTATGTAACCGCATCCTTAGAGGCAGTCAGTCGAAAGTCAAAGGGGTGGCTTACTTTTCACTAGTTCGTCCTCTGCTGGAGTACTGCTGCGCGGTGCGGAGTCCGCACGAGAAGGGTTTAACCTTGGAGAGCTAGAGCGTGTACAGCGTAGAGCGGCTCGTTTCGTTAAGGGAGACTACGGGTTCGATAGCAGTGTATCAGAGATGATTAAAACCCTCGGCTGGACATCTCTTGAGGATAGACGAATTGAATATAGATTAAAACTTTTAGAAAAATTTAGAAACGGTGAATTATACAACGAGATACGTGAAATCATAATTCCCGTAATTATCGATCGTAATTTTCGGAGCCAAACGTCAAAGGAATTCCGTGAAATCATCGCGCGTACGGAAAGTTATCATCGGTCTTTTTCCCGGATAGTGTTAAAAGAATAAATAGGATCAATAGATAGATAGTTTGATGTATTGACAACTCCTGCCATACGCCATAAGGCGGGGTATTTATGCAAAGGTAAATGAAAAGGAATATGACATAGTACATAAAGTGACACATTACGTGAATCGCTAGAAAAGAATCCGAAGGAATTTTGGTCATACGTTCGTGATACTAGAGGGAAGCAATCAACTGTTACTCATCCGATTAATAGCAAAGGTTGCACCATTACCGAATCTCGTGAAAAAGCTAATATTCTTAATCAACATTTTGGGAAATCTTTTACTGACTGTGGTGTGACTGTGGAACTGACAACGGTCGCGTCAGCGCTTTCCCTACCCGTGTTTCGGAAGAAATGGGAAGTTTGGAGGTGAGGCAGGCATCAGAAATCTTTTACTTCAAATAGACAGCAAAAAGTCCCATGGGTCAGAAGGAATACCTGCTCGCGTATATTTACCTTCCCGCTTGAACTTGACATTCATAGATGTGACACATTGCGTGAATCGCTAGAATAGAATCCGAAGGAAATTTCCAGGAGATATAGACTCCTGACGACTTACTACAGTTATTTACTTTCACTTACTGCTACCATGTAGAAATTATTTTCTTTCTTTCCTATTTCCAGTTTCCTTTCACGTAACGCCCTTAAATATAGTCCCCATTAATACAAGTATATTTACTTTTGAATTTTAGTATTTAACATTTAAATTAAAGCGTATTTATATTTAAAAATATCCTGACAAAACCCCTCTTAATGTAAAATTTTTGTAATTTATCAGATTGTGGTGGTGAATGGTAAGAAGATCATTCGTCCAGACATCTGGGTCCCTGGAGGAGGAGTAGCACATGCCTTGGATTCTGTTCTCTTCCCTTTGCCCGTCGGTGATATCCTACATACTCTTCTATCAGAACCACGCTACTCAAGGTTCCTCAAGATCGTGCGCACCGCAGACCTCGAGGATGTTCTAAGTGGTGAGAAAGCTCTGAAGGCCAGTGAATTTTAGGGGTGAAGCAGTGGCTCAAATTATTCTGAGTCGATATCTTGAATAAAATTTTTCTTTTGAAAGTTATACCCGAGAGCCGGTTCCGGATCAATCCGAATGACGCTTGCGGGTCTATGAGTCTCGAAAATGAAAGTGATAAAGATTATTAATCGAAGTGAAAGGTCAATTACTCTCTCGGATATAAAATTCAAAAACTAAAACTCTATTCAAGATATCGACTCAGAGTAACCTGTTCATAAAAATAGCAACATTCATCTCAATCTCTCTAGCGACTAGTGTTCCGTAACGTAAGAAACAACAGTTTTAGGCGATGTATTAATTAGACTGCACGTTCAAATTTTCCGAAGGTCATGTCCCACTTCAATAAGTTTTTATAATTATATGATTACTCAAGAATTAGTATATTTTGACTTTTATGTATTCACAAGGGGTAAAGAGTAATCTAAGTATAAACTATGTGAGAAATCCACGGCAATCATGTCCACGCGCGATGAAACTCATCAATATGTAGAGTTATCCTTTCTCATCCAAATTTCACCAAAATTTCGGAAAAAATCGATCAAACTAAGCTAAAATCTTAATTTCACCCTTTTGGATGAATTTGCCAGAATTTCGGAACAGGCTATGGTAGTTTCGGATGACCTTTATTCGGACGAAGTGGAAGTTACATCAGGAGTTTCCTGGGACTGTATCATGGAGCGGAAATTATTCTAAATTTTTATTAACAATATCGTCTAAAATGCTAGTAAACAATTTGTTTATTTAAATATCCAGCCGTATACTATACATTCGATTTGGGGTATATATGTAAATTTAAGATTTCCGTAGAAGCATTGTAGATAGTGGCCCGATTAAATGAGTCGTGGGGAGAGAGTAGGCTGGTCCCTTACGGCAATTTACATGCATTTATTTCTCCATCGCGTTATGCTGCTCGACCGTCGATATTCCATCGCTATCGTTTACAATAACTGCCACTCCTACAGTTTGTAGAATACTGATTTTGAAACAAAGCTTAAATTCCCTTAATCCAAGTAGTGGAAGCCTTGAAGATAGCAAAACAGTCAATAATTCAATAGCGGGATGTTTACTCTCAGACGTCCATCTGAAAACTATTCCCATATAAATCCAGTCAACCAGCAGAAGATTCCACACTATAGTAGGTAAAACTGAAAGGGAGAACATACATAAGTGTATGAGGAGAAGAAATATTAATCTTTTAATTAAGTCCCTATGATTTTTTTAAGGGAAGGGCTGCAAGGCACTTGTGTACCAATTGTCTCACACTGTCATGGTTCTTGTTAAAAGGGAAGATTTACTTTAAATTGTTCTCTGTTTTATTGATTTAACTTTATGGTTCTTGTCATTTTGACATGTAAGTTTGTCTTTGTAATTTCATTTGATAATTTCATGAACCATTTAACTCCTGTGTATACCTTAAAGAATGAACCTTTTCTTCCGTCTCTTTTACTCCAAACTTTGCTCCTTTAATATTTCTTTTGTGCTATCATACCTGCCTAACATGAATCTTGCTGCTCCTCTCAGTACTTGGCGCTATAATCCTACCTTGTATGGGTATCATACACATTTCACATATTTCAAGATTGGCCTGACGGAGGATATATTTACCTTTCTTTAACTCTCTTATTAGATTTCCTAAGTGAACATATTATGAAATTTCAATTTTTATTGGCCCTAAAAATTATCTGTATTTTTAATGCCATTTCAAGTCCTGGCTAATTGTCTCAATAGAATATTCAATTTCTTTTTGAAAACAGTCTATTTCCGAGTACCGTCTTAAAAAGTTATGGCAAAAACTCATCTTCTAAAACAATATCAATTCAATGGAAACTTCCCACTCTTTCTCGGACATTTCCTTTCTATATAATATTCTCAATAACAAAATTGATTCTCCTTTCCTTCCCTCTTTTCTCTCTCTCTCTACCACGTCTATCAGTGGTAAAACGGTAAAACGGTTCTTTCGTATTCCTTCATTTTTCAATTCCCTTTTTTCCAATAACTGCTTTGATCCCTTCACCCTACCTCTTAAATCACTTTTAAACATGGTACCAAGAGACTGACATGGATCCCAGTCAATATTTAATATTTATATAATAATTAGGTTGTAGTATCATCTGTTGTTGTTTTTATTATTTCTATATATTCTCTTTGCTGTTGTCATTACCCTTTGTATATTTTATTATTTTTATATTCTTTATTTATTGTTTGCTCATCATCAGCTGTAACTGGCCTCGTGCTTTACGTTGATGTCATACAAATAAATAAATGAAATAAATATTTCATTGTATGAGGGATTACTGAAGCCAGATATGTATTTTTGAGATTTTTCAAACTATTGCATATAATTTTCATATATTTTTCAAATTGTTAAATCTTCTCTTATTGCAAGATGCAAAGAGAGTGTTAAAAATCTGCATTCCAAATTTTGCTGAATCTTAATACTTTATTAAATTGTTCAGATTCTTATGAAAAAGATTTTGTTGCAGAGAATTGTAAGCAATGATGTACTAAGCAATAGTAAAAGTCAAGGAATGAAATGAAAAGAAAAAATATGTTTTCACATAACAGTTGTACAAGTATATAAAGTGAATTAATTTGACTGATTACCAATTACACTGTGCTTGATATGATATGATAAATCTTCTCTTACTCCAAGATGAAGAAAAAAGTAAAATTTAGAATCTGTGAATTATACAAAATGGTTAAGCTTTCCACGTCAAGAAATTTAGCATTGTAGAACAGGAAATATATTATGTATGACAGTTCAAAGTGTGTATACACTTTTTTGACGCACCCTGTATATCTCTTACTTTTAATCAATTATTTTTATATTTATACCTAATTGAGACATTGCGGGGACTACCCGCAATTTCCTTTTAAATATATAAAATATGAATGAAAACTGAAAGAATTCATAGATCAATTACAGAAGCAAGTAGATTCATGCCAATAATTTTATGCAAAAAGCACCAATCCTATTAAGAGTTGGTACACCATTGGTTAGACGTATACTGCAGAAGTGCAAATAAGCATTCTAGAAATGCATCAGTCAAATTTTCTCGGAGATTTACACCATATTAATCATACGCCAATTTAATTTATAGGAAAGAAATTGTTATTCTAAATAAGAGAGATTTCAAAAAGGAGTAACTGAAATTTTCAGAAGAGGATTTCTAACTCAAGAAAATGAAAGAATTTTATAGTCGTTTTGAAGGAAATTCGAAAGATGGCAGATATTTCAAAACAGAGTTTAAGAAATTATATTTTTGCGAAAGATTGACCGAATAGATAAAGAGAACTCTTTTCTTAAGCTTTCAATATTAAGGCTGCTGTAGCATTCACCGAAAACGGCCATTCTAGCCTGTTTCATTTCCCAAATTACGAGATTAATATTCATTGTAGAGATTTCCGGTTTTCAGCATTTGCAAGAGAAATGATCCAAACCGTAATTTAGCTTTTTAGAATTTAAATTTAAATCCTTTTATGGACGTTGAATGCTTTGGAATTCGGAAGAATTAGCTTCTTTTTCATCATAATTCACTCGCTTGCTATGAAAAAATTTGAAAAATAAAAAGACAAGACTAGACATCAAATCTTGCTCTAACGGTATGTGTAAAAATATATAGGAGTTACAGATCAAAATCAGCTGTAATTTGGGAATTAGAACACCTCTGTCGAGGTAACAGATCGCGCGACCTCTGCATAGCCTGAAAGTAGTGGAAAGGACTCGGAGGGGACATTCTCCGAGTCCGAGAAATTTGCTGAATGCTCTCAAATAGAGATGTGCGCTTAGGTGCTTAGGTGATTAAAGACGATCGTACTTATGCGAATTAAGAAAATAATTTCTGTGGAATATCCTTAGTTCGATGTCGGGGCGGGAAGAATCCTTCACTACTGCAGTCCTGGAAGTAGCAGACCATCAAAAAATAGGCCACTCCTAGAACGCCACTTCGGAATGATCCGATGAGAGTGGCAGAAGAAAAAACACAAGCGCATTATGACTCCGAAATTTCATATTGCTCACACACTTTTCAAAGTCATCTGCGTACTTTAAGTCGATTTTCCGTGTACTTCTTACGGCAGCACCGATACCGCTCGGGATTTGAACTTTAGAAAAATCAATGTAGAATAATTTCTTAATTCGCTTCAGTATTATATTTTTTCGTAATCCTCCCAATATAAACGTAATATACACTCAGGAAGTGCCTCGGAATGTGTTTTTATATATTTCCTTGAGATTATAGATATATTAAACGACTATAATCGATCTCATCACCATTTACATCAAACAGGTAGTAGTTATCCTCAATACAATACTCAATTGAGCACTGTTGAAGGAGGTGCTTTTCGTACCTCTTGGAAGGCCGTTGTGGAAGCTCTCTGCTCATAAGGAAGTGGGGTTGTCGACGCAGAGTTGTTGAGCTTTGCAGATTCTATACCAGAAGATTTCTCAGGCAGTCGTATACCTCCTTCCTGGATGTTCTCCAACAATCCTTGGAGTTGATCCACTGGAGTAGAACTTTTCACACCCTTGATCTCGTACCCGCCTTCCTTTTTCTCCTCCAGGAAGACGAGAGTAGCACCTGGTGGTGGCAGAGCTCCGTGACCAGCGTCCAATACATGCAGAGATCCATCCGGAGCCCTACGAATGATATCGTACTCATCTCCTAGAGGAAGGGATCCGCCATCAGTAAGTACCTCTAACAGCGACTTCCCTTGTGATGATGGTACTGTTGTAAACTGAAAGTGGACCAAGAGATCTCATACAATACTTTTGAGCTTTCACTTTCTCGCATTACTAAAGAATTGAGTCAATGTTATATATCGAGGAAAATTTCTTAAAAATGTATATATTTATTTCTTGCCTACATACTTATACTTTTAGAAAAAAAATCAATTGCATGCGTATGCGTATTAAATGCGTACATGTATGTTCCTTCCTCTGAGGTATAGTTAGTCCACTTTGAGCGCAAGAATAAGTAAAAGTCGATGAAACCTCTACATGTATACACTGAATTTATCTTCCTAGAAAGTTATATGCTACTCTTCTCTGTTACACGACTTCGATTCCACAGCGACCCATAACCTCGAAATTCCCCATAAGTAATACATTGGCCATATTTCCGAAAACTTTTTGGGGCACTTCCCAACCGCGCAGAGGTTCACAATTTCACACAGCCGAAAAAGGGACCATTCTCATATAAAAGCCTCCATAAGAGGATCGTTATTGGTCGCTGTTTCGATGCTAGGGGGCATTACTATATCTCCATAGGAAACGAATAGGGAAAAAGGAACACCTTTTGAGCCACTTCCTGAATGAATTTCCTTTTGAAATTTCAAGTCATAAAGACAGTCATACTCAAGCAAATTAAGACAGTGTTTTCGCAGGAAGGCCTTGGTTCGATGCCGAGGCGGTAATGGAGTATTCAAGTGTGCGGACAGTAGGGTGAAGCGTGTCACATGTGCTCCGATTCTGTTATGTGTTCTTGTGGTTAGATTTTGTTACTCCTCTCAATTCACAGTGTTTCCAACCAAAATTTGCGAAGTTCCACTAGTGATCGCGGCGTTTCGTTTGCCTGGCTTATGGCAAAACGAAGTTTAATTTTCAACTCCTACGCAGCGTGTGGACTGTGCCTCGGACTCCCAGACCCCAAATCCGCTCGCGCGCCCTCGCATGGCAAACCAGTAGGCATTCGATCACTTCGCAGGGATTAGTGATTCTTCTTCTGATTCTCTTATCCGGCGATGTCAATATCAACCCGGGCCCAAGAGGAGAATCTACCCTACTTACTGATTATCAACACGTGAGAAGCCTGAAGAACAAACTTTCTGTGAGCGATACTAATCTTCGTGAACTCTCAACATTCTACATTATTGCATTCACTGAAACTTGGCTTCACCCTGACATACATGTAGTTGACAGTGAAATATCGCTTTCTTAAACTCATCAAATATTCCGGAAAGATCGCACTCGTAATGGTGGTGGTGTACTTATTGCAACTATATTATCTCTACCAACCAAACGAAGACTTGACTTGGAAACTGGCTGTGAACTGCTCTGGTGCGAAATTAACCTTTTACCTAATGGATGGTATACAAAAAACAAAATCTTTTCCGGATGTTACTATTGTCCGCCCTCTAGAGACGTAACTATCATGGAAAAGCGCCTTGAGTCCGTTATACGTGTCTTACCATTGGATCCTGTGGTTATATTTGGTGACTTTAATCTGTCAATTAACTGGGCGTCTCCTACTTCAGGGAAATCATTATCTTACCGAGATGAGTTCTTCATTGAACATTTTATCACCACTCTCGCAATTTAATTTATGCCCCACCAGACACCTGGCAACCCTGGACTACATAGTTTCTAACTTGCCGTTAATTTACATCACACCGTTAAACATTTTTGAAAGTGACCACGAATCCCTTGATGCCGCTTTCACCATTTCTCAGAAAGTGAAATCCCGCAGAGCTCCCTCCTCACAAGCAGAACCCTTTCGTGCTAAAGTTCAATTGTCGAACGTTAACCGTTCCCTTTCATTGATTCCCTGGTGTATGTTGAACTCTACTCTCCTACAGGATGGAATGGACTTATTTTACGACCTAACCAATGCTGCTATCAGGGACAATGTTCCTTCAGTGAGGCCCAAAACTAACAGGTTTCCGCCCTGGTTTAAGAGGGATAGCAAACTTTATCATCTTCAAGATTTTTCAAAATTAGAGAATATTTCACCTCCTGGCATCGAACCCATAACCAGTTGTGCGTAAAATATAGCATTTTTCCATAGATATATAAAGTAGCAATAGCTACATGAAATCTTATTGTTCTAGCTTAATAGGAAGTATTTTTAAAATCATTTGAAAAACGGCCGAATGCATTTTTTATGGGGAAAATCGATATTTGGGGCCTCCTAGAATCGAACCCATGATAGGTAGGGTCGGTTTCCCAATTTTTCCTAGGTGAGATTTAGTTGGCTATTACGGAAAAAAATCGGCGACTCTGTGGCCAAAGCGGTTTGGGCCTGACATTAATATCCTATATATATCTATATATATATCCCCTCGAAGCGTCTATATATAATAGATATACGAGTAAAGGTGTGCTTGCTTACAGCAAGCAATGTGATAATACATCTTTTAATAAAATGTAAGATTTTTCGAAATATTATTCTGAAAGGCCATGCTAAACATAACGTAAATGGACATTTTCGCAGCGAGCTTTACATTGATTTCGATTTCCCATGCATTTTTACGGCAACATTATTCCCGCACAGGCGTCGAACCAAGGCCATCCTGCTACAATTACTGTTATCTTCCGCTTTAATATGATTCCCTTTATAAACCCTTTATAAAAAAAGATCATTCAAAACTTCTACAAATATACATACAAAATATAATTAGGAAAAAATCAGCACTAGCTTATGTATCACGGGTTCGATTCCAGAGCGACCCGTAATCTCGATTTTTCCCGTTTAAAATACATTGACCATATTTCCGAATGCTTTTTACAACACTTCCCAACCGCACAGAGGTAAAAAATTTCACACAGCCATTAAGGGGACAGTTTTCATATAAAAGCTATCCTAAGATTATCGTAAAACGTCCTTGGTTCGATACTAGGGGGCGTTAATTAATACTCCATGTGAAATATATAGGGAATTTAGGACTTATTTCAAGGTACTTCCTGAATGAATTTCCTTTTGCAATTCGGCGTGTTTATAAAGTCCACCATACTCAAGCGAAAGATTACAGTAATTTTAGCAGGATGACCTTGGTTCGACGCCGGGGCGGGATTTTAGCTGCCGAAAGAAATGCATCGGAAATCGTATTCAGTGCATTTTCAGCTGCGTTAATGCCCTTTACTTAATGTTTAGCAACGTTTGAGCAGAGTAATCTTTCGAAAAATTTTATTATTCACTAAAGATAAATTATTGCATTGCTTGCTGTAAGCAAGCGCACCTTTACTCGTATATATATATATCTATACATATAGACGCTTCGGGGGGATATATATATATAGGATATATATATATAGGATATATATATATAGGATATTAATGTCAGGCCCAAACCGCTTCGGCCACGGAGCCGCCGATTTTTTTGCGTAATGGCCCACTAAATCTCACTCAGGAAAAATTCAGAAATCCACCCTACCTATCATGGGTTCGATTCTAGGAGGCCCCAAAAATCGACTTTCCCCATTTAGAATGTATGGGGCCGTTTTTCAAATGATTTTAAAAATTTTTCCCATTAACCTAGAAGGATAAGATTTCATATAGCTATTGCTATTATATATATCTACGGAAAAATGCTTTTGTTTACGCGCAACCGGTCATGGGTTCGATGCCAGGAGGTGAAATATTTTCAAATTTCGAAAAATCGTAGCTCTCTTAATATGAAACATAGATAATTCAAATTTTCTACACGTATAGACACGTATTAAATGTACTTTAAAAAAAATCAACTGCTGCCTATGTGTCACAGGTTCGATTCCAGAGCGTCCCGTAATCTCGATCTTCCCCGTTAAGAATGCATGGGGCCGTTTTTCAAATAATTTTAAAAATACTTCCCATTAAGCTAGAAGAATAAGATTACGTGCAGCTATTATTAATATAAATATCTCCGGGATGATGTAATATTTCACGCTCAGCTGGTCATGGGTTCGATGCCAGGAGGTTAAATATTCTCAAAATTTGAAAAATCGTATCTCTTCTAATATGATACATAGATCGTTTAAACTTTCAATACAAATAGAGACGTATATATTGTACCTTGAAAAGATCAACTCGTGCCTAGGTGTCACGGGTTCGATTCCAGAGCGTCCCGTAAACTCGACTTTTCCCGTTTAAAAAACGCAAAGGGAATTAATGACTCATTTAAAGGTACTTCCTGAATGAAATTCCTTTTGAAATTCTGGGTTCTTATAAAGGTAATCGTACATAAGCGATAAATGACAGTGATATTCGTAAGATAGCCTTGGTTCGACGCCGGGGCGGGAATAATGTTGCCGTAAGAAATGCATGGGAAATCGAAGTCAATGCATTGTTTGCTGCGAAAATGTCCTTTACTTAGCATGACACTCCGAATAATCTTTCGTAAATTGTTACGTTTTATTAAAAGATATATTTTTTCGATTGCTTGCTGTAAGCAAGCGCACCTTTACTCGTATATATATATATATATATATATATATCTATACATATAGACGCTTCGGGGGGATATATATATCTATACATATAGACGCTTCGGGGGGATATATATATATAACATATATATAGGATATTAATGTCAGGCCCAAACCGCTTCTGCCACGGAGGCGACGATTTTTTTCCGTAATGGCCCACTAAATCTCACTCAGGAAAAATTGGGAAATCCACCCTACCTATCATGGGTTCGATTCTAGGAGGCCCCAAAAATCGACTTTCCCCCGTAAGAATGCATGGGGCCGTTTTTCAAACAATTTAAAAAATACTTTCCATTGAGATAGAACAATGAAATTTCATATGGCTATTGCAATTATATATATCTACGCAAAAATATATTTTTTACGCGCAACCTGTCATGGGTTCGATGCCAGGAGGTGAAATATTTTCGAATTTTGAAAAATCGTAGCTCTCTTAATATGATACATAGAGCATTCAAATTTTTTACACTTATAGGTAAGTATATTATATATCTCGGAAAAAATCAACAGTTGCCTATGTGTCACGGCTTTGATTCCAGAGCGACCCGTAATCTGGATTTTTCCCGTTTAAAATACATTGGCCATATTTCCGAAAGCTTTTTATAACACTTCCCTACCGCGCAGAGGTTCAAAATTTCACACAGCCATTAAGGGGACAATTCTCATATAAAAGCTATCCTAAGATGGTCGTTAAAGGTCGTTGGTTCGATGCTAGGGGGCGTTAATTAATTCTCCATGTGAAATACATAGGGAATTTAGGGCTCATTTTAAGGTACTTCCTGAATGAATTTCCTTTTTCAATTCAGGGTGTTTATAAAGTCCACCATACTCAAGCGAAAGATTCCTGTAATTTTAGCAGGGTGGCCTTGGTTCGACGCCGGGGCGGGATTTTAGCTGTCGAAAGAAATGCATCGGAAATCGTATTCAGTGCATTTTCGGCTGCGTTAATGCCATTTACTTAATGTTTAGCAACGTTTGAGCAGAGCAATCTTTCGAAAAATTTTATTATTCACTAAAGATAAATTATTGCATTGCTTACAGCAAGCAATGCAATAATTTATCGTTAGTGAATAATAAAATTTTTCGAAAGATTACTTTGCTCAAACGTTGCTAAACATAAAGTAAAGGGCATTAACGCAGCTGAAAATGCACTGAATACGAATTCTTTCGGCAGCTAAAATCCCGCCCCGGCGTCGAACCAAGGTCATCCTGCTAAAATTACTGTAATCTTTCGCTTGAGTATGGTGGACTTTATAAACACCCCGAATTGCAAAAGGAAATTCATTCAGGAAGTACCTTAAAATGAGCCCTAAATTCCCAATGTATTTCACATGGAGAATTAATTAACGCCCCCTAGCATCGAACCAACGACCTTTTACGACTATCTTAGGATAGCTTTTATATGAGAATGGTCCCCTTAATGGCTGTTTGAATTTTTGAACCTCTGCGCGGTTGGGAAGTGTTATAAAAAGCATTCGGAAATATGACCAATGTATTTTAAACGGGAAAATCAAGATTACGGGACGCTCTGGAATCGAACCCGTGATACATTGGCAAGTGCTGATTTTTTTCTAACTACATTTTGTATTTATCTATCTTTGTAGACGGTTTGAATGATCTATGTACGATATTAAGGGAGCTACGATTTTTCAAAATCTGAAAATATTTCACCTCCTGGCATCGAACCCAGGACCGATTGTACGTAAAATACTACATTTTTCCGTAGACATATATATTAGCAATAGCTACATGAAATCTTATTCTTTTAACTTTATGGGAAGTATTTCTAAAATTATTTGAAAATCGGCCCCATGCATTCCTAACGGGGAAAATCGAGATTACGGGACGCTCTGGAATCGAACCCGTGAAATGCGGTAAGTGCGGATTTTTTTCGAGGTACATAATATACATATCTATAAGTGTAAAAAATTTGATTATTCTATGTATCATATTAAGAGAGCTACGATTTTTCAAAATTCGAAAATATTTCACCTCCTGGCATCGAACCCATGACAGGTTGCGCGTAAAAAATATATTTTTGCGTAGATATATATAATTACAATAGCGATATGAAATTTCATTGTTCTATCTCAATGGAAAGTATTTTTTAAAATTGTTTGAAAAACGGCCCCATGCATTCTTACGGGGGGAAGTCGATTTTTGGGGCCTCCTAGAATCGAACCCATGATAGGTAGGGTAGATTTCCCAATTTTTCCTGAGTGAGATTTAGTGGGCCGTTACGTAAAAAAATCGGCGGCTCTATGGCCGAAGCGGTTTGGGCCTGACATTAATATCCTATATATATATATATATATATATATATGTTATATATATCCCCCCGAAGCGTCTATATGTATAGATATATATATATCTATTATATATAGACGCTTCGGGGGGATATATATATATAACATATATATAGGATATTAATGTCAGGCCCAAACCGCTTCGGCCACGGAGCCGCCGATTTTTTTGCGTAATGGCCCACTAAATCTCACTCAGGAAAAATTGGGAAATCCACCCTACCTATCATGGGTTCGATTCTAGGAGGCCCCAAAAATCGACTTTCCCCCGTAAGAATGCATGGGGCCGTTTTTCAAACAATTAAAAAAAATACTTTCCATTGAGATAGAACAATGAAATTTCATACGGCTATTGCAATTATATATAACTATAAAGATGCTATTTCTTACGCGCAAGCGGTCATGGGTTCGATGCCAGGAGGTGAAAAAGTTTCAAATTTCGAAAAATCCTAGCTCTCATAATATGATACATAGAGCATTCAAATTTTTTTACACTTATAGGTAAGTATACTATATACCTCCAAAAAAATCAACAGTTGCCTACGTGTCACGGGTTCGATTCCAGAGCGTCCCGTAATCTCGATTTTCCCCGTTAGGAATGCATGGGGCCGTTTTTCAAATAACTTTAAAAATACTTCCCATTAAGTTAAAAGAATAAGATTTCATGTAGCTATTGCTAATATATATGTCAATGGAAAAATGCTATTTTTTACGTCCAACCGGTCCTGAGTTCGATGACAGGAGGTGAAATATTTTCAGATTTTGAAAAATCGTAGCTCCATTAATATCGTACATAGATCATTCAAACCATCTACAAATATAGGTACATCCAAAATGTAATTAGAAAAAAATCAGCATATGCCTATGTATCACGGGTTCGATTCCAGAGCAATCCGTAATCTCGACTTTTTCCGTTTAAAATACATTGGCTATAGTTCTGAATGCTTTTTATATCACTTCCCAACCGCGCAGAGGTTCAAAATTTCACACAGCCATTAAGGGGACAATTCTCATGTAAAAGCTATCCTAAGATAGTAGTAAAAGGTCGTTGGTTCGATGCTAGGGGGCGTTAACTATATCTCCATTTGAAATATATAGGGAATTTAGGACTCATTTCAAGGTACTTCCTGAATGAATTTCCTTTTGCAATTCGGCGTGTTTATAAAGTCCACCATACTCAAGCGAAAGATTACAGTAATTTTAGCAGGATGACCTTGGTTCGACGCCGGGGCGGGATTTTAGCTGCCGAAAGAAATGCATCGGAAATCGTATTCAGTGCATTTTCAGCTGCGTTAATGCCCTTTACTTAATGTTTAGCAACGTTTGAGCAGAGTAATCTTTCGAGAAATTTTATTATTCACTAAAGATAAATTATTGCATTGCTTGCTGTAAGCAAGCGCACCTTTACTCGTATATATATATATATATATATATATAGGATATTAATGTCAGGCCCAAACCGCTTTGGCCACGGAGCCGGCGATTTTTTTCCGTAATGGCCAACTAAATCTTACCTAAGAAAAATTGGGAAACCGACCCTACCTATCATGGGTTCGATTCTAGGAGGCCCCAAAAATCGATTTTCCCCATTAAGAATGCCTTGGGCCGTTTTTCAAATGATTTTAAAAATACTTCCCATTAACCTAGAAGGATAAGATTTCATGCAGCTATTGCTACTATATATATCTACGGCAAAATGCTATTGCTTACGTCCAACCGGTCATGGGTTCGATGCCAGGAGGTGAAATACTTTCGGATTTAAAAAAATTGTAGCTCTATAAATATGAAATATAGATCATTCAAACTTTTTACACGTATAGATACGTATATGTTCTATAACTAAAAAAATCAGCATCTGCCTATGAGCCATGGGTTCGATTCCAGAGCGACCCGTAATCTCGATCTTCCCCATTAAGAATGCATGGGGCCGTTTTTCAAATAATTTTTTAAATATTTCCCATTACGCTAGAAAGTTAAAATTTCATGTGGCTATTGCTATTATATATATGTACGGAAAAATGCCATTGATTACGTACAACCGGTCATGGGTTCGATGCCAGGTGGTGAAATATTTTCAGATTTTGAAAAATCGTAGCTCCCCTAATATCGTACATAGATCAATTAAACCTTCTACAAATATAGACACGTACAAAATGTAATTAGAAAAAAATCAGCACTTGCCTATGTATCACGGGTTCGATTCCGGAGCGACCCGTAATATCGATTTTTCCCGTTTATAATACATGGTCATATTTCCGAAAGCTTTTTATGACACTTCCCAACCGCACAGAGTTTCAAAATTTCACCCAGCCATTAAGGGGACCATTCTCATATAAAAGCTATTCTGAGACTTTCGTTAAAGGTCGTTGGTTCGATGCTAGGGGGCGTTAATTAATTCTCCATGTGAAATACATAGGGAATTTAGGGCTCATTTTAAGGTACTTGCTGAATGAATTTCCTTTTGCAATTCGGGGTGTCCACCATACTCAAGCGAAAGATTACAGTAATTTTAGCAGGATGACCTTGGTTCGACGCCGGGGCGGGATTTTAGCTGCCGAAAGAAATGCATCGGAAATCGTATTCAGAGCACTTTCAGCTGTGTTAATGCCCTTTACTTAATGTTTAGCAACGTTTGAGCAGAGTAATCTTTCGAAAAATTTTATTATTCAGTAAGGATAAATTATTGCATTGCTTGCTGTAAGCAAGCGCACCTTTACTCGTATATATATATATATATATATATATATATATATATATATATATATATATATATATATATCCCCCCGAAGCGTCTATATATAATAGATATACGTATATAGGATATTAACGTCAGGCCCAAAACGCTTCGGCCACGGAGCCGCTTATTATTATTATTATTATATTTTTATACGTAATGGCCCACTAAATTGCCCAAAATAATCTCCGGTGGAAGCTAAGCCCGAAGAAGGCCGGGTGGGTAAGGTGTTTTTAGTTATAGGGTGCTCCAACGTCCCTCGGATAATGGATCCTCTACGCGCAAGGGCCCGCCGGGGTAGGCGATATAATACTAGGTAATGAGAGTTGGCTTAATGATACATCCGGAATTCAAAGTTTATCGTAAGGATAGAGACGAGAGATTAGGGGGAGGAGTATTTATCGCACTGAGAAATAATCTTATAAGTCAGTCGGAATATATACATGGCCAGTCAGGCAGTGAGATGATTTGATGCTCAGTGTCCGATAGGCGCAGCAAAAAAACATATTTCTGCTCCTTTTACCGCCCGTCCGATAGTTATGACGACCCAATAATTGATCTGCATCTCGCGCTTAGTAAACTCAGAAAATGCAAACCGAGAGCCTCGATATTCATAGGAGGTGACTTTAATGTTCCAAACTGCGGAGTGCGGAGCTGGTGGCAATTAGATTTTTCCGAAGGAAATAGGGCTTTTGTAGGTTAGACGATAGTGTAGAAGTGCCACCTCGCGTAGTTTTAGAGACCATAGATTTCGACACGAGTAAAAATAGTACTGGTAAGATAAAATTAGGCGACAAATACGTATATCGGTCTGCAGATTGTGCTTCAAAGAAAGTAAACGACAATCCAAATTCCAGAAAAAAACAGAATTTAATAGGTGAGGTTAGAGACTTAAAATCATAGCTGTCAATTGCAGAAGCATATATAACAAACAGACAGAATTTCTTAACCTTACCAGGAGTTCTTGCGGGGACGTTAAATTAGGAACCGAAAGTTGGCTTGAGGAAGAAATAGCATCGAGCGAAATTTTTCCCTCCGACTGCACCGTGTATCGAAAGGACAGAGGTATCAGGATAGGGGGCGGTGTATCTATCCCTGTTAGAAACAAGTAATTTAGTCAATTATAAGATACTCAAAACCGAGAAAACTCTGAGATTATCTGGTGTTCAGTCGAGGCAAAGAAAATTATTTTTGCTCCTTTTATCGTCCTCCCGATGGCGACGACGAGGCCATCGAGGCCCTACACGAGTAGCTAAATGAAATTAGAAAGAGTAGGCCGCACGCACCCATTTTCCTAGGAGGAGATTTCAATCTTCCCAACATTAACTGTGCAAACATGTCCGTCGCTAACAATAGTCGTGATAGAATTGCATCGCGGAAATTATTTGATTTACTCTCAGTATTCGCCTTGGAGCAGCAGGTTGACACAGAATCAACTCGAATGACTCCCCTCGGTAAGGGAAATAAACTAGATCTTCTTGCCACAAGCCATCCTCAACTCGTTCATGAAATAGCAGTTAACGAAGGCATTTCAGACCATAAAATAATAACCGCAGTGCTTAAAGTAGTTCCATCCCAAGTTACGATACCCCCTCGTACGTTATACATTTTTAAGAGAGGAAATTTTCACGCGTTTAAGGATTTCATTAAGGCAAAAGTTATTCATACGTTAGTTTTCTTCCAAATCACTCGGTAGACGACAGCTGGTCTGAGTTTCTCCGTATCCTCCGTGAAGGTACTTCGAAATTCGTTCCGACCAAAATAGTACGAGATCGGAAGGGTCGCGATGGGTGAAACCGAAACTACGTTCCTTCAAAGAAAACAGAGAATGTTACGTTCCCGCATGAAGGCATTCCAAACGAATAGTGACGAATGCAAGTATCATCGGCGTAAGTATTTAGAAACCAAAACTAAAGCCAAGATCGAAGCCCGCCGCGAATTCGAAGCGTAGAGATCCGTAACATTGCGCGAATCATTGGAGAGAAATCCTAAAGAATTCTTAGCATACGTTCGTGAGACCAGAGGCAAACAGTCAACCATTTCCTAGCTCATTGACGATGATGTAGGCACAGTAGCAGTTAGCCGTGATAAGGCGAATAGGCGCTTTAAAAAATGTTTCACATTAGATGACGGTCGCGTTAAAGATTTTCCAACCCGCGTCACCACCAAAATGAGCAAGTAGGAATTAATTGTTACTGTAATTAGAAACCTATTATCGCAGGTGATAGTAAGAAATCCCCTGGTCCGGAAGGCGTTCCTGCATATGTAATACTCGCAAATGAGCTAGCTCCCCTCCCTTTCGCGTTTTTCAATAAATCGTTAGATGAATGTATAGTTCCGGCATCATGGAAGAAAGCGCTCATTACTCCAGTGCCTAAGAAAGGAAGTAAAACTAAACCGGACGATTTCAGACCTATATCATTAACTTCGATATTTTGTAAAGTCCTAGAGCATATTATCTGGCGGCGAGTTTGGTGGTCGGTAAATAGCGCATACCTCTAAGTTCGGTTTGTTGGACTGACTAATTGTGCACCAAACGCTTCCGTTAGAAGACGTAAATGAATTTTGTGGAGGGACCGTAATAGATGAAAATTAATTCGCGTTGTTTGTAAAGTTATCTTTATTTAATATTTTGCATCCCATAAAATTTAGCGTTCGTGATAATACTTGAAAATATACTTTTTCACAGTTTCTCTCATTCGTTTAAAAAGGAAATACACGAAGAATTTCATACAGTCGAACAACTTTCCCTTACGAACGACACACTTTTTCACTCATTTTCCAAATCAGATACGATTATATCAAGGAGGATCTCTATTGAATTTTTAACAGTAAATGAAGGACTCCTGGATGGAGGATCACCCCGGGAACGCCGTAAAGAGGGTGATTTCCGATATCTTTAACCTAAGTATTTAGCAAAATTTTGGAGCATATGATATGCAGTATGCGTTTCTCAGTGAATACTACTTGACGTAGGCGTTTGTGATAATGCTTGAAAATATATATTATGTGAAAATGCTTTAGTTATGCACAGTCAGATAAGTTCTTCGTTTTTCTCGGAAATATAAACAAAATATCGATTTCTCTATAGTTAAAAATCAACCATCTATGAACAGGAAATTAAATAAAAAATCATAATTTCGTGAATAAATAAGAGTCAGTAACATTTTATTAATAATAAATTATGTGTTTCAGCTATATATTAGAAAATTTACGAGAGGTTTGTTTCTATCTTTTGGAATTGGAATGATTTTAAATTTAAATAGAGCTCATAGGAACACTTCTCATCTTTGCGGCTGCTACGATTAAAGTAAACTGCAAATTAAATTAAAATTTTACCATAAACTATATACCAACATTTTTAAAGAAATGTTTGGAATATCGGACACTCCAAACGCGCAAAATTTATATATTTCAGTTTTTCCCTTATCAAACCAGGTGTGTGTGTGTGTGTGTGTGTGTATATATGTTATACATTATTTTCTATTCTTACGAATAAACGAAACTTTGAAAATGAATTATACCTTTTATTTAATTCATTGCAAAATAATGATGCCTCCAATTATATCATGCATTTTTTCTATATATAGAATGTTTTTGGAGGGTTTTTCATCATTTTTGAATAGTATAATTGAATATGAATGAGGTAAATAAATGTGTTTCCAATTCTATATGCATGAAAGAGAAAATTTTGATATTCATTGGAAGATGTAGAACTTGGAATGAGCGCAGGATTGAATGAAGAACGAGACCATATTAATTGCCTCACATTTGCTGTCAATTATGTCCAACGATACTTATCGTTTGTTATCCAGTTGTTTTTCTTCTCTCTTTGTGATTCAAAGTATATACACCAACTCTATGAGCTGCCTTGGTTATACCAGTAGAAGCGTCTCGGAGGAGTGCACTATTACCTTATTGCTTAAAGTCTTATCTAACAAATTCCCTCCTTCGACTATAAGTATACTAGGTTTTTAGTTGACTACCAGAAAATCTCCTCGAAAAGAGCGAAGGTTAAATTTTTCGCTAAAAGCAACTCAGGATAAACTCAACAAATAACGAAAGAGAAAAATTTTTTTTCTTCTTTTCCTTATGTCAGACTAAAGGCGTCTTTACTTTTTCCGAGACGCGCAAGTAAAACAATATCGGTTTTATTTTCCCAATGAAAAAGTGGAGGCAGTACCTTAATGTCTGAGTACCTCCTAATAGATGGATGTTCTTTCACCAAACCCATGATAATTAGTATGGTTTGAATTAAGGAAAAAAATGAGTCAGACTGTACGGTAATATACAATCCATTATTTTCCTCCCTAAACATTCTATTACTCCGGAAAATAAGACATGGAAATTGTGCAGTAAAATTTTCCATGCGTGATGATTTATAATTATTGCTCGGATATGTATCAGCATAGATTTGGGCTATTTTTGCGAATCTGTAGGAGATCAGTCTTCGATTTAAAAATCTTTCACTGAAATCCGTACTCACCGTTTGGGAGTCTTCTTTAGCTATCGCCATTCCGATGAAAAACAGAAAGTGAAGAAGAGCCATTGGAGAGTTGAACGTCCGCTACCTCTTCCAGCAAAGGGAGAACTGACGATTGAGGTCACTCGACTTGAGGTGAAAGTAGCTGCATCAAATGAGCTGAGAACAAATAGCATTTCCGTGAAATTTATTACGGAAAATGTGATGCTCCTTTTTGGAGAAGCCTAATTTAACCTAGAATGGTTCAAGAATCAGACTAAGACATCCTTATTTGACATTATTAACAAATTTTTATTTATTTGGTATTCAATGGAGGTAAGGAAACAAGGCACGACGAAAAATAATGTCTCATATATTAACCCAAACTAAAAATTTTAAACTCAGATGAGATCTTGTATCATCTTTTCTCAGAACTTATGCTGAGCATAATATTCAGTGGATATTATAGCATGTAATCCTTGCTTTATAAAATTTTTAATTTTGTACTGTTTGTTCCGGAACTGGAGGTATTTTACTCTCAAAAGCATTGCCTTTAAGTTCTTTGCTGGAAAATCTGAGATTATCATGATTTAAAGAAGTTCATACAACGTAAGATTCTTACGATGGATTACCATTCCTATGTTGAAATATGGAGAAATCCGAATGATCTAATACTATAACGATTATAATGATCCTAAGAGAACAGAATTGAAAAATTGGACTTCGTTATTGTTGAATTATTTCTCATCGGGTTGATACTCGTAAGATTGTTCATATTTATTTCTGGGAGGGAATGAAATATAAATCCTGTATAACTGAAATGTATCCTTATATACCAAACAATTTCGTTTTGAAACTATCAACTTACTTTTAACCATAAATAATTAGTATTAGTACATCCTTTCATGCTTGGCGTACATGTAATTTTAAAAAATTACATGTGCCTTTTATTTTCCTCGAAATATTTTGAAAACCTCCATAACGTCTTGGGTGAGTATACCCTCATTGTTAGTGAAAGGAGAAATCGCTTGTTTTGGCGAAAGTGGATTGTATTGAGGTGAACTCTTGAAGATCTTTTCAAACATACGCCTGTAACAAATATAAATATCATCGGAATTAACCCATTAAAGCCCAAATCAAGTATTTAAACATTTTACTCAGTTGTTTAGGACAAAAAAATTCAGCCACTGAAAAATATCGCAATAGATTTTACCGATTATGCAAGAAGATTTTTTTGCAATTTTTTAAAAAACTACGATTATGAATTATCATATAGAATAGAAAGTTTTCCAACCCTAATTTTAGAAATTTCTCTGCATCTATCTGAGAGTTGAAAAATGTTTTACAACAATTTTTGAAACGAGATATTTATGAACATGAAATGTGCCGAGGAGCTGACGAAGGAAGTTGAAGGTGGATCACCAAGAAGATGGCGCGGTCGGTCGAGAAGATCATTTCCAATCCGCGGAAAGAAGCGACAAAGGCGAATGTGTGGAGATGTGCTTTAAACACGCGCTCGATTGCCGACGTATACCCGTGCCTCGTAAAAAATTATTTTGCACACCTTTTGGCAGGCAAACGATTGTTTTCCACCATAGATCTCGCTAGGACTGGGCTCTCGACGAAGAACATTTGGAGTGAAGAAAGGCATCGGAAAGGACCCCTGCCAACGCGGCGATCTACATCTACTGAATGCTCCGAAATAATAAATTTAAGTAAACCAGAGAATCGTACCAATACTAATAAACTCTCCAGTCCCTAAATGGTTCCCGTACCTATCCAAGATAACTTACAACGCGTTACTCGGGCTTAGGCTACCCTGTATACATAATTTATCTGTTGCAATTGTAAATTGTGTGAGCATCAAAAACAAGGCAACCGACCTTGAGCACTTACGCAGTAACTATTTAGACATTATCTTAAGCTGAGGGTTGCCTTACGGAGGATATAAACGATAGCGAAGTTGCCCTTAAGATTTTAAGGTATATCGAAAGAACCGGGTAGATAAAAGGGCGGTTGAGTATGCATCAAAGTAATATGGTCCCCCTCCATAGTAGTTCATTTACGTCTTCTAACGAAAGCGTTTGGTGCACAATTAGTCAGTCCAACAAACCGAACTTAGAGGTATGCGCTATTTACCGACCACCAAACTCGCCGCCAGATAATATGCTCTAGGACTTTACAAAATATCGAAGTTAATGATATAGGTCTGAAATCGTCCGGTTTAGTTTTACTTCCTTTCTTAGGCACTGGAGTAATGAGCGCTTTCTTCCATGATGCCGGAACTATACATTCATCTAACGATTTATTGAAAAACGCGAAAGGGAGGGGAGCTAGCTCATTTGCGAGTATTACATATGCAGGAACGCCTTCCGGACCAGGGGATTTCTTACTATCACCTGCGATAATAGGTTTCTAATTACAGTAACAATTAATTCCTACTTGCTCATTTTGGTGGTGACGCGGGTTGGAAAATCTTTAACGCGACCGTCATCTAATGTGAAACATTTTTTAAAGCGCCTATTCGCCTTATCACGGCTATCTGCTACTGTGCCTACATCATCGTCAATGAGCTAGGAAATGGTTGACTGTTTGCCTCTGGTCTCACGAACGTATGCTAAGAATTCTTTAGGATTTCTCTCCAATGATTCGCGCAATGTTACGGATCTCTACGCTTCGAATTCGCGGCGGGCTTCGATCTTGGCTTTAGTTTTGGTTTCTAAATACTTACGCCGATGATACTTGCATTCGTCACTATTCGTTTGGAATGCCTTCATGCGGGAACGTAACATTCTCTGTTTTCTTTGAAGGAACGTTGTTTCGGTTTCACCCATCGCGGTTCCTTCCGATCTCGTACTATTTTGTCGGAACGAATTTCGAAGTACCTTCACGGAGGATATGGAGAAACTCAGACCAGCTGTCGTCTACCGAGTGATTTGGAAGAAAACTAACGTATGAATAACTTTTTGCCTTAATGAAATCCTTAAACGCGTGAAAATTTCCTCTCTTAAAAATGTATAACGTACGAGGGGGTATCGTAACTTGGGATGGAACTACTTTAAGCACTGCGGTTATTATTTTATGGTCTGAAATGCCTTCGTTAACTGCTATTTCATGAACGAGTTGAGGATGGCTTGCGGCAAGAAGATCTAGTTTATTTCCCTTACCGAGGGGAGTCATTCGAGTTGATTCTGTGTCAACCTGCTGCTCCAAGGCTAATACTTAGAATAAATCAAGTAATTTAAACGCTGACGACTGAAAGGTATTCAGATGATGGGTGGACTATAGACTGCCACTCTTTACAGCTTGCTCTCAATGCTGTTGAGGATTGGTCTTCCAAGTGGGATCTAAAAATTAACTCGAAAAATTCATCATTTATGACCTTTACTCTAAAGAAAGTTTCCTATCCCTCAAAATATTACGCAAATAACGCCGAGATCTGTAGTCTTAACCCACAAGGATCAGGGAGTGAGTTTTGTTCCCAAGTTATAAGTTAGTTAAGTTATATTCAAAATTGTTATTCCCTGTTGAAGGAAGGGTTATGGGTGATCACTCTCAAATTCTCGACATTTGTGCAGATGAAATACGAAATGCTCCAATATTTTAACAATAAATAAATAAATGGAAAATTACCTTCATTATGACTAAAAGCAGCAATATACACTTCAATACATTGATATTCAAGGGCACTAATACTTCATTCATGATCAATAATACTCCTATTGCACAAACAAAAACACATATTCCTAAGCGTAACCATTACAACCTGTTTATATTGGCAGATGAATATAAAAAATGTGATGATAAATGATAAAAGCTCCTGCATTAAAAAATAAACTATCACCGTTACTAACAAATGAAAACAATTCACAACAAATGCAAAAATACAATTAATGCAGGCAACCATCATACTTATTCTAATAAGTCCATGTCCAGTCATTTTTAACAAATTACACAGAAGATTGACATACTTGAAACTCGATACAATTTACTAATTGGAGCAGCCAGAAATACCAAAGAAATATTACAACCAAAGGAAGTAAAATACCGCAATTTAGGAGAATCAGAAGAAAATGAATATAATAATTACAAAAGTTTCTAACAAAATACCAACAATAAATAGCCTTATAATTGGTACTCTGATCCCAGGAAAAAAAGGAAAAGAGCAAATAAAAATTCATACATACATATTCTCGCACAAAAACACACAAGATAGATACGATCAAGACACGCAACACACCTCCCGTGCTTGGCTTCACATCAACCCTCGCTTTCGCTAACTGTCCCTTACCCTGCCCCTCGGGTCTCTAATCCTGCCGCAAGGATGCAGGAATGGGACATCAGCAGCCATTACACTATATTACATTTCCTGTAAAAGTTATAAGTTATACAAAGCAGGATGAAGGATGTGTAAGGAAATGAATATTTGATCTTGATTGAAAATGCAGATTTGATAACTTTATATCGTTGCCTGGAAATTCAGGTGAAATAAGATAGTACCATATTTTTCGGACCATAAGACGCACTTTTTCTTCACCAAAAATTGGGGAGAAAAGTGCCTGCGTCTTATGGTCCGAATACAAGAAGAGCGGCAGCGGGACCCGCTGACACTAATGCCGGGCATTTGTATCAGAGCTGTCGACTGCAGCGGGCCCCGCTGCAGTCGACTCGCAGTATCAAATATTATTCTGTTATACATTATTTTAGTAAAGCCTTCGACTCAGTAGACTAGTAAATTCATTGATCATTCCCCACTTTGATTACGGTGACATTGTTTACCAAGATCTATCAAGAGATCTAGCCAATAAGCTCCAACGCATCCAAAATGCGTCCGTTCGATATATATTTTATTTGAGAAAATTCGCCCATATTCCGGTGCATTTAAAAAATTAGATTGGATAAAACTCGAAACTCGCAGACAACATCACATTCTAACGTTAACATGTACTGTTTTGCGAACGCAATCTCCTGAATATCTCTTTTCCGAATTTGCAAGATTTGAGTCCGTCCATAATTGCAATACTAGAGGGAGATTCAATTTACTAATACCGAAGCACAGAACAGAGACATATCAAAAATCATTTATTATAACTGCTACCACGCTCTGGAATACTCTTCCCTCCCACATAAAATCTTCCATTTCCACACGATCTTTCAGAAGAAAATGTCTTACTTATCTTAATCATATATCCAATTTATCTCCTTCATCAATAGTCATCACATGTCTACAGCACTGAGCAACGCTCTCTCTACTGCTCCTTTCACTCTTAACCTCCAATTCATTTAACTATGCATCTGTCCTGAAATATTCTTTTTTTTGCAGCTCAGTCCAATATCTTCTAATTTTATTATCTACACTTCGCCTCTCTTTTTGGCAATCAACTTAAACATACCATTGAATGTTTTTAATGATCTGTTTAGTTCTAAGATATGTTTTCAAATTTAACATGATCTGACTCATTGATTATCTTGTAAAATTGAAATTTTAGTATTCTGTTCGTAGTTAATTCTATCAATAGGATTGTGCAGGTTTTTCACACCCCCCTTCATTGTGGGTGTTTTCCTGAAGTGGATTTTTTTCCTAAGAATTTTCTTAGGTTTTTATATCCACTTAAATCTTTCTTATAATCATTATTTTTCTCTGTCTAATTCTTTTGGTACTTTAAACTTTTTTTAAAGAGGTTAGATGGAAGAAGAGACTTTTTAGTCTCACTCTCGCCTCCAAAATAAAGACCTAAAGACCTATCAAATATTTTATTACACTATTTAGTTCAGAATATTTTTTGTCCTATTTTTCTCCTCAAAAAACCAGGTGCGTCTTATGGTCAGGTGCGTCTTATGGTCCGAAAAATACGGTTATTTACAATATCATACCTTTAATTTTCCGAATACATGTCTGAATCAATTACGATGTTGGTGAGGGATAACTGTCTCTCAATACCTTATGTATAAGGAGTCGACTTACATTAATGCTGACTTTATGCCAAAACTTATTCATATTTATGCAAAAATTATATTTTGCATCATACAATTTCTATATTAAATTTCAAAAGTTCTCAACGAAGCTGAGGCTTTTTTGAGCCTTGATAGAGATTTGGTGAAGATTGTCCTGGCCACTTCATATGCAGCCAAAGGGATGCTGGGTAGGGAGCCTCGCAAAAATAAATTGTGTGATAATGTTGTTAGCACAATTGAGCTGCAAATGTCCTTTCAATGGATGGAAAGAAAATGTTCTCCTCACTGGAAATATGTTAAGAAAATTATAATGGAGATGACAGTGAGGAAGTCAATTCTTTGGTGCTGCAGATATATTAACAGAAAGTGATGGTAAGAGATTTATTAATTGCAAAGTTTTGATAAAAATAATTGCATTAAATATTAAAGAGCCTTCTTAGATCATATGTTTGTCATGTTTTGTTTTCCTTCTAATGTTTTTGAATACTGGTGAAGGTACTCTGATGCATTACTTTTATACCATTCCTTGCATTCTTTATATGACTAACAACTGTTATTATTGTTCTCCTATGTCTCCTGGGGATCTCTTTCCACTGAAAAGAGAAATATATTCATACTCTTTACCTCCTGAATAGCTGGGCAGTCTGATTGATGCGTTAGGTACAACTTACAGGAGAGTGTTGAAATGATAGTGAAGACAAGTGAAAAGGCATTCCGTGTTAGCCATGTGAAGGAAAGTGGACATGTGACTAGTTTGATACCTCTTTACCATATGAATTTTCAAAGGTTTATAATTTCATGTGAAGTAGAGACTTTCTAGTGGAGAACGTTGAAAATCTTGAATGTAAAGAATATTGTTGTAAAAATATTTACCATAATCTATATTTGTTTTACCTTTGTGTACATGTTTATTGTTTTTCTAATAAATAATTTCTTTCGTATTAACTTATATTTATCTTTATTCTTATTAAATAGTTCATTATAGGACAAGCAATTATAATACATTAAATAAATACCTAAACCTGAAAAATGCTAGAAATGTTTAAATTTCCTCCAAATTTGACGCCATTGCTATCTTCAGCAATTAATGCTAAACTATCAACGCAAAGAAAATTCCGTCCCATTTTAATGCATCGAGTAGACACCTAGACACATCCTGCGAGAGACTCACAAACATTCAGACTCTCTCCTGTGACATAAAGTCAATTAGACGTTAAACTCTTGCTTGTGGCCCTACCTTTGATTTTCATTCTTTATAAACAGAGCAAATCCAGCCTCTAGTTATTACGTAGCCTTCCGGTACAATGAAGCCATTGATAGCAATCCTACGCTGTAATAATATGATGAATATGGTTATATCTTCCGAGTTGAACATAAACGAAGTTTCATATGCAGTATGCTACACAGACTCCTCAAGCAACTGAATACGCTCGGTTTCTTCCATTTCCAAAGCGCTACCTTTCTTTGGTTCGTGGGACTATACATTCCCATTTTAATGCATTGAGTGGACACATCCTGATCTTTCTACTGTTTGTAGACAATTGACTACTGTAATCTCTTGGTGGAAAATTTCGAGCATTGCTGTCTTTTAGAATCATTTAACGTACTTTTGCTAAATACTAATAATTGCATTGTCATTGTTCGTTTTTCTTCATCAGTCATGAGTGAGAATTCTAAATTAATTTTGGAAAATTTAAACGAATTTATTAATCCTTATCCTACGTGGGAAGATCCTGAGTATGAATATTCAGGTGAATATTAAATAAAAACATTACTTGATGAGAAGAATAAATTTCTTTTTCAGTTATATCTCAAGTTCATAATAATATCCCCCTTGATTATCTTCTCAGAAACGAATGCGAAGTTGGCGTTAGGTGGTGATAGAGTGATGGAGGGAAATGCATCTAGTAGTATTCTGAAACTTTCTCAGAATGCTTTATTAAATGTGGACGACAGAAAATACATAGGAGAAAAAGTATCTCGCAAGTCGTACGAAAAAGGTTCTACAAGTGCATCTAAAATCAGTTTTGCTGTTACTTCAGCTCCAAAATCAGTAGCTCAATCGTACAGGTATGTAATAGGTTCGTATGATTCTACTTTTTTCTTGGAAATTGAGTATGAATATCGTGAAAAATGTAAATGCATCCTCCATTCTTAGTTATGATGTACTCTAGTAAGTCTTAAAAATTCTCTTATTGATATTATAGAAAGTGTATGATTACTCAATATTCACCATCAAACGAGAAAGGTGATCTAAATCATTCAAGAGTTTTATTTTGTTAATCGTACGATTTATTGTGGCTTTGAACAACTGACAGAGTGCTGTCTCTTTTACAGTGATACATCATCTTCAGATGACCATTCAGATGAAAGTGTAAGTGATGATGAAGAACTAGATTCAGAATTACCATCATCTTCTAGAGGAAAAGATGGATGCGTCAAAGATTCGTCAATATTGGTTCCTTTTGAATGTGTGGAGGGCAGTAAATTTTATAGTGAATTAGAGAAAGCAAATGCTGTAAGAAATCAGATCAGTAAGTATTTTGATTGCTTGGAGTAAAAGAAAAAGATAATACCTAGTTTAATGATAAAAAAGAATCTTGGAGTATATTTTGATGATGGAGCTCAAGATCATTGAAATTTATAAATTTCAATGATCGATTCTTGTAGTAATGAATTTTATAGTTGATCTTCCTTTTCACAAGTTCATTAGAATGCAGAGAAGAAGCTATGATACTGATTTGAGTTAGTTTTACTAGATTCGTTAAATTTGTAATTTCATATAAGACTTAAGTAATCATATTTAACCCAGTGTAAATATATTTCAAGTATATGATAATATTTTTTATTTAACAAAGACCATACAAAAATCCACTTTGTGGACAGTTACAATGTGGTTCTTACTTAACAATGGATGTTCATTAACAGTAAAATTTCCTCCTTGCCTTTTTCAATCTAAGCTAACAAATTATACATTCTTAAAAAGTTTGTTTTATAATCTCTCTTCCATTGTCCTTGCTTAGGTTTTTTCTAATATGATAGCTGTCTGCATATGTAGTAGTTGAATTTTTTTTAACTTACAAATGCAAATTGTTATATGTGGTTGTGCATTCAAGTTATTAGAACTGATATTTTTCTATAAAATAGATCAGATCAAAATATGCAATTTTTTGAAAGTAAGTGGACTCTCTTTATCAATGAATGATAAATATATTAGTTCTGTACACCATATTACCCTCAAGCAGAAATGGGGAGAATGAAACTTTTTTTATATTAAATATTCTGGGTGCTACAAATGCTCAGAGACGAGCACAAGTAATGTTAATTTGTGGCAAAAGAGGGTTTCTTTTAGTTTATTTTGACAATTGATGAGTGAATATCATATTTCAATCTGGTAAAAAAATTCAGCTGCACCGCTATTGTATTACCATTTCCAGTTGTGTCAATGAGACCCCAAAAGAAGGTTTTAGTTTGGAATCATGAAGGTGACATTGTGAAAACATATATGGCTTCCAGCTAATTACATATATAAGTAGTAGTAGTTGGAGAGTTATAACTTTGATGCACCTATAAGGGTTAATTCAAAATGGTGAATTTTCATTGATGACATATATTTGAAAGTTTTGGTTAAAATGATAATGAAGGTAAGAGTTTCAATTAAAACATTCTTCTCTTTTCATTCTTAAGGACTGTGGGATGATTTTCTAGAGGTTCGTATCCAGCTACAAAAATGTCTTGTTGCATCTAATAAGCTTCCTCCATATCACTCTATTGAAGCATTTAAAAGATTAGCTGGAAATGAGTTTCAGACTCAACTTACTGTCATCAAGGAAGAAGGACTAAAATTACTGAATAACTTACTTGAACTTCAGGTATATCTATAGTACCTTATATAATTTTTTGTGGTGGTGGTGTTTATCCTTACCTTGGAAATATGTCGATCAAAGGATTTTTGAAGATACAAGAAAACACATTTAAGGCTTATATATTTATAGCTCTTCTAATACCGGTTAGTTTTATTTCATCTTCCATTTATGTAATGCTTTAATGATAAGTTTTGGCTGACTGAAGAATAAACCAACCTACCTAATATGAGGACACTTAATCAGTTTGAAATTTAAATGTTTAGTTCTGAACGGAAATTGTAGAATAAAACTTAAATTAACATCAAAAGTTCCAATCACTTCTCGTAATTTTCAGTTATGAATGTTGCTGGTAGGTATGATAAATGTTTTTAGATATTCCACACTGGAGGGTGAGTGAGTGATCAATCAGTTGGTGCATATTAGCCTGATATATTCCTGTTATAATTCCAACTTTTTTTGGTATAATTATAAAATTAATGTACCATGCAGAATAAGAAGAAATACAAAGGGATAAATAAAGATTATTAAGACCTCCAGTCATGTTTCCTCAATAAATTCTTCTGACAATTTCTTTCCCCAATTCTTTCCTCAAATATGAAATTCTTCTTTTAAACCCCCTCAACTCCCTTCTACAACAACGAATGCAATTACCACTTAATGACAAAAATGTATTTACCTATTTGTGTATAATGATGTCTTTCCTTTATTGTGCTTAAAATTCCAAAATTTTCTTGTTCTTTTCAGACTAAGCTGCTCTCTTTAAATTCTGAAACAAAAAATATATTATGTGGAAGATTAAGGTAAGTATTTGCTCTTCTTAAACAAAGAATTAAATATCCAAGAATATGCTACATCATTCTGTAATATTTTAAGGTTAAAATAACTTATGATTGTAAATTACAGTAGTACTTCCTGGTCCTATTAACCATAAATCTAATCAGCTCTGCATAAAGATACACACAAAGCCCCTATTTAACATACTTCTAATATTACAAGCAAACATATTGAATAATATAGCACATATCAAAATAATAAATTTTTGTGTTTCTCATATAACTATTAATACATTATCTAGTTAAACTGTAATGAATGTTAACAATAATTTGTACTTCTAATATAAGAAAAAGGTATGAAATTACATCACGTCAACCACGTGTCTATTGTTTATTTCAATGTTTCATTTAGTTATGCAATTTAAGTTTATATTCATACCTGTAACCACTTATCATTCTTGTCTTCTTTGAGTTTACTTCCACATCATATTATCTTTCACATATAGTAATTCTGTTAAACATAGTCTGGAGTTCACTAGCAAAGAAATTGTAAAGGAGTTTTTGTATTTTATTGCAAAAGTCAAACAACCATGTAGGATTTATAATGCAGTGACGGTTCAATATCAAGCGAATAACAATTGTATCCATTTCATGGTTGAAACCCATGGTTTCTGCAGTGTCTTGAGTAAGACACAGTAGGTTGCATTCCCATGGTTAGGTATGGAAAATCATATCATAAATCATAAAATGCATTAATACATTGTGTAACTATGAAATACACTACACAAGGGAATAAAAAATGATTTTGATTTGTCATGATTACTGTTACATTATTTATCCTCTATATTTATCCAATTGTATTTCACTCCAATCACTTATCTTAAAGCTTCATATTTGCTCCTTGTATCTGCTAGGAAAGAAGAAAATGAAAAATTCATGAGTGATGTTAAATGCAGCCACTTACCTAACAATAATGAAAAAAATGAAAGTCAAGTTTCTAAACTCAAAAGAAAACTATGTGATATTTCGGCAGATTTAACAAATCAAGATGTTAATTTCAAAAGATATCGAGACAATACTTTACAGAAGTGGTATTTATGCTCTAAAGTTGCAACTGTTAAAAGCAGTAACTTTAGTGCTTTTGACATGTCTGTTTTGAAACAGATTGAGCATATTCTGAGAGACAAAGAGAATTTGGTCAAGAGAACGCAGAGGAGGAGATCATCATACCAGACGTTTGGAGTCCATCCTGTGGTAGAGGCATGTATAAATTATTAATTTCATCCTTGCTTGTCATGTTTCTTACTCAAAATACTCCAAGCATCTATCCAGTGAATGAACAGTCTCCTTCAATCTAAATAATAACCCTAAAAAAATCGTCTATTTTCTTGTCTTATTTATCCTCCCTGGTGTATTTCTTTAATATTATTTCTAAGTCTATCATTCCTTTAAAATTTATCAAAAGTAAAGTAAATAGTAGAACTAACCTCCGAAAAATACGATCGTTCGGTTAAATTTACACATCACCTAAAAAAATGGGAGTCTTACATTATGAAGAAACTTTTGAAAGAGAAATTGAGATCAAATCATGTTATAAAAAACCATCATGATATTTTTTAGTATGTATTCGCTGTATGTTGTCATTTTCAGATTCTAAATCGTAGTAGCCAGAGTGGTAAGCACTACGGTCGTAAAGGAGTGGAGTATATATATATCCCTTACATATAGATGTTTCGGGGGGATATATATCTATTACATATAGATGCTTAGGTGGGACATAATAATACTAATAATCTGCCTTTATTAAATCAGGGCAAAATGTAGTCTAAATAGACCACTCTTAAAATTTACCCCTCCCGACGAATACAAGTACATCCCATCCCAGACCATAGAATTTTATAGGGACCTCGAAACTTAGAGCACTAGCACTCAATGTGCTATGTACTTGGCCACCGAGGCCGGCAAAATATTATATATATATATCTATTATATATGGATGCTTTGGGGGGATATATATATATATTTATAACATATATATATATATTAGGATATTTATGTCAGGCCCAAACCGCTTCGGCCATGGAGTCGCCCATTTTCTTACGTAATGGCCCACTAAATCTCACTTTGGAAAAATTCAGAAATCCACTCTACCTATCATGGGTTCGTTTCTAGGAGGCCCCAAAAATGGACATGGGATCGACAAAAATGGGATGCATGGGGCCGTTTTTCAAATAATTTTTTAAGATACTTCACATTAGGCTAGAAGGATAAGATTTCATGTAGCTATTGTATATATATATATATATATATATATATATATATATATATGTATACAGAAAAATGTTATTGTTTACTTACAACTAGCTATGGGTTCTATGCCTGGCCTCTAGAGATAAGACATTCTTTAAAAATGGGATATACAAAATGCTATCATGCTGTAGAGAAGTCATAAATAATCATGGCAATTAAAATATTCGATAAACTTTAATCAAAGTATGAAAAAATCTATTCTTTTGTTTCATTCTAAAAACAGACAACTTTCCCGTAGACCTATATCTATTTTATATAGATAACTAGGGGTAAAAAAAATTTGAGGATACAGATGTCTGGCCCAAACCGCAGGGGCCAACGGCTTGCTGATTTTTCTGCGTAATGGCCATCTAAATCTAACCCAAGAAAAAATTTAAAACCCACTCTACTTATCATGGGTTCGATTCTGGGAGGCCCCAAGGTCAGATTTTTTTCCATAAGAATGCATGCAGTTGATTTTTAGCAATTTTTTAAAAATACTTCCTGGGAAGGTATAACAATGAAATTTCATGTGGCTATAGATAATATACGTTTCTACACAACAATGTTATCAATTATCCAAAAAAGATCATGGGTTCGATGCCAGGAGGTGAAATATTTTAAAATTTCGAAAAATCGTAGCTCCCTTAATATTGTACATAGATCATTCAAACTTTCAACACGTATAAATACGTATATATTGTACTTTAAAATAAATCAGCACTTGCCTATGTGCCATGGGTTCGAGTCCAGAGTGATCCTTAATCTAGATTTTTCTCATTAGAAATACATTGACCATTTTTCCGTAAGCTTTTTATGACACTTCCCAACCGCGCAGAGGTTCAAAATTTCACACAGCCATAAAAGGGACCATACTCATATAAAAGCATCCCTAAGATTGTCGTATAAAGTCGTCGGTTCGATTCTAGGGGGCGTTAACTATAACTTCATAAGAAATGCATAGGGAATTATAAACTCATTTTGAGGTACTTCCTTAAGGTATTCCCATTTGAAATTTGGAGTGTTTATAAAGATAATCATAAATAAGCAAAAGATGATAGTGATTTTCGTAGGATGGCCTTGGTTTGACGCCGGGGCAGGAATAATCCTGCGATAAGGAATGCATGGGAAATTGAAGTCAATGCAAGTACGATGCGAAAATGTCTGTAAGTTAGCATGCCTTATCCGAATAAAGTCTTTCAGAAAAATTTACCTTTTATTAAAAGATATTATATACTTTCTGATTGCCTGCTTTTAGTTAGTGCACCTTTACTCGTGTGTGTATATATATGTAGTATCTTTCGCTATTGTATGACACACACATGTGTATATATATATATATATATATACGAGTTATATTGTTATTTTAGGCTTGTATATATTTACTTGATATCCTATCTAGAGATCAAAATGAGGATAAGTCATTGAATGATTTGTGTATTTGCATTTAAATGTGTTTGCATAAGATCATTTTGTATCTTGTGAATACCGTTTTTTAAAGGACTTTTTTTACAGGCTGAGAAAGAAAAAGTGAATGTGGAATTTGACAGTGAAATTTACGATGATGATGACTTTTATCACAAGTTGTTGAGGGAGCTGATAGAAAGGAGAAGTACAGATTTGACTGACCCTTCTCAGTTAAGCAGGTAATGTGCTCAAATAATGTCCTGACTATAAAATGTTTCCACAGCATTACTTCTCAGTACCAGTCAAATCTACTGAATGGCTAATTAAAATTCCTTAGTTTTAGGGTAACTCATGAGCATAACTCATAGGGAGCATTTCTTATTTTTAGGTTTTTTGAAAAGAAGTTAATTATAAATCTCTTGCCACAGTATATAATTTATAATTTCCCATCTGCATTTGATTCCAAAAGTCTTGATTTTACTTTTGTTATATACCTTATACCTCTGTAATGCATATATACAGGGGAAAAGGCAATAATCTCTTTGGTAAATCATTTTCACTCTTTTTTACTTTATTATATTGGACAAATTGATATGAATTAAGTTAAGGGATTGGTAGAAAGATGTTTTTTTAGAATGCTGCTGAAAACAGAATGTTTGTAATTGGTTATGGTGATACCCACCTAGTTTGGAATTCGCCTGCTAATTTGCATTTCCTGAAGAGGTGGCGTATTAGGTAGAATGATACCATCTCGTGGGGTTACCATCTCTGGTACTTGCATTATGTGCATGTCAGATTTTAAGATGTCATGGAATAATAATGCAAGCCGAGACCCACGAGATTGAATCAAACTAAAACTGAATTAGCTGCTGATTTCAAGCTTTCAAGAGGCTCCAATAAATAACTAACGATTATATATTCGATTACATTACCACTTAGTGAGGTTAGAGTGATTGGTCTTTAATTTCATGGGTTCGAGTCCAGAGTGATCCTTAATCTAGATTTTTCTCATTAGAAATACATTGACCATTTTTCCGAAAGCTTTTTATGACACTTCCCAACCGTGCAGAGGTTCAAAATTTCACACAGCCATAAAAGGGACCATACTCATATAAAAGCATCCCTAAGATTGTCGTATAAAGTCGTCGGTTCGATTCTAGGGGGCGTTAACTATAACTTCATAAGAAATGCATAGGGAATTAAAAAAGGACTCATTTTGAGGTACTTTGTTAAAGTATATCCATTTTGAAATTTGGAGAGGTTATAAATATAATCATACATTAGCGAAAGTTGATAGTGATTTTCGTAGGATGACTTGGGTTCAACGCCTGGGCGAGAATAATGCTGCAGTAACAAATGCATGGGAAATCGAATTCAGTGCATTAATAGCTGCAATAATGTCCTTCAGTTTATCTTAAGCAATGTTTGAGGGGAATTATCCTCTGGAAAATTTTATTTTACATAAAAATTTACTATAGCATTGCTTGCTTACAGCAAGCAATGCTATAGTAAAAGGTCTCATCGTAGATAAGCGTGTTTGGGTTGTCCCAGTGCGAAATTTAAAAAAAATGCAATCTTTGAACGTTAATATCTCCTATAATATTAAAAAAATTATGGTAAAAATGCATGAGATTTTTGTTGTTGCAAGTGAGTATCTTTTACTTGAATATTGATGTAATTCCTTTTCATCTCTTCAAGGCAGTGGAGTGAGCTGCAGAAATTGCGTAGGAGGTTGAAAAAAAATGTGGACACAAAAGCTTCTAAAGGAAGAAAAATAAGATATGTTGTCCATAGTAAGTTAGTGAACTTTATGGCAGCAGTTCCATATGCACAGAATGATTCTACAATGGATGATTTATTTAGATCATTATTTGGAAGGGTAATTTGAAGATTGAAGACTCTGATTCAAGAAAAGGTTTTTGTTTGATCATTAGATTTAGGCAATTCAAAATTGGTACTGACTTAAAGCACCATTTAATTTTATATACTATGTAAAAACTGAGAGCTAAAATTGATTCATCATCAGGCAAATGATCATATTTAGAAATGAATTTGATATATATCTTACATTTACTTTAAATAGAATTTTAAAAAATATAGATGAGATGTTCTTCATCTATCTCATAGCTGGAAAATATACTAAATAAAACATATAAATAAATTTCGGTTTTGTTAAAATGCTATTTCTGCTATAAATAGTTTAATTTTTTTCTTCCTTCTAAAAATAATTTTTCTATTCTTCCTTCTGTGATGTACAGGCCATAAGAAGAGGTATATTATAGTCTAGTTCAACATTTTTATAATATATAATGTTTAATATTTGAAACCATACCATAAATTTTGGAACAAAAAGATTTTTAACTAGGAAATTTCAACTAGCTTCAAGGAACTTGAGGAGTGATGTTTATTAGTAGTAAAAAATATTATCCTTTCCGTTGCAAAGAATCCTCCCCAAAAATAAATTGAAGGCTTCAATCCCTATCAACCTTTTCTTTGCAATGGAAAGGAAAACTCCCAAGATAGCGCAGGTATTGAAAAGTAAAGATTGCATTGCGGCTTACATGGGTCAGACCACCCACGGTTTTTCAACCAGAATAAAAGAACATTTCAGGTGCATTCAAATTAACTCTTCTGTCTCCCATTTGAAAAACATCACATAGAGAACAACTACTCCTCAGATTTTGACACAGAAAATATCCATATCGCTACCAAAGGCTGCTAACTCAATTACTTAAAGGAGTTCAAAATCGGTAGACATACCATCTCTTCGAGATATCCCTTAGTGCATCTCTTTCCTTCTCACTCCCCGCTGATAAACTCTGTCCTTTCTTAATGCTAATTGATCTTTCTGCTTCTCCTTGCCCCCCCCCCCCTCCTCCACACCTACCCCCGTCCCATCTTATTCCCTTCAAGAATAGGTAGTATTTCAGTGTTTGAATATTGAGTTTCTTTGTTAGAAGATGAACGATCATTCGTTCGAAACCGGTCGTCTCGTTCTTTAAATCTTTTAAATTAAATTTTGGTAAAGGTACAAATTCTTCACATTCTACAAGTTTCTTTCCAAATCTTTAAGATTGAAGGAAAGAAGACGGTTTTTACATACTTTACATAAATACCCCGCGAACCGCCTTATGGCGTATGGCAAGGGGTGTCAATACATCAATCTATCTATCTATTGATCATATTTATTCTTCTAATGCTATCCGGGAAAAAGACCGATGATAACTTTCCGTACGGGCGATAATCTCACGGAAATCCTTTGACGTTTGGTTCCGAAAATTACGATCGATAATTACGGGAATTATGATGTCGCGTAAATCACCGTACTGTGGAAACCTCGCGAAATTTTAGAGACCGTAGATTTCGACCTGAGTATAAAAAGTATAAGAAAGATAAATTTAGGCAATAGATACGTAAATCGGTCAGTAAATTGTGCTTCTAAGATATAAATGTCAATCCAGAAAAAAACGAATTTAATATATGAGATTAGAGACTTAAAAATTATAGTTGTCAATTGCAGAAGCATATATAACTAACAGACAGAATTTCTTAACCTTACCAGAAGCTCTTGCGCGGACATAATATTAGGAGCCGAAAGTTGGCTTAAGGAAGAAATAGCATCGAGCGAAATTTTTCCCTCCGACTGCACCGTGTATCGAAAGGACAGAGGTATCAGGATAGGGGGCGGTGTATCTATCCCTGTTAGAAACAAGTAATTTAGTCAATTAGAAGATACTCAAAATCGAGAAAACTCTGAGATTATCTGGTGTTCAGTCGAGGCAAAGAAAATTATTTTTGCTCCTTTTATCGTCCTCCCGATGGCGACGACGAGGCCATCGAGGCCCTACACGAGTAGCTAAATGAAATTAGAAAGAGTAGGCCGCACGCACCCATTTTCCTAGGAGGAGATTTCAATCTTCCCAACATTAACTGTGCAAACATGTCCGTCGCTAACAATAGTCGTGATAGAATTGCATCGCGGAAATTATTTGATTTACTCTCAGTATTCGCCTTGGAGCAGCAGGTTGACACAGAATCAACTCGAATGACTCCCCTCGGTAAGGGAAATAAACTAGATCTTCTTGCCGCAAGCCATCCTCAACTCGTTCATGAAATAGCAGTTAACGAAGGCATTTCAGACCATAAAATAATAACCGCAGTGCTTAAAGTAGTTCCATCCCAAGTTACGATACCCCCTCGTACGTTATACATTTTTAAGAGAGGAAATTTTCACGCGTTTAAGGATTTCATTAAGGCAAAAGTTATTCATACGTTAGTTTTCTTCCAAATCACTCGGTAGACGACAGCTGGTCTGAGTTTCTCCATATCCTCCGTGAAGGTACTTCGAAATTCGTTCCGACCAAAATAGTACGAGATCGGAAGGAACCGCGATGGGTGAAACCGAAACTACGTTCCTTCAAAGAAAACAGAGAATGTTACATTCCCGCATGAAGGCATTCCAAACGAATAGTGACGAATGCAAGTATCATCGGCGTAAGTATTTAGAAACCAAAACTAAAGCCAAGATCGAAGCCCGCAGCGAATTCGAAGCGTACAGGCCGTTCCTGTGAGAGTCAGTTAGCCCTCCTTAACATGACATTTTGCGGGCCGCCGATGAAGGTTTTAGGACCGATGCTATATTCTTGGACTTCAAGAAAGCATTCGATGCAGTTCCACACACAAAGTTACTGCAGAAACTCGAATCGTATGGGATAGGCGATCATATCATTCGGTGGATTGAGTCATTCCTAACATGCAGATGCCAACGCGTTGTCTTGGATGGTGTTTTTTCCGACGAAGTAAATGTTACATCAGGGGTTCCCCAGGGCATTGTTATTGGGCCGTTATTGTTCCTGATTTATATTTACGATATCGTAGACAATGTAAAGAGTAACATCAGGCTCTTTGCTGACGGGAAGCCGATTCTCGTAAAACAATACGAAATATGCTGCAAAAGAATTCACTCAGTCAAACGATAAAATCACCAGAGAAGAAAATATTCTTCATCTCTTTATGATTAACTTTCCAGAGCGCGTAAAATCTTTTCCGTCGACGACGGACTAGGTAATCATAAAGGCGTTTACGTAAATATATATATCTATTATATATAGACGCTTCGGGGGGATATATATATATATACAGTAGACTCTCGATAATTCGAACCTCGGTAATTCGAAAACCTCTATAATTCGAAGAAAACCCTCGGTCCCCTGAGAGAACCTCTATAATTCGAAGAAAATCAATGTATTTTGGTCCCCTCGATAATTCGAAGTGAAGCTAGACCGGCCCACTCCACAATTCGGAAAATTAGTCATTTTATGGAAAGTGTCGAGGCAATTTTTCCAAGAATTTACCTTTATTGGCTAATTATGAAGCGAAAGATATCTTTAATTGTGATGAAACAGGGCTGTTTTATAAATAATTACCTGATCGTACCTTGGCATTTAAGGATGACACCAGTCATGGAGGCAAACACAGCAAGGAGAGGGTTACAATATTATTGGCAGCAAATATAAATGGATCACAGAAATTTCGACCTTTTATGATAGGAAAATTTGCTAAGCCTCGATGTTTAAAAATATGAAATCTCTTCCGCTAATCTACAGATCAAATAAGAAGGCGTGGATGACAGCAGTATTGTTTTCTAAATGGACAATGAGCATTGATGCTGAAGAGAAGAGAAAACTGAATGGGAAGAGAAAAACGAAAAATTTTGATGTTTATCGATAATTACTCAGCCCATAAAGTTGTCCCTTAACCTGAAAATATAGAGCTGAAATATTTACCCCGTAACACAACTTCAATTCTTCAACCCCTAGATCAGGGAATTGTTAAAAATTTTAAAACCTTGTATCGAAAAGAAGTGGTTAGAACTGTAATAGACACAATGGAAATAACCTGTGCAGCATTTCAATGCTTACTGCAATGGAAATGGCTCACAAAGTATGGGAAGAGGTTAGCTTACAGACAATCGCAAATTGTTTTAAAGCCTGCGGATTCATTAAGGATTAGGAATGCAAGGACGGAAATGATATGGTTCAACAAGATCTGCAAGATGAGGGACCTTTTTGAGTGCTTGGAACAGACTTCCAGAGGTTCCCATAACTTTCAACGATGTTAATATTGACAATAATGTTGCCACAGCGGGTACATTGTCTGATGAAGACATTATGAAACAGTCAATTGCGGTCAGTCAACAGATTTCTGACAGTGAAGATGAAGACGACGATGTTCCGAAGGTGTATTCTAAGGAAGCAACCTTTTTTTAAGAGGGTTGCGTCGTTTCTTCGAACAATCCGAAATGGATAACATCCAACCTGGTTGTGTGTTTAAAGCAGTGAGCACTTTGGAAAATGCTGTGGACCAGATTGCAGCCAACCAAGCGACACAAACGAAAATAACCGATTTTTTTATGAAGAAATGATACAACTTTTTTATAATAAATAAATTGATCCACATGTATTATTATAATATGTATTTTTGTTTCTACCAGCATTCCAAATCTTATACATTGACAAATAGAATGTAACTTTCTTCAATTCGAATTTTACTTTCAGCCCCTCTTTAATTCGAACCCTCGCTATTTCGAAAAACTCGATAATTCGAATTTTTTGTTTGGTCCCTATAAATTCGAATTATCGAGAGTCTACTGTATATAGGATATTAATGTCAGGCCCAAATCGCTTCGGCCACGAAGCCGCCAATTTTTTTACGTAATGGCCCACTAAATCTCACCTAGGAAAAATTGGGAAACCGACCCTACCTATCATGGGTTCGATTCTAGGAGGCCCCAAAAATCGACTTTCACCCGTAAGAATGCATGGGGCCGTTTTTTAAATAATTTTAAAAATTACTTTCAATTGAGATAGGACAATAAAATTTCATATGGCTGTTGCTTTTGTATATATCTACGCAAGCATGCTATTTTCTACGCGGAACTGGTCATGGGTTCGATGCCAGGAGGAGAAAAAGTTTCAAATTTCGAAAAATTCTAGCTCTCTTAATATGATACATAGATCATTCAAATTTTTTACACGTACAGACACGTATTGAATGTACTTTAAAAAAATATCAACAGCTGCCTACGTGTCACGGGTTCGATTCCAGAGCGTCCCGTAATCTCGATTTTCCCCGTTAGGAATGCATGGGGCCGTTTTTCAAATAACTTTAAAAATACTTCCCATTAAGTTAAAAAAATAAGATTTCATGTAACTATTGCTAATATATATGTCAATGGAAAAATGCTATTTTTTACGTCCAACCGGTCCTGAGTTCGATGACAGGAGGTGAAATATTTTCAGATTTTGAAAAATCGTAGCTCCCTTAATATCGTACATAGATTATTCAAACCTTCTACAAATATAGTTACATACAAAATGTAATTAGAAAAAAAAATCAGCACTTGCCTATACATCACGGGTTCGATTCCAGAGCGACCCGTAATCTGGATTTTTCCCGTTTAAAATACATTGGCCATATTTCCGAATGCTTTTTATAACACTTCCCAACCGCGCAGAGGTTCAAAATTTCACACAGCCATTAAGGGGTCAGTTCTCATATAAAATCTATCCTAAGACTATCGTAAAAGGTCGTTGGTTCGAAGCTAGGGGGCGTTAATTAATTCTCCATATGAAATACATAGGGAATTTAGGACTCATTTTAAGGTACTTCCTGAATGAATTTCCTTTTGCAATTCGGCGTGTTTATAAAGTCCACCATACTCAAGCGAAAGATTACAGTAATTTTAGCAGGATGACCTTGGTTCGACGCCGGGGCGGGATTTTAGCTGCCGAAAGAAATGCATCGGAAATCGTATTCAGTGCATTGTCAGCTGCTTTAATGTCCTTTACTTTATGTTTAGCAACGTTTGAGCAGAGTAATCTTTCGAAAAATTTTATTATTCACTAACGATAAATTATTACATTGCTTGCTGTAAGCAAGCGCACCTTTACTCGTGTATATATATATATATAGGATATTAATGTCAGGCCCAAACGGCTGGGGCCACGGAGCCGCCGATTTTTTTCCGTAATGGCCAACTAAATCTCACCTAGGAAAAATTGGGAAACCCACTCTACCCATCATGGGTTCGATTCTAGGAGGCCCCAAAAATCGATTTTCCCCATTAAGAATGCCTTGGGCCGTTTTTCAAATGATTTTAAAAATACTTCCCATTAACCTAGAAGGATAAGATTTCATGCAGCTATTGCTACTATATATATCTACGGCAAAATGCTATCGCTTACGTGCATCTGGTCATGGGTTCGATGCCAGGAGGTGAAAAAGTTTCAAATTTCGAAAAATCGTAGCTCTCTTATTATGATATTTAGATCATTCAATTTCTACACGTATAGATACGTATATAGTGTACATCGAAAAAAAAATCAACAAATGCCTATGTGTCACGGGTTCGATTCCAGAGCGTCCGGTATTCTCGATTTTCCCCGTTAAGAATGCATGGGGGCGTATTTCAAATAATTTTAAAAATAATTCCCATTAAGTTAAAGGAATAAGATTTCGTGTAGCTACTGCTAATATATATGTCTACGGAAAAATGTAGTATTTTACGTACAATCGGTCCTGGGTTCGATGCCAGGAGGTGAAATATTCTCAAAATTTGAAAAATCGTAGCTCCCTTTATATCGTACGTAGATCATTCAATCCTTCTAAAAATATAGATACATACGAAATTTAATTAGAAAAAAATCAGCACTTGCCTATGTATCGCGGGTTCGATTCCAGAGCGACCCGTAATCTGGATTTTTCCCGTTTAAAATACATTGGGCATATTTCCGAATGCTTTTTATAACACTTCCCAACCGCGCAGAGGTTCAAAATTTCACACAGCCATTAAGGGGTCAGTTCTCATATAAAAGCTATCCTAAGATTATCGTAAAAGGTCGTTGGTTCGTTGCTAGGGGGCGTTAATTAATTCTCCATATGAAATGCATAGGGAATTTAGGGCTCATTTTAAGGTACTTCCTGAATGAATTTCCTTTTGCAATTCGGGGTGTTTATAAAGTCCACCATACTCAAGCGAAAGATTACAGTAATTTTAGCAGGATGACCTTGGTTCGACGCCGGGGCGGGATTTTAGCTGCCGAAAGAAATGCATCGGAAATCGTTTTCAGTGCATTCTCAGCTGCGTTAATGCCCTTTACTTAATGTTTAGCAACGTTTGTGCAGAGTAATCTTTCGAAAAATTTTATTATTCACTAAAGATAAATTATTGCATTGCTTGCTGTAAGCAAGCGCACCTTTACTCGTATATATATAATGTTGTTCAGAAAGTAATTTCGTTTTTCCCGTCAGAGGACTTGATTATAATGAAATCAATGTGAGAAGGCATTCCACGAAGTCACGCTTTACAAAGTTGTTTTTATTTTATGACTTGATTATATTTTTGAAAACAGCTTTACACTTAAGCCGCATAACCAATTTATGTCTTGAGAGCTAATATTACAAGGCTTGTGTGAGAAAAAGTTATATGAATTCCACTCAATCGTTTTTAGTTGGTGCCCTTTACCTCAAATGAAGATGTCAAAAACCACCTGAATCATGTTACTGCCAGAAAGATGGTAAAAGATGTTGGACCAGAATGGCCAATATATAATATATAATTATATTATATTATAATTTAATGAAATATTTTTTCATTATACGAAAATTGTCTTTCATTTTCCCAAAAGAAAACGAAATTACTTACCGAACAACTCAATAAAATCCGTTTGGTGTGTGTCCGGTTTCCTCGTAAGAAATGCATGTAAACTTAGATTTTATCACTTGCATGCTTCCTTTCTTTTGCAAAATTAAATTATAAATAACCCACGTATGGATTTGAAAGTAGCACCAAAAGAAGGGAAATTGAATAAAGTTTCTTATTTTGGTCATGAAATATATTTTACGATCAGAAATCACGAGAATTTGGCAAAATTAGATGATACTTTAGATAAATTTTGAGGCTGTAAGCAAACTATTTCTTAGTTACCACGCATGTGATTGTTGAATTTTCTCTTAAGAACGCATTGAGAAATCAGTATTTAAATGATGTTTGTTTATAGCAACGTAAATATTTACGTATACTTTCGTAGAGTAAACGGTTTTTGATATTAAATGAAAATGATATCGGGATAAATTCAAGAGATTGAATGTACTGCACAACTTGGTGAGTTAATGACGTTACCTATTTTGGTAGAAAATTTCACAATTGTATACTTGATTAGTGTGTGTTGTGTGTGTGTGTCTGTCTGTTTGTCTGTACACTGTAGACTCAAAAACCATACATCCATTCGTCCTCAGAATTTCAGAAATTATTACGTAAATCTCCGGAAAGGTTTTAGAAAAAAAAATTCTTAATTTGGAGTACTCATTTCGAATCCAGAAGGGAATAACTGTTCCCATAAGATATACATGTATATTTTCTTTTTCTTCTTCTTCTTCGATTTCTCACTGGCATGCTTCCTTTCTTTTGCAAATTAAAAATAACCCACGTATGGATTTGAAGATAGCCCCAAAAGAAGGGAAATTAAATAAAGTTTCTTATTTTGGTCATGAAACATAGTTTACGATTGCATTGTATGTCTGTCTGCCGCATTAACTCCTTTATATATATATATATATATATATATATATATATATATATATATATATATATATATATATATATATATATATATATATATATATATATATAGATATATATGATGTTTATCGTCTTGAATTAGATTACGCGCGCCTGTTAGGCGCAGGCACAGCTATAGTCTGTTCCACTTTTCTAGGCAGTATGGGCTTATGGAGAAATCGAATAGCCTCGTACGCCGGGTCATTTTTCCAGAATATCCGCGATATCTATAGTGAATAGAACTTTAGTTTTTGAATTTTATAACCGAGAGCGGGTCCGGATCAATCCGAATTACGCTTACGGGTCTATTAGTCTGGAGCAAAAAGTAACAATGATTAGTTATCGGAGCGCTAAATCAATTACTCCCTCGGATATAAAATTCAAAAACTAAAGTTCTATTCAAGATATCGACTCAGAATAACCTGTAAATGAAAATAACAACATTTATCTCAATTTCTCTCGCGACAAGTTTTTCGTAACGTAAGAAACAAAAAAATTTTAGGCGATGTATAAATTTGACTGCACGATCTAATTTTTCGGAGGCTGCGTTCCACTTAAATTATTTTTTACTAAAATTTTATCAGGTAAAAATTAATATAAGTTGACTTTTTTGTATTCATAAGGTATAAAGAGTAATCTAAGAAAAAACTTGCTCTTTACGTTTGACAGGATGAGAGAAATGGCAGTTTTAGTATTGTTCACGGCTTGTGAGGCGACAATTTTTTTTTCATTCCGCTGTAAAATTTATTTCTTTTGTTTAAATGCTGAAGAAACTTCGTCAATATATAGAACCATCCTTCCTTGTCCAAATTTCACCAAAAAATTGGAAAAAATTCACCAAACTTAGTTGAAAATATTAATTTTATCCGTAGAAGTAACTCAGACATAATTCACTGACGCCTTTGGAGAGGCTAGGTTGCTCCCTCATGGGAATTTACGTGCATTTATTTCCCCATAAGCCTCCCGTACTGCCAGCTTTTGTGGAACGAACTATAGTAGACATAGAATTGATTAAACACATCATCCAATGCGAATTTCGAGGGTTTCAACGAAGCTCTTTTAATAAAAATCCATAATTTAAATCGCGTGTAACTAAAATGTCCTCCGACGAAACTTTGAAAACCTTCGTGGATGACAACAATACATTTAGTTACTTTGATTTGCAGTTAAAATAGATAATTTCAAAATTGGGAAATACAAGAAAGCAGAAAAAAATATTCTTAGTTCTCACCGAGCATTGCTAGAGGGGTTGTTTCAGCGACCATCCACTGAGGCTTGAGTTGGACTGGACTGGTCGAAACAGTGAGCGATAGTAAAAGCAATGATTGAAAAGAACTAAGCGCGGGAGGCGTGTGTAGTTATCTCTTGATTGTTTTTGTGCGACAATATAAATAATGACCACTGAGATAGCAACAATTAATATAAAATAGTGACATAGAAGAAGTTATTTAGGAGGAGTATAAAGAAGATTTTTCATCATTCTAACAAAAGAAATAAATTTTATATCAGAATAAAAAATGGTCGCCTTACCGACCGAGAACATAATTAAAACTGCCATTGCTTTTTTTCCTATCCAAAATATAATTGCATAATTAGTCCATGACATCTGAAAAACCGACAGGCACAAAAAGAATAAGAAAATGATTAGTTGATGATGATAATGAGTAGTTTTCCTGGCTGAGATATCAATTTATCTTCCATTATCCTATCATTTTCAGTTAAGTGATTAACAATAGTGTCTATTTCATGGTTGAAACCCATGGTTTCTGCGGTGTCTTGAGTAAGACACAGTAGGTTGCATTCCCACGGTTAGGTATGGAAAATCATATCATAAATCATAAAATGCATTAATACATTGTGTAACTATGAAATACACTACACAAGGGAATAAGAAAATGATTTTGATTTGTCATGATTATTGTTACATTATTTATCCTCTATATTTATCCAATTGTATTTCACTCCAATCACTTATCTTAAAGCTTCATATTTGCTCCTTGTATCTGCTAGGAAAGAAGAAAATGAAAAATTCATGAGTGATGTTAAATGCAGCCACTTACTTAACAATAATGAAAAAAATCTTCTATTTTCTTGTCTTATTTATCCTCCCTGGTGTATTTCTTTAATATTATTTCTAAGTCTATCATTCCTTTAAAATTTATCAAAAGTAAAGTAAATAGTAGAACAAACCTTCGAAAAAATACGATCGTTCGGTTAAATTTACACATCACCTAAAAAAATGGGAGTCTTACATTATGAAGAAACTTTTGAAAGAGAAATTGAGATCAAATCATGTTATAAAAAATCATCATGATATTTTTTAGAATGTATTCGCTGTATGTTGTCATTTTCAGATTCTAAATCGTAGTAGCCAGAGTGGTAAGCACTACGGTCGTAAAGGAGTGGAGTATATTTATATCCCTTACATATATATGCTTCGGGGGGATATATATCTATTACATATAGATCCTTCCGGGGATATATCTATTAATCTCTTATGGAATGGAGTTGTTCCTTTTTATAGAGAAGAAAATATCAGAATTAATATAATAGAATATGGCAGATGGGCAGAACCATCTAACGGTGGCCAAAACTAATGCTTCTGTCTTAAGTAGTAGGGTGTAGTATGCCTTGGGAAATGTCGATTGTCATCTGAGTACTTGGTTTCATTTCGCGTGTGTTAAGTTTGTTCCGTTAGGGAATGAGAAAGAAAATCATCATCGTTGCAGGTTCTTGTTTATTTTAGGAACTGCACGTATAATCTGCGTTATGGCTGGTTGTCATATTGCTGATAACGTCGTGAACTCGAGAAGTAATGGCAAAACACCCTTCCTTATAGGAGTTGCTGGAGGTACTGCTTCAGGCAAGGTTTGTAGATTTTTATTTTCTCTATTGTGTACTTTAATTTTCTCTATCAACGACGTTTAGCTATGATATGAAAAGCCGCGAAACATGTCCTAAATATTAGGTATGTTTCTTTCAGTCCACTGTGTGCAAACGAATAATGGAAAAGTTGGGACAAGTTGACATGGATCAGACAAAACGCCAAGTTGTTTGTATCAGTCAAGATAGTTTTTATAGAAATCTCTCTCCTGAAGAAAAGGTTAAAGCCGACAAGGGGCAGTATAATTTCGACCACCCTGGTAATTCCATTTCAGCTACATTTATAATCATATATTTTAAATGAATTTCTTTGCTTGACGAAGTATTTTTTTTTTCTCATTATATTTGTTATGATATTTTAAGACTATCTGATTCACGTTTTCATTCCAATTTTGCATATTTTCAATTAAAGCTGCCTTTGATGACGAGTTGATTCTTCATACCTTACAAGAAATACTTGCTGGAAGAATCTGTAAATTGCCTATTTACGATTACAGAACAAACACAAGGTTGGTGATATTTTTGGAATAAAGGTGAACACTGATGAAGAAGTTAGGCATACTCAGGAAAATTTTGTAGGTGTCAATTTGTTTTAAACTTTCTTGCCCTACATGTTTTGGTTATTTGTGATTGCTTTGTGGACCATTTAATTTTCTCACGATGAGAATGGGATAATATTTTTTAATATATATTTTTTTAGTTTTATTGTTAAATTGAGTATCTTGGTAAGTTGTAGGACTTTCTTAAGTTTCAATTAAGTTATTTGTTAAAAGCTTTCGTTTTCCTAAATCTTTTTTAGCTATATTTATCATTTTATGTTATTGTATTGTATTTGTATTATTGTTATATTATTATTTAAATATTTATTTACTTAAAAATGTTAGTTTATCAATAGTTAATTGTTAAAAAAATATCAATGAAACGATCAGTATTATGTATTTATGAGATCAATTCCCACAGATTTGAGTGAATACGTTATGGTTTTTAGCTCTGAAAACATGATTTGACTGTCTTCTTGAGAATATTTCCATCACCACCTATGATATTGAACTAGTTTCCTTTGATTTTTTCTCCTTGATTAATTACATCCCGAAATCCGAAAGATGATCATATTTTTCAGAAGTAGCAAATTTTATTTTATCTACTTTTGATGTGATAAACATAAACGTAAGATGATTTGACTTCATGTTGAGGAAAATCATCCTAAATAAAACTCTGTAAATGAACTGTGTTGAAATAAATGGTTAACATTGGAACTTATATTAATAGTTAAATTTTTTTTTAGAGTTGAAGGCCAGGATATGACCATCTACCCAGCTGATGTTGTCCTAATTGAAGGTATTCTTGTGTTTTACTTTCCTGAGATACGAAATCTATTCCACATGAAGCTTTTTGTGGACATGGATTCTGATATCCGACTGGTGCGTAGGGGTAAGAATTAATTTCACTTAAATTTAACTCAAATAAATTCATCCCTCATTTTTGTAAATCTTTTTTTATCTAATAGAATGTATTCAATAATACTAGAACAAAAATGTTGTTAATTTTTTGTTCTGAAACGGTTTTCTAAGAAATCATTCCAACCAATGTTGATTTTACCATAAAGTTCTACTCAAAACCTTTCAACTAGTGATTTAGATTAATAGGTATAATAATTAGGTAGGACTATGCTAGTTGTCATGAAGGTCAAAATACTATCAGATTTTCAATTGGTCCTGCAATGCATTATGTTAGTTCAATTTTTAATCTATTGAATTTTTCTATTTCTTGTTCATGAAATTTTTCTTATGGTAACAAAATAAGTTGACATTGTACTAATTTTCGGAGATCTTATTCTTGATTGTAGATTCAAGGCTATAACTCATCTCATTTGATAATAAAATAATTTTGAAATTAATTATTAAAATCAAGCAAACAAGAACTTTGATACATTTGTTCTTCAAGTGATTTTCTTGCTGATGCAATTCTAGCCTGGAAGGTGTGAGTCTGGAAAACTATAAAATTATACTTCCAGAGCTACTATTACTTTTTATTGGAAATATATTTTATATTAGTGAGAAATTAACATCATTGTAAGATGGTTATTTTATAAACCTTTGAACCTCTTCTCATATAGAACTGCTGATGGATCAAGCTTGTTGTGAAACAGAAAATTGGAAATATTATTTATAATTTTGTGTTTTTTTTCAAAATAGTATTTCCCAGAAATTTTTCCTCTCTGTAGACATTATTTACATAAAATTCCATTGCTATTATAGTGATTTATGGTGTTCATTTATTTCCTTACCTAGTGTTAAGGGACATAGAGGAAAGGGGCCGAGACCTAGACCAAGTTTTACATCAATATACAACATTTGTGAAGTTAGCATTTGAAGAGTTTTGCTCTCCAGTGAGTATTGTTTCCTAATTTTTATGAAGGTGTTTACTTTGTGGATTATAGTTATATAATAACAACTTTATAGAAGTTATTAGTTTCTCTGTGAATGTAGTTTTTATTAAATAAATTATTATCAGTAACATTTTTCAATTGTGGAAATACCAATCAGATCTCAAGTATTTAATGATAAAATTCCACATAATTATTTTTATGTATATTTATTTCTCCAAGCCCCTTAAAAAGAGTGATATGCTATGTTTCATTAATCAATTACATGTGGTATGCCACTGATTGTTTGTATGATTGCATAAAGTGTCTACTGGAAAGATAACCTTTGAATTTGTGCTACCCTGTCTTAATCATCTGTTAAGTCAATGAATATTCAAGGGTTCAATCTTCTATATTCATCAAAACAATTTCCTGAAAAAAGCAACATCAAATTATTATTATGATTTAAATTGCTTCATGTAAGTTACCTGGTATCAGTTTACGATGAATAATAGTTTTAAATTATAAAAGTAAACGTGTGCTTTCTGACAGCTAGCAATGTAATAATATCTTTTAATAAAGTGTAAGATTTTTCAAAATATTATTCTGAAAAGCCATGCTAAACATAAACTAAAAGACATTATCGCAGCAGACAATGCATTTATTTTGATTTCCCATGCATTTCTTACTGCAGGATTATTATGCGCCTGAGTATGATTGACTTTATAAACATTCCAAATTTCAAAACGAAATTCATTCAGGAACTACTTCAAAATGGGTTCTTATTTCCCTATGCATATCTTACAAAGTTGTAGTAAACGCCCCCTAGCATAGAATCAACGACCATATAGGACATTATTACGCTCCCTTTTATGTGATAATGGTCCCTTTTATGGTGTGCTGTGTGAAATTTCGAATCACTGCACGGTTGGGAAGTGTCATAAAAAGCTTTTGGAAATATGGTCAATTGGAAACAATATCTTATGGAAAAAATTGAGATTACGAGTCGCTCTGGAATCGAACCCATGGCACGTAAGCAAGTGATGATTTTTTTTCATAATAGAATATATATGTATCTATATGTGTTGAAAATTTGAATCATCTGTGTATCATGTTAAGAGAGCTACAATTTTTCAAAATCTGTAAATATTTCACCTCTTGGCATCAAACCCATGACCAGTTGCAGCTAAATTATACCATTATTCCGTAGATATGCAAAATAGCAATAGCTCCACGAAATCTTATCGTTCTAGCGTAATGGGAAGTATTTTTAAAAATTATTTGAAAAACGGCCCCATGCATTCTTACTGGGGAAAGTCGATTTTTGGGGCCTCCTAGAATCGAACCAATGATAGGTAGGGTTGGTTTCCCAATTTTTCCTAGGTGAGATTTAGATGGCCATTCCGTAAAAAAATCGGCGGCTTTTTGGCCCCAGTGGTTTGGGCCTGACATTAATATCCTATATATCCCCCCGAAGCGTCTATATACAGTAGAGAATAATATCAAGCCCATAGCTCATGATATTCCCTTATTTTAAACCATGCTTTATTAGGATAAAATCACTGTCTTCAATACCAAGTCCTTTTAGCACTAAGCCAGTGATACTAAAGTAATAATTTTCCTGTATTACAAGCCAAAATTAATCATTATTTACAAATTTCTGCACATGGTCTAACTATTTTCTTCATATTTAGCTCTGTGGAGTAGTACATTATTTGTACAATATCTTTGTAGTAGTAAGTTGGTGTAGTTGTGTTATTATATATCCAAAAAAGAAGAAAAAAAATAAATTATCAAATATGCATTACAAGAATTATACAATATTATTGTATTTTATATGTTATATTAAAATATAGCAACATAAAAATAAAGTTGTTGCTGGTCTATTTGTCTTGTCTTGTCTGCAGGTGTCTTAATCTCTACACATAATTACTTAGATTAAGCATTGGCCATGAATGCTTACACATCACTAGGATAGACAAGACAAAAGTAACGGTTTAATTATGTAAGCTCTTGCACACACTTGCAGTAAAAAATTTTCTAAATGCTCTATCCAAAAAATATTAAAAAGAAGTTGAGAACAATTTAATTGTTGCTGGTCCTGCTGCACAGATAGTGATAGGTGGTTTATAACTTCTCAGTTGTGGCATTGCTTGAGTCTTGAGTCTTTTGAGAAAAAATCTATCATGCAAGAATTTTCTTAAACAACTTTTGAAAGTAAACAAAATTACTATTTCACATGATAGCCAAGTCATTTATTATTATTACTGACACATTGATGGATTGTAAAAAAACAATATAAATTTTATCAACTACTTACACTATTATATTTCTGAGTAACTAAATATTAAGTTTGAAATTTTAATGCTACAACTTATTAAATTTACCCAGATAATTTATTGTAGGCGATGTATATGTTGGTTCAAATCATCAGGTAGAGTAGTTTTTAGCGAAAGATAAATATTTTTCCCTTTTCCTTTGCAGACAAAAAAGTTTGCTGATGTTATCATCCCTCGTGGAGCAGATAATATTGGTATGTATTCTTTGTTGATGTGTGTTCTTATTAACTTTCTAAAAACTAATGCAGAAGTTACAGGGGATTATAATTATTAGAAATTTAAAGAATGTATTGTATAAACAAGATTTTCTTAAGGCAACTTGTCAAGAGAGGTGATGGTTTAGATTCTACTATTAGTTTTTTCTTTTCCTTTCTTCTTCCAAATATTCAATGCTTATTCCTTTTATATTCTAATTTGTAAACTTATTGAGTAAATTATTTTTAAAAAAATTTCTTCTCCTTTTTTCTGCCCCAATCCTTACTGTTGAGGTGTAATATATATATATATTTATTTATTTATTTATTTATTTATTTATATATAATTTATATATATATAATATAATCTAACTTTCACAGGTGCAATAAAGTTAAATATTAGACATATTGCAAAGTATTTTATTTTCGTTATAATTATAATTTTTTTATAAATTATACTATATTAATTAAGTTATGTATTAATTTTAGAAATGTCGTAAACTGGGAATATGCCCTGTGAAATCAGGTCCTCATAGAAAGTAATGAATGCAAATATGTTGTACTGCATTGGACTGACTTTGACAAAAGAATTGAAATCAAATTAGCAGCACAGTTAGTGAAGCATGTAGGCACTGCATTCCGATTTCAGAGTTTCTGGAAAAGGTAGCTTGTGCTCCAAAGAATTAACATACCAATTGTTTGTCTGGCTCATCTGACAAGGGTACCTTTAGGACCGTGGCTCAGAGTTTGGAAACTGTAATGGATGTGTAGCTTAGATATTACTAATAACAACCTGAAAATTATAGGAGCCAACGTTCCCACATTTCCTTTTAATCTATGTTTAAAAATCATCAATTCTAGCAGCTCCCTATATAAACCCCGCTGCAACTGTTTAACTACAAGCAAATGGTGGCATACTGCCTGCGTGTTAGGTTTCTAATATAACTATACATGGTTCAAATCTGGTTTGTACTTCTTATTTTTTTTCTTCTATCCCTTTATTTTTCTTAGCAAACATTTAATCAATTTAAGTGCTTTCTTATTATTTTATTTTTATGGTTCATATAATTTTAAGAAATGAGAAGGTAGATGAGTTAGGAAATCTTTACAAGTGTACTGTAGGGAGCTGTTGTGGGTAGACGTCTGTGATAGATTAAAAAAGCCCGATTTTATAACTGAAATGACCATAAATATAAAATCCTGTCTCAGAGGACAAATGTAGGAAAATTTTGGTTTTGTAATAGGCAGAAGAAAAATGATGATGGCTTCCCAATTCAAAACTGTAACACTATATTTCTTTATAAACTGATATTAAACTAGCAAACTCGTAAAGTAATAGAAGTTTTCTAACTTCAATCAATATACATAAAGGAATTAAGAAATTCTGAGTCACAATTTTTAGGCTTATCTCAAATCAGATCCTGATTACCTGCATGTTGATATTTAATTGGTAGTTTATATTTAATGAATGTTCTGCTTCAGTCAAGGGGTCTTGGAATAGAGTACAGCAAGAATGTTCCTTAAGTTGTTTTTGATGAACCTTTCTATTTCCCCTATGCATATCAGCCACCATAGGATACCCTCAAGTACCTCAGGATATATCAGATCCAGCAGATGAAGGTTATGGGACGGATGCTATTTTCCTATATTTTAATTGATCAGTTTTCAGGATTTTTTTGTAAGAATTATCCAGAATAAGTAAAAAATAAAAGTTCAGTAGGAGAGATGTGGCAGAAATTTTACAATATTATTTTCAACCCTATATATGCCTTTATTCTTAAATAAAGCATAATAATGAAACAGCAATTATATTTTATAAAATTAAATCCTATAGAAGACTGATTTTGAAATTGCACAGGGACCTGCTACAACCTAAAAATATTGTTACTAACATGGTGCTTTTTACTCAAAATGACTAATCTCTAATTGTGTTTCTCCTTATTACTTTTTTACTGTTCTTCATAGTGTTGTGTTACGAATGGCATTCATAAGTTTATAAAAATGTGTGTGGGGAACATGGATGAGGAATGATACAAAGTAGCCTCTAAACTGTTTCAGGGTTGGCTAGAAACTCACTTCCTGTTTATTAATTTAACATGGTAACAGTGATACAAAAAATAACACATGTTAAGTCTTGAATGCTGACCATATAAATAAAATGTGTTGTTGTAATAATGAGTAATTTGGTAAATTAGGGATGGAATACAAAACTGATGTGGTAAAAATACAGAAGAGTAAAAGATTTATTTAAAACTCAAACAAACCATTTGCATGGATTTATTGTTAGAATTCGAATGTTTAAGAAACATTGTGCACAATACTTTTGTGGACATCAATGTTATTGTGTGATGGAAAAGTAATTAGTGTATGCTTGAAAATCGTCACAACATATTTTCAACCATCCCCATTAGCTGAAGAGAAAAGAAGAAGATTTAAAAAAAATTTTAATAATGTTGATATATAATGATCAAAGAAGAAGTGAAATTCATCATCTAATTGCAGCTTAGTTTTTAATCAATTTTCTATCTAGGATTCCCTACCTTCATTTTTGGTTTCTTGTAAAATTAATTATCCAATCATAGAAATTTTCAAAAATCATATTGGCTTCCATTGAACTTCCATGTGTTATTGATATTCTATTTATATTATTTATTCTATTTATATTTTTTATTTAATTATAATAATTTTCTTTATTTTTGCAAAATTAAGGCTAAAAAGTCTCCTCATCCATTTAACTTGTTTATTCATTATTATCAAAGATCTCTCAAACTTCCACTTTCTGTACAATCACATTGTGCTTCTAAACTTAACAATAGAAGTCACAAACACTCACACCCTGAAAGAAAAATTTCTTCCTCAGCTGGGATTTGAACCAAGGATCTTAGCATTAGAAGATTTGTGTGCTAACCATTCCACCAATGAGGTTTTCATCTGTTGGATCCCGTATACTTTACATAAATTTAATGAGAGGCCTGTTCAAGATGAAATAGCATTCCTCTTTAGCCTTTCCATTGCATCTACCCGTAATACACTCTAATTCTCTTTTTGGTTGCTTTACAATAGTATTTCTGGATAAGAGAATCGACTCAGTGATACTTAAATATATATATATATATATATATATATATATATATATATATAAATTGATAGTATATCATAGTCCTCTGAATTTTATATTTTTTCGTGTGTGACTGAATCATCTCCAAATATCCTCACTTTGTTTCATCAATCAGGCAGATGTGTGCAAGAGAAGAGATCCAAATACACTGCTCTGAGGTACATCTGAACTGCAAATTTACTCTATCTAATGCTGTTGACCACCAGTTTTCTCCTTTTCAGAGAAAATAATTTATTCGGTCCATTTCCTTACAAATTTTAATTTATGGATTAATTGTTGTGTTTAACTTTGTTGAAAGCCATTTTTGAGATCTAAGAAAATAGCATCCACCTGCTTTTGGAAGATTTTAAAATATCATTAACAATTAGCGTGCGTTTACTTCCACATGATCAAGCTGTTGGAGTCTTCTAATAGCATATATTAGTGTAAAGCTGCTATCTAGATGTTTAGAAAGTTCATTGACAAAAGGGGTGAAGAGAAGAGACCCAAGGACAGTTTTTCATGGGACACAGGAGTTGAACCTTAGCAGTTTTATATGAAAGATAGTATTAGTGGTGTGACTCTGACAGTTAAAGGTAACAGGTTGATATTCATTATTAAGAAAAGATTCTTTCCACTGCAATAAATTAGCATTAGCATTGTAAGATACTAGCTTATTATTCCTTAAGTTTACCATTCCATTGTCAGTAATGTCAAAAGCTTTCCTAAGATCATAAATAATTGCTAAAGAAATCTGATTTCCATTGAGAATGAGATAAATTAGATTTTATGCTTGAGTAGTGGGGGTGGATTTGAAACTATGGAAACCATGTTAACTCTTGGAAAGTAAATTCATGTTGCTAGAAGTCAAATATGTCTACTAACATTCTTTTTGATGATGTCTATGATTTCCTGAAACTTCTCATTAGTATGAGTGACTTATGAGATGACTATCAATTTGACTTATACTTGACCCAGAAGGAACATACACTGCTTCTGAGCTGAAAGTCATCCATTCTTCTTTCATCAATTTTTCTATTGTATCTCCTTCAATCCCTCCTTTCTGTATTTTCCTCCTGTTTACATGCCTCATTGACTCATGAGGGTGGATTTCAGTAAATCAGTATTTCAGGAAATAGTATCCTAAAATCTATGAGACCCATTTAGAGAGACAGAAAGTAAAAAGTGAGAGGGGTATTAGTCAAATTAGGAATGAATATGAATAAATGTTGTTGGAATCCTAATTGAATGGCAATAGCTTTTATTTTTTATTCATACAAAACGTTTCTGTTGATTGATCAGCAAGTAAAAGCAACTGAATTTATTTAGAAAAGAATAGCATTGAACAAATTATACCATTTAGTAATATAGCCGATATAATTAAGGCACCACACGCGATTAGGTGTACCAATTACTTCATCTTCTATTGTATCCAAAACGTGACCCTATAAACTATCAAACTTTTAAATTTCTCAAGATATTCCTTTTCAAAACCTTAGGAATATTTGAGTTTTAGCATTATTCCTCCTAAACTGGCGTAGGCAAGTATGCTTATATTATCTCAGATTCTCTTATTCCATGTTTTTATTAAGTAAACAAATAATTATCTTCCTCTAAGTTAAAGCAAGTTTTTACCTGAAATGGAATAATGATATTAATAACCTAATTGATGTGAAAGAGTAGTATGAGTGGTACCATTCTAGAGGAATCCTATGGAGAAAGTTCTACTCTGTTTCCTTCACAATGGATTTTCACCACATCTTGCATGTGTCTGTGTATTTCAACCCATCAAATGGTTTGTGAGGAGTCTAAAATAAGGCAGAATAGACATTTGAATCTCCCTTGTTTACTTTTGGTGTGCGAGGGAAGTTGTTTTATTATTGTCAGAATCATTTGCATTTTTCATGGAATTGTCGAATTTTCATATAATATGTTATAACATCCTTGAATCATTCTCAAAGATGAATTATATCAATATGCAATTTTTCCGATTGGTTCTTAATTGTAGTAACATGCCTTAGAATATACAGGATGGTATTTTTGTCTTTCCATGTCTCTATTTATTCTAGTTTAACACAAATTGCAAATTACTGAACTATCAAGGATTTAACCAACATTTTGGTATTCTTTGTATGATTTATTGTATCCTCCAGTTGTTCCTAACCTGTTTCATTGCTGCTATTATTCTCTTTAAGTTTTGAGGATGCTTCATTTGAATTTTTCTTCTTCACGATTTCTAATTTTATTTCTCTGTACAAAATATGTTTCTTCTCCACAGCTAGTTTTTCATTTTCATTCATTATGCCCTTAATTATCTAAATTCACCTTTAAAAGAAATATTTGATTACATTTGTCTTCTAAACTTCTATTGGAACAGAATATCTCTGTGTATTCAATCTTGAATTTGCTGTGTCTAATATTTGCATTTAGAATTTCTTGCATTGCTTTCTACTTTTTCCTCATTTCCTTCTCAACTTCCATTCTTTGGCATTCCAGCTGAAATTCACTTATTTTTTTATTTATTTTTTTATGTATCAAATTTACTTTTATTAAATATATGAAACCAACTAATGTGCTTTTCTCTTGGTTAATGTGTGTTAATCATTTTTATCTTCTGAAGTCATCACGTTCAAGTTGTTAAATACTTAATAATAGTAATTGTTTTGGTTTGAGATTTTTTCTAAGTCCTACTTTAAAATTACATTCAAGATCTAGGTCTATATCTTATTTTTATGACCCTTGTAAAGTCTTCTTTGAACTCTCTAAAATTAATTCATTCACCTCTGTCCCAAAACTAATATCTGCTTCTTTCTTTCATATACAGTCATTAAATAACAAGGTAATCATTATTATGAGTTTTCCCACTTCATTAAGATTCTGGCCAAGATACTTTTCAACTTTACATTCTTTCTACTGTTGTTAAAATTGTGTCTCCAGAGTAAAGTAAAACTTTAAACTACTTAGTTTGTGTTCGTTTTACCTTTTAAGAGTGTTTATACATATATTCTTTACAAAAATTCCTATTGATCAAGTCAACCATCCAACAGTTGTACTGTCAATAATTCACATGTTAAAATAAATACAACGCTGAGGAATGGTAATTAATTTTGATTTATTTGAAGATATTCCATGACCCTTTTTGTATCTTCAATTTCTCAAATATATTGTTCTCTTTTAAGGTTGCAGTAATTGTAAATAGCCAGATTAAAGTGTTGTTCTTTTCTTTATAAGGGATATCTATAATTATATCAATTGAATCAATAATCAACCTATTTCTTACTAGATTTTTAATTTCAGATAATTGGAGTCAAACATTTAGTAGCATCTTTTATAGATTGCTCATGCTTTCAAAAGCTGCAGGATTCAAGCAAAAACTTTACTTGGGATTGAATCTGGTTTTTTGTAGAATTTAAATATTAATAGCTCTTCATTAATTGTTATTTCAAAAAGTTACTGGTGTTGGAAAAGGCATGGATTCTCTGTAGATGATCTTGGATACTCGTGCTGTCACCCAATTTTAGTCAAAGGGAACAATCTCCCTCCAGAAATAATAGGTCTACCAGAAAGTTCTGTCCATTTTTAGAATGAAACAAAAGAATTATTTTTTCATACTTTGAATAAAGTTTATTGAATAATTTAATTACCATCATTATTTATGACATCTCTACAGCGTGATAGCATTTTGTATATCCCATTTTTAAAGAATGTCTTATCTCTAGAGGCCAAAAATCCGTTCCAGTTACAATGTTTCAACAATTAAGCTCATATTCATTAAACACATATTTGGCTCTCTCTTTCGATCACACACATATTTTCGTCTTAGATGAATAAAACGAAGACCATTCTCGTTAGTATTAAGTGAGACGCGTTTGCATGCCAATGGTTTCTGTCCTTACAAAATTTCTTGAAGGGCAAATAATTCAAGAAAGAAGAAGAAATCAGACAAACACCGGTTGAATTTTAGGCCTCTAGAGATGAGACATTCTTTAAGAATGCTATCACGCTGTAGAGATGTCATAAATAATGATGGTAATTAAATTATTCAATAAACTTTATTCAAAGTATGAAGATATCTATTCTTTTGTTTCATTCTAAAAACGGACAGAACTTTCCGGTAGACCTAATAATTATAAAACAAATTAATTTGTATTTTTCTGCAGTGGCTACTCTGATCAAGCTCCCATTGTAATTTATTACTCTTTCTCTAACCATTTACTCAATATCTGTTTAATAAGTTAAAAACCTCTCCAATTTAAGTGGTTTTTCCCCTCATTTTGAAATTATGCCTTGATTTACATCCATTTTGGAGGTTGATTGATCTGTTAATGGCCAAAAATATTCTGTATATTAATTGTTGGAAACGCAAAAGTTTGAGCTACAATTTTTACTCTATTTTGATACGTTAGGGTCTCTATTTTGCCTTGCAGTTGCAATTGACCTGATTGTGCAGCACATCCGAGATATATTACATGGGGGCCCTGCAGTGGTGAATGGTTGCATAATTGGCCCAACTCCCCCTCCCTCTCCTACATCCTCATGCACCAACAAGCCTGTGGTTCGGTAGCTGGCGAAGGGGAAGGCCCTTTGACTCAGTTGTTTCATTTTGTCAGCTCTGAATTTAAGTATATGTCAATGCCATAAGATGCAATCACTCAGTGATTATCAATCATGCTATCTTTTTATTTTTGTTTATGTCTGATTGAAATGAAAATTTAAAGCATTTTGGAATATTGTATTGCATGAAAAATAAGTGCAGCCATAATTTCATCTTGGTATATTTGTGTAAAAATTCATATGAAAATGTTTGAGTTTTAGAAATTATGATCATGAAGCCATCATTGTATATGCTCAAGTTTATTTGGATTGTATATTCCCATGAACTTAGGCTGTTGTTTGAATGTCTGTGAAGTGATACCATGCTGTATATGATGTTTGAAAGTCTTTTCTTGTTGCATGATGATTGTTACCTAGTCTTCAGGAATTGTAAATTAATTAACAAGGCATGGATTTATTAAACTTGGTGTATTTTATATCGCTATCATAACTGGAATGTTGTTATGAAATGATTGGAATATTTGGTGTATTTGTAATAGCTTATATGCGACTATCATTTGCTTACATATATTCCTTCTAATCATTGAATGTAAACTGAAGTTAGGGATGATATGTAACTAATTAAAGATGCTAAGGTAAAATTTGAGCGAAAGGTAACAATTATTTTAATCAAAAGAAAAACTTGAGTGAAGTGTTTCATCAGGACAGCAAAGCTGAGTAAAAAAAACAAGATAATATAAGTCATAAACAACATGACAATCGAGGCAAGAATTCATGGATCTTAATTAATATACTCCTGTTGATTATGAACAATTAGTGCTTTATCAGATTTGTTTTGCAGTGATTTAGAGCTCCTACTGTTTGTATATCTTGATATGCCAGGTGTAAAATTAAAAAGAAAAATATGGTTCATGAAGGATAGAAATATTCAGAAAATTTGAGTTAACATCATTATTTTACTTTAAAAATAAATAAAGGAATAAAACGTTTGACTAATTTGTTAGATTAAAATGGATTATTGTGAGCCTAAATATTGTATTCCCTTTAATTACATGGCAAAAATTTATTGATGGTTATTCTGTATGAATGTCTTATTATACCACTCATTAGCTGTTTCATTTTATTAAATTTTTAAAGTAATGAAGTGTTAATGTATACATTAATTTTTTTTTGTATACCTCAAGAACAAAATATAATCCAAAGTCTGGAAAATGTTTTTGGCCTTCTGACTATGAAGGGAATGATATCATGTAAGTTTGAACAGTATTTCATTGATAGTTTTGGGAGACCTGTTCATTGAGATTTAAGATAACCAATTTAGTGATAGTTAAATGGATCTTTAATTAATTTTAATTACAATTTCTTTGGATAAAATTTTAAAATTTAATATTTGCTTTAATCACCAAAGTAACTATAGCGAATTTATTATTTAGTAATTTCAATATTTATATTTGGTTGTGAGCTACTGAACACCCAACTATCATTGTTAGATTTAGTGCAAAATTTTAAGCTGAAGGAGGCTTTTTAGCATTAATCTAGTACACATGTTTTTATCTTGTGGAAATCACGAAGTCTATAATAACTTTTATTGTAAAAAATAAAAATTTTCACTTTTAGTATTATGACTGTAATATTTCACCCTTTAAAATTGTTATTTGAAGCTGGAATAGATTTATGAAGTTTGGGTCCCAATTTGGCCTTTTGAAATGCTGGATGCAAGCAAAATGGATTAATATAATTACCACATGTCATTCACTCTAAGACAGAAGGAGAAAAAGTCCTATACCGTATAGTAGACTAAACAAGTATAATCATACTAAATACAATGGAAAATTTAACAAAAATTTGTACGTAGTTTGTCTAAATTTGATCAATTTTTTATTTGAGGTATAAAATGGATGGTAGATCTCCACAAAGTCATGTGAAAGTATTAGAACGATGTTCTGACTCTTACTTCACTCAACCAAATGAATCTCAATACATTAAAATATACACACAACTGCTTATACTTATATGTACATTAATAGGTATACACATGAGATATAAAATCATATGTAAACACGCAAGAAACCTTTGGAAATGGAGCTCATTCATTTCATTATATGAATTTGAAAATGTTATGCTATTATAATCACTACTACTCCCAACAGTGGATATTACTAAGCATCTATTTTTTGCTCATTCTCTAATTTTTTAACTAGTTTCTGCATTCAACATTTTTAGGTACTAAAAACCTGACAGGTATTCATTCCTGTCCTGGCCCCATAAGTTTAAAAGCATATTAAATAGCAATCAGATGAAGAGATACGGTCCATTGACTGATGAAAAAGAGGAATGATAATAATGGGAGACTGGATTCCAGTTGTTAGGGAGGGAGAGATTGCAGGAAAATTTTTCTTAGGAGATAGAAACACAAGAGTAGAATATATACTCTTGGACAAAATTAAATAGAAGGAGTAAAGGAGAAGTAATACATTCAAATTGAATATGTATTAATACAATAATAACATGGAAATAGTTCAACAAATTACAGGAAGCAGACATTGGCTCAAACCATAATCTAGTCAGAGTAGAAGTATATCTAAAGATAGAGAGGTTGTGGAAAGAAAAGTTAAGTACCTAATATAGAAATATTAAAATGGAATGAAAAACTAAAAAGAGAATTCCAAAATCCTGAGGACAAGAAGTAGTACGAATTGTGTGAGTGAGTGAGAACTGGGGAACATTCCTTGACCGGCCTTAAAGAATGGAAGATGATGGATGTAGGAGGAAGGAAGGAAATGGTACTGAAAACTGATATCATATTATGTACAAAGAAGCTGTAGATTTTACTTTTAGAGAAAAAAGAAGTAGTCACTGATAGAAGATTAGTAAGTAGAAAGATAGAAGGAATACATAGAATGGTATGCTTGGGAGATTGGATTGGAAAAAAAGAGACAATTGGAGAAAGAGAATAAGAAGCCCATGAGAAAAGGTTTAGGAAAAAATGATGGCTTCACAATTCAAAACTGTAACACTGCGTTAACTTGTAAACTAAAAATAAATTTACAAATTCATAAAATAAAAGAATTTTTTGAACTTCAATGAATATACTGGAAAGCACTAAACAAGATCCGAGTTTAATTTTTGGCTTATTTCAAAATTCAATTTCAGTAACCTGAAAGCGGTCAAAGTTATTTTGGTGGTTTTTATTTGGCAAACGTTCTGCTACTGTCGATTTGGAGGATCTTGAAATAGGGTACAGCTATCAGCTTATTATAAATTAATTATGCGGGTTTGCAAATTAAGGCCTCCAATGAGATTTCTTCACGATGGAGCTTAAATGTAATAATAGTGTCATGTCCCTCGCTTCCTTCACCTCTATTTTGACAGGTTCCCATCTCCCTGTGAGAGTCATTCTTGTAATAGCAGCTGTTCACGATGGAAAGGTACACTCCCGCCAATTGTGATTTGCGTTCTGTGGTCCCTTTTGAAAATCATCACCAGTTGACAGATGAATGTATGGATGTAAAATGTGCAGAAGCAGTGTAGCAAGTTTGCAGAAGGCAGTCCAAACATGTATGATGAGGTAACTCAATTAAAAAAGATATAATATCTGCTCATAAGCAGAAAAGAGTACTTCTATTTTAATATGATTTTCAATTACCCTAAAATTTTTCCATTACTGGATGAAATTTTCAAAAGCATTGTAAGGTAGGAATAACCTTGTTTTAGTGAGTTAAACAGAAGTGGATATATACATAAAATAATCATAAACAGAAGTTGAATTCATGAGGAATGTTGGCATAGTGGTACACTGGTAAATGGAAGAACTGGATTCGTATCCCAGTCATATTGCTATTTTTCACTTCTGTTTAACTTTGTGAATAATCACACGCTTTCTCATGAGAAGTATAAAAAATGTATCCTATATTTCCCTTATATTACTGTTACATTGATATTGTTCTAAGCTATTTAGGTAGAAAGAAATAATCTCTTTAGTTTTTTCATAATCATTGTTTATTTATGAAATCAAATCCATATTTATTAGTCTATACTTTAGTTGAGGGCATTGTATGAAAGTGACATTTTTCATTTCCAGGTTGTGATATTCAGGCTAAATAGGCACAATTAACTAACTCAACTAACTTCAAAGTTAATTAATACAGCAGAGCTATCAAAAATAAGGAGTGTATTCCGACTGAAAATGCTTAATACACTTCCTCTGACCCCAACAAAAATATATAGAAAGAAACCATGCAGGAAATACAGTGCATGGAAAGATAGATTTAAATAGAGTCTGTGATGATTCTCTTCAGCCTGAAGCAGTGCACAGGAGTGTCAACAAGATGCTGTAATCCTTATTAAAAAATTTAGCAAAGCTTTCATCATTAGAACTAGTATAAATTTTAAGAGTTTTATCCAAGTAGTAAAGAATGATTGAGGATGAGGAAGTAATATTATTTTTGTTTGTTATCTAATATTGTGATTGAAATATATTTTTCCACTAAAAATAATTTTGAAAATATTAAAAATTTATTGCTCAAATGTATTTTTTTAAATAAATTTTATCATGGATGGCTGCACTTCATGGAACGACATTCTAAGTTGAAGGAAAAAAGTACTTTGGTGGAGGGTGCAGTACATATGTTAGAGAAGTTTTGTGGGGGGAAGGGTTGGGAAAGGTAACTTAACAAATGAATATACTTTTTCCAACCCTTCTCCCCTCCTTACCCTCCCCTCAAAACTCCTCTTACATATATACTGCACCCTCTGATACCATGTCACCTGATGATGGCATATGAGCCAAAACCGGTCTTTCAATAAAAAAATATCCTGTGGAAAATACAAAGTACTTTTCCTTCAACTTATTTTTTTATAATTTCCCCTAATGAATATATTATATACATTATAAAAAAATAAGTTGTAGTTTAAGTTTTAAAATAAGTTTTTTTTTAATTTTTAGATGAGTGGTCATACTCTACAAATTTTTGCAAAAGGTTAATGAGGTGTATAAGGTAGAGTTATATTCTCTATCAAATTCCATTAATATGTTCTTAATGACAATCTTAATTTAGTAATATTTGATCAATAGCCTTCCAGTTTATTCATGCCATGAATAATTATAATCGAATTTAAGTAAATATTGTACCAAATTAAGGATTGACAATTTCATGAGTTAGTGTATTTGTTATATCCAACAAATAACTTAAGTACTCAATTAAGACCATTTTGGGGTATCTTTTTTTTTAAATTATTGTGATTTTTCTTTTGTAACATCCTTTCATTTTAACTCAGAAAATCATTGCTTTTTTCCTTTTCTAGTTGCAATTGACCTGATTGTTCAACATATTCAAGATCTACTTGGAAATAGTAGACAAGTTCCTGAGGAAGTGATGTGGAATGGAAGAGAGAGAAAAGCATGTGATACACCACCCCTCTCCCCAGTTCATACAAATCGCTGTCCTCACTGAGATAGTAATTAATTTTTTGAAAAAATTGCTCCATATTGAAGAGGATCTTTTTAATAATTGAATATAATACAAATATACAATTTTAAATAATTAAGAAAGTGTCATCTTCAGAAACCGCCAATTCTGCATTAGATTGAATTTAATAGATATATTTCAATACCATGTAAATCCTGTTTTTTATATTATACATATAAATGAGTTGCAATTGCAAAACTAACATTTTACGGTGAATTTGTTGATTCTGTATTTATTATCGCGGAAATCAATATTTTATTCAACTTTTCCCGCAACGTTAACAGAGAATATTGTAGTGAAACACTGTTGAAACTTGCAATGTATATATGGGTAAAAACAATCATAAGACTATAGGACATAGTTAATCTTCACCATAGCCAAAATATTACTGAAAGTCCATGTTTCGCATAGGAAAATTTCGAAAATAATCTGAAGGATAAAAGTTAATTCTTAGTGTGCACGGTTGAACATCACAAAACTAGCCGTTATTTTATACAAGGGCTATATTAATTTAAATGGGCGGGAACTTACGTTAATGACTTAAGCTGCTGTAGCGTTCAGGGATTTCCGACTCAAACGATCGCATCTCACAAGGGGAACTAAAGGACTGCGTCACGGTTTTTATAAAACCGGTATAGGTATGTAGACGTGAGTCACTTACATTACGTGATTCGAAAACACTCTATAGCGCATCACCGACTATCTGCTCCTGTATTTTACGACATGTTGCGTTATGCTTGGTTTTCAAGCGAATTATGTACATCTCTAAATGTAAACCAAGTGTGCTTTTGGGATGTAACCAAAATTGAATGCGGATATGAGTCTACCTGTTTTTTTTTTCAATGTGCATGGAGTCGAAAACATATATGCTTCAGTAGTTTATATGTTAAATATCATCCCGAACTATGTGGGCATTATTAAATATATGAAAAATATTACAAGTACTTTCAAAAGTATCAATGTATAAATTTATTTATAGTAAAATTTCAAAGCAGTCATGAATATCCTGTTATCCTAAACATTACAAAGTATCACTCACATTAAATTTCATAAAATGTCGTACTGGTATTGCATTGTTTTTGGAATTAAAATTTCTTGAGTTTTGGAATTTCTCGCGATCCTTTCTTTGTCGCACCTCCAGTGTTAACATCCGTCACATATCGTCGTTATTCTCGGTGAAATTATTTCAAGTAGCCGTGTAAAACCTACTACTGCGAAATATTTTCGATATTTTAAAAATTTCTATCATAAAATATCTATTATGTCGTCTAAGTCATGGAAATATGAAATATCTAAAAAATGAATTACCATATCAAGGGAATTTGAATGTGGGTGTCTATGCGAGAAATTCCGAAGTTGGAACCCATGCAACCTTTGCCTCTTACACCATAGAGTACATGGTCTGTCTAAAAAGTATCGGGAACAATTTTTTCCCTGCGAGACTGTATGTCTTCAACTATGAATGGTAAGCAAATAAATGCATTCTTAAAAACGATGGTCGGACAAATAATATTTTCAAGGCCTTTTTCCCTCACATAAATTGCCAAAAAAATCGACTGCAGGAATATACATAAATAGCTTAGAGCCGTCTACCAAACCTGGTAGTGATTAGATTTCTAATCATGTTAAATTGACAAACAAGAAGAATACTTCGATTTATATGGATATCTTACTTTCATACCAGCTTCGATATCCTTCTTACACCCATTCTCAATGGCATTTTGCAAAAAAATTAGCAAAAATGCTATTGATTACGTACAACTGGTCATGGGTTCGATGCCAGGAGTAAAAATATTTTCAGATTTTGAAAAATCGTATCTCTCTTAATATGTATCATAGGTCATTCAAACTTTCTACACGTATAGATACTTATATAGTGTACTTTGAAAAAAATCAACACCTTCCTATATACCATTGGTTCGATTCCAGAGCGACCCTTAATCTCGATTTTTCCCGTAAGGAAAGCATGGACCATATTTCTGAAAGCTTTTTATGACACTTCCCAACCGTGCAGAGGTTCAAAATTTCACACAGCCATAAAAGGGACCATTCTCAAATAAAAGCATCCCTAAGATTGTCGTACCATATGTATATAGGATATTAATGTCAGGCCCAAACCGCTTTGGCCACGGAGTCTTTAGGAAGCTTTTTAGGGCACTTCCCATCCGCGCAGAGGTTCAAAATTTCGTACAGCCATAAAAGGGACCATTCTCACATAAAAGCGACCGTAATAATGTCCTAAATGGTCGTTGGTTCGATTCTAGAGGGCGTTTACTATATCTTTAAAAGAAATGCATTGGAAAATCGGAATATCGTTTGAGGTACTTCCTACAAAAATTTCATTTATAAATTTGTAGTGTACACAAAGACAATAATACTCAAGGAAAATATGGTGCATAGGAAAGTTTTGATTTGTTTTCAAAGTACATTATATACGTATCTATTTGTATAGAAAGTTTGAATGATCTATGTCTCATATTAAGAGAGCTGCGATTTTTCAAAATCTGAAAATATTTCACCTTCTGGCATCGAACCCAAGATTTTTTGTGGATAATTGATAACATTTTTGTGTAGAAACGTATACTATCTATAGCTACATGAAATTTGGTTGTTATATGTTAGCGGGAAGTATTTTTTTTTAAATTGTCAAAAATGGACTCCACGCATTCTTATGGAGAAAATCCGACTTTGGGGCCTCCCAGAATCGAACCCATGATAGGTAGAGTAGGTTTTAGATTTTTTCCTGGGTTAGGTTTAGATGGCCATTACGCAGAAAAATCAGCGAGCTGGTGGCCCCTGCAATTTGGGCCAGACATTTGTATCTTCAAGTTTTTTTACCCCCTAGTTATCTATGTATAAAAGATAGGATATATCCCCTTAAAGCGTCTATATATAATAGATATAATATATCCCCTCGAATAATCTATATATAATAGATATAGATATGTTATATCCCCACGAAGCGTCTATATATAATTGATATATATCCCCCAGAAGCGTCTATAAATAATAGAGATAAAAGTAGACAAATAGTAACCTGTGAAGATACCTTGCCGGGCGAGAGATGGTGAAAAGTCTAACAAGGGGACCTTCAGTTCTGTGGCACGGGGTTTTTGATAAAATAGTTTGGTCCAAAAATTCCTTTAGAATTATTCATCACCTATTACTATAATTCTTGAAACCATCCTGGAAGTGTGCTCTGTACACATACCTCGGACAACTTGTGACAACAGGGGAGAGGAATAGAATTAATGAAGTAAAGCAAAGAATCAAACCAAGTTTGAGAGCATTTTGTCAACAATTTGATTGAAAGTCTTCCATCATATCATTCTTCCTGTCTTCATATACAGAAGTGATACATGTGTTCTGAATGGAGCACTGCATTCTTAGGATCTTGGAGAACTTAAACAGAAATGGAGTAACATATAATGAAATCCTTATAAATAATGTCCTATATGATATCACAATTCCCATCTACTCCTACGAATTTCAAGATAGTCCCAACAGTTTTTATTTGATTCGTTGAAAAGCTGAATTAGCAATATACCATTTTTTCTAGTTATTAGTATGTCTTCAGAATTTATTTCCTAACTGAGAAATTTCAGATCTAAGACTGAAACACTGTCATTAAACTTGTCACCATTAGGATTAAAAGATTACTGTCAATCTTAGCCATGCCCATATAAGTGATTATTAGAAAGGATAGTTCATTAATATTTCATTTAGTATAAAACACTCACTTTGTAATAAAAATATTTGTTCAACCTCAGATGAAATAAAAAGCTTGCTTGTAAGAGAGGCTAAAGTACGTCTAACTATGTCAATGATTCAATATAAGAGAGACAGGAGGAAATCTTAAATAAATCTATGGAACATTCTAAATGTCTTTAAATTTGCTCATTTCTGTCATCCAATAAGAACAACCTGATTTCACAGAATATTTTTGATTTTTTCTGTATGATTTCAATTTGAAAGGAAATATAGATTCATATAGGTATTACTTACTACATATGAAATTCTCTCATAATTCACCACAAATTTTTATTGTTACAAATGCATTTTTATGCCAAAGTATTTTCAAATTGATTACAAGGGACTGAGTTATTACAAGGATTTTAAGGTTGTAATTAATTGTTTTTCTAAAATATTTGCATTTTTAGATGCCATGAATGCTATGCTAACACTGCCCTAACTCTTCTTTTGGTCTTAATTTTTATAGGTTTCAAAAATTTATGATTCAAATGAGAGTTCATTCCATATTCATTTTTGCTTCATTTCCTTGAATTTATACACAATACACACTGGTTGGATCTATGTTTATTCAGCAAATAACTATTTGATAATCAACAGATCTTCATTTAGAGACCCAAACAGACTTTATCTAATAGATTTTTAGATGCAAGAAGGAGTTGAACAATGTTTTATATTATCCTTCAATTTATATTAAATTATTATCATACAGCAATGAAATCGTCCCTCTGTAAAAAGAATGAGTAATTATTTACAATTCAATAGTAACAGATATCTAAATATAAGGCATAGACTGAGTAACTTACCATGTCATTGTACACCATAACATGTTGCCGGAATTTGGAGGTATCTACCCAGGTGACAAAATCTTCCAGGTTTCTAAGTAAAAGAAAATAAATACAAATAAATAATTTTCCGAAAATAACGGGTGCATAATTTACTGTGTCAAACAATGAAGAATAAATTTCAATCTAGTTTAACAATAATAAGGTACTTAGATCAATTAGATGCAGTGCAATGAATATAACCAGGGCAAATGTTTTACTGAAGATATACAATAACCTGGAAACCAAAAATGCAGGATCTTTGACTACGTCTGGTCCAACTCGAATATGACCTTGTTCAATTAATTTTGTTGCCATGCTTAACCCTTGGACCATTTTTGAGCGAACCACTATGAAAGGAAGTCTTCGCCGACAAAAGTTTGAGGCAGTCACTTTATCACAAACGGCTAAATCGCTCTTGTTCGGAATAATACCTAACATATACCTGAAAAGAATGAAAAGAACGTGCTAATTGAAGCTCGTCAAAATATCGTCGAATTGAAAAGGTGCACTCACAACTTCTCAAGGATTTGAGCACTGCAGTCCCCTCTGAATGAATCCTTGTTGTCTATTTCTTTGACTTTGTTAACAAGCTCACGAATTTCACGAGCTAATTTCTTGTACCTGCAGATTAATTTTAGCTTGAGTTTCATTACAATACGACACACATTTATAAAAATTATAATTATGTTTACTTAGCATAATCTTCTCTCTTCTGTATTTTATACTTTTTCATTATCTTTATTTCATGTATATTGTTGTCCACTTCCCATGATATAAAATCAACTTTTTTTAAGAGTTTATGCTCGTGAAATTTCAACTTTCTAACCATTTTAACCAAATCACAGACTTTTAAAATATATACAAATATGCCGTTCACTATATTAACTTTTCCAAGCACTAATTAAACATCGCATGTGATGATACGGAAATGAAGGCAATGCTTCAAAGCTTCAAATGAAAAAAGAAACGCGAAAGCGTTGTGTAGTAAAACTAAGTCTCATTCCTCCGTAGTGTGTCAACGACAAGTTTGGGCTTGTAACAAATTTCCAATGGGAAGATTATTAAGAAATAGTTTCTTTGTAGATTTAATTTCTCCCGATCCAACTTTCTGGGATTTCTCTTGAGATATTGCTTCTTAAAAGAACGACATCAGGTGATTGACATATTATACTTACTTCTCTATTACTCAGATGAGTATTGCATACTATTTCCTACGTTTTTATAGTCTGAAACGCTTAGTAGAAATTTACGGTAAATTTTGTTCAATTAAAAGTCCTTGATGATCATTCGATTTCTGTGAATAGCCAATTTTCAAGTTCAAGTTGCATCCAGAAAAGCAAAATACGCATTACCTTATCAACAATCTGCGAGGAGCTTATCTCATCGAATTTGTTGTAAGGCTGCAGTGAATTTCTATGAGTTTTTTAACAATCTCTAGTCTCGTTCATAAAATTAACTGTTAATAAATATTATAGTTGTAGCAGATTAGTGAATTGTCATTGCAATGGATGGTCAAGAATGCATAACAGGAGATGATACTGGTAAGCCGTAAATGCAATTACTTTGCTATTTATTAGGGAGTAACAGAAATGATATAATAATAATAAAGTATGTAAAAATTTTATAAGATTCAATAAATAAGTTCATCACCGTTACCTGAACTCGCTGATTATGAAGTTACGTTTATTATAGGGGAAGAAAATGTCGTGAAGGACACGGATAGGAAAGTAAAAGAACGTTTCATTCTTGCTTTACTGGGCTTTCTTGGGTTTGCAAATGTGTATGCCATGCGCGTGAACCTCTCTGTGGCTATAGTTGCAATGGTAAATTCTACCACTCATGTTGGAAGTGAGAAATTTACTTTCGTATTATGGAACACTTCAAACTTTGATCTGCGAGCAAAAGCAGGAGGCAATGCATCTTTGGATTATTTTCCTGAGTTTTATGAGGTATTAAATATTTAAATTTTGAATTTAAACTATTCTGAAATTGTAACATTTTTTGTACACCTTGCAATAGTGACAGTAAAGTGTTTTCGAAACTTTACTATAGTTTTAAAATCAAGATGTATTCTCACATTAGTCATTAGAGATGTGATTCCCCTCTTCTATCGATCTTAAATATACCTTCTTTTCAGGAAAACGATGTTACTGATAACGCAGGTGAATTCAACTGGAGTGAAAAGACCCAGGGCATAGTTCTAGGATCCTTTTTTTATGGTTATATAATAACTCAAATACCTGGAGGACGAATGGCTGAGATTATGGGTGGTCGCCATGTTTTTGGACTTGGTATACTTTTCACTGGAATATTCACACTATTAAGTCCACCCATTGCAAGATGTTCCAAATCGTGGGGAATAACACCATTTATATGTCTTAGGGTTCTTGAAGGCTTTTCAGAGGTTGGTTATTTCATTTTGTTTTAAATTAATCTAATGATAAATTATATTAATAAATCAATGACAATTATGCATAATAATTGTTGATAATAATTTTTCACAGAATCTAATTTGATTAAAAAATTACTGGATTTTCTAAAGCTATTTTGTATGAATTTTTAGGGCTTAAACAAAATATAATCTAAAGAATTAAACTTAAGAACAATTCTTTTTAGTTCAAGAATATAGTGATCTTATGAAGCAATATAAGAAGATTTTTAGTTATTCCCAATGCTCCAAATTTTGTGCTTATTAAAGATATTTGGTAGTTAGGTTGTGAATATCTTTCTTGCTATTATTTTTTGCCACTTTTTGTAATTAAGTATCCAAGGAATATACAGAATCAGGTTTCTTTGGCTTTGGTATACAATACCATCCACCTTAAAGATAAGAACATACATTTAGTTCTTGCATATTTGCATTGCTTGCTTAATTCTCATTTTGTATGTTTATGTCCTTAATACTGATGCTATAAATATTTTTGGTTTCTAATTAAACTTGATTTTTTGGAAGATCATTTTATTAATCTTGGAATCGTTTATCATCATGATTTCTCAATCTTCCTTTGTTGAAGATAGTGTGGTTACATCATCATCATGAAATAGCCGGTTTAGTCTTTCTTACTCACTTTTCTCTCCAGAGTAATTTTTTATCATGTTTAGTTTGGTAAATTTTAAGAATACATAAATATCATCATCAAACTAAATTTATCTTTTTTGTAAAACAAACATTTGCTTGGTAGGCCAGAATTTGGAAAATATTCTATTGTTATTATGAAGAACCCTTGGAAATTTTCTTGAATATTTTTTCAAACCTCTAAAAGGCATTAAATCAATTTTAGAAATATTTTTAGGAAAAGTGTTCAATTTTAATAAGAGTAGATAATTTTTGGATAGAAGTTATGGTAGTAAACTTTAATGTTAGGCTTACTGTGAAATATCATATAAAGATTTAAGTGTATCCAATTTCTACCCTTTAAATTGCCTTTCGAGAAGTTTTACTGTTAAAGAGATACAGTAACCCATTTCCTCCTGGTGATTTGAAAAGCTGACTATAAGCTATGTTCTTCAGGTACTGCAGAGGGTTCTGATCTTCTTACCCTAAAGCCAGTGTGAGTGATGGAGCTTACTGAACAATCTTGGCATCTAAGTTCATACAGTACCCATAGAGAGAACAGGTCTTCACCTCGCCCATTTCAATTGTGAGTTTAAATAGCAAAGAACAGAAGCTCCTTAAGCTACTGAATCGAATGGTAAAGAAATAAATCAGAAAACTTAATTTCTGTGCTACTCATAGAGCTACGCACTAGGCAGGTAAATATGCTGCAGAACATGAAAATTGGTTGATCCTCATGAATTAATCCTTCCCATATTTTATTTTGTAAATTTCAAGGAATGGTCCAATTTATAGAGTAGTAGAATAATTATGAAGTAGACTTACTTTTTAAATCCTTGTGCATCCCAATACTCTCACTTTTAATGAAAACCTTTTCCCTCATCCTTTCCTCAACAGCTAAATTCTTATGCCCTTATCCTCTACCTACATAACCAACAACATGCTCCTCCTCTCTCACCCCCCCTTTAGTATAAAATAGTTAAATACCATTTACAGTGTATTTCTTATAACCTGACAATGATTTTAGAGTTTGAATCCATGGTTATGAATGTAAAATTTGTTTGGTAGGGTATAAGTGCATTTTTTTATTTATCAAGTATTGAAGACTCACAAGTTGAGGCCAGATCTATGGAGGTTATTTACAACAAGGCCCCTAGTCCATCAGCTGTAATATTCTATTTGCATTATAGACTGCTGCTGATTTATGTATTGCATGTGTCACTACTGTAAACTTTTGAGAGGGAGATTTAAATATTATAACTATGCAACTTTGCCCGTACAAAAATTTATGCAGATATTTAAGATTTTATTTATTTAATCAATTACTTTATTACTATGTGGGAGTAATAGTTATTATAAAGTTGACTGACACAAACTTGAATCTGATTCTTCAAATTATTGGTAGGTTTTTTTAGCCAAAGGAGAACTATTATGCTATAATATTGAATAAGACATGAACTGTTGGTGACTTTTAATTTTGATTTAAGCTATACCAATTCTTGAAGAAATTGAGATAAATGTTGTTATTTTCAATTACAGCTTATTCTGTGTCTCTATCTAGATTAGAACTAAAATTTTTATTTCATATATCGAGAGCGAGTTTCGGATCAATCTGAATTACGCTCTTGGGTCTATGAGTCTTGAGCTTAGAAGTGATAATGATTATCAATTAAAGTGCTAAGTGCTTAACTCTTTTGGGGTTTTTCCCCATATATCTCTTCCAGACTGATTAAATGAGTAATGAGTAGGTTGCTTCCTTATAGAAGTTTATGTGCATTTACATCCCCATAAGTTTCCCGTACTGCCATGTTTTGTGCAACTACCTATAGATCCACGTAAATTCTATGGTGGATGGCCTCACTTCGTGGAACCAATTTTAAGTTGAAGTTAAAAAGTACTTTGTATTTACCACAGTATTTTTTATCGAACGACACATAATGGCGCATAGGCCATCATTAGGTCCTGACAATGGCCTATATTATATTAAAATGATGAAAAAAATCACTAAATAAATCTAGTACAGGGGGAATAATATAACAGGAAAAGGATCTGGTAAGAATTAAGTTAGAGGATGTTTTTGTAAATCTTGAAGAGAAGTCCGTTGATTAAATGAGTCAAGGGGAGAGAGTAGGTTGCTCCCTTATAGAAGTTTACGTGCAGATAAAAATATACCAACTGATTGAATTTTTAGTCTGGCATAATGTTTTGCATGGAGGGTATTGGATGGGAAAGAGACATTCAGTATCTTAAGAGTATTGAGATATTTGCTCAGAGAAAATGCTGAAGATTGAGTGGGAGGATCAGAAAGGACAGATATTTGCAAAGAACTGACAACTAATAGAAAAATACAAAGGAGAAAAACTGGGTAGGCCTCATTCTATGTCAATGTTGATAACTTACTAGCCAATTTTCAGTCTGTGGTAGGGGCTACATACACTAATCGATTTTTGCATATCGTTCATGGAAAAAATTTGGAAAATTCTTAGAAGGGAAAGAAGTAGAAAAATCAGATACTCCTGGCTATTGCAGAAAATCTATAATAAAGAGCTCAGTTTACGTAAATTCTCAAACTTGTTGAAAAAGTAAAAACCAATCATGACGATAATGATTGTTGATGTTCAAGTTTTCACTCATTTTGTTAATCCTTTGGATCAAGGAATAGGGAATTAACTTTACACAATAAGTTTGTATGCCTGGAATATTTGGTCAAATAGAGGTAAGTCAAGATCAAAAAGTATTCTCACAGTGCTTACGCCGCCTATCACATACCAAAAGGTGGCTTGCAGGGTATGTGTATAGCAATAAAAAATAAGGACTCAAATCCTGATCCCCCATTTAGCTTACCTGTGTGGAAAGTTAGGGATCTGGGTTTGAGTCCCTGTCATGTTACTATTTTTCATTTCTATTTTACCTTTCATTGATTTTGTACCTTGCATTGAGTAATAATATTTTAGTATCTACTTTTTGATTATTTGACTTATTGTGTATGAAATTTTACAGGGAGTAACTTTTCCTTCCATGATGGCCATAATGGCAAAATGGGTTCCACCTTTAGAAAGGAGTAGATTCAGTGGTGTGGTCTTTGCAGGTAAATTTTTCTTCAATATTTCTTTATTTTCAAATATTTTTATCTTTATTTTGCTGTAAATGATAAAGGTATTTAAGGTCCATAATTTTTAGAGGATTTTGAGCATCACCTTTTTTATGTCTTTTTAATAGAATTATTTAGAACTACTTTATGATAAAAACTTTTTCTGGGAGTATAATTTATGTATCTTTGTATATCAGTAATCAGAAGTGGATATTTTGTCTCAATAAACCAAAAAAAATTAACAATACACAAGAATAAGAAGTGATCATACTTTTCCACAACTTTTATTACGATACAACCAGGTACAACAATCAGGTACAGGTTAGTAACCTGTACCTGATGATGGCGATCAGTCGCTGAAACCAGTTGTATTGTAATAAAAGTTGTGGAAAAGTATGATCACTTCTTATTCTTGTGTATTGTTAAGATGGATTTCCACAAAAATTCACCTTCCTCCATGAAATTTACAAAAAGAATTATTCTGTCAAATTATTAGGATAAATTATTCTGTATTTATTGATAAGAAGGGGTAGGGGCAATAAGGTAGATAGTTTTGAGAAAAGGAATGTGGAGGGAAATGACATGATTGTTGAAATTTAATAAAATTTGTATTAGTAATTATTTTTAGGATTGCCATGTTTACTAGGGTTCATGGATGTTATGTATGCATTTCCCTCACGCTGTTGATATTTCATCTTCCATTTTTAATGGTGGTATTTCACCGAGAGATTTTTTGACGTATCCTTTAGGCAGTTTTTGCTGCAGGTACCCTGCCAGTAACATCTGGAGGAACTTTGTGATTTAATGACAAGGAAAGTCAAAAACAATTGTACAATTCACGATCTCAAATAAACACAAAAATTAGCTAAACTGTTTTGGTTAAATCAAACCATCATCAGAACTGAGGAAGTGTTAGCAGAGAAAGATATAAATACAGAAGGAGAAGTTTTAAGGAGTGGGGTACAAAAGGGTAAGGAGTGTAATACTTGGGTATTTTTATACCCAAGAGAGCGATTGGTATGGATTATTCATCATTATTACTTTTATATCCGATATTCACCCATGTGTGTAATTCATATTAATTCAAATTGCTCTCAGCTATAAAATTGACCCAAGCTCAAGGCTTTTTGAATCATAAGACACTACTGTCTGACAAAGAAATTTTGAACAGACTATGAGGCTGTATTATAGAGATGGAATATTTTAGAGGAAAATTAACAACCTGGCATGAGCCAATATAATTTATATAGTGGCATGGCATTTCTAAAGATATTTTAAATTAGAATGATAACTCAATTACACTCAGAAAAAGTTTTCGGGAATTGGGCTGGTGCATTTTTATCGGGAAAAATTCTGATTTTGTGGTCCCTTAGAATCAAACCCATGATAGGTAGGTAGTTTCTTTTTTTTCCCAGATCAAGTGGCAGAGGCTATTGCTAAAAATATCGGCAAGGTTATGGCCCTTTTAGCTTAGACTGTGAATTTTAAAAATATTTTTCTTTCTACTTAAGTATTTGTCAATGTATACATTTAGTAATTCTATGGAATTTAATTACTGTTTTATTCCTCCATTTGAGTTTTGAATTTCAGCTATAGTAGGCTTCAATTTTTATGCTACATAATGCATATTTCTCAACCAAGATGTTATGCTGTACCCAATAAAATGCCTTGGAAAGATTAAATGCCAGTCCAATAGTTTCCATTGAATAATCGTATGAGCACTAATATTTGAAATTTTTTCTAAATTATTCTGAAAGCAAGCAGCTATTTTGAATATTTTGAGAAACTTGCCCATAGAATGGTCTGTTGTTATTCATGTCACTCTCACTATCACTTTTATAAAGTGGTTTAATTATTGAATACTTGAGGCTGTTCAGAAACTCTCCGGTTGATTGATTACTAAATTTAGTGAGTGGCTTAATAATGTTGTCTCTTACTTCCCTTATTATAATGTTCGTTGGCACTTCCTCCTCCTCACTTCATTTGCTATATTTTATGCTTGGAAATGATATAAATGACAAGTTTTGGTGACAGGTTCAAAACTAAAACTGTTTATTGTTAGAGTGGTATTCAGTTGTTTGACAGTTGTTTGATAGATTTGCATAAAATTCATTATTAACTTTGTTGACTCCCAAAGCAATCATTGTATATTCATCTGGTAAAGTTTAATACTCTCAATAATAAAAGCAACTTTATAAATTTCCACAGTAAATATGCTATATTCCTGACCGGTTTAGTAGTATAAAATTACATCTTCAAGCATGGAATGGTATTTTGCTAGGGAATTAATAGGTTTGTTGGAGAGGGAGGGAGGGTAGTATATAACCCCTAGCAAAATACCATTCCATTCCTGAAGATGTAATTTTATAATAAGAAACTGGTCGTGAATATAGCATATTTTCTTTGGAAATTTACGAAGTTGTTTTTATTACTATGGCATGCGATGAAGTCATGCCTTCTCATATTGATTTCATTTAATATTCTCCTTTGATTTTTCGGTACACTTATTTTCATGTATGCTTAGTTCTCCTTGTATTTCCTATGATGCTATATTTTTAAGCTATGAGTTATGAAATTAATGATCATTTCCCCATCTTTTGACCTTTTCTATGTTTTTGTGTAGAAATTATTTAAATTTTTAACACACTGTATGAAAGTTTCATTTGACCTTCGTTTGATCTCAATACATCTCTTAAATGGCTACTTGAAACAATCTTTCCTTTTGCTGTCCAGTTAATCCGATGCCTTGGAGTATATTTACATAGTATATATGGAGAAGCTTGATTGAATCTGTCAAGGAAATTTGATGAATTATGAATATTGATCTCATTTAGTTTTCAGATAAATATTTTGTTGATATTATCATGTATGTTACTGACATTATGTTAAAATAGTTCCTCTTTGCTGGTTTAGGTGCAATATTTGGAACAGTTGTTTCCATGCCCATCTCTGGACTTCTTTGTGATGTAGATTTGCCAGTTTATTGGTGGTTGTTGGGTCCTGGAGGTTGGGCATTGGCTTTTTATATATTTGGTGCTCTTAGTATTGTGTGGTATATAGCATGGATGGCTATGGTCAGTGACTCACCAGCAACTCATAAAAGCATAAGTCTACAAGAGAGGCTATTTATTGAGTGGTCTCTGAGGCAGGAAATTGGAGTATCCGATCATCATAGAACATTGGTAAGATGTATTTTAAATTAAATTTCCTTATGATTGATTTATCAAGTTGATCTCTTGAAACTATCGAGTTATTTTCTCCGGTTCATTTTTAAAAGTACATATTTTTCTTTGGCATATGATAAGTTTACAGTAGTTCATATATATGTATATATATATACCGTATTTCCCCATGTATAAGCCACCCCTTTTTTTCCAAAATTTGCAAGCCCAAAAAGTACGGGGTGGCATAAACTATGCAGGTAAAAATTTTACGCGTGAAAATGCTTTTTCAGCCGTATGTTGTTCTTTTTTGTATTACGAGACCATATTCTTGACCCCACACCTTAATATTACAAGACGATGATGTCAGGCGATATTAAAATCAATATATATATATATATATATATATATATATACGAGTAAAGGTGCGCTTGCTTACAGCAAGCAATGCAATAATTTATCTTTAGTAAATAATAAAATTTTTCGAAAGATTACTCTGCTCAAACGTTCTAAACATAAAGTAAAGGACATTAAAGCAGCTGACAATGCACTGAATTCGATTTCCGATGCATTTCTTTCGGCAGCTAAAATCCCGCCCCGGCGTCGAACCAAGGTCATCCTGCTAAAATTACTGTAATCTTTCGCTTGAGTATGGTGGACTTTATAAACACGCCGAATTGCAAAAGGAAATTCATTCAGGAAGTACCTTAAAATGAGTCCTAAATTCCCTGTGCATTTCATATGGAGAATTAATTAACGCCCCGTAGCTTCGAACCAACGACCTTTTACAATAATCTTAGGATAGCTTTTATATGAGAACTGACCCCTTAATGGCTGTGTGAAATTTTGAACCTCTGCGCAGTTTGGAAATGTTATAAAAAGCATTCGGAAATATGGCCTATGTATTTTAAACGGGAAAAATCGAGATTACGGGTCGCTCTGGAATCGAACCCGTGATACATAGGCAAATGCTGATTTTTTTCTAATTACATTTTGTATGTATCTATATTTGTAGAAGGTTTGAATGATCTATGTACGATATTAAGGGAGCTACGATTTTTCAAAATCTGAAAATATTTCACCTCCTGGCATCGAACCCAGGACCGATTGTACGTAAAATACTACATTTTTCCGTAGACATATATATTAGCAATAGCTACATGAAATCTTATTCTTTTAACTTAATGAACATTTAAACAATCTTTGTTCATACAAAAACGAGGAAATCTAACATATAGTTATTTCAATGCCTCTGTATCCAAATAGGTAAAATAACAATTCACTAGCAGGTTACAGATATCAATGTCACCAAAATGTGATGGATATAGAGTTTATAATGGAAAAATAAGACTAGTTTAGTATGTAAAAAATAGACTTCTTCAGAAAGCTTTGCAAAAATAAAAGAAATATTAGGAAACCAGGAAAAAAAAACTCATCCCATACTTTATGATATTTATTAACCCTTTTACTGCGGATGGGCCAATCTATGGGCCCACCCTGCTTATGCAAAAACTGCAGAGGGTCAATCTACAATCTACGTATTGCTCCTGTTTTTCTACTCAGCAGAACTCCTTGTTTAGAGTGTATCTGTTATTTGTGATTTCTTCCTTGTTATCTCTGGTGCTTATCTATGAGAAACAAACCGACAGTTGTGCTGAATTGTGTGTTAGACATCTTATATTTTATTTTTCATCTGATATGATCGTATATATGTATCTCGATGAGCGGCGTGCAGTCAAATACTGGAAGGAAAGGTGTTTTAACATTTTCTCCTGTATGGTTTGAATAGTTATGTTCTTTATAAAGAAAATCTACCTGCAGGCATAAAACCAATGACATGCTTATCGTTTGTTCTTTGTATTATATAAGACCTTTCCAAGGAGTGGCTTCAAGAAAAAAAGTCACTTGTGGAACATCAAAAGAATCCCTTATTGGGGACAGTTAAGCTTTAAAAAAATTACTGCACAAGAGCCAGAGGGTAGATATTTGCTAAAATACTACTTTTAAATAAGCTATCGTGATTTTTTTCATTAAAATTTTATATTTCAATAGTAAAATTACCAAGCTATTGACTGAATGTGAAATAAACATTTCTTTTGATTTTCTATGGCTAAATTATCATTGAAATGCATATTTTGTATCATTATTTATTAGTTTCCAGATATAAATTTTTGTAATACTAAACAAAAGTGGTAAACGCTCAAATTTTCTTTCATTTTCACCTTATGATATGATTTATAAACAGTAAAAACATAAGGATGAATAACAGTATTTATAATGCCAAAAAATATTATAATTATAATTGCCAAAAAAAGAAAGTGATAGAAGAAAAAGAACGAAAAGTGTAAACCGGGTTTGAACCACGCATAGCATTATTAGGAATCTAACACACTAGCACTACGCCACCATTTGCTTGTTGATAAATCGTTGGGGTTTATAATGGAAGCGGCTAGAAGTTATGATTTTTAAACATTAATTACAAAGAAACGAGGGAGCGTTGGCCCCTAGTATTTTCAGGTTGTTATAAGTAATACCTAAGCTACACTTCCATACTGGTCTCATTCAATATACCGTGCTGCAGTCCTAAAGGTCCCCTTGTAAGAAGGAAATGTGTAATATTATCTACAGCCTAGAGTTACCAGCTGGTTGAAATAGGTTTAGCTCAAGGATTTCTTCCTAGCAATGTATGGGATAATTGATAGAATGAATCAATACTCTCTGCTAACCTGGCTTTGATTTCGTGTTAATTCCCCATATTAAGGGGAAATAATTAATTACTTCTACCTTTACCACAATATTTTATTTGTCTGTGTCCATGGTCTTTATCTATAAGATCCTCTTCTGGTGAAAGAACTGACATTATATGAGTATATATATAGTAATAGAAAATGGGGTGAAGAGGGTAGGAGGTGGAGGGTGAGGGGGTTTTACAACCCTCCTTCCATGGTGATGCTCAATTAGGTACTTGGGCAAGGAGACCCTTCAAGCACTTCCCTAGAGACAAAAGCTGGCCTTCAAGCCCTAAAAATCAGGGACCTCTTAGGAATGGCGAAGATAAAATAAAACCTAAAGATAGAAGCTGCATGTACCAACTCTAATGAGACGACTGGCTGGGTGATCCTTATATAAAAGGAAGAAAGAACAAGTGGCTGTCTTCATAAAACAATCATGTGGAAGCATCTCAAATGTTAAACCACCACCTTGTCAACAGCCATAAGTGCAGCTGAGAAATGAAACCCCTTTTCTATTACTAAATATACTCATGTCATCTCAGTTACTTCACCTGAAGATAATCTTATAGATAAAAACCATGGTTGTGGACAAATAAAATATTGTGGTAAAGGTAGAAGTAACTATTATTTCCTCCCCCTACAGAATGAATCAAATTGAGATGCCACTTATGGGGGTTTTGTGGACTATACCCAACCCTTTGACTTATTTCATACTTCCTCCTCAGAAGGTAACAGGAACAAAAAGGGTGAGTAATACATCCTGTGCATTACTTTTAAATCACATGCATAACTATATAATAGGCTATTAGTGTATACCAAGAAATCCCAATTTTAAAAAAATTGAAATTATAAATATCACTATATTTCCGGTATAGGTATACTATAGTTATAACTTGAGGTTCTCCATCAAATTTTTGAGAAATATTAAAATGTAATCGTCTCCATCTCTTTCGGGTTTCCACTGCAATGAAAGTAGCAGCAGCAACAACGTTAGGCCTTGAAGAGTGATGACTCTTTGATAAAGAAGTCTACTGGAAAGTAGGTGAAACATCATTGCTGCTACTATGTTCATAGCGATGGAAACCCGAAAGAGTTGCATTGGAGACAACTGATTGCTGCAGAACCTTTGATCTTATGCAAGAAATAATTATTTATGAAATTGAAAATGTTCTGTAATTAATTATATAGCAAAAATATTTTAAATTGGTAATGCTGTTATAGGATTTAAATAAATGTGACACATGAAAGTATGATATATTGATATTAATAACATTGATATATCAATCACAGTGTATATAAATGTTATTATATATATTATCAATATAATAATAATCTTGTAATAGTTTATTCTGGCTTTATATACCATTTTAATTTTTTATTACAGCATCACAACAATGGTGGTTCTTCTAACACTCCTTGGCTGCATATAGCTACTTCACTGCCTCTTTGGGCGGCCCTGATAACTTTGTGCGGTCAGAGTTGGGCGTTCTACACTCTTCTCACTGAATTACCCACATATATGGCCAATATATTACATTTTGACATAAAAAAGGTAATCTGAATAAATGTTTTATTCTTTTGTTGACAATAAATTCTTAATTTAGGGGGATATTTTTTTACTATAATCAAAACTATACTGATTGCCCTTGCAGACTATCCAAAATACTGAAAGTTTTAATTTATACACTTCAATCAATGAGATTTTTTACCTTGAAATGTAGAGGTATTGTTTTTACAGCATCTATTATATTAAGCTGCTTCAGGGGGATACATTCATATGTAGCTACTTTGGGGGGATGTATCTATATACGAGTAAAAGTGTGCTTGCTAACAGCAAGCAATGCTATAATATATTTTTAATGAAAAATAAAAGTTTTGGAATATTACTCTGCTCAAACATTGCTAAAAATAAACTTAAGGACATAATCGGAGCTCATATATACTTTGACATCGTCTTCTCATTAATTTCTTACAGCAGAATTATTCCCGCCCCGGCATCGAACCAAGGAAAGCATATATATAATAGCAATAAGCTATATGAAATCTTTTTCCTTCTGGCTCAATGGGAAGTATTTTTTTAAAATTTTTAAAGTCGAAGGGGGAAAGTCGATTTTCTCTCCTAGAATTGAACCCATGATAGTTAGGATTGGTTTTCCATTTTTTCCTGGGTGAGATTTAGTGGGCCATCACGTAAAAAAATCCTATGTACATGTATATCTATCATATATAGCCGCTTCAGGGGGATACATCTATTCATATATATACCGTATTTTTCCGACCATAAGATGCACCTGGTTTTTAAAGGAGAAAAATAGGACAAAAAATATTCTGAACCAAATAGTGTAATAAAATATTTAATAATGTACAGAATAATATTTGAACCATATAAACTGAACAGCAGTCAACAGTGGCATTAAGAACCATTATCACACATAAAGACAAAGGTTTGAGTACTCTAGTCCAGGGGTCTCCAAACTTTCCAGCCTTAGGGCCATACTGATTACTCTAGCAAGTTCCGAGAGCCAAAACCATATTATACCAATTACATAAATCTCATTAGTATTTCATATGTCATTATGCTTGTCATAAGTTAAGTTTTTATTTCAAATGTATAAAATGTTAGTTGGATTCATTTCAATAATTTGTTAGTTATTATGTACTGAAATTAAATTTTCTGCATATTATACATGTCTTTTCTCATTAAAATTCTGTTTCTTTATTCAAATTATCACAAAAACAATAAGCCTATAACAATGTTATGAGTAGTTAGCCCATGACTATATAAATGTAATGTCATATTAATAATTATTCAACATAAAATTAGAATTCTTCAGTAAACTAAATTTAATATCATATAAAAAATATGTTCTCTAAAAGGAGTTTTCAAGTATGGTAGCTCTCCACGGGTCAGACAAAATCTGTCCGTGGGCCGGATGTGGCCCTCAGGGCGTAGTTTGGAGACCCCTGCTCTAGTCTTCTGAAAATCCCGCGCACTGCTGTGTTGTGTAACACCGCCTACTACATGCTATCCTCCATTAGCACACGGTAGTGACACAGCACAGAGCAGCAGCGCACCTCCTGCAAATGCCCGGCATTAGTGTCAGCGGGTCCCGCTGCAGCTCTGCAATTGCCTGGACACGGGACCCACTGCCGCTCTGCTTCTATTCGGACCATAAGACGCAGGCACTTTTCTCCCGACTTTTTGGTGAAAAAGAAGTGTGTCTTATGTTCCGAAAAATATGGTATATATATTTATTTATTTATGTATTAATTTTATAAATATTCCTTTTCCCTTTTTCTCAGAAAATCCAGTTGGTATTCTGGTATTGCTGTACCCCTTCTTGGCTCTCTCTGCTTTACCCTGAGAGGCCATGGTTATCCCAGTTCTCATGGGATAAGGCTACACATTGATGCAAGATCTTCCTTAACATCCTACATATTTTATCACTGTCTGGCCTATTTATTCTTTCTGTTGTTTTGTTTATTTTAACGTATCTTTTGAAAATTCACTCTGTTACATATCCTTTTCACTAGTTCAAGCTCCCATCTTCATCCCTCTTATCACAGATCCAAGGTTTCCTTTCTTGGACCTTCATAAGCCTTAGTTTATGTAATAAGCTTTCTTTCCTAAGTAGAAGCTCTGTGAAATTCTTTATATTTAATTGTAGAGTAAAATAGTTTCTCTTTAAAACTTGTTATAACATTCATGATTTTTAAATGATAATTTATAGATTATTATTAATTTTATAATATTGTATGTATTTTAAATGATAATTGTTTCTCTCTCATTATTATTTGTAGAATAGCTTTCTGTCTGGCCTTCCCTACTTATTCCAATGGCTGTGTTCCCTTCTGTTTTGCTGGATAGCTGACTGGCTCTGCTCCTATGGATATCTCACTAACACTAAGTCAATGAAAGTTTTTAACTCCATTGGTAAGATGCTTGTAGAGGGTCTTGTTTTAGTAATATTTCAGCATTAACTTCTATTATGATTTAGTTCACACCAATGCATTCTTGCTGTGAACAACTAATGTAATATTTCTAAAAAATAGTTTTTGAATATATCACTTAAAGAATTTTCAGATATCTTATTATCCTTTAAAACTGTCTCATCTTTCACTTTCATATTCTCTTATTGTGAAGAATTTTAAATGAATTCATGAAAGATTCTGATATCTTTACTTGATAATAAAGAAATATAAGTTCATAAATTCAATATTGAGTAAAATGAATGTGATATGGTTGTGTAGAGGTTAGTATACCTGTCAGGTAGGTTATAAAGTTGAGATACAGTGGTGTATCTGCTTTAATTTTTTTTAGCCTTAACTAATATGATCAGGCTTAACTTTGCAGAAGAGAGTCGTACTTTAATAATAAAAGTTATTATCTTGTGCTGAAATTTTTATTTTAAAAGACCACTAATTTCTTTTTGTTTAACCCATTTATGCCGAAGGTAAAAATTTTTGAATTTTTGTCTGATATTCATATATATTAGTATAAAAAAATTAAAAAACAAGAATTTGAAAGAAAATTTAGTTAAAATTATATGGTTACAGAGTTACATGGTGTTCCAAAAATGGAACACTAGGCAAAAGCACTACCTAATACGTAAAATGTACTCTGTCGAATGATAGTCCTGTGAGCACTTTAGGGGCACTTTTGAAGGGCAACATTGCATTTTTTACAGCAAAAAGTGGTTTATTTGTGGCTTTCTACAATTTTTTGGTTTTCTTTGATTGTTTTGCGAATACATGATTTTGGCCATCATAACGGGAGTCAATATTGCGTTTCTAAGAAGGTCTTCCCAGTTTGGGCCGAATTACCATGGGTCTTCAGATAATGGCATGCCACACAGCGACGAAACTCCAGAAGATCCATTTGCTTTGGATCGTAAGTTTTATGCAGCTGCCAAGCATTTTGTAGAGCTAATTCGAAGCAGAACAAAGGGCTTGAGTACCACTTCTTGCCATGAATTGAAGCTCTGTATTGTCAATATTTTTATCCTCTCTGACTACTCTTCCCATATATTTGTTATATACTTTTATCATATTTGGCTGCTGCACTTGGATCTTCTTTTTATGTTTTTGTGAATAGCGATTGACAAGGCACAGCGGATTGAAGCCAGCCCCAGATAATGCAACAGTGACAACACTGTTATCATTCAGCATCCATATTGACTTTGCCATCAGTTTTGTAATCAAACGCAACCCTTTCTTAATTTTTAGAGCATCTTCTGATTCCAATAGGGGTTTGTCAATTCGATTTTTTCTCACTATGCCGGTTGCTTGATGACCATTTGAACTGAGTGTATCAAAAAGTGCAATGTTCAGGGTGCTACTTCATGAGTGCTTGAGTAAATTGTAGGACAACAGATACACCGACACCATATTCCTCATAATTAGTGTTTGGGTTTTTACCTTGAAATGGTTGAAACCAACAAATATAACCTAGGCGTGTGGCACCACATCAAAACTTGTACCCAAACCGAATAGGCTTTCCACGAATAAACTGTTTGCGTTCATGACGACCGAAGTAAGGAATCATGGACTCGTCAAAGCTGAAGCATGTTTCGTTTGGTACAAATAGGATGCATCTCTCTTCTGGATCAGAATCATGTTGAACAAGGTACGCAGGGGCACGCAAAGAATCAGGCAGATTATTTATTGTTTCACCTTCATCACCAGAGTCCTCATCAGAAACAGGAGTTGTTGCATTTTCAGGAGGTTCTATGATAATTGCATTTGCTTTTATGTCATAATTTGTCTACAACAGCTCAGCTATTTTGTGTAGGGTTAATGTTTTACGCAACTTGAGACTTAAAAGTGGTAAAAATTAAAAAACATGATAAAGGCCATATATAAATATCGGCGAAGTCTCAGTAGTGGTTGTGCCTGGTGTTCCAAAAATGGAACACTCAACTTTTCTATCCTCTAACTTGTATATGAATAAAATTTTCTGTATTTTCTGATTATGACATGAAACAGTGAGTATTCAAGTATTAATAGAAAAAAAAATAAAATCTATAGAAGGTAAATCACTTAAGTTATAATTAAAGTTTATCGAGTGGGTCTTGAAAAATCGACTCAAAAAAATAAACCTAGGTTTTACAACGTCGTCCTAGCTCTGTGTTCGCTCAGTGACTAATTCCGTGAATTCGGTGATGCTATACATACCCTTACAAAGAAGGCAGGAAGTTTTCGCCCACTTCCCAGAATTCTTGTAAGCGATAGGATATAAAATAACTTTGCGTAACTACCATTCCAAAAATGGAACGCTAGGCATAAATGGGTTAAAATACATTTCTTTGGAAGTTGAAAAGTGTTCTTTATTATATATTTTGTATTAAAGGTTATGAGTATGAAACAAGCTTTAAGGAAAATTCTAGCTATTGTCTGCTAACCATGATATTTACCAATGTATAATATGGGTCCTATGCAAGAGAATGTGTTACTTAGTTAGGTTTCTCAATTCCATATTATGAAAATAACATGTTGCTAATTAATCGTGAATTTGTCAATCGTGAAAAAGAGAACTCGGTTCTGTTTTGGTGATTTGAATAGCAACTTTAAGTGAAAATTGTTAGAAATGTTGTAGTAAAAATTCCTCAATATACCCGATAAAAAAGTGTGCTTTAAGTTATTTTATTTTCCCATTATAGATAAATGCTGAATGAGTTTGTTAATTTGTGTTTATTACTAATGAGAATATAATTCTACTTTACATTATAACCTTCAGAGCTGTAGTTTTTATGTTAGCCCTATTGGGTAAAATATGTTGCTCATGAATGATGTAACTAAAGTTCATAATACCTAATGGAGTTAATTTTTGTCTTTGATCAGTTTGAAAGTTGTCCAGCCAAAATACAAATACATATTTTACACAATATTGATATTTTTCCATTTCTAACAATTTCTATTTTAACAAAGTATTAATTAAGTTGCCATTAATATGATTCAATTATTTCTATTAAGACCTGTTTCAAGATATGCTTTCTCAAATTCTATAATTGGTATAAAACATTCTGTAAACAGCCCTCACATCTCATTTTCTTCAGAATATTCCCCTTTCTTATAGTTTTATAATTTAGCCACATTTAGAATAACAACCCTAAGAACCCCCAGAGAAAAACTTACTATCATTTAAAAGACCCCTGTATTTAAAATTATTAAGTTTACAATGTATGTTTATCATTAAATCTAGATGCTTTTGGGAAATAAATTTGGTAATTGTGGTTTTAAATCATAGATGACTCTCTCATCGTCTATAAATTAACTCACCTTTCTTTATATTTTATTTTTTAGTATTGTATTAAATCATTACACTTTTTCAGGAGTAGTCATTCCATCATTGGGCTTGATTGGTGTTGCTTATGGTGGTTGCAATTCATCTGTGATATTGATCCTTTTGGTTCTCAATGGTGCCTTTGTAGGTGCCACATATGCTGGTGTTCAGGTACCTTTTAACTGTTGTTTACATTTACATACATTATATAAAATTACCAAGATTGGTTTAACAAATATTTAAAATAATGGATTGTTACTATATGAAAGACACTTCTTTCAGTGGATATGAAAATTGTGTTTTTGAGCCTAAGATTTTATGAGATTTCTCTATGTATGCACTTGAAAGATAGCAAGAATTGTATATTTATCTAGGAAAAATTATTCTATAGGCAAAATCCTTAAAGAGCAATGTTTAGTCTTGATTGAAAATGTTGTGAGATTTATGAAAATGTGACTCGTAATAGGATTATGGTTTTTGTATGTGTATGAATATAGACCACTTAAAAAACATATTCATTGGATAGCAATGGATAGGTTGCAAACATCTTTTTTTGAGATAAAATGACACTAAAATATGTTTACCTTCCTTAAATCTTCCAGAGAAAATGTATGCTGGTTCAAATATTAATAGTTTAATGAATCTTAACTTAATTCTCTTCATTCATAGAGCTACCACCAGGCCTTGGTGCCTATTTGTGGCTCTAGCAATAATAAATAAATAAATAAATTCATATTCAGAAAAGAATGATTCACTCTGATATTTTATTTTTTATTCTAACATGGGTTTTAAGCATACAAAAAACAGTGTTAAAAATCCACAAAATATAAACCCTACAATAATATAAAATCTAAAATTGTTATGAGATAGAGTAAAAAAATTAAGAAGAAAATATCTACTAGTTTAGTAGATATTTTTTCGACTAATTAGTCCAACATATAATTTCATCCTTATTTTAATGGCATCCCTTTTTCATTCTTCTTATCATTTAAGTTTGGTTTCAGAATTTTGTTTCTGATAAAACAATGGTTAATTGACTGCCAAAAAATAAGAACAGCAACTCGTACAGAAGGAATCATTTAGCAGAATAGAGAAGTATTTTGTAAGATTTTTGTGCATATATATTTCATTATCAGTCCTACCTAAGTACTGGATTAATTTTTGGAAATTTCACTTTAATTGTGAAATTTGAAGTGATTTACCAATAGTTAATGCGGGTTTAATAAGTATTGATTTCATCTAAGATGCAATGCGTAGATAATTTTCTTAGTTTTGATAGGAAAGATATCCTTTAGGTAATTCATTTGATAAGATATTTTCTTTTCAGTTTATTATTGACATGTTTAATGTGCATACTTCAAGTAAAATTTGTAATCACATACCATATTTCCCGGCCTATGGATAATGCAGAAAAGAATTTTAATGATAACATTTTACATGAAAACGGAACTTTAATATTAAAAAATTAATTAGCTAATATATCAGAGTTTATTCATCATAGAACCCCAGAAATTCCTCGTCACTGCTGCTAAAATCATGCGCGTAGATATTTTCTGGGGAGCTGTTATAGGAAGGACGTTATACATTGACATATTATAACTTTATTCCATCCACCTCATTGCTGATTCCACACTTTTTGAAAGACTTAAAGATATAGCAGCACCCATTGCAAGATTAAACTAAACATGCTACATTGTATGCATTTCTGATTTGTCCAAGAATATTTTTGAAGGAAGTTAGATATCGTCATATTAAAACATTATTTCTAACAATCTGCTCAAAAAAGCGTTATTATCAAAATTTTAAATGAATTGAACTATTTTCAATACCTCATACACTAAAAAATACTTAATGGTATTTATTTATCCTGTCAAAACGGTTCCTCATTATAGAAAGAAGTTATAACCGTGATATACAACCATATAGCATCGGTGCATAAGACTCAGGCTAATTTTACAGCATATTTTGGAGAAAAAAAGGGCGTCTTATCGGCTGGGAAATACGGTACATCACTATTGCCTATATCATAATGATGAAGGTGTAATCATTTATGGTCATGGATTTTTAATTTTTTATATTTCCTATTAATGCTTCTGTCAGTAAGCATAGCTTTTGTTTCTTTCTACATAATCAGCATATTATTATCATGACACAATTTGGAAATTAATGCTAAGTCTTCCTTAGTATAGCCCAATACTTCATCAAGTCCCTGTGTGTGGAAATTAAATAGCATCATCTGCATACATAAATAGTTTGTATACCACTGAGAATATTCCATTCATGTAAAATATTAAAAGTAGGGGTCCTGAAACAGACCCCTGAGGAACTCCTGCAATGTCCTGTAAGCCACTTAAATTATTATCAGTCTTAACTGCTAATTTCGTATTACTTAAGTAGCTTTTGAATCAGTTATATAGGTTACCTCTGATACCAATTTATTTAACCTATCTAATAAAATTTCAAAATTGATTAGATTAAATGTTTATTTTTAATCAATAAATGCCTTTATAATATTGTTGTTGCAGTTCAGATTCATATTAATATGATTTGCGAATTCTTTTAATAAGTTTTTTGTTCCTTTTTTGTGATGAAATTCGAATTGATACTTTGATATGTGGCTATTTTGATGTGGCTATTTTTATGTGGCTATACTTATTTATGCCTTAACTGGTACAATTGTCTCAATTTTGAAAGAAGTTGAGTTGAGTTTCCTAAAAATGAACCAAATTATTTTTGAAATTTCTAATATTACTTTTCAATTTTAAATTTCCTTTATGGTTTTCAAACTACTATACACAGCTCAAATTATGGGACATTAATTTCTCCATACTTATTGCACATGGTCTTCTTTATTGCAAAAAATATGATCATAATACAAAGCAAATTGTTATTTCCAGCTCTGTCAGGTTTTGGTCTTGGAAAGAATCCTCTGTTTTTACAACCAGAAGATGGCAATCAATCATTGAAACTGGGCATATATTTATCAATGAAATGTATTTGTGTGGTAAAAGTACAAATTTTTATGTTGAATCTTTTCATTACGGATTACCACAACAGCATGTCTGATTCAGTAATGTTTTTCAGTATAAAGAGCATAAAAATATATGCGTAATCATGATATTGTGGACTCTAATACCATCATGTAGCTACATGTAAATGTCTGTCAATTCATTCATCGTAGTTACCTCTGTGTTATGACTATTACTGGGTAGAAACATCTTAGTACCTAAATAAAATAAAGAATTTTTTGATTTTTCCTTTACAGATAAACTATCTTGCATTGAGTCCTCGTCTTGCTGGAACATTATATGGAATTACAAATTGCATCTCTAATTTTTCTGGATTCCTTGCTCCATATGTCACTGGAAGTATCATTGAAGGTCATGTGAGTATTTCAATGTCTATTTGAAGTTTGTTATGAACATCTGCTTGTAGTTTATGATCAATTATAATGATAATTAAAGTGAAATAAACCCTTTGAATGAGTATTGTACCTCTCTTGGGACATTCAAAATTGTTCCTTTTCAAAAATAATGAATATGACTTAATGTGCCTACAATATCCTTATTTTATTTACTATACAAATATTTGTAATAACGTCACCTTGGTGGATTCCTGCTTGGATCATGATGGAATCTTAATATAATATATAAAATATGCACATTAATTAATAGTTGATATAATATAAACTGTACTTATACTGTATGAGGATATCAAATAATCCATTGAGAAACTTAATAATTATCTTACTTTCTTAGAGTAAAAAATCCAATGGTGTCCATCAAACGTCCTTCACATAAGCTAAGATTTGATTCTTGCTAAGAAATTGTATCATGTCAGTTTGTCACCAAGTTAATCTTGCGGTTTTATAATTGATACATTGTTCTAATATAATTGCAGGTCGGGTGCTCTGTCTGTTGAGCTATCCCGACAGAACATTTCTCCAAGCCATTCAATTCAACTCTGGCAATTGGAAGACCTGCATTGAATTCTCGGTCCCGTCAGACTTTTTCCAAGTCCATTCTAACTTTAGAATAAATTAATCTAGTTCTATGTAAATCTGTGATTTAGTGTAGAATTTAAGTGTATCAATTAAAGTATAGGTATTTTCTCACAGGAAACTATGACACGCTGGAAATATGTCTTCTTACTTTCTGCTGGCATAAACATCTTCGGAAACTTCTTTTATATTATCTTTGGATCTGGGGAAGTACAGCCTTGGGATGATCCTGAATTTGACAGTGACAGGAGGCACCTTATCCCATCATCTTCAACTGGAGCTTCCTCCATTGCAATTGATGATGGGGAACAATGAAATAATATATGAAAATTAAATATCTAAGAATATATTTTAATCCTATCCAGTGAAAATGTCATTAAGAAACTGCATATGATTCCTGTATCCTGTAATTATTTCATGGTGATATTGAGGCTGCATATTAAGAAAAGCTAATAGTTATTCCTTCAGAGATAAGAATTTATTATTATACTATTAATAATATTTATTAAAGGTACAATAGATAATCTGTGATGACAAAGTTAGGTGATTGAAATAAAATGCCCATAGTTTTAATGTATGAGGTGTCTGTTTTTATGTAGTTTGCCTTATCCAGAGTATGAATATTTCTAATGTACTTGAAAATAATATTTTCCATACTTGTTTGAGGGCTCATCTCTCTAAGAGAATGTATTGTTGATTATATCATCAAATAGTAATTATCATTTCAAATTATTGTACTTCTAATATAAAACTAAATGGTCATGCAATTTTTAAAGTTAGATATCTACTCTATAAAATTCTGTATAAATGTGTGTTCTGTTTTCTACAAACTATGATAATTCTAGATGACTTTATTATGCATAATTAATGATTCACTTGAATTAATCTTAATTAATGGTAATAAATTTATTTCATTATTGTTTATGAAGAAAACAGAAAAATCCAATTGTGAAAAGGAAGGAAAATATTTTTTATATCAATTTAGATATTAACACAGTCCATACATTCCAATCCTACTTAAAATTCTGATTATGTTTACTTTTCCTCCATGCTATCTAGAGTACTAGGTTATTGGCTTTTTTAATTTATTTATCAAGTCTTATGAATGATAAACATACACAGAACATGTTTTGTTTGACTTACTGTATATTTTTGTATAGATCGTTTTACAAATATGGTTATATTTAAGTCAATTGTCATCGTTTGTAATTCTTTCAATAATATAGTGATGGAGGAGTTGTCATTTCCTTTTACTAAGTCAAAAATTATGAAAATTCAGCTCCTTATTCCTAAGGATAACAATAACTAAGGCATGTAATTATGTCTATAATGTAAGAACTATACTTGAATAAATTGTAATAAAACCTTGGATATTCTAAAAATGTCATTAAAATTTTAAAAGTGTCATTATAGCTTGATGAGTCATTAAAAGTGAAAGTTTATAAACAAAGATAATATATGTCAAACTATTAATTTTGAAACAAATTCTGAATAAAATAAGGCATATTTTTACATCTTTTTGCTGTAATCCTCACGCAAGTCAATCATTGTAATCCAGTAATTGCAACAATGGTTAATATAAAAGTACAAGGAAGGAGAAAAAATTGAATATTCTGAATAGCAGAAGGTTAAATGCACCATATTTCACATTAGCCATCAATCTTATAATTTTCTTTTTTGGTTTGAAGTGCCAAGTAGCATTGGAGGATGAGCTTCAAAAGTAAACAATCATACAACATGCAAGTAAAATAAACTAAAGTAGGATTATAAATGTATTTTAGTTCAGGTATTTGAACAAGTGGTCCAAATAAGAAAAAAAAAGGACTGGTGAGTTCATTTAAAAACTTAACTACGATGGAATCATGATGTAGACGAGTCTTCGTTAGGTGATAGATGAAGAAGAGAAGTTTAAATCAAGAAATTTGCAAGTCTGCCTGAGGTATGATTTAGCTTCATTAGAGAATTATTAGCATAGATCTTAATATTTTATTCTTTCCATATATTGAATTTTCAACATTCTCCTCCACACCTACATTTGAAAAGCTTTCTCCATTCTGAGGGTTCACATTGCCATGTATTAATGCACTCAACAGTATCATTTAACTATCCTCTTCTTAAACTATATTATCTATTAATTTTTTCCTTTTCTAAATGCTTCTTTTACCATTCCCATCCATAAACAGACTTCTCACTTCGCCTATCCATTGTCATATCTAAACATACAATAGGGGAGAGTTAAGCCGGTAAAAAATCCGAATTTCTAAAATATTTTCCATCAAATGCAAAGACTCTATTTTTGCTGTCTTAGAGTGAGTCATGAAACTTCCAGACGCACATTCTCATGGATTTATGAAAAAAGTGTGATTCTTTATCTATAGTCCGTTCCACAAAAGCTGGCAGTACGGGGGGCTTATGGAGAAATAAATGCACGTAAATTCCCATAAGGGAGCAACCTAGCCTCTCCAAAGGCGTCAGTTAATTATTTCCGAGTTACTTCTACGGATTAAATTAATTAATTATTCAATATATTAATTTTTATTTTATTTATTAATTAATATTTTCAACTAAGTTTGGTGGATTTTTTTCCAATTTTTTGGTGAAATTTGGATAAGGAAGGATGGTTCTATATATTGACGGAGTTTTTTCAACATTTAAACAAAAGAAATAAATTTTACAGCGGAATGAGAAAAAAATGGTCACCTCACAAGCCGTGAACAATACTAAAACTGCCATTTCTCTCATCCTATCTAACGTAAAGAGCTAGTTTTTTCTTAGATTACTCTTTATACCTTATGAATACAAAAAAAGTCAACTTATATTAATTTTGTTATAAAATTCAAAAACTAAAATTCTATTCAAGATATTGACTCAGAATAACCTGAGCGCGCCCACAAAATGTCACTTAGGAAAAATTCGGAACTCTACCTATCTTGGGTTCGATTCTAGGAGCCCCAAAAATTGACTTTCCCCATTTAGAATGCATGGGCCATTTCTCAAATAATTTTAAAAAATACTTCCCATTAAGATAGAACGATTAGATTTCGTGTGGCTATTTTCGTTTATTTCGTATTGCTATTATACATATCTACCGAAAATTTATATTGTTTACGTTCACATGTAAATCGTGCTCCAAGTTGTAATGCACACTTGTAAAACGTACCACTTTTGTAATCGTTTTATGTCTCTGTGAAATTTTGAAGCTCAGAGCGGATTGGAAGTGTCATAAAAAGATTTCGGAAATATGGTCAATGCATTCCTTAAGAGAAAAATCGAGATTACGGGACGCTCTGGAATCGAACCCGTGACACATAGGCAAACGCTGATTTTCTTCCAAGTACATTGTAAAAGTATCTATACGTATTGAAAGTTTGAATGGTCTATAAACGATATTCAGAGCGCTACAATTTTTTAAAATCTGAAAATATTTCACCTCCTGGCATCAAACCCAGGACCGATTGTACGTAAATACTGCATTTTTCCGTAGACATATATATTAGCAATAGCTACATGAAATCTTATTCTTTTAGCTTAATGGGAAGTATTTTTAAAATTATTTAAAAAACGGCCTAATGCATTCTTAATGGGGAACATCGAGATTACGGAACGCTCTGGAATCGAACCCGTGACACTTAGGCAAATGTTGATTTTTTTGAAATACAATATATACGTATCTATACGTGTAGAAAGTTCGAATGATCTAAGTAACATATTAAGAGAGCTACGATTTTTCAAAATCTGAAAATATTTCACCCCCTGGCATCGAACCCATGACCGGTTGGACGTAAACAATAGCATTTTTCCGTAGATATATATTATATCAATAACTGTATGTAATCTCATTTTTCTAGCTTAATTGGAAGTATTTTTAAAATTATTTGAAAAACGGCCCTATGCATTCTTAAAGGAGAAAATCGATTTTTTGGGCCTCCTAGAATCGAACCCATGATAGGTAGGGTAGATTTCCGAATTTTTCCTGAGTGAGATTTAGTGGGCCATTACGTAAAAAAATCGGCGGCTCCGTGGCCTCAGCGGTAATTAATATCCTATATATATATATATATATGTATATATATATATATATATACGAGTAAAGGTGCGCTTGCTTACAGCAAGCAATGCAATAATTTATCTTTAGTGAATAATAAAATTTTTCGAAAGATTACTCTGCTCAAACGTTGCTAAACATTAAGTAAAGGGCATTAACGCAGCTGAAAATGCACTGAATACGATTTCCGATGCATTTATTTCGGCAGCTAAAATCCCGCACCGGCGTCGAACCAAGGTCATCCTGCTAAAATTACTGTAATCTTTCGCTTGAGTATGGTGGACTTTATAAACACCCCGAATTGCAAAAGGAAATTCATTCAGGAAGTACCTTAAAATGAGCCCTTAATTCCCTATGTATTTCACATGGAGAATTAATTAACGCCCCCTAGCATCGAACCAACCACCTTTTACGATAGTCTTAGGATACCTTTTATATAAGAATGGTCCCCTTAATGGCTGTGTGAAATTTTGAACCTCTGCGCGGTTGGGAAGTGTTATAAAAAGCATTCGGAAATATGGCCAATGTATTTTAAACGGGAAGAATCGAGATTACGGGTCGCTCTGGAATCGAACCCGTGACACATAGGCAAATGCTGATTTTTTTCCAATTACATTTTGTAAGTATCTATACGTGTTAAATGTTTGAATGGTCTATGTACGATATTAATAGAGCTACGATTTTTTAAAATTCAAAAATATTTCACCTCCTGGCATCGAACCCAGGACCGATTGTGCGTTAAATATTACATTTTTCCGTAGATATATATATCAGCAATAGCTACATGAAATTTTATTCTTTTAACTTAATGGGAAGTATTTTTAAAATTATTTGAAAAACGCCCCCATGCATTCTTAATGGGGAAAATCGAGATTACGGGACGCTCTGGAATCGAACCCGTGATACATAGGCAATTGCTGATTTTTTTTGAAGTACAAAATATACGTATCTATTTGTGTTGAAAGTTTGAATGATCTAGATATCATATTTAGAGAGCTACGATTTTTCAAAATTTGAAACTTTTTCACCTCCTGGCATTGAACCCATGACCGGCTGTATGTAATCAATGGCATTTTTCCGCAGATATATATAATAGCAATAGCCACATGAAACATTTTCGAATAATTTTTAAAATACTTCCTATTATGCTAGAAGAATGAGATTTCATACAGTTATTGATATTATATATATCTACGGAAAAATGCTATATTTTACGCACAATTGGTCATGGGTTCACAAAAAATCCTAGCTCTCTTAATATGATACATAGATCATTTAAACTTTTAACACATATAGATACGTATAAAATGTACTTTGAAAAAAATCAGCAATTGCCTATGTATCACGGGTTCGATTCCAGAGCGTCCCGTAAATTCGATGTTCCCCATTAAGAATGCATGGGGCCGTTTTTCGAATAATTTTAAAAATACATTGTGTTAGAAGATTAAGATTTCATGTAGCTATTGCTATTATACATATCTACGGAAAAATGCTATATTTTACGCACAAATGGTCATGGGTTCGATGCCAGGGGGTGAAATATTTTCTAATTTTGAAAAATCGTATCTCTCATAATATGATACATAGAGCATTCAAACTTTCTACACGTATAGGTACGTACATAATGTGCTTTGAAAAAATCAACTACTGCCTACGTGTCACGGGTTCGATTCCATAGCGTCCCGTAATCTCGATTTTTCCGGTAAGGAAAGCATTGACCATATTTCCGAAAGTTTTTTATGACACTTCCCGATAGCGCAGAGGTTCAAAATTTCACACAGCCATAAAAGGGACCATTCTCATATAAAAGCTTCCCTAAGATTGACGTAAATGATCGTTGGTTCGATTCCAGGGGGCGTTAACTATAACTTCGTAAGAAATGCATAGGGAATTAAGGACTCATTTTGAGGTACTTCTTTATGGTATTTCAATTGGAAATTTGTGGTGTTTATACGGGTTTTCATACATAAGCGAAGGATGACAGTGACTTTGGTAGGATGGCCTTGGTTCGACGCCGGGGCAGGAATAATGCTGACGTAAGAAATGCATTGGAAATCGAACTCAATGCAATGCACGCTGCGAAAACGTACTTTAGTAATGCTTTGCATGCTTTATCCGATTAATCTTTCGAATATCGTAATTTGAAGTGAAAGATACAATTTCCGATTGCTTTCTGTCAGCAAGCACACCTTTACTCGTATACATATATCTATCACATCAGGCGCTTCGGGGGATATATATATATATTTATATATTTATGCACTTATGCACTTTATGTTGGATAGGATGAGAGAGATGGTAGTACATATTAGTAATATTCACGAATGGTAAGGCGACCATTTTTTTCATTCCGCTATAAAATGTATTTATTTTGTTAAAATGATTAAAAATCTTCGTCAATATGTAGAACCATTCTCCCTTATCCAAATTTCACCAAAAGATTGGGATAAAATCTAACAAAATAAGTTGAAAATATTAATTTTATCCGTAACAGTACGACAGGAATAATTAACTGACGGCTTAGGAGAGGCTAGATTGCTCCCTTGTTGGAATTTACGTGCATTTATTTTCCCATAAGCTTCCCGCACTGCCAGCTTTTGTGGAACGGACTATAGATATGTGTTATGTCTCGGTATACCCGAAAAATGCCGTTTAAATTTCCGCTAAAATGGGAGCAGCCGCCATCTTCCAGGATAGTTCTGTAACTACCAATGCATGAAATTTCCGTTCTACTCCCCATATGACACATTAATTATTGGAGCGACCAGCCACGTTAATGCGTAGGATAGATACAAATATGGCTTCGGTTAAATTTCAAGGGTCAATATTTAACGTAATGGCAACCACTCGCATAGTTAACAGTAAATTGGTAAGATAATATAGCCTTACTTTGAATAAAATTTGAACGGTAAACTTGCTTATTATCTTTAGTACGTTAATGTTGTTGGTGATAAATTGGGTCGAAATGGAATGGTTGACCTTAAGATTTAAAAATGTTGATTATTAGTTTTAAGTTGTTTAATCTAACCCTGGTATCACTTAACATCGGTTGGAATAATGTTCAATTTTATAATAATATTTCTTAACCCTCTCGCTTGAAAATATGTGCTGAAACTACTCTTAACTCTAGGTTACTGCCCAAGGAAGAAAATTGGCATCAACTAGTTCTGGTCTTAATGATGTAGTTATTTTATCCGCTGCTCGAACACCAATGGGATCTTTTTGTAGTGCTCTTGCTCCTTTATCGGCTACAAAATTGGGATCTCTTGCTGTTCAGGTTTGTGGCTAACATCTAAGTCCGAAAAGATAAAATTTTTACTTAATCTGTTCATTTGTTATAGGCCGCCGTAGAGAGAGCTGGAATTCCTAAAGAAGAGATCAAAGAAGTTTATATGGGAAATGTATGCCAAGCAGGACTCGGACAAGCACCAGCTAGGCAAGCTACGTTGTTTGCTGGTAAAACTAAGAGTTTTCATGATATTTTCGAAAACTTTTATTTTATTTATATCTCTATTTATAGTTTTAGATCTACATTCGCAAACAAATACAATTTCGTTTGGAGCAGCTATGCTAATGCTGTAGTATTATGAAGTCGCACGACGCTAATATCGTGATTAGTTCAAATGTTTCTAGGTCTTTAGAACGCCTAAAAAAATAGATGGCTGATGGGGGTATGAGACGAGGAATGTTTTGGGGGCAGGGTAGCAATTTGAATAGGCAGGGTCAGCTTACACACTTTCAGAAAATTGAAAAGGTTACTTTATTATCAAGGTAGAAGAGGTAGAGTTTCTATAGATTACAAAGTTTATCAGATAAATATAATTGAACAATAAATTTCCATGGGCATACCCAAAACATAAATCTTCTTTTTTTATTTGACCATATTCCAAGATTTCTACTTTTCTTTAATTTTTAAGTCGTTTTCGTCAATTTATTACTTAGGGCGAAATATGAGAAGAGGATTATTTTGCAATCCTCAAGTTCATTCTTGAATAAATACATGAAGTGATGCAAACTTGTTACTCAAAAATGACATGTATATTTGATGCCTATCTTACATTTTAGATAATGGCCAACATTAATTTTTTCTGCATAATATTTGCACTTACTATATCAAGAGGTCTTATAAATAATTAAATAATAATTCTATAGTAAATAAACAATGATTAATGTTTAAAAACTCTTGTAAGTTAGTTATTTTATTTTTAGTCATAACATGCAATACATTACTAGAAAAAATCAGTATTTTGATTTACATAATTTACACAGATACCAATAGATGGTATATACTTTTGCCTTAATTCCAAATGTTGATATTTACTGAAAACGTGTTACATAGATTGTTGGCATCTCCTAAAAGTATTAAAAGTATTTTATTCAATTTATTGTCTAAGAATTGAGTTGAAATCTGAATTTATCCATATAGGAGAATGGTGAGAAGCTAGGTCTGTCCTTTATGGCAGGTAATGTATATTTAATTCCTCAGAATGCCAGCTGGGAGTGGAACACACAATAAATGCTATAGCTTTAATTTCATTGTTACATGTTCCTTAGTGATAATAACCAATACCCTACTAAAGGAATAAGTTAAGCCAGATTTTATAACACCAAAGTACTCTCATTTTCCATTGACAATGGAGATAAATTATTTTATGAGAACTTGATAATTTTCTGAATGTATAAAATAAAATGTATTGCTGTATACTTATTGTTAGACCAAAGTGAAAGAAAATATTGAATGTGCCCTGAAGATTGTAAGAAGAATTTATTCCATAAAATTCCCCAGCTTCCCATTTGCCATTTTCTACCATTACTCCTCTACTCTAAAAAGCCTAGGAACACATTGAAATTTATTTAAATAATTACTTTTTGGAAAGATGTGAAAGTATTCCTCATTATATTTTTACTACCTTGTAACCCTCCAACGAAATTCCTAGCAGATAACAAAAACGTTTCTCTACAGAAATATCTCTTGAATATAACATTACCTTCTTCATACTTTTTTTACTCCCTTACCTAATCTTAAAAATCTCCCTCCTGTTTTCTTAACATCCTCCTTTCATATTTCTCAACTAAATCTTCAACAATAGGTATAATTAATAATAGCTATTTTAATTTTTTATAGGCTTAAGAGAAATGATAAACTTCCTTGAGCATTGAAAAAGTATGATAGATTTGAAAACTTGAAGAGTATTATAAATAATGAATGGAGAGGTTACTTAAAAGATTGGCATATGGGTAAGCTCAAAACATAATTTTATAGATGAATATGTTGAAGATAGATGATGTTTTTGTCACTACGAAAAGTTATTTCATTTTATTCTAAAGCAGAAAATTAAAATTTCTAGTTGATCCAATGTTTGAAAATAGTATAGAACTTCTTAAACAGGTCATAAATAGACACTAAACATGGTTGTTTGAGTATATTTTTTTAATAACTCTACATTTTAAAGAATAAATGTTGTTTTCCCATCTCAGTTACTTAGGGTAATTACATTCACCTTCATTTGGTTAGAGCCGAGAAAATTTGCCTTGCTTTCACTTTAAAACAAACACTGGGTAACTAAGTTTTTCAATAGTGTTAGTAAGCTTTTGAAATTTTTATTAATAACATCAAAATAAGCAGCAGTATAAGCATACATTTTGAAGGAGAGGGTACAATTATATTTTCAAATGAAATGAAACAATTTTTAAAAATTTAAAATCTATATTTTACTAGTTAGTTATTTCTTGCTGAAATGTTCAACTCTCAAAACTATTCAAATCCCTGTTAGCTGTGCTTCATATCACAGCATTGTCATACGAAAGAGGGTTCACAGATGTAATACATCTATCACTTCTTGTTTAATGCCTAGGAATTTTAACATTTATGATTAATACAAACTATGTAGTCTTTTTGTATGAATCCTAAAAAGTATTCCATAGATGTAATGTTAATGTGATTAGATTTTATACTGCATTTTGATTACTCCATCCTGAAAAAGTGCTTTTTATGTATATAAATTTTATGAAAATAATTTAATTTAGTATATCTCTAACAAATAGATACTTTAAAGACTGATTAATGGTATTCTAATTGTAAGTCGTATTATTGCACAAAAAACCTAAAATTTGCTTTTATCTGTGTTGCCTGTTGTTTTGACTTTTAAGTTGATAGATTTCTTTTGATATTTACTCAAAAAATTAGTTTTTAGAAATTAAAGACTATAAAGCTATTTTAATTATTAAGACTGAATAATTTTGTTTTGGAACCATTGCCTCCCAATATTAAGTCACTTCATGTCTAAGTTGATTTTATAGTTTTTCAGTTTGATATGTATTTTTGCTTCAAATGAAAGTCTATTTTTTATAGGTCTACCAAAATCAATTCCTTGTACCACAGTCAATAAAGTCTGTGCTTCAGGAATGAAGGCCATCATGCTTGCTGCTCAAAATCTCATGTGTGGTCAGACTGATGTGATGATTGCTGGGGGGATGGAATCCATGTCCAATGTACCATTTTATATGAAGCGGGGGGCTACTACTTATGGTGGAGTCAATTTGCAGGTATGAATTTTAATTTGCATAATTCATGGAATTGAGCTACCTATTATGTCAAATTTTGCTTAATTCCTTGGGAAATGAATTGCTTAATATATTTACCATATGCACTAGTATGTACGTAGTGTTCTGAAATTTTTTAGGGATATGAGAAAATATTTTATAAGAGTGCAGTTAATATTGAAGAGGGGATTTATTTTATTTAAAGTTCTACTTACTGATTGTTAAATCTTATATGTTTGAACAATACACAAGAATAAGAAGTGATCATACTTTTCCACAACTTACTTACAATCACTTCTTATTCTTGTGTATTGTTAAGATGGATTTCCACAAAACTACGCCTGCCTCCATGAAATTTCTTATATGTTTGATATGAATAGTTGAATATATTTGATGTTATAAAATTTATTCTTAAACAATTATATAGTGAAATTTATTTATAAAATATATTAATCATAATGGAATTTAACCCTTGGAAAATGTCTGAAACATTGAAAAACATGATAATGAATCCTTATTTTTTATTTATTATTATTTACGTGGTTGTCGCAGGTAGTCACTTGGACCGGTGGCGACACATCAATATACAGAGTTACATTATATTTACATTACATTACCATAATAAATATTACAAATATAAAATAAAGATTAAAATACACCCAATAATTCACTAAATAATAAATACATTAACTCACCTAATAATTACAATACATTAAAGTACATGTTAACATTTACACTCTACTTGAAAAACAAAGATCTACATTTTCAAACACACACCATATAGGTATAAAGAAGAAATAAAAATATATATATATTCATAACTTATCAGGTGAGATTTTTTGGGGTTCCTAATAGGCCTTCATGGATACCGTAGTGGCCACGGGGCCCACTAAGTCCCCCCCGTACTTCACCCTATCAGGCGATCCCTTACTCTTCTCACCCTTCATTATTGTCAGGCTCACACGTCAATATATTTATTTTGTCTATCCCCTTCATAAAATATTTTACATTTTTTGGGAAAGGCTCAAAGACTTCTGCAGGTAGACTGTTCCATTCTTCGATGCTTCTATTTAGAAAAGAAAATTTCCGATGATAAGTTTTTTGTTTTATACATTTTACTTTGAATTTATGAATGCACCTACCCAAATAATATGCTTCTTTTAATCTGTCGCTCAATTTCTTAAAAGCGGGCATTCCTACGTATATCTTGAAGAAGATCGATAATCTCTTTTTCATCCTTCTTTCTTCTAGACTTTTCCAACCTAATTCTTTTAGCATTTGATTGACGCTGCTACGTTTTTCGTATCTCCCCAATACGAATCTAGCGACCCTTCTCTGTACCTTTTCTAATTCTTTTTTAATTCCCTTTAGATATGAGTCCCATAAACATTTACCGTATTCTAATATGGGCCTAAATAATGATTTGTATATGGTTTCCTTTACTTCCTTCTTTGATTTTTTAAGTGAACACATTACAAAGTTTAAAGTTTTATTAGCCTTTCCTATGATTTTTTCTATGTGCACATTCCATTTCAAATCTCTGCTGAAGGTAATACCCAAATACTTTACCTTATTTTCCCTCTCTAAAACATTACCGGAAATGCTATAGTCATACTGGAATTTATTCCTACAAAAGCTAATCACTTTACATTTACTTGTGTTAATGTTTAACTTATTCGACGTGATCTCAGACTCAGAATAACCTGTAAATGAAAATAACAACATTTATCTCAATTTCTCTCGCGGCATGTTTTTCGTAACGTAAGAGACAAAAAATTTTTAGGCGATGTATAAATTTGACTGCATGATCCAATTTTTCGGAGGTTGCGTTCCACTTAAATTATTTTTTACTAAAATGTCATCAGTCAAAAATTAATATAAGTTGACTTTTTTGTATTCATAAGGTATAAAGAGTAATCTAAGAAAAAACTAGCACTTTATGTTAGATAGGATGAGAGAAATGGCAGTTTTAGTATTGTTCACGGGTGGTAAGGATGTCAGTTTTTTTCATTCCGCTGTAAAATTTATTTCTTTTGTTTAAATGTTGAAAAAACTCCGTCAATATGTAGAACCATCCTTCCTTATCCAAATTTCACCAAAAAATTGGAAAAAAAAAATCCACCAAACTAAGTTGAAAATATCAATTTCATCCGTACAAGTACCTCAGAAATAATTAACTGACGGCTTGGAGGAGGCTAGGTTGCTCTCTTATGGGAATTTACGTGCATTTATTTCCCCATAAGCCTCCCATACTGCCAGCTTTTGTGGAACGGACTATAGTCATCTTCATCCAGACCATGATTAGAACTTAGTTGAAACCAGTTGTGTTTATAATTAATAAGTTTTAAGTGGAACTAAGACAAAGTATTTCAAGTTCTATTCATGTACTGCCTAGAAAAGTGGAACAGACTATAGAACAAGTAAGATGAAATATTATTTTCCTTACCTTTATGGACTTTCATAGAGAGACAGCTTCATCAATTGATAAAATTTTTGAACTGTTTGATCAAGGCCTCAATATTACTCCTCAATCAGTAATAGATTACTATGTAGTCCTTATTTCAATTTTCCTTCAGCAGGGGTTAAAAAGTTATTCTGTCTGAATATTATTATTATTAGTTTTGTTGAGTGTTAGTCAAAGAGTGTTTGCTCTTTCAGTTTTTTTCTGAATATATTATTGATTCTTCCAAAGGTAAATCAACTTTTCTTTTGCAATGATCAGCATTTCTGATTTTGAAATTACTATTTTTGCTAGTGATTAGAATTTTGTTAGAATGTATTTTTAACACATTTACCATTTTCTCATAGGATGGCATTGTTTTTGATGGTTTGACTGATGTATATAATAAAATTCACATGGGTAATTGTGCTGAGAACACTGCAAAGAAATGTAAAATAAGCCGAGAAGACCAAGATGAGTATGCTGTGAATAGTTACAAGAGAAGTGCTAACGCCTATTCTGATGGAGCATTCAAATCAGAACTCTTGGAAGTAAAAATACCACAAAAGAGAGGTATACTTATATATCATGTATTATCATATTTGAAAATTTTTATTATCATCCTTTTTCATATTCATTAACCCATTTATGCCGAAGGTAAAAATTTTTGAATTTTTGTCTGATATTCATATATATTAGTTTAAAAAAATTAAAAAAACATTATCGATTGAAAATTGAAAAAATATTGAAGATATTTTCTATTGTTATAGATTTTAATTTATATATATACATCTTTGTATATCATTAATAATATGAATCATAGTCATATTCATTTCCTACAAGAGCTATTGTGTCAGTATTTGTTGTATTTTATAGAAAAATTCTTCTGTAACTTATTTTAAGACATAATAGAAATTTCAGTATTCATTTAGTATTATTTTATCACTAGGTTTATTATTATTACAAGTAAAGGTGTGCTTGCTGACAGCAAGCAATGCTATAATATATTTCTAATGTAAAATAAGATTTTACGGATTTATAAGGATTTACTCTCCTCAAAAATTGTTAAAACATAAGCTAAAGGACCTTATCGCAGCTGACAATGCACTGAATTCGATTTCCCATGCATTTCTTACGTCAGCATTATTCCCGCCCCGGCGTCGAACCAAGGCCATCTTACGAAAATCACTATCATTTATTACTTATGTATGATTAACTTTATAAACCTTCCAAATTTGAAATGGAAATACCTTAAAGAAGTACCTCAAATTGAGTCCTTAATTCCCAATGCATTTCTTATGAAGTTAAAGTTAGCGCCCCCTAGAATCGAACCAACGACCATTTCCGACAATGTTAAGTATACTATTATATGAGAATGGTCCCTTTTATGGCTGTGTGAAATTTCGAACCTCTGTGCGGTTGGGTAGTGTCATAAAAAGCTTTCGGAAATATGGCCAATGTATTTTAAACAGGAAAAATCGAGATTACGGGACGCTATGGAATCGAACCTGTGACACGTAGGCAGTAGTTGATTTTTTTCAAAGCACATTATGTACGTACCTATACGTGTAGAAAGTTTGAATGCTCTATGTATCATATTAAGAGAGATACGATTTTTCAAAATCTGAAAATATTTCACCTCCTGGCATCGAACCCATGACCAAGTGAACGTAAACAATATAATCTTTCCGTAGACATATATAATAGCAATAGCTCCATGAAATCTTATACTTTTAGCTCAATAAAAAGTATTGTTTTAAATTATTTGATAAACGGCCCATGCATTCTAAATGGGGAAAGTCGATTTTGGGGCTCCTAGAATCGAACCCATGATAGGTAGAGTTCCGAATTTTTCCTAAGTGACATTTTGTGGGCGCGCTCAGGTTATTCTGAGTCAATATCTTGAATAGAATTTTAGCTTTTGAATTTTATAACCGAGGGAGTAATTGATTTAGCGCTCCTATTGCTAATCATTGTTACTTTTTGCTCGAGACTAATAGACCCGTAAGCGTAATTCAGATTGATCCGGACCCGCTCTTGGTTATAAAATTCAAAAACTAAAGTTGTATTCAAGATATCGACTCAGAATAACCTGTAAATGAAAATAACAACATTTATCTCAATTTCTCTCGCAGCATGTTTTTCGTAACGTAAGAAACAAAAAATTTTTAGGCGATGTATAAATTTGACTGCACGATCCAATTTTTCGGAGGTTGCGTTCCACTTAAATTATTTTTTACTAAAATTTTATCTGTCAAAAATTAATATAAGTTGACTTTTTTGTATTCATAAGGTATAAAGAGTAATCTAAGAAAAAACTAGCTCTTTACGTTAGATAGGATGAGAGAAATGGCAGTTTTAGTATTGTTCACGGCTTGTGAGGTGACCATTTTTTTCTCATTCCGCTGTAAAATTTATTTCTTTTGTTTAAATGTTGAAAAAACTCCGTCAATATATAAAACCATCCTTCCTTATCCAAATTTCACCAAAAAATTGGAAAAAAATCCACCAAACTTAGTTGAAAATATTAATTAATAAATAAAATAAAAATTAATATATTGAATAATTAATTAATTTAATCCGTAGAAGTAACTCGGAAATAATTAACTGACGCCTTTGGAGAGGCTAGGTTGCTCCCTTATGGGAATTTACGTGCATTTATTTCTCCATAAGCCCCCCGTACTGCCAGCTTTTGTGGAACGGACTATAGATAAAGAATCACACTTGAAAAAACTCCGTCAATATATAGAACCATCCTTCCTTATCCAAATTTCACCAAAAAATTGGTGCAACTCTGTGGCCGAAGTGGTTTGGGCCTGACATTAATATCTTATATATATGAATATATATATATATATATTCATATATATATATTCATATATATATATATATATATATATATATATATATATATATATATATATATATATATATATTCATATATATATATATATATATATATATATCCCCCCAAAGCGTCTATATGTATAGATACTTTAACTACAGATATGCAAATAATTTGTATTATTTTCATATTTTGTTAGGGAAGCCAGATGTTGTTGTTAATGAAGATGAAGAATTTAAGAGAGTAGATTTTAGTAAATTTGGAAAGTTATCAACAGTTTTTCAGGTTAGTATTACTTATTTTATTGAAGTTTAGCTAAATTAATCAATTTAAATATATAATACCTGCCGTTTCTCTTTTTAGAAAAATTTCAGTATGTTTTACTTTAACATGTTTGATAACTGATGTGTTTTATTAATTGCATATTTGATTAACGAGCATGGCTGAAGAATTCCTTGGCCATCATTAATCTACATTTAAACATTTAATCTGTTATGATTTACCCTAGTGATTGAATCAGAATAAATTTGAGGAATTTGTGTATTAAAGTACTCAGTCTTCCTTTTTATAATAATCTCATCCAAAAAACCCTATTCGAGTTAATAGACTCAAACTATATGATATTTTTAGATATACTTTATTTAAAAAAAAACGTGTGATCCATGTTGTGTGATTTAACTCTAATTATAATTCAAATATCTGCTTTTAAAGTTAAATTCAACAATAATATTTATTTCATCTTTACACTTGGAAGTTTTATAATATCAACATTTTTCTTACAATTATAAGAAAGATAAAGGAGGATTAGAATTAGAGATTAGAGGTAGATAAGTCAATTGATTATAGTTCCCTGTAAGTTATTTCCAAATCTGGGAGTAAAACTTTGCTGGGTTAAAAAATAGCCTAGAACAATACAATTGTGTACATAATTATTATGAAATTTACAAATTTTCTTGTTATTTTTTGTTGTTAGAAAGAAGGTGGGTCTGTTACTGCAGGGAATGCTTCAACTCTTAATGATGGAGCTGCTGCTTGTGTTCTTTCAACTGCATCTGCTGCTAACAGACTTGGAGCTAAACCATTAGCACGCATTGTTGGATTTCAAGATGCTGCCACAGAACCAATTGACTTTCCAATAGCACCAGCCTTTGCTATTCCTCTGGTGGGTTTTATGTTAAAACTGTTGACTTTGACAGTAAGACTGTTGATTATCTGATAGTTTTCTGGCCTCATTACTACTTGAAAACATGTTAGGTTTTTTCAATTATTTCATACAAGTATAGGCCAGGGTTTTTATTACTACTGTATTATGTTTTCAAAATAGTTTGACTGAAAGTCTGTTAAATGTACAGCTTAGCTGTTCCTTGAAGTTGTTAGTAACTTACTGTATTTATCTATTTGAACTTATTATTGGTTTGCTGTTGAGTATCTAAGGAACTCTTTCCTTGAAATTAATGTTGATTAATTAATATTATAAGATTACAAACTTTTAATTTGATAATGAATATAAACATTATTTCTAATTTGAAAGTAGCAGTTACTATCAATTAGTTGAGAAGTAGAAGGTTAACTATAAAATCATTAAGTGAATAACTGGAGACTTAAAAAGTAAAATTCAGTTTGCGTAAAATATAGGGATCAAATGGGTTATGTTAGTTTTAGTTGATGTAAAACCACAAAGGTAAAGAAAATTGAAAAATAGTAGTTAAAATCTTAGAAATACATTTAATCCAAACACACATGTATTTCATTTGCAATATTTCCTGCTCTCATTTTAAACTGATTAGGTTTAATTAAATGATGTAAGATAGTCAAACTTTAAGTAAATTTGATTCATTAAGGGTATAGATAGAAGTTCTTCTATAAAAATTATGCACTTGAAATTATTTAAAATTTTTTATTTCTACCAGATTATGGATCATATATGAACCAATATTCAATTTATTATCCTTTTAATAATACTGGGCTCAGTTGTAAGATGTCCTGTAATGATTTCAGGAACCTTTTCAACTATTTGAATTATGAACCTTTAATCAACTACATCTAACCATCAGGATAAAGCATCTTAATGCTTAGATTATTCTTGACCTGTGATGCAAAAATTGCTCTGAAGATTAAAGTTAAAGTAAATAATTTTGGTGTATCTCTTCTTGTTAATCGTTTTACTCATCATCTTAATTCATATCCTACATGATAAATACACGTGATAATATTTTAAAGAAAGTAATATATGTGCATATTATTTTCCTTTTAATCTCAGCTGTTAGACCGGTGTGGAATCCGTAAAGAAGACATTGCTCTTTGGGAGATCAATGAAGCTTTCAGTGTAGTTGTATTAGCAAATCAGAAGATGTTAGATATTGACCCTGGGAAGGTCAACATCCATGGGGGTGCTGTAAGCCTGGGCCATCCTATTGGGTGTGTATATATAAATTTCAGTAAAAGTTTGCTTGCATACAGCAAGTAATTGGTGTCTGTGTCCGATAATGAATTAATAAGAGTATTTCCAAAAGTTGTATAATGCTAACATATTGCACAAACTAAATTAATTAACCAAAATTAATTATGTCAGCTTATTTTGATTTAGGTCTGATTTCCATGTATTCTCAATTTTTCGAGGTCAGCTGGTCGAGGTAATTATGCAATGCATAAAAATTGGCCGGCCCATTTAGTTTAGGCTATGAATTCATGTCCTATATTTATATTTACATACACAAATAATAGTTCAAATTCAAGTCAGTCGAAATTTATTTTTATTGGGCCAATGTATTCTTCAGGGGAAAAGAATGATGTTTATGCTCCCAAGGATTGAACCCTTGAATTCATAACATTTTCATGCTTGGTATGAAATGTCCTTAGATATTGAAGAAATGAAAGTATTGAAGCAAATTCTATTTAATCATCATTGATTAGTTAGGTCTTCCATGCAAATGTAAGAATTTATAGTTTATCTTCTTTATTCTATCCTCCTCAAATTCAAATCCTTGCACAATAGAGATTGAGTTGATTACTTAATTTTCTGGTTTACATTTTCATTTTCTTTCTTAATAAAAAAATGTACCACTTGTTTATGAAATGGGGCAATCTATAGTATTTTAGTTTTAGCAATGTATGTGATGTATTGATTCTCATAAAGCTTAGTTCTTTTAGCACAAAAATATTATTTATGAACATAAAACATGATGAGTTTTGACTATTGATCGTTGTCATTTGATGCAGAAAATATGGTAGTGACACCAAATAATACAGTGGTAAGTGAGATTTCTAATCCATATGATTCCTTTTAAAGGATATTCTCATTGCTTTGAAGATTGTATTAAATTGCCATAAAAGTTCAATTAAAGCTCATAGCTTGACATGATACAACGTGCAAATGAACTTAACATGAATATATATGAATGAATGAATCAGTTTCACAAGTTTTTGGTGCAGTTTTTGATAATGCATGCCAAAGAGGAAACTTATAGTTTGAAAAATTGAATCTAGTTATGCATTTTACTCAACTTAAAATTAAAAATTATCTATATTTTAAGTAGAGGAGCGGTTAATTGATATTTATTTGAATATAATGTGAAGAATTCCTTATTGGCATTGCAGTATGTCTGGAGCTAGAATAACTCTTCACTTAGTACATGCCCTCAAACCTGGCCAATATGGGGTAGCCTCAATTTGTAATGGAGGTGGAGGAGCATCTGCTATCCTCATTGAGAAATTGTGAGTACCTGTGGAATGGATTTCCCCCTTCTGCAAGAATGTAAGACAACGGGCTTTGAGTGAGTGGGTAATGAACGAGTAATGGCTATTTTGAATTATATTTTTTATATATTTGAATGTAAGAACCTACTCTGAAGTCAATGTAATGTTTCCATAGGTCTAACTTGGAGTAAGTAGAATTATTCAGATGTTAAATTTTATGCACATATTTTGCTGATGTGGAAATATATGTATATTTATATATATATATATATATAGAAATTATTTGACTTTTAATATGTACCCTTTCCATATTCATAAGAAAAATGGTGAGAATTACATTTCACGAAAATTTTCAACATTAGGAATATTCCAAATGATATAATAATGAAATGAAGAGGACTCAAACCCAGATCTCTTGATTTTCATTAAAATGCTTCATCTAATTTGGCTATATTTGTAGTATATTCGAATATGAAGTTTTATATTCTAAAAAGTTATGGTCAGTGTCCTTAAGCTCGATATAGTTCTATCAATTACTCTGTTCTTCAAATATTGTATACTGCCCAAGTGCTGACTGGCAGACATTTTTTCTGTTTTATAGGAATTATTCATAAGTACACAACTTTTTATATAAAGTTATCATTCTTTTCATTGTGAAAGGGATCAACCCTTAGTATGGCTGGCATCTCTAAGAACCAAGGACAGTAGATCTCAGTTTTTGAATGAAAATGCTCTTAATCTCTTTCAGTTGCGCAAATGTCTAAAGGTTGAAAAATATCCCTGCAGTTAGAAAGTAAAAAAAGAAAATTGTTCTACTTTTATAAATCTCTATTGTGTATGGAAGGTTTAATATATAATGGATACAGTCCTCATTCCTCTATTAACGTTAATAGAAAGTGTTTTCTAGAGCTATGAATTCATGAAATCTCCTTATATTACCGTAATGAATTCAAGTTCTTTCTTACAAATTCAGATTTGCACCCTAGTTTGATGATTAAGTTCATAAACAAGCCAATGTTGCCTGTTAATTATGGTGCTACATTCATGTTCATGTATAGTTTTCATTATTTTTCTTAATTCTGTAAAATTTCCTGTGTTAGAGGGTTTATTGAGCACTAACATTTAATGTCATGCCATTCCTTTTTGTATGATATATATTCAGAGCCCTCAGAGAGGGTTAAAACTTTTTATTCAAATTTTAACAAATCAGGAAATTTAATTAAGTAACATGAAATGTATTATCTGAATTGATATCTGTGATAGAATAAAATATATATTCACTGCTCCCCTCCAAAATCAGGGATCGGTAAAACTTTCACAATGGAAGAATTTTTTGGTTTTGATTTTTGGAAGGACTTTTTATAAAAAGTTAAATAAAAACTACTAAAATCTTGCCAACTGAAAACTTATCACCTTTCACCCATAGTCTCCATATCTTCCATTCCTATTCATTGGTGAATCAAGTTTTTGATGCTAACACCCACACACCCCGAAACATTTTTATTCTCTTTCTTCCTATTCATTCTTATGCTTCTGTTTCCCTTCTTTTTGATTATGTCAAAATATATTATTCAAGATGTCATTTGTTGTAATTACTAAGTGTTTAAGTTTAGTATAGCTACCTTGCACAAATTCAAGCTTGTTGCCAGTACTCTGGATGCTAAGTTGTTATGAATTATTTTTCATTTGAATTCAGCAGAGCAAAAGTTGGTGCTAATGTGCCAATTTTGACCCTGTTCACTAAATACCCTTGTCCATTGTGTGAAGAATTGAAAGCAGGGCTGAAGGTCTTTGAAAACCAATTTCAATTAATGGAAGTGGACATTGAGGCTGATGGGAATGAGAAATGGAAACAACTCTACAGGAATGATATACCAGTACTTTTAATTAATGGACAGTTTTTATGTAAGCACAAGCTAGATTTATCTCTATTAAAAGAAAGGCTTGAAATAACTATTCAATAAATGATGCTGGATTGTTGCAAGATGTGTTTCAATCAAACTTAAACTGAATTTACCATTCCATTACTTAATACTTACATATCATCTTAATTATCAGGCAAAATTGGGACTAGGCAGTCCCATATTCCATTAAATCCAATATTAAACTTCAAAAAGAAAGGTAAAATTGCATGGGATTATGAAAGTGAGAATAAAAGTAAATATAAATGGACAAGTTACGAGATAGAAAATGCAATTCTAAAAAGAGGTATTTCTTCCAATTTAAAAAAGAGGTACAGTAAGCGGGGTCTTACTGTACTATACTTAAAAATATAATGCAGTAAGACCCCGCTTAACGCAGGGAATACGTTCCGATAACTTCGAGCGCTAAACAAAACAGCGTTAAACGAGGCAACATAACACGTACATATGTAAATTTGTAATGGGGATCAGTGAAAAGAACAAAGATTAAGAAAATTAATCAGTTCTTGCCGAGTTTATCACAAAGTAAAATATTTATTTATATCTTTTTATGAAATATTTAGAACAAATAAATCAGTTGCGACGCAGGAAAGCTGCGTTTGTGATGGGATTGTGACTTAGGAGAATACAGTTGGACCTTTTTTCTGGACAGGCTAACGAAGGAGCGATGAAAAAAATACATAATATCACCGTCGCTATTAAGTGCACCGCTTTTGGTTGGTGCATGGCCGTTTTCTTTGCACACATATACAACAAGTATCAATACAGAGCGATTTTGGGGAACCCCGAAAAAACCGCGTTATACTACAACAGCGTTAAGCGGGGTCTTACTGTTCATAGGAAGAAAGAAGAGTGAATGGGAGAGTGAAGATGTAAAATGGAAGGATTCGATTTAAAGAGTAGTCCATTTGAGGTTTATCGGAAGCAGCGCAAGTTTGATTTGGAAAAAGGAACTTAACGAATCTTAAACATCGCACAGTGGGCTAGAATCGAAAAAAGCTGGCCAAAAATACAAATTGCGTTTTTTTGAGTGCGGAATTTGAAATTTCGCATGGTAAATCTCAAATAAATTCTGCATCGACTGTTAAAGTCATTTGACTTAGTTACCGCGCAATTAAGTTTTACAAGGGGTCAAAGTTGACCAAATTTTGGGAAAAACGGCTTCAATTTCAAACCAACGCTGAACCAAAATGAATAAAAGGATCGGATAAAAAACAGTTTCATGTTATAATCCTGTTATTTATGCTTCATATTACTCGATTTGGATGATCATACTTGAAAATTTGCCTACTTTACAGTACAAAATGGCGGACCCATATTTTGGATGTGATTTTTGCATAAAGCGAGGAAAATAGTTGTGAGGGACATCGATGTACATGGAGTTACTTATACCACAGTACTCGTGAAAGCTTCCTGCAATAGGATCTGAAATAAAATCCTGCGCCTTTTTGCGCCATTGGAAAATAATTCGACTTTTGTACAACGAAGCAACGGCGAAATCCGCGAGGCGGAGCTCCGTCCTCCGTGGCGATCTCGGTTACCAGATTGTATACGAAACAAAACGATTTTTAATGTCGCTTTAGAGGATAAACAATATACATTTTACACAATTAAAACTATATTTAACAGGATCATTTTGTTAGGTATAAATTACCCAATTTTATGTTGATAAATATCTCGTTCTTTGTTACATCTAAGGATGCAAATTATATCCCTTAGATGTGTAATTTTCGTTCTACATGATGTATACTTTGCATTTATCTCGGATAATATTCTATAATATGCATAAAAATGCATATAATGATATAATTTTTGTCTAACCCTCTGCCTAAATTACATTTACCGCCTGAAGAATCGGACATTCTCCTTGTACCACTTCCTATTCTTTATGCTGCTTTACTTCTTTGCTCAGAAATATCGATATTGTTATTGTTGTGTTGTTTAAATGACATTGGATCAGATTTTAGGCATAATTTCCGTATGAAGTACTGATTTGAATACTCAGTCTACGTATTTCTTTTGGTCGCATGTATTTTAAATGGGAGAATCATGCGCGCTGTTGCAACCTTGGTATATAAGAATGAAATCAGAAAGATTTGGGTTCAAAACTTTGCAGTATAAGGGCAAAAAGATGTGTATACAACTTAGTGCTAAGTAAATATGTCAAAAAACTATTACTTGGTAAATTAGAGACATTATTCTTTACAAAAAATGCTGAGAATTGGTTGGGATTTTCTCCGAACCAAGGAATTTGGATCCATTATTAAAGATATCTCATCTTTCTTGGTATCAAATTTTGTCTCATTTTATTCACTTTCTAATAATATTTTTAACTTTCAAGTTTTATTAAATGGAGCGAAATTATGGGTTATATATATTATAAGTTATCCAAGGAAAAACCATGAGTTTTCGGCAAAATGAGTTGAAAAATGTAGTCGCCTGCTACTTTTCGTTCTATTTACGTAAGAAAAAACTTCCTGTGAGAAAGTTTCTCAGAAAACCCTGATTTCATTTATCCTTCAATTTTCAACACACTATGTTCAACGGTATTGTCGATAACGAATTTTTATTACGACTGTAGCGCGGACCTGCGCGCGCGGGAAATCGTGCGGCAGGCGATCATTTTTTTACAATACTAACCTGGAGTCATGGAAGTACTAGGTAGATTTTGGAACACTATATCAGGAAAATTGACTTTCTCATTCAGCCAACTAGAATTACACTTGACGAATCTTCCGTTTTTAAGGTAACTCTGCTCCAATTTCCTTCGATTGCGCGAGAAGAAAAATCATGTAGGTAAACCTTAAGAGCATTCTGCCCATCAAGATTTCCTTCTGAGTGTAGTTTTTGTATTAGGACGTTCATCAAAAGCTGCTTTTTACGAGAAAATGATTCATTACATCACTTCAGCTTAACATTGTGAAGCGTTAAACAGGTCATGTCTAAGTCGGACAAAGTATAGTATTCCTTTCGGAGAAAATAAACTATGAACCAGATGGAATAATTAAATCTCAATTCTGAAAGTGTAACAGAGATTTTTTAACACATATATTTCCTTCAGCATTGGATTAAGAAAACACAGACGGTTGTAACAAATGAGAGAGACTCAATTAAAATCGCTAAATAATAAATATCTATAACCCCTCATCTATATTTTTGCGTTGAAAATAATAAATAATATCCATTAACGTCACTTACCTGAAATTTCTTCTTCAAATTTTCTGCCCAGTTAACAGAAATATTGCAAATAACACTCGAGGAGCTTGGAATATATTATTAATATATTAGCCGGCCTCGGTGGCCGAGTACATAGCGCATCGAGTGCTCTTAGTCTCGAGGTCCCAGGTTCGAGTCGGAATCGGAAAATTTTCTGGGATGGGATGTATTTGTGTTCATCCGTATGGCTTAAATGTAAGATTGGTCTAAATTTTGCCGTTTCAATAAAGGCAGATTATATAGAACAGTGAACACTACTATAAGAGCACCGAAACTCCACTAACCTTCACCATAGACACGATGTAACTGAAAGTCTTAGAATATTTTTTTTCTCTCTGATTATAAGTTTATTTGCCTCGTATTTATCGTCTTTCATTCACCTAGTTCTCTTTCTGGGGAATCTCTCAGCTTCGATACGTCCGCGGCACTCATCATTTCCTGCTGCGAGTTGTAAATCCTCCTTGGATGCGGCTTCTAACTCCAGAGGTGTCATTGCGCATATGTCACTATTATGCAATGAAAAGCCTAGAAATCCCTCTGCTGAAAAACAACCACGAACTCAGTGGGTTCTGGATATCTATTATATTGGACGCTTCGGGGGTAGTTCACCACGAGTAAAGGTGTGCCAGCTAACAGCAAGCAACGGTCGATATTTTCCAAAAATTTGGTGTAATAAGTATAAAAAAGCATGGTTCTACACATTGATGAAGATTTTTGTTCTTATTATTTTCATTTACAGGTTATTCTGAGTCGATATCTTGAATGGGTCTTTAGTTTTTTATTTTATACCCGAGAGAGTAATTGACTCAGCGCTCCGACTGCTTATCATTATTCCTTTTTGCTCGAGATTCATGGACCCGTAAGCGTAATTCGGATTGATCCGGACCCGCTCTCAGGTATAATATTCAAAAACTAAAGCTCCCCATGTAAATGTAGAGCTACCACCTGGCCTGGTGCCTATTTGTAGTTCTAAGATACAATAAATAAATAATAAGTAAAATTAAAAATATATAAATAGTGTTTAACCGTCAATTCAAAGAGAAAGTCCATTTGTGCTGATTTTCTTTCATGATTTTTAGCTCTATGTTCTGATAAACAACCACCAAACTGATAAATTGCTTTTTCTACTTTCTTGAATGATAAGTATTTATACGAATGAGTGATCCTTTATTAACGGAATGATTAACTAACTCCCTTAAGGAAGGGAGACTTCCAAGGATTGCAAACACGCAAGGATTGTCCTTCTACGCTAAAAGAAAGCAAGGAGGATTTGAAAAACTATCAGTCTCCTACAAGTTATCTACAAAAGATTGATGAGGATATTAAGTTTGAAGGCAACACTTTCAGCTATGCAGCCGAGGGAACAAGCCGGTTTCCGAAGAGGTTTCAGAACGATGGACCACATCCATACACTACATGAAATTATCAATGGGACAAATGAATTCGAGATTCCATCAGTACTGTGTTTTGTTCACAGGTTTTGATTCGATAAGTACATTCTCCATCCTACAAGCCCTAGAGAGACAAGAGGTAGATGAAAATACGTGAAAAATATCGCAATGTTAGCGGCAATGCTAAAATTGTATGCTATTACCTTACCGTTTGGTGACGTTAGAGATATAAATCTGTGATTCGATGGTTCATCCTTTTCTTCGCTTTTAAATATTGGAAAGATGTTTGCGATTCCCCAATCATTTGGGAACCTACCTTCACTCAGAGATTTCTCAAATACTACTTAAATAAAAGGAGCGTGTCTTACCGCAATTTCCTTTAATACGTGGGCTGGTATTTCTTCAGGACCATGAGATTTATTTGACTTAATGTTTCGCAAAAGTGTAGTGATGCCGTCTTCACTGAAGGTGATTTTAGACATTACCTCAGACGCTTTGAAATTAGGCATGGTACGTGTTATACTATTGGGCGCAAATACACTAGGAAGGAAACCATTCAAAATATTGGCTTTGCCTTTAGCATCACTAAGCCACTAAATTGTGATGGACACAAATGAGGTGAGTCTAGGACAGAGTGTGACTAAAACGTGCGGCTAATAATGATGACGAGGGCTTCACCATTGCGTCTTCGAAAAAAAAATCTTCTTCCTCTTCCAACCCCTTCCTTCTCGATCCAACTCCAACCTTCCCTCTACCTTATTGAACGATCCACCGTCTCCGAATCCTAAACCTCCTGTCAAACTTCCCTCCAACTCAATCACAATATCCTCTATGAAAATCTGATTTAACCCTAATTGGTCGAGCACCGTTCGCTCCCTGAAGACATTGTGCACCTTTCCCCCTGTTTGCTAGATTTCTGGCTAAGATATCCTGTTTGTAAAATGTTTCAGCGTCTCCGACTATACCACTTGAAGCTCGGCTCTGAAGCTCTGAAATAACCCAGTTAAAAAGCCAACATGTAGCTAAGTGACTGCACAACACAACCAAAATATAGCCAAGTGGCTGCATAACCCATTGTTGTTTGCACAACCAAAGACACAACAGCCTAACATCGAAAAAGACGACGGAGAAAGCATCACAACATGGACGATAAACATAATGAAAGATATCCAAACTCTAAAAGCCATGGAGGAAAGAAAACTATTCATTCTACAAGAGCTACTTAAAATTTATGTCTAACCAGCCCCTGATCATCAGCTGAGATTGCCAAGGAATACTTAACAGATCTAAACAGCTTACTGACTTAAAAACAAAAAATCATAAATCGGATTCGAGCCACGTATAGTGGTTTTAGCAATCTAACACGCTAGCACCACTCAGCCATTTGCTTGTTGATATACGGTTGATGCGACGTTTATATTGGAAGCGGCTAGGATTGACGATATTTAAACATTATGACAAACAAACGAAGGAGCGTTGGCCCCTAGTATTTTCAGGTTGTTATTAGTAATGTCTATGCTACATCTATTCCGGTTTCATCGAAATCCTCGTGTCGCAATCCTAAAGGTCCCCTTGTTAGAAGGAAATAATTTCATTTCTATCATACATTTCATAATTGCTCAAAAATTGTTTCGTTTATTTACTAATGGTCATTGGTTCGATTCCAGGAGGTGAAATGTTTTCTAATTAAAAAAATCATATCTAGCTTAATATGATATAAATATCAATCAAATTCGCTCACGTATGGATACGTGTATATTCAACTGTAAAAAATCAGCAGTTGCCTATGTGTCATGGGTTCGATTCTAGAGAGAATCGATCTATCTCGATTTTCCCCATAAGAAATGCATAGGCTATATTTCCGATATTTTTTAGGTCACTTCCCGAGAGTGTAAAACATTTAAATTTAACACGTGAATAATTAGGCCTCATCTTTATGTATAGCCTCCGTAATAACGTCGTAAATGGTCTTTGGTTCGATTCTAGGGGTCCCTAAATTTATCTCCATAAGAAATGCATAGGGGAAACCTTGTGAGGCATTCCTGATTAAGTTTCGTTTTGAAATTTGCAATATTTATACCGACTATGATACTTATAACGAAAAATTTTTAATAGGAAGGTTCTTAGTTCGACGCCCGGAAAAAGTGAACAAATACGTGGGAAATGGATCTCAATTCAATGTACGCTTTGATAATGTCGTTTAATTAATGATTAGCAATGATTCAACAAAATATTTTATCGAAAAATCTTAGTTTATCATCATGAGATATGTTATAACCTATTGCTTGCTGTTGGAAGCACACTTTCACTCGTATCTGCTATCCCTTCCCAACAAATACAAAATGCATGTATAAGCACCCTCGAGACAAAATAAAGTACCAGGTAACCAAAACCCAAATCAGAAAAGAAATATATCAGAATCAAAATATCAGAAAAAAAATAAAAACACTAAAATTCGAGGATGGCAGCCTATGGAAGATGCAAAGAACACTAAAAACAGAAAAAATACATCACACTGAAATATTCCGCAACGATCAATATTTCAGTGACCCCATTAACAAGTCAAATATCCACGCCTCATACCTTCAAGACATAATAACAACACCACATATCCAAAACAAAATAGACAAACAAACTAACATTTACTGCCATTCAATCCTGTTCACACCAACATCTATGCCTCAGTTAATAGACGAAGAAGAAATTTAAACAGCAATACACATCACCAACTCCAAGAAGGCCCCTGGATATGGTGGTATCACAAATCACATGTTAAAAATTGTATACAACACCATTTACTCTAATACATTACTAAAAGATTTATTCAACACTTCCCTGTACACTAGCTACTTTCCCTCTAGATGGAAACTGACGCATTCCCAAAACACAGTTCTGACGCATATTACACTATTCCCAGATAGTAGTTGTCCACAAAATTACAGACCAATATCACTACTGCCAACACTATCCAAAATTTTTGAAAAACAATACTAAAAAGAGTCAAAGAAAGCACCCTTACAACAACATAAAATCATAATACACGAACAAATGGGGTTTGGAGATACCATTTAACACCAAATACTAAACCTCACCGACACAGTCACCATAAAAAACTATATCTCGAAACTTTGGAGTCGTTTAAAAAACATGAAATTCAAGCGAATGCTAGATTACTCTGGTGCATATTGTCCTTAGTTGGACACCCGAGAGGGAAAAATTTTGCCATAAGAAATGCCTGGGAACTTTCTTCATGAATTACTGACAAAAAGATGTGAAATATTGTTGAAGGATAATATGAATATAATACTTTTTGATTGCTATAGTTAATACATAATTAGTAGCAAAACCTCGTAAGTACAGCTCTACTTAGCGACCGACCCGTAATCTCAATTTTTCCCCTAATAATGCACGGGCTAAATATTCTAAATTTTTAAAAGACACTTTTTTATAGAAGATTAAATTTCACATATGCATAGATAGGCCTCAAATTTATTTTTAGCTGCAGTCATTATGTTGGAAACGGTCCTTCTAATGTCATCTCCACATGTGAACATGGAATTTGGAAAACTTACGGAACGGCGATACTAATTCTAATGAGGAAAATATTTTGCGAATATTGCGAAGAATATCCTGAGTTCACGCGACAAATATTGTCATAAGTAGTGCATATTGTACTCAATTTAGAATACGCCGAGAAAATATCCCTTAGTGTGTGTTAGCAATGCGTGAGCAGAATGAACAACCGAAAATGTCTTATTTTTCATTATTATATACATAAATGGATCGCTTTCTATATGCCAGCAGATTTTTACTCCTATATGTAAAGACCATTTTATATATTTTATTGTTTGATATATTAACCGACTGCTTCTGCAAACATTATTGGTTGCATCAAATGTTTCATTTCTGGAATGTTATGAAACTGCTACTGATGTAGGAAAAAAAATATTTTAGTGAAAGCAACGAATGTTAATACTTTTACTACTTTTTTATTTCTTAAATAACCTATATTATATGCTATAGGTTTACCCTATTTCATACATGAGGTAACTCATAAGATTGTCTCGTTCATTCTCTTCTTTAGTGCTCCTAATTGGCGTTCAGGGTCACCGTTTAATGCGCAGCCCCTCAAATTTATGTCAGAATTTTACGTTATTGAGTGAAGATAATGCATTGGCATAGAATTTATTTCTAAATAAACGAAAATACATAATTAGAATGTACAAGAGATGCGTGTACGTTTCTTTAATTTTGAGCGTTTGAAGGCCATCAATTCTATTTGAACATTCTCATATTTATTTTTTCAGCCAGAAAGTTCAAAACATATCCATAATTCTGCAATCGCAATGATTATAGTTTCAATGTGTAGATTGTATTTTCAAGTGTCACATCGATCTTTTGATAATAACTGTTTTTAAGAATTCACGATATATAATCACTAAACTTCTAAATTCTTTAAACATCAACTTTTGCATTTCTTATCAATTTGGCATATTTTGAAAAAACACTGTGTTAGTTTGTATTTTACTGACTTCGTTAAATACATACAAAATTTGTATCACAGATTCAGTATTCTCTTCCCTTCAAATATAATGATCTTCTTCCTCTGAAGAGATGAATGGGTCAGTTAAGGGTCAAGGAGAGGCGTTGCCAACCCATCAAATTTGAAGCGTATTTCAGTGTAGTGCTCTTTTAGGTCAAATTCGTGATAAAATTCTGCATTCTTATGAGACTAATAGTTCATGCGGATTCAAGAATCCTGCATTTCCTTGAATTTTTAGGTCAAAAATAATATCTGATAGATAAATTTATATTCGTAGAAACATTCTTATGGTTCCGAAGTAGGACCAGAAAAGTTTTCCTGCGGGAGAAACATTTCATGGCGCTGTCCATTCTCTTAGTTTTATTCTTGTTTAAGTGGTTCAGCAAAGTAACGCTCATTTTATAATTAATGAGAACTTAAGTGATGAAATATTTTGGAATCAGTCGTACGTCTATGTTTCCCATGCTTATTTAATTCAGGAATCAAGCCCATTCACTTTACCAAAGAATTTATTTATTATGAACGAGGATAAAAATTGTTCCATAACTTCTTTCTGTAGTTAAAATATAAACATCATTGTCTCTCGCTAAATGCATTCCTAATTTTACTGTTATAACTTTACGGAAGCCTTTAAGTCACTCAGCGCTTGTATATGAATTATTATTATTTCATAGTCAATTAACAATTTTAAGTTGATTATTTAGTTTTAAATAAGTAGTTTAATAGGCAATATTTCAATTTCATAGCTCTCCATAGTTATTGATGAACCCGCCTCGAAATCTTGATGGTTTAAAGAGATTCGATTTGACCAAATGCTGCTTAACCTTGTATTTTTCTACCAGTGAGGAAGACTCGTAAGATCCAATCCACGACATGCACGGTGGTATTTCTCATTGGACAGGAAGCATTCATTAAGAGGATACATAAAAGAAAATGTATCTATCATTGTAATATGCGGAGGACTACTTTTTCTATCTTCTCATCGAAGTTTCTTATTTGTTTCGAAGGAAGCACTCCTTAGCAACGCTGCCTGCGTTGAGCGCAGCGCCACTTCGGACAGAACGTGAGTGATGCAGTGAAAGTCGGGCGAGGAAGACGATGTTTGTGCCGTGTTAAGCGTTGGAATCTCCTCACTGAGAAGCATTATCAGGAAGTACTTTGCTGTGAATGAAATATCTGGTGGCAAATGAAGGATGTTATCCGAAGCGATACGACTCCATTGGAATGTAGATACTGTCGATGAATGACGACCAGACGGACATCTTCATATCCTCTATTGGTGGTCCGGCTATTGAACTCAGGTCGGTGTCTGACTTCTATGTACTATTTCGAAACCATTTACTGCTTAACTTCAAATGGGATTCTAAATGAATGAATGCGGTTAATTCAAAATACTTTTTGAAGAAATTAAGCTCGGTTTCATGTTACGTGGAAATGTAAGGTAAGAATTTCATTAATAACGAGGAATTGCTTAAGAACTCAGTGACGTAAGTTAATCGTCGGAACCGGTTACGCTCAGACGTGTTGTCACGAGAGAAGAACAGGTTTTTCTCGATAGAACTATTTTTGATTTTTTATTCCTTTTAATGTACAAGTGAAAGACTTTAAACTTATTTGTATGTAAACCCGAAAAAATTCTAATGTATACACAATATAATGCAATGGCTCTTAAAATAAATTTCATTTTCGCGTATGGGTAATCGTAGCAATCGAAATAATTTTTTTTATTATTATTACAGAGAACCTTACAGGTAGAGCAATGCTCAAGGATATAAACAGAAGAGTGTTTAAGAGTGATAAAGAAGCAGTTTTAATCGGAGTAGAGGCAAATTTTGTCCCGATCATTAATTGTGCTTTTTCTGCATTTGCGATTTATTAAAACTTTAAAATTCTTAGTAAAAACTTACACAGATCATGCAAGTTTGTTTCCTAGCAAAATATTTTCGTTTTTTGTATTTAAATCGAACATAAATCTTTATTAAATGATATTTTCACATAGAAATTGCCTGATTGCCTGAAACGTCTGATTCCTCTCTTGGCGTGAGGAGACGTTTTGCTATGTTCGTTAACAACGAGAAATCGAAATTCTTTCACAAACTTAATTATTATTCGATGGGTGGAGATCCAAGTAATCTCTTGTCGTTGTTTTTTGGAAGTATCGACTTCTACCGGTAGAGGAGTAAAATACAAGTAAACGATGTTGTCACGATTCTTAAATTTAAACCTCTTAATGCCCTAATCCCGTACGAATCCATTGTAGAACGAATAAGAGGAAGAACAGAAAAATTTCACAACAATCGAAATCTCCACTACTTCCTAGAATTTGGATAACAATTTATGATGTTATCATATCTTTGGGTTATGCTTGTTGTATTCATCTGCAAAAATTAAAAGTAACCTATATTAATTTCTCATAATTTACAAGTTCACGTTTTATAAATGAGGGCTTTTAATAAAGTATGAAGACTAAATAGGTAATAAAATGATGATTTCAAACAATGTTCGAAGGGAAATGTCGAGAGCAGCTTCTCTATTGGCAGTAATTGGCCTTAATTAAAAAAAAGCAGATGACGCTTTTACGCCCCAAATTGAAACAATAAAGCTTTCCCAGCTACGTTCACATATTATTTCTTGCAATTGAATGGTACGGTATTTTTTAAAAATATCATCAAGTAGTAGTATAACATTTAAAGGATTTAATCCCTAAGTTTCAGATCATAAGGGAGAAGGACATAGGAATCTCTAGCTCATTTCATGAGACGATGCAGCCAATTGACGGCTAAAAACTATTTATTTATTTTTATTTTACTTATTAATTCTAAATTTAGATTTTAATTTATTAAAGCTTTTTAGCCGCTAACATTGCGATATTTTTCACGTATTTTCATCTACCTCTTGTCTCTCTAGGGCTTGTAGGATGGAGAATGTACTTATCGAATCAAAACCTGTGAACAAAACACAGTACTGATGGAATCTCGAATTCATTTGTCCCATTGATAATTTCATGTAGTGTATGGATGTGGTCCATCGTTCTGAAACCTCTTCGGAAACCGGCTTGTTCCCTCGGCTGCATAGCTGAAAGTGTTGCCTTCAAACTTAATATCCTCATCAATCTTTTGTAGATAACTTGTAGGAGACTGATAGTTTTTCAAATCCTCCTTGCTTTCTTTTAGCGTAGAAGGACAATCCTTGCGTGTTTGCAATCCTTGGAAGTCTCCCTTCCTTAAGGGAGTTAGTTAATCATTCCGTTAATAAAGGATCACTCATTCGTATAAATACTTATCATTCAAGAAAGTAGAAAAAGCAATTTATCAGTTTGGTGGTTGTTTATCAGAACATAGAGCTAAAAATCATGAAAGAAAATCAGCACAAATGGACTTTCTCTTTGAATTGACGGTTAAACACTATTTATATATTTTTAATTTTACTTATTATTTATTTATTGTATCTTAGAACTACAAATAGGCACCAGGCCAGGTGGTAGCTCTACATTTACATGGGGAGCTTTAGTTTTTGAATATTATACCTGAGAGCGGGTCCGGATCAATCCGAATTACGCTTACGGGTCCATGAATCTCGAGCAAAAAGGAACAATGATAAGCAGTCGGAGCGCTGAGTCAATTACTCTCTCGGGTATAAAATAAAAAACTAAAGACCCATTCAAGATATCGACTCAGAATAACTTGTAAATGAAAATAATAAGAACAAAAATCTTCATCAATGTGTAGAACCATGCTTTTTTATACTTATTACACCAAATTTTTGGAAAATATCGACCGTTGCTTGCTGTTAGCTGGCACACCTTTACTCGTGGTGAACTACCCTACCTTAACTAAGGCAGTATTAATTTTAAATTTAGAAATAAATTTATCAAAGCCTTTTAGTATTGCCGCTCACATTGCGATATTTTGTTTTTATCAATTGATTTCTATGACAACAGTTATTAATGGAATTTTTAAGAAATATTCAATATCTTACCTTATTCAAGTCTTAAAAGTATGAGTGGATTCGAAATTCTTAGAAAGAAAATTAAAATAGAAAGCCAGATCAGCTACTCTTAACACATCCCTATCATTAACATAATTAAATGAATTATGAATGGGTTTTTATGGAAATGGGTTTTTACTGGTAAGAAGAGGAAAATCATGCCATATATATATTTTTGTTAATATGCAATGTATTTTTATTCTCTCTGGAATCAAACTTGTAAAACGTAGAGAACTGTACATTCTTGAAAGTTAGATTATGTGCGTATCCATAATTATACGAAGTTTAATTAATCCATATATCAAATGAAGATAGAAAACAATTTTTAAAGTTTGAAGATATTTCACCATCGGTTATCGAACCCTTGACAATTTGTAGATATCGACCCAATGGAAGAAAGTCCGATTTTGGGGCAATCAAACCATGTTAGGTTAGTTTCCGATTCTTTCCCGGGTAAGATTTAGTGGGCCATCATGTAAAAAAATCAGCGACCCCGTGGATCAAGCGGTTTAGGCCATCGTATCCTATATAGACATCCATTATACGAGTAAAACTGTGCTCGCAGCATGCAATCGAAAAAATATCTTTTAATAAAAAATAAGATTTTTCGAAAGATCATTATTCTTAATCATTGCTAAACATAAACTAAAGGGCATTTTCACAGCATACATTGCATTGATTTCGATTTCCAATGCATTTCTTATGGCAGAATTATTCCCGCCCCCCGTCGAACCAAGAAAATCCTACGAAAAATACTTTTATAATTCGCTTGAGTATGATTGTCTTTATAAACACTCCAATTTTCAAACGGATATTCGTTTATGAAGTGCCTCAAAAGGAGTTCCTATTTCCCTATGCATTTCTCATGGAGATATAGTTATAATCGAGCCAACGACCAATTAGGACATTCTTACGGACGCTTTAAGTGCAAATGCGGCTCTTCAATTCCTGTGTGATATTTAAAACCTCTGCGCTTTCGGGAACTGCCCTAAATAAATTTCGGAAAAAATATAGCCCATGTATTTCTTATGGGAAATATCGAGATCACGGGTGTCTCCGGAGTCGAACCCATGACATATAGGCCACTGCTGATTTTTTTCAATGTACATTATATACGTATCTATAAGTATTGGAGGTTCGAAAGATCTAAGCATCAAATATCGATAGATATATTTTTTAAATTTGAAAATATGTCACCTCCTGGCATCGAACCCATGACCAGTGCAGCTGAACTATACTATTTTTCCGTAGAAATATAGCAATAGCTACATGAAATTGTATTCTTCTGGCTTAATGACAACAGGTTATTCTGAGTCGATATCTTGAATAGAGCTTTAGTTTTTGAATATTATACCTGAGAGCGGGTCCGGATCAATCCGAATTACGCTTACGGGTCCATGAATCTCGAGCAAAAAGTAACAATGATAAGCAGTCGGAGCGCTGAGTCAATTACTCTCTCGAGTATAAAATAAAGAAAAACTTCAAGCGACAAGTTTCTCGTTACGTAAGAAACAAAAAAGTTTTAGGCGATGTATACATTTGACTGCACGATCCAATTTTTCGGATTTTGCGTTCCACCTTAATTATTTTTTTAATAAATCAATTACTCTCTCGGGTATATTATAAAGAAAAACTAAAGATCTATTCAAGATATCAAGAAGTTTATTTTAAATTTAGATTAAAACTTTTTGAAAAATTTCGAGGCGGTGATTTATACAACGAGATACGCGACATCATAATTCCCGTAATTAGCGATCGTAATTTTCGGAACCAAACATCAAAGGAATTCCCTGAGATTATCGCGCGTACGGAAAGTTATCATCGGTCTTTTTTCCCGGATAGTGTTAGAAGAATAAATAGGATAAATAGCTAGATAGATCGGTGTTCAAGAGGTTGACACCCCGCCTTATGGCGTATGGCAGGGGGTGTCAACCTCTTGAAGAGAAGTGAATTTGAGATAGAAGTAAAGAATTGAAAGAAGAAACAAATTGAATGGATCAGAAAAAATCAATGGAGAGATCATAAAATACAAAAGTGGAGCATACTAAAGGATTTCGAAAAGCCATGATGAAAGACAAAAAATGATCCAGAAGACATGAAGAGCATTGAACTACACATTGTCTGTCCCACACAGGTTCAAATCACTGATATTTATTTATTTATTTATTAACAAAGACCACACAAACATCCTCTTACGGGACAATTACAGTGAGGTATCAAACTCAACAACGGACGTCACCGACATCCAGACCCTGAGAAGAAAATTTCCTCCTCAGCCGGGATTTGAACCCGGGACCTCCGGGACAGCATTAGAAGATTAGCATGCTAACCATTACGCCAACGAGGCCGGCAAATGAATGAAGGAATTAGAAGGAATGAGTGAAGCAAACTTTTCAAAAAATATATTATGATAACATCACAGTAACCACAGAAAATTAACATGGTATGTTACTTTGGAGAGCTTATTCCTTGTGAGCTTGTGTGAAGGATTCTCGGGATCGGGAGTTCTGATGACCATGAAGTCGCCAACATTTAAATTGTTTGCAATTTGCTCAGGACCAAGGGCTATTGAGATTGTTTATGATTTCAGTGATTTCCTCAAACGTGTTGGAGGGTTAATAAATAGGTTAAATAATAATAAATTTTATATTTAATTATATTAAATTTATTATTTATTATATTATATTCAATATATTCTGATAGTTAATGTGGATGTCAGAGATAAATGGTTTGGAAAACATAGACGAAGTTAGGTAATTCACTGCGAAGTTGGATTTAGTGGGGTCATCAAAGGTTAGTTAACCGTTATTATCTAGGGGTTGGTTAAATGTGTTATTTCGGGTTAGTGATGTTAAAATTTTCCAGAGGAAACTGTCACCGAGGCTCAGAGGATGCAAGGTTTGTCTACTTGTTTTGGTAGTTAGTTCTGTTTGGTGATCTATACTAAGGGAGTCTGTGTTGGGTGTATTTACGCCTTAGACGGTTTATTAGAGTAATCTTGCGACGAATGTGTGCTGGAAGAGAAGGAATTAAATTTCTCTGTAAGAGTGATTCTGGTGAAATTTTTAGCAGATTGGATAAAGTCATTGATAAGTGAGATTTTAGATCAATTTATTCGATGGAGGCTGGAGATGAAATTGGTTGGTTTAAGTTAAGGTTTTTTGGAGGTCTTTGGTTAATCCTTCCATAATGATGACAAGCAAAGCTGCTGCCTTCAATTGAGACTTTAGAGACGCTTCTACCTGCTGTTCTCTGTTCAGTAATCCACTGCTCAATTTTTTCTTGTGGCCATCTTGCTTTATTCCCTCGGAACCTTTTCTTCGTCTTGTTTATTTGTTCATCTCCTTGTGTCCTCCTTTTTCCATCAATTCACTTATGTTGAATTTTTGCTTCTCTAAGTCCATGTTGCACTGCGTTGCCATTGAGTTTGAAATCATGTCACTGAAAAGTATTTGTTTTGCGATCCTTTACTACTGGATGTCGTATCAAGAAAAGTAATTAGGGCCAGAGAGAAATCTTCGTCCTGATCGCACATTGCAGCCATTTAATATGGTTAATACGCTGCATTAGGGCCTCTTGGTTAGAACAACGAAATGGTTGTTAGGCAAGGAGAAATGAGGAGCTGTGTACTTTCTGCATCACATTCGATGGTTCCCAACAGGATTCTTATGCAAATATCTCCAAAGTGTACAATTAATACATCCTATTTTCAGTTTCAGTTCATGACTCATTGAGAATATATTTGCCCTGTGTATGACAATGAAATTTCTAATTTATGATCATTTCAGGTATGGCTGATGGAGATCAAATTGACCTCGGAAATTCCAGATATTCAAAGGTATCTCATAGATCCGTGACTGAGAGGAGAGATGCTCCATCCGTTCGTGGAAACTCAGCTTCCAGGTGACACTTGGTTGGAATTGAATACGTAATTCAATTAAGGGTTGATTCCATAGATTATTAGTTGCAAGATACGGATTCTCCTTCTTAATTCCTTTGAAACAATAGTCTATCTATAAATAAATTATAGAAAAAATAAATTAATAAACACAGTGGATGTAAAGCTATTCATCTACATCTACTTATTAACCCTGCAAGCCGCCTTTCGGCGTTTGGTGGGAGGTGCATGCACCATGACTCTACTTTCCGAGGAGATTATTTTCGCGTATAGTTCGCGAAAAAATGAAGTGACTCGTTCGCGCATTATCAGATCGGCCTCTAGAAGAGAGACACAGAGGACTCTAATAAGGAGCTCTATCTGAGTGTATTTATAAAAAAAATATAGTCATTCTACTCTTTGTTTCGACCTTCTTTCTTCTAACGATTCCCAACCGGCGACCTTTAGCATCTGTGTAGCACTCACTGTTTATTCGTTATAGTTTTTACAAAACGTGTTCTCTTTGGTTCCCTCATCGGTCTCATGCGCTGCGTATTACTCGAGACCTAACAAACGTCAAGTAACATCGTTCGCGAACCTTTTCATCTCTCCCGCCGAGTTTCTTTAGTGCTCGGTCGCATATGTTACGGATGTGGGCACTCCAATTATATTCGTTTGGGTTACTCCAAGATATTTGACGGACTCTACTGTTACTAAATACCGTATGAAAAGTCGTCTGTAATGGATTTTTTTCTTGTAGAGAACTGAACATCCATCAATGTTAAACTACAATTGCCAATCTTTCGATAGAGCTAACCTGTCCTCTCTACTCTCTATTTCCCTGTATATAACCGTATCGTCTGAAAATATTCTAACGTTAATATGAATGAGACTACTAATATCGTTAATATATACATTAAAAAATAAGAGCCCTATTGTGCCACCCGGTAGCACTCCCGAGGTCTTGCGGCCTTCATTCAGTACTCGGGTTCTGTGCGCCTCCTTTCATGAGGCTGGAATCATTCTTTTGCTTAAAGATTTATTGAACAGAGAAAGGGAGCAAGTTTATTTACGAGGGTAGATATTATACGGGTATTCCTTCCGGTCCGAGAGATTTTTTACGGTTGACCAGAAAATAAAGGTTTCTGACGTTTATTTTGTGAGACTTAATTCCTTTCCCATTCACGCTATCTTCCTTCCTTAATCATCATATCACCATTATTCCTGCTTATTTTTTAAATATCTCAATTTTAAAAAATCTTATGAAAGGCGTTACATTCAGGCACGGCGTACCTTAGCAACGGAAATCATAAAAAGAGTAGACGACCTAAATTATCTTCAACTTGTAATTTCATGACAATCATTACAAATTAATACTAAAATTAATATTTTCACAACTGATGTGATAGAATGCTAAATTTCTGCATATGAAATAGTACTTTTCGCCACCAATGGAGCTAAAGAAGCATGGCCAGACATACCCTCAATCGTGTCTTAAACATCTTTACAAAAATAGTCTGTTTTCGAGTGCCATCGTACAGAAACATGCAAAAAAATCATCTTCTAAACCACCTTCCTTCTCTCAAAGCCTCTGATACTTTTCTGACATCTCCTTCCTGTGTAATAGCAAAATCAGTTCTCTCTCCCTTCTCTTACTCTTTCAAGAACAAACCCGTCTTTTCTTTGAGCAATCCTCCGGTCGCTCCGAATTTCTTCAGTTTTCAATTCCCTTCTACCTTTAAATCATAGTTGCACATTCTTATTTTTTATTAATCCTTCCCATTCTAGATTTTCATGAACGACCAAAGCGAAAATTAAATGTAAAATAAGGCTTTTTGCAAACGACTACTACTAATTTACAAAAAAACTGTTACACAAGCGATCTTGATGTGCGAATCTAAATGAAATTGTTCGCTGAAACAGAACAAGATGTTTTTCAATGTACGCAACACTAAACTTTAGCTTAGGCTTTAGCAGAAAGAGAAAATGTGTCAACTGGGAATATGTTATGTATGTAATTATGTAACTGATATGCCTCCCGACGGAACTTGGAACGCTTTCGTGGAAATAATGCGTAATTTTATAGATTCATATATACCGTCGAAACTTTTAAAAAATGACTGTGAACCTAGGTGGTATGACAAAGAGGTTAGAAAAGCTCTGCGGAAACAGAGAACTCTCCATAGAAAAGCAAGGGCCAACATAAGAATAGAGCAGTCGGAACAGAACGCAGTTGTATCGTCATAATTAGATAAATATAAACAGGCGAAATCCGAAACAAAACGTGTCATGCGTAATGCCCTTCGTAACTTTAAGCAAAAATTTCTTGGAGATAGTTTAACAGAAGATCCTAAAGCATTCTGGTCATACGTTATAGAGACGCAAGGAAAACCTCAAACCGTAACTTCATTAAAGTACAGCGACGGATATGTAACTAGCGATCCGAAGACGAAAGCGAACGTCTTGAACAAGTTTTACCAAACCGTTTTTAGATCTGACAGCAGTGTTAATACCCTACCGGAGATAAAAACAATAACGGAGATGTCGAATATTAGTTTTTCTGTAGATGGAATCATTAAACTCTTGCGCAAAATAAACCCGAATAAAGGTATCCCGGCCAGAGTGTTAAAAGAACTTGCAGGGAGTGTAGCCCTGCAAGTTCAAGCCCCCAAATCGTCTTTTGCAAATCAATTAACGAAGCCAGCGTACCAATAGATTGGAAGATAGCAAACGTTACGCCCGTTTATAAAAAGGAACTTAAAGAGGACCCAAGTAATTATAGGCCAATCTCGTTAACTTCACTGTCGGGAAAAGTAAGGGAGCACATCGTTGTCAGCTCACTTACGAAATTCCTAGGTAGAGCTAATTATTTCGATAAAAACCAACATGGCTTCAGAAAATCTAGATCATCAGAAACTCAGCTAGCGTCATTCGTTCACGATATCCTGAAATCAGCCGAGAATTTGAAGCAAGTAGATGCTATCTTCCTCGATTTAAGAACGCTTTCGACACGGTCCGGCACAACAAATTAATTTACATATTAAACTTAATCGGTATAAATAAAGAAATTATTAACTGGATAAGGGATTTTCTCCGCGATAGGGAAGAACAAGTTTTACTTGATGGCGTGACTTCGAACAAAGTCAAAGTTACCTCGGGCGTTCCGCAGGCCGGCGTAATTGGGCCGTTTCTATTCTTAATATACCGTATTTCCCGGCCGATAAGACGCACTTTTTTTTCTCCAAAATATGCTGTAAAATTAGCCTGCGTCTTATGCGCCGATGGTATACGGATATCACGGTTATAACTTCGTCCTATGATAAGCGACCGTTTTGACAGGATAAATAAATACCATTAAGTATTTTTTAGTGTATCAGGTATTGAAAATAGTTCCATTCATTAAAAGTTCTGATAATAACACTGTTTTGAGCAGGTTGTTGGAAATAAAGTTTTAATATATCGATGTCTATCTTCCTTCTAAAAAATTCCCGGATGAATCAGTAATGCTTACAATGTAGCACGTTTAGTTTAATCTTACAATGGGTCCTGCTCTATCATAAAATCTATTAAAAAGGGTGGAATCAGCAATGCGCTGGATGGAAGTGAAGATGACACTTTGTATGAGGTAGGTGACGACTCCCGAGAAAATATCTACGCGCATGATTTTAGCAGCAGTGATGAGGAATTTCTGGGGTTTTATGATTAATAAACTCTGATATATTTGCTAATTAATTTTTTAATATTAAAGTTCCGTTTTTATGTGAAATGTCATCATTAAAATTCTTTTCTGCATTATCCAAGTATTTTAGATTTTTTTCGTAAATTCTAACCTGAAAAATCCAGGGGCGTCTTATAGGCCGGGAAATACAATATTTAAACGACTTGAGCTTCGATATCGAAAGTAAAGTGCGAATATTTGCGGATGATACGGTGATTTATAGAGAAATAACCACCGAGGAGGATCGTGTTTCTTTGTCAAGAGATTTAATTCGTATTGAACGTTGGTGCGAAAAATGGCAACTTGACCTTAACGTTAATAAATGCTCCGTAGTAAATTTCTTCGAAAGAAAACAGATGCGTATGAATAAAGCGTACCAAATTAACGAACTAGATGTTAATGTAGTGGACTCGGTTAAATATCTCGGAACTACTCTCGCAAATAACTTAAATTGGAGCACACACATACGGAATATATGCGGTGAAGCATATAGAAAACTCGGCTTCATTAGGCGTATTGTAGGTTAAAGCGTTGTTACTTCGCGTTAGTAAGACCACAACTAGTATTTGGGATCCCGCGGACGAAATTAGTACCCGCGAACTAGAAAAGGTTCGACGTAAAGCAATAAGATTTGTAAAGAATTGCTATGATAAGAAGGCAAACGTAACGAAACTATTATCAGACGCAGGTTGGGAAACATTAGCAGATAGAAGATTAGCAGCCAGATTGCGTTTATTAGATAAGTTTAGAGAAAGTACGTTTTCGGAAGACGCAATTGAAATTATGCGACCACCCTGCTATCTAGGACGATCCGATAATGCGCGTAAAATACGTGAAATAGATGCTAGGACGAATCGCTTTAAAAATTCCTTCTTCCCGCACACGATATGCGATAATAATAGACTAAAATACGTGATAAATTAAAATAGGTGTTTACACCCCCTGCCACACGCCGAAAGGCGGTTTGCAGGGTATTTATGTAGATGTTCTCGCATAATCAGGTTTTAAAGGAAAGCAATGATTGCCAAACACTAGAAGTAACTTTTTAAAAATATTTACAATGGTGGCCGCTCATGAGCAGCACAGTTAGCAGAGGGCATTTAGCATCTCGTAATCAGGGTTTTAGGAGTTGGTAGCTCGATTTCCAAATAATCATCGTGCAAATCGTTTGTCAGGGCCATCTTAGAGTACGGGTCAACGCTATGTAATCCAGAGCAGATAGGGCACATAAATGAAATCGAAATTTGTTAGAAAGCGGTAGCGCGATCTTTTGAATGCCATTTGTGAAGGACAGATAGCGTCTCATATATGCTAGAAGTAATAGGCACTAATAAGAAATAAGGAGGTTAGGAAATCCTTACAAAGCGTACAGTACGTAGCCTTAGTGTGTGCGTTGATAGATTCAAAAAGCCGGATTTTATAGCTAAGATGACCATAAAGTCCTTTGACAAATTTTGGCTTTGTAAGTGGAGTATAAAGCAATGTAACGCATTGCCCGCGAATCTATTTCAGCCATTCTATCCTCGTGTGTAAACTTTCAAGGCTAAGTTGGTAAAGATGAATTCGATGGAGCTGCTATTCACTTTGTAGTATTCCATAGCAGGTGAAATAATTACCTCTGTTCTGGACGAAACTGGTGATTTTATTCAAAATATTTAAGCTAAAAATACTACATAAACTTTGAAATTATATGTAGTCAAAATTGTCAAAATTATATTTAATAAATTCGTGTATTTAGCTTTACCGACAAGAGGTTTTATAGTGAGGTGAGCAAGAATAAGCGTGAAGGTTTTAACTTCAAATATATATTTATATAAGTTAGTTTTTAGGTATTATTTTTGATTTTTTGTTATAATTTAGGTATAAGTTTTAATATGTTAGATGTTTTATTTGTTGTATTCGTTATATGATTACTTCTTATGTCCTTTAATTTTGGTATTTTGTTGCCACATGACAAATGTCCAATGGCTACAATTCCATTAATAATAATAATTCCATAATAAAATTATTGTTGTTTAATACTCTACTAATTATTTAAATAATTGTAAATTTTGTTTATTTTCTCTCTTTGCTATTTGTCAACTGTAATTAGCTTTGCACTATTTGTCAAAGTTTTCTGATAAACAGATAAAATAATTGATTTTTGTTATGAAAATAAATCAATCTTTGTGTATAGATCTATTACCATCATATAATATATCTCTTATGATCCACTGATTGTATGCTAGCCCTTCAACATCCGAGTCTATTGATGAACTGGACTGGAGTTGGATGGAAGAAGCTCCTGAAGAGGAGAGGAGAGAACCTCCTCCACATCGTGAATCAATGAGGAGGATGCAACCTTACAGCCCATCCTCTGCAACTACTGAGGAAACAATTGAAGAAGGAAACCGGTGAGTGAATAATGTTCTAATCACTTCTACAGTTGTATTTACCTCATTAAATATCTGTGATATTTTCTTTCACCATGCTTTAAGAGCGAGAATTTGTGCATATACTTGCCGGCACTCCTATATTAATCCTTAATTAAACCAACTTTCTCCTTCCTTTCTCCCAACTCATTCCTATATCCAGAACTCCGTGTGCTCACTTGACTCACCAAATCCCAACATATTGGCTTCCAAATACCATTTTACCCCTGCGCCTAGTCAGCCTGTTAATCTTTATGATTACACTAACATTACTCAACCATGCGTCTTCTTTTTATCATCCTTAAAAATTAATTATAATCCATTATTATGAATTGTGGCACCAAATTTAGTGCTGGCATTGATGATGTTCTAAACTTTTTTATCCAACAATCTATCGTCCTCTTCTTCACCTTATTAATGCTCCTATCCTCACTGGCACCTTCCCTTCTGCACTTTAAACTTCCAAAGTCTTTTCTTTATTCAAGAGAAAAGGTAATCCTAAGGACTTCAAACCACGCAAGACCCATCACTTTACAAACAAGATCTTACAAAATTTTTGAAAAAGCCTTTCACAAAGGTTTAGTTTCCTATTTGGAAAACTATAAAATTTCATCTCCTCATCAACATGGTTTATTTGCCAAAACTAATCTACAAACTTGACAGAATAGTTATTAGAGGTTCTCCAAAAAACTGTTCTACTGTCTTAAAAGATAAGTCTCAGTAAGTACCTGTGTAAAAGACTGTGTGAAATATACTTCCCCTCGCAGGGCTTCAGGGCTCTATACTTGGTCCTACCCTATTCTTAATTTACATAAAGGATCTGCCTGATTATATAACAGATAATCCTGGAAGTATCCCCATTTTATATACTGACAACACACATATTCTTTTTTCTTCTTCAACCCTGAGTCACTTTTTAACAAATGCAGTTTTCTTGCTGAGAAAATACATACTTGGTCACTCAATAATATCCTCGAATTTAATCATGATAAATCTTCCGTTATTCACTTCACTACAAAAAAAAACAACTTATTAATTAAATATTTCTATAGGGTGGCAGTGTTTTACTTCAAATTGACTACACGACACTTCCTGGCATACACATAAACTCACACCTTTACTGGAATTCTCACATCGAATTCCTCTTAAGAAAACTCAGTCCTGTTTTCTCCCTTATTCTCAACATTCATTTTAGTGTTAATATTGATATCTTATTATTCATTTATTAAGATCTTTTTCATCCCCATAATTTTATAATAATAATAAATAATCCCCATTTTCTAGGATTCCTCTTATTATTGTATCAAATTATTCAAAATTCAAAAAAGAATTTAAGACTAATATCAATCAATGAAGGTCTTCCTCTCTTTCAGAAATATTCGATTTTACCTCTTCCTTCCTCGTTTTTATGTTTAGTTATGTATGTTAAATCATACGTGTCAAATAAAACAAATGATAGCATTCATAACCATAACACTCGTACCAGCAACAATCTCAATATTTCCTACGTACGCACCACTCGTTCCCTCTACAGTCCATTTCATCTTTCCATTATTTAATACAATGCACTTCCAGAAGATGTAGAAAAGATCAGCTTAGTATCTTGTTTCACATCAAAGGTTAAGAATATTCTATTATGTAAAATGTTTTATTCTGTCGATGCTTTTCTTTTCAATAATTGATTTTGTATTTTCATTTTACATTAATTATAGCTGTCTTGACATTGGCATACAGGCGAAGTCTTTATCTATGTATGGTCTCTAGGAAATAAAATTATTATCATTATAATATTATTATTGTTTTTTTGTTATTATTTTATAATGATTAACGCAAATGAAAGATAGCAAAGGACTAAATTTTTAATAACTAATTACTTTCCCTGATGAAATCAATGTGAGAAGGCGTGACATCGTGGAATGCCATAGTAATAAAAATAACTTAGTAAATTTCCACAGATAATTGTTATATTTGCAACCGGTTTCGTAATATAAAATGAGGATGTAATTTTATATTACGAAACCGGTTGCAAATATAACAATTTTCTGTGGAAATTTACTAAGTTATTTTTATTACTTTCCCTGAGTTTGTCAGGGATGCATAAAAAATATAATAGTAATTTTAGATATCGGCAAAAGAACCGTGCGTATTGAGAAATAATTATATTTTAGAAGGTGAAATAAACAATGATTCAATAATCTATGTAATTGATATTATATTTAAATAATCAACAAATGAGATGACACTAGAAGTTTTCTCGGGATATTAGCCGGGTCACTGCTTTGATGTACATGGACGTTTTGGTGTCTTCCTCTCTTTTAGTCTTGAGAATAAAGGAAATAGGTGAGTGCAAAATGATCTGAAAGCATTATTCACTCACCATCTGCCTTCTTCAGATGAAGTCATTTCATAATCAGTGCCAATTAGGCCGTTGCGTCGTTGTCTAAAAGTAATTATTTTTCTCGAAGCCTTCAATAGGTGCAGGATTTTGTTCCCTAGTCCGATGTAGGAAGCTTATTAGAAGAACATACGTAACTCAACGAAGTTTCAAAGTCTGCATTCGAAAAACAATATTTTTATTTATAGCCAGCATTTTTCGATTCTGTACGACACCATAAAGGGAACTTCGTCGATTGTTTCGAAGAATGAGATGTGGATGCCATTATTCAACCATGAAACAAAATCCTACCACCGTTCAGCGATTTGCCAGTAGTCAAAAATACAGTGGTACCTCGAGATACGAGTTTAATTCGTTCCATAACCGAGCTCGTAATCAGGTCGTATCTCAAACGAATTTCTCCCATTAAAATTAACGATTTAATTCGATGTAATTCGTCCCGGACCAAGGAAAAATCCCCAAAACATTCTAAATTATGAATAAAGATATGTTTTAATAAACAAATACTTAAAAAAATTATGAAAAAAAATAGAAATAAAAGAGTTATTTAGAATAATAATCTTACTTTGGAAACAGACAAGTTCGGCTAACGAAGGTTAACGGCGAGGAGGGAAGGGGTGCAGGCACTACAGACATATACGTAAACGGCGCTTTTATAAAATTTAAAACTATTTTCGTAACTTTAAAATAAAACTACACTTTATTTATTTCAAATAAAAGAAAATAATTAAAACAATGCTCTTAACTTTAAACTCAAACTAACCTTAACGTAAATTTAATTATCACTTGTTTCTGCCTTCTTGGCTGCGCTTTCTGTACTGTAATACAAATTCAGTAATCACGCGAAAAAGGTTACAGCGCACAAGATACACTTCGATTCAAGCGGGTAACACTTGCGAGTGATTGAGAGATTTTCGCGGATGATGCTCGACCCTGCGAACCAACTTCGCTTCGGAAACACGAATTTGCTCGAATCTCGGATATGGGCTCGTATCTCGAACGAAAATATGGCCCGAACTCCAGCTCGAATCTCAAACAACTCGTACGTCAAGCAGCTCGTAACTCGATGTACCACTTTACCCTTAAGGAAGACGTCATTATGGAATCCTAGAGGCGACGGGAAAGAATACTGTAAGTAAGCTGCACTATACTGCACTACCTGTAAGGCAATTATTTCGGGGCACAAAATTCATTCTTTTCGGTTGCTTAGTTAATGAGGGAAAATAAGAGGCCTTGAATGCACCTAATACAATATTATTTGGTATTTTTGTTTACTCTTCAGAAAAGTAGTTGGCAAGTATATTAGTAACATATTATGCAAAGTGTCACTCACGGCACACCTCTTCTGCAAGGTGTTTTGTATGTTTATGTATATGGATGCTTACTTTGATGTAAAAACAATTCCTGTAGGTTGTGCACTAAGCTAGCAATAAATTCATGAAGTCCAGGGGCGCATTATTAATACTTCGACTATAGATCCCAGATTGATTACATTCTTGTTAACCCTTTCGAGACGAATGCCGTCTGTTGACGTCAGTGATATTCGTCAGAATACGAATGCCTTCTAAAGTCAATAGGAATTTTCCTACGCTAAACGCCGAGTGTCGTCTTTAGGCGTTGGAAGTACAAATCGTGCAAGGGTACTGATGCAAAGGATTACAGTTTATATTCTATCCCAGAGGTTCTCAAACTTTTTTGTGTCGTAGACCCCTTGCCATGTTTTTTTGGTTTTCGGTAGACCCCCTACTTAACTGAAATTATTTTTTTGTAAATTTCTAACTGTAGTGAAGTTTAGTGTTAAAAACTTAAAGTAGGAACACATTAAATTTTACGAATATATTTTTTATTTGATTTTTGCAAATATGTATGAACACGCAACTATTAGAAAGCATCAGAATGCAATATTATTTAACAAGTACTCTATCCGTCTTTCAACGATAATGACTGCTAATGGAGCCGAGGTCAATGTGTGTGCAAATGCCCACTATAGATTACAATAGACGTCGATTCTACTTACAAACATTTATATGGGTGACTGTAAACATGAAGCAGAAAAATGAAACTAAAAAACGGATTTTAACGTACACATAAATGTGGCATTTCACACAAATCCTGTAAGAGATGACATTTCACGTTGCAAAAATCTCATTAACGTACAACTCATATTATAAAATAATACAATGTAAGTCATTAGGTACTATCAGTGTATGTTGAGATCCACTATCGTGGACCCCTATTTTCATTTCATGGACCCCCAAATATTTTTTTCGCTGTCGAAGACCGCTTACAGGTTGTCCCTGGGGACCCCTGGGGTCGATATAGACCACTTTGGGAATCACTGTTCTATCCTATCCGATATTTTCTATAGTCTGTTCCAATTTTCTAGGCAGTATTGTCTTATGGGGAAATCGAATAGCCTCGTACGCCGGGTCATTTTTCCGGAATATCCGCGATATCCACAAAATTTGCCTTCGCAACGGATGAAATTAAGATTTTCAACTTAGTTTGGTGGATTTTTTTCCAATTTTTTGGTGAAATTTGGACAAGGAAGGACGGTTCTATATATTGACGGAGTTTTTTCAATATTTAAACAAAAGAAATAAATTTTACAGCGGAATGAAAAAAAATTGTCGCCTCACCAGCCGTGAACAATACTAAAACTGCCATTTCTCTCATCCTATCTAACGTAAAGAGCTAGTTTTTTTAGATTACTCTTTATACCTTATGAATACAAAAAAGTCAACTTATATTAATTTTTGACTGATAAAATTTTAGTAAAAAATAATTTAAGTGGAACGCAACCTCCGAAAAATTGGATCGTGATATACGGCCCAATGCATTCTTAATAGGGAAAGTCGATTTTTGGGGCCTCCTAGAATCGAACATGATAGGTAGGGCGGATTTTTGAATTTTTCCTAAGTGAGATTTAGTGGGCCATTACGTAAAAAAATCGGCGGCCCCGTGACCAAGAGATTACAGAGAGTAAATGACTTAGCGCTCCGACTGCTTATCATTGTTACTTTTTGCTCGAGATTCATGTACCCGTAAGCGTAATTCGGATTGATCTGGACCCGCTCTCAGGTATAATATTCAAAAACTAAAGCTCTATTCAAGATATCGACTCAGAAAAACCTGTAAATGAAAATAACAATATTTATCTCAATGTGAAATATTATGTAGTATGTTGAAAATATTAATTTTATCCTTACAAGTACGTCAGAAATAATTAACTGACGGCTTGGGAGAGGCTAGGTTGCTCCCTTATGGGAATTTACGTGCATTTATTTCCTCATAAGCTTCCCGTTCTGCCAGCTTTTGTGGAACGGACTATAGAGATAAAACTACCTTTCCTAAAAAAAACCTTGCCTCGGGGGTAAGTAAACCCTTTCCTAGCATGTTGCTACTGCAGATTAAATGTTATCGCATATTTTGCTAAATATTCATTTAAAGCAGCGGTCCAAACTTTCCAGCCATAGGGCCATACTGATTACTCCAGTAAGTTCCGAGAGCCAAAACCATATTATCATTGTTGCCGGTGATAAAAAGTGAAATAGTCCACTGACATTGAAATCCTAGCCCCGGAACTTCAAATGTAAATTATTGATCTACAGTGCAGTGATATAATTAAGAACAAGTATCAAAAATCATCTTTGATGGAATTTTATAAGAGTCTTCCACTGACACAATTTGATGATTTGCATAAATTTGCTCGTGGGCTGTTTTCTGTTTTTAGTACTACCGAATTGTGTGAGAAGAACTCCAAAATGAAGTACACAAAAAAATTTTACAGATCTAAATTAACCGATGAGCATCTTAAATCTCTTTTAATAATTCGTACAAGTTAAATTAGTCCACAACTACGAATTGCTGTCAGTGGAAAATCTCAATTACATAAATCTCATTGGTATTTCATATGTCATTATGCTTGTTATAAGTTATGTTTTTATTTAAAATGTATAAAATGTTAGTTGGATTCATTTCAATAATTTGCTAGTTATTATATACTGAAGTTAAATTTTCTGCATATTATACATGTCTTTACTCATTACGATTCTGTGTTTCTTTATTCAACTTATCACAAAAACAAAAAGCCTACAACAATGTTATGAGTAGTTAACCCATGACCATTACAATGTAGATGTCATAAAAATTATTATTTAACATAAAATTAGAATACTTCAGTAAACTAAATTTAATTTGCTATAAAAAGTATTTTCTCTAAAAGGAGTTTAGCTCTCCGCGGGCCGGATGTGGCCCTCGGGCCGTAGATCAATTGAGGATTCTTGGCTTCTATTGTCTTTTACTTTGCTCGGGGCGGAAATTCCATGGGGTATAGAACACGGGCTTAATGTTTTACGGTAGTAGATTGCCTAGGTGGTAGGAAATTCTTCGTCAGAATGGGAGTCTTCTCCAGGAAAAGGACGGAATAGTGAGGTTGGAAATAGAATGGTCCATGCGTCTGGGATGCGATCAGTTTTAATTTCCGGTCGAGAAGTTTGTCAATGAGGTCAAATTGCATCGTATCCTCTATTTTTGGCTATTGATCTTAGGGTAGTAATTTTCTTGATGAAATTGAGGGAGGTAAGAGGTATGTGGATTAGGCTGTGGATCATGGAGTGGAAGGTTGCTAGCTTATGGGAATGGTGGTGGGAAGAATGGTATGGGATGACATTTTCGGGGTAGGTGGGTTTGCGGTAGAGTTGAAAGGATGGTTTATCTGCTTCTAGGGAAAAAGTTAGATACAGGAAATTAAGGGAGCCTTCTGACTCTATTTCCATGGTGAAGATTAGGGCGCTATGGAGGGAATTTAAAAGAGTTAAGAAATTCTGCAGTTTTACTTCTGGCCCGTTCCACAAATTATGTCGTCAACATATCGGCGCCAGTACGATTAGCATTTGATTAATTCATTACCTCTGTTAAAAAGGGATTACTCTAACTTGTCCAGGAAAATTTCTGCGAAAAGGGGAGAAATGGTGAGTTCATCGCGAGGCCGACCTGTTGGCGGTAAAGGACACCATTAAACAGAAAGTAATTTTTTTATTTAAAGTTATGTATCGAGTTAAATATATGTCGTTTTCGCTGCTTCGCTTTTAGGAATTCCTTTTTGTTTTAAAAGCGAATGGAGAGCATCTACTGCGTCAGCGCATGGAATGGAAGTAAATTTCGTGTCGGACTCCTCTTGATCGTTCTGTGGCGTCCATTATACTGCCAGGGCTGCGGAGCTGCTGGAAAATAGATTATATGAAGGAAATAGGGCTTTTTTAGGTTAGAAGATATAGTAACAGTGCCACCTCACGTAGTTTTAGAGACCAAAGTTATAGACACAAGTAATAATAGTATTAGTCAGTTAAAATTAGGCGATAAATAGAACGTAGAATCATATAAAATACAATTTGGTAAATACATGATTTGGTTTCAGGAGTGAAGAGAGAGCCACGTCTGGGGAAGAATGGCCTCACTGCTTAAGTTCCATGTTTGCATGCTTGGGCTGCACTATTGGTTTGTTCAACATCAGCCGTTTTGCTGTTCTCAGTGTGAATTTTGGTGGTAAATACTTCTCCTTCAAACTTCTCGAAAGTCATTTCATCTTTATTGGTATATACAAGTTTTATCATTGATTTATATCATCTGAATTAGAGAAACTTTAGTTATGATTATACTACTCTGAATATTCATTGAATTTTTAATAAAAAGATTTTAATATTGAATATTTTCTATGTAAATAAAACTTATTTAGAAATAAGTTTAGAGAGTGATACCAATTCAAAACTGTGGTATGAGTTCTTACAAACTTACCTATGTACCACTGTATCTTCTGATCAGTGACTAATCTTTTTTCAAAAAAGTTTTTATTGCAACTATGATACTAAAGGCCAATCAAAAAATTGTTTTTATGTGAAAAATAAGTGCCCTGGATTTGCAATGGAAATCCCCGTAAATCAATTGCTGATAAAGCTTTCAGGAAGACCTGTAAATGCAATTTTAAATAAATGGACCAGTGCTTACCAATTTTGGTTCTCATTAGATATTTGTTTGTTTATATAGTAATTTATGTCAACATTTTCTTCATCATTATCATGTTACTAGAACTGAAAAAATATTTATTCATGAAAAATAGTAAATAAATTCTCTTTGTTATAATATTGTAGACTCATCACTTTGATAAAAAACACAAAACATCAAACAATTAATCACTAAAATTGAAATAAAGTAATCATAAATCACTATCAATTATCAAATATTTTATAATTCTTAAAAACTTTTATATTGCATAGTTGAAAATATGTAATTTTTTACATTTTTTTTCCTTCCTTGCAGCTAGTTTTATCATCCAGTTCATCATCCTTTCATTTTTTTTTGGCCTTCCACTCTACGCATTCCATGTCTCCATTGGTGAATATCTAGGAGCAGGAGTTATTGACATGTGGAGAATCTCTCCGGTATTTCAGGTATGGAACATTGTTTTGTATTGATTACTTTTTTCATTACACTTATACTGAAATACTCATATGTGGACAACTCTTTGTATTTTAGTTAGGGTCTGTTAAAAAAATAAGTATTTTAAGTGTGAGGTATAATAAATTCCATAAATAGCTATTTTCATTTTATTTTCTTATGTAACTTATTTTCAGATTGTTGAATCCAATTCTGTTTCGTTATGTTACAAATGTATTTATTTACGTATAACAACAAAAAGTTTTGTCCAATTCCAAACACTTATTTCAATTAGCCTATAGAGTAAAGTAAAATAATTTCTACTTCTATATATATTTCTATTTAGAATATGTGTATTCTACCCTTAAGTTTTTAAGCTTTTGTAAAATCTACTTCCTTGATTCACCTTTATTTCTCTCCAGAGTAATTCTGCTGTATAAAGTTGTTATATGTTGAGAAAAAATAAAAATGTCTTAAGCTGCTTAAGAATTGTGAATTACTTATAGCTTCTATATTCAGTTCAATTTTCTAAGCATCCTTAGTGTTTTGTTCTTTAAGTTATTCATTATATCAGTTTTCTGCATTAGTTTCAGAAGACTATTCCATCTTTAACATGGTACTGACTAAAGAATGCTCTATAATTAACTCATCAATAATATATTGCAATATTCATTGTTAAATGCCTGTTTTATATTATTTTCTCTATCTTTTTATCTACTCAGAGAACTTTAATATCTCATTTTATTGATTATATGTCCCAAATCCTAAATACAATCTTGCAGTCACTGTTTGTTAAAACTTTTGTTTTCTTTATTTAGATCAAAAATTTAGTTTCACAAAGGCTTACTTCATCTATACTTAGGTTAACATATTGTTCTCTTTGTATCAATAATATGGTACCTTTATTTTCATAAAGCTCATTACTATTCCTATATCAGGTCCCTAAGCCCTAAAGTCAATTGTCTATATCTTATGTTCTAATCTGTCTTAAATTCAAATAATTGTCTCCTAAAAATAGCTGTGTTGTTCGCAAAAAGTGGCTGATTGATTCTTTTTTCTCCTCTAATGAGAAAGCCCTCTTGGGTGTTCTTTAGAGTTATACTGTAGATCCCATTCCCTTCTCCCTTTACTTCTCACTCTTCATTCTTCCTATTTTAACTCACTACTCCCCAATCTAGCAAATGTCTTGTCCCTCTAATCTCTCCACTCTTGACAGAGCCTCAACTCAACTCAGTGGAGTGAGCTATTTCTTTATTATTCAATTTCATAGAATTGTAAAATCCCCAGTTCCTTCTTCCTCCTTAACTGTATTCTTTACCTACCTATATTCTCTATTAGCCTATTGAACTAAATATGATTTATCACTTTGTATTCCATTTTAAATTATTTTTTATTTGAATTATTTTGCCCCACATGGACATTAATCTTTTAAATTCTAGTACCTGACAGAACTAGTAGTTCTAATTCTCTCTGTCACTTCTCTACTCTTAGATTATCACTTGTCAAACATTCCTTTTTTTCCAGCTCCCATCTTTGCTTAACTCTTCACCGCCTTCTGTATATCATTTCTTACCACTCAAAGAAATATTCAGTAGTATATTTATGGATGGTTATTTCTTTTTCCTCTTTCAAATTACCCAATGTTCTGTTACTGTATTTAATTTATTTTCTTATTTATTTTGTATTTTTTTGTTATTTCACTGTTAATTGTTAATTTATGCTGCATGTGGGACTGAAATAAATTAATTAATAAAAGGACTTGTATTAGACTCAACCCCATCATTCATGTCTGTGAAGTTTAGAAAAATTTAATTTACGAGTGGTAGAGTAGAGATTTTTACATCTAACATGAATACAGTTTTTGTAAGTCATTTTCATATTTTACTTAAATATCTTAAACAGAAGAATTATTTTCATAATCTTTATATGGTGTGGTATATATCTATCAGCAAGATGAAATTAATTATTAACATACCTATTTCTTTCTACAGGGAATAGGTATTGCACTTCTGACATCGCAGGCCCTTTTGGGTATCTATAGTATTGTAGGAGTCTCATGGATGTTTGTTTACTTGAGGGACTCCTTCATTACTAAGAATGATCTCTATAGATGGGCAGAACCTCTTGAAGGAGAAGGTATTTTAAAAATTTCTTTCTCTTAATTTTCCGTTATTATTCTCTACTCACTCATTACATTCATTTTCAGCTATTGGTCCAGCCATGCAAAATGGGACTTACAAGTTGGAAGAAACTGTTCCAGACTATTTTAGGTGAGCTATTTCTTTATTTTTTATATTCATACATTGGAGTTTTTCTCAGGCACCATTGAATGTATGTGTTTTATTCATTAAAAATATTATCATTTATTAACAATATATTTATGCAGTCACATTAATATAATTGTAGGCAGGCATGGCTTTGTTGCTTAGAAGTGCAACCAACATTTATAGGAATGAAAAGTTTAATAAGAAATAACTAGCAAACAAGGCAAATAGCTCAGGGCAGGATAAGAGCTCACCAATTAAGTATGGTCTCTCAATCATTTGATCTACTTTGGCCTATCTGCCACAAAACTGTTGTCCCTCTCCCCTAGCCTCTCTCTCCAGAGTTCATTGCTAGAGTTTAGGAGGGAATTAAAAAATTAAACTTACGTAATTGTGCAAACAATAGTTTTACTATGATTAAAGGGTTTTGAATTTTGACTTTATAGTTATACTTCTTAAAAATATTAGTGTAGTATGGATACAGCAACTTAACTTATTCAATTACTATAGAGTTGGTAGGATGTGCGAATGCAACATAATATGTTTTCTTACAATTTTATCATGTTTTTCATGGGTTTCTTTATTCATGTTATATTTATTAATTTTCTGATATGGTATGGATGTCTGCATTAGGGCCCAGGAATATTATTTGTCTTAACATTCACATCTTTTATTCTAATCAACATTTATAGCATCTGAAACACTTTAGTTGAATGTTGTCTTTTGTTGTGTTGAAAATTTAGCTTTAAAAAACTTTATTCTCTTTCAAAAGTTTTTTGAAGCAATTTCTTAAGTATGTGGCATATTCCCACTACCATTGCATGAAATTTACACTTTGGTGTGTATTTAAGTATAAGTATTAGGTAAGTAAACCTATTACCTATTAGGTAGTAAAGTATATAAATAAAACTTTGAGACCAGGAGGTACATAGTCATTTAAAAATTACCTACTTATTGTAACTCAGAACAGTGGTATTGCATTGTAAGTTCTTTTCTAGTAGGTTGTTTGATTGTAGAGGAATTCAATTTAGGTTGGTATAGTTAATTCTGATTCTTTAAGAATAAAGATTGAATAATATCCTTGAACGTAGAATAATTTTAGCAGAAATTACTCACAGGTACATAAACTATTATCTTTTTCAGGTAACTAATAGTCAAATGTCAATCACTAAAAATTTAACTTTATGTTGTAAGAAGTGAAAATAACTGTGTGTAAAGTACTGTGGTTTGTTGTGGCTGCCAAAATGTTTATTTTAACTTGAGATCTACTTAAGGGCAGATCTCATGTTTTACTTATTGCAGAGTATAGCCCTTGTTATTTTTCTATATCTGTTGATTTCTTTATGATAAATTCTCAGAATTGCAGATTTCTCTGGTGTCACTGAAGAATATTTATGATAATAAAAATACATTATTCACAGACAGAGCCCTTTGGCAATTTGAAATATGTACTAGAATTTGAGTGTCATATGATATGTAGAGAAACATGCACACGATTCCAAATCTCATAACCATTTTTTACAACTTATGTGGTGATTAAATTGAATACATGGAAAGTTTAAAGAAAATAATTTATCTTGTTTCCTATCATTTGTTTGTGGTTGAACATTACTTGAAAAATGAGTTTTAGTTCCTCTTGATGAGACTTCCTGGAGAGTGAGAAAGAACTACTTCTTGTGTATAAATTTAATTTTATGCTGAGGTATATAAGAATTTTGCAATCTGAAAACAGTATTTTAAATATATATATTTGTGCATCAAATTGCTGGTAAAAGTTTTATCATTTGAATGTAACTTAATAATTGTGAATTTGAAAATCTTTATGGTTTGTTAAATTTTCTAATGAAATTCCATAATTAATCATTATTTTCCCTACCTCTAATGGTAGAAATAAAAAGTGAAGCTATTGTCTAAAAAATTTTTTTAGCTCAGATATTGTAATAAATTTTGTGTATGTAGACACTCAAAAATATCTATTTAATGAATTTTTCAGAAGATCCTGCAAGAGTAGAGACATCTCCTGCTGTTTACAAAAAGTGAATTGTAAGATTCATAAATAATCTGAATGATATACAGTTAGGATAGTTTAACTAGAGTCAATTAATTTTTGGCTTATTTTTTATAGAAATGAATAATGGTATCATTGAATTAATTCGATAAAACAGTATTAAAATATTCTGTTAAAAAGAATTTTATTTTAAAAAGTTGGAAATGAATCATTATATTTGAATTAATCTATTTCAGTGGTATTGTCCTTCAGCGAAACAACCTTTCTACAACTGAAAATCAGTTTGGCCACTGCAAGTTTCAACTGGTTTTCAACTTGGCAGTTGTCTGGATGATAGTTTTTGTTTGTCTTTGTAAAGGTATGATTCATTCATCAGTTACGTTGTCAAAGTATTCTACATTTTAAAGCCTCGAAAACTCTTTTGCAGGCCTTAAATCATATGGAAAGGCAATTTATGTGTTCATGCCTCTTGGATTGACTGGCATTACAGTGCTGAGTATCAAAATCATTGGATGCGTTCCATTTAGAAACATCTTCCATGAAACCGTCTGGAATGAGTTCTTTCTCAATAGCAAGGTGAGAGCAACCTTTCAATTTTCAGAACATTGAAGTGTCATAAAAAGCTTTCGGAAATATGGTCATTGTATTTTATACGGGAAAAATCGAGATTACGGATCGCTCTGGAATCGAACCCATGGCACATAGGCAAGTGTTGATTTAAATCGAAGTACATTAAGTATGTATCTATATTTGAAGAAAGTTTGAATGATCTATGTATCATATAAAAAGAGCAACGATTTTTCAGAATTTGAAACTTTTTCACCTCCTGGCATCGAACCCATGACCCATTGTACCACGACCATTTACGACAATCTTAGGGATGCTATCATATTAGAATGATCCCCTTTATGGCTGTGTGAAATTTTGAACCTCTGCGCGGTTGGGAAGTGTCATAAAAAGCTTTCGAAAATAAGGCCAATGTATTCCTTAAAAGAAAAATCGAAAATACGGGACGCTCTGGAATCGAACTCGTGACACATAGGCAAGTGCTGATTTTTTTCAAGTACATTTTGTAAATATCTATACATGTATAAAGTTTGAATGATCTAGTTATCATATTAAGAGAACTACGAATTTTCAAAATTTGAAAATATTCAACAGTTGCCTATGTATCACTTAACATTGGCCATATTTTCGAAAACTTTTTATGACACTTCCCGACCGCGCAGAGGTTCAAAATTTCATAAAGCCGTTGAAGAGTTCATTTTCACATATTGTTAGGTCATAAAATTCTTCATTTAGCATGTATATACTCTTCATCAAGGAATAATCCAAAGTTAAGCATATGGACTCTGCTTCTTAAATGTCAACTATTAAAAAGTGCAATGCTGAATTTAGACATGGTTTGGCATACCTTCTGAATAATCCATATGGAGGATGTTGATAACTGCAATTACATCAGAAACTTTTATAAAGGTGCATTGTTTTGTGTTGGAAGATAGGCATGTATTATTGAGAAAGAAAGGGTTAGAAAAATCTTGCCTAAAGAATTGTGGATAGTCTGCGTGAAGCGTCTGTGCGTGAATTTGTGCTGCATTTGCTGAATGTTGATCAGAAGTTATTCAACATTGCGGGAATATCAGATTTGATTCAAGAGAGACCGAATTAATGCGGGATCACGATGAATGAGACATGGATGCCTCACTCCAAGCCAGAATTGAAACAAATACGGTACAAAAGTGACGGTGAATGATCAGCTTTTTCCCAGAAAGTGTAGATGTCTATTCACCCAATTTATTCTTGATAAATATGTGCTAAAGTTTCAGTTAGTAATGGATTTTAATTCCAAATATGCATTAAATAGATTTCCATAAGTTGTCGAGTTGGAGGATAGGCATTCTTCCTGAACCATGTGGGAATAATATAAATTATAATATTCCTTTTATATAGAAAAGGTCCCATAAAGGGGACCTTTTCTATATAAAAGGAATTGACCTAATGACCGATAATTATTTTAAACTGAAGAAACTATTTAAAAGGCTGCAGAAAGCAGGTATTTTTTATTTGGAACATCGAACAAATTGTGATGAGAGTCGCTGGAGGTGAAAACCAGCAAAAATCTGCAGTGAATTCCGATGTTGTAGAAAAATTAAGAATAATCCCTGTTTATAAAATTAAACCGAGTAAATATGTTCTTCTCGCGATTAAGATGCTTTCTAATTTCGTATTTGACAGTATTAGTAAAAGAAAATCAGACGCCATAATTGTACAAAAAGCGGCGTAGTGGACCAAATGACGCGTGGACACACAGATTAGAGCAGACTCACGACGTTGGCTAATGCATTCTTTTTGCATAAAAATTTATCTAGCAGAAGTCAATGTATAGGTTATTTGCAAGCAGAAAAAAGGTCGCCAAATAACCAGATATAGATTAATGAAACGAATCGCAGATAAACAAGGTAAAACCTAAGCTGTCTAAAGAGATCTCAAAAAGGACCTTAGTAAACACTAGGTGCACGAGATATCATCCAATGAAGCCACCGATATCTGTTCAAAAGAAAATCGAAGTGAAATAAAGCATCAGATAAGTGTAAGAAGTGCAAGGAATGGGTTTATAGAAACTGTAACATCAAGAAGATTTATCTATGAGCTTCGTGGAAGGATTCTGTGGAGTAATTACTTTGTGACAGCATCATTGTGCTAAAAAAGAAAAATGAATATAATTGCGTATGCAAATAACATTTAAGGTCCTGTTTGTATATTAAACCTTATTTCTGGTCTTTTTGTTGTGAAATAAAATTAAAGGAAGGTACGTGAAGCGGTAAAGTTTTCTAACGCGAGCTTATTTTTTCTTGTTTCCCATGTAAATTTTTAATAAAATCGGGTAATTTTCATAAGTTATTCAAGTAAATAATATTTTATCTCAAAAAAGCTTTATATTAATTTATTCATATAATTAACTTCTGGCTTTATTGTTCTTTTATATCGGAATATGAGTCTCATGGAATTGAATGAACTCAACAACAATTTCTATATTTCTACATCTACATCTACATATTTACCCTGCGAGCCGCCTTTCGGCGTTTGGCAGGGGGTGCATGCACCATGACTCTATTTCCCTATGCGATTATTTTCGCGAATAGTCCGCGGAAAAAGTGAATTTTTAAAACGCTCCGTTCGCGCATCTATTTCTCTGATCTTTCTCGCATTATCCGATCGGCCTATATAACAAGGTGGACGCATTATACTTTCCACGTCTTCTATAAAGGAGCTCTCCCTGAATTTATCTAATAATTTAATTCTTTGGCTCGACCTTCTATCTTCTAGTAATTCCCACCCGGCGTCCTTTAGCATTTTCGTTACGCTCGCTGTTTTATCATATGAATTTTTTACTAAGCGTATCGCCTTACGCTGGACCTTTTCTAATTCCCGAATGCAGTCTTTATTTGCAGGGTCCCATATGCTGCACGCGTACTCGAGGTGAGGCCTAACTAACGTGAAGTAACATCGTTCGCGAACCTTTTCATCGCTCCTACCGACTATTCTTTTGACGAAACCGAGTTTACTTAGTGCTCGACCACATATGTTACGGATGTGGGCACTCCAATTTAAGTTATTCGTCAGCGTAACTCCCAGATATTTTACAGATTCCCCTATTGCTATATTTTTCCCATGAATGCTATATAGAAAGTCTTCAGTAGTGGACTTTTTCTTAAAGAAGTTAACTACTGAGCATTTATGAATATTGAGCTCTAATTTCCAGTCATCGCACCATTTCCCGATGATATCTAAATCTTTCGATAGAGCTAACCTGTCCTCTCTACTTTCTATTTTTCTGTAAATAACCGTATCGTCTGCAAATAGTCTAACGTTACTGTCAATGAGAGTACCAAGATCGTTAATGTAAACTAAAAAGAGTAAGGGCCCTATTACGCTACTCTGTGGTACTCCCGATGTCACTTTAACGGGGTTAGAGCTGACCCCATCTATCACTACTCGCTGTTCTCTGTCGGAGAGAAAATTTTTTATCCAGTTTATTACTTCGACATTTATTCCAGCAACTTTTAATTTGTATAGCAACTTCTGATGAGGGACCTTGTCAAACGCTTTTCGAAAATCTAAAAATATTGCATCCACTTGCTTTTTCTTTTCGGCTGATGTTAAAATGTCGTGGACCAATAATGCAAGCTGAGTCTCACAAGATCGCGTCTTACGAAAACCGTGTTGGTTCCTAAAAATGAATTTAGAAGTTTCAAGGAATCCCATTAAAGAACTAACGATTATATGCTCCATTACCTTACCGTTTAGTGACGTTAGTGATATTGGTCTGTAAATTCGATGGGTCATCCTTTTCTCCGCTTTTAAATATTGGAGTGACGTTCGCGATTTTCCAATCATTTGGGACCCTACCTTCACTAAGAGATTTCTCAAATACTATTTTAAGAAAAGGAGCGACGCTTACCGCAACTTCTTTTAATACCCGGGCTGGTATATCTTCAGGACCAGGAGATTTATCGGACTTAATGTTGCGCAGAAGCTTAGTGATGCTTAGTAATTTAAAAATGTAGCAACTATTTACCTCATGATCTGCCGATAAATAAGTACCCATACTTAGTTATTAATTTTTAAGCTTTTAAGGAAAGACTAGGAAGTTAAATACGACTGCCTCATGTTATTTAAAAGAAGCGCAAGTGTAGGTGTCCTGAGGACACCTTCCGCTGTTCTAGGGGGGTGTCCGTTTCCCGCTGTTAATTGAGATAGGACAATTAGAGGCCAATGTTACCTTCTTATCCAGCTGATGACAGGTGAGATAACCTTTAAACTCCTCACAAAGATATACAAAAGGTACTGCTGTGTACCCTGTTCTCATGATTTAGAACTTTCAGACATTTGTTTCCAAACTTGAAAAAACTTTTTCTGGGAAATGTTTCATTTCCAATGATGAAGTTAGGTAAATGGATATTAACACGGTTTTCAAGATTCTGATTTTTAGGATAGAATACTAATGTCGGAGATAATCTGCACCAATTTATTGAAAGGAAAATTGTACATAAAATGATACCATTTTTAACTGAAAATTGAGTTACTTATTAAGAGAGCTTTTCACCTTACCCTTATATAATGGTATGGTTAAATGGGTAGATTTAGTACTTCAAAATATGAGTGCTCTAACATACGAGATTTTAGATACGAGCCATCAAGAGAATTCTGCTTTGAAATACATTTGCGATACAAGGAACGTCCTGCTGCACCACCACTGCGACCCATGCGTCTCCCAAGCATACCCTCAGGGTGCTTTATGTCGGAAAAATCAAACTTTGATAAGTATAGCATTTCGTAATTAGTTTTGGTGTGATATTTTGTAAAATGATATCCAAAATGCATCATAGGTTTGTCAGGACATTTATCATGGTAATACGATATTCTGCCCGTGGCGTGTTGCGTTCAGAATAAACCTTTTTTGGCCTATTACGACAATCATCCCCTTTAGTCCGGTTTCATCGGATGTAGTTGCTATTGCTGAGACTTATGAACTAATTTGAGCTAAAATTTGGTAACAATGTCATCGGAGCAAATCCCAAGAGAACAATTTCGATATTATTATATTATATATAATAGAATATTATATATATGAAAGATATACATGTATAATGAGAAAGGAATCTTTCCCTTCCACAACACATTTTCTCGTAAATATCCAGGCCCTGTTCACTATTTATTTTTCGTCATGCTTTTTAACAATATTGTGGTTAGGAAGAAAATGATATTTTACAGGTAGTTATTGACATGAAACAGTGAAATTTAGGGGGGATTCGCTAATTGTAAATATATATCACAAATAATATAATTCCTCGGCGTGCTATGTGTTGTTACAAATAGTATGCCGAGGAATTATATTAGCTTTCTCTCAAACCAACCAGTGTTTTTGATCCAATGGATCCAATTAATGTCATGACCATATGATCCAGGAGGTTGGCCTATCCTTCATCTCGACAACGTATGGAAATCTATTCAATGTGTATTTGGAACCAAAATCCATTCCCAAAATTTCACCCCATATGTATCAGATTTTCAGGAAAAAATAGTGTGAATGGACACTTTCTGGGAAAAAGCTGATCATTCACCGTCAAATTTGTACTAGGTTGTTAGCAAGCATTATTCAATGAGTCTGTTCCGCATGAAAGAAAAGGGACAAATTTGTCAATTTCAACAGTGGGAAACAGGATCAGATGAGAAACGGATCTCACTTATGGAAATATTAGAAAATAGAAGGCAAAAGGTTTGCAATTCAAATCATCTTTAGAATTGCTTTGATAAATAACAATATAATTCCATTTCTGTTAGATAAGAGAGACGAAATTGTATCAAATGGCAATATTATCTCGTTCATTCGAGTTATTGAGTATTATCAAGTTGATTCGTAAGAGCTTTTAATCTAAAACAAAGGTTTTATCATAAGAAATAGGAGTAAATATTAGGTAATGAGGAGTCGACCGCTGTTTTATGGGGTATCTCTTATGAAAATATTCCACTAATTATAAAAATTGGTGGAAATATGCAGAAAGTTAAATAAATAATAAACAAATGATAACAAGGCACTAGGGGTGGTAATAAATATGTCATACGTCATCATAAAACCGAAACTTATCACAAATCTTTTCTGAGTACCGCGAGCAAGTTATGGAACGACCTCCCATAGATACAAAACACTCGGCTTCACTCTTTCAAAAGAAGTTGTTTCACCTATCTCTTACAAAATAATCCAGGGTAATGATAAAAGGTTTGCGTACTACATGGGACGATTAACTTATAATAATACTTCTGTTTTCCTCACAGCTACCTCACAGCATCTAATCATGATCTAGCATCATATTTATTTATTTATTATTGCTAGAGCCACAAATAGGCACTAGGCCTGGTGGTAGCTCTCTTTTCAGGGGAACAAATGAAATACTCTGCCCGGCATTTACCCTAGTCGAGAGGGAAACCCCGCAAAACCTCCCGAAGGCAGTGAGTTAGACTAAATATATACAATACATTGCATTCATACATTCAGCCAAAACCAAAAATAATATACAAAAAACTTAAAAAAACATACAAATCTAATATTTACAACTAACATTGCTTTTTTAACTTAGATCTAAATTTCCTTGAATTTTCTGGCATTGGAATGAGAACTTCTTCAGGTAATGCGTTCCATTCCCTTATCCGTCTATTTATAAATGAAAATTTTGCCAAATCGGTCTTTTGTTCACGCTCTTTAATTTTAAGAAGATGGTCGCCGCGTCCAATATAGGTTGGAGTTTGGAACCTATGGCGCAGTTCGTCCCATCCACCTTTACGATTCCAAGTGTTATAGATGCCCGTTAGTCTGAAATTTTTCCTCCTATATGCATATTCATACACTTCCACTTCCATTTACTATATTTTCAGTCATGTTTTGTTTTATATTTCCGTTTATTTTAGGGTATACATCATTTATTTTATTTCTTAATGGTATTTTTGAATATTTTTCTTTGCTATCATTTAATTTTTTTATATTTTTAATTTCTTTTTTCTTACCTTAGGGAACAATAAGTGACTAAGTGCATGGAAATTAGTGAAAATGACTATTGAGTGAACAGTATTATCATCTAGAATTCCTAGTGTTTATAGACTATATTACAATCTTTATTATTTCTATACCATCATCTTTTTCAGCTTAAGTTAATGTTAGGGTTACCATTTTGAATGAGCTTCGAGCAGGTTTTCCACACCCCCATTGCCAGTGGGTGTTTTCCTGCTGTGGATAATTTTTTTCCTAAGCTTCACCTTGGTTTTTTAGTCCATATGTTTTGATTTTATATTGAGTTATAAGCACATAAACAAGCTTTAATTGTAAATAGTAGTTAAATTTTGTATATATGACGGGTTAAATGGAAGAGTAGACTCTTTAGTCTCAATTTCGCCCGAAATAAAGACATTCATTATTATTATTCTCTATATTTTTATATCGAAACATGAACCTGATAAAATTAATTGGACTGAACGACAATTTCTATATTAAAGATTTAGGAGCTATTTATCTCATGCCGATAAATATGTACCCATACTGAGCTATTAATTTGTGAGCATTTAAGACTAGAAATTGAAATACGGCAGCCTGTTTCAAAGAAGCGCAAGAGTAGGGTTCCTCCGCTGTGCTAGGGTTAAATCTGATGACAAGCGTGACTCGTCATTTTACGAATTGGTATCGGAAACTCATGTCATTTCAACGCAAGGGGTTAATTTTTATTGCTGTATAAGGTTTTGTAATTAACTTCATTAATGACCACTTACACCTTTAAGTAAATAAGTTTCTTTATACTTTTGTAATTTTTGTCTTAAATAAGTAAAGTATAAATACTTACATATTTAAAACATCCTTGTTCCCGTATTAACGAAAAGGAGCAGATCCTACTTCGCAGTTTTTCAATATTAATCGATTGCTTGCTCATGTTACTTTTCAAGGATATCGAGTTTATTAAGGAAGAACACAAGAACTCGATCAACAGGAATCAACTCTAGTTTCCTCGGAGTTCGTATTTAACCGTATATTTTCAGTTTAAATATTTAAGTCATAATCTTAAATAAATTTCTTGCTGCTTCTATGATGGAAACGAACTGCTCTCGTAGTCCTTCGATATAGGCTTCATTTCCTTGCCTCTCAACCATTCATGATAGAACTAGAAAAAAGGAAATGAGTGATTGCAGATTATACAGGAAATCCCTATAATCATTTCTACTCTAAAATGATTGTTCAAAAAGAGGTGAACTGTAGAATACGGTAAGGTTTCCTTTCTATTGGATGTAGAAATGTTCAAAATGTAAATATTTTATCTCTATTTTTGTAATTTGAAATTGTATGTTAATGATTTTCTCTATTAAATATAAAGTTTTGTATTATTTTATGATGCTTTACTTTGGGGGTTCTCTTCTTGACATTCTTCAGACTGAGTAGTGTTTTATGTGCTTTTCTCTGCCTAAGTTATCACCCTTGATGGAAGTAAATAAAAATTTATTCTAAAACTAAAAGTTTTAATTATTATTTATTAATCAACTATTTTAGATTGTGGGACGTTGATAAAACTTTAAAAATTTATGAATGATTGACGAAGTTGCTGTTTTTTATTTGGGCTTGGAATGAAAATTAATACTCATTTCCATGGAAAAAGTTTCCTTAGTATTGAAAATTCGAAAGAATTTATCTCGGAATTTTAGTATTTATCATTTAAATATGTACTAAGACTATTTAAACATAGTTCAAATGAAAAGGGCTATTCATAAATGATATTTGTTTAATACACAGAGTTGGGTTGTTGCTGCTGTGGAAGTTTTCTACACCTGGGGTCTACTAGGAGCATGTGCGATGCAGATAACTTCTCATAATGCTAAGATAAGAGACAAGAAGTGTAGCAAGCTTAACAGGGACACCATGGTAGTTGCTTTGGTCACAGTACTCATCCTCGTCCTTGCTGCCTTCCTAGCCAATGCATGTGTCAACTTACTGAAGATCAAGGGAAACTATGTATATATTCCAAGTTCTTTTGGTAAGAATACTCATTTTTTATATAATTACATAGTGACCGAATAGAGAATCTATAGGCCGTTCTCTAGGCAGTATTGTCTTATGAGGAAATCGATTAGCTTCGTAGGCAGGTTCATTTTTCCGCAAAATCCACAGAAGTTTTGTCATAAACGGGGACAATTAAGATTTTAAGCTTAGTTTGGCGGATTATTTCCGAATTTTTAGTGAAATTAGGTTAAAGAAGGAGATTTCCACCCATCGATGAAGATCTTTCATCTTTTAAACGGAATAAATTTTTAGCGGAATGAAAAATATGGTCCCCTTACCGGTCGAGAACGTTATTAAAACTGCCATTGCTTTCTTCCTATCCAACATAAAATGCTTGTTTTTCCTTCGATTACTATTAATATCTTATGAATAAATAAAAATCAAATCATGCTAATTATAGAGTAGCCATGTCTTGTTAAAATCCTATAGGCCATCGTATCCTATATAGACATCCATTATACGAGTAAAACTGTGCTCGCAGCATGCAATCGAAAAAATATCTTTTAATAAAAAATAAGATTTTTCGAAAGATCATTATTCTTAATCATTGCTAAACATAAACTAAAGGGCATTTTCACAGCATACATTGCATTGATTTCGATTTCCAATGCATTTCTTATGGCAGAATTATTCCCGCCCCCCGTCGAACCAAGAAAATCCTACGAAAAATACTTTTATAATTCGCTTGAGTATGATTGTCTTTATAAACACTCCAATTTTCAAACGGATATTCGTTTATGAAGTGCCTCAAAAGGAGTTCCTATTTCCCTATGCATTTCTCATGGAGATATAGTTATAATCGAGCCAACGACCAATTAGGACATTCTTACGGACGCTTTAAGTGCAAATGCGGCTCTTCAATTCCTGTGTGATATTTAAAACCTCTGCGCTTTCGGGAACTGCCCTAAATAAATTTCGGAAAAAATATAGCCCATGTATTTCTTATGGGAAATATCGAGATCACGGGTGTCTCCGGAGTCGAACCCATGACATATAGGCCACTGCTGATTTTTTTCAATGTACATTATATACGTATCTATAAGTATTGGAGGTTCGAAAGATCTAAGCATCAAATATCGATAGATATATTTTTTAAATTTGAAAATATGTCACCTCCTGGCATCGAACCCATGACCAGTGCAGCTGAACTATACTATTTTTCCGTAGAAATATAGCAATAGCTACATGAAATTGTATTCTTCTGGCTTAATGACAACAGGTTATTCTGAGTCGATATCTTGAATAGAGCTTTAGTTTTTGAATATTATACCTGAGAGCGGGTCCGGATCAATCCGAATTACGCTTACGGGTCCATGAATCTCGAGCAAAAAGTAACAATGATAAGCAGTCGGAGCGCTGAGTCAATTACTCTCTCGAGTATAAAATAAAGAAAAACTTCAAGCGACAAGTTTCTCGTTACGTAAGAAACAAAAAAGTTTTAGGCGATGTATAAATTTGACTGCACGATCCAATTTTTGTCCAAAATTCCAAACAATGATAAGCAGTCGGAGCGCTAAGTCATTTACTCTCTGTAATCTATTGGTCACGGAGCCGCCGATTTTTTTACGTAATGGCCCACTAAATCTCACTTAGGAAAAATTCGGAAATCTACTCTACCTATCATGGGTTCGATTCTAGGAGGCCCCAAAAATCGACTTTCCCCCGTAAGAATGCATGGGGCCGTTTTTCAAATAATTTTTAAAAATACTTCCGATTAAGCTAGAAGAATGAGATTTCATACAGTTATTGTTATTATATATATCTACGGAAACATGCTATTGTTCCTGTACAACCGGTCATGGGTTCGATGCCAGGAGGTGAAAAAGTTTCAAATTTTGAAAAATCGTAGCTCTTTTTATATGATACATAGATCGTTCAAACCTTCAACACATATAGATACGTATATATATCGCACCCTGAAAAAAATCAATACGTGCCTAGGTGGCACGGGTTCGATTCCAGAGCGTCTCTTAAACTCGCTTTTTCCCGTTTAAAATACATTGACCATTTTCCTGAAGGCATTTAATGACACTTCCCAATCGCCCAGAGGTTCAGAATTTCACGCAGCAATAAAAGGAACCATTCTCACTTAAAAGCGACCGTAATTATGTCGTAAATGGTCATTGTTTCGATTCTAGGGGGCATTACAATAACTTCATAAGAAATGCATAGGGAATTAAGGACTCATTTAAAGGTACTTCCTGAATGAATTTCCTTTTGAAATTCGGGGTGTTTATAAGGTCAACCATACTCAAGCGAAAATTTACATTGATTTTAACAGGATGATCTTGGTTTGACGCCAGGGCGGTAATTATGCTGCCGAAAATTTCATTAGGCTATTGCAATCATACATATCTACGGAAAAATGGTATATTTTACGCACAACTGGTCATGGGTTCGATGCCAGGAGGTGAAATATTTTCAGATTTTGAAAAATCGTAGCTCTATTAATATGGCATAAAGATCATTCAAAGTTTTTTCACGTATAGACACGTATTGAATGTACTTTAAAAAAATCAACAGTTGCCTATGTATCACAGGTTCCATTTGGTACATTTGGTTCGATTCTAAGGGGCGCTAACTATAACTTCATAAGAAATACATAGGGAGTTAAACTCATTTTGTGGTGCTTCCTTAAGGTATTTCTATTTGAAATTTTTGGTGTTTATACGGATTATCATACTTAAGCGAGATATCACTGTGACTTTATTAGGATGGCCTTGGTTCGACGCCGGGGCGGAATAATCCTGCTGTAAGAATCGAAGTCAATGCAAGGTCTGCTGCGAAAATATCCTTTAGTTATCATGACACCTTTACTCTAAATACGGGAAATACTATATATATATATATATATATCCTGCAGTTGTCTATCATCAATATTATTTATTGTAATCCATTAGCTTTAGTTGTAAGTGAATCACAGGATTAAGTCATGGTGAATATATTGTTTCACAGAATTTGTGCAACTAAATTTTTAAGGTTAAGAGAAAAATTGTAATTAATGAGGCAATGAGAGCTTCATAACATCCTTCTTCCCAATGATTAATTAATTAGGACTGACGCATTGATTCTTTTTTGTCAATCATACAAGTCTTATTGTGAATCTTGTTTAAGTATTATTTCTATTTGTTTTATTATTTATCTTATTTTTTATGTATTTATCTAGCCAGATAACTCAATGGCTGTGGAGCAATGGGGAGATAAGGGTTCAAGTACAAGTCTTTTTTCACATGTGTTAAAATCTGGGAACTAAAAATCATAAGCCCCTAGAAATATGAAAGATTCAGAATTTTGGTTGATTAAATTACATTAGTCTTGAATATCTTTTATGATATTCATAATGAACAAAGGCAGTTGCTAATTTATTTCATGTGAACAAGAATATTGTCTCAGAAAATTGACTAATATCAATCATTATCACAATCAAATTGTTCATAGTATATTGATTCAATTACCTCATCCCTCACTTCAGTGTGAGATAGGACTAGTTAATCCCATAAAGAAGTGTATATGGTAGCAGTTTTTATGAACTTGAGTACTCTTAGATCATTTGAAGCTATATGAATATGATGTATATGAAATTTTTATATTGAATTTGTTCAAAATTCTTTTTTAAATTACTGAGATAGAAATTAGTCTTGTTCAGTCACAATCTTGTTATTTAAATACTTAAATAGTCCTTGGCTGAGATATTCAGAAAACTTAACCAGAATAGTAATATAATTTAATCATTCCAGAGAAAATGTCGTGGTATGGTTTCCTTTGGCCTCAGGAGGAGTCTCCACTACCAGATGAGGCTATTGTATCTCAAAGTGCATCGCGTTATATGACTCATGTCCCTTTAGCGATGGGAGAACAAGTAGCCATTCCTATTGGGCCTATCCACTTTGGATGGACTCAGAGTGGTGAGTTAGAGCTTGTGGGTGATGCAACACCTTTGAGAAGGAGTGGATATCAAACACTTCGCTTAGCAACTGAAATAGTGCCTGCTACTTTGGCATTACTTAGAGCCATGCAGCTATCTCCATTCTGGGCTGTTCTTTTCTACTTCACCCTTATAGTACTGGGAATTGCTCAGCAGGTGAGCGTATTGATCTTCTTATTGCATTTAAATAATACATATACTAGCTAGTCCAGTATGTTCTATGTAAAAAAATTATAAGCGATGTAGAAATTATGTTCTATTCATCATTTCATTCAAAGATGAAAAATCTTCATCAATAAGTAGAACCACCTTTTCTTATACATATTTCACCAAAACTTCAGAAAAAATCGAACCAGCTAAACTGAAAATCTTATTTTATCCAGAAAATTATGTCAGAAATAATTAACTGAACACTGGGGAGAGGCTATAGGTCCCTTATGGAAATGTACGTCAATTTATTTCCCCCATAAGAAGCTTATGAGAGCTTTCATTTGAGTCGATTCCTCCTATTGTTTTTTATAATTTGCATAAAGTTCCTGATCAATTATGAATATGAAATTTTACAATATATTCTGATATACATGAATTTCTTTTTAATAATATATTTAAATTTTTACTAATATTTCATAAAAAATAATCCCTTTTTCTCTTTCAGTTGGCTATATGGCATTGTGTTGTAACTGGCATCACTGCTATCAGGTTAGACAGATTGAAAGTGTGGGAGACAAGTATAACATTCTTTACATGTGCAGTAGGATTCTTGCTTGGATTGCCTCTTACTACTGAGGTATGTATTTTCTGGAGTTCAAAATAGATTGTTTTGAAGATTTTGGGAAACATCAATTTAAATGCTTACAAAGACTACTTTATATTTTTTGAATTGAAGTTTTTTGAGCTTCTCATCCTTTTTTCCTACTTTTTTCCTACTTCTTATAACCATCATGATTATAGTATTAATTAAATAACTTTAAATAATGATTTGAACGCATGAATTCATAAAATGATAGATTAGGTTGCTTTAGTTCTGCATTGTGTAAGTGAAAGCTTGAAAATAAATTTTATATTAAATAATGAAGAATTTTAATCCTCTCATTTTTCCCACCTTTCATTCATCTGCTTAATGATTAGATTGGGTTATCCACTAACCTTCCTCTTTTATGCATCTAGTTAAGTATTATCAGTAGAATTTTGTTTTACATAGATTTATTATCAAACTTCACAATGGCAATCAAAATTAAAAACTATTTTAAATTAGAGATTTTATATGGAATATAAAGTGCATCACGTTAGATACAATATTAATACATGTATACTCTTTCTAATATTCTAAAATTTAGATCTAGATTTGCTTGAATATATTCTATGCACATTCATATAATTCATGTATCTATTATATATAGACGCTTCGGGGGGATATATATATATTATACGAGTAAGGGTGTGCTTGCTTACAGCAAGCAATGCTATAATAAATGTTTAATGTAAAATAAGATATTTCGGAGGATTACTCGGCTCAAACATTGCTAAACATAAATTAAAGGACATTATCGCAGCTGGCAATGCACTGAATTCGATTTCTCGTGCATATCTTACGGCAGCATTATTCCCGCCCCGGCGTCGAACTAAGGCCATCCTACGAAATTAACTGTTATCTTTCGCTTATGTATGGATATTTTTATAAAAACTCCAAATTTCAAATGGAAATACCTGAAGGAAGTACCTCAAAATGAGTCCTTAATTCCCTATGCATTTCTTATGAAGTTATTGTTAACGCCCCCTAGAATCGAACCAACGACCATTTTCGACAATCTTAGGTATGATATTATTTGAGAATCATCCCTTTTATGGCTGTGTGAAATTCTGAACTTCTGCGCGGGTGGGAAGTGTCATAAAAAGCTTTCGGAAATATGGAAAATATTTTCCAAATGGGAAAAATCGAGATTACGGATCGATCTGGAATCGAACCCGTGACACTACGTATATATATGTTACGAGTAAAGGTGCTTGCTGACAGCAAGCAATGTGATAATGTATCTTTTAAAAAATGTAAGATGTTTCGAAATAATATTCTGAAAGGCCATGCTAAACATAACGTAAATGGACATTTTCGTAGCGAGCTTTGCATTGAAATCGATTTCCCATGCATTTCTTACAATATTCCCACCCGGCGTCGAACCAAGGCCATCCTACGAAAATTACTGTTATCTTCCTCTTGAATATTATTGACTTTTTAAACACTCCAAATTTCAAAAAGAAATTCATTCCGGAAATACCTCAAAATGTGTCCTAAGTTCCCTATGCATTTCAAATGGAGATATAGTTAACGGCCCCTAGCATCGAACCAACGACCTTTTACGACTATCTTCGGATAGCTTTTAAATGAGAATGGTCCCCTTAATGGCTGTGTGAAATTTTGAACCTCTGCGCGGTTGGGAAATATCATAAAAAACTTTCGGAAATATTGCCAATGTATTTTAAACGGGAAAAATTGAGATTACGGGCCGCTCTGGAATCGAACCCGTGAAACATAGGTTGGTGCTGATTTTCTTCGAAGAACAAAATATACGTATCTATTTGTGTTGAAAATTTGAATGATCTATATATCATATTAATAGAGCTACGATTTTTCAAAATTTGAAAATTTTTCACCTCCTGGCATCGGACCCATGACCAGTTGTGCGTAAAATATTGCAATTTTTCGTAGACATATATATAAGCAATAGCTGCATGAAATCTTATTCTTTTAGCTTAATGGGAAGTATTTTTAAAATTATTTCAAAAAAGCCCCAATGCATTCTTAATGGGGAACATCGAGATTATGGGACGCTCTGGAATCGAACCCGTGACACCTAGGCAAGTGTTGATTTTTTTCAAAGTACATTTTGTAAGTATCTGTAAGTGTAGAAAGTTTGAATCACCTAAATTTAACATATTTAGAGAGCTACGATTTTTCAAAATTTGAAAATATTTCACCTCCTGGCATCGAACCCATGACCAGTTTTGTGTAAAATATTGCATTTTTCCGTAGATATATATATATTAGCAATAGCTACATGAAATCTTATTCTTTTAGCTTAATGCAAAGTATTTTTTAAAACTATTTGAAAAACGTCGCCATACATTCTTTATATATGCATTGATAATGGCCTTTACCAGAATAATATTTTGAAGAATCTAACATTATATATATATTTATATATACACTAGTAAAGGTAATATAAGTTAATATCTAAGTTAAAGCAAACTAACTGTTATAAATTCTAAGTAAGAGTAACATTGTATCATTCTACATAGTCATATGTTGAGGTTGTCTCTACCATTTACAATTCTTTGTTCCTCATCTAGAGCTGTACTTCGCAAAAGTTTTCAAAAATGTATTCTTTATTTCGTTTCTGTAGCTTGGAATATTTATAATCCATTTTGTGGACTATTGCATTGGCTGTGGTTGGTGGATAATGGTACTCTATATTACTGAGCTTGGATCTGTTCTGGTGATAAGAGGAAGGCCATATGGAGGAGAGAATTTAGTTACCATTTTATTCCCTTCTCTGAGAGTAGAGCAAAGAAGCAGAGAAGATGGAACACATAGAAATCACCCATCATGTCTTGCTATTTGGGCTGCACCAACTCTTGTATTTTCATGGAATGTCATGTTACCTGTTGCTTTAATGGTAAGTTACTCTAAAAGAATCTGGGTTCTTTTGTCAACAATTATATGACTTAATGTAGAAAAAACTGTAATTCTTATAAATTATTGTAAAATATCCGCAAAGAATGAAATATTTGAATATTAAAAGTAACTCATTTTTAAGAAAGGAAAGGATATACTGAATAAATGACTTCATACTTTCCACAGATAACTTTATTTATTTTCACAACTGATTTCATTAGCAAGCTAAAAACATCAGGTACAAAATATGAGGAACACTCAGATTAAATACTTTTTAAAATTAGGGGTGGAAAAGAAAGGGTGGTGGAGAGAGAAGGTTAAATCAAAAGTTTTTATGAATATCTCTGCCCGGGATCTTAAAAGTTTAGGGAGATACCATATATCGGATAAGGTGGAGATATTTTCTCTGTTTATTTCAACAGGTTTGAATTTGTGATAAATGCTATTGAACTAACTAAATAAAACATTTGCCTGATTTATACTATCAAAAATTTGATTTCCTGATTCATCAGAAATCGTTCTGACTTTTTCTTTGTCATCCCTCCTATGCCTAAGATATTTTTAAAAAATCATTTGATCATTTTCCATTAAGTATATTCTCTATAGTCCGTTCCACAAAAGCTGGCAGTACGGGAGGCTTATGGGGAAATAAATGCACGTAAATTCCCATAAGGGAGCAACCTAGCCTCTCCCGAGCCGTCAGTTAATTATTTCTGACGTACTTGTACGGATAAAATTAATATTTTCAACATACTACATAATATTTCACATTGAGATAAATATTGTTATTTTCATTTACAGGTTTTTCTGAGTCGATATCTTGAATAGAGCTTTAGTTTTTGAATATTATACCTGAGAGCGGGTCCAGATCAATCCGAATTACGCTTACCCACAGAATAATATTATCTTTTCGATAGTTTTGGAAACCATTTGTATCATCCCTCCTAATCTGCCATACCAATGCTATGAATTCTATTTTAGGGTTATGAGGTTTCAAGTCAATATCCGCCCACACTTCATCGTGGTCGCTAATTCCGGGGACTTTTCCTACTTTAACTAATGAATTGTTCGGTCTCTAAAGCTCAAAAGACAACAAGAGTATTTCCACCCCTGGTTGGGAAATCTACTACTTGAATAAAAACCCCTATGTTAATTTGTTTTTCTGCAGCAATCTGTGACCCCCCCTGTACCAACTGACCATCATTAAGTTTAGGTCCTCTGCTATTAAGGTGGCTTGGTTTGGGTCGACTTTCAAGATAGTCGGTAGCAAAGAATTTGTCGAGTTACTTCCATCAATCAAACAAAAACAGGAAAGTGCACGTGCTCGCTTCGCAATACTATGGTAACTTACCTACAGGGTAGTGATATATGTATTCAATGAAATTTGGATACAGAAAATTGCGTAGATACATCTTAATTACACATAGGAACAGAACTACAAGTACAAAGGAGAACCAGAAGTAGTAAAAATAAACAAGTGAAAAACAACTCTACAGAGATTGCCACAATTTACATTATTAGATTACATAAACATAACATTCAACAGTATCGACATTGATGGGAATCTGCTCACAATTTCTAAACCTGAATGAGACTGTACTTGTATACTCACCTGTCTTTTGCGAGCGAATGAATTTTGAAGGTAACACGATCCTTATAAATGTATTAATTTCAGTCTTGTTTGCAAACTGGAAGAAGTCATCCAATCCTCCAGCCTCAACTCAATTGACAGTCAGTGCCAACAGCTCCAAAAAAGTCAGCAAATGATCCTTTTGATAGTTCTCTAAGTTACCACTTCATGCGTTCTGAGATGCGACCTTTAAAATCGGATATCTCTGAGTAGCCTAAATCTTTAAAAGAAAGATTTCATTTGTCACTTTAATAATAATAATAATCTGCCTTTATTAAAGGCAGGGCGAAATTTAGTCTATATAGAGAACCACTCTTACATTTAACCCCTCCGGACGAACACAAATACATCCCATCCCAGATCAGAAAATTTTCCAATCTGCCAGGACTCGAACCTGGGACCTCAAGACTTAGAGCACTAGCACTCGGCCACCGAGGTCGGCAAATATTTCCTCCCCGGTGGGGAATCGAACCCCGGTCTCCCGCGTGACCGCGTACTTTAGTAATTATAATGAAAAAGTTTGATGCTGTTTCGGGAGAAGAATAGAGACTACTGGCCAGAGAGGGTTAAGCAGCAGCTGAGCTTCTTCTTTTATTGGAAATTCACAACATTGCATTATGCAAGATGGTGGCAAGCAAATAAAGCATGAACCATCACATTTCTCTCCCCCTTCAAAAACAAAAGTTTGTTTGCACAGAAAAGGAACATTCAAATTGTGTGCTAACCAATTTAACAAAACAAGAAATGATATGAGGTTTAATTTCACCCTCATTATCCTCTCTCTCAGAGGGTGCCTCCTAACATCTTCAGTCCTTGGACTATTACAATTATTTTCTGTCACTTATATCTCTCATGTTTCATTAACCACTTCACTTGGGATTGAGGTAAAGGATCTTACACAGGATTCACTTCAACTATGATCACCTTGTTTCCTAGCATCTGTAAGTGTTATTATGGTTGATTATTAAAATCGAAGGATCACTTACTGGAGTTCTATAAAATGGATAAATTAATTAGTCACACAAAATTATACATTATTTTCCTTGCTTTTTTGATGGCCCTGATTTTGGCTTGATACTAGTTAATCACTTGGGCTGTGATTAACTAGTATCAACCATGATCTCAGTATTCCCCCTAACAGTAGTATACTGGGGGATTCTCCTGTTGGGGTATGAGCTGTTATTCGACTGTAAAAAAGAAAGCAAGGTAAAGGAATATTCAGAGAAACATTTGAATGTAACATAGTCTTTACTTTTGCTTTAAGTGTTTGACAAGGTTCTCTGCAGCCCCATCAACTTCTGAGTGACATGCTCAATTCTATTTCTGCTATAGAATAAACTGAACTCTTTGGATGTAAACTGTGAACCATTATCTGTTACTATACATACATCTGAAACTTACTTCTGGAAGACCGAAAGTAGGAAAAATGTTTCTCAAGTGAGATATAATCTCCTCAGCACCACTGTTTTGTAAAACCTCAACCTCAGGCAATTTGGAATCGTTATCAACAAACACTAAGAACATTCTATTAATAAATGGATGAGTCAGGTCCAAATGTAACCTCTTCCATGGTCTCCCAGTAGGTTCCTAAATTTTATTAACTGGAGCTTTGTTGGGCATTGGCTTGTTAATAATACAAGCTGAATGAAATTTGGCTAAATCTTCAATGTGTGTATCTAATTTTGTGCCTCCGTAATTTTGGTTACCGTACGTATGACCTGTCTAAGGATTTCAATTTATGTATACTCAAGTGAACAATGCGTAATTCCTGTAAGATTTTACTCTCTAACTTCTCAGGAAATTGCCCTGTTGCCTCATAATACACACACTAGCTCTAAGGTTAGCTTGTATCTTCTAAACCAGTATGGTTCAAGCTCTTCACTTACTTTAGTCGGCCACCAAATTTTCAATAGTTTTTTTGCTGAGTGAGGTTTATACTTAAATATATTATATATAGTATTGAAATTCTTTCTCATGAATGTTTATAAGATACATATCTTTAACTTCTATATTGTCATGTGACTGAGGTATTCTAGACAACCCATCTGCAATTTTGTTAACTTTTGCTCCCATATGCTCAATCTCATACATTAAGCCTAGCAAAATTACTGCCCACTTTTGTATGCTGTTGACTGCCATTTGGGGAATTCCTTTATTTTCACCAGAAATGAAAATGAGGGGCTTATGGTCAGTTCTCAGGATGAATTTCTAGCGATATAGATACTGACGGAATATTTTTACTCAAAATATGCCATGCCTATGACTCTCGGTCAATCGGAGAGTAGTTTTGCCTTTAATACTAACCTGGAAGCAAATGCAGTTAGCCTTTCTTCACCATAGATTAGCTTATGAAAAATTACTACTTCTAACCCGTAACGAGATGCATCACACTCTAGCAAAAGTGGTAAAGACTGTTTTTAAGCACCAAAACCCTACCAGGCAAAATGGATTCTTCCTTTAAATACAGCAATAGTACCGTTTGGACGTTTCTGAACCCCTGTACGGTCTTTGAGGGCTTGATCTAAAAAAAGTCCTCACTTACAGTAGCACGAGCTCTTTCTTAACCCCGCTGCGAACTCGAGAACAGATTCCACTTTGCATTGGTTTATTTAATCGGTGTCTTTCGGCAATAACTGATCGTAATGTGATAATGGAGCGTAGTGTACCGTAAAACTGTGATAAGCCAGATATTTTTGCTCACAATGACCCCTTAAAACTTCTTTGTCTCTTCTCAGTGAGGAAAACAAAATAGCTTATTTCGTTCCGGCCCTAAACCCTTTACAATGAAAAACTGTTCAAGTGTGTCTTCGTACGACACAATTGTCCTCAGACGCGATGAACCTCTCCATGAGATTTGTCATTCTCGTTATATGTGTAAACAAGTGTGATACCGGTGCGGGACAAGAACAGAGACTGCCAGTGGCATAGCGGCAGCTTCCTTTTATTGGCAAACGACAACATTGTGTTATGCAAGATAGCGACGGGCAAAATGAAGCATTAGCCTTTACAATAATAATGTACCAGTTTTACAGTTAGAAACTTGCAGTTGTGTTCCCTAAGTAATGCAATTGAACTTCCCTGGTCGCTGCTATTAGTCAAAGTGTGACCGTACGTAAGTGCCGAGCAGAGTTGTATAATAATTGACGTCCTGCTTCTTCTATAGCTTGTAGAACACTTGGATCGATTTGAACCAATCCTTAGAGTCCCCTATACCTAATCCAAGTAGTCCGATCCCACTCTGACTTGTAGTATAGCATAGTAACGTTCAGGAAAGTTAAAGTGCATTACACCCAGTATAATCATCAAACCTATAAAACTCCGAAATTTGAAATATGCACAATTATGAAATAATAAATAGCTTCTTCGTTATAAGAACTATTTGAAAGCAAAAAGTTTATCAAGAATTTTTGTATAGAAACATCCTTCACTATTAAATAAGTCTAACCATTACAAGCGTTTAGTTAAAGCTCTCATTACTTTTCTTCTCATGTTAACCATAAGTTTGTGAATAGCTTAATTTTTAATTATCTGTGGCAATATGTTTTATTGTAAGAGTCCTAAAAAATTAGTTTCGAGTTAGTGGGTTCTAAGTTTGCATTGATTCATTACATTTTTCATGTTGTACGTATCTATAATATTATGCATGAAATTACTATTTACCTGTTTTAATTATTATTTTACTCTATTGAATATATGTATCAATCATATCTATAGAAAATATTCTTTGTATTTTAGGTTCTTTCTATTACAGTCTTCAAGAATGGAAATTTTCGGTCTTTATATAACTGGTCTGAAGCAAATAAAATTGGCCCCAATTGGAAAGTATTCGACAATCCTTACCTCCAATTCCGAACCGAAGACTTGGAACACTCAATCACATCTTCTTATTGGCCTAATTGGACTCGAAAAATCGGAACATTTCTTCAGCTAATACCAATTATGACAGTACCTCTCATAGCCATCATTCAAACAGTACGCTATCTTTCATCTGGCTCTCCAGATCTCTTTGAGGTAATGTGAGACTTATTCAATACAAAAGCACAATGAGAACATTTAATGATTTGCTTCTTTGAAAAATATATTTGTGATGTAAAATTTTTAGTTGGTAAAAGGGACAGTCCCTTTTTACTAAAAGGGAAAAGGATTTTTTTAGGTCCGATGGGCCAGGCTTACTGTCTATGATAGTTAAGATTCGCCAATGAGGGATACTTTGTCAGCTTGATTTTTCCAGCTTTAACACACTCATACCCAACTGCTGATAGCAGTGGTGGTCGGAAGAGCTCTTATCTGACAAGATAGTGTGAGATAAGCGGGTTTGGGTTGTCCCGGCGCGAAATTTGAAAAAATTGCAATCTTTGAACGTTAATATCTCCTAAACTTACGGCGAGAAACGTCTATAAAAAAGACGTGTCTTCTTAATTTTGATCCTCTATCGACCTATGCTAGTCTCATTCAAAAGTTAGGAGACAACTATGTTTAAACTCCTTGTTAGAAAAATTGCCTGATATCAATCATTATCACAATTTTGAAATTGTTCATAGCATATTGAATCAATTGATGATCACTTGATAAGGTGGATATATAGAACTTGGAACTAAATGGCACATCTTGAGTATCAGGGGCGAATTCTTTCTGTACGAGGGCGGTCTAAAGAGTATAAACTCATTATTGATTATTCTAATTTTCTGCTTTTGCTAAAATATATAAAGATGTTGAAAGCAAACTATTCCAGAAAATTAATGGAAATGGATTGATAAGTTGTTTCTTCTCCGTATAATGCTGTTTAAGTAAAAATTGTTTAGGATCAAGCTGTTAATGAATCTCTGTTTTTGAAAGGGAATACGCCCTCGCAAATCAAAGATTCTGTATATCTTCTGGGTCTCTGCACCATCACTTACCATAGTGAAATTGCGGGCAGCTGAATTTAAATCTGGACGTAAGAGCTTGGAAGACGATGAACAATCCGGACGTCTAAAAACTGCAACTGCCGACGAAAACAAAGTTCACCAAAAGGTGCTAGACGACCACCGAATTAAAGTGAGAGAGATAGCAGACGTTATGAACATGTCAATAGAATATGTTTCTTACATATTAAATCAACATTTAGGCATGAGAAAGCTGTCCGAGCGTTGGATGCTGCGTTTGCTCACGTTAGACCAAAAACGTGTTCAAATAAACATTTCCAACGCTTTGTTGGTGCAATTTAGGCGCAATAAATCCAAAATTTTGGACCGATTGAATACTGTAGATGAAACTTAGGTACAACATTGTACGCCCGAAACGAAAATACAGTCCAAACAGCGGACTACACAAGAGGAACAGGCTCTCAGAAAAGCAAAAACTTTTTTTCGGCTAGGGAAGTAATGGCGACTGTTTTTAGGGATAGTCATGAGGTTTTTTTTAATCGATTATTTTCAAAAAGTAATAACCATAGCAGTAGCACACTACGCATCATTACTTGACAAGCTGAAGGCAGTAGTTTCGGAAAAACGGCCACATTTGCAGAAAAAATACCGTTTCACCTAGACAACCCCACCTTAGCGGTTACCATGGCGAAAATCCACGAATTACGGTTTTAACTGCTTCACCATCCGCCTAACTCACCACCCCACGCAATTTCTTTCTGTTCCCTCATCTTAGAATTTCGCACGATGGACAGATTTTCGTCAAATGAAGAGGCTTTTCTCAATAATTAATCTGCAGAGATAAACGCCGAGTATTATTTGCACGGGTTACATAGCAGCATCGCAGAGGAAGGTGGAGTGGAGACAATGTTGAAAATAAAATATTATGTTCAGAAAAATGTCTTTCTATATACTGTTAGGTCTAAAACCTTTTCATACTATCCACATATGACCCTCTTTTAGATTCCAGACATTATATTGTGATTTAAAAAGATTTCCAATTTTTTCAAGTGTGCATCCAAGTAAGAGGTTAATATTGAAAAAAAAATACTTCTGCATAAAATGTATTCGATATAAAATATCATTTCAATACGAGATATTGACTGTATGGGGTGATTTTATCATGACCAATATGACATTGGTGTTCAACTTACTATTTATTGTTCATTATCATTGTTATTGAATTGCATCATTTCTCTCACTCCAGTGTGAGATAGTTTATCTCATAAATGTATTTTAAGTGTATATGGTAGCAATTTTTATGAGCTTGAGTACTCTAAGACCATTTGAAGCTATATGAATATGATGTTAATGAACTTTTATATTGATTTTGTTCAAAATTCTGTTTTAAATTACTGAGATTGAAATTAGTCTTGTTCAGTCACGATTTAACTATAAAAACTACATAAATGTAAAAATAGTGTAAAAAATATTTCTTATTTCGCTCATAAATTTATAACTATATTGTAATTAAATTCAGCTTTTATGATAGGAACTTTGTCCTGTCCCAAAGGTTATTACAATGGAAATAGTAAATAAATAAATCCTGACTGATTATCAAGCTTTCTTATTTCCTAGAGGATCCAAGTTCTGTACAGTCCAAATTGCACTGTTTCTCAATCAGTGTTGTCTCAAAGAGGAGAAGAAAGTGGGCATTCAAATGGTATTATTGCAGATAATGACAATATTGAAGATCCACCACCAAAGTATACTCCCCCACCATCATATTCTACAGCAACTGGTGCTAGGTAAGGTGTTCTGCTTTCAACCAAAACAATTATGATAAGTCTTACATAAAAATATATTCCAAATAAAATTAAAGAAAAAATGGAAAAAGTTTTACCTTTAAAATTCATATTCAATGGGATAATGTGAGTCTTTCTATGGTGAACATTGGTATGTTTCACTTTATTTCATAGGCTAGCCAAAATATTGCGTCAAAGCTTTCGTCGCAGCGTCCGAAGATTTACATCATCATTGGGTGATATTGGAGGAAGCCAAGGAAATTTGGCTCATACAAATATAGAAAGTGATGATGGACCTAGGGCAACTTCAAATCAAATCTCTCTTTCACAACATAACTGTACCTCGATCTTGGACCAAGAAGGGATCACACCTCCTGACTATGCTTCAGTCCTTGTTGAGATTAGACAAACTTTAAGGCAAAACATCAATAAGGTATATATATATATATCCCCATTTTAATGCTTCACATCATGGATTTGCAAAAGATTAAAAAATAGTCTTTACAAAAAAAATAACTACTATTGCTTCTGATTTGCAAATATAAATACCCTAGATAACTGTTCAAGTAGAATTTTGGTCAATGAATTTTATTGTACTGAAGATACATACCATGTTTTTCTTCAAACCTTTCGATGTAAATATAGATATATTTTGGGAGAGCATGAGTATTGCCGGTTATTTAATAAAAATTGGCTCTCGAGAAGATCTGAAGAATAACTTCAAGAATAATGGATCCCTGATGGGAAATCAGGTTTTAATTCTTGATCTTACCTGATTATTTTGATATCCTTATGCTACTGAGATTGGATTTTATTTTCATTGAATTTTAATTTTCAACAATGCCTCCTCCGTAATCAATCAATCCTCCCTTCAGAAAAACATGCTTAGAAACTCAGTATAATATTAAATCGCTATTAATTTAGTAGATGATATAATTATGAATCATCACAATTTTCTATTAGGAGAAAGAACATATTATTTCATTTTATTAATTTCTCATGCATATATCTAAAAATTTTCAATGAAGTTTATCTGGAGTAGATTAAAATATAACAATTTGTATATAATTTGTAATAATACATAATTCAATTCAAAGTATTATTTCTTGTAAGAATTCAAACATGTTAACTTGTTAATAAATGTCAAAATATAAATAACTCTGGAAAAATTGTTGTATTAAAAAAGTAACTTTATTTGTTAAAGGAATTATTCATTTTACATTAAAATCATGTTAATATCTGTTATAATATTTCAGGCTGAAAGATCATCTAAAAATGAATGCCAGTCAAAGGAGTTTCTCAGAGATATCATTGAAGTGCATAATTCTTGCTCATTTACCAGAGGAGATAACCGAATGTCAACAGCTACTGCAGAAAGTGTGGCTACTCTGTTGAGAAGCAGCCAACGTAGATTGAAAGGAAATAAATCAAATGTTATTGAAATTCCTTCAAATGTGCCCTCCTCCATAACTCCAAACTCACTTAGGTTAAGTCTCAGAGGTTCAGGTTTTGGAGCAGCAACAACTAGATGCAGAACCTCAGAAAGTGTTGAATGCTTGATGGAGAGAAAAACTCAAAATACGAATGAGGGGTCAACTGCAACAGACACTGGGGAGGAGAATCTAGGTCTTGAAGAGCAAGAGTCCTCCTCAACAGCTGTTTGAAAAGAAATTGCACAGCAAATATGCTTTAAAATTAACTGTACATATACTGGAATGCAACATACTATAAAGTTTTTTTCTGATTAAAATGAAATTACTTTGCTAATAAAAGGAATTTTATGAATTAAAGCCTCCAATTCAGAGAATTACTTGAAATTTGAAAACTATGTAAAGAGGACAGATGTACAGAAGAGCAATTATTATATTACATATACAATTAAAAGAAAGGCTAAGTTTCGGTAATTTGGTAAAGATTGAGAATGAATTCGTGTTTCTTTTGTAAATATGAATAAAATTACAATACTATTAATGAGACATTGAAATACATACAAGAAAGTTACAAGTATGAATTACAAAGTGATATTTGTACCTGTAGAAAGACTAGTATTCAGTTTTAATGAGCTGTCTCATTTCTCCAGATTCAAGAAAAAATATATAATATATATCCTCAAAAATCAATATCATTTAATGTTTGCCATTGAACTTAATCTTTATTACTTGTATACATTTTTAATAATAATTCAAAATAAATTAAATCATACTGTAAACAACAATTCATACTTTTTCATTTTCTTGTAATAAACCATATATTTTAGCATAATGGCTTCAATTTAAATATATAATAGCAAAATTACCTTATTTAAATGTTTGGAAGACTCTTCTTATATAGCTAAAATAATGGAGTTAATTTATACTCAAAACAATAAATAAAAAGTGGCATATTTTTTCTCAATATGTAGGCAAACTCCCCTTGAAAACCGGAGATTCTATTTGTGGGCCTTCTCTTTTTGATGTTTTAACAGTTCTATCATGGAAAAGAATGAACGTTTGGGGCTGGATAGTTCCAGAATTACTATATCCAGGTTGCATTACATGGATCTTCTTCCAATTCCATAATTCTGATCGCCTTTTAGTTTTTGTTATATCCTCTACTACCTAAATACCTATTTTCCTTTGTAGTGTTAGCTCCTAGATTATCATGTGTAGTCCTCATTATTCATCTTTATGCGTCAGTACTATGATTAACTGTTAGGTCATTCTCTCCTCTTTGTAGAATATTTGACGCTGTAGTCCATTTGAAATAAGTATATTAAACTTACCTTGGATTTAACTGTTTTTACTAATTAATTCTTTAGGCAACCCTCACTCCCACACAGCATTATATTTTTTCCGCGATATGTAACTTATATTTCCAAAAATCTAATATATGATCCATATATATCACTATGGATTATATTTATAAATCCGATTGCTATATTTATGCCATGGGTGTATTGATCTCGAAACTTTCGATTTTTTTATATTTGGGATTAATTATGGTTGACTCAAAAACCTGTATATTAAATTCTCCTTCAACCCATTTCCCAAACCGATGACATAATTTTTGGAGGGTTTCGTTTTCCTGGCATAGATATATTCATCCTTTTAAATAATACATCTGATTTAAAACGGAGAGGATTGAGAAAGTCGAAGTGGCTGTAGAGTAAAACGTACTAATACTAGTTACTCATTAATTAATTCATTACGTATTAAACTCTCTAATTCAACGCGTCTTATTACCTTTCGACGGTCCGCGAAAAACAGAATTGCTTTCCATCTTTCATTTGACAGCTAAAAACGCAGCACTCTCTTCACTCCATTGAGCTCGTTTAAGCGTAATGGCGAACGATAACACCGTTACATTCGGCTACTTTGATTTGCAATTAAAATAGATAATTTCGAAATTGGGAGAAACAAAAAAGCAGAAAAAAATATTCTTAGTTCTCATCGAGCGTTCCTAGAGGGCTTGTTTTAATGACCATCTACACACGCTTGAATTAGACTGGACTGGTACTAATCAACCTTCACATGATATTGAATTTAAAGCACAAAAATTTCCTTTACTACCGATACGGAAAGTAATAGAGCCTAATTTTTATTTCTACAAACATATTATTTAAAATATCGGCATGAAAACCAAGTTTTGAAATGAACTCGCACCTAAATCTTTCCCTTATGTCTTTTTCATAGTCGGCCATCTTAAGTCAATGAACTTATCGTCGTTCTAGTTTTATCGGTAGGTGACCAGTTCTAACGGTAGTCTCAAACTCCTGGAGTAACAGGAAACGTAATAACAAATCACAATCAGCTTCTATTTGTGAATTATTATTTATATGAGAATCATCCATGTTTTGTATTTGATGTCATTTCAGCCCAATAGCGAGACGTTTTGAAATCGGCTGGTATTTGTATTCTTTTCATAAAGGCGAAGAAGTTTCTCAAGAAAGCTTGAGTCTCATGTTTGACGAATGTATTGAAATCTCAGACGCGGAAGAAATTGAAACTCCGCCATCTGGCGAAGACCCAGTCTTTAAAACATCGAAATTCTCTTCCTGTAGATTTGGTGACATTAACATGAGTAGTCCGGTGTGTTATTTTCTATTGCTTGTGACCTATGTGTCTAGGATACATTAAGGCAGGGGTCGGCAACCTGCAGCTCTTTAGTTCCATACGCAAATATTACTTATTATAAAAACATTTAAAAACGATTTTGAATCGACTAACGAGGATTGGGCACTATTTCTCTCTCTCAGCCCATTGTGCTCGCTTTTCACTCCACCTCTACCCCGCGAATACGTATTTATGCGAGTGCTATTTATTGTTGGCAAGAAAAATTTTTGTGGCTCTTTGAAATTTTGTAAATTGTAATTTTTGGGTCTTCCGACTCAAAAGGTTGCCGACCCCTGCATTAAGGTATAAGGAATTCCAGCCTCACCGAAGTGTTATTCCTGACACAGAATTCGAGCAAAGGAATATTAAAAAATACATGAAAGATATATTATATGAAATCCTTTATAGCTAGAAGATAGTGAATTTTATTTTTTCATAAATCCAAGTTTTAACGAAATAAATCGAATAAGTAATGTTGTAATACTTTTGAGTTACGCGATATAATCTGCTGGTAGTTTCTCTATCTAATTATGGAGGACGCTGCAATTACCTTCTTAGATTCTGGTTTGATATTCAGCAAAACTGCTTCTAATAAAAGATTTATTAACTCCGATCTGAGCTTCGCTTCATTTTTGCAGGAGATAGACAGTGTTTCTTCTACTACTTATCAAGGAAAACAAGTTAGCGAAAATCGACCACAGGATTATTCTTTGAGATACTTTAACGATGATGAAGATGATGTAGGCATTAATGACATGGATGAAGAAGATGATGACCTTTCAATTACGAAAGTTAAAGGGTTAGCTATTGCATGATAAGGTTTTATTTAGAAGCATATTTCTGTATCTGCTTTAGCTAGAATTCTCAGGATTCCAATAGGGTTCAGCAATTGCTGAATCTGATTCAGCATACTTAGTCCTTAAGATGCCCACAGAGATAGTGGCTCGAACATCAACCTTAATGCCTGTCATCCTGTTAGAAACCTGAGAATTCTCCCTGCTGGTTTTCTTTAGTTATTAGAATATAAAATAACCATATCCAAGAATTAGTTTGTAGTACCTCTTAATTGTTTAAAGCACAACTCCTTAAGTAGCTTCACACACATATTAATTCTGAAAGAATCTTTTAAGTGCACACATTCTTAATTTTTCATCTTTAACTATACCTTATCTCACTGTCTTGAGTTTTATTACAAATAAATTACTATTTGATTTGTATACTCACATTTCCAGTAATCTCAACAAATTTATAAGGTATTGGTAATTCTAGTTTTAAGGTCTTAACCAATTGATCCATATGAACTTTGCCTGGGAACATTCTATGGCTCGATCTTGAAATTTAAAGAAACTGTTGATCCATATGCACTCTGAATTCTATCAGAATAATTTTAAAGAAAGTTCTTATTTTCCTTACTTCGAGAATAGTCTCCAATTCTACATATGAACCGTAGATGGAATTGTACAAGCTACTTCAAATGCAACTATATGTAGAAGGAAAGAGTAGAAAATAAATTTGTGCATGCTATCAACATACCTAAGATTTATTTATAAAAATAAATTGAATGGTATGCACCATTTTATGAAATTTTTAATAAATGTTACAATTAAGAAATATTATTATTAACTACTTGGAGAATCCTATGATGATAACTATACAATATAAATTAACTTTAACTTGGTTTGTTTCTATAGCTTTTATTATTTTTTAAACAAATAATCCATTGAAACATATTAGTAAACAGTTAATGTTATACTAGTAGCTTGACTTTAACTAGTAAGTACATGTATGATAATATAATAATATGAGTTTCATTTAGAAAGAATCATTCCATCAAATACAATAGATGGATTAACAATTTTGAGTAAATTAGTAAAATAATCCAAATATGTGAATTATAATCCACCCTGAAAATGAAAATCATGTATTAAGTAATTATTAAAACAATATCATTAACAATTTTAAAGTTTTATGTTACAATGAAAAAAGACATTATAGATAAAAAATAAATATCCTCAGCCTTTCAAATTAAATTCCATCCGAAGAAAACTCTAACAGCGATAAAAATCAATAATAACTTGGAAAATAGTGATATTTATGTGAATGAAAGTTAAAAAAAGGTGAAACTCCCTTTGAGTTTGTGCCAGTGTGTCAATGCTTGTTATTAAGGAATTTTTTAAAAAGACTGATATTCAACCTACTGTTCAATAGAAAGTAAACCAAGTACGCAATAGCTTAATCGGCCCTCAAAGCTCATGTAAATAGGCCTTAATTCCATGGAGAAGAATTTTATCAACCTATAGAGAATTTCAAATGATACACATCCTTCTTATGAAGATGTCTAGGTAAGGTTCTGGTTCATGAAGCATTGTATGTATTTTTATGCATCCATCAACTTATAATAAGATACTCAAGAATTTTGTAGCATCTGAAATTCATTCTATTCCCTTTTTTATTTAATTTGAAAATTTTCCTATTAATATGTTTTGAAGCCATGTAAACCAGTGGCCAGAGAATATAGTTTTCCTTCCAAGTTTGATTCAGATTAAACTTGCTCTTAAGTACTATTCAATGTTATGCATACATTGATATTTATTAGAATTTCTGACTATTGCTGAATTTTAATAGATTTCATTTACTTTTACATCGTTCATTAAATTTACCAAAATGTTATTTACAATTAAGATACATTTGTACCAGTCTTGTTTATGTATTTAGCCTTGAGATTCCCATCAATATGTGAAGCAGTGACCTACAATTACTTCACTTTTCTTTTTTCCTCAGAGCTTATAATATGGAGGACTATAGTCAATTACAAGTATCGCCTGCTGTGAAAAAATTATTTTGCTACATAATCAGGTAAATTATGTGATTTCTTTTACATCTCCTTATCTCTTGATTACCAAATCTAAATTGAAATTAATAATTTCATATGTAGTTTTAGATATTGCATATGAGTATTTTCACATCTTTCCCTTGATTCAGTTTAGTTTTCTGCTTGATGCATTGATTCAAGATCTGTGCAGTTTTTGAAAATAACATTCAATATAACTTAATTCAATCTCATGCTCTTACTGGCTAGATGTCGGCATTTATACTTTTACAATGAAGAGACACACTGGCTGAACATTCAAAATAACTATATAATGCTAGGCAGTATTAAAAAATTATTTAAAAATACTGCTTAGCATCACATAGTTATATTGAATATTCAGCCAGAGTGTCTCTTCATTGTAAAAGTATAAATGCCGACATCTAGCCAGTAAGAGCATGGTATTGAAATAATATTAGAAGGTGTGAACTAGATCATAGAAGAGGATATAAAGAAAAAATTAACCTTGTAAAGGGTCATTGTAGCAATAAATTAAGAGGAGAAGAACAAAATATGAATGGCGATTGTGGATTTGAAAAAGAAATCATGGAGGGGACAGATGAGTAGAGTTCTTCCTGAACAACAACTCAGTAATAACATACTCTTGGATTAATAAATGTAGGTTATAAGTGTCAATATTGTAGGTTATACATACCTAGGCCAGGGTTGAAAAATAGGTGTAGGTTTGATTAAATTCTTGCTAGGCACAGATTCAGAAACCACTTTTAAAATGCCAAGACACCTCAGGCAAGGCAGGGGTTGATGAAGTTCATGATCTTCCAACATCAGATGTTGTAAACCTAAGCAATTATGAGACAGGTCAAAGTAATAAATAAAAGCAATCTAGAGGTTGCATATAATAGAAAAAGGACCTTGTAAGAATTATGTTGAAGGATGTCTTTTTCTCAAATCTTAATGAGAATCAGAAGTCTGCTGATGCAGGATAGACATTTATCAAGGAAACCATTCACTAGGTTGTGATGAATATTATCGGATTGCAGGATAAGAAAATTACGAAACCATTTAGAATATATAAATGGAGATGCAGAGAACAGAAGAAGAAACTATAAGCTAAATATAACAATTTATTTACTCTCCACATACAAGTACCGGATTTGTCAAAATAGAATAAAGAAATGAAAATAGGAGAAAATAACAGGGTATAATTTACATAATATAGAATCATATCATAAAAATCAAATAGAAAAAGATGTCCAAGCTGTAAGAATTCTCTACATGATGTAGACTAAAAATTGCTTGTTACAAATCACAACCACATTATAAAGGCATTGTCAATGAGTGATTTAAAAACAGAGACTTTGATATTCTTTCCTGAGGCTGGTAAAGTATTGGAAAGTTTAATTCCACAATATTTTAAGCCAAAGAGAAAAAAAAGTAAATACCATATTTTTACGACCATAAGATGCACTTTTTTTCACCAAAAAGTGGGGAGAAAGGTGCCTGCGTCTTACGATCCGAATAGAAGCAGAGCAAGCAGCGGGACCTGCTGACACTAATGCCGGGCATTTGCAAGAGGCGCGATGCCGCTCTGTGCTGTGTCACCGCCTTATGCTAATGGAGGATAGCATGTAGTAGGTGGTGTTACACTATACAGCAGTGCGCGGGATTTTCAGAAGACTAGAGCAGGGGTCTCCAAACTACGCCCTGAGGGCCACATCCGGCCCACGGACAGATTTTGTCTGGCCCGTGGAGAGCTACCATACTTGAAAACTCCTTTTAGAGAACATATTTTTTATAGGATATTAAATTTAGTTTACTGAAGAATTCTAATTTTATGTTGAATAATTATTAATATGACATTACATTGATATGGTCATGGGCTAACTACTCATAACATTGTTATAGGCTTATTGTTTTTGTGATAATTTGAATAAAGAAACACAGAATTTTAATGAGAAAAGACATGTATAATATGCAGAAAATATAATTTCAGTATATAATAACTAACAAATTATTGAAATGAATCCAACTAACATTTTATACATTTGAAATAAAAACTTAACTCATGACAAGCATAATGACATATGAAATACTAATGAGATTTATGTAATTGGTATAATGTGGTTTTGGCTCTCGGAACTTGCTAGAGTAATCAGTATGGCCCTAAGGCTGGAAAGTTTAGAGACCCCTGGACTAGAGTACTCAAACCTTTGTCTTTATGTGTGATAATGGTTCTTAATGCCACTGTTGACAGCTGTTCAGTTTATATGGTTCAAATATTATTCTGTACATTATTAAATATTTTATTACACTATTTGGTTCAGAATATTTTTTGTCCTATTTTTCTACTCTAAAAATAATGGCCTTATGGTCAGGTGCATCTTATGGTCCAAAAAATATGGTACATTTATGCTGCTGGTTATGGAGAGTATTAACCCTTAGAGTAAAGTAATATTTAATATTTTTCAAAAAGGGACGTCCACCTCTTACTGAGGAACATATTTCATTAGTAAATTTGGAATAATCATTGATATTTAAAGTAAGAATAATGTCAGATCTGACAATATTTTGTATTTTTTATATAACCAATTAGTACTCAACTATTCATTGGAATATGAGCTTAAAAGCATTTGAGTTGAGGAGAACCAATAATGTTACTTAGAGAAAAAGATTTCATATTGAATTAAAATTTTTAATATTTACCCTTCATCATCTCCCATCTAGGTATACTCCCCAGACGATTGAACCTGAGTACAAACTACAACATTTTGTACCGAATTTAATACCTGCTGCAGGTGATGTAGATCCTTTTACTTCAGTTCCAAGACCATATCTTAAAATGAATGATTCAGATGATATAGATTTGAAATTAGGTTTGACTGTTCTTGATGAGCCTAGTTTAAATCAGAGTGATCCAGTTTTATTGGCATTGAAGCTCAGAGCAATAACAAAGCAGCCAAAGACTGATTTCTCCGATGCTACTATGGTATATGAATAGAATTTACTATAAAAGAGAACAGTTATTTTCTGAACAATTATTCATACATTCATTCTTCCTAATATTTCTATATACCTAACTGTACATTTTAACAGGCAATTAAGAAAGTGGAGTCGGCTGAGAGAAATTCAAAAGTTATTGATAATTGGATCAAAGATATTCAAGATTTACATCGTGAAAAAGCTCTTCCTTCAGTCCATTATAAAAGGTTTGTACTCTTATTTGCTTTAATTGAATAATTTAAAAAAAAAGATGCATCCCAACAAAGTATTTCAAAGACACGTAAATTATCAATTTCAAAAAAACAATTCATCTTTTAATTATATCACAAATACTGTAACACGGTTTGTGCTCACAGTGATTCTAAGAGATTAGTTGGCAGCAGATGTAGTAGGTATATAATATACCATTGCTGAAAGGTTTGAAGATAATCATACTAATACAACTTTATCTCACAAAGTTTGTTAAAGAGCAAGATGGAGACTCTCCTCTTGCATCTAACCCTGAAGGTGAGAAAGGCCAGACTAACACAAAGTAGGTAGCATCTACAATGGACGCAATGATAGCTACTGTTTGCCTAGAATGTTTATTTGCAAGCAAAGTTCTAAAAAGGGATGGTTCTAAAAATCGTAAACTGACTCTACCTATCATGGGTTTGATTCTAGGTAAAATATTTTGAAAAATAATATCTCGCTAAATATGATACATAGCTCATTCAAACTTCCGATACTTATAGTAACGTACATAGTGAACTTTGAAAAATTCAGCAGTTGCCTATGTGTAATGGGTTCGATTCCAGAGTGACCCTTAATCTCAATTTTCCCCATAACGCGTCTATATGTGTGGAAAGTTTGAATGATCTATGTATAAAATTAAGAGAGAGATGATATTTCAAAATTTGAAAATATTTTACCCCCTGGCATAGAACCCATGAACAATTGTACGTAAACAATAGCATTTTTCCATAGATATATATAATAGCAATACCTATATGAAATCTTATTCTTCTAGCTTAATAGGAAGTATTTTATAAAAATCTTTGAAAAACCACCCAATTCATTCGTATGGGGGAAAGTCGATTTTTGGGGCCTCCTAAAATCGAACCCTTGATAGTAAGAGTGGGTTTCCGATTTTTTGCCTATGTGAGATTTAGTGGGCCATCATGTAAAAAAATCTGAAAACCAGTGCCCCCAACAGTTTAGGCCTGACATTAATATCGTATACGAGTAAAGGTGTGCCTGCTGACAGCAAGCAATCGGAAAATATATCTTTCAATAAAACTTACGATTAAAAATACGTTTTCGAAGGGTTTGATTTGTTATTTGAAGAGTTTGATTTCATATGCTTTTCTCTTGACAGCATTATTCCCGCCCCGGCGTCAAACAAAGGCCATCCTGCAAAAATCATTGTCATCTTTCGCTTGAATATGGTTGGCTTTATAAACACCCTGAATTTCAAAAGGAAAATCTTTCAGGAAGTACCTTAAAATGAGTCCTTTAATTCCCTATGCATTTATTATAAAGATATAGTAAATGCCCCCTAGAATGGAACCAACAACCATTTACAACAATCTTAGGGATGCTTTTATGTGAAAATGTTTGCAAATAATTTTAAAAAGTACTTCCCATAAGCTAGAAAAACAGCAGAGGACACACACTGCTGTTCTAGGGGGTATTTGAAAGTATCTCCTATTGTTCCAATAAATGTAAAACTTGTTGGAAATATGCAGAATGTTAAATAAATAATAGTCAGAAAACAATTTATTTTCAATGATTAAAATTTTAGTTATGATGCATTTTTTAATGGGTGAGGTGTACTGAGGACACCCTCTGCTGTTCTAGTGTTTAAGCTGCAGTAGCAAATAACAGCCAGAACTAATGAACAGACATGGTGCTGCTTTTCAGGATGACAATGAGAGACCAAGAGTTGCATAAGAGAAAATCTGCTGCAGTTTGATTGGGATGTTTTAATCCATTCTCTCCATATCTCACCCCTTCTGATTATTACCATTTTTTGTCTTTTAGAATATCTCTTTATTTCAAATAAATCCTCAAGGATTATTTCTTGTCCAAAAAAAAAGAAATTTTGGAAAGATGGCATAATGAGGCTTTATTGAGAAAAGCTAATAAAGCAGAAAGATTCTTATATTACAAAATATATTACTTAAAGAATAAGAATTGTGCATTTATTTCATACCAGAAAAAGAAAAGAAATTTGGGACACCCTAATATATATCATACTAAAACAAATATATTATAGATTCATAAATAATATAAATAAAAATTTTTATGCTTAATTAATGTATCAATATATTATTTCTAATTGAAAAAATATATGCTATGATAATTTAATATAATGATACTTACTAAATAACACTTCTATTAAATAATATCATGTTAATATAATCATATTTTAATAATGTTGTTATAAACTTAAAGATGTGAGAAATTTTTAGGCCCATGCCAACAATGGATGCTCTAATGCAAGAATGGCCAATTGACTTTCAAGAAGAGCTCAAGACATATGAGCTTCCATCAACCAACTTGGATTGCAGCCTTACTCAGTATATGCAGATAATTTGCAGTGAGTAAAATATTATTTGCTTAGTATTTGAGATAAACTATTTTTCTTGTTCTTAACCATGTAAAATAATGAATTAAATTTACATTCTACAGCTATCCTTGATATTCCAGTTTATGAATCCAGAGTAGAGTCTCTTCATGCTTTATTTGTATTATATTCATTAATTAGAGATTCACAAGAATCAAATAACTATATATGAATTTAAACAAGGGATATGTAAGTAAAATTGTTAAATTATATTTCAAATGCATTGAATTTTATGTGAGAGATTTTTGGTTGAACATATTATGGCTGGAATTCATTCCTTGTTATAAATAAATGAAAAATTAGAATATGAAAAAACAAATGAAAAATTGAATTTTATGCTCAACTCTAATAAGGGCATTAATGAAACCTAAATATGTCCTAGCTGTTTACAAAATAGAAATAATTACACTTTTAACACTAACATAATAATAATTGTTTAATCTTAAAACTATCCTACTCAAACTTCTAAATTCAAAAAAGTTTAAAATGAAATTGATGTTTTGATCAAAGATGAGGATAATGTTTTTTTTTAATTATCAATACATTAAATGACATTTGAATGTAAGAATCGATCTTACAAGGGGGACTGTGTCACTAGGGTTTTCGATAAAATTGGTATAGGAATCCTTGGACATTACGTATTGCAACTTGAAAATACCAGAAGTCTCATTCAGATATAGAAATTCTGAGACCCTCATGTCCATACGACGTCGTTTGAGTCCTGGGTTCAATTCGCTCTTCACAATGATCACCGATCGGATTTTATACTTATATAACCGAGAGAGTAATTGATTTAGCGCTCCGATTGCTAATCATTGTTACTTTTTGCTCGAGACTAATAGACCCGTAAGCGTAATTTGGATTGATCCGGACCCGCTCTCAGGTATAAAATTCAATAACTAATTGTAAGTTCTATTTAAGATATCGACTCAGAATAACCTGTAAATGAAAATGACAACATTTATCTCAATTTCTCTCGCGACAAGTTTTTCGTAACGTAAGTAACAAAAATTTTTTAGGCTATGTATAAATTTGACTACACTATCCAATTTTTCGGAGGTTGCGTTCCACTTAAATTATTTTTTAATAAAATATAATCACTCAAAATTTAATATATTGACTTTCACGTATTCATAAGGTATAAAGAGTAATCTAAGAGAAAACTAGCACTTTATGTTAGATAGGATGAGAGAAATGGCAGTTTTAGTAATGTTCACGAATAGTAAGGCGACCATTTTTTTTCATTCCGCTATAAAATTTATTTCTTTTGTTGAAATGTTGAAAAAACTTCGTCGATATATTGAACCATCCTTCCTTATCCAAATTTTACCAACAAATTGGAAAAAAATCCTCTGGACGCTTTAAGTAATCTTGGAGAGAAATCCTAAGAGAAAAGATAAGATTAGATCGCGTAATGACTCCAAAATATGTGCACAGTGTATAATAGACGCTAAATACGAGACAAAAAAGTTTTAATGAAGAAAAATATTTCCGATGCCGGGTCGCGAACCAGCGTGCACAGCGCAGTAATGACGGTTAGTCAAGCTTTGCTTACGCCTTAACCAACTCCACCACCGAACCCGATGATGTTTGGAAGATGTAGTATCTGCGATGAGCGGGTTTGGGTTGTCCAGTGGCAAAATTAAAAAAAAATGCACTCTTTGAACTTTAATATCTCCTAAACTTACGGCGAGAAACGTCTATTAAAAAAGACGCGTCTTCTTAATTTTGATCCTCTATCGACCTATGCTAGTCTCATTCAAAAGTCAGGAGACACCTATGTTTACACTCCTTGTAAGTTGAAAATATTAATTTTATCCATAGAAGTACCTCAGAAATAATTAACTGACGGCTGGGGTGAGGCTAGGTTGCTCCCATATGGGAATTTACGTGCAATTATTTCCCCATAAGCTTCCCGTACTGCCAGCTTTTGTGGAACGGACTTTAGTCAGACGAATACCTTATGCACCACTTTGATATGACTATCCTCTTCGAGCAACCAACCAACACGATAACCTTTATGGTTTGCCACGTGTTATAAAGCTGAAAGAGTCGGAAACAACGGGGAAAAAACATACCGCTAGCACTATATCAGTGATTCCCAAAGTGGTCTATATCGACCCCCCAGGGGTCTATGATAACTTGCAAGAGACGTTGGAATTCTAGCTAAAGTCTTAGTCTAGAGCCTAGTCTAGAACCTAGAGGTCTAGAGTCTTAGCTAATCGTTGGATAGATTGACTATACGACTATACTATGCGTCGACCAATCGCGTGAGAGGGAGCTGATAAGATACATCCATAAGATGGCCACAAAGGATGTGATCGAGACGTCGACTATCGCCGAAGCCTGCACCCGGCTGGAGACCCAAGAACAATTCCTCCAACATTTTAATTATTCGCTTGATACCATTACTGAGGAAGATGGTAAAGAGGTGAAGCTTTTCTTTCCAGCGAGTTCTATTGCCCATCATGAGTGGAATGCTATTGAACGGATAAAAGTCAAGTTGGGTTGCAAAGAACATAATTCACAAGATTAAAGTTATGGTACCACAATTTCATATGGGATAGATTTTTATACTTTTATTCTGATTTCTTAGCTTAGATTTCTAAGTAGCTTTCAAGTTTGATTTTTGCTCTTTTCTTAATTATTTATATATTACTACCTTTTTAAATAATAATTAAATAAATAAACTTGAAGATATGAATATCTCTAAAATTCGCAAGTTCTGAGTCTTATTTTTCCATTTTTCAAAAAGTTGGTAACCTGGTTCTTTATCCTCTTGCCAAACATTTCCCACTTGGCATTTGTAGAGTACTTCTCAATGCAAGGACATGATTTGCTGCTAAAATATTAAACCAGAAGCTGAAAGAAACCGTTTAGTCTCTAGGTTTGAGGAGAAGTCTCTCCTGGCCTTCGTTGACTATTCCCTTTTCATTGGCCAACCCTAAAACTTTGTAAAAATCTTTTTTTTCATGAAAATAATTTTAAAGAATCAATTAAGGTCAAGGATGAAATCCTTTCCTGCAAAAACTATTATAAGTCATATATTTCTTTCATTGTGGGGTTATACGAGGATATACTACAAAATATTGATAATATAATTTTAAGTTAAATTATTGACATACTTTTATGATGACATTGATATATGTTAATTGATGCACATCAATGGCATAAATGTTGCTTATTTAGTTGAGATCCTCTATATCCTAAACATGACCTTCATTTGCTTGCAATGCACTCTTTTGTAATTAAAAAAGTTATATAAACAGATTTCATTGAAGTCTCTCTCTGAAAGTATGAGAATCATCCAATTCCAAGTATTTTGGGGGATGTTTCCATAGTGAATTGCAATAAAGAAATCCAATTTTAAGCTACATTATAAAATATTATTTTAATTAATTTCACAATAATAAATAATGATGATTTACTGTAAGCTTTATAACAATATTTATTACTTTTTTACATATAAACAGTCATTCAAGGGAAAATTATCCATAAAAAATTATGAGTTATATTTCAAAATTCAAGGATTTGAATTGATTAGTTTGTACAAAGACAATATTGTGCAGTGATTTATATTTTAATTATAAATTCAATTTCACTGAAATGATGAAGTCCATGGAGCACTCATAGGCTGAGGATTCTGCAAATATGACATAACAACTGCTGATATGGATAACCTGAGATAGAATATTTGCATTAAAAAACCTATCATTTTAGATAACTCATAAAAGTAGTAACACTTACATAAAACTACTTAATATCTGCTTTGTGTCATCATTCACTCTTGAATTGGCAAAGCTAATACAAGAGCAATATAAGGCAACCCATGCACACCATTTAAGCTGAAATAAGAATGTTAAATCGGTAACCATTGATTGATAAACCATTAAATGCTTGTAATATACATCTTACAAATACTTAAAGATATAACAGAGGAATATTAAAATTTATTAAATTAAATAATCCACTAAAATTAATTAAATCCCATAACATAATCTATTAAAATTATAATATTTCAGCTTAAATTTCCGAGAAGCTACATATATTGAAGTATTCGTGGAAAAAATAAATACTCTAAAATGCAAATTGATGGTAAGGAACTTAAAATAATGTAAGAAACTATTCATTATCAAATCAAAACCAACGCTAATGCACGGAGTTGGAAGATGAGAATTAGCAAATGAGTGTTGCTAATCAAAAATTAGATTTATTTAGAAAGACATACAATCATTCCTTATATACTATTAAATTAGAAAACGAATTCTTTCACAGTGTAAACAGCAAAGAATTTAACGTCACCCTAATACATAATTCCAATTGGAGCATAGATATAAAACCACGCAAAATTATTGTGAACTCCAGTTTGGTCCAAAGCGGTAAAGAAAGTTTAAGCAAAATGACTGAACGAAATAAAAGTCAACGTTTCAAAATGAGAGAAGAATAATAAATAAAAGAGTAGTTATATTCAGGTAACAAGTAAAGTCATTTTCACATTTAAGACATAAGCGTTCATTGAAATCCTAGAGCAAAAATTTTGAACACAGTCTTCGAGATTAATGAAAGTTTCCTAGACTTAGAACTACTATAACGATTAGAATCAAAGATACATCAACATGCCCAGAAAATGATGTTAAAATAATGTAGTTGTTCCGGTAATAAAGGAGTAATTTAAGGCATCAACTTAAAATGAACTTTATTAATAAATTACCCTCATCATTAAACCACACATGCTAAAAATCATTCCCAGAATATTCATATAATCTGGGGTGAGATCTTCTCCAGGCGCAGTTTGTGATGTGGGCGCTGGAGGTTTGTACCTGTGAACAAAGGGTTCAGAGTTTTCATCATCTTTACGGAAACACCTCGATAATTTAAGACATCTTTACCTATATTCTTTATCTGGCCTCCGTGGATCCGACTGACTCATTTTGTGCTTCCAAAACGCAATTTCAACCGAGATGAGTTGCGTAGCCTGTGCGTTCCGTTTAGGTTACAGCCAGCATGTATCTACTCGCTGGAATATAATTGGACGGAGTTTTCCTTATGTTGGTAGTTCGGCGTATTCAGCTAAAGACGGCGACCTCCCTAATGGATAGATTTTGGCGGAAATTTAAACAGCATGGCAACCTAGCATTTCTAGGTTCAGGTATTTATATACTGTATCATTATTGCTTTGTCCTAATACGAGCAATTTATTCTAAGAATAATGATAAATACAAGTTAATATCAGATAAATTTTTCGAATAATAATAAAAATCTAAGTACTAAATTTAAAATATGAATGAGCAAATATTTAGATATATAAATATTTTCTTAAAAATCTTTCTTATAATTTAAGGCTTAAGACAAAGTATACGTAATTCTGTTAAACCGAAATTTTATTTTTTATGAGGTCATATGTATATTTAGCTGATTTATGGCTGCTGTAGCACTCGCCGAAAACGGCCGTTTCAAGCCTGTTTCATTTCACAAATTACGACATTGATATTCATTAAAGCGATCTTCGGTTTTCAGTATTTGCAAGGGAAAAGATTGAAATTGTGCTTTTAGTATTTAGAATTCAAGTAATTAACATATTTCTTTAGACGTTTGAGTTGATTGAAAAAAGCTACCTTTCAGCATATTTTACTCGCTTATTATGAACAAATTTGAAATTTAAGAAATATCAACTCATCTTAAAATCTTGCTCTAACATCATTTGTTAAAATTTGAATCCAAATCTCATAGGTTTATTTTTTAAAAGCATCTTTGCGGAATTGCGTCCAAAATTAGGTACCATCTGCTCATCTACGGATAAATTACGCGAAAATACTCCAAATTGCCGGTTTTTTCATTCAACATGTTAAATAATGTCTTCATTTTTGCAAACTCATCCCTTTTGTCTAAGCATGAATTTTGTCGAACAAATGAATATTTTCTTTAATTGCCCGTTGTATGATCCTTCTTAAAGAAATTCATAAATGCATTATACGCAAAAATTAATGCAAATTAAGAGCAAAACATTAATGTTGCGTTTTCCCAACTTTGGCCGGATATCGATTAATAAGTAATATCTTGCTTCCTATACTGAGCAATTCAATTTTTTAATTTCTATGATATTCTTTGATATATTCTAAGATAAATCATTTTTTATTATTTACCGTTAGCATCGCTTCGTAGTCATTTTCTATTGAATACATTTTAGGTTCCTTATTTTCTTTATACAATTTTCTCATTTACTTATACACCTCGAAATGAATTGTATTTTAGATTCGATAGAATGACAAAAGTAGTTTAGGTCTCGAATCTAATTCCTCCCCTAGGCCATGAGCGCTTCCCCTTAAAAATATTCCATCCCTAAGCAACTTCGGTATGAAATATACTATACACCAGCGAACCGAAATGCCAATCTAAGGATCCTTCACATTATTTACAATGATGTGAGGTGGTGATGAAGACCCAACAAAAGTAATTATAAATAGACAAGTCAATCCGCCTTGGTGAGAGACAAGATGAAGACTACCTGTCCGACTCCCGTGTAAAGAGGATTAACTAAGCTACTCCCCTCCTAGTAGTACTCACCGAGTACTAAGCGATAGCGCTGCAAGTACTTTTTGTTGTTTAACACGTTCGCGACGGAGGCGATTTTGACAGATCGTCTTCAGGAGCGTAATTTTCGGAGAAAATCCATCAAAATTTTCCAAATAAATTGGGAAATTTTCTGTATTTTTTTAACTTTTTTATTGCATTATATAAAAATAACTCTTTTGTACAAACTCTATTTTGGGTTATTCACTTATTATTTATGGCATTTTTTTACATTTTATGCAATACCACGTAATTTCTTCTGCCCCTGGAAGTTAGGCAAATCTCGATTGGATTTTTTTTATCGTACATAAATTTACCGCCGGTGAAAATTGTTTAATATATACATTTTACTAATGCAGCCATTTACTCTGCTTTCAGAAGCCTTGTTTTATGTCGTAGATTTTCAATATTATGAACGGAAAAATTATGGATTTTTTAATGTAATTTAAACATATTTCCATAAAACCGACAAATTTAACATTTTTCTTACACTATGAGCGTACATATAAAGAATGGATCCTTATTGAGGGGCGTGTGTGCTCGGGCTCGCATTTAAACCCTTGGCGTCGTGACCCACCGGTGGTGCACGGGAAATCGGCCTCAAGAGCGTCGTGACGCCTGAGAGGAGAGACAGCCGTGACCCACCGGTGGTGCACGCCGTCGCGAACGTGTTAAAATTGTCAATAGATGGCAGTAGTAGAGAAGCAGTAAGGGCGCGTGGTTCAACCCTCTCCTTTTCATAATCTTTACCCATAAACCTCACTAGCAATCATGTAACTGAGGTAACTAACAAGTGAAGCTACAATCCAAATTAATAATAATTAATAAATAGTCTGCAAAGTTTAGTTTTCTGCATAATACCCCTGCCGCAACTTTCTTACTTCGGCAGTCAAGTTCAATCTCATTTTTTAAAGGGGGATTGGAGACAAATGGGCCTCAATCAAGAAGTACAGCAAATCATGAACTGCATATAGTGAGCCAAATCTTATAAATATTTTACTAACCTCAAAGAAAAGAAGCGTACAGCGCGATACTGCCTATCAACAACTCTAATATGCTCCCAATGCGCCGTAAGTAACTGTGAATGGTTCGAAATATTTATCCTAATTTTGTATTTAATGAGAAGGTTCCTGAAACATTTTAAAAGATGGGGAGGGTCAAATATTTAAGTAATTAGATAAGTTGTTGGTTGTTAAACATGAAAGAAGGTTTTTTAAAAGTAGATCCTATTATTTTTAATGCCTTAACGTTAATATGGCTCATATTACACATCGTAGCAACTACTATAAAACCACAAATATTTTAAGTTACACAATACTTTCCTAAGTCAGCCAATATCAGTGCTGGGATGCTACCATGACTAAAGTAGTATGCCA